>JAGSMP010000263.1:0-1486589 GCA_029286625.1 Parnassius orleans | reverse complement strand
AACCCTGATATTGCTAACTGTCAACTTTAACAAGTACATCATACGGGTACTTATCTTAGGTACCACTTTATTTAATTATATTACAACGATCTAAACAGAAAAGGTGAAAATGGTTGAAGCTCAAAAGTACAGAATAGAACAGGAAATGACAAACTTGGTTAATGAATTAGACAGAAGTTATTTAAGAAAAATGCAGGTAAGATTTTTAGGTTATGATATCAATTTGAATCTTATGCAACTTGTACAAGGCGTTCATAACTTTAAATAATTTTAAAACTTTTAAAGTAGGTGTAAAAGAAAATACTATTCCAGCTATAAAACTTTATTAATCACTTAAACTTTTAAAGTAGGTGTAAAAGAAAATACTATTCCAGCTATAAAACTTTATTAATCACTTAAACTTTTAAAGTAGGTGTAAAAGAAAATACTATTCCAGCTATAAAACTTTATTAATCACTTATGTCCCAAAAAGTCTCCCCCTTCTGTTTAAAAAAACAAAAGGGGTAGATTTAGATTTAACTTCTAGTCTTTGTCATAATTACTTTTAATCATTATATTTTAGTCAAAACTACTATTGCCTAAACTTTTTTAGTCAAAATATGTTTGACTGTTTTTGTCGGTCAAAATTAGTTTAGATAAAAAATATTATAATAAAATTTCTACTATGCGACTTCGATTATCAGAAAAGCACAGCTTTTGAGCCAACTTGGTGATATATAGTCAATACTGGATATATTAATATCACTTAGAATGATGTGCCCATTCTCTATATAAACACAATTACAAATTGTTTTTATTTGCAAATCCAGAAACCTAATATAAATTTCGTAAATATTTTGACCTTGTATGAATCTTACTTAAAACAACTATTGGATACTAGCGATCCGCCCCAGCTTCGCACGCGTGTTTTCTATATCTTGACAACAGCGCCAACTATTGGGTTCAATTGTGAATCTAAACCCTTCTCGAATCAACTGAATCACACACTAAAGCTCATCAAAATTGGTCCAGCTGTTTAGGAGTTCAGTCACACACACGGACAGTAGAATTATGTAATATAAATATAAAGATATTTAGAATATATTATAGGATAATTGAGATGAGAATGTCCCGCAACCAATGCTGATTAATTATTTATGCAAAAATATCCTATATTTGATCCCCGGCTTCGCACAGGTGATTTCTGGATATCTACAACAGTGCCCCCTACCGGCTTTAATCGTGACTCCACACCATTTAGGGACCCATTAAAACATAAGCAAATAATATTCGGGCCAAGTTTTATACCTATAAGAGCTATAGTTTGAAAATGTGTTTTTTTAATTAAGACCCCCGTAACCTTAAATTACCGTAAATTGCGGGAGGAATTTCGTAAAATCTGTTCTTAGCTGACCTCTACATGGCGAAAGGAAAAGTCCTACCAAATTTCAAGTCTAGGCCTTATGGTTCCAGAGATATTGTGATGAGTCAGTACATAGGTGGAAATCTCTTATATATATATATATATATATATATATATATATATATATATATATATATATATATATATAGATAGCATCCTTAGTTGGATGATCCCTTCAATGTCATTATGAGAAATATGAACTTTAGTACTTAGTGTATATTATGTTATTTTTTTTACTGTCTAGTGGCGGTGTAAGAATATCCTCTACCCCATATCTCTCGTGGGGTGTCAAGAGACGACATAGGGAAATGAATCGGGAGATGGGCAGCAGCATCTTCCTAATAATGACTTAAAATAAAAAAACTGGTTGTCAACCCGCTTGCCAAGAGTGGCAACTATGGCAAATATTCCCCCTATGAGGCGATCTATGCGGGGGGCCTATGTTCAGCAGTGGACTAATAGGTTGTAACAGTAAATGGTATCTGTTAATTTAAATTACCTCATATAATATGCTAAGTTTTTATAAATAGAAAGAGCAATGAAATGTGTTTGTGTTTTTATTTTAGGGCGATATGCACAGATGTGCAGCTAAATGTTGTGACGATCAACAGACTTCACTTGAAAGAGTACACGGATGCATTGAAAATTGTACAATTTCCCTTAACCAAGCCAATAATTATGTACAGGTATATTAAAAAATCCCTAAATTGTATAGACAAAGATAGTATAAATAAAGCTAAATTAATAATGTTTGTGTGTATTGTAGGATTTTTTCAAAAGTAAATAAAGTTATTTTGCTTGTATAGAATATGCCTTTTATGATATAACAAGAGTTTAGAATATGAAAACTTAAAATAAAATTAATTGTATTCACGGTTTAATTGTGGTCATGGTACTAAAAGCTGTGAGTTTGAATCCCACATGGGACAATTGTTTGAATGGCCCACAAATAATTGTTCCGGGTCTGGATGTGTGTCTTTCTGCAAATAAATGTAAACCACCTCTACAATAAAGGAGAAAATCCTACTGTGGGAAAAATGTTTTAAAAAAAAGGAAAATAAGAAATATATACCTAACAAACAAGTCTTATTAAAGTCTAGTTACATTTCAAAAATGTCAAGTCTAAATCCCTCCCCCCAAAATAAAACGAATGGGAAGTAGCAATATGGGTGAGTGCACTGAGCATTGTATATATGAGCACTTTTATAAAAGCCTCTCCAGCAGTGAATTAAAAAGCTTTATAAAAATAATATATTATAACAACATCACATCACACCGGTAGTGTTGCTCATTTCTGTCTACAGATAAATGTTATGTCCAAGTCATTCTGTTTAAAGCACCTTTGATTCTAAATAGATCTCATATTAATATAAATCATACAAATCATACAAATGATATACTTACTGTGTAGTGGTAGTGTAGGAATATTCACTATGCCTTTTCGTCCATTTGGGTGCCATATGAAACTGCAGAAGGAAACAAACTAGAAAATTGGTAGCAGTGTCTTCCTTATCACAACTAAAAAATCAAAAACTGCAGTTGCCAACCTGCCTACCAAGCATAGCAACTTTAGCAAATATGAGATATGAGACAATCTACGAGTAGCCTTATGTTCAGCATTGGACTTTGATGTAGATCATTGGCTGTAATGAATGATTTTTTCTTTTATAGAATAAGAGTGACAAATGAGCACACAGTCCACCTGATGGTAAGTGGATGCTGTGGCCCATAGACATCTACATTTATTCTCAATTAAGAATCAAAATGCAGATGCGTTTTCACCCCTGATGATTAAGATGGAATGCTCCATTTCCAGTAGAAAGGGTCTCCAGTTCTCTACACTCATAATATGAAACACAGCAGCATTGAGTTGCTATTTTACGTTGGCATTCTGTGATTTTACTATGTTTTTATTAATTTGCTTTCTTCTCCATTTGTGTGGTCAGTAAACATTTTGCAATCAATTTTAAACTAAATTCCCCAAGAGCTAGAGATTTAAGACTTTAAATATAGCACAGAATCAGATGACAATGCAATATAAATGCATTCTTTTTCTGTCTGTTCAGTATAAATTTTTGCAATCGATTTTAAACTAACTTCCCGTTGATCTAGAGACTTGAAACAACAAACAAAACTGAGCAGCGGAAACATGGTCAAAAAATGGTCGCCATTTTGAATTATAGTTATTTATTAACAACTATCTGTCCCCCGCGACTTCGCCCGCATGCAATTTACTACGATTTCACGGGTTTTAATTTTTTTTGCGCGGGACCCTAATTCTTTTTCTAAAATAAAAGTATCCTAAGTTACTCCTTATAACATCAGCTATCTGCCAGTGACAGTCTTGTCAAAATCGGTCCAGCCGTTTCGGAGATTAGAACAAACAGACAGACAGACAGACCGACAAAAATTTTAAAAATTGTTTTTTTTGTTATTAGTACCGTGTATATACTTTCATATGCATTTAATAAAAAGCTGTTATTTTAACATTACAAACAGACACTTCAATTTTATTTATTTGTATAGATGTATAGATATAGATTATTAATTAATTATTTACAGGGCGAGATCAATCACTTCCAGAACAGATTACAGCGCTGTGTTATGGACTGTAATGATTCGGCTAGGGATAGATTAGGACCAGATCCTAGCCAAGAAACTGTAAGATGTGTTTTCATATTTTATTTCAACTTAGATTTTTTTAAAAATACGCCATAAAATTCTGTTAGGAAATCAAAAGTGAGTTATGCAAGATGGATTAAATCCTCGTATTGGTCAAAAATTAGTAATACAATTAATCAAAAATAATTTTAATCAGAGAAGCCACTTTAGCCAGCTACATAATTGTCCGTCTTATTACAAAAAGTATTTTATAATTAGTCTCAGGTCTATGGCGCCGTGGCTGAGGGACTTTTTTCGTGAGAAAGACTCCTTAAACTATGGTTGAAACCTGAGACTATTAATAAAACACATTTTAATAAGATGGTGAGGGCTTACACCCTGTCTCCATTAAACATTTAGAGACTATGATTATGTTAAAAATTTACACTAAACATTTTTTGAGAGACTAGAACTGACTATAATTTGTAGTCCAACAAGTTCAGAGATTTTATGAATTCGGAACACATTGTTCTCAAGTCTGAGTTAATTTGATCATTTCTTGTGATCAGGAGCAGAACTGTGCAAGCAAAATGACAATGTGTATGCTACACTTTATCATTTTGACAGAGGAATTGTTGACATACTTGTCAATAGTACAACACATAAACAAAACACTGATTCTCAGCTTTTGGAGGGTCTTAAAAATGATAGACGGCTCTATACCCTCTTTGTGCATTGCAATCACTGCAATTTAGTTTTTTTAACACCATACTCCATGACCTAATTGAACAATGGCGGTGAAAAATAACTTGTGAAATGGTGGCAATTCACATAACAATAATTCACAATAGGACATTATTACACTATGGAAGCAGCTGGAATAAATCTATCTTACTGTATCTACATCAGGCAACTACTTTATTTTTTATTGCATACACAGCGGAACTCGTAATTCGTCTTGACAAGGATTAAAAATAAAGTCTCCATTATCAATAAGAGTTCAGAGTGATATCAAGGAAAACTGGAATCTACCAATTCAAGTATTTGACCACTATACTTAATATTGAGTAGTAATAAATAATAAAAGCCAACTAAAATTACAAGTTTTTTTTTTTTGTTGTAAACCAGTGTAATACTTAAGATACAGCATCATTTACATTGTCAAATGAGTTTTTACTTCTATCAATTTTAAACATGAGAGGTATCATCAATAAAAAAAACTGCAATATATTATATTATACATATTTAGGGTTGAAAAATTAAAAATCTGTTATATACAGGGTTATTTTGCAATAACCTGCCAAATTTGCAGAGAAGGTTCAGAATAAGTAATATAGGCAAATGGTAAAGAAAAATTAATTAAAAAAATCTCAAACATTCTGTCCTTTTTATCTTTTAAATTCAAAATGCATGATAATGCATTATTTTAACTGTTTTTACTGCGCACGCACACACTCGTAAGGGTCGATCGGTTGGTAAAAACATTGTTGCCCATAGATCACATTCAATTTGGGATAATTTCAAATAAAAGTAGAAGCCTTATTTACTCGTATTTTCAAAAACTGCAACAACGGTATATCATTATTTATATATTTGAACTTAAGTTTAAAATTTGGCTACTCTTTGAAAAATAACCCTGTATATGAAATATTTAAAACATTGATAGAAAGAATATTAGGTTATTATGCAGTAGTGCGGATTGTCCAGCAAGCAGAATGGTTTTTGATAATTTTTTCATATTTTTTTAATGATACCAAATATCTTTGTCAGAAAACATGTAATTATTATTTATTACATATGAATTTAATTATTAATTTTACATTTCAGGTTGATAAATGTACCATAGAATTTGAGAAATGTGCAGTCAAATGTGTGGACAAACACATGGCACTGATCCCAAATATGATGAAGACCATGAAGTCTGTACTAGCGAGTGGCAAACCACCTCCAGTGAAGAACAACTAGGACAAATCTGCCACACGCATTGCTTATTATGTTTAGCAGTGTGTTGATAAAGACTTTTCTGGGACAGTAAATGAATTTTGTCACTAATACCAGTTATGAACCACTTAATTGAATCCATTGTGTGAATTATAAAACGGTTTATTTATATGTACGCAACTAGTTAAGAAGTTGACTATCAATAAAATATATATAAGTAAATTCATTAAGTAGTGAAATAAGTCTTCATTACCATTTTATATAATACAATTTTTATCTTAAAATTGTCATATACATACTATGTGCACTTGGCTAGTATTAAATATTTATTGGACAATTTGATACACAACATACTGCGGCTTGCCAACTCTACTGGTGGAAAATTGATGGCATGGTACACTATTGTTGAGTTTGCATTTGACCAGTTTTTAATGATGTTATGAATCATCAGCTGGATATAGAAACTTTCAATAAGACCCCTGATGGCATTAACCACTTGGAATATCTATACAAAATTACCATGCTGGTCAACCGGATTTGTGAGCGCAGTACCGAAACCCTTGCACTGGTAAAATGCTACTGACCACCTGTGAAATTTTGATTTGAATGGATTTTCCTTCAATGTGTTGCTAGAGCCATGAGGCTCTAAGAGTCAGATGACTGTCTGAAAAGATTGTATGCTACTATGTATATACTTTAAAACTTAATTATAATAGACGTGTACCATGTAGTGGCGGTGTAAGAATATCCACTAACCCATATCATCCTGTGGGTGTTGTAAGAGGCGACAGAGGGGAACAAATCACGAGATCAGCCAACCCGCTTGCCAAGCATGGCAACTGGCAATTGGCAAATATCCCCCCTTATGAGGCAATCTATGGGGAATGCCTATGTTCAGCAGTGGACTTTAATAGGCTGTAAGGGTAATGGTATAATAGATGTTTGCTTTGATGTCACTGCTTTTAAATGTTAATGATGTTTATGTAATCTTTGACATGATGTTGTTAAAGTTAAAAAAATCGCTGCCTATTTTTTTTAAATACCATATTTATTAACATAATATTAATATTGATGTAAAAAATTACACATTTTTATTCAAACTATTTTTTCACTAACCAAAATAAGAATATCTACAAATTCAAATCGGCAATTTTCAAAATGTTAAGGTAGGTACTTACCTTATCTATTTAGTAATCACTCATAGCATGTAACACATTGTTAACGATACATTGTGTGATTTACCCATTACCTGTGAAATAATCACAATTAAAAAACAAATAAAGACAGTTTTCTTATGTCATGTGGATTTCGAATAAATTACTGTATGAAAATATTTTCTAACAACTTGATACTTTTTATAATAAAATATTCGTATTAATTATTGTTAATAAGCAAACATCTTGCATTTTATTCAAACGGGTTATACCTATTATATGTTTATATTATATTCTGTTATCATTATAAGTACATACATTCAATTGGATTTTGTTCTCAAATTGTTTTAAACTTCATGCTTTTTTCAGATGAAATAAAGGTCATATTGGTTTCCGTTACTATCTTTAACATTTCCACATCTTAAAGTTAGTAGACAATTCTAAGTACCAACCAACTTACTTGTACTAAGTACTACTGGGGCAGAGACAATATTTTATCAGGTTTTTAATAGTAATCAACAATCAAACAATGTTAACAATTATTGAAAACTAAAACAGAAGCACATCACTGTTGAATCACTCATGCGTTTTATGTAAATATTCGATAGAATAAAAATAGATACAATTTATTTCTGTACCAGGTTTTCTGTATCCTATTCAAATAACATATCAATATATTTTAAAGATGTTTGATATAAGATTACACTATACAAGTATGCTTGATGCTTAAAAATACAAAAAAGTGTGCCAAGTGATAACTATGTTGAATAAATGTACATGTGATAAATATTTGCTATTTAATTCAGTCATTTTAGTATATATGTACCTTATTGTACTCTAATTGATGTTTAACGAATAATTTGTTAAAATAACACAGGATCGTTATTGTCTATGTGAGATCACATGTTTTCTTTCTGTATTTACTTGTTAATTTTGATTATTTAATAGTTTATAAATAAAGATGTTTAAAAACATAACTGCCTTTTCTCAAAACTAATTAATTGTAAGTAACTGTGGCTTGGAAAAAGCGATCTCATCCACCATAGTCAAAATTAAGACATTAAAAAAATCATATAATTCAGCATTGAAGTACTAGAACAGCTATTTGAAACAAAAAATGTGCGCTTGTCATGTCTTCGCGCATGCGCAGGGAGAGTAGTGTGGCGCATGCGCGGTTGGTTTTTATCATAGATTATGTGTAGGCAGAATGATCAGTATGTAATAATAGATTGTATTGTTAATTATATAAATTGTATGGAGTACAATTTTTAAAATTTGTCATTTATTTTGCATTTAATATGTGCTAATTTAACATTATAATGATATTTTTATTTGAATATTTTAAAAGGTAACTATGTAAAATATAAAAACATACTATAATATATGTGTAACAAAACTTTTGATATAGCATATAATTTACAAATATATTTATTTAGATTAGAATAAGAGTCGTTCATAAATGCTGGGCACGCGAGAGTTAAAAATTGACGAATTTATTCCACTTTTCCCTGTTTTCTAAAATAAACCATGGCATATATTATCAAGATTTTTTTTATATAATCAACACAGCACGTGTCAACTCATTAGCGCCTAGCGAGCGACTGAGTAGTGCGGCGATATCGCCGCAGTTGAATGGGACAGCGTAACTTAATGCAGTGTCGCGTCTAGTACGTAGTACATAATAGCTCAATGTAATTCAGTGAATCCCTTTGCGAAAAAAAAACGGTACGCTTCGAATAAAGAACTTAATTTTTGTAGTATGTTAAAAATAATTCGCAATAGAAGTGCACGACTTAAAAGTTAACGCTATATAAAAACCCTCCAGAAAGTCCTATGTTTAAGTAGTGAAATATAAACATTATCTTATAAAGTATGAACATCATTTGCATTTTGTATATACAAAATGCATATTGTATATAAGCCGCGCGTGGTTTATTTCTTTCAGTTTAAGTGCAGGAAATATGGTATATTATCTACGGCTGGAACTTTTACATTCACCTTAAAAATTGAGAACAAGTAAGATATCATGAAAATCTTGTGACTATGTTAAAGCACCCTATCCTATATAAAAAAGCAAGTGGTGATGAGAAGAAAGAAAGTGTCGCAGATCGCAGATTTATCAAAAATAATGCTTTCGAATCAGCGCCTCCTATGCGAGTTTTGGTTATGTTTATGAAACAAAAATTTAGGTTGGCTCTATCATGGGGAAGTTTGATATTAACCGAAAGATGTCACTATAAGTTGGTTAGAAAGACGCTATAAGCGAAGTGTGTAGAATAGACATTTTTGATACCACGAACAACTTAAACAAATGTTTTATTAAAAATAATCGTGTCGAAAAAAGACAAATGAATGTTATCTATATTTTACCCTTCTACTTATTCTGTGCTGCTGCTGCTGTACATAAAATCTCCCATTTTACGGGGTATTAGCCTACCTTATGATCTTATCCCTCACACCAGGCGCGGGCAGCTTAGGACAAATACACGTGCACATGTTATGACATAGATAATAATGTAATATGTGGAGTTAATATACTTACATAACACAATACTATAATAATAATATTTATAGAGGCAATAATTATTATATACATTAAAATTTTATTATGCCTATTCAAATTTTAATGAATTTTTTTTTGTTTCTTTATTTAAACAACAGCTTCAGTCAGGGTAAACAAAACAATACCCCCTCGAAATAAAAAGCATCTATTGCCATCTCATTTTCAGACAAACGACTGAAAGAATCAGTGTTGCAAAAGTGAAACATAAAAAATCGGTAGATTTGCTAGCTAAAATTCGGGAGATTTTTATTTATATTCATCGGTTTAGAAATGTATCATAAAACAGGTTCGTTTAGATGTCGTTCTTTCTCGTTTCAAAATTTTTTGCGATCAAAATGTGTCATTATGATTTAAACTATATTTTAATAATTATATAGTTTTGAAATAAGCTTTATCTTTAGTTAACAACTGGAGTATAGAATAAAACAAGGGTATTTTAAGATCATATAATACAATCATTTATTTAATTTATTACAATCATTTGTTTATTTACTATAATCTATGCAATAACCAAACTTAATAAATAAATTTGTAAACATTTTCTCATCTTTATTAAAATTGTAGCAACTTTGATTATTTTCACCTATACATAGCATCTTAGGTTGAACCGTTTAAGTAACGCTTTTGATGTGAAGTTAAAAGGCATGCTGCCTTTTAACTGCATCAAAACCAGAAGATATATTAGTATCTTTATTGCAACTTTGGCGACATGCGTAGTTTTTTCCTTTTCGACTTAATCCCCATTCCTTTTTATAATTTTGCGAGTATTTTTTTTCGTTTAACTCCAGCACTAGTATCTTTATATAGTATTGGTTGATTATCAGTGTCACTATCGGATTTGGACATCATAAAGCACAACAGTTCACAACACAACAGAAGAAGGCAAGTAATTAGTGAATGCAATTCTATGAACGAGCAACACTATACACGACTTGAGCTACCTAATTCGAGAAACAACCCGAACAAAGTTATCTTTAGGGATTTCCCCTGTACACTCACCAGACAATAATGAACTCTATTTTAAGATGTTTCAGTGCAATTTGCTTTAAGCATACGGCGAAATTAATAACCTAATAAGGGTATAGGTATAGGTCCAAGAGGATGTGGTGCGAGCAATTTTGGGAAGTCCCAGTACACAGATTTTGTGTTAAAGGTTCATTTTAGTGTTACCGTCTTTAGAATATTATTTTTCAATTTTATTTATTAATATTATTTTACATGAGTTGAAAATGCAAATCGGGAGACACGGTCACTAAATCGGGATATCGGGAGACAATAACCAAAATCAGTAGATCTCCCGATAAATCGGGAACTTTTGCAACACTGGAAAGAATACACTAACAAACATGCGCGCGCGTATGTAACAATGTACTTATTTTCACACTCGCTGGCACGAACGCTTTCACACTGGCTGAAGTCCGCTAAATGATGTTGTAGCGTAACATCTTACGTAGGTCTTTATTTTTTTAGGTGGTAGTAAGACTCTTCTGCCTAGGTCCGTCTGGGTAGGTACCAAACTCTTATCTACTCCTACCGCCAAATGACACTGCTGTGTTCCGGTCTGAAGGGTATAAAGAGCTAGTATTACAGACTGGGATATTCCATGTTAGTCCTCGGACGTGGCAACGCATCTGTATCTTTCTTTGTTTGAAGTTGGCTGTAGGTGTCCATGGAATCCCCCCCGAACGGGTTCCCGCCTTGTTGCGGCGGGGGGCTTAGTAGCCGTGGTTTGGTCACCCGCGGTGAACTATGAGGAACGCACATGGCTGGATGGATATGTGCGAAAGAGTTCCCGTGGCCCTGCCAATATCCGACGAAGGTGGAACACCATGGGGTTCTAGTCGGTGCGAGTCCGACATAACCCATCCTTGCCCCCGCCCGCGGGGCGGGTATGCGTAGGCATTTCCCTATGTAAAAAAAGGTGTCCAGGGAATGCAGTAGTCACTTATGGCTCAGCCACACAATGCTCCTCGCGCTGCCGCGAAGTTGCCCTCTCTGCCCACACACTGCTCTACTCGCGCAATTAATCGCGACGCTCCGCACTAGATCGCTCGCGTTTGCAACACAATGGATGTTGAAACTGCGGCAGCGTGCGCGCTATATGCATATTTATTATAGCTAATTATATCAATGTCATAAAAAGAAATATACGTCTTCATCCTCGATAACAGATATGGTGGATGACATCTATTCATCGCATTAGAACGACGCTTCCGTAACGAGTGCTCGATTCGGACTGCGTTCGCGCGAGTATGTGGCCAGCCACTCGCGCTCATATTGCCAGTCCTTTGACTCGCGCCCAAAAAACCGACAAAACAGGGAGCGATGGGCATGACGAGGAGCATGACGTGCGGCATGACGAGTATTGTGGCCACACTACGTCTCTGCCTCCTTTACTCGCTACTTCCCATGCCACTCGACGAGTATGGCCGGGGTAAGATGCCATCAATAAGTTCGTTTGTATTTCAGCTTTATATAAAAAAAGTTCCCAACAACGCTCCGGCATACCTGTGACATTAGACGTTAAAGATGATCTCCGTCTTGTCCATGTTCATTCTTAACATGTTGATCTGAGATCTATACATGCCTACCATGCGTAAGCATCATATTAGTCTGTGATACATACAAACGGAATCTATATTTTCGTTACACTGGATATTTATATTGAAATTCAAATTAAATTATTTACAAAACTATTTAAGACATAATTCCTGGGCCTTAGGTATTCGACAAGTACTTATTGGACGCCCAAAAAACTTCATACATGACTAAACATTTATTTTTTAACTCAAAACGGGACATGGGTTTATTTATACTCCCCAGTTAGCAGGTTAACAATAAAAAATATATTATGTTATTTATTTAAAATCTAAAATTAATTATAATTATTTTTATTATAACAAATTGTGAAAAATAAAAATTAATCACCAGTTCACCAGCTTCATTAAAGCAAAGTTCCTCAGACAGTAATTATAAATGCAACTTATATTTTTATATTTGTCAGTGGAACAAATTTGCTTTAATAAAGTTGGTGATGATTTTAAATAAGAATAAAATTCTGGGCAAGTTTTTTTTACATTGAACTTTGTTATCAACATCGCCTTTAGAACTGGAGCCTGTAAGTGATTTTTTTTAAACGTCCACAATTTATAATAGAAAAATACTTTTTCTACTGGAGCATTTGTACCAGGTAGACATAAAATATATTCGATTAAAATGCAAAAGAATTTATGTTGAAGATTGTTGGTGCGAAAGTGTTTGAATAATTCCACCCAACGAGTTTCTGCGAAAACTTTTAAATTATCCCATTCGGTTATTATTTGGTCGGTCTCGCACTCGCACCGTTCGTGTCTGACGAACTTCATAGTTTTAAATTTTCACGCGGTTTCGGAAAATAGGACTATTTTGTTTGGGGACAACGGGACAGGTGACCGAGAAAAGGGACAGTCCCGTTCAAAACGGGACGTATGGTCACTCTATAGATGACGTATGAAGATATAAACAATGGGTAAAAAAATATAAAATAATAACAATTGAAACGTAATTAAACGATAACATGAATTCAAAAGATTGTCTTATATTGCTGTAACTTTTATTATCCTCTTTAAAGATTCTAAAAATAGTAATTAACACCTTGTATATCGATGAAATAATTCTACGTCGTGTAACTTTCTGCTCTAGTCTTCATTTGTTTAAATAATTACTCTTTTGAGTTTTCTATTGTCAAAGTGCGTAACGAAACAGCTATGGATTCCACATTTGGCTAAAGACTATAATGTAATAATATATCGTCCATATTTTGTGAACTTAAAATTAAATAAATTTCATGTAGTAGAGATCTATTCGATTCTCGAATTACTTTATCTTTACCTGTAAGCCATGTAAGCCATGTAAATTTGTGACTTAACTATTAGTGTGTAGATATGTATGAATTCATCATAATACATTTATGAAGCTATATAGATGTTTTATAGGAGAGAATTGTAAGTGGTACCAAATTACAAGTACCTATGTTCAGTAAACTCTCTTAATTTTTTTTTTTCGGAGATAAATCTCAGTCCACTATCCCATAATATCATCCTGTGGGTGTCTTAAGAGGCGACAGGGGAAACAAACCACTTCCACTTCTCTCTAATATGGTGGTGCTGCTTATAGAGGCTGATCTGCTCAGTTTCGCTATATGCTGATAACCTCCAAATTTTTAAATTGTCTTTTTTTACGTGGTAGAGCCATGCTGCAGCTATGTTACTGGTATAGTTGTAGCACGAATAGGTCGGCTCGACCGGGGATCCGGGGAAGGACCACGCTCTCACAGAATACCAGCGTAAAATAGCAGCTTAACGCTGCTGTGTTTCGTATGGTGAGTTTAGAGAACCGGAGACCCGTTTTACTTACTGGAAAGGAGGCATTCCATCTTAGTCCTCACGGATGGCAACGCATCTGCATTTTGATTCGTCATCGAGGATAGATGTAGATGTGCTCTCGTATGTCACTCTTATGCTATAAAAAATACTTCAGTTACAAAAGTAACTTACTTCAGTAAGAAAAACGACTCAGTCGTTTTTCATCCTGTAGGTATATAGCATGATATGAAATATTAACTTAAAAAATGACAAAAAGAGAATACCTGCTGAGTTTACTTTGCCGTTTCTTCTCCGGTCTTATATTTAGGTTTAAAATATGAAATTTGACAAACGAAATTTATTTTCTTACGTCGAAGAAATAAAGACATTTTATTTAAGAGGATACCTTGAAAATGAGTCGTAGTTTTGGGGGAGGGTGGCGAAGCTCACGGACGACTAAGGGAATGTCAAAATTAAAGTGATGCAATAACTTTATGTACGCAAATTATGAGATAGCTATACCGAGCATGCGCTCGGAAATAAACTAAGTACGTAAGCGCCAAATAACATTTTTTTTAACAAAACTTCGTTACGGATTTAAAAAATGGTTTATGTGAACTTCGATATGATTATTTACTATACTTTAAAAATAATTCCATGAACTTATCCGTAAAAATATGTGGTGGCATGGAGAAATGTAATTAATTAGAGCCTACTTTAAAAAAAAATCTATCGAGAAAATTACATGTTATCCTGTTTTACTTTTATGCAATCCAAGATCATATTATAGTCAAAAATTACAAACCAAAAATTTGCTTCGTAATCTTTGCGTTTAATCTATTAAAGTAATATCACAGAATAAATAAGTAATATGTGAAATAGGAAAATCACCAAATTTTCGAGGTATCATTTTAATTTCCGCTCAAATTCCCTCCTGGTTTACGTCCACTGGACATGGTCCTCTCCCGTTGTAGGGAGGATTTGCCTTAATCGTCACGTGTAGCAGACGTACTTGACAATCCCAGTACCAGACGTCTCACACCTTTGACACCGCTCCACGTCGCTGGTCTAGTTTCATATAACTGACAAATGTGTACATGATATGATTGTGGCGGTTTTGAAAAGAGTGTTGTAAAAATATGAGATCTTTCTGGGGTTCCCATAGTCGCCTCTTACTAAATGGGGTAACCGATTAGCTAATTACTTATCTTATACTATGCTTATATACATAAACATAAACACTCACGCCTGTCACCAAGAGGGGTAGGCAGAGATTATGGACTTCCATTTGGCACGATCCTGACACACCTCTCTCGCCTCCTCCACATCCATATACCTACGCATACACGCTCGTCGGTTAAGGGTACTCTTAATTTGGCCCATTTTCAGTATATCGCTAATTTGGTCGATAAACCTTCGTCTAGGGCGTCCCTTCCCGACTTATACTATAGATATGCTTATACTATAGATATTAAAATATTTATATCACAATTTAAGATCACACATCTCACAGCTTTTTGTTTGTCTTCAAACAATTTATCGCTCAGTCTTCTTAAGGTACCGTGTAGTGGCGGTGTAAGAATATCCACTACCCCATTACATCCCGTGGATGTAGTAAGAGGCGACAGAGGGAAACGAACAGTAGATGGGCATCATCATCTTCCTAATAATGACTAAAATTAAATAATTGTGATAGCCAACCCGGTTGCCAAGCATGGCAAGTATGGCAAATATCTCTCCATGAGGGAATCTATGGGGGAGGCCTATGTTCAGCAGTGGACTTTAAGAGGCTGTAATGGTAACGGTTCTTAAGGTGTTCAACGGGTCAACGATATTAGCAACAAGCCTGGTATAATGTTCTCTGAAATCCAATTAGAAAGTTACGGAAGGAACTCAGAGTTGATTAAAATGTTATGGCAATAATACCTATAAACAAATTATAATTATATATTTGCATAAACACATGCATGCCTTTCATGTAAAAATAAACTTTCGGTTTAAGTAGATAATATAAAATATTCACGATAAAAATGTATCTTAGTCATGTACTTATGATCTAAGTTTGATAAAAGCAAAATGTTGCAGCACATAATTTAATCTTTAGATAATGATTTGCTAAGATTGATTGCCTAATACACATGGCAGATATAAGTACTTCCTTTTATATACAGATGCGTTCAAATATCGCATATATTGTACAATATTAAATTAAAAAGGTAAGTGGTGGTAGTTTGTCTTTTTTTATCAATGTTATATATAAAATTACACAGGAAAACCATCTCGTCATATTTTATATTTTTTGTTTCAGATAACAATGAAGGCTTTATATACAATCACAACTGTGTTAGCAACTGTTGCTACGCAAATATTTGCAAATTGTGCTAATTTTAACCCTCGTCAAGATGCATTAGCGAATGCCTTGCAAAATATATTCTCTTCAGCAAATACAGAGAATGCTATGAAGATGATACAAATGGCAGCTAATCGACAAGTTCATAACCCTGCTCCATGGAAGGAAGAAAAAATAGTAAACATTGCAACAGCTCCACCTAATCGACAAATCGTACCTATTGGAGCCATGCAAAGACCGGCCCCACCCAATGCAGGGCAATTTGTCAAGCAAGCATCCCCGAATATTCCATTAAATCTACAAAATCTGGCAGAATTGATTTCTTTAAATGCCATGGCGTCGAAAAATCCTGTAATGCCTAAATTTGCGATGCCTAATATGCCAATAATTATTTCAACAAGTGATATTCCTCAAGCACCTATCACTAAAGAGGTTAGCTGCCCTTGTGCTTCATCAACTCCTTTAGTTAATCCATTTTGGCCTGCCGCATCTCCTGTCTCAGCTTGGGCTCCACCTGTATCGAGTTTATTACCACCAGTCTCTCAATCACGAGGACATTTTTTGAGAAAAATACCCATTCCGCCGCCAACACTTTAGTTTTAAAGTATTCGTGTATTTATTTTCTTATTTAATTCTAGATTAGGTCAATAAATTATTAACATATTTATATATTCTTAGGCAATAAATAATAACAATTTAATGAAATATTTTATTTGTAAGCACGATTTATTTTCTTTTATACTATTAGAAATTGATCGATATCAAAATAATATACATTTTATTGATATCACCACGTTCATGTTAGACAATTATGCAGTTATACATGCCAATATCGAAATATAAGTAACTTATGAAAATATTGTGAAAAATAGATTTAACAATACTTTTATAGATAAAAATATGGTATTTATAAGGTCAAAATGATTTAGAATTTATACATTACTAGGATCGACTTTTTAAAACAAAAACAAAAATGATAGTAAAATTCATAACGTTTATAACTGTTATTAGTCAAGTGAGTATTTATGTACATGTTTAGTTTAAAAGTATTATATTTACGCAAATATTAAATACCTACTATAGGAAACTAAAGTTTGATGTTTTTGTTTCAGGTGAATAGCCAATTCTATCAAGTTACTCTGCCATGTCTTCAAGGAGGTATGTCCAAATCAAATCCAACCTATGCAGTTTCACCAACATTTTTGCAAGCTCAGAAGCAACCTCAACAGATATTAGCAAATGCTAACGTCATTTTTTCAAATCAACCCTATTTTAGCCCTATAGAGTATACAATAACTAGTCCCACAAGTTTGCCCCAAAGTATGCCTCTACCTATTGCAACCCCAGCGCCAAAACCTTGTTGTCCTCCTTCACCAAGTATAGAAGTATGCTTGCCGGAAGTGGAACCAGTGTTTGATTTTACTTTGGGATGCTTAGATCCTATATTAAAATGTTACGGTGCGATAAATGAAGTACCAACACCAGAAATACTACCTTGTGGCTCAATTAATCCTTTTCTACCTGCTGCATCACCAGTTACTCCAGTTTCACTGGCGTTACCTTCGGAGTGTTCGTGCCACTTCCTAAAGAAAATTTCAATTCCCCCGCCTTTCATATGAATAAGTTTAATGTTATGTTTAGTACATTTTTATTATTTAAGCGACAAAATATAATAATGAAAAATATAGAACGATTTTTTTTTAAATTATTATAACGGAATAATATTTTTATGTCTTTTTTTTATTTGAAAATCTTACCGATTTTATAAATTAAGTTTCACTAAAGTTTGATTAAGTAGTCTCTTTATAGTTTTATAGATGCATTGACATTTCGTTCAATCTTCGTTTACAACACAAACGACATTGCAAGTTGCAATATAAAAACAAAAATGAGACTTTTAATATAATATGTTATCTAAAGTAAGCCTATAGTATGGCTATATAAAACTAAAAATAAGAAAATGATTTTTACATACTTCTGAAGTCGGTGTTAAGACATAGTGTATCGAAGAATTGAAGATTTCAGAAGTTATTATGTGTAAATTATTATTTTTAGTTCTTCGAAGTCGGCATAATAGTGTCTCCCAGCGTTCGGGAGATTACGACCTATCTTCTCGTCAGGCATACCTCAAAACCTCAAAACTAGATTGTACAACCAGTGCGTGTTGCCAGTGATGACCTATGGATCTGAGACGTGGTCCTTCACTGCTGGCCGTATGAGGAAGCTCGAAGTCGCTCAGCGAGCTGTAGAGAGGGCTATGCTCGGCGTTTCTCTGCGTGATAGACTTAAAAACGAGGATATCCGCAGTAGAGCCGGAGAAACCGACATAGCCCAAAGGATTAGTAAGCTGAAGTGGCAATGGGCCGGCCATATAGCTCGAAGAACCGACAACCGATGGGGAAGAAAGGTTCTCGAGTGGCAGTCTCGTACCGGCAGGCGAAGTGTATGGCGTCCCCCCACTAGATGGAGTGACGACCTGGTAAGACATGCAGGAAGTCGATGGATGCAGGTGACTCAGGAACGTGCTTTGTGGCATTCCTTAGGGAGGCCTATGTTCAGCAATGGACTTGTGAAGGGCTGTAATGATGATAATGATGAAGTCGGCTTTTACTTTTTATTAAAAGCTAATTTTTTTACTCTTTTGAGTGGATTAAGGAATATTATAATCTCGAGTGTAGTCTAAATACTTTATTCTTAACAAGCTTAGAGGTTAAAACAGTAATTTAGAAAACCTACTAATAAATTTATGTAATATAGTAGTTTGTTAAGAAATCTATAAAATTACTAAAAGTAGTTTATATTATTATGATTGAACATCAGCAGTTAAACTGTATGTGGTTTCTGCTGGAGGACTAAAAACTTTTTCTTTTGTATATCAGTTTTTATATTTCGAATAATAAAAAAATCTAACAATAACATAATTTATATACAATAACTACAGGAATTCCTTTAATTGCTAGAAAAACTTTTTTTCGTCATGTCAAATCGACATACAAGACGTTTACGACCGCCGCTAAGAAGAAATCAGTTGAGAACACCTGCCCTATCCACCTGGTACTGGTACCTAACGTTGCGAGGGTATCCAGCCAGTCCAGCATGAGTGTATGGGCTAAAAATCATGAAATGAATTATTTGACGTATTGTATAAAACGTTTATAACCAGTAGTGAATTCAAAAAGCTGACAAGGATAAGTTCAGCTGTATGCATTTTTTTCTTTCTTTTTAAAAAGAATATTATAAATAATTTATGTTTGTAAAGTTTTAACAGTTTCCTTGCAGAATTTATGTACAAACATAAATTCCGCAAGGACAAACATCCCACACTCGGAACAATTATTTGTAGACCATACAAATACTTGTTCCGTGCGGAGTTCGAACCGGAGGCCCTCAGCGTCGCAGCATATTGAAGCTGAAATTTAAAAAAGCTTATGTATTTTAAAGTTAGTGTAATATGCTCAATAGGTTTTAAGTATTATAACGTTTTAGTAAGACAAAAAACAAAATTAACTTTTTATACTATTGCTTTAGAATAAAAAATCTATATCTATACAAATAAATAAAATTGAAGTGTCTGTTTGTAATGTTAAAATGACAGCTTTTTACTAAATGCATATGAAAGTATATACGGTACTAATAACAAAGAATAAATTTTTAAAATTTTTGTGTGTCTGTCTGTTTGTTCCGGCTAATCTCCGAAACGGCTGGACTGATTTTGACGGGACTTTCACTGGCAGATAGCTAATGTTATAAGGAGTAACTTAGTATACTTTTATTTTAGAAAATGAATTAGGTTCCGCGGAAAAAAATAAAAACCCAAGAAATCGTAGTAAAATCCACGCGGGCGAAGTGGCGGGGGATAGCTAGTACTAATATAAAATAACTGAACAGAAAGAATGACTCTATCATAGATATAAAGATTTCAATTCTGGATATTATCGCGTTTAATTTTTAATTTTTAATTCTTGACGCTTTGGGCGCTTTACCGTACCGATGGTACTCTGTACTATACTCAAGGTGTTAAAATTAAATGAGATAAAATTAGATAGTGTTTAATGTATATTATTCGCATATAATAAATTATATTATTTGATATTTATAAATACGCCCGAAGACAAACGGCTTCCGTTATATAACACTCCATCATTTCTTACAGGTTACTATAAACATTTCTTACCCTGTTCCCAAAACCAATAGGTACACAATTAAGGTAATATAAGAGCCTACAAAGGTAGTATGTAATTTCAATTAATTCAAATATCAAATATCGCCCTATGAGGCAATCTATGGGGGAGGGCTATGACTAGGAGCAGTGACTTTAATGATGTACTTAATGATGATGATGGTTATGTAGAAGCCTTGTGGCCTAAACATGGATTTCATTTTAATATTTTATCAAGATCTAGTACTTAGGTCCGTTTTAGCTTGTATTGAATAATGAATAATGTGTACAGCAAAGGAGTGGAATAATTTGCCGGCGTCTATCTTTCCGTCCGAATACAATCTGGCTTTTGTTACGCTAAGACAGTGCGATTTACCATCTAGGGCTGCATCACCACTTACCAGTTACCACCAGGTGGGATTGTGGTCAAGCACTGGCTTATAATAAGTACCGTAAAACATGGCAACTTTGCCCTAAAAATTGGAATATTCTTGCATTTTTTTGAGTTATTTTCGAAAACGGTAATGTATTTCATACTATATTTGTACCACACCGTACTGTAAGTTCATGTCTCGATGTTTATTTCTTAAAATATCCAGAAAAATGTATGTATATTTGTAAAAAACACATTCAAATGTGGTGGGCAAAAATTCATAGGCTTTTGGCAACTTTGCCAACTTTAAATATTTCCGATATTATAAACTGTATCATAATTCTTAAAATAGCTGAATATAAATGTAGGGCAATGCAGTATTATATCAAAATATCAGTTTAATAGTCATATTAGTTGTCCTTTAAAATTGAGTGGGCAAAGACAAAAATCCACCTTGAACCTTTTTCTTATAATAACGATCATTGTCCAAGGGCTGTCACCATTAAAAAAAATGCTACATTTCAATAATAAATGAAATACTTTTTATATGGAAAATGTATATTGTCATCATAATAAATTCAAAAAGTACAATCATAGTGGATACAAAATAAAGAACTACGGTGTACCTACATATATTGTCAGTTGAGTTATGTAGCGATTAGCAATATTTAAGTTAAAAAAAAAAAATGATTTTTAATTTTTTTATCCATATGTAGGCGGCGGGCTTTAAAGTTTAAAGTTAAAAGTAATAAAAAATAAAAAGAATAAAATTACAACGTGTAATAGACGTTATTATAGGTAGGATTTAAATGTAAATCATTATATAAAGAAACTAAAAATACCTAAACTTATGTTATTGAGCATAGGTATCTCTTGTTCTTTAATATAAGTTTAAGTATTTTTAGATTTCGATTTTAAATCGAAATCAAGGAATACTTTAACATAGGTATAGTGTGTACCTAATAATTGTAGTTGCGACTATAATCAAACTCGCTTATATTATAAGTACCAGCTTAAAGATAATAATCTTCAATGTAACATAATATTAAAAACACCAATTCGTTTTTGTAATATAATGATTACAAAAACGAATCAAATATGTCGTCTATAATTATTAGTATTTTAATTAAGTAAATATGACAGCAGCTATTCTTTATTTTTTAATTATTAAACAAAATATTCTCATGTTCTTATAGGAACAAATGTTACAATTGAGATCAAGTAAAAATTAAACATAGATAAACATAAAGAGTTCCTTATTTTACTTCAGACTGAATTTGCATATTATAATAATAACATAACAATATAACAGGTAAGTTTCGCATTTAACAAAAGAACTTTGGTTTACAACATTAATTAACATTTTATAATTAGTTTATTGTATATTATACATTGAAAAATCAACTTCGAACATCACTTGGCCCCTTCCAGTAATTATTGGTTGCGGTAAGAGGACAACAACGTCATCTACGTGATGCATTTCATAAACATCTTCGACAGGTGGATACGTAAAAATTAATCGACGAACGATTTTACTGTAGGGATATTATTTCTAATATATAAAATCTGCCCAACAAAGTGCTTAACGCTTTTTTTCGTAGCAAATTTAGCTATGAGCCAGTCACCTTCGTGTAAATTATCAACATTGCCTGTGAAATACTCAATATCATTGATCCCAAACGAGATGTCCAGCTCCAAGTTTTCTTTTTCCGACTGATCTAGTAAACAGATTTTTATGTAGTCATTTAATGTTTCATATTCCGAATCATCTGATTCGGCTATGTTCAATTGAAAGTCAGAAATTTCTGAGCTTGATTCACTGAAATATTTTTTTAATTTCTTCTTGTTCACAGATGTTGTTTTCCTTGATTTTGTTTTAATATTATGAATTTTACTCTTTTATTCACGCTTTACACATGAGGTTCTAGTCATACTTCTTCGCTTTTTCCCTGTATTTTCTTCTTTTTGTATATTTAAGTATTCATTATTTTTGTCCGTTACGCTTGAATCATTGTTTAATTTATTTATTTTATCCTTTTAAAATAATTTTATTTTGGATCTTTAAGTTTTTCTGTTTTTCTTTTCTTACAGTCTAATTTTACATTGGAAGTTATTATAACATTTGTCTGATTTGTTGATTGCAAACATGGTGGCAAATCATTATTATTCATCACCATGAATGGCAAGTTCTCTTTGTCGCTCTTTCGATTTTTGCTCAATAAATGCACATAATTTGGTGATAGCGGAGTAGTGTATTTTAATAAGGAAATCATATTATTATTTATAAATGTGATACAGATTTTACTAAGACTATCTGGATTATAAAGCACATGGGATATATTTGGCGATAGGAACATTTGTGGATTATTTGTATAATCATTTTCATTTGACGTCGAAGGCATCTAGTTAGAGTTATTGGGCGGAAAAACTATACCTTCATATTCTATCTCCTGGGCAGTATCAATATGTTAAAGTGTGTTTTTTTTAAAAAAACCTATTTTATCATCGAATTCGAGCTCATTTTCTTCTAGTGTATTATCATTTTCTTCGATGTCACTATCTTGCCTCTTCGTTTCTATATCACTAAAATCATCTTGATAGTTTTCAAAGAGTACAATTTTTTTGGGTTTCTTATTTTGAACACTTTTGTTAGTATTTGTTTTTAATAAAATATCAGTGGCACAAACTGACTTGTCTGGTCCTGTACGTAATTTCTTACTCCTTTTCACTGCCATTTGTTTAGAAGACCTTGTTTTTTGTAGGTAATCTAATAAAGCGGAATCTATTCCGTACAGTTCTTTGTCAAAATACTCAGGGATTCGTTTCAAAACATTTCGGGCATTTACTGGCCATATTCCCGTGGCTCTAAATCCACTTTTTATTGCTTTCTCTGAGATTAATATTTTTTGATGATTCGATCAAGAGTTTAGGAAAGTGCTTTTTATTAATAGTTGACTGTCCCGGATTTTGAATTTTGTAATTTGTGAGTACCTTTCTCCATTATCTTTTTAGAGTGGCGAAAAACGCTAAATCTAGAGGTTGGGTCAGATGTGTGGAGTTAGGTGGAAGAAACAGAAACCTAATATCATATTTTTGGCATAGCTCTACAACTTCGATATTTAGATGACTAGACAAATTGTCACCTATTATGATCTTTGGCCCTGATAGATTCTTTGCCCATTTAGTATAATTGTTCTAAAATAATCCTCAAAACAAGCAGAGCTAACCAACCCGATTTCGTGCAATTATAGCGAGTGCCATCAGGAACTCCGTCAACCCATTCGAATATAGATTAGTAGCTTTATATACTACTTATGTTGGAAGACAGTCACCAGCTGCAGATACCGTAAACATAATCGAAATACAACTCTTAGAAAAGTTTAAAATTATTTCGGGATATTTTATGCCCCTTCTAAAAATGCATTTTGAATTGCCCGGGTTATCAGACAAATTAGTCTCATCTTAGTTAAGGATGTTACTAGCTGGAATATCCTTCAGCGTCGCTTGCAAATTATCGAAGAAACTTTGCATTTCTTGTAGACCTTTCTCAGCCCGGACCTTTTTTATATTTTGTGTTGTTCGAACTGATAATTTCGATGAATGTCTATTTAAAAATTGTTCTACCCATACATTTACGGGCATTTTTCCATTAAAAATATGACTGCGTGAATTTTTTTTAAATAATTAAAAACAAGCATTTTCAGGTCTAACTTGGTCATTGGACAACCATATCACCGACAGCCACCAGAACATTTACAAGATTTTCTTCTTCGATGTCTGTTAGTAGCTTTTGTCCCTCAACCGTTTTCATATGCATTTCTTTTGCCTTATTTATTATGGTCCACCGTGGTATCCCGTATTGTTTTCGGCTTGTCTACTAGAAATAACATTTTGTTTTACCAGATCTACAGATATATATCCAAAATTTCCTTAGAGTAGTTTTTGTAATTTCTGGTTCCTAGTTTCCGTCTATTACTTTTTCTTTTTGTACATGCATTAGATTTATTATTACTGTTCATCCTATAAAAACAAAAAAAATATATTTGAGAAACTATAAAAACAAATAATAAAAAAGTTACAAAATGCGGCATTACGCAGAATCGTAGAATACTGTATGTAGAGAATACATCCATCACGAATTGAACAGACATCTTTCATTTGTGCTCCTAACAAAAATGACAGCAAATGAAAAAAGTTACAGATGACAACCCTACGGGAAATAAATTGGTGGGCAATGTCGTCAACAATGTTTAAAAACAGACTTTGCCCATCAACATATTTTGCGAATTTATGAATGTTTTTACGTAAATAGTAATCTATATTACCCATTATAAATATATTTACGGTGGTAAAAAAATTACTTACCTGCTATTACTACAACTATCACGTTTTGATAAAGTTTTTAAGCTGGTTTTTGCCCACAAAAAAACACTACCAACTTATACAAGTTCTGACAGGCAACTAAAGTTACATAGGTGACATAACGTCACTTAGTGTTGCCAGAAAAGTAATGAATTTTAAACTACAGACATAAAAATACTTCTAAGTTATGTCAAATTTGCTGTGTATCAAGTTTACCAAAAAATACCCAACTAGGCAAAGTCGAACCTCAAGGGCAAAGTTGCCAGGTTTTACGGTAAAAAAAATTGTTGTGTAAGTTTCAATGATGGCTTCTATATCAATTCCATTTTATGAATATGCCGAAAATATCTTATATTTAACAAATTGGCTCGGTGGAAATTGTTATGTCTTTTTCGGTGGATGGCGTGATGAATGTTACTCCGAATTTACTTCGGACTTTTACCGTGTAAATATAAAACTTATTAATAACTTGACTACATCACCACCTATTAGATTCTTGTATATCTATGAATGATCGTTTCAACAATACAATTTTTTGTTATAGAATAATGGTCACAAACTAGCACTCAGTCCACCTGATGGTAATTGGATGTTGTGGTCCATAGACATTTATCCCCGATTAAGAATCAATTTTTTTTATGAAAGAATTAAGGTTTTAATAATTCTAATTTTTGGTTGCTAACCCAACAATCTGGGGTGGGCGCAGAAACTTTTGGTTGAGTACGGCCACCCGGCCACCCTGCCGTAGAAGCCAATGATGTGGGTAAACATGATCTCAACCATTCAAGTCGTTCATAAGTTACCCGATCACTAACAGACGCACGATTACTTTTTTTAATTTTATTATTACCAACGATTCAAGATTATAATACAAAACACATTCATTTTTAGGTAGTAGTTTATCGCATTTGCAATTCTCTTACCATCAAGTACCATACGCTGCTGCAATGCGAATTTCAAATGATCACATCATGAAATCGTTTTGCAATAACAAGTGATAAATTGAAATGAGTTAGATAAAAAGCTTTCTTAACAAGAGTTATCTACAATGAGTGCAGTAAAGTCGTAACTATCTTTAACATTTTGTTTATCATTTCTTATTAAACATATTATAAAATTCTGTGATCTTTATGATTAATCACGCGCTTCAAGATAAGTTAAAAATACATAAAGTGTTTGAAGAATACTATCTGTCATTAAGAATACAATTTTGTTAAGAGCAGAAGAATAAACCAGTAAAGTAAAATGTACAAACTTACCTTAATCGTGACTCTTGTAGTTATATCGGTAAATATTTTTTTATTATAAATATATCAAACATACCTATATAAATACCTAGATAATTAGACTCGAACTACTACTTCTACACTAATGTTTTTGCAAGAACTAATCAGACAAAATAAACACATTCAGAATACTATGAGAAGCCTCTGTGTCATAGATTATAGCGTTGCTATTTTAGAATATTAAACGATTAGATAATGGTATACTGTCGA
The DNA here is from genome assembly GCA_029286625.1 of Parnassius orleans. NCBI lineage: Eukaryota > Metazoa > Arthropoda > Insecta > Lepidoptera > Papilionidae > Parnassius > Parnassius orleans. The sequence goes on along the minus strand of JAGSMP010000263.1, from coordinate 1,459,845 downwards.
ACCAATGCATTTACTTACACTATAGCTATCTTGCTGCAATTAGTAGTTACAGCCTATATACGTCCCTCTCCTGAGCACTGGCCTCTTCTTATTTCTGTGAGGGTTTAAGTTCTCATGTCATCTCATGTTCAAAATATGTTTTTTTAATTTCTCCTTCAGGTTTCTTAACGATGTTTTCCTTGACCGTGGGGCATGGGCAATACTGCTACGTAAATAGGATGAATATGAATTTTAGAATAATAATTTCAGCTCTTTTCGTAGTCAAGGTTCTCGTGTGCGTAATTAATGTTTTTATTTTATTTCAGACTGTTGCGTCACAATATATAACACCAGAGAGATATGTTATGCAGAATATAAATAATATATCACCGAATAAAATGTACCAATTGAAACAGAATCTCTCTTCAAGTCCAAGTATATTATCGCAATACAAACTTGTATCCATACCCAAGCGAATGGTATATTCAGTACAAAAAGCGTCTAACAGAATACAACGTAAAACAAATAACAATGATTTACTAGCGAGGAAATTGAGGTTAGCGGCTCTGCAAAACGTTATGGCTGCTGCAGAAGCTAGCAGTGTAGGAAAACAATCAGCTAATCTCCTAAGAAATGCACGTTTATCGCTTCATTGACGCCAGTTCATTTAGGTCTCCTGTTGTTTAATTTATTCTTAATTTACTTTAATCTAAATTTAATATTAAATGATTTAATTTAATTGTAAGAAACAGATTTATGTTAATTTATTGTACATCTATTTAATATTTATTTTTTGTAAATTATGTAATAAATTGCTCGTGATAGTTATTGTGTTTTTTTTCGTTGGTGCATCTGTTTGTGATCGTGTAACTTCTGAACATTATTACGTCATTACAGCCTACCTCAAGTCTACTGCCGGACATAGGCCTCCTCCAAGGAATGCCATAAAGCACGGGTTTGGGCCACCTGCATCCATCAACTTCCAGCATCTATTACCAAGTCGTCACTCCATCTAGTTAAAACCAAAAGATTTAAAAAAACCAAACCATTTAAGAACCTTTTTTTCCCCAACGGTTGTCGGTTCGACCTACATAGCTGGCCAATTGCCACTCAGCTTATTTATCCGTTGGGCTACTTTAGTTGCTCTAGTTCTTCTGCAGATAACTTCATTTATAAGTGTATCACGCAGAGAAAATCCGAGCATAGCTCTCTTCATAGCTCGCTGAGCAAACTTTTGAATGGCTTGACCCCGCCTAATGCTATTAGTGTTCTGTGGGTTTGAACGATTTAGGTTATATTCTCATTTCTTGTCGAGATAATGGTTCATAGCTATCTGTGAGCTATCTGTCTTATATAAGATCCGATAGGTGGCGCTATGTTCGAGTTATTAATAAATTTTATATATACACTTTAAGAAGTACGTAGTGAACTGGAGTGAAAGACGTCGCGCCACCTGCCGGAATAGGCAGACAACGTCTGCCGAGTCAGCTAGTAAGTAAAAAGTAAATTAGAAGTGAGCGCTTCGACTACGTGGTACTTCTACGCTGCATAGTAATTAGGCTGCAGCACGTCTAAGAGTGGGGTAGTGGATATTCTTACATCTCCACTACACATCTTGCCGTGCAGTGGCGGTGTAAGAATATCCAACGTGTAGTGGTGGTGTAAGAATATCCACTACCCCATATCGTCCTGTGGGTGTCGTAAGAGGCGAAAGAGGGAAACTAACCATGATGAGATGGGCAGCAGCATCTTCGTAATAACAACTAGAAAAAACTGCGGTTGCCAATCCGCCTGCCAAGCGTGGCAACTATGGCAAATCCCCTTATGAGGTCGGTATTCTATGGGAAGGTATACGTTCTTCAGCTCTGTAATGATGACGTCTAAGAGATGAGAAGTCAGCCAATTCGCATTTTAGGAATCTTCTGTTCTAAAACCCTTCCATAAAATGAGAAAAGTCTTTTGCCTAGCAGCAGTTGCTGTGCTGTGTTATTGCAGACAAGATAAAATGCCTCGTTACCAGTAAAAAGGGTCTTTGGTTATTGTCACTTAATACTTACAACACAGGAGCATTATACCAGGGCTCGGAACCGGTTTAAAAAGAGCGGTTAATTTCGATTGATTACCGGTAAATATATCGCTCCTTCAATTACCGGTTAAACAAGTAACCGGTTTTTAACTAACCTAAACGATAACGGTTACCGGTTACTTACGGTTTTGACAGCCAAATTAACCGGTTAATTCCGTAAAACGTAAAAGTAATTATGAATGGGATAGGTAGATTCACGTTGTGAGGTGCTAATGCCGTGTCGCCGCATACGGGCATACATATGGTCGATTATCTGCCTTTAAGCGACACGTTCTTTCACTCGCGATCAGAGTGTCTAGTGGGAGTTTGGCATTTACGTAAAACGTGAAAGTATTAGAGAAGTATTCGCGCAAAAAAGAGCCCGGTGGAAAGGCAGTTATTGTGTTTGGTTTATTCGTTAAGACTGGACTTGTCTCATACGAAGAAAATAATTTATTTTCGTGTATCGGTTGTTTATTTGTGATGTTTTATTTATGTTGGGGAGAAAAAAAGTAAATAGAATTTGTTTCATGTTTTAACAGTGGTAGAGCCACGCGGCAGCTTTTGATGTCGCAAGGATGGGCCGGCCCGAACCAGGGTGATATCACGAACTCGCAGAATACCATGAATGGTAGCGGAATCAAACAAAAACTATCCTAGGAGGGTACCAAAACCCCTGGTGACGGAGAATCCCTCGCTGAGCATCCACGCCCAAGCTACCCTACTCTTCCTGCCCTGGGTGCTTAGGCTGCCCCGCGTATAGGGGGGACGAAGGGGGACAAAGCCGACATTTCTCTTTTTAACTGAGACTCAGGTGTCCTTAAGTGTCGCTTAAAGGCTGATACTTCATATCTCTCATAGACCTACCCGGGGTACAAATTAGAACACTCCTTTGGGTCCCGGGCTGGAAAGTTTGCGTATGCGTCAGAGAAGACATCTGTTTTCAACTCCTCGGCAGTTGAAGGTACCGACCTGTCCATCCTATGGCTGCGCGTAGACAGCGACGACCATCCCCGTGTCTACGGGTGCCTCTGTAGGTCCCATAGCGGTAATGCCGAAACAGACCGACTCATTGAACACGTCCAAATGGCTACAGATTCTTTGCTACAGCAGAGATCGTTATCCTTGGCGATTTTAACGCCCACCAAGTCGAATGGTTCGGTTCACGTTTAACCGATCATGCGGGGAGATCTGTTTATGACTTTGCCTTGGCATATGGTTTTACACAGCTGGTTACTTCACCTACTCGGATTCCAGATGTGGAGGATTATGCACCTTCCCTGTTGGACCTTCTGCTGACCTCTCATCCGGACGGATATCAGGTTTCTGAAGACGCCCCTCTTGACTCCCAGGACCATTGTCTTGTCCGGAGTGTGGTGCCACTCACGCTCCCCTTGCAGTTGCGTTCTGCAGACTGCCGCCGTGTTTGACATTACAGGTCGGCGGATTGGGACGGAATCCGGTCTTTCTTTGCATCCTACCCTTGGGTGCGGGTTTGCTTCTCGCTGGACACTCCCAGGGTTGTTGCTGATTCTCTTGCTGGTGTGGTACTTCAGGATATGGAACTTTTTATTCCAACTTCTGTGGTGCCCATCGGAGGCAGATCTCGCTAATATTCTTAGCTAGCATCGGAATCGTCGGCGTCGACATGTTGAATAGTGTGCAGTTTCGTAGTCACTTGGAAGGGAAGGCAAATTGGCCTCTAAAAAGCTTGATGTGCTCAGCAGAGCGGGGCAGTATTTCATGTCGGCACATCGCTTGCAACTTTACAAAGTGCAAATTCGGCTTCACATGGAATACTGTTCTCATTTCTAGGCCAGGGCACCCCAGTGCCAGCTCCTTCCATTTGACCGCATCCAGCGCAGAGCGGTTCGAATCGTTGACGTCCGAGTTCTTTCTGATCGGCTCGATTCACTGGCACTAGGTAGGGATGTTGCATCCCTTTGCATTTTCTATCACATCTACCACAGGGAGTACTCTGAGGTTCGGATAATTCCAGCCGCCATATTTCACGAACGCACATCGCGTCAAAATTCACAATACCATCATTTCCATCTGGATGCTTGACGGTCCACCACTCTGCGTTTTACTAGGAGTTTTCTTCCTTTTTTTATAGGATAGGGTGACAAACAAGCACACAGTCCACCTGATGGTAAGTGGTTGCTGTGACCCTTAGACATCTACACATATCCTTTTTTGCGAATCAAAATGCAGATGCGTTGTCACCCGTGAGGACTAAGATGGAATGCCTCTCTTCCATTAAAAAGGGTCTCCGGTTCTCTAAACTCACCATACGAAACACAGCAGTGTTAAGCTGCTATTTTACGCTAATATTCTGTGATAGCGTGGTCCTTCCCCGGTCAAGCCGGCCCATTCGTGCTACAGCTATACTACTAATATAGCTGCAGCATGGCTCTACCACGTATAAAACTAATAATTCCTTAAATAATTTCTTGTTCAACTTCTCTGTGGAATAGTTTACCACCAGCGATTTTTCCGGACCGATACGACTTAGGGACCGGCCACGCACGCACCCGCAACCCGCCGGCAACGCACCCAACTTTCATTATATGTACATACATAATACATAAACACTCACGCCTGTCACCCAGAGGGGTAGGCAGAGACTACGGACTTCCACTTGGCACGATCCTGGCACACCTCTCTCGCCTCCTTTACATCCATATATCTACGCATACACGCTCGTCGGTTAAGGTACTCTAATCTGGCCCATTTCAATATATCGCCAATTTGGTCGATAAACCTTCGTCTAGGCGTCCTTTCCGACTCTGCCGTTCACTTCTGCAGCATAAATTTGCTTTGTCACTCTTTCTTCGTTCATCCTTTCTACATGACCAAACCACCGAAGCATTCCTTTCTTAATCCTGGTCACAACGTCATCTTGCAAACCACACTTTTCTCTTATCACACTATTTCTCACCCTGTCATTCAGATTCATCCCTAGCATACTCCTTAATGACCGCATTTCTACAGCATTTATTCTACTCTCATGCTTCTTCTGCCAAACCCAACTTTCACTACCATACATTAAAGTAGGGACTAACACAGCATTGTGAATTGCCAAACGTGCCTTTATTGTGCATTATATGTATTTAGTAAAAATCTGTTATTTTGACATTACAAACAGATACTTAAATTTCATTTATTTAAATAGATTTAATTCCATATTCGTAAAGTATGAAAGGTTGTAAAAAATTCCAAAGCGATCGCTATATTATTTTGATCTTGAGGCGTGAGAAAACTTGGTTGCACTTTTAATCATTCTCTTTTATAATTCAATACAAGATCGTAAATATCAATGTGATTTATACTGTTGAGTATCTAGTTAATTGGGAGTTATTAATAATTACTGTTAGTATATGACAGGAATTTTCAGTATATGTATTTGGTGACAGTCGACAGCAAAATATAGCCGATTTTAATCATAATGATTTGTTAGATTCAAATTATTATCTTTCTTTATTAACTTCTGTATCAGTAAAGTCAATTTCTTCTATGTGGTTACCTTCAACTCTATTTAAAAAAACTGATATTTTTAGTAGCATCTTGTACGTATACAACATGGTAAGATATGCCTCAGTTCCTCATTAATGAGATGTGAAAAATGGTAATTCCTTTTATCCTGTTCGACTTTAGAATTCTCTAAACATGACAAATATTTTTTTATCGTGTTAAGACACGACTTGTAATTAAACTTTATTTACCTCAAAAGTGGTAATTATTAGTTTTTGCAAAGACCGAGATAGAGGTTGGTTCTAATCACGAGCTTCTAAATCTAAAAAATCTGGTGATCTGCCTCACTTCAGTCCTAAAAAGAACAAATACTATAACATATATAACTTTTAAAAAAATCGTGTTTTCTGTTAAGAAAGTTCATCATTTATTGCGGTATATTAGTAAAACTAAAGGCATTGAATTAAAAATTCAAAGCGTAATTTTAGTAGAAAACTTTCAATATAATTAAAGTCAATATAAATATATAAGGTGAAATTATACATGATATCGAAACTTAATTTTAAAGTGGAGATAACGCATAATTAATTGAAACATAACTTACCTCTATTATTTATAATACAGTCATTGCTGAAAGATGAAGAAATATGAGGGATGTCGTTTTAGGGAAGTCGCGTTGATGCAATGAATATATCGTACGTGCGTCTAAAAACTTCGTGAATTAGACAGAGCGCAGCCATACAAAGTTGGATACAAGCGGGGTAAGGGAGAGGGCGGGGACATTACAAAGCTTGGTTTTAACCGGTTAATTGTTACTACCTTAACCTAAATTTGTGAAAAACCGGTATTCCGCAAAAACCGGTTTTGGGGTCAATGACCGAAACCGGTTTAGAATTTGAACCGGTTTCCGAGCCCTGCATTATACCGCTTTTTACGTTAGTTTTCCTTGCTAGGGTAGTCCTTCCCTAGTCGAGCCGATATATTCGTGATGTAGCCATATTACCACACGGCGTGGCTCTACCAAGTTCAACAACATTAACTACTTATAAATAATAGGTCTCTAATAATGCCTATTTTTTACATGAAAAAGTGCATCATCAATCATGCAATCATTTCGCCTCGCGGGGGAAAGGAGGGTTATGTCTTCCAGATCGATTTTTCGGCCACAGCGGCCAGTCTCAACGGAGACTATCCATCAGCGCAGGACAGAATATAGTGCCCGAGTGTATGCGCAAGCACAGGTGCACTCTCTATTCCTTCACTCACATACTCCGATGGGACGGTAATCCAACACGACCGGAGAGAGGTCAGAGCACAGGAGAGAGCACAGGACCAGCGGCTTTATGTGATTCCCAAGTCAAGGGGGTAAAATACCGCCAACCTCAGGAGGTTCATCAATTCAATCAGGATTACGGGCTGCTACTGAGAATTTCTTGACAGAAAAACCCAATAGCCGATTTTGCCCTGTCTCTGGATTAGAACCTAAGATCTAATGATTAGCAATTGCGTTTATGACTAAGTACTAGACTAACGAGGGAGTTACACCTCTATACCCGTATGGTAGTAGGGATGGTTTGTACTTAATTATTGCTATGATGAGGCAGCTCCCATTTTCGGGTGCATATATAATACATATTCTAGTGGCTAATCTACCCGTGACTATGGTATCTATAAGCGTTAGGACAAGATCGGAGAGAGGTCATACTACTGAGTCAGATAGACAGAGACACAGTCAGAGACGCTAGGACAATCACAACACAAAACCAGACCAGAAAACCAAGAAATTGTTTTTTCAAACAAATGTTATCAATCAGCGTGAATTCAAACCCAAGACCTGTTGCCTAGTAGAAAGGTACTCTGACCACTAGGCTATATAGTTGTGAAATAAAAATTGAATGAATATGTACTTAAATTTAAACGACTAAAAATAAAAAAAATAAAACTGCAGTTGCCTACCAAGCCGCTTGCCAAGCGTGGCAACGAAGGCAAATATCCCCCCATGAGCCAATCTATGGGGGAGGCCTATGTTCAGCAGTGGAATGTAATTGGCTGTAACGGTAACGGCATGAAATTACATTTAAATATTTTTAATTTTTTAACATTATCATGAAAAACAAATGGCACAAATTCTTTATATTTTTATAATGATTTGAGTTTTTAATGCTCGTAATAATATGCATATAATAAATGTAACGTTTTATAATCAATAATAATTTATTTTTATTGAATTAGAAGCTAAATATTAAGTATACGTAGTATTTGTAAAACTTTACAACGGCAGCGTGGCCGAGTGGTCTAAGGCGCTGGTTTTAGGCACCAGTCCGAAAGGGCGTGGGTTCGAATCCCACCGCTGTCAAACGTATTTTTATTTTAAATAATAAAAATAAAATAAATCAGTTTTTAAAATATTAACACGTTTTAATTAAATTTACAAACACACATACTAAATTAAGTTCGTATTTATGATATATTAAAAGAAATTTATTTTTCTATATTTTAAAAACTATAATAAAAAAACAAAAACAAAAAATAGTAATTTAATTATCAAACACTCCACGCGGTATCGTGCCAAGAACGCTGGCTGCGTTTCCCCGCTGAATGGCTATACTTAGCCTTTGAGCGAGAAAAGAGCCAGCTCTCTTAATCTCAGCAGCAACGAACAGCCGCGGATGGAGTTTCTTTAAGAACTTCACCGCACGTGGACCCCACGGACCGATAGTCTCTACAGCAAATGGCACAAATATGTAGTCATCTCTCAGAGACTCATATTTGCGCCACTTACTCAGTTCAGCTGCCTCTGATGCCGCCCCGGCTCTAAACGAGGTACCCCTGCGATGAGAGGCCGCCAAAGTGTCTACGCAAGTAGCATCCCACACTAGGGCTTTACCTCTCTCCCAAGGGACCAATGTCATACCGTCGGGTCTCCTGACATCGCCTTTAAATATTCCACAAGGCTCTAAAACCGAGGGAACATTTATAGAGACAAGAGCCCTTCGGATGACATCGTTCAAAGAACCGTGCCGTTAAAACCTACCAGCACTTTTCTTACAAGAAAGTCCGTGGAGCCCAAACTAGTCGACGCTGCTACCACAGGGGCACTGATGGGGTTGACAAATCGCCGCTCCTAGTCGGATTCCTACAGCGATGCGCAAGCTTTCCCCATCAAGTAATGTGTCGAGATTACTTGATGGTAAAGCGTGTAACCAGTGACTAGATTCCTTAGTCGAAACAGCTAGAAGGCCTTATCTTGGTCACTATGGAAATTATGAAACAAATATTTCTGCACCCTCTGTACCAACGGAATATCCCACTGTTTTTGTTGGTTAACTTCCAGTGGAACATTTTCGCCGGGACAGAGCGTTTGCCATGTCTGCCCTGCCTCCGTAGCAAAGCATAGGTCTACTTTATTATTTAAAATTATGTTACATAAATTACTGACACTATGCACGGAAGCAAGGAAAGCAGGCAATGCAACGCTAGAAAGATTTCTCACACCAATACCACCAAATTTTATAGGTAAATTAGCTTGAGTCCAGGCTGTTGTATTTAAAGTTAAATTTCGAATTTTTTCTATAGCTATTTCAAGATTATTATCAATATCTTTTAAAACAAACATTTCCAGACTGGGCTCGAGCGGAGTAAGTATGTAAATCTAGGTACAAGTAGACAATATTTTAAAATAGTAAGCGCAATGTGGGGGCTTAATTTATCAACGTGGTTTAAAAACTGATCAAATTTTGTTTTCAAAACAGTTTTAATACTATCGAAACACAACGGGGCACCTAGCAGGTATAGTGATTCCGTACTGACAGTTTTTATTCCTGGAAAAATATGATTGAAATTTTGAATTAAAGTGTCTCTGTGAGAAGTAGATAAATTATTGGAAAAAAAATATTTCACATTTATTGCTATTTGGTTCAAGACCAATATTTTTAAAATTTCGAAAAATATGAGTAAGATCACTGAGGACGTCATCTGAGGGGTATAGTTTCAAACTCTCGCAAAACCAGTGACGTTCATAATCCAGAAATTGAAAATTTGTGATGAATTCTTCTTGCGTTACTTAAATAATTAAGTTTCTGTGTCTTTTTGAAAAATTGGTTGCTTTAACTACATTTTGTAACTTATTCATTAATTTATAATGTTTTACAAACGTCTAAAAGCAAAAAGCGATGGACTTAGCTGAATTGCAACTGAAATTCGGACATTGTTAGTTTTGAATCTGACATACATGGATATTGCTGTATTTGCTACGACTAATAAGATGTATACACCGACTTAAACCATTTTGATACTTTTAGAGTATGTCATCATATTACCATGTCGCGTCGTCACGTTAAAAGGTATAGAATATAAAAACAAATTTAACAATCAATTAATATTTTTTAATTATTAAATGTTTTAATTTATTTAACTAAACGTGGCTAAACATTGCAAATGAAGATAAGGAGAAAGATGAGGCCTTGCCCAGCAGTAGGACACAAAATAGGTCATTAAAAAATTGAACTATTGTCAGTACACTTTCTTGTTCTTCGCATAAGTGTTCTTCATTTTCATCATCCGCGTTGCGCAAATTCCGTCGAGGCTGTATTTGGTATTAATTTATCATAAAAGATAGAACTGAGTAACTCCTCCAGTTGACGTCAAGTGTGAAATCAATAGCTTGTCGACATCTTTAATTTTAGAAGATTTAGTTTTCCCGCTGAGCACTGAATATCCTTAGGAACGATCATGTTTGCTATTTTGCCACTTTTGCAAACATTTTTGTAATTTTTTGCCGAATATCTGAAAAGACAAAACAAAGTTGAAGAAAATAGGTTTTGAAAATTGCACATGAACCTATAAAAAATAAAACCGGATCCAAAAACTAAACAAAATAAAATTCAATCATTTGAATTTGCGTGCGTATAGAGTAGGTGGTAGTACATAAAAATAGGTAGGTACATAAAATCTCGTCAAAACTTGGGGATCGGCTCACGTAAATAAACATGGACATAATCGAATATATTATAGTGTACCAAAAGTCGGATAAAAATACAAAGAAACAATATCAAATAGCTTCAACATAATAAATTTAAAAATTATGAAAGATCAAAATTACTCATAGTAGTAACTACTTACCTCTAATTTCTGCAGGTTTCTTCCATTGTTTCGATTTCTCTAGTTTCCGAGCTTTACTTTTATCCACAACGGTTGGGGTTGTATCCATCTTCGTAAAGATAGCACATTTACTTTGAAAATAACACAGTATCTTATAAAAAAATACTTTTTCACGACAAAAGCACAACAAATCTAAGCCAACGCCATACCAAAATAGTCCCGTTTTTAGTTTTGTGTATCACGTGACGAAAATGGTGGCTCGCTATTGGCTAGTCAGGACTTTGCGGTTATTGAACTAAACTATGAAGGACTTTGCGGTGTTTGAAGCTTACTGCCTACTTTAAAGTGAATTTTCTATTGGACATAGCTGTGTTTGGTAAGATCTGATAAATCGAAATTGTGCGGAAAAAATAAAGTTGCTAGAGCCATAAAATATTGCTACATGAAAAAAATGGACCTATGGGTTTTGAAACTATACCTCATCTGCTCTACCTCCCAGTGTACCGTCGTCCAGGTACCAGACATTCAGCTTGGATTTCAAATTTGAAATAATGGGTTGAATTCCCAAACTGAAAAGTGCTGGACTCAGTGGGTCACCCTGCTGAACACCGACTGCAGAATCGATAACATGGTTTTCGTAAAACAAGTTAGTATTTTGACTGTAACATTGCCAAACGTAGTGATACATTTCGGGGGTATTATTAGCCACTTCTTTCAGCAGGGTTATCCTATCGATAGAGTTAAAAGCATTCCTTAGGTCAACCTTCACAAAAACATCTGCATCAGAGTTTGTTAAAAATGTACGCACTGAATGTACCGCCGCTTCACAGCCACCTCTAGTGCCAAAGCCTAGTTGAGTAGGCTGAAATTTTGTCTTAAGGTTAGAGATTATGTGCCTGCAAGTTAATTTTGAAGTTAAGCGTCGAAATGTGGAACCAACAGCAATAGTACGGGTACAGTTATCCTTTTTTTTGAAGGCACATAATCTTGCCCCATATAAGAATGGAATGAAATTTGGATTAACATTACCAGAAAGCATAAAGTTACATAATTTTGTAATGTCATTAAGAAGTACTCCGCCGGCGTCACCGGCAGAAGCGCTTACAAGATCTTTAAGATGTTGAGGCGTAATTCCGTCAATACCGCCAGCAGAGCCATTCGAAAATGACATAATTGCTTCTAAAGTGTCTTTTTCAGAAATTTGTAAAGGTTGTTTTATTTAATTGATTTATTTATTGTTTTATCAAAATGAAAATAGGAATACCCGAAAATAAATAATTTTGCCAACTCTTTTCACTATTAGTGAAACAATTTTGAATAGTGCATGCACTATTCAAAATTGTTTCACTAATAGTGAAGTGAGCATTGTCATGACAATGCTTTAGCAAGCTGCATCCTCGCACCTCTAGGAATTCTTTTAACCACTGGTACTAGGGTGATCCAAAAGTAATGATAATGAAAATAAAACACGGTAATTAAAGTTAAAATAATAATTTATTTTTCTACATAGTCTCCTAACAAATCAATACATTTAGTCCATCTTTTTCTAAACCCAGGATTCCTTTGAAAAAATTATTTGTCTTGACCTCCCAAAACGCTTCAACAGCGGCCATTACTTCGCTATCGTCTTCGAATTTCTTGCCTCGGAGGCGTTCCTTGAGCCGAGGAAAGAGGTAGAAATCACTAGGAGCTAGATCTGGCGAATAGGAGGGTGTTCGAGCAGTTCGAATCCCGTTTCTTGAATGGCAGCCATCGCAACTGCGGCTTGTGAGCCGGTGCGTTTTCTTGGTGAAACAGCACTCCAGCTCGCAGTTTGCCGCGTCTTTTTCCTTAATGGCCTCCCGTAATCTTCTTATTTGGTCTGCGTAGTAAGAGCCCGTAATAGTGGCTCCTTTTCCAAATATTCCACCATAATTATGCCTTGAGCGTCCCAAAAACAGATGCCATAACCTTTCCCGCCGAACTTGAAACTTTGAATTTCTTTGGCGTCGGTGAGGAGGCTCGCTTCAAGTCATCGATTGTTGTTTCGTTTCAGGATCAAAATGGTGGATCCAGGTCTCGTCCATAGTCACAAAACGGAACAAAAATTTTCTTGATCTGCTTGGAACTTTCGAGATTGACCCTCGAAATGTCAACTCGATTTTCTTTTGCTCGTCGGTTAACATTCTGGGTACCAACGCGCAGAGACCTTTTCATATGCAACTCTTTCGCAAGGATTCTTTGAACGCTGCCATGAGATCCCTGTGACCTCAGCTACATGCCTGATGGTCACTCTTCAATCTGCCAACACAACATCTTCGACTTTTTTCACGTTGTCTTCAGTGAGGGACGTGGATGGGCGTCCTTCGCGATGTTCATCTTCAGTGGATGTTCTGCCCAGTTTAAACTCCTTGGCCCAGCGTGCAACTGTAGAATATGGAGGCAGAGTTCCCAATGTTTCAACTAAGTCACTGTGTATGTCTTTTGAAGACATTTTTTCAAACAGAGGTACTTGATGACAGCTATAATTTCGTTTTCTCCATGTTGATGTTATCTCTTTGACAGTTCGTATTCAAATGAATGTATCTCCCGGAAATCGTGATCTATTTATATGATTTTTTTAGGCTGACGTAGTAAGTATATAAGCAAGCAAAAAATATTTTTTTTGGATTTTTATGCGGACCTGAAGTAACCGATTATCATTACTTTTGGATCACCCCTCGTACATTACGATGATAATTGTAAATTTGCTCCGAAAGAGGGTAAAAATTTGTGTCATTAGAGGAATTACTAATAGAGTTATGAATTTCTACGGTAGGTTGTGAAGCCGAAATACTTTTACTATGGCATCGTTTGATATGTATATTTAATCCCCTTTTACCTTTAAACAGCCTACCGTCGGTACAATTTTGACACTGTAGGAAATCCGGCTGTGAATGTAGCGGAGCGGAGATATTCATTAAAAGATCTAAACAGATCTCTACAGCACTCAAAAGTGTTTATATTACATAGCTTCATATTGACTTGAAATGTGCTGTACCCCGCATCTTACCCTGAAACACAATTATTTACGGCCTAAATAAAAGCACTTTACTCTATAAATTTTTCCTTCATTTAAATAATATCGACACCTTCGTGAACTAAGATGAAATTAATCAAAGCTCGCAACACTGGAAGCCCTACAGGAGATGAGCTGTTGATTGCAAAAACCCTGTTAAAGAAGTAAGTATTACTTATTTTTAGAACTAGTAGGCCCCCCGTTACCGTTACAGCCTATTAAAGTCCACTGCTGAACATAGGCCTCCCCCATTGCATGCAATGGGGGAGGCCTATGTTCCAACACGGCAATCCTCATAGGGAGGATATTTGCCATAGTTGCCACGCTTGGTTTGTGGGTTGACAACCGCAGTTTTTTTAGTCGTTATCGAGAAGACGCTGCTGCCCATCTCCTGATTTATTTCCCTCTGTCGCCTTTACGACACCCTCGGGATGATATGGGATAGTGGATATTCTTACACCGCCACTACACGGTAAATATTAAATAAAGTATAGTTAAATTTTTGGATTAAGAATAGTTAATCGCGTGTAAGCAATTTCATTCGAAGTGACCTCATTTAATTACAATGTTAATTAAAATTTGCACGCAATATGATTGTCATCACTATTGTTAGAAAATTGAAATATATTTAAATACTGATATTAAATACCATCTATGTACATTTCGAAACAAGTTGTTTACATGTAATAAAATGTAACATCGTGTTATTACGTGTTCAATTACTTCATTAGTTTTGTAATTATGAGTGTTTTAGTTTTATAGTATTAAATTTCATTAGATGATTACACATTTCTCACGATTCTTTAAAAGTGTATTAAGCTTTATTTAGACTTAGTTATCGTATTCACTTTCACACATATTTTCCCGTTAAAAAAGACATAATTAAACCATTGAAAATCTTCGCATTTTTTTAAATCCGTCACAATCATCTCATGTACATATTTCTCAGAGACCGGCGACTAGAAGCTGCGTCAAAAGCGCGAGACGTCTGGTACTCCTACTACCAATTCACCTACTATTGTGGCCATTATAGAAAACGAGAGGTCCACGTTCATAATTCAGAAGTATACCATCTACCAGCTGATGAGGATGACGAAAATTGTTTTACGTGGGGCAATCCTAGAGGTATACATAGGTTTAATCATAACTCTACTTATCCATTCCATTACAGCCTATAAAATCCACTGCTGAACATAGGCCTCCCTCATAGATTGCTTCATGGGTGGATTTTACCATAGTTGCCACGTTTGGCAAACGGGTGTACTTGATATCGTTTATTTCATCGCTTTTTTTTATGAAATCCCGCGTAAAAGAACATAACTGGTATATTATCCGACGCTCCGGGAAATCTCTTGCATCCGATTTACTAGATCTCGAATTCTCGCAAAAATACCGATTACTAAAGGTATATTATACTTGAGATTATTGAGTTAGATCGTAGAGACCCATGCCTTTAGTTTTTTACATGCGCATACCCATACCCGCCTCGCGGGGGTAAGGACGGGTTATGTCGGACTCACACCGACATGGTGTCCATCTTTGTCGCATATTGGCAGGGCCACGGGAACGCTTTCGCACACATCCGCGGCCCCTCCTCGGGAGAGGACTACTCCTCACCCATCTCCTTCTCAGGTAAGGCGCACCAGAACACATGGCGCGCCCTCCTCCGCGGCCTCCAACTTCACATGCGCAACGGACGCCCCCGTGTCCGATGCGCGAAGGCCATGGCATAGCATATAGAAGCACCAGCCTTCCTGACCCCAGCGGCGGATCTGGTATATGGCTCCGCCGTCAACCAAGATTCGGCTGTGGAGGGTAGGGAGAGCGGCGCCTCGCAATACCAACACTCCTCTCCCCCCGCAGCCCCACTACCACCGTATCAATTAACGGTGCGGCCCCATCAGAGTCGCGGAGGATAGGGCGAGTGGCGTATCGCTATACCAACACTCCTCTTCCCCCGCGACTCCACATCGACTGTAGCGGTAGGGTAAGAGGGCTCGCCAAGCCCACTCGGAGTGGCCACCTCGGGCCGGCCCTACACCACGGGCCAGTCAAGGGGTTCCTCTTTGTTCACCGCGGGTGACTAAGCCACGGCTACTAAGACTAAGACAAGGCGGGAACCCGTTCGGGGGGGAGAGACCCATGCCTAGGTAACTATGTTACCGTTAGTACGTACGTACTATTATTTATTCTGTGCCGTTAGCCTATCAAAAGTCTTCAGTTGAATATACGCCTCATAGAGGTGGATATTTGCCATAGTTGCCCACTTGGCAGGCGGGTTGGCAACAGCAGGTTTTTTATTATTTTAAATTAACCATTTCACTGTCCCATGAGTCATATATGAACAATTCAATTGTTTAACTATTACTATATACTTCAATTGTTTCTCTTTCACGAACAAGGAAGTTGTTAACATTAGGTAGACGCTGATGTATATCTTCTCTGCTCCATAACCCTGCATATGCTCGCTGCTCGGCACTAAGACCCTAGTGCTGGTGGGCTCACGGATATGTGCTATAGCGTGTCTATGTAACTGCCAATATGCGGCGAAGGTATCATGTAGTTTTAATAGGTGCAAGTTTAGTTTGACCTAACTTGTACTGGCCCCTGTGCGTATACGTAGGCATTTTAAAAAACGAGAAAAAAAGACTCCGGCAGTTCAGTTGAGAAATTTAAAGTACTAGAGACAGCACTAATGTACGTTATCGGGAATAGTAGATGGGTTGACTCTGATTCATTGACCTCTCGGGCAGAGGAGTTTCTACTAAATAAATAAAATATAACTTCTTATGCACAACAGTTAGTTATTTTTAGTGTTTTGTGTGTTTTTTTTTACCATTTTAACGAGAAATGAAACAAAATTGTTAACGAGCTTTTATGATTACTGTTACCGTTACAGCCTATTAATGTCCACTGCTGAACATAGGCCTCCCCCATAGATTGTCTCATAGGGGGTCCATTTGCCATATTTGCCACGTTTGGCAAGCGGGTTGGCAACCGCAGTTTTTTAATTATAGTCGTAATTAGGAAGACGCTGCTGCCCATCTCCTGATTTGTTTCCCTCTGTCGCCTCTTACGACACCCACGGGATGATATGGGTTAGTGGATTTTTTTTTATAGGATAAGGGTGACAAACGAGCACACAGTCCATCTGATGGTAAGTAGTTGCTGTGGCACATAGACATCTACATCTATCCTCGTTTGCGAATCAAAATGCAGATTTGTTGTCAGCCGTGAGGACTAAGATAGAATGCCTCTTTTCCAGTAAAAAGGGTCTCCGGTTCTCTACACTCACCATACAAAACACTGCAGCATTAAGCTGCTATTTTATGCTAGTATTCTGTGAGAGCGTGGTCTTTCCCCGGTCGAGCCGACCCATTCGCGCTACAACTATACAATTAATATAGCATGGCTCTACCACGTTTTAAAATGGATGTTTTTACACCGCCACTACATGGCTTTTATGATTAGTTTGACTTTAAGTGTGTATGTATTTATGAATGTAATGTTGAGGTGTTTCGACTAGGCAGCCGCTTGTCGTGACGCGATGCCGCCGCACCTCATGCTCCTCAAATGTGCTGTCCAGTTTGATTAGCGAAAAGTTAGCTTTTGAAAATTTTCTTAGTTTTGGAACTTAAGGAGATGGAATATGGATAAAGGATGGAATGGAGGAAATGTTTTACGAGGTGACCATCACTGGACTGTGGGTTCGTTTGTTACTTGAATTTTATAAAAGGTTTCATTTTGTACTACCACTCATACATACGTTATATGTGTATACATTTTGATATTTAATTAAATAATAATAAGAAAAAAAATTAAGCAATCAAAAATAAGCAATGTAATTTTTTTACAATCAAACAAGATCAAGATAAAGTGAGTTTCAGATAAATGCGCAACTATAAAAGACATGTAACTATTCCATTGTAATGATAACTTTTCAATAATATTACTGATTGAATGTGTCATTTATTTTGTTCACAAATATAATGAACATATTAATAAAAGTGTTTGTTTTGCTTATGCTGTTTAGGCAGGTAATGTTATTTCCTACTATAATTGTTTATAGTTAGTAGTTGTATTTACTTTTTCTAAAGAACAAAAGTTATTAGAGATATTATTGGAGAGAGAGAATCTTATGTGCCCGCATCGTGAAAATAACTACCGAAAAAGTCGAAATATACCTTGGCTTACGACAAAAAAGCGTGAAAACTATTTAAAATATCTAAACTATTTAAATTATCAGTTGGAAGGAAAAAGTACCTAACCATTGAGACGTGAGCCCTGGATACAAATTTTAGTCGAAACCAACTGTGAAATACAAAAAAATTAAGTTTGCCACGTGTGAGTAAAAGTACAAAAGGGAGTGGTAAATTAAGTATATTATATAGAGAGGGCTATTGTTGATATTTTATATATTATCATGATAATTGTAAAATAAGTAATGTCCTTTGGTCGTAGTGCGGCGTTTTGTGGGTCAGGCACCTTGTAAATTATAATTTATGTTTGTGGTCTAGTTTTTAATAGGGGATGAAAAAATAACACCTGATAGATGATGCCATCATCATTATCATTAACATCAATCTGATGAATTTCAATATAAAAAAGTTATCCCATAAGACGTATACACAACTGAATGTTTTATAGACGCTCAATTCATTAAATGCAACAAACAGTATTGTTGTCTTTCTGTATTTAACAACTAGTATTTCTGTTTAATTTAGGTGGATATATGTAATTAGTGTGTTTGGACAAGTACTTTTGTAACATATTATATTTTTTTCAGGCTGCTTTTGGTCAACTCACCACTATACCTTTAGGCGTAAAGTGCGGATGCGTTGATGTGCCACTTACAACAAACCCCCAGATACCACTTACATCGAATGTTGGAATTCAAAATAACTTGGTCAAACAATTTGCAAGACAATTGCCAGTTGGTAATACTTTAAGTGGTTTGGGCGGATTGCCATTATCAAACGGACTGTCTCTTTTTAATACACCACCAATTACCAATACTGCGATAATTTTAAATGGTATGCAAGTAACGCAAGTGCCGACGGCAAACAATGCTCGGTTTTCAATTTCTTCAAATTTGCCCACATGCCAAGATAACATACTGGCCGGTTTTTCGATTACTCCATTAGTAAATAATAAAGAAGGTAATTTTGGAAATAGCGGCAGTGCTCTTAGTATTGGTAATATTGCTAATGTTGGCAATTTAGATTTAGCCAATATTGGCTTACAGTTTGTACCAAGCAGTGGTATTGCAAATATGCCAGTACGATTACGAAGAAATATTCAAAGAAATAGTTTGCATATTGGTGGCCTTTGTAATTCAGCAAAACATATCATTCAACATTTTTAACTCTAAAATAACGTAATATCCAGAAAAAAGTGTAAGATAAGTTTAAATTATTATTTTTATTTATTTAAGTTATTAGAAAAAATATTTATTATAAAATAAACACTTTCGTGTAATTTTTTTTTGTAATTTATTATTTTAATAGAAATAAATGTCGTAAAAAAAGGAGGAGGCTCTTAATTCAACTCTATTTTTAAGTAATGTGTACTATGTATGTTACTCGATATAAGTTCTCGAACTCAAGATCGAATTTCGTTCACGGCAGCCAGTCTTAATGATTATCATAGTGAACAAGTATGCACATACTTGTGCATGATTGTTCATGCAAGAACAGGTGCACTCCCTATTCTCGCATTCTCATCAATATCACAGTACAATAAGACGGCAATCCGACACGACCAGAGAGATATCAAGCGCTTGATCAACGGCTTAACGTGATTTCCGAGGCACGGGGTGAAACATTGCCATCTTCCTGATTCTGTACTCCTACTGAGAATTACTTAACAGAATATCTAATTAATGATTTTGGTCCGACGCGGGGTTCGTACCCACCCGCCGCATCATGACCAGCAGTCGCGCTTAGTACCACTGGAACAACGAGGCAGTCGTATTGAATATACGTCGAGGGTGGTCCAATTTGAATATGAAGAAAAAAACTTACTGATATGAGTGGAAAAATACGGAACGAAAGTTTTGCTATTTAAACGACGTCCTATTTGTTAGACTGACTAGTTGTTAACCTTGAGCGTTTATTATTTAGTCCACTCGAAAGTGTCAAGAATTTAACTTAAAAAAATAAAAACTTAAAAAGTATATGTGCTAAGATAAAGTATATAGAAGAAGCTATTACCTAAATTTATGGAAGTATTTTTTTTAGTTATGCTTTTTTTAAGTTTAGTAATAAATAACGTAAATAAAAACTATTTAGTTCACTCAAAAGTGACAATTAATTAAACTTTAAAAAAAGTAAAAACTGACTTTATAAAACCAATAAGAATATGTAAGAAGACAAAGTGTATCGGAGAAGTATACCTGGATTTCTTTTTTTAGTTTTTGGAAGTTGGTTTACGCTCGCTTTCTTTTAAAGTTTAGTAATTCGAGTAGAAATAAACTTCTACCCATGGCGCGTTCACTTAATAAACTTTTATTTACCCGAGTTAAAATGTATCCTGTGGGTTAATCAAGGATATTGTCTATTCGTGCGCTGAATTTTATCAAAATCCATAAATGCGTTCCTTACTGAGTAACAAACGTCTAAATATCTATATAATATAGAGTATATGTATCTATGATTGTATCTGTGTAAGTGTACTGCGTATAGAGTAGACACTAAAATAATCTGTTTTAAAATAATAATAATAATACAAAAAAAATCTGTTTTGTGTTATCATTATTTGTCTTTTAATTTGTTTTTAATTATTTTGTGGCGTATCTTTATCTATAATGCAATTTTTCCCTTAACATCGAATAATTTATTTAATAAAGTTTAATAACAGTAATGTTTATATAATTTATAATTTTAACCACTGGTACTCTATCTATAACTACTTATTGTTATCATTCTTTTGTTATTGAACAAAGAATAAAAATCATGCATCAAATAAACCAAGTCACTGATAAAACATGTGTATAAAGGATAACATAGAACGAAAAATTTCGGCAGTGTATACTTTATTAGTAATCAAAATGACTGTGAAGTATTTTTTGGTTTTGCTTCTGTGTGTTTGTGTGAGTAAGCGCCTTTTTTAAATAAGAATATAAGAAGAATTTCGTATTTATAAACTTAATAATTAAATTATTGTAAATAATATAACGAATGCAATAAACAGTTAATAGAAATCACTTCAAACACTCTACTGGAGAGAGCTAAGCGAGTTTGCTGGCAAGCAGCAGAAAATTGGAAATTAATGAAATTACCATCAAAGAAGCCTTTTTTCAAGAAAGCGCCATTCATGAGGAGAACATTTCGTAGACCCTTAATATCGAAAATCGAACCTGTTGAATTAGAAGTCGATGAGGCTATAAGTGAGTTTGAGAGTGAAGAAGAGTCTGCGTCTGTTGATGTGAGACATAAATTATCATAGATCGCTTTATATCACAATGTACACTAGATACGTAATAGCACAAAGTAAAATTATTTAGTTTTTTATGTGGTAGAGCCATGCTGCAGCTATGTTATGGTTGTAGCAGGAAAGGTTTAGCTCGACTGGGGTTAGACCACGCTCTAACTGATTAACAGCTTAAAATAGCTTAATGCTGCCGTGTTTCGTATGATGAGTATAGGGAACCGGAGACACTTTTTAATGCGGTAAGAGTGCATCTATATTTTGATTCTCAATGGAGAATAGATGAAGATGTCTATGGATCACAGCAACCACTTACCATCAGGTGAACCATGTGCTCGTTTTTCACCTATAACACTGATTATGACAAAATTACTAACATTTTCATACTTTCAGAATGATGGCGTATTCGCCAATCAGAAGGATAACAAATTTAAACTGTTTCATAAATTGCATAAAATTGAAGAATTAGAGGAAACAGAATATGAAGGAACAGAGGCTGTATATTATGATGACTTAGAAGATTCAGATGAACTGTATGATATCACAGATATATATATATATAATTTGAATGCAAATACTATTCATAACGTGTATTATTGTAATAGTGAGGACAAAAACTAAATTAAATTGAATCATTTTGAAAAAAACAATCTGAGTAATGTGTATTTATAATAAGCTTTAATTTAATAAACACATATAGTGATTTAGCACACATGTAGTGCTCAAGTTTGTACACTAATGTGACATTAGAATTTTAATGTTAAGAATGTTTAAATATGTAAACAAAACACTACCAAAGAAATTAAAAACCATCGTTCGTGTTCCTCTTTACAAGCATATATTTTCATTCAATTAATTTTTTGTTTATAAAACGGGGTGAAATGGAGATATAAAAATAGGAAAATCAAACTCAAGAAATACTAATTGGATTCAAGTATGAACACTATTATACAGTGTGGGTGGCCGTGTATAATATGCCAAACGTGGAGCAGTGGTAAAGGTACGAAACAGATGGTACTGTAAAAGCTCTCTGCCCGCCAAGCATGGCACAAATTATCCTTATAATAAGAGCGGTCCATATTTAATAAAATGAAGTTTTACGGGCTGATGACGATGATACACGACTGTTTTCATAGTTAAAACATAAAAATGTGTTATCTAAACACGAACAAATATATATGTCGGGTCAGGTACCTGTGGCAATAAAAACAAAAAGATAGGTTGTTTTATTGCTGTATGTATTGAGGCTATTGTTAGGGTCACGTCGCGTCGTTAATATTTAAAAATATACAGACTTAAAAATGCGGCGTTGTTTATTAGCACGTTAAATTCAAAACTTTTTTCAATATTATATAACCGGGTGGTATTTTTTTTTATTACAGTCCTTCACAAGTCCACTGTGAACATAGCCCCCCCCCAAGGAATGCCACAAAGTACGGTTCTGAGCCACCTGCATCCATCGACTTCCTGTATCTCTTACCAGGTCGTCAGTCCATCTAGTGGGTCACCCTATCTTACACCTCTCTGAAGTTGGATAGGTTTCGTACTCTGGTTCTGTACTCGGATTGCCATCATAGCCCTACTGTACAAACACTTTAGCACTTCGATAGTCAACTTGGCACCGCTGAAGGGACTGTAGCACAGCCCAAATTTCGACGGAATCAAAGGCCTGGTGTTATTAGTTTGATAAATATAACTACTTTAAAAATATGTTATTTAACAATTTATTGTTACAAGCCTATGAAAAGTCCAATGCTGAACACAAGCCTCCTTTTGCCTCATAGGGGGATATTTGCCATAGAGCCATGCTTGGCAGGTTGGCTAACAACTGCAGTTTTTTTAAAGTTATTATTAGGAAGATGCTGCTCCCAATGTCCTGGTTTTGCTTCCCCTCTGTCGCCTCTTACGACACCCACAGGACGATATGGGGTAGTGAATATTCGTACACCGTCATTACACGGTCGGTTTGATAATTTAAAATTACAAAGCTGAAACTACAACAATAAAAGGTGTATTTACGTATTTATATTTTATATGCAAGTAGATATACAAACAAAGACACACATTGATACAATAATGAACAAGGACAATATAAATAAGATGATATAAATATGCTCCTACAAAATATTAACTGTCACAGTAAGTGTATGTGATTTCTTAATGTAATTGCGTGGAAAGAAATGCTTTTTAAAACATTTGCGTGTATTTTAGGACAAATAATAATAACACAGGTAAATTGGTTGACTTCATTATTTATTTGCTAATTATTATTAAATTTATAATCCTTTAATTTAAATCTATTTGCTTATCATTATGCCAATTATTAAAGTGCTATGACTCTGCGTTTTGGTACATTTTTTTTATTTCGTCAAGAAACGTTTATACGTGGTATAGCATAGTTGTAGCACGAATGGGTCGGTTCGACCGGGAAGGACAAGCTCTCACAGAATACCATCGTAAAATAGCTTCTCTGTCGCTGTCGCTGACCTGTTCTACACAGGCCATAAATTACTGTATATACACAGGCCTTATAACGTCAACACGCGGCAAAACTATGCGATTAGGTTGTCGTCTCTCTCGCACGCGTGGGCTTTTACCGGGCTTTCGAGAAGACGATCGCTCCCTTTCTAACCTGTGGTAAAATGTTGTATAATGAAATATAACTACGATTGTTTACATAGCAATTTGTACGTAGCGAAAAGCCCGGATTTAAGTGTGAAGTTAGTCATTAGTCCATCGCGGGCGATACCTTTGCAAGTTCACTTCACATTTCAATGTTTACTCTGTGTGTTTACTTGAGCGAATAAATATTGCGAGTTGAAAATTTATGCTTTTTTATAGATTTTTAGTGAAAATGGAGGATAATAGTGTTCCTTGTGATAAATTGAAATGTGTTAAAGTGCTAATCGGCGAGGAAAAGGTAAAATCGAAAAAGAGAAAAGGAAACTTTTTTATAAAACTGCTAAAAACAACAAAACCATATCTTGGGCTTGCCCTAGTTTGGAGCCCTAGCTTCGCCACCGGTCACCCTTATTCTATAAAAAAATATTTACAATGAAGAAAAGTGTGAAAAGTTATCTATGTAATTGACGTTTTCTAAAACTAGTTAGTTTGAGTTCGGGTAAAAACTTTGTTGTCGGACACCTTCGTTAAGAGTTGAAGAGTGGTAAGGGGAAGTTGGGAAATTACCCCTTTTAGCCTACCTCAGGAAGATATATTATATCAAGTAATAACAAGTACATTAAGCCAAAGGCCAACCTCAGCTGCGCCCTAATATACTGTCGTGGATGCCTTTTACATACATAAACTATTATATATGGATACCTTTAGACCCGAAATAATTATTTGTGGGTAAAGTATAATAGGCAAAAAACTTTATTGATTCACTTGCATCAAATTGGAAAAATAAAGAACAACCAAAAGTAGGTAAGGTTTGCTGCAATCTGTTGAATCGTCTCATAAATAAGAGAATTTTGAATCAGATTATGGCTTATGGTTCTTGTATGATATTCAGAAATGTAATGGTTGGATGCAGGGGAGGCGCAAAATCATGTCCCAAACATAAATTGATTCTGAAAAGCTGCTTGTGACAGTCTGGTGACGATACAACAGTGCCGATAATATTTGTTACAGTTTCTTAAGATTTGGCACACCAATTAGTACATAAGTATACTGAGTAGACTTGTAAGCGAGGATAAACTAGCTCGCTACTAAATAACCGCGACTTGTTGTCTAAAAATGCCATATACACTGCACAGCTGACTGTCTTAAAATAAAATGAGCATCAACTGAAAATTCTTTGACATTCAACGTACTCGCAGGACTTTGATCATAGCGATTTAAATCTTTTTTTTATTGGAATACTTATTTTTGAAAAACGGCTATAAAGAATTCACCGATTCCCGTTAAATAATCTTAAATTAACTAATTCTATGAATTTCAATTAAAATAAAATCATTTTTTAAATATTATATATTTTTGTTAACTATATATAACTCAGTTAAGTAACTATTTTCTGTTTAAATACAATTTCATAGGTAATACATGTGTTTTTATGTGTATAAGTATTTATGACAAGCTTCACGAAAATTAATATGTAGTCACTGTTACTTATATATATAATAGTCACTTTGGTTTTTTGCTTGTTGTAAGAGCTTATTTCCATTAAAACTTGATTATTATACAGTACAGAATACACAAATGTTTCAACATAAACAATGAGTTTCAGCATGTTTTGGGCTCAGATTGTAAGGATGTGAAAGACATAATTGAAGAAATAATCGATATAGTTGAGGAAGAAGTCATCGTTAATGGAGATACGGAAGTAGAAGGATCTGACCCGATATCCGATAATTTAGCCTTTGAAGGACCCGTTTATGCAACTGGTACTATAAGAATTGTCGGAATGTGTAAGTTTTTTGTATCATACTTTGTTTTAATCGATGAGGGTTGCTTTTGAACATTATTAAGTACATTATACTGTATTAAATATGTGCGTTAACATTTTTCAGCATTTAAATTGTTCAAAAGAATGATGAAAGGAATTAGTAATTTTTTTAAATGAAAATAACTGGTAACAAAATCTTGAAATGTCAACTTAACTTACTTAGATGCAGTAGAATTAATGCATTGGTGTTGGATATTTTCTGTTAAAATACTGCTTACCTTTTCAAATATAAATTTTCTCAACTGTTTCTTCCAATAAATTTGTAGTTTACTCATTTAACTTTTATTTTTATGTTACTCTTTATAAAATTATTATTATACCGCTGTGGTCTTTATCTTTGTCCATACAATCTGTATGTAGTTCAATGATGGCCTTAAGTCTCTCTAACGTTGTAATAAGATGTCTGTTTCCCGCCACCATTCTATTTATATTTATAATTTTGGACTGCCTTGTGGGTCTAGTGGTCACAAACGCAGTTGCTGATCATGAGGTCCCGGGTTAGAATCCTGGGTCGGGACAAAATCAGTTATTGGGGCTTACTATCAAAAATTCTCAGCAGCAGCCTAGTATCAGGAAGTTGGCGGTGTTTCGTTCCTGTGCCTCGGAAAGGGCTGAATTCGCCGCGCCTGATCTCTCTCTGGTCGTGTCAGATAACCGTCCCATAGGATTATGAGAGTTAATACGTTACCGGCCAATTTTGAATTGTATGTGAATTGCAGTGGGTGCGTCGATTAGTTGTTTCGTTTTTGCGGGATGGGGGTATTTTTACTATGAAATATTGTAAGTAGGGAGGAGACAAATATATGTTTGGAATTGTTATCTTAAATTCTAGCAATTTATGCTATTTAAATAATACAAGACATTTTTGGTAGGTAAAACATTTATTGTGTGCGGTACCAGTCGTATGCGACTTGCACTTGTCTGATATAGCACCACGGAAGCAGGCAAAATACCCTCAGTAAGCGTTAGTGCGGTATGCAATTAATGTGTATAGATTGTGAGGGTGTATCGTTTTTTCTGTCCACTTTAATATTTTCACAGAATATTTCGTAAACAGTTAAATAGTCACAATGAAACGGTCACGTAGTATGTTACAACTTGTGGGTGATGGAAAAGAAAATAAAGACGATCGTTATTTCGTAATTTCTGGGTAGCAATAAATTCAAAGCAATAGTCTGTTGATAATATCTCCATCGAATAATCTACTCGTAATATATTGTCTATGAAAAAGGGACTAAAATGGTACTGATTGTTTGGAACTTCCATGGTAAATGCATGGATCGCGTGTAACATGATTCATAATAAAAGAAACATGCGTGAGTGTCGTGGAACACTCGGTTGGAACGAAGTTCCTTTCGTAGTATATTATTATTGATAAACGTATTATATTATTGATTAACAAATACAAATAAAAAAAACATGCGTGAGTGTCGCGGAACACTCGGTTGGAACGAAGTTCTTTTCCAAGTATACTATTATTGATAAACGTATTATATTATTGATTAACAAATACAAATAAATGAATTACTAGCGTCTATTAAAATGAAGCGTCATTTAAAATAATATTTCTTTCATGGCAAGATAAGAAAAGTGGGAGGCAGATGGATATTATTCAATCTCGCTCACACTATAGAAAGAGGTCGTGACGGAAAAACCTTACACTTTTCTCGCCTAGCCTCCATCCGTTAAATTCGTAACGTGCGATAAGGAACTTCGTTCCAATTAATTACTAGCGTCTATTAAAATGAAGCGTCATTTAAAATAATATTTCTTTCATGGCAAGATAAGAAAAGTGGGAGGCAGATGGATATTATTCAATCTCGCTCACACTATAGAAAGGGGATCGTGACGGAAAAATCTTACACTTTTTCTCGCCTAGCCCCAATCCGTCAAATGCGTGCCGTGCGATAAGGAACTTCGTTCCAAAAAGAAAACCTTTTAAATTTCACTGAATGAATTATACAAGAGTTAACTAAAACAACATATAGTAATGATACCAACACAGAATCTATGAATAAAATTCATACTTTACAGAAAAGAGAAAAAAGAGAGTATTGTGCTCAATGTTATACGACATTGCGTAAAGATATAAAGAGTAGAGAAGCTGATAAAAAGTGACAAGAGTAAAAACCTAATGTTTCGAATGTGATTTAACATTATTTTTGAACTGTTTTAATTACTTTCATTCGAATAGTCGTGAAGAACCTAATAATTTTTAATGATAATTATAATACAGCTACTAATACTGTGTTTGCTATTATGTTTTAATTTTAACAAACCAATCAATCCCATTTTGATTTGAACTTTTACCTGAAAATAAACAATATAGATGCTATCGATATTTTTCTTTGAGTTACAGTCCCATCTTATCATCTTTTCTCATTTTATCTTTTTCTTTTTTTCATCTAATTCAAATTATAATAATATATAATAAAATCATCATTAGCTATTTGTCGATATCTCTTATGTTGCTAGTTTCGCTGGCGCTATACCAGGTAAAATTAACTGGGATTTTTAAAGCCTTGCATTTTCTAAAATACTTTTTAAACGCTGATTCTAAGGCACAACTTAATAGTTTTACTCATAAACTAACCTCTATTATTACTAAAATGATCTTACTTTGGTTTATTGGGAAATATAATCATAATAATGAAAGGAACTTTACAAATCTTTTATGTCTGGTAACGCACTAGATTTCAGGCAGTGTACAAGTCATATTATCCCTGTACCGCACTGTGAGTAAGTCAGGAAAATAATTAATCGCAGTCAACGTGATAAAGAATAGAGAGTGCACCTGTGTTTGTGAACACCTCAAGAAATGGATAGTATTTTATTGTATACCATCCATTTCTTGAGGAATCGGGACGTACCTGACTTAGTTTTTAGTTGATATAAATAACACTCACAACATGACAGAATCGTAAACCAATGGATACCTGCACCTCCACCTATTATTTTATAATATAGGTAATTATTTAATATCATAATAATAAAAGTAAGATAATAATATATAAAAATTAAATTATCCTTATATATAAAATTCCGATGTGCGTGTTCGTAATTCTTGTCCTAAACGGCATGACTCATTTAAACTTATATAGAATAGCCATGGGGTCATCTGGATGGTTCTTAGCTATAGTTGGAAGGTCCCGGTAGGCGCTCTTGTCAAGATCCGGAAATCACCAGAACTCGGGGCGGATCACTAGTTATTATATAAATTTAATTAATATTTTATAATAATTTTACCTTCTTCGACTGTCTGTTATAAGGTTCATAACTTAACATCAAAAATAAGCTAGTTGGAATGTATTTCTTGAAAAAGTTGCATATACTTAATACGCTTGGCTACTTCACAACCTTTAAGCACAGAGCCGAGAACTTAGCATAGGTAGTGCTACCCCGCATCATCGGCCTGTAGAATTCGATTCGGTACTTTTGAATGGATTTTCCTACTATCAATTGGTCGCTAGGGCTTTGTCGGTCAGTCAGCATCGATTTAGAGAAAATGTTCACGCCTACAAATTCTTTATGTATCTTTACTCTTTTGATATTTGTTTTTATTTTTTTTATTCCAGCGCGGCCAATGTTTCCGATCTTTGGGCGAAGATCATTAATGAGTGCACGAATGATATTTCCTACATATTATTATAACCCATTTTCATATTTTGCGAATCCGTATGATATTATGTATGATAATGATGCTACTTTAATTTATGATAAAAAAGAAGAAGAGCCACACGGCGAGAAAGTATCCATTGAAGGAGAAACGTCAGATGATGATATGACATCAGTAATTGATAATGATTGCTTTAGTAGCAGAGTTCCTGTTTCTGGAAGATTAAAGATTTTTGCAAGATTCTAATGCTGTTGCTGTAGTTTATAGGGATAATGGAAAGCAATGGAGCTGTTCCTATAAACTTCTTAATTATGGTGATAAATACTCCTGATTTTTGCGAATAAAGCTAATAAACAATAAAGCTGTTGTAAATAATGGTATTTTCATTTTTTATTAGAATTGAATAGTCTAATTTTTATTAAATATAGATTATTACATAATATTGATTGAAAGTCATTTCTAGGATTCCGTAGTTACACAACAAGGAACCCTTAGAGACACCGCACACTGCAGACTTTCTATCGGGCGAGAGTTTAGTCGGGTTTGGCCGCTAGTGCGCATACTGGGCCAATTAAACAGTCGGGTTAGTGGTGAGCGGGCAAACTAGCCAACAGTCGGCCGATCATTTGCGAAAAAATTGTAGTTATTAAGCAACTCTTGAAGTGAGTATTCGCCTAATGAAACCTAAAATATTGTCCAGAAATGTTATTATTATTATTGCTATTATACAATGAAGGAGACGGATCAAGAAGAGAAACCGAGAATACTGGGTGCATCCTATATACAGTGACATATTACTTCTTTGCCCAGTTTTTTCTTAAAATTTATATCAGAGTACTCTTTTAGCGGTTTCTTATAAAGAGCAGGTCGGTTTGCAACTTCCTCTATCAACTGTAAAATAAATGATTCAACAAGCAGCGCCATTTTGATGCTTGCGCACGTCTTTTCCGCGCCAAGATTCTGAGCGAAGTGAATATTGTTCTGTGGAAGTGACGTTATCGACCGAATCGGTCGATAACGTCACTTCCACATTTAATGTGTATGCGCGCATCGATGAGCGCCATACTGATTTAGCAGTTGGCCGATAGTTGACCAACAGTTTAGTTTGAAGGGAATCGTATAGCCCATCAAACTGATTTATCGGCCGATAACTAATCGTTGTAATTTGCGCACTTGCATACATCTTAATACTGATTAAGAAACCGACTAAACTCTCGCCCGATAGAAAGTCTGCAGTGTGCGGTGTCTCTTATAGTTTCGCCATGTCTGTCCGTCTGACCACGGTTTTGCTCAGAGACCCTAGGTGCTACCAATCTGTAATTTGATATAGTTATAGATATTAATCACGCCTACAAAACTGTGAAATACAATCTTAAGAAAACATTTTTATTTTGGCTACTTCCCATGCAAGTAAATGGAGGATGATTTTTTTTTACCCGTCTATTCCATCATGTGGGGTATCGTTGGATTGGTCTTACAAAAAAACTGGGGGTATGGAACAACATCTTCTCGATTCAGGGGTCCGTTTGTGAAATATTTAGCTTTAAAGTGGTATTTTTCATTAGAGTCATGTGTCGTGCCCCCCCCCCCACCCTCTACCAACTAAACCGTTGTTTTAGGAAATGTGAAAAGTATACACGATAGTAGTATATATAATGAAGTTAAAAAGAAAACTATCACAGCTAAGTAGAATTAAGAAGTTAACGAGTAATAGTCGACCAACTTATAAAATGCCCTGGGATTAGTAAAAATTTCGTTACAACTCCATAGAAATGACCTAAAACTAGCTGCATTATAACTTTGTAATGTTGTTGTAAACTGTTAAAATAAACATTTTATGAAGAAAACGACTTATATGCATTACTACTTATAGTCTTACTTTCATTTGCGGGATAGACAGGAGGATCTTTCTTACTTACTTACTTACTTACTACTTTTACTTATTTTTAGTGGGTAGTTATTGTAGGCCTCATTCAAAGTATTCATACAATCATATAGCCTCATACAGTTTCATTCATCACACTCTTAGTTTACGCGTGCGACTTCAGGATAATTTAGGGCAGAGGTGGTTTACGTGAAGGTTCGTTACGGTCATAAATAAAATCGAAAAGTTTTTAATCTTTTTGAATACCACTCCTATAATTCTAATTTGAAAATAAGTTTCAGTTATGATCTTCCTATTTGGGCCCATTTAAGTCGTTATAGCGGTCAAACCGCGAACTCACTTATTATGGTCATTATCAAGAACGCCCACATATTGTGTGACGGACAACTACGGAACCCTACCTCTACATTGTGCATGACCCGACATGCATTTGGCCAGTTTTTATTTTATTTACCACTGGTTCGGAATATAACTGTATGAACATCTTTATTCATATATTAAGGTATTTATGTTGTTATATATATATACACACGTGTGTGTTTGTGTGTGTGTGTGTGTGTGTGTGTGTGTGTGTGTGTGTGTGTGTGTGTGTGTGTGTTTGTGTGTGTGTGTGTGTGTGTGTGTGTGCGTGTGGGTGTGTGGGTTTGCTATGAAAGCGAGCGAATGGAGAGTGCACCAGTACTTACGCACACACTCGTGCCATAATGCCTGAACTTACTCCTTAATAACCGCATTTCTACGGCATAATACTACTTCTGCGGCCACAGTCAACCTTCACCACCATATTTTTCCCTTTCCTAATTCATGAAAGGAATAACACAGCATTATCAATTGGCACAAGTGCCTCTTTGACACATTCTGACTTTCCACAATTAAGAAGAGTGTGTTATATGACACAAACTCATCCACTTGCTGAAGCAACTCCCCCTTCTATGTCTTACTTGCGTTCTCTTTAATAACCCTTCGTACTGTTGTTCCCACTTTAGTGTATTGAGAATATCTATATAGTTTTGTTTTATATTTAAGAAGGAAATTGTTAATGTTACCACCGAAATTATAAATGTGCTGTTAATTGATTAAATCGCTTTTCTGTTTGAGTATCATACTCTTTTAAAATTCTTTTCTTGCATTGGGGTGCCGAGCCCTCTCATTTAAAATGATCAAAGAGGGACGATGAGCAACATATGGTGTACTTGTTGACTAGTTAGGTTACGTGGATTTTACATCGCAGATCTTAGGTTAAAACTCAGCCGAAGACAATTTTAATATAAAAAAAACATGCGTGAGCGTCGTGGAACACTCGGTTGGAACGAAGTTCCTTTCGTAATATATTATTATTGATAAACGTATTATTTTATCGATTAACAAATACAAATAAATGAATTACTAGCGTCTATTAAAATGATGCGTCATTTAAAATAAAATAATATTTATTTCATGCCAAGATAAGAAAAGGGAGATGGATATTATTCCATCTCGCTTCCCAATAGCTGCCAAGGCCATCGACACTACGTCAGAAAGGGTCGTAACGGAAAAATCTTTCACTTTTTCTCGCCTAGCCCCCATCCGCCAAATTCCTACCGTCCGATAAGGAACTTCGTTCCAAAAAAAAAAAACAATAAAATATATACGTAACTGCTGAACAAAACCGGCAGAACAAAAACATTAGTTTTGGTTAATAAACTATCAATGTGCTGGGTTTACCTTTGTATTAGTTGATATCTAATGTGCTGTGTTTATTTCTATGTATTTGATTTTTAAATTTAACTACATTTACGATCTTATCGGGTAAACTACAAAGCATATAATATACTTACTATTGATTGCTACTATGTCAGTGCATATTATTGGCAATATAATATGTAAATCACGACAGTATACGGTCGTGGTCAAAATCGACTAAGGTTTCCAATACAAAAATAATTAGTTTTATTAATAATATACCGGGTAGTGGCGGTGTCAGAATATCCATTGCCCCATATCGTCCCGTGGCTGTGGTAAGAGGCGACAGAAGGAAACAAACCGAGAGATGGGTAGCAGAGTCTTCCTAATAACTAAAAAACGTGCAGTTGCCAACCCGCCTGTCAAGCGTAGCAACTATGAGAAATATACTATGATGCAATCTATGAGGAGGGCCTGTGTCCAGCAGTGGACTTTTGATAGGCTGTAAAGGTAACGGCAACCGTAATCATATTCCTGTAATATTAATGCGCAATTGACGCTTATCTTAACTGAATCATCAAAGTTACTAAACCATATTAAAGTCACGTTCTAAAATTTCTTATTTGTTGATATGAGATCTTGTCCAAGAGATAAAAAATTATACTATATAAGTACAAATATTTTGTAAAAAATACGCTTATTCCTCGTAAAGCATTGCTTTCAAGATGAAGATTGTATTTTACTTTTCCTTTTTGACTTTGTTTAAAGTAAGTTTTAGAAATACATATGGAAATATGTTTATGTTGTAATTTTTTTGTACTTTTATTTATTTGTACTATGTTTTAATGTTTTTTTATTTTCTCTTCAGTTCATGTCGGCGCAAATATTACCATACACTATAACAGGGTCAAATGGATACGCAAGCACAGCTTCCAACCTTCCAACCGTTATAACTACCAGTGGTCCTATGACAAGCCAAGGATATCAAACTACTATACCATATTCTGGTGGATATGCACATACTCCCACTAGTTTATCTTCTGGATCTTATTTGTCAAACTCAAACTTAGCCAACGCTGTGACAAATGCCAATTTAGTCAACTCGAATGTAGCTAACTCTTATTTTGATCATGGTACAATCAGTCCGGTAAATGAAAATTTAGCGAATACTAACTTAGCAACATCTGTGGTTAATGCAAATACAGTAGCCGATGTAGTCAACACTGCTAACGCGATTATTGCTGCAGATAATGCAGCAAATAACCTTATAAGTGCTAACTACGCTTATGAAAACATTTTAGCAAATACAGAAGATGTAAAACAAGCCAATAATCTATCTCCCGTTTTAAACGGAAACATGGCTACGTTTTATCTTGGCAATAATGGCAATACATTTTCAGTAACTAGTGGATCCCCTGGCACTCAAGGTCTCGGTGTCCAAGTAATGGCAGATGCTTTGGAAGTTGGTGGAACCGTAGCTGTTAATGGTCGAATACCGATTTACGGCATGGTTGGTATAAATGGAAATATACCAACTGATGGCATGGCTTCAGTCAGCTATAGCTGTGCCAACCCTAGTACTCTATTATAATGAAGGTTGTTTCTATTTATATTACTATATTTATTTATTTAATTAATTAATAGACAGTAAGTACCATTTATACAGATTTTGTTAGATTATTGTATAACAAAACAATACCATGTAATATAAAATGTTAATAAGAAGCAGTGAATTAATAAAATGAATGTTTTTAATCATTATTATTTTATTTGGTTAAATATGAAATTTTTAGAAACTATTGTACCGAGCAAGATGTAGCACTTTCTGAAAATGGGCGATATTAAAATGATGTGTGTATTATAGCTATGGGCGTTCATTGAACGAACTAGTTAATTCGACAGTCGACGTACTGTGAACGAGTAGACGGTTTACGAACAATCAATGGACTAGTCGAATCAGTAGACGGCTAAATTGAAACTCCATAACGTTAATTTCGACTAGCAACGCGATGACCGACTCGAGAACGTGATCGGATAATATTAGTTCATATTATGGTCGTTGAAATGACATAATTGTGCAAACAAATTAGAACTCTAAGTGTAGGCAGGGTAAGAGTATAAATAACAGTTTGTTATTGTGTTAGGTGAAGAAAAGGATACCGTCATGGTATCATCGCGTGTGCAAAAGAGAAGGGCAACCTAATAATAGACGACTTAATACATCATGCCGTTACACCAGTCTACGGTCTACGTATGTCGACCATGTCGAGCCATAGACGACGTCGCGGAGTTTAAATTTAAACGTCTGCAAAACTAAGTTGACGCGTAAACTAGTTGACAAATAACTAGTTGATCGACTAGTCGATGAACGAAAATGGACGGTCTAGTTTCGTTAACGACAAATACGTCGACCACCCATCACTAGCATATTATAAA
This sequence comes from Parnassius orleans, assembly GCA_029286625.1. Classification (NCBI taxonomy): domain Eukaryota; kingdom Metazoa; phylum Arthropoda; class Insecta; order Lepidoptera; family Papilionidae; genus Parnassius; species Parnassius orleans. Next base: position 1,424,716 of record JAGSMP010000263.1, on the reverse strand, counting down.
GGTGATTTGTAGAGTAATCCCCACTAGATGTAGTGACAACCTGCTAAAAGACACAGGAAGTCGATTGATGGAGGTGGCTCATGACCGTGCTATTTGAATTAGGGGCGACCTATATTCAGCAGTGGACTTGTGAAGGGCTGTAATTATAATAATGATGGTGTGTTTTCTTACAAATACTCATGAGGAGTATCATTTAAGAAAGAACTTTGCAGTTATGATCCCAAATTTAACGTGTACGTAACGTTACGTAGGTAACGTTTATAGGTTTATAGTATAATATACGATAGGATATAAATTATTATACTATAATAGTAAAATCATCTGGATATTTTTGTAGCTATAAAATCCATTCTATAGTCTTAGCCCATATCATCATAATCATCATCATCATCATCATTACAGCCCTTCACAAGTCCACTGCTGAACATAGGCCTCCCGAGAAATGCCACAAAGCACGGTCCTGAGCCACCTGCATACATCGACTTCCTGCATGTCTTACCAGGTCGTCACTCCATCTAGTGGGGTTCGCCCTACACTTCGCCTACCGGTACGAGGTGCCATTCGAGAACCTTTCTTCCCCATCGGTTGTCGGCTCTTCGAGCTATATGGCCGGTGCATTTCCACTTCAGCTTACTAATCCGTTGGGCTATGTCGGTTACTCTGGTTCTACTGCGGATATCCTCATTTTAAGTTTATCACGCAGAGAAACTCCGAGCATAGCCTCTCCATAGCTCGCTGAGCGACCTTGAGCTTCCTCATACGGCCAGCCGTGATCGACCACGTCTCAGATCCATATGTCCTATCACTGACAACACGCACTGGTTGTAAAATCTAGTTTTCAGGTTTTGAGGTATGCCTGACGAGAAGATGTGTCGTAATGTCCCGAACGCTACCCAGCCGAATTGAATCCGTCGATCGACATCTCGATCGAAGTTGAACTTTGGTAAGTCGAATAGGTAGTTGGACTATTTGTCCCATGTAAACATACTCGTCGACAACTTCGAGCTTAGTGCTCCCAACAACTACTGGCATGGGTGTGATATGGACATTAAACATGATCTTTGTTTTGTCCATGTTCATCTTAAGACCTATCCGTTGGGAGACACTATTGAGGTCATTGAGCATAGTGCTTAGGTCCTCCAGCGATTCTGCCATAAGGACTATATCGTCGGCAAATCGAAGGTGGTGATTTACTCGCCAATGACGTTAATACTGTATCCTTTCCAGTCCAGTAGCGAAAACGTCTTCCAATGCAGCGGTGAAGAGTTTCGGGGATATAACGTCACCCTGTCTTACACCTCTCTGCAGTTGGATAGGTTTCGTACTCTGGTTCTGTACTCGGATAGCCATCGTAGCCCTACTGTACAAACACTTCAGCACTTTGATATACTGACAGTCAACTTGGCACCGCTGAAGGGGCTGTAGCACCGCCCAAATTTCAACGAAATCAAAGGCTTTCACATAGTCCATATACGCAAGGCAAAATGTCAGATTGTACTCTTCGGTCTTCTGTACAATTTGCCGAAGGATATGTATGTGGTCTATGGTACTAAAACCTCTTCGGAAACCGGCTGGCTGGAAGTCGTCGAGTCTGCGTGCGAGACGATTCGTAATGACTCTCGAAAACAACACGTAGACGTGGCTCAGAAGGAAATCGGTCTGTAGTTTTCAAGAGAGCGTTGTCGCCTTTCTTGAAGAGCAAGACCACCGCACTTCTGCTCCACGCCTCCGGTGTAATGCCACCATGGAGGACGGAATTAAAGAGCTTCTGAAGGACTTCAGTACCGGTCTTCCACCCGCTTTCAGAAGCTCCGCTGTAATTCCATCCTCGCCTGGGGTCTTGCCGTTTTAAGGTGCTGGAGAGCCATTTAATCTCGCTCAGACTGACGTCCGGGATATCATCGGAATAGTGTCGGATAAGACTCGCTCTTGGATCGTTACTCACACTTTCGTGTGGCTCCAACGATGACGTGTACAGCTGCCCATAGAACCTCTCAATCTCACTCAAAATCTCAGGTGTCCCGGAAACGATGCTGCCACACATGCAGCTTTGACAGTTGGCTCTTTCTGGCAGACAGATCTCTGGCAAAGACTTTGGAGCCTTGGTTCCGCTCGATCGCTTCTTCAATACAAACTGTATTGTAGTTGCGTACGTCCCGCCGCATGCATTTGGAGATCTGTCTTCAGATGCCTGTATGCTGTCAAATCTGTTGAAAATCTGTTCATTTCATCTAACAGCCATGAGATTAAGAGTGTGATCGGAGAGTTTTGTGTTCTTCTGCGGCGGCTCTTGCAGAACTTAGCTCCGACCGCATGGACAGTTTCCACGAGCTTATCATTTATATCGTCCACTTCATTGCAGTCTTCTAGGCACTGAAAACGGTTTTGTAACTCGAGCTGAAAGGTTTCGGGACTTTGGATTAGAGCACGAGGGGGACGGGCGTTGACTTCATTAGACGAGACGGCACACTGAACCTAAACTTAACGTTTAAGTTCAGTGTGCCTCTAACCATTCGGTGATCGCTACCAGTTTTCACCCTCGCGATCACTGAGACATCACTGAACAGTTGTCGTCTGGTCGTCATAATGAAGTCAATCTCATTTTTTGTCGAACCGTCGGGGCTCGACCAGGTCCACTTCCTGTGGGGCCGCTTCTGGAAGAAAGAGTTCATCATAAAGAATCCCTCTTTCTCCATGAAGTCGGCCAGCTGCTGGCCCTTGGGTTCCGTTGCCGTTCCTTCAGCTCACCGTTCTCTCTTGTGCCTAGTTTTGCATTGAAGTCTCCCATTAACACCGTATAGTGGGTTTTGGAGGAATGCATGGCTTTAGAGATATCCTCATACATTTCCTCCACCTCCTCATCGGGATGTGCCGAGGTTGGTGCGTAAACCTGTATGACCTTCAACGAATACCGTTTGGTGATTCTGAGTATAAGGTACGCAACCCTCGTCGACACACTCACAATCTTTGAACGTTGTTAACGAGAGACTTGTGGACGATAAATCCGACACCTCCTTGGGACAGATGGTCGCCTCCCGGTTATAGAACAAGTTGTCGGATTCGAGGATTACCGTGTCCTCCTTGGATCTCGGATAATCCTATAATATGCCAGCGTAACTTGTCTATCTCTTCTTCCAGCTCCAGGATCTTCTCGTCAGTCCTCAGGGTGCGTTCGTTGTATGTTGCCAGGTCGAGTCATCTTAGGTGGCAACCGAACCTCCACCGTAGATTCTTAGCACCCCTGCCCCGCCGTTACCATGGTCACTACCGTAGCCAGGAATAGCGGGGCCACCTGGGACTGGGGCCGTCTCTTAGTAACTCTCATCATGGGGATATTTGCCATAGATGCCATGCTTGGCGAGCGGGTTGGCAAACGCAGTTTTTATTTTAATATTGCTGTTATCAGAAGGATGCTGCTGCCCGTCTCCTGCCTGTTTTCCATTGTCGCCTCTTACGACACCCACGGGAAGACATGGGGTAGTGGATATTCTTAACCGCCACTACACGACGTATGTGTTTAGCCCATATAGATAGTATTATTTGGGTCTCTTGGGTAACACGAGCTTTTTACCAAAATGTACGATGTTGGTCATTGATCTACTACTAAACTTTAGTAGACAATCTATATATATATATATATATATATATATATATATATATAAATTCTAATTATCGCTAATTTCCGATTACTTTACAATTGTAAAAGAACTAACGGTACGAAATTATATCCAAAGAGCAAAATCCACCGACACTCACTGGACCAGCAAAAGCGGCGTTATATTAGGTTAGTATGTATGTTTGTCCGCTTTCCGCCCGTAACTTTTAAAATTATTATATGTCAATTATTATTAGAGAGTTCCTGATATTTCTAACTGATACAGTTCCTCTTCGTTAATGAGTATTTTAGTGTTTTATCCGGGATGATTATTTGGCCATCTGTCGTAGGCATTGCAGAAATGAAAATAGATTCATTCAAATACATTCAGAGAATGCGTCACTAAAAATTTGCACATATTATGCTGCTTTCTGTCATACGTCTGACCATTTGAAAACTGGTATATAGAAGATACCGTCGTTTATCGGAGACGAATTGATCTTTTGATCTTTTTGGCATTAACCATAGTCATCTCTAACGACACCTGCGCAATGAGATGGATTTTTTATGCCGTGACTACGACCGTGACGACTAAGTACGGTTAATTAAGTGTAGACAAGCTACTCAGCTTGCTTAAGAGGGCCCTTCCGGTCCTTCTATCGTCAACGCGAGCATGGTTGAAAAGCTTGTTGTTTCATCCAGCGCAATGTTAGAAAAAGAGGAAAAGTGAAAAGAGAGAGATAGCGCCTGAGCTAAGGTTAGCAATTGGTAACTTTCGCCACTCACTCGCGGGCGGTCGGCTACATTTAGTAGGTACCTTATTATATTTTATTTATTATATTTATATTTTATTATACTACTCTTTGTCTAGTATGAACGTAGCGCTTGGCCTCGGAGATATGTGTGTGTTCTTTTTACCAATCTACCGTACTGGCGCTATTTTTGACATCATCGAAATTATTTACATACATTAGCTTTTAGTATTTCATGTATATACGTACCTCATGGGCGAACAAAGAAAGTCAGACGAATTCTCGCTAATAAAAATTGTGACACTCAGAGTCGGCCAACTCGCTTTTAGTCGGCCATCACACGCGCAAGCGTCAATACTCACACATAAACTGGATTCAGTTTTGTTTTGGCAGAGAGTTCCGTCCGACTATTTTTGTTCGTCCTTGATATACCTAAATAGAGCACGAAAAAGTAAAGTTTCTGCTTATAGAGTAGCAGTAAGTACAAGCAGAATAAATTCTTTTTCCATCCAGTCTGTCTGTATTGAGGAAGCTGAAGTTAGGTACCGTACCTACTTGTGTACAATGTACGTAACGTATGTAAATGTCTACAAATTTATGTTTGTGTAGGTACTAATTTGTTGTCTAAATGCAGTTGGGTATATATATTTTTTATTTTAAAGGACTTTGTTACACTTTATAAACAATACATAATATAACCCGGTTGTCGAGAAGATTCCGAAAAAAAAATCACCTGTTCTAACATGTAGGTATGTTCACAGAACTAGATAAAATGTAATCTATAGTATTATTATTCCGCGATTTCATGTTTGATCCAATATTCATTCATAGTAAAAGTAGCTCATAATGATGAGTACAACGACCCCTTTTTCATTTCGGCCGTTTTCTATGAAGTTACATACTATACTGTGCTAAACTAAGATAGGTTTATGTAAAAAGTCCTGCGTCCCGTTTCCAACAATCAAAAATAGAAAAGTACTTAGAGTAAATAAATTCTTCACTTGACACTTGTTGATTGCGCGACATTCACGTAGCGCTGTCAACAAATTCAATACTAACAATTCTCAGAGGCCCGAGAGCCGAGCGGGTGCGCCAGCGGCGCTCGTCATTCAACTACCCGTCTTATCCCGCCCCAATCCCGCACGACTCGTCCCCCGCATACCTCTTACCGCCACTTCACTAACAAGCAAGTGAGAACGCGATAACATTGAACGAAAAATTGTGTGCGGAAAGATCATAAAACTTGTTCCAGGAAATACGTGATTTTCAGTAAGCCTTACAAGTTTGTGAAATAAATGTTTGTCATTTAGAATCTCCATTACATTTGCAAGGTTTCTATAAACATATTTTCTTTACTTTTGCAATTTATGAGTACATTATGAACCGCCAAAGTTCAGGTAAAATTTGTGCAAAAAAGCAGATTTGTGGAGGCTTATACTGAATTTGTTTCTCCAAATTTTGATTTTTGTTTTTATAGAAACCTTCGATATAGCGCACAAGATACCTATTAGTTCAAAAATTTCAAAGAAAGATCTGTTACAACGCCATAATCACGTACGGGGCTTTGTATGAAAAGTAAGACGGGTTGGCCGCTCTTAAGTATAAAAATTTAACACGAATACTAAAGCTCAGTATCATAAGAATACGTATTCTTATGTACTCATAATTCTTTCTTCGGTATAAGACGAATTAGAAAATATTGACAATTGTTAGACCTAATATAGACAAAAAACTTTACTGTTTGACAAACAAAATTGTGTATTTTGATTATTATTTTATACCAGCCTAAATAAATCACCTACATATCAACGCAACTGAGAAATTCGTGGCTGTTTAATATTGTCTTAATACCCATTTTGCACTTGACTGATTAAGGATTGTGTCTATTTGTGTCACATATAATTTGTGCACCGTGACATTTGACGGTAATTTGGGGTGTAACAAATAAAATATATACGATGATTGTGTTCAGTTCTATTTTAACAGGTTTTTATTAAGTTACTTTCTTGTTTGTCTGTCTGTCTGTCGTTCCGGGTGGAATTTAGTAATTGATTTACACTACTTTAACTTCCCGATGAGCTGAAAACTTGATATTTTGAATGTGGCTAGATGAAAATGCAAGAATATAGTAAAAAAACGTGGTATATTAAAATTAAAAAAAATCACTTCTTTTTATTTTATCTTTTTCTAATATCATCAAATGCTTAATTTGTTTTTGATTTGTGTTAAAAATATTGAAATGTAGAATGAATACTTTGCATTGTCTTTTCTCAACATACATTTATACATACATTTTTATACTGCACAATACTATATGTACTATACAGTACTGACGTTTATAATATAATGACAATAAAAATTGATTTGAAAAACAAACAATAAATATTAAAAATGAGTAAGCTTAGAACTACAAGGAAATTAAAAAAACATGAAACTTTTTTAAACTTATTTAATGCATATATTATAATATTATACCTTAATATTGTGAGCAACGTTAACTAAAATAATAGTATTATAAAAATAACAATCTCTTAAATAGTTGGATTAGAGCAGCCACAATTACTAGCTAGAGTGACGGTTCCTCCAGCTGGTATTGTTCCCTCAAAGGTAACATATCCAATCACTGGTACGTTGCCAAATACAGCTGTGGATCCACCAACTGGTAATTCTCCAGCTACAGCCACGTCTCCATATCCCATTGGAGAAACACCGGAGATAGGCAAACCTCCGAGAGAGAATCCTTCTAAACCAATACCTCCCCCATTTATCACAGTATTCGCAGCATTTGCGGCTATAGTTGTTACTGCTGCAGCATTTATAGCTGCGTCACCTGGTATTCCAGAATAAATTGGTCCAGATGGCAAACCGCTTGTAATTGCCAGATTATTCGGTACCATTCCATTTCCTATCACACCATTAACAGAGCTCGTACCAGCTAGTGAATTCATTACTGGAATTCCATTACTTGATATACCCACACCATTGGTTGAAATAGCATTTGTATAGTATGGTGTGTTTGTTATAACTTGACACATGGATTTCTGAAATAGAAGATATGTTATTTGATTAAAATTTGAATAAATAAATAAAAAAAAATACGTTTTTGTAAGGGATAATTTAAACGTTAATCTAGTATTATCTGCAAAATAATAATAACTATCATCTTTGCCGCCCATTACAAGTCCAGTGCTGAACATAGGTCTGTAAGTATAGGTACAGCCTATATACGTCCCACTGTTGGGAACAAGTCTCCACTTCTATGAGAGAGTTTTATAGCAATGAAAAGCTCTCCACGCTATATGTTGTTGTTCACTTAACTTACAGGCTACTCAAGAACCTTTCTTCCCCATTCTGTTGCGTTAAGCAATATAACCGGGCCCTTATCATTTCGGCTTACGGTAAAATAATAAAATATCGTTAACATTGATGGTTGCTCTGGTTCTAACATATTAAAAAATAAGTTATTTCAAGGAGTGACATTACCTGAATGAAATAAGCCAGAAAACAAAACAACACGCATCGAGTCATGATTACTATATTAAATTTTAAAATTCAAAGGAAGCACGACCTAAACTGATCATTTGATCAATGTTAAATGTTTTATATCATACAGATTACATGTGCTTACATAATATAAAAGTACCTACGTGATTACACGCAGAAAAAGTATATGATTTGGGTAACACTAGATTGTAAACGTACGGTATGATACAACCAAGATATGTCTTAGAAGAGATAACGATATCAATAATCATTTGAATTCATTTTAATCAAACATAATATATGTAAAGATCAGTCTTAATTTGAACGCTTTATATTGATCAACAATAACCGAGTAAGTCATCATTCCAAAGCATATGATCAATTTTCATGTTATCATCATAATTACCTTTTCGTATTTATTGGTGAAAAAGCGACTCCCCCAGAGTATCAGTACTGTACTCTGGGGAAAAAATAAAGTTACTCTCTGTATACGTCTCACTGTTGGGCACTCCTCCTACCATTACTGAGAGTATTATGGAGCAATTAGTCTGCCGCGCTGTTCCAGTAAGTGTTGCCAGACTTTACACTTTCCCGATACATTTTATTTGTAAGACATGCAGGTTTCCAAACGATGTTTTCCTTCACAGCAGTGATATTTTCGGCAAGCACTTAGTCCCTTGGCTAACTTTAACTTTCTAACTTTACTGGCGCTCAAAACAGCAACTTCAACTACTGTTTTGATTGTTGCATATCATCACTCTATCCAATGAACTAATCATTGGACGCACCTTATGTTGCGTTTTACTGTAGAAAGCAACAACTACTCATCATCATCATTACAAGTCTACTGCTGAACATAGACCTCAAACAAGGAACGCCATAATACACAGTCCTGACCCACACGCATCCATCGACTTCCTTGCTAGGTCGGCACCTCATCTAGTGTGGGGCTGCCCTACACTTCGCTTACCGGTACGAGGCTACCGCTCGAGAACAATTCTTTCCTATCGGTTACCGGACATGTGACACGAGTAAAAACAGACGTACTCAATCTCCTCAAACTAATGATCTGAGAAGGTGTAAGGACATGGGAATGTCAGGAACGTATTCATCATCATAACACAAACATACTATAAAAAAGTGTTCAAATGTCGCTCCAGCTGGGATTATTTTTAATAGAAGTAATGGTGACAAACCAACACACTGTCTATCTGATGATGTAGGGTACTGTGGCCACAGACATCTACTGTTAATGTTACAGCCTATCAAAGACCACTGCTGAAAACAGGCCTCTTCCATAATCATAATTCAATAGATTCCCTCATGGGTGGGATATTTGCCATAGTTGCCACGCTTGGTTGGCACCCGTAGTTTTTTATTTATTTGTTGTTATTAGGAAGACGCTGCTGCCCATCTCCTGGCTTGTTTCCCTCTGCCACCTCTTACGACAACTACGGTGATATGGGGTAGTGGATATTCTTACACCGCCACAACACGGTAAACAGACACACTAATATATCCTCAATAAAAATCAAAATGCCCTTAAAGACTAAGATCGAATGCCTCGTTACCAGTAAAAAAAAAGTCTCTGGTTCTAATCACTCAAAATCACGAAAACCCAGCAGTATTATGATGCTATTTCACGTTGTTGATCTCTGTGAGCAAGGTCTGTACCCGGTAGAGCTGTACCTATTTGTGATGCAACAATAATAAATTGCAGTGTGTCAATACCACGTAAAAATTTTGGTCCTAGTGCCCGTAGCTATAGCATAATACGTTAACCACTGGGCCAGGTCACGAAAGACTCACTCGGAAAAAGTTACAATCACCCTCCATATATAAATTTGCATTTACATACATAAATTGCACATGACACAACATAACAAACACCCAGACAAATGCTTAGCCAATGCACTGCATTGTTCACGGATGTAATATGTCGTAGATTATTTTTATTCACAAACTTTTTAATAGAATAAGGGCGACAAACGAGTACACAGACCACCTGATGGTAAGTGGATGCTGTGGCCATAGACATCTACAGTTATGCTCGATTAAGAATCAAAACGCAGATGCGTTATCACCCCTAAGGACTAAGATGGAATACCTTGTTTCCAGTGAAAAGGGTCTCCGGTTCTCTACACTCACCATACGAAACACAGCAGCATTAAGCTTGATACAAACAAAATTCTACTGCGGAACATAGGCCTCCCCTATAGATTGGCTCATCGAGAATATATTTTACATAGCTGCCACGCTTGGTAGGCGGGTTGACACCGCAGTTTTTTTATTATTTTAAGCTGTAATCAGGAAGATGCTGCTGGCCATCTCCTGTTTCATTTACTTATAACCCGCCGCTATACATGTTCTAAATTGCGCGCCTTGGTAGTACTCAGCCGCCTTCTCTATTGAAATTACAATGTTTTTTATTTTTTAATAGCCTCACGTATTATCTGTAAGTGTTCGAACACCAAAAACCTTTAGTTATTTAATTGCGTCAATCCATACATCCATTACTGCCCATAAAGTAGAATATAAGCCTCCCCATAAATTGCCTTATAGGTTGGATTTTGTCTTATTGGCCACGCTTGGGAGTCGGGTTGGCAACCGTTATTTTAATTTATTATATTATTTTGATGACCGTTATTTAAATTATATTATTTTGATTTTTTATCAGGAATATGTTGATTTTACGACCAGTGAATAAAACCACACATTTCCAACTTTTAACATAATTATTTCACATATTATCATATATTGTGTTTATATTCGTGTTTTTGATTTGCTGCTACTCTATCCATACTTTATACTACACTATCAAGCTTATTAAAAAAAAAAAATCGTAACACAAGGACATTTTCTTGAATCGCGGAGGCAGTATACATACATTAATTTCACATGGACAAGCATCCAGACCCGCAACAATTATTTGTAGGCCATACACATACTTGTTCCATGCGGGATTCGAACCCGCGGCTCTTAGCAACGCAACTTATCGCCAAGCCACTGCGCCACGGAGCCATCATCACACACTACCAAGCTAAGCTGACATATAATGCCTATATGGCATTAAGTTCCTCTACTAAAATATTACTGTTTAATAAAAAAAAAATATAATTGATGATAAAGGAAAAAAAAATCAACTTTAACTTATTCAAGCGTTTAATAATAGGTCTCATCTGGATAACGGGTCATTTAATAGTCTCTTAGTATATGGTACTACAGCCTAAGTCTCGAGGTGCAAAAGCACGTCCAGCATAACTTATATCAGATATTTCTTCTGCAACCATACCAACATTACCGTTACCACAGCCGTATGCTACAGTTCCAGTTCCGGCAGTTGGAACTTCCCCTTCTAAGCATACAGTGCCCAAGAATGGTAGGTGACCTTCTACGGAAAGAAAACCTTCAAAAGTATTCTCAGAAAATACTGAGATTCCAGTTGGAGCGATGGGGGAGCCAGTAGTTACAATAAGTAAACCACCAGAAGCGGCAGCGAGATCTTCGGGAGAGTATAGTCCAGTAGATTGAAGAACAGCACACGTACTACACGGATAAGCAGCAATTACCTAAAATAATACAACGACGATTATTTTATCTATTTTTACTCTAGCAATCTAGTAGTTTGGCTAAGAAACAGATAAAAATATTTCTTTACTCATTTTGTATACTACCGATGAGAACATTATATAATTTTTTATGAAAAAATAACTGACTTGATTCCTGGTATTGTAAAATAGTTTAATGATTGCTTATATTTATGCGAACACTACACATTTAAATAAAACTAGATTTTACGGATTTTATCGCGTATATTAACTTATTTTATATTCCCGACGTTTAGACCACTTTACAGCACCCATGGTCACGGGGGGACTGAGGTGTTCGACGTCCCAATGTCATAGTTAACCACGGCTACCTCCAGATTATAATTATTAAGATTGCGTAGATCGTAACAAAAATTATTAATTTTATCGAATTAATCGATTAACGTTAAACGTTTATTCGTTTTAATCGATGCGGTTAAATCGTTGAGGTGGGGCACTACTCCGTGGTCCAACGCATCGTTTAATTTGTCCCTTACATAAATTTCAGGCGTCACTGTTCATCATCATCATCATTACAGCCCTTCACAAGTCCACTGCTGAACATAGGCCTCCCCTACGGAATGCCACAAAGCACGGTCCCGAGCCACCTGCATCCATTGACTTCCTGCATGTCTTACCAGGTCGTCACTCCATCTAGTGGGGGGACGCCCTACACTTCGCCTGCCGGTACGAGGCTGCCACTCGAGAACCTTTCTTCCCCAACGGTTGTCGGTTCTTCGAGCTATATGGCCGGCCCATTGCCACTTCAGCTTACTAATCCTTTGGGCTATGTCGGTTACTCTGGTTCTACTGCGGATATCCTCATTTCTAAGTTTATCACGCAGAGAAACCCCGAGCATAGACCTCTCCATAGTTCGCTGAACGACCTTGAGCTTCCTCATACGGCCAGTAGTGAAGGACCACGTCTCAGTTCCATATGTCATCACTGGCAACACGCACTGGTTGTACAATTTAGTTTTGAGGTTTTGAGGTATGCCTGACGAAAAGATGGGTCGTAATCTCCCGAACGCTGCCCAGCCGAGTTAAATCCGTCGATTGACCTCTTGGTCGAAGTTGAACTTACCTAGTCGGACTATTTGTCCCAGGTAAATATATATTCGTCGACAACTTCGAGCTTAGTGCTCCCAACAACTACTGGCATGGGTGTGACATGGACATTAAACATGATCTTTGTTTTGTCCATGTTCATCTTAAGACCTATCCGTTGGGAGACACTATTGAGGTCATTGAGCATAGTGCTTAGGTCCTCAGCGATTCTGCCATAAGGACTATATCGTCGGCAAATCGAAGGTGAGTGATGTACTCGCCATTGATGTTAATACTGTATCCTTTCCAGTCCAGTAGCTTGAAAACGTCTTCCAATGCAGCGGTGAAGAGTTTCGGGATATAACGTCACCCTGTCTTACACTCTCTGCAGTTGGATAGGTTTCGTACTCTGATTCTGTACTCGGATAGCCATTGTAGCCCTACTGTACAAACACTTCAGCACCTCGATATACCGACAGTCCACTTGGCACCGCTGAAGGACTGCAGCACCGCCCAAATTTCGACGGAATCAAAGGCTTTCTCATAGTCCACATACGCAGGCAAAGTGGCAGATTGTACTCTTCGGTTTTTGTACAATTTGCCGAAGGGTATGTATGTGGTCCATGGTGCTAAAGCCTTTTCGAAACCGGCTTGTTCGGGAGGCTGGAAGTCGTCGAATCTGCATGCGAGACGATTCGTAATGACTCGCTAAAACTGCACGTAGACGCGGCTCAGAAAGGAAATCGGTCTGTAGTTCTTCAAGAGCGTTGTCGCCTTTCTTGAAGAACAAGACCACCATACTTCTGCTCCACGCCTCCGGTGTAATGCCACCATGGAGGACGGAATTAAAGAGCTTCTGAAGGACTTCAAGTACCGGTTTTCCACCCGCTTTCAGAAGCTCCGCTGTAATTCCATCCTCGCCTGGGGCCTTGCCGTTTTTAAAGTGCTGGAGAGCCATTCTAATCTCGCTCAGACTGACGTCCGGGATATCATCGGAATAGTGTCAGATAAGACTTGCTCTTGGATCGTTACTCACACTTGCGTGTGGCTCCAACGATGACGTGTACAGCTGCCCATAGAACCTCTCAATCTCACTCAAAATCTCAGGTGTGCCGGAAACGATGCTGCCACATTCGGTCTTCAGCTTCGACAGTTGGCTCTTTCTGGCAGACAGATCTCTGGCAAAGACTTTGGAGCCCTGGTTCCGCTCGATCGCTTCTTCAATACGAGCTGTATCAAAGTTTCGCCAGTTCCTGCCGCATGCATTTGGAGATCTGTCTGTTCAGTTGCCTGTATTCTGTCAAATCTGCTGAAGACTGCAGTTTCATCTCCCGTCTAACAACCATGAGATTAAGAGTGTGATCGGAGAGTTTTGTGTTCTTCTGCGGCGGGTCATGCAGAACTTAGCTCCGACCGCATGGACAGTTTCCACAAGCTTGTCATTTGTATCGTCCACTTCATTGCAATCTTCTTGGCACTGAAAACGATTTTGTAACTCGAGCTGAAAGTTTTCGGGGCTTTGGATTAGAGCACGAGGGGGATAGAGCGTTGACTTCATTAGACGTGACCTCTCCAACTTTACGTTTAGGTTCAGTGTGCCTCTCACCATTCGGTGATCGCTGCCAGTTTTCACCCTCGCGATCACTGAGACATCACTGAACAGTTGTCGTCACTGATATTTGAACAAAAAGCATGATTAAATATTGGTCACAGAAAATAAAAGCCAAAGCAATTTAACCGGAAACCCTTTTTACTGGAAATAAGGCATTCCATCTTAGTCCTCAGGGGGTGACAACGCATCTGCATTTCGATTCTTAATTGAGGATAAATGTAGATAGAGATGTTTATAGGCCTCAGCATCCTCTTATCACCAAGTGGACTGTGTGCTCGTTTGTCACCTGCCTATTATATAAAAAAATTACTAAGAATGCGACATGCACAAACTTATTATATATTACATTGCATTTTAATGAAAAATGTTACCTTGACGAGGAGGACTTGCAGACATAGGAGAGCAAAACTCTTGACTGCCATTTTGTTTGGAGTTTTGATGTTTTAAGTGATGATATGAAAACTGAATCTAGAATGATGCTGGAACAAAATTAATACAGCTTTTATATAAGAACAAACAATAAATTAGAGCAAAAAAAGAAACTAAAAGTATTTTGATAAGAAAGAAACAATGTAAACTTGTCAGCAAATACACTAAATAAACGTGACATGCTATATTTTTAGTATTTTTTTAATCAGCTATGGTAACCAGGTGTCAAGGCAGCTTTGTTCAAATGTTATCAAGGTATTGCAAATGTACCCTAAAAATATTTCGGTTTCCTTAATTAAATTTCCAACTAATAGAAGAACTTTAAGTGTATTATTATTCTTCTCATTTATCAGGCCGCAATGTTCTGTTGTTGGAAGTCTTCTTGTGGACAAGTGCCTTTCCTTTTTTTTATTAAACTAAAGTGACAAATGAACTTACAGTCCACCTGATGGTTAGTGGCTCTTGCAGTCCATGGACAACTTCAGCCAACTTGAAACAAAGTACATAGATGCGTTGTCCCCTCTGAGGAATAAGATAAAATGACTCAAAGCCTGTAATTATAATGGTTTTCTTTACATTTTACACTGGAACACATCAGTATTTCTGCCACCAAAAAGTTGTGCTTAACTTTTTGGTGGCAGAAATAGGTGGAACATAGACACACCGTCTCCCAGGTAGGAAAGAAGCCCTACCAACTATACCTGCAATGCTTAGCTGGCAGATTGGTGGTAGCAATGGCAGATTTGTCGCAACTGTGACACAATTTCTTTATTTATTTATTTATTACATATATTTGCTTAAAACATGGACAGATAAGGATGGTACAATTCTTAATGCACGACAATGTTTTGCTATGTGATTGTAAATAGCATGCAAATTTACATAGATAGCACATACAAATGAAATGTATCTAATCCAACACAAAACAATTAGACTAAAACAAATAAAATCGTAAATACAAACACAAAATAGGTCTATGATGTCATAAAATAAATTTAAACTTAGATAAGCCAATATTTTTTCTAAATAAATTACTATGATGCGATTTAATGTCATTTGGTATTTTATTATAAATTCGAATACACATGGTTAAACAGCCTTTACTATATTTGTTTGATCGCGGTACATCACATAATACAAGTCTACCTGCATTTCTTTATTGTCTTGAGTTCATACTGTAACACTCACTGGGTTTCGTTATAATTTGGTGCCGTGACCAGGATATAATTCAAATAAGAGGCCGACAATATAAGGATTTATAAAGTAGGCTATACTCGTCTGCCTACACTTTGTTGTTCGTACATTGGAAAGGTGTCTTGGAGGATGTTGTTGGCTGTGTTGAGAGTCTGGGGGTGAGGCCTAAATATTAATATCGATTATTTTATTTAAGCTGTGTGCATAGCTGTATATAATATTTTTGACAAATAAAATGCATTAATAAGCATAAAGTTAAAATACATTCATTTTGACCATTAAGTACTTATTATAGTATAGTAAAACACATAGCTGATGTGAAGAATCGACGCTCCGGGATGTCTGCAGTCTGTGAACATGTACAGGATTGCCCCCGTCACTACATTAGATTTGATAGACCACAAATCCTCGCTAAAGAACACAGATTCCTTCCAAGGATGATTCGCGAGGCTATTGAAATCAGAAAACATCCTAATTTCAATAGAGAAGATGGCTGGGTGCTACCATCTGCTTGGGATCCTATAATTAATAAAATTAAATCCCAACCCAAGCATACAACTGTAAGATTTCAAGATACTGTAAGTTAATACTGAGTAGATCGGAACAAAAATTAATAATTTTTAGTCTGGAGGTAACCGTGGTTAACTATGACATTGGGACGTCAAATACCTCAGTCCCTCCCGTGACCATGGGTGCTGTAAAGTACTCGAAACGTGGGGAATATAAAATAAGTTAATATACGCGATAAAATCCGTAAAACTAGTTTTTATTTAAATAGTATAGTAAAAGCCTAATATTGTGTTTAAAAATCTTTAAATTTATTAAAACTCGGCTTAAAATATTCAAAATGTATTAAATAATAGAGACACTAGTCGATTATATTACAATAATAAAGATAAATAACATTTGTAATATAATTGAAAAATTGGTCAAAAATTTTCCAAGTTAATGAGAGTGTTCTTGTAATGATGCAGCGTGTTCTTGTATTACTGGAGGGTGTTCGTGTAATAATTGCTTATGTAGGGGAGTTGCCGGAGACACACCCAAGGTCGTACATATATATATGGGGTGGTCGGGTGACTGACTAATATAGTATACTGTTGCACAAATATTAGGGACTTATGATAGTAAGGTCTATGATACAAAAACATTAATATATAAGGTCGGAGAAGAAGTTTCTTCGTATTTTATATACAAATTCAAGACGTTGTTATCAATGTTTGATATTTTATTATTTACATTATTAAAAACTATAATAAAAAAAAAACAGCAATTTAATTAAAAAAATTATATAATTATATAATTCAATTTATTTAAGTTTAATATAAGCCATTATGTTCGATAACTTGTTGCCATCTTGTAGGTAGTGACATAATCCCGTAGCTGTAGAAATTTTGTTTGCTGTTGGATTTTTGATCAAAAAAATGCGACAAGTAGTTTTGACAGTCATCTCTTGATGGTAACCTAACACCCAAAGAATTTTGAAGAGACCGAAACAGGTGAAGATCTGGGGGTGCAGGATCAGGACTATATGGTGGATGCATTAACACTTCCCAACCAAGCTCTCTCAATTTTTGCTGAGTGGCCAAAGATGTGTGTGGTCTGGAGTTATCATGATGATAGACCACTGCTTTTCAATTCCAGCCGTTATTTCTCAATTTATTGCTTGAGTCTCATTAGTGGTTGGCAGTAGAGATCCGAATCGATGGTTTTGCCCGGCGGTAAAAGCTCATAATAAACGATGCCCTTCCAATCCCACCATACACACAGCATCACCTTATTGCGTGTTAATCTGGGTTTCGCTACAGTCTGTGGACCTTAACCCTTTAACCATGATCTTTTTCGCACGTTCTTGTCGTAGGTGATCCACTTTTCATCACCAGTGATCAATCTTTTCAAAAATGGTTCGGTTTCATTACGTTTCAATAGAGAATCGCAAATGAGTACACGATTCATTAGATTTCTTTCAGTGTGCCCGTGTGGTACCCAAATATCGAGCTTTTTGTATAGCCAGACTTTTTCAAATGGGTCAAAACTATTTTGTAGTTAATCCACAATTCCTCGGCTATGTCGTAACTACTAATATGCCGATCTTGCTCCACTTTTTCAAAAACGGCATCGACTTTATCTTTCCTTACATCCTTTATCGATATTATAATAAGTGATGAGGGCGACCAGAGCGAGCTGCATCTTTGAAATCAAAATTCCCAGACTGAAAAAGCTTGAACCTGCTTTGTGCTACTCTTCCTGACACTGCATTAGGTTCATAAACGTCACAATTTTTTCGCGGCTTGAGTCGCATTTTTCCCTTTTTTGTGATAAAACTTCAGAATGTATGATGTGCGATTCACACACTGCTCAGTACACAAAGCACTCCTCCATGGACATACACAAGTCGAGTGGGCCTGACGGAATCCCGCCAATTGTGCTGAGGACGTGCGCTCCATAGTTGGCACCGGTACTAAGGCATCTTTTCCGGCACTCCTACTCCCTAGGCGCTGTCCCGAATTCATGGAAGACAGCTTTCGTGCACCCGATCCCTAAAAAAGGTTACCGCTCTGATCCGTGCAAATACAGGCCTATCGCCATCACCTCCTTGTTCTCGAAAATAATGGAGTCCATTATTAACTGCCGGCTCATGAGGTACCTTGAGGAGCACCAGCTGATTAGTGACCGCCAGTACCATTTCCGTCGGGGTCGCTCGGCTGGTGATCTTCTTGTTTACCTAACACATAGATGGGCGCAGGCGATCGAATCCAAGGGACAATTGGACGTTAGTTTGGACATAGCGAAGGCCTTCGATCAGGTCTGGCACAAAGCGCTTCTTTCGAAGCTTCCTTCCTATGGGCTTCCCGAGAAGTTGTGCAATTGAATCACCAGTTTTCTGGCTGATCGGAGCATCAAGGTCTTAGTAGACGGTGAATGCTTCGATTGCAAGCATATTAACGGTGGTGTTCCACAAGGCTGTATGCTATCACCAACGCTGTTTCTTCTGCATATCAATTATATGTTGCAAACCGGTAACATTCATTGCTTTGCGGATGACAGCACTGGTGATGCTCTATACACCGGCCGTGCCAATATTTCTTGGTAAAACGTCACCGAGTACCGGAACAAACTTGTGTCTGAAGTCGAGTTTTTGCTGAACAAAGTCTCGGATTGGGGGCGAGTAAATCTAGTTCAGTTTAATCCTCGGAAGACACAAGTTTGCGCGTTTACCGCTAAAAAGAACCCCATTTATAAAAGACATAAAATAGTAAGGTCTATGAAATAAAGTACTCGACTCGACCTGGCAACTTATAACGCACGCACCCTGAGGAATGACGAGAAGATCCTGGAGCTGGAAGAAGAAATAGACAAGTTGCGCTGGAATATTATAGGATTATCCGAGGTCCGAAGGGAGGGGGAGGACACGGTAATCCTCGAATCACTGGGAGGGCGACCATCTGTCCCAAGGAGGTGTCGGATTTATCGTCCACAAGTCTCTCGTTAACAACGTTGTAAAGATTGGGAGTGTGTCGTCGAGGGTTGCGTACCTTATACTCAGAATCACCAAACGGTATTCGCTGAAGGTCATACAGGTTTACGCACCAACAGAAACAGAAACAGAAACAGAAACTTTTTTATTTGAATGATTGAAGGCAACTTGTTGGTGGATGAGACAAACATGATCGAAAATGCATATAATCAACGTCAGTGACACACACCCTTTCTGATGGCGAATTATTACTATCATCTTATAACTACCTTTTTGGCTATATCTGCCGTTGTATTGGTTGATGGAGCATATGTGTCGACCTCATGCGGATGGTAGCTGGAGGGAGGAGACTCTCAAGGCTGCGGCCGAAAGCCGCTCAACGTGGAACCCCATTCCCTTGAGGTGAGCAGTAGACTTATGACACGCTCTGCGGCTAATAGCCGTGCTGATCATGCAATCGGTGGTGATGCCTTACACTTTAATCACTTCTGGAACGGCGTTCTGGCAGGTGGTGGCGCTCACGGAGGGCTTTTTATGGCCAGTGTGTCTAGTGCCTATTATTCGACGTGTTGTATAAATCGTGTGACGTATATTCACTATGGCTGGATTTGATCGTATTATGTATAGCTTTACACGCATTGACAAGGGTGACTTCGGTCGATGTTTGTGCTTACGCACTACCAACTTTTACTGGGTCGCCAGTTATTTTGCTGTGAACTACGGTCCAGTTCCCAACTTAACGTCCCTCTTCGGGGAGCACTTTGGTTGGTTGGCGCTCACCTCACACGGCGTGTGTGGAGCCGTGTGCATTCCCTATATTTTTTTTAAATTGGGGGAGCGAAGCCCTTATATCGGGTATTTCATATAAATATTGTAAGCCTTTTCCAAACTGGAAGTGATTAATTATAAGGAATTGACTTATGTGAACCTTATACAAGTGGAATAGGGATGATTTAAAGTTCTAAACCTTTTTGAGCCCCTTTCTCCGTGGACGGGGTTCTTTAGTTTAAAATAATTATTATATGGCACTACCAACAGCCTTCGACTGCTGGTGAATATACCCCTTCAGTACCGCGTTCATGAATTCATGTCCGCAATTACGTGACCGTTGAGTACCGCGGACATGAATTCATGTCCGCATTACGTGCTGCTATTTTCGTCTTGATTAATATAAAAATACAGTATATTTTCAATTAAATACTATTTCATTCGATTCTGAACGAACTAAAGAGTATTCCCAAGTATTATACTCACTCGGTTACAAAGACAAATTAAAAAATAATAGACAGTCACTTTCGGGTTGTTGGTGCTGTTAGTTGCGTAATTGTTTTCTTTTTGTGTTTGTGATTTTTGTTGGATTTTCTCTCAAAAACTGGTAAGAAATGTTAATGATCTTTACTAGATAATGTTTTTGAATGATTTAAGTTACAACAACAGTAAATTTTTGTGTTTAAATTGATAAAAAAGGAAAAACAAAACACCTCTACGCGAACAATTTATAACGGTCAAGGTTTCAAATAAGATCTATTTTCTGAGATATTTAGCTTTTTTATAGATAGTTTATTGCATGTATGTATATTATAATAGTTTATTGCATGTAATATATATATTTTTATAGATAGTTTATTCATAAAAAAATCTATTATTTCTAAATGTTATATCTATATGATTGTATAAAAAAATTAAGGAAGACGCTATAATATTTTTACAAAAAAATTTTGAAAATGAGGTTAAAAAACGCGCGTCTAAACTGTTTATGGTTGAATTTTTATCAAATGTTTGCGAGTGAAACGTAGAATTATTTCGAATGTTCCTTAAGGAAGATCAATATATGGTTATTATCCTGGTCATATAAATTTTATAGATTTATTTATAGACGGCCATAATTATATATATACTAGCTGTTCCCCGTGACTTCCTTCGCCTGCGTGGAATTTCAACTTCATGTGTTTTAATTTTTTTGCGCGGAACCTTAATTCCTTTCCTAAAATAAAAGTACCCTAAGTTACTCCTTATAATATCAGCTATCTGCCGGTGAACGTCCCATCCAAATCGGTTCTCACGCTTTTGCGTGATGTGTGTTCAGACCAGTTCAGATAGACGTTTAGTTTTTGAGACAGTTCCGTGTTGACTATCTCAAAAAACTATCGCTCGTGATAGTTCAAAACAATTGAACTATCACGAGCGATAGTTCAATTGTTTTGTTTATTAAATTATTGTCGTTATTACTTGTTATTTATTAATTAATGATATTGTTCTTGTTGTTACGTTTTGTGTTTTTTGTTTTGTTTTAATAAAGCCTAACGCGTAGGTACGTTTATAGCGTTCGTGAATACGGCAACATGTTAATGTGCCTTGGGGAATCTCATAAGGCCACGGAGGATCGGTAAGCTGTTTCATACCTAATTTTTTTTTAAATAACTTAGTACTGAACTGATCTGAATAGGTACATAACTGAATACATCAGAATAATAAACATACCTACACAATGGATAAAAAAGCATGACTCTAAGCTTGTTAACATTTTATTTAAGTATTTTTTTCAATAATCGAACCAGTTATTTGGTTTATTTAACCTGTGAGTTCGAATTAAAGTGGCTACGTGGAGACAAGCACAGTGGCAAAATAGTAGGATAAGTAGATAAGTTAGGTATTTAGACAAGTGTTGTAAATTATTAGGTATTGTGGTACCATCGCTAGTTGCGGGCCGCGCGAATTCGGCGTTCGCGCGTACATTGACCCCTAGTCAGCTGATTGTATTTCAGTAATTCCACTGCTGGTTTTATGTTTAAGTATTTTCATGATTTTTTTTTACTGAAATTAACGTTTTATTTAACTATACTAACACGATGGAGCGTGAATAAAGCTAACAAAACGTTGTGAAAAGATGATTTTTTTTCATCAGGATCAATTTTATATTTCACCCATCATCAAAGATATAGTTAGTACTGTCGTCTGTCTTCGTTTTCGGGAGCGTTTCAAAAATACCCTGTATATATATATATATATAGGATTATGTAGATAAGGGTGGAGGGGGGGCGTTACAATATCATATGCCTTTGCAAAGAGATTGTTATGTTTATGTACGAAATTACAAACTTCGTAGATATAGAGAGATGGCAGTGGCAACAAACCTAGGCTCCTAAATAGCGGTTTGCAGGGTTTATTGGGTGCGATTCCACCTCTAATACATTTCTTTTGTGCAGTAAATAATCTCTGCTTATCTGTACCACGATAAGCAGAGATTATTACAACACGATAACGTAGTAAGGATTCTATATAAGCGTGATATACGTTTGGACAGCAGTTTTTTTGTTCGTATACATTTTTTACTTTATTAAGTGCATAAACAAATTGGTTAATTTTACTGCATAGGTGATGTATCTGACCTTTCCAGATTTCTAGCTTTTAATTTGCGGCTATTGAAATTAAAAAACATCCTAATTTCAATAGAGAGAGGAGGAGGCTGGGTACTTCGATATTATTTATATATCAAGTACCCAGCATATATATATAACATATAAATTATTATGTTAAAATGTTTGAATACCTATAAAATATTAGGTCCTTACATATGAAATTGGCGTTTTGTACGGGAGGAATATAAAGTAAATTTTTTTTTTAAATATATTTAATTAATCAAAGTATGCACCGTTGTTATCTATGCACTTTTGCCATCTTATAGGTAGTTCATAGATCCCTTTTCTAAAAAAAACCATGGGGGCGAGAATCAATAAACTCTTTGAAGGCGGTTTGGACTGCCGTATTGGAGTTGAATTTTTTTCCTTGTAAGAAGTTATCCAAATTCCGGAAAAAATGGTAATCTGTTGAAGCAAGGTCCGGGGAGTACGGTGGATGTCGCAGACAATCCAATTGTAGCTCATCTAACTTAGTGGTTGTTTGTTGTGCAGTGTGTGGTCTTGCGTTGTCGTGAAGCAGCAGTGGCCTAGAGCGATTGACCAATCTCGGTTGTTTAGCAGCTAGTTCTTCCTTCATGGTTTGCAGTTGCTGCTAATAGTTTGGCCAGATTTTAAAAAGCTGTGAAAGCTTGTGTCGGTTGAGTAAAGTAACACAGCAGTCGACGCGTGTTTGCAAGTTCGATTCACTAAATTCATGAGGTACCCATCGTTCAAGTTTTTTTACTTTCCCGATTTGCATCAAGTGGATTAATACAGTTTTATCACTTACCCCGAAGCCTGCAGCTGTCTCTGAAGTGATTTGTGATGGATCCGCTTCCACAATAGCCTTTAATTCTTTATTTTCCACTTTGGTCTCCGGCCGTTCACGGGGTTGGTTCTGAAGGTCGAAATTTCCAGAACGAAAACGTTGAAACCAAAAACGTACCGTGCTTTCTTTTGCGACACCAGCGCCGTACACATAATTAATCCTTCGAGCTGTTTCTGCAGCACTGGTGCCACGGTAGAACTCGTACTCGTAAATATACCGATATTTCATGTTTTCCATTGTGTGGTAATAAGCGACACCAAATAATAAAATAATGAGGAAAAATCAAATGAATGACTGTTTTCAAAACTCAAACCACCAGCTAAATGAATTTATAAATTTGAATTTGGAATTCTTAACCAAAGAGGAGATATTTCAGATCAAAGTGGTCAGTACGACAAAACGCTAATTTCATATGTAAGGACCTAATATAAAGAGAGAGTGCGAATTTTGTGAGTTTGTATATATGTGGAGGGTAATTTCCGGAACCAGTGCACTTATTTGAAAATTTCTTTTACCATTTGAAAGGTACATTATTTCATATATTTTTTATATTAAGTGTATATATTTATTCTAGTGTAGGGATTTTAAGGTTAAATAAACATGAAAATAAAATAAAGTTTGTTATATTTTATGAACACGAAGCTCGGCCTTTGATCTGGTGAAAGTGACACGGGGTTATTATCTTTTTACAACGAAATCGAAATACTACACATTTTTTGTTTTTCCTTCGGGTGCTAGAATCACCAGGCTACTCTGTGAGCTTACTCTGGAGCATGCCACATACAACTGACCATGGGAGTAGCAGCTTTCTCTCAAGTCTACTCCCGCTACCTTAAGAGTTAGACCTTGAGCTTGGTTTATGGTTATGGCGAAGCAGACTTTGATAGGAAACTGCACTCTCTTGAATTCGAAGGGGTAATTTGATGGTGTTAGGGGAATCCTAGGAATAAATACACCCTCTTCTCGAGTACAACCTGTCAGTATAGTTGCCTCGATTACATTGCGATGCAATGTTTTCACCTGCAATCTGGTGCCATTGCATAATTTTGGTGGATTTATATTGCGCAGTAACATAATTGGCGCGCCAACTCTCAATTTTAATATGTGAGTTGGGAGACCGGGAGGTTTTAGTGTATTCAGGAACTCGACCGGATAATGTATGGCATCATCGATGTTTATTACTGAGTCGACGGATTTATATTGATATTCGACCCCTTCGAATGATCTTAAAAGTATTTCATTTATGACTGAGGCTTGTTCGTTTTTGGTGTTAGGATGCCACGCTCGCATAACCATTCTGCAGGTTTATCGTGAATATTATTAATGTTTGGGTAAATTTTAGCTATAGGCTCTTCTACAGTTGAAACAAATATACCTAACTCTGTAGGGAGAATTATATTATTATCCAGTTCCGGGAAATCACTATTTCTATTTTAAGCAACAGGTCTGAGAACTGTCCGGCAGTAACATCTCGCCTAAGATGGACTCTCATATTTTTGGTAAGGCTCAGTTTTGTCACTGAAGGCCACAAATGAGACCGCTTTACGCACGCTTTAACTTCGTCCGCTCACGTTCCTCTGGGCAATACTCGTAAAGTCTGCCGGACATCGTCTGCTAACAATACAGTAACTCCTCCCATTTGACAATTATTATTCCTAATATCTTGTTAAGATCTATTTAGGGCTTCGAAACCCCCTTTATGAGCCATAGTACTCTCATCCCAAACAATTAATTTCGTTTTGCGGAGTACTTCTGCCATATTACTTTGTTTGGGTATATTGCAGAGTAGGGTTTCGTTTTGTATCAAATCGAGACGAAGTTTAAACGCGGAGTGTGCAGTTTTACCTCCTTCCAGCAGAGTGGCAGCAATTCCGGACGATGCGACCGCTAAGGCGATATCACGATTGTTTCTCACTTTGGCCAACAGTAAATTTAATAGAAAAGTCTTGCCTGTTCCACCACGACCATCCAAAAAAGATATCACCTACACTTGCGTCGATACTGGAAAATATTTTATAATAGATATGTCTTTGTTCATTGGTTAGAGAGCCTTCACTACTTGACACCAGTTCTGCTAAGGAATTGACATCGTAACTTGTTTCCTTCAGGTAGTCCCGGTTATTGTGTACTGCTGTAGGCTTTTTCCTCCTAATACTAATACAGCTTCTCTTTTCATATTATACACTAACAAATCAAACTCAAAGAATCTTATTTAATTATTAAAACAACAAATGAAAAAGAAATTAAATTAACTATACTCAAAATATTCTAATGAAATAGTGAAAATAAACTTCCAAACAAATTATACAGCAATCGCAAATATTCGCTAAGTAGGTAATCTAAGAGATTTCCAAGGAATTTTCGAAGGAAAATCGAGGTATAAGGTAAGTTTTTCATTAAAATAATCCAAGAACACAGAACACAATTACTCTCTATCAAGAAAAGAACGCCAACTTCATACTAAAAAACGGAAACTCGTGTTTATGAGTGTATACTACAAGCGCTACGGTGGACGCCCATATAAAACTTTTTAGTGGGAATTTCAAACCTTTGTATTCTATAACTTTGAACACTTTATATAAGGCATATTCGAGTAATTTTGGCTCAAGCCTCACAAACCTATGGGGTAAATTCCCATACATTTGAGAGGTTGCAACAAAATTACTCGAATATACTTTAGATTAGTATGTGGGATAAAATAAAACTATAAATAAGTATAGTTATGTAGTTTTATTTTGTGGAAGACAGATTGTTTTATAAATTATACATTATTATTGATGTTTTTTATTGCTTTTGCACATAATATTTCCACGCTTGTTACTGACATATAACACATGTTATTGTCAGAGAGGTATTCTTCACAAAACATTAACGTAAATTTAAATCAGCAAAAATTAACTTAGCCCAAATACGTGATCTGAAACAGATACAATTCGAGTCAATATAATAATACTCCCTACAAATGACGGTCAATAAATTCAAAATGTTTATAGACTTACCACAATATTGTCATAAATTTTTCTTTTCCTATTATAGGAAACCTGCAGAAAGTGATCAGATGATTTTGTGCTTTTTATTTGCACAACACTTAACTTACTTTCGATGATGGTCACACATCGTGCATTAAATTTTGAAATAATGAATTCATTTATAGTCAATATCTATGGTCAATATCTTATACAGAGTTAACATTTCACAAAAAATGTTTACTGTATATTCACGACGATATGATGACTGTGTATTCGCCTACAAACGAAAATAAAGTATTCTGAGCCCATAATAACTGAATTTAAGCAAAAATCCATAATAAATATTAAAATCTAAACCTATGAAATAAAGGAGTCAGTCGTTTTGGGCCCACTAGAAATTTTAACGACCCTTAATGGTATTACATACAAAAAAAGTTACCAATTTATTATAATAAATGGCCTATACATTTTATGAATATCTAAACGGAATCAAGAAATCTAAAAAAATGAGTGGTTTTGATATTCCGTGTTCTGTTAATGTAACATGGGGAAAAATGCGTGTAATGAATCATTTTGCAGTTTCTATTAAAAGAAAATGTATTTTTTACCAAGATAACTTATTATATACATATTATATTTGTACTTATTTGTATATTATATATTTATTACTAAAAGGGATACCACTGAGATTTTTATCCTATTTCTAAAAGTGTTAGCTTATATCATATAACATGTTTCAAAGACACCGTGGAACGAAACGCTATTTTGTCATTGACTTCGTGCTGGGTAAAACAAACCGACGGCCATATTATCATAATATAAGCATCATATCTATGTCTGTGCCGGCGACGGGTATTACTTTACGGCATTGACATTCGTCAGGCTGCTATTTTTTGTACTTACTTACTTATCTGGAAGATCAGCATACACTGAAAACAATTAAATAATATTTGTGGATTTCAACGCACTGTGCGAAGACAATAACTAGCCGAGACAGGAGCAGATGTGCGCCAACTTTTATATTTGTGGATTTTCAAGAGGTGAGTATCTTATCTTATGGAATGCGAAGAATTCAACTGTACAAAACCTACAATTGATTTAAAGTTTCAAACTTTTATGTGAAATATATCTTATTTTTGTCACTCGAAGTTCTAGTCCAAAATATTATACTACGGAAACGAAAACTACTAAGTTTCGTTTATAATGTATTATTTTATTTTATTTTTACTGAATATTGAGATATGGTACGATTTTTTAGAAATAAAAATAAACGACCCACACCCATATACACTTAACGATCTATACATGTTTTAGTACTTAATTATTTTAAGTTTGTAAAAATACTCATAAATATCCCTTCATATTACTAACAAATTAATATGTCAATATCTAATCAATGCAACAAGTGTTGGATTATATTATACAGGTTAGCCAAATATTCCACATTATGTATTTAATTCGCCAATGACATTCGAAAATGAAAACTGACGAGTTTAATTAAAAGTATATGTGAGTGTATAATACTAGAATTTTGGAAAATCTATAATTTATGTTGAATTACCTAAAACATATGACAAACACAATTTTATTAGTATGTTAAAAGTCTCAAAGTATTGAAGTGTTATGTTATTGGTAAAATCTAATTTAATTAATAGAGAAAATAAAATCACACAAAATATACACAAATCTATGTTAAAAGTGTCTGTCAGAGTAACTATATCCACAACCGTTACATCCTATCAAAAGCCCATTGCTGAACATAGACCTTCCCTCAGATTTTCTCAAAGGAGGATACTTGCTATAGTTGCCATGCTTAGTAGACGAGTCGGCAACCACAGTTTTTTTATTCAGAAGGAATGTACACACATTCCTTTTGAATTT
The DNA here is from genome assembly GCA_029286625.1 of Parnassius orleans. Lineage (NCBI taxonomy): Eukaryota > Metazoa > Arthropoda > Insecta > Lepidoptera > Papilionidae > Parnassius > Parnassius orleans. The sequence goes on along the minus strand of JAGSMP010000263.1, from coordinate 1,396,462 downwards.
AATATTTATAGATATAGATAACATAAAAATAAATGGATGTTATTAGGGAATACATATTAGTGTTAATATTTAATTAAATACATCTACTATTTATGTTTATTATATTTAAACTCCATCAGGGAAGCAAGAATTTTGTTTACATTATTTTTATGTTATTTTGTTGATTGTAGGTAATGTACATTCTTTCTGAATTTAATATTTTTTTACTTCTTTATTTTTTATTTGCATTCCCAATTTTTTCAGTTACATCTACTTGATGCAGTTTGTTGTAACTGCCTAAGAAGTATTGAAGATGCAAGAAAGTATTGAAACTGCTCATTCCATTAGAAGATTTGTATTCCATGTGGATCTTCAATTTTAAGAGCTCATTTTAAGAACTCAGCAGAAAGAGATATTATTTTGCAGTGAATACCATCACACCAGGTACTTACTTTACTTTAACAGCCTGTAAGTGATCCCCTGCCTGAAATAGGCTTGCCCGGAGGAGTTGGCATAATCGCTTTGGCACACAGATTGATGTTTGTAGTATCATACACCTCGCACTACAAACAATTTGGCTATTCACCACCAGGTTATCTTTAACTTTACAGCCTATCAAAAGTCTACTGCTGAACATAGACCTCCCCCACAGATTGCCTTATAGGGGAGATATTCGATAACCACAGTTTTTTTTCTTTAGTTGCTACTTCTTCCTTACCTTACCCCATATTTGTCTGCCTTTGTACTTAATACACAAGTAATATTTTTTACCTTAAATGAAATTAGTGTAAATGTAAAATGTCTAGGAACTTGTACTTAGTCAAATAATGTTATAATTCTAAAATAACTACTTCACTTGTTTACCTTTCTGATTTGATGTATTTTTATTTCTTTTTACCTTAGTGGAATCTGGTTTACTACAAAAGTATTATGAAGGGAAACGAGTACATGCTATTTATATATAATTTAAGAGACATTAAGACTGTTTATTAGTAATAAAGATTGAAATAAATAAAATATTAATAAATATCATTATTTAGGTGGAAGACACTGTAAAACTATAGTCTGTTCGGTTAGTTGATGAAAAAAAAAAACACTTTTCAGGTGGATCATTTAGAATGAGTCTGCAATCTTGTCGGCTGAGAGCTTCTACAACTGTATGGAGACACAAATGATAACAGGGATATGGAATTACAATTCATGAATATTGAAGACATCGGTAACATCCAACAAACACCTCTTATGCATGTAACTGTAACTCCTGCCATTTCCAGAGCGGCATCAACAATTACTGTAATATGCAGACCTATTCTATCAAAAGGTTTAAATTATTTCTTAAGCAAAATTGTCTAGTAAGGGTTATTATACTACTAGAGAGTAAATGACTGATAATAACCCTGGGAATGAGGTGATCGCTACCATGCTGTTTCTAAATGTTTTCAAAACAATTGTATAAAAATTATATTGTAAATGTGCTTTTTAAAAAGTCTCGCTGGGTTTCTTGCTGATTCTTCCCAGGACAGAGGTTTTTATGAACCAGTGGTAAAAGTAAAAATGACTTTTAATAAGTATTATGTATTGTAATCTATATTGAATAAAATGATTCTATTCTATTCTGTGGCTAGTTATAAGCGTGCTGCTTCTACTTCCTGACACTGTATTTTTAAGTTATGTAATCATTTATCTAGATTCTTAATACCTAAACTAAAAGAACTACTAACCTAAAAGAGATTGCTGATTGATAACTCATTTTATGTGCCACTGTGCGCTCGTATTTGTGAATACCACTTAAATGAACCTCACAATGATTGGAATAATTTATACAAGTAGTAATGATGCATATTTATATAGTAATATAAATATGCATCATTACTATATGGTAGTTTTTGCCACAGTTGCTACGCTTGTGGCAACCAAAGCTTTTGTGGTATTCTATAGGAGATGTTGCTGCTCATCTCCTGGTATCTTTATTTTACTCTGTTACGACTTTTACGACACCATACAGGACGAAACGCGATGGCAGTTGACGGAAGGGCTATACAATATTTTACATTATATATTTAATTTAGGAAGACCTATGTTCAGCAGCGAATTGTTGTAATGATGACGAATAATAATCAATTAAACTTGTAATTATTGTTGCTTACTTGACCTGTTTCTACTATGTGCCTTATTATAAATAAAGCCTAATTTATAAATAAACGCCGAGCAAGTTGAATAGATGCTCTGGTACCTTTTCGTATCTCTTTCAATTGACAATTTCCTTTTGTTTTTTTATAGAATAAGTGTGACAAACGAGCGCACGGTCCACCTGATGGTAAGTAGATGCTGTGGCTCATAGACATCTACATTTATCCTCGTTTAAGAATCAAAATGCAGATGCATTGTCACCCTGAGGACTAAGATGGAGTGCTTCGTTTCCAGTAAAAGGACTCCGGTTCTCTACACTCACCATACGAAACACAGGAGCATTAAGCTACTATTTTACGCTGGTAGCGTTTTCCGTGAGCGTGTCCTACCCGGTCGAGCCGTATCCGTACACAACTAGTTTAAAATTTCTTCATCATTACAGCCTATAGCCCTAGGCCTATGTTCAGCAGCGAATTGTTGTAATGATGACGAATAATAATCAATTAAACTTGTAATTATTGTTGCTTACTTGACCTGTTTCTACTATGTGCCTTATTATAAATAAAGCGCCTAATTTATAAATAAACGCCGAGCAAGTTGAATAGATGCTCTGGTACCTTTTCGTATCTCTTTCAATTGACAATTTCCTTTTGTTTTTTTTTTTATAGAATAAGTGTGACAAACGAGCGCACGGTCCACCTGATGGTAAGTAGATGCTGTGGCTCATAGACATCTACATTTATCCTCGTTTAAGAATCAAAATGCAGATGCATTGTCACCCTGAGGACTAAGATGGAGTGCTTCGTTTCCAGTAAAAAGGACCTGGTTCTCTACACTCACCATACGAAACACAGGAGCATTAAGCTACTATTTTACGCTGGTAGCGTCAGGAGAGCGTGTCCTACCCGGTCGAGCCGTATCCGTACACAACTAGTTTAAAACTTCTTCATCATTACAGCCTATAGCCCTAGGCCTATGTTCAGCAGTGGACAAGTCCACTGCTGAACATAGGCCTCCCCCAAGGAATTATACAAAGCACGGTCCTGAGCCACCTGCATCCATAGACTTTTTGAATATCTTACCAGGTCGTCACTCCAACTAGAGGGTAGCCGTCCCACACTGAGCTTACCGGTACGAGACTGCTACTCGAGAATTTTACATTTTAGCTTTAATTGCAGTTGGATGTAAACATGCTAATCAATGAACACATATTAAAAGAATGTCCTGGCACTGCACCTCGCGGCCTGTGATACTTATAATAGACTGCTTTAAGAATATGATGATTTTACAATAATAAACAATAAAATGCAGTGACAATACAGTGTTTCTTTTTATCCTAACACAAATAGTTCAAAACACCTTACATGCTATTTATTTTTCGTGGTTAATATCGTAAAAATCGGATATGTTACTATCCAGTCATTTTGGTTTTAATGGTGCTTGGAATGTAAACATGTTATTCAATCAATACAAATTAATAATAATGTCCTGACACTGCACCTGGTGGCATGTGTCACTTTTAATACTGCTTTAAGAATGTGATGATTTTACAATAACAAATACAGTGACAATACAGAGTTTTTTTATCCTTACACGACCAGTTCAAAACATCTTACGTGCTATTTATTTTCTCAATCGCTGTAGAGGTAAAACTCGCTAAACACGCCTTAATAGTTCACTGTTGGACGCACACATGCACCTAAAACCGTGATACTGGTTGCAAATGATATTAGATAAATAAGTACATGTGTGCTTGTTTCAATATTCATTAACTTTTTCAGGTGGGTTGTTAGAATAAATGTGTATGTCTAGTAGGCTGAAATCTTGTCGAGCTGCTCGTAAGCAGAGACAAAAAGTATATGGATATTGAAGACAACAGTCTTATATCACATAAAATATCCTTATGATTCCTAACAATTTCATAAATGGACATGTTATTATCAAGTTATTTTGAAAAATCTTTTGAATGATAATGACTGACAATAATAAATACAATTAAATTATACATGTGTTTTGTAATCCTTACACAACTAGTTTAAAACATCTCACTTCATGTTTATCAACATAAATAAACATGATATTACCTAGTCATTTTGGCTTTAATGGTGTTTGGGGTATAATAACTAATCAGTTAATATATTTTAAAGCAAAGTTTACACACTGCACCTTTACTAACCAACAAAGATATATCAAAACAAAGTCTTAACACCGCGCCTGTCTGTCTGTTCCACTATTAATAGACTACTTTTGAAATGATTACAGTAATAAATACAGTGGTATTTTACTTTGTGTTTTATCCTTTTACAACCAGATTAAAACATCTTTCTTACTATATAGCATGTAAAGGTAATATTATAAATGAACATATTATCTTTTATTCATTTTGGCTTTAATCATATTTATTTAATTACTGTAATGGTGTTTGTGATGTATATTCACTAATCAATCAATACATGTAAAAATAGCCTCCACGCCATGTTTCTTGGTCAGTGTACTATTTTTGCCGGAACTACTAAAGGATTTTCCATCAGTCTAAAAGTACCTATAAATGTTAAATGTACCTGCAACTTTGTTTTATGCTATTAATTATTTAGCTGTCCTATTCTATTCTATATACACTATTCTAACTCACAATACTAATAGAAAACAACTTTTAGTTTAGGCTCAGAAGGCTAGAACCCAGAGCCGTAAAGCCAGATTAAAAAATAGCGTTTAGTTTCTTTTTAGGTTATTGTGATATTCATATTTTAATTTCTCTGAATTCCTTTAGATGCGATAAAACTAATATTAATTTTGCAATCTATAGATTATAAGGAATAAATCGACATACATTTCATTAAGTATCCCTAAAATTTGTAGTGGGCCCATTCTCCATACAAAAAGAAATTGTCTCCTTTGAAGAAATTTTAGAAAATATTTTGAATATGGAAAACGTTGACAAACAAATTTAATTTTTTTTCTTCTATTAATTCATGGCTTCTTTTGATAGAATTCTGCTAATATTTAATAATTTAATTTTAATTACTGTAAATTAATTATGCAGATCTCAGAGTAATATGTATGTAATTATACTTTAAAGAACAAACCAAAAAAAGTTTAACACAGAATTAATATTTTTAGTTTCTTCCGATATAATATGAATTTTTGTATCTAATTTTTAAAATGGCTATCTAAAACAACATGAAGGAAATAAAGAGCGATATTTTTCTCGCTTTATTTTTACAAGCCCAACACGAACATTGACATGATTGTGTGCAGATTTTTCAGCTTTCATTCAAAGTTGCATCACCCTGTCCAAGAATAAATAAAATTGAAATTTCGAATTCTAATCCGATTTAAATATTCTTTTATATTTGACATTCCAATTTTAAAGAGTATTGAATTGCACCAAGCTTTTAAGTGAGTTCGACGTTTTGAGTTTTCAAACATGATGTGTCAAAATAAAATGTAATTTAAATCAAAGCACTAAAGAGTATTGATATCAACTGCGATGCAAATCACCCCCAAAATAACTTTCTACCCTTTTTAACCCCATTAGGCGATGAGTTTCAATAAAATACGAAACACGTCTTCCATCAATTCTGTAAAGAATGTTTATGCAAAATTGGAAGTAGATTGGACCAAGGAATCACGTTGTCTCATACGAACTTTGCTCCCGTTTTTCACCCCCTTAGGGGTAGAATTTCGGAAAATCCTTTCTTATCGGATGCCTACGTCATACAAAGAAAACACCCTCAAAGTTTCAGGTCTCTACGATCAGCGGTTTAAGCTGTGCGTTGATCCGTCAGTCAGTCATTCAGAACAAAGCATTATATATATTTCATCAGTAACTTAAAGTGATAATGGGCCGACCTCATAGCTCGAAGAAACAATGGGGAATAAAGTTTCTCGAGTGGTAACCTCATACCGTTGGAATGTAGGGCGGCTTCCCAAAAGACGAAGTGGACGTTCTGATAAGACATGCAGGACATCGACAGATTAAGGCGGCTCAGGATAGCATTTATGCAATCTTTAGGGAGGCCTAAGTTAAGGAGTGGACTTGTTAGGGGCTGTGATGATGAATAATGATATGATACAATGTAAACTGTGTAAAAATAAGACGATACAAAGAAAACACCCTCCAAGTTTCAGGTCTCTACGATCAGCGGTTTAAGCTGTGCGTTGATCCGTCAGTCAGACATTCAAAACAAAGCATTTTATATGTAAACTAAACTATGTAAACATGAGACGATAAAAGCAAAACTGTGTAGCTTTTTCGGTCGGAATTCATTTGTAAGATATGTTACTACTAACCTGGTAAATGCGGCGGAATAATAAGTTAACTTTATTTCAACAAACAATTTGTTGAATTTTAGGCAAACATTGCGAGCAAAATGAAAATTTAGGCAAGCGTATGAAATAAAATAAAATAAATTTATATTTTTCCAATGATGTCTGCCCGAATTTGAAATTTTCGCATTAAAACAATCTTACTTACAAAATACCCATTCTAAGAATACCATTTACTTCATGTCCTTGGAGGCGGTTAATTTATAATAAAAAGTCTATAAGTACCAAAACAACATTCCAAGTTCATCCGACCTTGTGATAAGTGGTGATAAAGCTCTAGATTGTAAATCGCACTATCTAAGCATAACGATAACTATAACATAACACTGCATAACGATTCACTTTTGCCTTGAAGATTCACGTCATTCTCAGGAAAGACAGCCACGTCCAGGTTATTCCACTCCTTCCACTTTGTTTTTAAATCCGATATCATTTATCATCATTACAGCCCTTTACAAGTCTACTACTGAACATAAGCCTCCCTCAAAGAAAGTAACAAATCACGGCCCTCAGCCACTTGCATCCATCTACTTCCTGCATCTATCCGATATAATGTAATTTATGCAGTGGTGCCAATGTATGTAACGTACCTTCGCCCAGCTTTTTTGATGACGTTAGCTGCGCAGTTGTCAACTGTTTTCAATAGCAAAGTTGAAAACTAAGTCCTTTAAGTAGGATCTCTACCTGACATTTGTGACGAATACTTTAATTGCAGGTGTTCGCTCTCAGGAGTATTATTATACCTACACTCGATGGCAAGAAAAGCAATAGAATAGAATAGAATATAGCTATAGCTTCTGTAACTTACACTTTCAAGCGTTCCTTCCTTATCGCTATATTTTTTTTACATTCATCTAAAAGTTTCTATTTTTTTTGTTTACGCGAATACTACACATAGAATGAAATATTTTCTTTTAAAAATAATATAATAAATAATATGATAATTCAATAGTGCTCTATTAAAATGACTATGGCTAGGTTAATAGTATTTTCCTTCTTTATCAGTGCATAAAACTCTACTATTGGGCATTAAGTTCTACAGTTGTAGGGAGTTTTTATCGTCATGCTTGGCAGTACTATACCAAACGTTTCGCACATCTGACATCGTCGGTCTGGATACTTTCCGCCCAGCATAAGCGAGAAAAGCGAGAGAGAATATAACACTATTAACCGGATGGGGCTAAGGTGTACAATGCCCTGATGTTATAGTATAAACAGGCTACCTTCAGTTTTTAACTGTGACTTTTTGTCCGATCTACGCGGAATGAACGTACATTATTTTGAAGTCTTGTATTGATATGCTTAGGCTTGGATTTAATTTTACTTAATATTGTGATGGTGGCGTAAGAGAATCCATCACCGCATTTCGTCTTGTGGGTATCGCAAGAGGTGACTTAGGGAAATACACGAGAGAGAGGCTATGGAGATAAATGGCTGTATTAAGTATCTCCAACCGGCGACGGGAATTAGCGTCGAAAGTTCGAGACGTCTGCGATTATCAATCCGCCTGCCAAGCGCGGCGATTACTCGGATTAAGTGGATAGCGTTAAAAGTGCAAGTCCAGTAGTAGAATTTTATGGACTTCTCCTCCCCATGATTATTTTACAATACCCCACTAACATAAATAGTAAAAAAATAAAGTTCTGTTCAAATATAGAGGAAGTTCATAGGAAATGACTTTCGATAATTTTTCTTAAATTAAAACTAACATAGAAAGAATATACTGCCTAATTTGTATTTAATTCGGTAAAGAACTCTATAGGTAATGATGCTTTGATATATTAGGTCAGTCAGTCAGTCAGAGCGAAATTACAAAAGATGGTTGACCGATAGGAAAACTCGAAATGGTAAATCTGGAGTTGTGATCATATCCATCGTAACTGTTGTTTTATAAATTTTCATTTTTATTAATCAATCAAAAATTTTACCAAAATTGTGGGAATCTGCCATAATCGAACTCTGTCAAAGAGTTCATTAATACACAATTACACACCTGTTAATTTTATTTCGATTATAGACCTTGACATACAACCCTCAATATCACGTTCCTATTTATCTACAAAATGTTATTGTGTAATTCAAACACATTGCCATATTTATTTAACATATCAAGGTTCTGTGTTTCAAATTATTAAACTTTACTTTTATTTACTTAATTTGATACTTTAATAAAGCGTATAAAATGTGTATTACAGTGACAAATTATTCCGGACATTACTTCCTGTACATCAGCTACTAAAAATGTCCAGTTTCTTTTTCCTCCTCTTTTCTACCGACTTCAAAAAGGAGGAGGTACTCAATTCGACTGTATGTTTTTTTATGTGTGTTACCTCATAACTATTTTCTGGGTGAACCGAATTCGATGATTGTTTCTTTATTTGAAAGCTGGTGCTTCTCACGTGGTCCCGTATAAATTTAATCAAGGTGTGATCAATAGTTTTTGAGTTATTCTAAATAATTTATATTGAAGTCGATTGTACAAAATTTTAAATTATATATTCAAGTTTTCTTGGTTCAGGTATTTTAATGATTTCTTATATTTACGCGAATACTTGAAAAGTGTTTTTGTTTCTTATATTCACAAAATATAAGTAAGTCTAAACTATTTATATTTTATGAATTTATCAAACAAAAATAAACAAATATTAATCTGTGAAAACGACAGTAGGATGTAACAAAATTTTACTGATACCGGTAAACCGGGAAATATTGTTGCTTTTAAAATTGTACTTGTTATAATGACAAGCTAAATAGATGCGATCAAATACGGTGAAAAATTGTAATTTAATGACCTACGAATAAATTGTTCTAACATTTGTTTATTACAGGCATTACTGAAAATTTTCAATAAAATTTTTAGATTCAATCTTCTGGTTACGTATCATTACTACATACTGTATGTTTACTTCACGACAACCAACCAAAAAGGGTAAGGTAGACCCATTTTGTGTGAAAAGTAAAAAAAAATATTTCATAATATGTAATTTCATGCTTTTTCTTCCAATTTTGCTTTCGCCTGGTGTTGACTTACCAATACTATTTACTACTTTTGTACTATAGTAGTAAATAGTTTTAGTATATATATTGGTACTTTTTTTTAGATAACATAAGATATATTATTATTGACATAAACCATTTTGCAGTTTTCCCGGAGATCAGAACATAAAAAATATGGATAGGAGCCACGGGAAGGCTTAACTGGATACCTACGAAAAATAGTTACATTTGCTCAAATATTTTTTTCAGACTTATTTCTTATCCATACATCACAAAAGATATTTGAAGGACAATACAATTGGCGGTAAAGAAATTGTATACACAACATTAGCAAGTAAGGTAAGTGTGATCCTGTTAAAGAGATTAATTCAATATCTGAGAATGTGATGGCTCGAAAAAACGAAGCTATAAGCTATAAAGATATAAGCTCGAAACGTAGTAATCACTCATAGGCTATAATAATCTAATACATAATATTTCCTGAGATTATATTTAACCAAATCGAATATCCTATAAGAAATCATATGTAAAATGTATATTTGAAAAATATATCAATATTCGATATCATTTCTTGTTGAAAATCCGAGTTGCTAAAAATACCAAACGGCAGTTGTAAAAAAATATATATATATTTACCAAGGTTAATGAAAAAACTTTTTAAAATTAATTTATAGAAAATATGAAAAACTTGCTTTGGAAATTTTCGCCAAACACGAAAGTCGGCAAATATCTACTAGATCGTTTAATGATTACGGATGTGTTTAATTGTTACGGCCTAGATGAATTTATTATAAATGTAATAAATTTTATTATTCTGTAAATACTATTTTATTTATTGAACGAAGTAAGTACCGTCTTCATAATAAACCAATAATAATTTTTAGTTACTTTTGTATTCGTTGCAACGTATTGCAATTTGTGGAACATCAAACAACGAAGGTAAACAGGTCAACTCATTTTAAAGACAACCAATAATAAAGAAATACTAATTTAAAGAATTATATGAATACTAGCTTTCATACGCGTGGAATTCCGTCATACCGCGTTCTCTATATTAAATTTTGAGGATAAAATGTAGCCTAGCCTAGTAGGATAGAATTGGGGCTTCTGCAACACTTGCTCTCGCTTCGCTCGAGCTACGTGCCACTGTAGGCCCCAATTCTCTCCAGTAGAGGTTCCACTTCATCATTAAAATGCAATGTGGTACAAAAAAAACATTTACTTTAATAATACTAATCGTTGCTGGTCTGAAACATTGTTTTTTTCTCCTCCTCGAACACAAGGATAGTTTAGATTAAAAGATGAAGTTTTTATTTACATATATTTTATTGAAAATCAAACAATCACTTTGTTTCCAAAACACCATTTCTTAATACATAAAACATTCTTTAACGCATAGATTTTCTTATGAGTAAAACAGTTATACAGTAAAGTATCTTTACAATAAAGTTCACAAAGAGTATTTAAATTGGGAGCTCCTAAGCAATTTATATCTATGATAGTATTATTTTCATCACAAAGATCTTGTACCCATTTTATTTTTTCACATCCTTTTAAAAAAATCTTTTTATCTTTCAAATATGTCTTGATAATTCTGTGTAACTCTCTATAATCAACAAAGCCCTCACTCCATCGATACCCTCTGTGCTTTTCAATCCAGCAAATTTGTTTTTTCTCTTCAAGAGATAGTGAAGTGAACGGGTAAGGAGGTTTAATTAGGAATATTTTGGTGTACTCTAGAGTGGCTATAGCAAATTCTTTTACTATAAATTCATTTTTGCTATTTTTGAATCCTTGGAGATCTACGATTATTTTATTGCTGATATTTTCTTAACGATATTACTCAGTGGTTTCTACTTGAATATACAATCGTTTAAAATCAAGCAATAAGCAGCTGTCTGATCTTGTATTTCTCGATCTGTTTCGATTTCAACTCTCACGTCGATCGAACCTTTTAAAGTTTTGCACTGTCTTGAACAATCAATCACAAATAATGGCGCTACGTCTCTGAATTCCTTTAAACCCATCAACGGCTCTGAGCGGCGTCCGTGATACGACTGTTGAAATCTCGCATAATGTTCGTATAATAAAGAAAACTATTCTGAAAAACTGACATTCAGTCCCTCATAAGGATAATATGATGAATTTAAAAAGACTCTTACATCACGTACGTGACAATGGTCAAACTCTGCCATTGATAATGACGCATTATGTTTGCGGTTGGTTTGTAAGGCGATGACAACAAATCGTGGTTTCTCTATTTGCGATGAAGTTTTTATAGACCAAGTATATTTACGTGTTTTGGGTAGCAATGGATACTCATATAAGTCCCAGGAACGGAACGCTAATGGAATAGCTCTATCTTTCTCTAAATGTTTTAATAGGTTGATTCTTTCACAATCTGATACTTTGATGTGTGGAACTCGCCAAACAATTTTATTTATTATAGTATCATCTACGACTTCACCTTCACCTCATTTGTATTGCTTCGTAATAATAATATAGTTGCAGTTTACAATTAATTATAATTCTTTCATAATCTTCTGCAAATCCTAATATTTTTTTCAATGGTATAGATGCGGAAAACGCTCCACCACTAGTATTGCTTGTTCCTGCAGTTGACCAGCCCCAAACTCGTGAATATTGGGATTCATTTTCATTTAAGGATATATCTATAAGATTTTATTGTGGTAGTGATACCCGCATTCTTAATTAATTGATATTTCTACTCCATTAAGTTCATATCATATGTCTTGAAATAGAAATAGTGCTGGATTATTTACGAAATGTACGTTTGATACCTTTTTTTCGTGGTGCTGTTATAAACGTTCACTTTTCTCTCGATATATAAACTACTGAGTGAAGGTAGCACGTACAGGTCTTGCTGATTAATAGGAATACGTATTTCGTCATTCTTGTTAAAACTAGTGACATATGGTATGTATTAATGATACTCAAAACTTTCAATGCTGTTATCGTATGATGTTTGTTGCGATATGTTTAAAATATTCATTTTATCAAGCCAACTAGCTTAAGAAATTCTTTTTCAGTCTTGGTAAGCTTCTTTTTTAGCTGAAGAGGTGTGCCTTTATGAGATGTTCTTTTAGAACTGACTTACGACAGATACACGACGTAGGCGGGCTTTTATTGAAATTTATCATTTTTTCGGAAATGTAAATACAGTTGTACTTCTTCACCTCGTAAATTTATCTCTTTATTCTCAGCGTCCAACAGCTTTATATTGATAGCACTTATAGAACTTGGGTTAACAGGAAAATAAATTAAGCTTTTAGGTATTTCAATTATTCGATAACCAAGGTACAAATTCATAAATTATATGGCTTGCTTTCCCGTTGAAAAATGAACCACTAACTACATCGCATTCAATTCGCACGATGGTTTTCGATAGAATGCTGACAGGATACTTTGATTCAGTACTTATATTTACTTTTATTGTTTCCATACCAAAGCCTAAAATTTTACACAGTGATTCGCTTCTATTAAAGTGAATATGTTCAGAGTATAAAATATTTGTTTTCAATGTATTATTGTTAAAAGTTAGTTTTAATACAGTGTTCTTAATGTTATTTTTTAGATAATCACAAATATCTTAAAACTCGTAAGACCCTTCAGGAATTTCGATCATTTCTTTTTCACCATAATAAAATTTATTGTTTCTTTCATCTATATTGGGAATATAATTGAAAGTTGAAAAATGCAAAAGACCACATTCGTAGTCTCCTCGTAGTTCCAAAGTCGGTGAATAGTTTGTTGATAAAGAGGCTCCTATCCCAGTTATAGACATAGTTAAAGACATTTTTATACTGATACGTTTATTTATTTCATACACTATATAAATGCTTTTCCCAGTAATTTCTTAAAAATTTTAGACTAAGATGACCAAAGTTTGTAGCGCCAAACGCTTGATGTCGTGCATAATTATAGTTGATAGGTAAGTTATGCACATATTTAACTAATTCTAACGGTGGCTTTAAATTACCAAAACTATCATAATATTCTACGTATTTATTGTGCTTTACAAGGGCTACCCAATGCGTTCCAGGATTTCTGTAGCTATCCAAATTCAATATACCACATTATATCTTTCTCGGTTTCAAAGGTGATTTATTTCTGATAGGTAAGTTATGCACATATTTAACTAATTCTAACGGTGGCTTTAAATTACCAAAACTATCATAATATTCTACGTATTTATTGTGCTTTACAAGGGCTACCCAATGCGTTCCAGGATTTCTGTAGCTATCCAAGTTCAATATACCACATTATATCTTTCTCGGTTTCAAAGTTGATTTATTTCTCATAAAAACCCCGCGAAAGTATGGAATGTCACTTGCGTGTTCTACTATGTCTAGATTAGTGATCGCACGTCTGGGTGTCCGAATTTTTAGTCTAACCAAATTAGAGCCTACATGCTCGCAAGTTTCTATATTATATCAATTTATTTAACTAATGGTGTTGATCGCAATGGTCTAGTGGTTTGTACTACGAGCGGACTACAAAGCCTGATGGTTGCGGTTTGATTCCCACACAGTACAAAAATTATTGCGCATGAACACGTTTTATTGTATTGTTGGAGGCCTTTTCTATGTGTAACTAGCGAACGGTAGTGGCTTCACCGATGCGGTCTCCTATTTTTCTATCCCACGGGAATCATACTTTTTTCCGGGATAAAAAATTTCATCCATATCCGTTCAGCTCTTCTAGTGTGATTGAGTAATAAACATCCAAATTTTCAAACTTTCACATTTATAATATTATTTCCAGGATAGAAATTAGCATATGTGTTATTCTAGACTATATTCTATCTCTATACCAAGTTTCATCCATATCCGCTCAGCCGTTCTGACGCAATTGAGTAACAAACACCTAAAAATCCAGGACTTTCACATTCATAATATTAATTCCGGGATAAAAAGTAGCATATGTGTTTTTTCAGACTATATTAATAACAATAATAACATCTAAACATCCAGACTTTTACGTTTATGATATTAATTAATAAGATGAGTAAGTATTTACGAATAGTATAAAATTCAGCTTAAGATTAAAAATAGCTATTTATTAAAAAAAGCCTTTTTTTACAAAAGTATTAATTTTGAATAAAGATATATTTGTAATGGATCTCAATTTAGTTACTACATCGACCGCTATATGTTGACCCATTCCGTATTTGCATGAGTACATACGTTTACCATATAAAAATTTCGTCTCAACTTGCGGCGACATCGAGGCGCCGCTCATCTCCAGTTGCAGCGCCGTCGCTGTAAATGGAGACGAGTGCATGATCGGCGCAATAACAATTAAGCAAAGCGGTGTTCATTTGAGCTCGGTGTGTTCACATATGAGCATCTAAAGTTTGAATATTAATAAGCAATAATATTCCTTATGACTTATATAAATACGGATCAATGCTAAAGGTACCAAATGAAATATTTCTTTATTTTAAAATATGACAAATTAAAACACTTTCAGGTGGGCATAGTCTATAATTTAGGGGTATAAAATAGGCTGTTGGGAGGTGTTTCACCATTAGTTACAGTGTATTTCCCACATTCTACTAGACTTGGAAGTGTTCATCATCATCAAGGCAGCAAGTATGTACGTAACACTTAGGTTCCTTATTCCTTCTTCGTTCCTTCATTAAATACAATAGAATAATAATTAATTTGTTATATATGTTACAGTAAAGTTATATGTTTCGCTTTATAAGTTTTCATATGAGAGTTTCTGTACAGTGATGTATTTCTCTTGTAATAACTTGTTTCGTGTTACATTTTAGGTATTCCAATCTCTTCGAGTCAAACGCTGAAGTACAGTCGACTTCGCAAAAGAAAAAAGCGGCTAAGAAACCAACTAATGTATCAAAGACAAAAACAGCAGCTCCTAAGTCCAAGAAACGAGTTGAACTATTCGGAAGCGACTCGGAATCTGAGACTGATACATTGCCGTCGCTCGCCCCAGCTTCAACCAGCAAGAAACGAAAATTAAACGTTTTTCCAGATTCTGAGGTAAGCAAATCTTATTTAATTTTAATAATTTGAGTTACCATTCACATGATGAAAAGTTAGGTTCTATTTGATTGGATGTCTACTTTGTACAGTATTACATTTTATTATTGGTTGTGGTAACTTGGAGGGGGCTTCAAAGCCGCCGGAGTCAATTATTGTTTTATGATGAGTGCAAAGATTTATATCTTTTATGTTTGTATACAATGTTTACTCGCAAATAAATTATAATTATTATTATCAGTCATAGGTTTTTATTAAAACGTATTTAATTATATTCTTAGATTATTGGTGTGATTGACACAATAGTTAGTGAACCGGACTACTAAGTCAAGTCATGAGCATTGTATAAAAATATATTTATGTAGGTAGGAGGGAATATAACTATTGTTCATTGCTTATCAGTATGCTTTTGTTGAAATAGTATTTTTATTGTCCCCAAGATGAAGATTGAACATATCCAAGCGGGGATTTTAAAAAACTACTTATCACGCCGAACAGGTTCAGGATATACGCACCAGAGCGAGCCTACGAAGCGAGGAGAATATTACGTCGAGGTCCGCATCTTTAACTTCCGCGAGCTGAAGGCTATTCCATCAGCCGACCGCTAGCAGCATTCTCTGATCAACTTATCAACTTTAAATCAGCTGTCGACGAGAAAACCCCAACGTGGAAGGCTGTTAACCAGTTGGTATCATGCATCAAAGAAGATTATCGCAACGTTCGTCCAGTTTTGTATCCAACTAAGCGTTAGTTTTATCAGTGTTACTTATCTACCAGATTTAATTCACCGGTTTTCTATCAGAAATCTGTATATCAAAACTCAAATACAAAGTCTAAAGCCACAATTTAATAAAACATAAAAATGATGACTACCAAAAAATATTTGAGTTTTGAGTATTTCATTATATTAAATATAGCTTATTTAATTACTGTCTCTTTTTAGTGTAGTAATATAATGAGTATTTAATCATTTTTTAGGAATATTTAGTACCTGGCTTAATACTTTAATAAAGTGTTGTTGCTTTTAGATAAATTCGAAAATCGAAATAAAAAATATAAACTAAAATTCTAAATCTAATAACTGAAAACTATATTTTATTATAATAAACTGATCTATATTCATAATAAAAAATTATGAGTATCGATCAGTTTTTCTGCAAGCCTTGTGGCATACATGTTAAACATTATTCCTCTCACCAAAAGTCCTATATTCACAAATCTAACTGCTTATTACAAACCAAGTTTGACAAATTTAAGTATAATAGCATGTGCTTTCAAGAACAGAATTGTCACTTACAAAATTAGTCCTGAAAAATTAACTATTTCACCTGAAATTTTCTTATCTGACATTTCGCACACATGTGGACGGGACGGGACTGCTTTTGCTTAAATGCAGTTATTATCGGGTCAGGATATTTCATTTTCGTTTGTAGGCATTTCCTCGCGACTGTGTATGTAAAGATTTTTTGTGAGATGTTGACTCTGTATAAGATATTGATTATACATGAAATTATTATTTTAAAATTTTATGCACGATGTGCATCGATATATATGTACTACGCACTAGATTTCGCATTCCGAACACTCACTATGTTCAACTGAACTGTACTGCAATCTTAGACTTTAGTGTCGTTTAGTGTGACTTCGGTTTTCATGCAGTGCCGAGCGGCGCTAATAATATGAGAATTCAAATCAAAGTTTCAACCTGGACGTAAATAACAATTTAGTAGTCAAGTAAGTAAAATTATTTGTTGTTCAAGTGAATAAATAGGTAATAATATCGTAATACCACAATAGAAAAAAAAATTCTTCATTTAAATGCCACGCTTTTACAATCATAGACTAAAACATGCAGATGTTTCATTACAAAACCGAATGTAGGTAAAATATTTTACTGATCACAGACTTGATAATTATGGTGTTTTTATAAAGAGTTTTAATTAGTTTAATTGTTTTATTACCAGCCAATATTTTTGAATATTTATTTTATGTTCTTTTTTTTAATATAAAACATAAACTAATTGCTTGCTGCTATTTGCTACAGCGGGCGGGGGCTGCTCTCTTTTGAGTACAGATTCGACATATCTTATCTATAAAGTCAGGTTGCCTTAAACTCTGCTATTATAGTTGTACTTGAAACAATGTAATGTGAATTGTTATAATTTTGTTTTCTGAAAACCCTCGACTTTACTTGACTGCTCTCCATTGCGACTCAATTCGTTGTGTATGAGTCCCATCTTCAGCCACAAATGGATTGTCTGGGTCCGAGTAATTAACTTTTTATAGGTAACCCATTTCATTATAATGCAATTGTCCTGGAATCAGATATGCGTTACTTACATTCAAAATTAAAGTTGAAATGTTGAATTTCATGGTCTTTTATTATTACACGGCATAGTGTTTATTTGCGATATTTGTTTTAAATCATTGGCTCCATTGAATGTAGATTGGCACCATAAAATAGATGCCGGTATTTTTTTACGTTCGAGTAGACTTTGAAATTTCATAAATGTAGTTCTATTTACGTTACATGTGTGAGAAGAACTATAATATTCATGAACAGGAGTAGAAATATACAGAAGATGGGCAACAGCATCTTCCTGATTACAGCTCAAAATAATAAAAATATGCAGTTGGCAACCCATCTGCCAAGCGTGGCAACTGCGACAAATATCCAACTTATTTGGCAATTTATGGGGGAAATCGAATTGCTGAATGGGAGTAGAAATATATTAATCATGTAGAGGCGGCGAAAAATAAACCAATACCCCATTTCGTCTCGTAGGTGTCGTAAGAGGCGATAGAGGGAAACTGAAACAGGAGATGGGTGGCAGCACCTTCCTGATAACAAGTAAGAAAAAACTGCTGTTGCCAACCCGCTTGCCAAAGCGTAGCTACATATCCCGCCTATTTGACAAACAATGGGGGAAGCCTATGATCAGCAGTGGATAGCAATATTAAAAGTAAAAAAAAGTAGCAGCCTACATACATCCCACTACTGGAAGCTACAGCGAGTTTAAGGATAAAAAAGAGTTGATTGAGTTAACTCCAACGCGGGATGACCGACTACACATATCATCATCATCATCATTACAGCCCTTCACAAATCCACTGCTGAACATAGGCCTCCTCCAAGGAATGCCACAAAGCACGGTCCTGAGCCAACTGCATCCATCGACTTCCTGCATGTCTTACCAGGTAGTCACCCCACCTAGTGGGGGGATACCTACACTTCGTCCGCCGGTACGAGGCCGCAACTCGAGAACCTGTGGAAGCGAGCTATGGAGAGGCTCGGGGTTTCTCTGCGTGATAAACTTAGAAATGAGAATATCCGCAGTAGAACCAGAGTGACCGACATAGCCCAACGGATTAGTAAACTGAAGTGGCAATGTGCTGGCCATATAGCTCGAAGAACCGACAACCGATGGGGAAAAAGTTTCTCGAGTGGCGGCCTCGTACTTCACATATACCTAAAAATAATTTCCGAAATATTTTTTCCTGCAAGTAGCCTGTTCCTTTACTCATGTTAGTTATGAAACCGGGACTGTTACAAGAATCTTAATATATCTGAAAATATGAAAGCTATCTTAATATATGAGAAGCTGTTTTACAAGTCTCATTAAAAGTAAAAATTAAAAAAGCAACTTAAATATGTCTTACAACTGTGCACAGGGCTCCTAATAACCCATAATGCGAAATAGCGGTTTTCACATGTCCACGATTTTTTTTGAAACTACTCAGACATCAAGGTTTCCCCGCGAAGTTATTCTTCACCACTTCACTGAGCACGTGGAAAATAAGCAAATAAAATGTCCTTACCAGTTTTATTGGTCCTCGCGGGAATCGACACCCAACATATTCAACTTAAGACCTGTCTTAGTCACAGTTTTGTGTACCTACAGAGTTTTGTTAGACATTTGGCTAAAAGTGACAATTAAGATAAATCATCCCGACAGTGGCCACTGGTCTGAATATTTTAAGTCTGACTATTTTCTCGTTTTTTTTGAAACTGCAAGAATAAGTATTCAATAGAATTCTCTTTAGTTTCATCAGTAACTTATTATTAGTTTATTTAGCAATAAGTAGATGGCGCTATTATTAGATCAAAACTATGAAAATTAAAACTGTACTCTCTAGTACTCAGCGACAATAAGTTGAGGTGCGACTGAGGTAGCCTAATCGCACAACAAAGCCGCAAACATTTATATAATACATAAATTAGGCATAAAGTGATGTAGATTCTATTAAAAAATTCTGCTTCTGTCAAAAATACGCTATTACGGATGCTAGCGGTGTGTGATAAATGTATTTTACGATATAGCAATATCAAGAAATAGCAATGTTGTGTCATATATGTAATAATTATTACACATATGGTTGTGTTTAGTTGTTAACATCGCCAAACTATCTCTATTCATTGATTTGGTCAAGCTATATCATGATATAGACAACAAACAGTGTTAAATTTTATGAAATCCACCATTTTACGCAATGATCGACTACTTTATGATATTATTAATATATAAAATATCTTTATTTAAACTATAAGGATAATGAGTGGTTTGCAATAATTTCAGTTTTTATAAGTTATAGTTATAGGTAAAACTAATAGGTACTAAAACTTTTTATAAATTAGAAATTAAACTTAGTAACATCTCAGATTTTATGATTTTCGATAGATGTCACTATTATCTATTTGAGTAGTAATTAGTTAGGTACTATACAGTTTTTTTAATCCTACTAAAATAAAATAAAAGCACTGAAAAATGAACGTTAGAACTTTTAAATCAATTATGAATTTAATTATTTAAACATATAAATGTAAGTTATTTATATTATTTAATTTATTAGTAACTGGAGGCAAAATGTTACTACTTTTTGTATATTACGTTAGATGGCACTGTTTTGAAAAGGTGAAACGTAGATTGTCGGCGTAGTTAAAATTATTAAGCAACGATTAAGACAAATTAAAGCTTTATTATTAATAAATAAATATGTTACTTATTTTTAAAAAAATACGTCAATTATATAAAACACAAATTTACATCTTGAGGAAAGAAAATACTTAACTCTCCTTGTTTTGAAGTTCTGTAATCGGATAAAATGTAGCTTATAAGTTGCTCCAGGTCCCGAACTACCTATACACAAACTTTCATGGAAATCTGTCTAGTAGTTTTTCCGTGAATCGCGAATACACAGACAGACAGACAGACAGAGAGAGACAGAGAGACAAAAAATCTAAAAAAACACGATTTTGGTTCAGTGACCTTTATTTAGTCCCTTGGAGTTGTTTTTAACACACTTTTATTAGCTTGGTATGTATCTATGTATCTATGTAACGGAATTTTTGAATGTGATTTTCATCCCCTTCAAAACTGTGGATTGATTTGAAACTTCGCACACTTATCAAGGACCGATGACAATGCAATAATTTAAATAGTTTGTCCCATTAACCTTGCCAGAATCCTCAGGATTAGCGATTTTTCCATCCCTGATACCCGGTAGTGTCTTTGTGCCAAGTGCACGTATAGAATAAAACTATCCTGAAAGGGAGTCTGAGAAACGGCTACTACATCCAAGGAAGGCAGCAGGCGCGCAAATTTCCCATCTCCTACATAAGTTACCGTCTTTGAATAAAATAAAAAATAAAATATTGTGTACTGTAGTTTTCCAACAAGTTATAAAAATAAGCATAAGAATAAGAAATATTTATTCAGTTCAAAAAAATATACAGATACTGACTTAGTTACTGTTATGTTACATATTTTATAAGTCTCATATTTTATTATTTTATAATTTCAAACAGTATTACTGGGCTACACACTAGGATTCCCTGTGTCGTGGAGACCAGTCTTCCCATTTATCTAGAACTTAATGATTAGTCGATATTATGTACGAGGATTTCTCAAACACATAGTTTACAACACAGAAAGAAGAAGAAAAAAAAAGTTAAACAAAAGAAAAAATAACACATATTTATGTGTTAGGTGCACACTTTTATGTTATATTTAACATTGGTTGCATTTGAATTTCGAATATTTCTGTAATATTATATTATATCGAATCTATTCCGATTGTAGCTAAAAACTACAAAATCTTCACTTTAACGGTGAATTGATGTAATAATAAATAATAAATAAATAAAAAAAATTGAGCCACGTTTAGAGACATGCATGGTTCGATCTATGACATATGCATACGACTACTCGTAGGAGTAGTCAGGGAGTTTTGTACATCATATAACTACTGTTCTTAGCCGTGGATTGAGACATGCATGGTTCGATCTTTGAGACAAGCATGTCGTATGCTTGTCTCAAAGATCGAACCACTTATTACTTGTAGGGGTAGTCAGATACATCATATAACTATTGTTCTTAGCAGTGTATTTAGACATGCACGGTGATCTTTGATACAAGCATATGAGCTTAATTTTTTTACCTTTTACAACCCAGCTAGCCACAGGACCGACCATCGACAGTTGATAAGGCAAACATTGGAAAGATCTACCGTGAGCACTACTGTTATACGATCAGCAAAAAGTAAATACGGTTTACCTTACAACTGAGACATACAAGACTTAATCATCAAGATAAGCCTACAACTACTCGCAGAATCAATTGGGGAGTTTCGTGTATTTTGCAACTTAAATAATAATGTAGCTTAAAAAACTAAAGTGCACTCTTCAACATTCATGATGATCCTATATAACCATAAAAAACACGATTTTGTAGTTAGCCGCACTAAAAAATAGAAAAAACATAATAGTTTAAAAAAACTAAAATAACACGCTTTTGTAGATAACCGAAGTAAAAAGTAGAAAATAATTTTCAATAAGTTTAAAATAAGAAAATAGTGATTAACATAAAAATTCATTTTATTGTAAAAAAGCGTGGGGTGCATGATGTCATTTGTTGTAAATATTTGTGTGAATATTTGTAAAATTAGCGTAATCATAGAAATATCTGAAAAAGCACCGCACGCTTTATTTACAATCAAATGAATTTTTATGTTAATCACTGTTTTCTTATTTTAAACTTATTGAAAATTATTTTCTACTTTTTAGTTCGGTTATCTACAAAAGCGTGTTTGTTTATTATTTTAAATATTATTTATTGCCAGAAAATATTACAATTACAGACACGAATATTCTACAGATTTATATAGATTATGTATGATGAGATGAAGTAAAAAAAGGTAGATATCGCACTTAGAATAATAAACTGTCGCCAATTTTAGTTAAATATAAGTCATACTTACATCAGAGTGATCTTCACAGAAGTATAGTTTAGATTTTGTAGAAAATGCCTCGGTCTCTTCTTGCCAGTTTTAATCAAGTATTTCTCATATTTAAATCAGTTGGCACTTGAATCCACGACTTCCCCGGCGTTCATATGCTCGTATTTTTGCATTCAGGCACAATACAACAATGATATAGATGATAACTCATTATTAAACATCCAAAAGTATCTAATTCCTTTGCAAAATCGGCAAAATTCTAGGGCAGTGACGTCACGAGTTGAACAGCATGGCGGCTATCGTTTTCACGCAAAAATTTAAAACAATAGATTAAAAGTAATTTTTATGGCACTCTTCGGTTTAATTTTTTTTATATGAAAATGATAGTGGTTAATTATCACTCTAGGATTCATTTAAAACTCCTTTTGTAGATGGGTGTAATACCCTATTATCCCTAGAGGGAAAGGACTCCCTAAGTTTGATTTTCCATTCTGACCATGTGAAGAGTACTGATGGCAGACCCTGATACCATATTTTTGCTACCTCTAAAAGCTTGGGCAAGGCGTAGTTGATTATTTGCCTTACGTCCCAGTCTTAGATCTGGGACCACTCTTCAATTTTATGAATCCACATATCAACAGATTGTTCTTTAGATAGTGGATCAAACTTTGGAATAACATTATTTAGTACAGGATATTTGTCACGTTCTACAGTATGCCTATTTTTAATATCCTTCATCACATCAAGAAACTTTTCAAACAAATTCACTTGAGAGTCCACATACCTCGATCTAGAGTCCATACTTGGTTCGGTGTTATTGTGAGCACTATTTGCACTAGATGGTTGTTGATGACACGTTCTTGGCCCTTGTTGGTTATTGCGATCCAGAGGAGGCGTGCTTCCTCTGCTAACAGATCGCCTTACCTTCCTTGATCGCCTGGATTGCCGCTTGCGTTGTCGACGTCTACTACGAGAGCCCCGTGCATCACGGGATGAACTCGAACTTCGAGAAGCGTCGCTCGTATTAGATTGTCTTGACTTTTTACGCTTTGGCATGGTAATCCTCACCCTCAAACAAAAATAGAAATGAAAAAAAATTATTTGTAAATAAAATATTAATAAGTAAAACAATTTCACGTAATTATTTTAATTTTGACAAATTTATCGAGGATATTATTTATATATAATATTATTATAATATTTAAGCTAATAAGCTGTCAATGTAATAAGTGAAGTAATAAAATACCTATATAATAGAGGAATATTATCCATGTACAAGTTATGACATTGTAATAAAAAATATCTTTATGATATTAGAGAGTAATTTCATATAGTGTACATGTCGACAAATAAAAAGATATGGAAAAAAAAACTTATTTCTTCAAAATTTAGTTAACAAAAGTGAAAAAGTAAATGCACAGAGTGAATATATAAAGAAAAAAATATGTATTACAAATTCTAAACTGTTGTATTTATACTAGAGCTAAAAGAAAAGAAGACAAAAAAATTATGAAGCTAAAGTACTCTCAAGTTTTTTGCCAGATATGGGCAAGAATGACGTAGATCACACTGATATTTCCCGAAAAGTGTGCTAACCCACTTCTGAGTTATTAAACGTTCTTGTCTAAATCACCAATTTAATCTCTTTCTTGCGGTAAATTACAATTAAATAAATTGAACACTAAATTCCTCTTGCTTACTAATGTGGTAGTAAGGGTGTGACGGAAAAAAATATCTTCTTGGTAAAGTACTTCGTATATTAGTAGATTCACAACTGATTAGCTTAGCGTCTAACCAACGAATGCCCGTATGTTTGCATTTCATAATCTTATAAGTCAGTACAATAACTCGCGACGGCGCCACTTGTATTCAATAATACCGGAAGTCACAGTCACAAACATGTGAATGCTCGGATAAGGATGATTTAACAGGAAATACAAGCATAACCAATAAAATATATAATGAAACGCTTACACAACATTAACTAATTATAACTAAATTAATTCATATAATTCATACATTTGTAACGCAAAATGTCGGACGACGAATCGCCGTGTGAACAAGATAATTTCGAAAGAGATATAATTTTTCATGAGCTTAATCGTATTCTTTAGCTAGCAGCGACAAATAAACAACATTTTCGCTCGCGAACTATTGATTTAGCTGCTCACCAAAGAAAATTCAACAAAGTTCAAACAAAAATTGAAAAAACACTCATTTTAAATAAAATCATTTCAAAAAGAGGAGCAGATTAAAGTTCGTAATGATTATAACGATTTACATTATATGAAAGAATGCCCAATTTCTGGGTGTTGCTATTGACCAGCATGTAAACTGGAAATTACACGCTAAGAAAGTATGCAAAAACATAATCAATTTGTTTATGTACTACGTAGACTTCAAAATGTAGCAGGCTTGCAAGCAGCGCGTCTTGTTTACTACGGGTACGTTGAATCCGTCTTAAGATATGTACTACTCTTGTGGAGCAACTCAACAGACGCGAACAGAACCTTCCTAAGCCAGAAGAAATGTATTCGTGCACTGTGTAACGTAGGCCCTCTTGAGAGCTGTAGACCCCTGTTTAAGGAAAAAAATATTCTCACTTTAACGGGGTTATATATATTAGAAATCTGCGTTTTCGTTAAAAATAATTCTAATGAATTTGTTACCGTGCAGGAAAATAATAAACTCGTAGCAAAAAGAGATCGGACACGACTACTGATGCCATCTTGTAGAACTACATTATTCCACAGGAATTGTCTCATAATATGTATCAAGGTGTATAATATTTATATTATATATATTTTATATAATATAAATAGTATTGTATAAAATATATAAAAATATTTTATAGACAAATCGTAAAGTTCCTAAAAATATTCGTGAACAGCCATAAAGGCGAATGAAAAAAAGTTTAAAGCAATGGCTAATAAATACTGCCTTTTATAATATCAAAGAATTCTTTGACCATAAATTTTGATTTTGCTTTTCATTTTCATTGATCCAGGATTTTGCGTGATACTTCTCAATTGAATAAAAAGTTATTTCTCTAATTTTATTATGTTCTTCTAAAAACATAAATGTAATCATTACAAAGTGGTAGTTACATACTGGTCTATTGTGTGTTTATTTCTAATTTTTGTTCATTTGTTCTGAAGACATTTATTTTAAATATTTGTTTCACATGCCACGAAACGCAAAATATGTGGAAACAAATATGGACTCTGTATCCATCCGTCTGTGCTCATGTTTTTAGCGAATAAATGATTTGATTTTGATTTTGATTTTTATACTATTGTTACTCATTTAAATAATATGGAGATGGAGGATGAGATGAGATTCAATCATCCGATGTCATAGTGCAAGCAAACAGATAAAAACTTACATATTTGGCCTTTGCTAGAATTTAACGGCGATCCAACCGATTGGCCGTACATAACAACAGCGCTTACTGTAGTGCGGAAAAGTTTATATATTTATTACTTGCAGTTAAAAACGAGCCACAAAACCTAATTAAATCTATTCCTATCACCGATGAAAATTTCTTTGTAGCCTTAGATAATTTAGTGTCACGTGTTGATAATAAAATAATTATTTCATCAAAATACCTTGATAAAATTCTCGATATTGAACCTTGTATCAATAAGTTAAGTATATTTCGCAAACTATGTGTGCGAAATTTACCAAATCTTTATCAAGAGATTATTAAGGAGTTGAAGTTATGAATTTTCCCATAACTCAATGGAGTTTTATAATATTAAATATTTTTTTGCGTGAAATTCCGCTCACTACTAGAAGGAAATTTGAACGTTCATTGAGTAAGCCATCCAAAATTCTTGACAAAATAAAAACATTTGCTTTAATTGCATACACGTTGGATCCTGTGAGTTTCATGTTTAATTATTCTAAAAGGTAAACAGCAACTAATTTTGCAAAAATTAATTACAAAAATGCCCAGTGTACATCTGCCCTTTACAGGAGTCACATTAAAAAAATTTGAACTTAGCTGACCCTGACTTTCATACACCCCAACCGGTAGACATGTTGCTAGGAGCATAGACTTATAATATACTGGCGTATAGACCGACATAGTGTGCAAGGGAGAAGAAAATTCCTTATAGCAAAAATGCAAGATAGAAAAGGATACCAAATCTCTTGACTCTGTAACCGATTTTGAATGACAGGTCGGGACAAGTCGGCACGCATGAAATAAGCTCCTAGATATTTTGTAATTTTTTAGAGTGTAATAGTGATTATTTTTAGTAAGTAACTTTTTTCCAAAATATTTTTTTTTCAAAATGGTTCTGTGAGTGACTGTGGTGTTAATAATAGAAATAATCCTAATAATTGCACATTTCACAGGAAAATTCTCAAGACGTCGTCAATGTTATGACGCGTTTATTTTTGGTTAAAATTTATGTTATATACTGTTTAAAATACGAGTATAGAATGTTTTCAATTATTTTGTTAATTTTGATATTTTGCAAAGAAAAAAGTCACGTCGTTGATAATTTGCATGAATTTGGTAAATACATTTTTATACAAAATATTTTACATGTACGCTAGGGATTGACTCAACTATATCAAAATTAATGTTGATATTTATCTTTAATGTTTATATTGAATCGATAGACTTGCCCACACAACAAAAAAATAAATCCTCGGTTTGCGTTCTATAAATGTAATTTTATTTTGCCGTTTGTCAAACAGATTCCCTCCTGATTCTATAATTAGAAAAAATGGTTAAGGTTAATTGGACAGGTTGGTTGGAATCCAACGAAAACCTCAACAATTTGCAGCAAATATTTACTTGAGAAGTATAAAAGAAAAAGTAGAATAAAAACAATTTTATTAAAAGGAGCCATTTCTACATTTGTATCAGTAAGTATAATATTGTTATAATAAGACTTCAAAAATTTAACTTTCAAAACTTTAGATAAAAATAGAGACAAATTTTTATACATTATAAAACTGTAATACATTAAAGATAAAAAATCTTGAGATTATCCTATTTGAGCCATTATGAAGCCAACTAAGTATCTATTTATCAACCAAAAAAATGTATCTCCTTACTTCACCACCCTCACCTCACGGTCACACTAGTGTAATGTTCATAGCATCACGCTATTTTCCCCAAGGGGTTGCGTTGAGCTTCGGATTATATTCCCAAGTCACAATGATAAAACTTTTAGTTTAGTTAGATAAAATATATTTTGGTAATGCTTTTGAAGCGCCACTAGACGCCCGCACATGAGACGCACGGTTCAATGTGCCAGGATAGTATAAATTCCATAGTATTTGATACTCACAACGCTCGATGCCCAATTCATGCTTGATGGCCGGCGATATTGTGACGAGGGCTTAAATAGCGTGGTTCATCGCCTACAGCGTTAGTCGTAGAGAAGAGGAACTCGTGGTTAAGTAATAGCTGCGCGGATCACTAGATCTGCGAGATTAATTTGCACTTGCCGCGGTCAGTCCATGAATGAGTGACCATTTTCTTAACATACCGAGATTGAGAGAATAGAGAGTGCATCTGTATCCTCAGACACTTGGGGCACTTTACTCTGTTAAGATTATTATGTTTTTAAAATTCATGCAGCCAAAATGATAATAAGTTTATTATTACTTTATACTTTTCAGGGACAGATGAAAGAATATTAACATGAAACATGAGGAAGCCTCATGAACATATTGGCCTTTAAACAGAGCAATCTTATTTCACTGATTCCTACAAGTTTCCTTACTTAAATTATTAAGTTTACATTCATATTTAAGTTGAATATTAAAATAAACTTCTGTAATGTATTTAATTAATAAATGTTTGTAATTATCAAAAGTAATACTTATATGAAAAATAAAGCAGCCATTATGTACTCCGTGTCCCCGTTTTTTATTTCCCCATTAAAACATTTTATAAAATATAATATAGCGACGACATGCGTCGCTGGATCTCTTCCATTGCAGTGTCCAATTGCGGGACCGTCCTGTGACGCACCTACGTAACGACGCATCCATTTTGTTACCAAAACAAGCAGCCGACATATTTTGACTTTGACTTTTTTATATTTTCAGTGTAATTTTTAAGTTACTTTATTGTGTTTTTAAATTTGTTTTAAGTTATTCTTTTTTGTGATTGTATTTAACTGTTGTGAATGCAGTCCGTGACCCAATCATATGATGGCACGTCGAACGCGACCCATACATGTACACAGTGCAACAAGTCATTCAAATCTTTAAAAGGGTTCAATATACACACTACAAAAACACACAGGAAATGTATTAGCCAAAACTGTTCACCTTTAGACATCCACCCCATTTAATCCAGAAATGTTACATAAGCAATTGTGCTCAAGACTGGCAGAACCTATGTTTATTTTCATACAGCACACTACATATAATAAAAACTGATAAACCAAATTTATCCTTGACACAAAAGATTAAAAATAACTGTGCTGTCAGCTCCTCACCTTCTCCCGCACCTCTAATCAAACATGATGCCCCTCGTAATCGCAACAAACTCATCGAAAACAAAATCTGTGACGGAGATCTCAAAGGTGCCGCTCGCCTTTTCTTCTCCAACGACGTGCTATCACCAGATACCCCTGACACCCTTCAGGCCTTACGGACAAAACATCCTCCAGCTCCAGTAAACCCATATTTTCTCGACCGACCAGCAGCAGGGCAAGCTTACCTTCAAATTCAAAACAAAGATGTTACGGATGCCATTTTAACTTTTAAACCAGGTTCGGCTGCAGGTTTGGATGGAATCTCACCCCAACATTTGAAAGACTTAACATCGCATTCTGTGGGTGATGCAGGTGAGCAACTTGTAAATTCGATCACTAAATTAATCAACTTTATGTACTCCGGTAATGTCAATTCAGAAATTGTTCCCATTCTTTTCGGCGCGAACCTCATTGTCACCAAAAAGGACGGAGGGGTGAGACCAATTGCTGTTGGATCAACACTACGACGCCTGGCCTCCAAACTTGCTGTTCGACATATTTTACCAAAATTAAATTCGGAATTTGAACCCGTACAGTTAGGCTTCGGTGTAAAAGGAGGGTGTGAGGCAGTCGTCCATGCCCTACGCTCTTTCCTAACTTACGGACATCCTGAAGTGTTGCTCAAAATTGATGTCAAAAATGCTTTCAATTGGGTAAATAGGGATACCCTGCTGACGGAAATAAAACATCATATACCGGAAATATACAATTATCTTTTTCTCAGTTACGCTGACCCAACAAAATTGTTATATCGTTCTAATGAACTGTCCTCGGAAGTAGGTTGTCAACAAGGTGATCCCCTTGGGCCAACAATTTTTAGTTTGGCTATAAATCCGATAATCAAAAATTTAAATTCTAAATTCAACGTTTGGTATTTGGACGACGGAACCCTAGGAGGTGATATGGATACTGTGTTTCGGACCTTTTTTTAATCAAAAATAAATTTGAAGCCATTGGTTTGGAGCTTAATTTTAGCAAATGCGAACTTTTTATAAATAACTGCAACATAAATTTAAATGACGTAAAACAAAAATTTAATATTTTGGCTCCAAATATTAAAATAGTTAATAGTAATTCCCTTTACCTTTTAGGTTCTCCAATTTTTAATGAATATATTAATAATTCAATTACTAAATTTCAAAATTCCGCTTACCGTCTCCTTGAAATTAGTCCACATTATGCACTTTGCATCTTAAAATTCTGTCTTTTCGTCCCAAAATTTACGTATGTGCTCCGTTGCTGCTCCTTTTGGAATCACCCAGACCTCTTGACACAAGTAAACAACTTAATCAAAATTAATTTAGAATCGATTCTTAATATGCACCTGAACGAGCAATCTTGGACCCAAGCATCCCTACCCATCCGTTATGGTGGTTTAGGGATTCGCAAAATTTCCAGTGTCTCTTTACCAGCCTTCCTATCTTCTGTCCATAGTTCAGCAAATCTCATAAGTAAAATTTTAAGGGCATCCCCTTCAAACTTTGAGATTGCTGGCCTGGAAGAAGCTAGAAACTCTTTCTTAATTGCATGCCCTGGTCAAAATTTTCCAGTTTCTCCAAATTCACAGAGGAGCTGGGACGACATAAACTGCAAATTGACTTATGACAATCTTTTGAGTTTTAGTACAGGTTCGGCGCGTGCTAGGCTTTTGGCCGTGCGTACGCATGAGGCCGGTTACTGGCTTCACGCGTACCCTTCGTCAAATACAGGAACATTTCTTGAGCCTGACACGCTCTGAATCGCAACCTGTATACGGCTTGGGGTTCCGGTCTGCACTCCTCATAAATGTCCGTGTGGCAGTGACATCGACAAGCTAGGACATCATGGACTATCATGCCAAAAAAGTGCAGGCCGCTTCTCGAGACATGCAGCACTTAACGATATCATACGCCGGTCCCTTGCCACCGTCAACGTGCCAAGTCTACTTGAGCCGTCTGGTATCGCAAGAGACGATGGCAAGAGACCGGACGGTATGAGTTTGATTCCATGGAAGATGGGCCGGGTGCTGGTATGGGATGCAACCTGTTCAGACACGCTGGCCCCTTCCCATCTACATGGATCCAACAACAGAGCTGGTGCGGCTTGTGAAGCGGCTGAAAAAGCTAAAGCATGCAAATACAGGGGTCTATAGTTCGGCCGTTCAGAGAATGCGTTCCTGACACCTATCAGTTAGTCACGACTAGTGATGGGCACAACATAACACTGAGTTCGTTACCGTTCCTCCAAAATGAACCGCCGCGTTATTTTTAAGATTATTTTCGTTTTAAATTGGCGGAATCATTTAAAATTTATATTTTAGTAATTTAAGTGGAAACCAAAAAAAGGTAATATTAATATAATAAAATTGTTTTATTTATTCTTAGTTACAAAGTTACAATCTGTATTTCTATGCCATAAAGTACATTGAATTGAATGTGCGTACAGAATATTAATCAGACTCCGATTCGCTTGAGGAAGTGGTGTCTTCATCATCATCTTCGCCTGCATGTATAATTATATTATTATCAATAACAGAATCAATCCTGATATCTCGGTCAAAATGTTCCACAATCAGGTTTTTAGTCTTCTCAACAACCTTTGCCCAGTCATCTCTTGTGACTTCCCCGCAGGCTTCTTTAAATAGGGTCATCATCTTTTTCGTGCTGAATGGCGGGAAGTATTGTGGCGGGCAGCGTAACCTTTATTTGAGCTCAGATTAGCTCAATCGCGTTATATTAGCAATGATACGGTGGAATTCTTAGAACGCGATGACCGTACTCCAGAGCCAGTTCATCGATTTCGTATCGCACATTTGCCGCTTTATTTTCTTTAACTAATTTAATTAGCTCTGGTTTTAGCATCTGCATATTTGCGTCAATGCCTTTTGCTTGTAACCAAGCCACCATTTCTTCTTTTTTATTAGCTTGGGTAGGTGGTTTCTGTATTTGAACCGAGTGATAGGAGGCATTATCCATGAATATTACAGAAGGCTCTGGTAGGCTGGGCAAAAGCACGTTCTGGAACCACTCTTTAAATGTAGTGGTAATTCATTTCCTAGTGGTAGTCATTTGTGGTTTTTGATTGAAATGCCAGTAACACGTTCTCCACAAAGCCGTATTTTGCAGAACCTGCGTGGCATATTATCAGACGGGCCCCCTTACCCATTGGTACTTTCGACGTCGACGCTTGTGTATCATCCGTCCAAGAACGGGAAACCGTGTGATTGGCGTTTAGCCATGTCTCGTCAATGAACACGACATTATCCCAGTTATCAATATTTTTTGTTTCTCTCAAAAAACTTATCCGTTTTAAAATTATGTCGTATCGTTCTAATAAAATTTCTCTTTTGTCTGTTTTTTTATATGAAAAACCAATATCTTTTAAGATTTTGGTTAAAGCAGTTTTACCCCCGCTAAACAGTCCAGCTTCTCTTAACGATGCCAAAAGCTTCTTCCTGTTGAGATATTCATTTCTGGAGTAGTAACCATATATATGATTTCTGATTGCATCGGCGTCAAAGGTGTCAATATCTGTCACGGGTTTAGTTCTACGTTTCTTCTTCGGAGTACGTAAAATATTATCTTCCGTGCCAGTAGAGCCGAACTTTTCTTTATTAAATATTTGTTATCGTTTGTTTGCTAACTCCAAGCGCCTGAGAGACGCGTTCTTGTACTTGTTCGACAGGTAACAGGGTACGCCATTTTGCCGCTCCCGCTCAAAGTCATCTTGCAGCTTGATGATTAACTCACGGGCTCCACTTTTCAATGTTTGTCCACGTTTAGGCATTATTATGCACCAAAAGTAAAAAGAACGCAATACAAAACACAATCGAAGTCCGATTTAGCGCCGATGTCAGTTTGAAAAGCAGAAACAGTCCATTAAACGAAAGCCGGGTAATCAAATAAAACAGAGCGAAAACACTTGAAGAACGTGGTCTATGCGCACGAAACGACAACAGACGACTGTTTTAGCGTCACAAAATGGCGGCCCATAACGCCATTTGGGGTTACCATTTTCAACCTAAATATAAAAATGCTACTTTCTTTCGCGCGTTCGGTTTGGTCGTAGTTTTATTTTTATATTTAATAAAAGTTATCTTATAGTCCATTATTTTCAAATTCTTAAAAAGAAAAACAAAACGTATTATTTTATAAAGTATAACTGTATAAGAACAGATTACGATACTGTTATTGCCTGTTATTGTTAGCACAGCACTACAAATATAAAGCGCTGACATAACCTTGTAATAGCGCAGTATAGATTTAGAAAATATTGTTTACCAAGTTATTTGACACTCAGTTTGGCACAAAATTTTAACATTCATTGATTATTGATATAATATATTGTTTTAATGCTCATCAATTGTTAAAACGGTAAACAACCAGCAAAAATATTTTTATCGTAACTGCAACGCCATTACAAAGTTACGTCGTCAGTTCAATAGCGACGTGTCAGGAACGCATTCTCTGAACGGCCGAACTATAGGCTCCGAATATGTTTTTGTACCATTCGGTGTCGAGACCCTTGGTCCGTGGGGTCCTAGCGCTATAAGGCTTTTTAAGGAAATAGCAAAAAGGTTAGTAGACGTCACAGGAGACCGAAGAGCTAGCAGCTGCCTCGGACAAAGAATTAGTCTAGCTATTCAAAGGGGGAACGCTGCCAGTATCTTCGGAACCTTGCCTAAAGGGCCTCCTTTTTAATAATATATTTTAGTTATTATAATATTTTTTTAAGGTTTTTAGTTTTAGGTTCATTGTTCTAGTATATATTTTGTTTTTAATATTGTATATAATAAAATATTGTATATTATATTATGTAAATAAAAAATAGGTATAAACTTACTTAATTATCTACCTATTTATATTAACAATATGTTAAAAAAGAAATTCTGGGGAACTGTCCATGGCAGTAAATATTTTTCTCCAAAGATCATAACTCGAAAATACAACTTTCCGATCTGATTCTTGGGGAGTTTTTTTTAAGTTTATCGGTAGAGTCCCCTGGGATTTTTTACATTTGAATTAAAATCCAACAAAAGGCAGGTAGGTTCAGCTTATTCCCAGGAACGTGTTATATGAATATTTTTTAATTATTTTAGAACTATCATGGTACAATTCAGTTAGTTTTTGAAGTTATTCAATTTCGTGCACTAAACTATTTTTTTAAATCTTTTCACCGCTTCCTTAACAACCATTTTTCGATAGTCCTTGTAAGTTAAATGTACATCACTAGCTAACGCACACAATGACAAATCAAAATTAGTCACGCGTTTTCGGGCTGTCAGGTCGTCTATACGCCAGTATATTCTAAGTCTATGGCTAGGAGTACTAAAATATGGGATAGTACATCCGACTATCCCATATTTTATTAGGCAACATGATTACTCTACCATCGGGTTCACCGATTGCGATAAATAGCGTGCTAGGTTATTTATTATTAGGGAAAATACGAGTAACGTTGGATCCAATCGTTTCGACTCCACTCAAAGTATGTTTTAACTCCTTTGAAAACGACAATCTTCAAAGATTTTGGGAGCTGGAATCATTTTCAGAGAAGCGTAGTTATAATCACGACGAGGAGCTATGCGAATCCTTTTTCCGAAAGACGCATACGCGGGACGAGACAACACCTGCCGTTCAAACCAAATGCTCCGCCCCTCCGCGATTTGCGGCAAATTGCATTTGCTCGCTTTCAAAAATTAGACTATAGATATTAGAACGCAACCCCCTCCTGAATACTGATTATCACACGTGCCTCCAGCAGTATATGAATCTGAATCATATGGAGCCCGTTGATAGTGGGACTTTGCAAGATGCCAGCTATTATATTCCACACCAATGTGTAGTTAAAGAATCGAGCGAAACAACACGCACGCGCGTGGTATTCGATGCGGGCTGTCGAACGACGAGTGATTTGTTACTTAATGACTTTCTCCTAACGGGTCCCAAGCTTTACCTTGATATAGTAGATTAGTAGATGAACTTATAAAGTTTACTGCGGATATTAAACAAATGTATCCAAATATACTGATTCGTGAAACAAATAGAAACTTTCAGCGCATCTTATGGCGTAAATCGCCAGAAGAACCATTACGGGACTACTGTCTTCGCACGGTCCCATTCGGTTTAAATTAATTTGTTTGTACGAATACACTAAAATTTTCATTTAAAACTTTATAGTGTGCGCGCCCACGTAATTTCCTGACAGGGAAAAAGTATTTTTTTTTATTCGTTGTATACCCAGATATCTTTGATGATGCCGTAAGTCGAAATCGGTCGGTATAATATAAGAAAAATTAAAAGTTAAATAACTACGTGTCAACGAAGTAACATATCAGTTTAATAATAATAATAATAAGCGACAACATATTATATAAAAATCTGTACACAGTATGTTACACAGTATGTACACTGTATGTTACATAAAGGAAACTTCGTGTATCAAAGTGCGATCAGTCCAGCGGAACGGCCCGAGAACTGAGATAACTTTAAAAATGAATGACATATTTAAAATTTTGAAACTCAGTTTGGCAATTTTTTGTAATTCAAGGCTGAATTTGAAATCGCCGTGTATTGGCTGTGTAAATCCACTACACCATATCACCACGCATTCACTGTAAGTC
The DNA here is from genome assembly GCA_029286625.1 of Parnassius orleans. Taxonomy (NCBI): domain Eukaryota; kingdom Metazoa; phylum Arthropoda; class Insecta; order Lepidoptera; family Papilionidae; genus Parnassius; species Parnassius orleans. The sequence continues at coordinate 1,360,652 of JAGSMP010000263.1, read as the reverse complement.
ATAGAAAATGTGTAAGGAAAAAAGAGAGAAAGGAGAGCATCATCACATGAGTAAAGAAACCGTAATTCTTTACTCATGTGGCATCATGGAGTGAAAATCTGCAATTTAGTTAATACTTTGTAATTATTTTCAATTTCATATTTGCAAGCTGTTAATTGTCATTGCCTCACTTCAGTACAGGTAAGCACCGTTGCAACCGCAACCGCAACCACAGTTTCCGCTGCAGCTTCCAGTGATGGAGACAATACCACCAGCAGGAACTTCACCACCGAATCTAACAGCGCCCAGAATCGGCACCTGACCGACTACTAGGGTGCTACCAGCCACACCCATCTCGCCAGCGACCGCTACGTCACCAATGCCTGTGCCTCCGTAGGCTGGACCAGCAATGCACCCTGGGTTGCCAAGGGCGCCAGGGCCAGCTAGACCGTATCCAAGACCTAATCCGGGTCCGTAAGCAAATTCAGTGGTTAAAGCAGGTCCACATCCCAATCCGTACTCAGCAGTGAATCCCGGAGCATAGCCCAAGCCAAGTCCACCTCCGAGACACTGACTGTATACGTTCTGAAAATGGAGAAATATTTTTACAATGTGCCGTGACGCTTTTAGTTAAAAGGGCTTGATTAATTATCGATTTATGGAATATAGTGTTAAAATTGATTCATGAATATAAATTTCAGCCACATATGTTAAAGCAAGGCTTTTTTCTATTTATCCAAATTATATAAAATTATTATATTACAGAAAGATTATAATAAATCTGCTAGAGTTTTACCTGGATCAAGCATACTTGAACGCAGAGCAAGAAGAAAGCGAAAGAAGACATATTTAAGGTTTTTCCAACTGTACGAGGTCTAAAGTGATTAACAAATGTAAAAACAATGCATTATATACTCTTTACTCCCTGTACGATTAAAAATAATTTCGTAACTAAAAACTAAACCTAAACGTGTTTCTGAGACATTGACCTGTGTTTCACTTGTTGTAGAACGTGACAAATTCTGATTAAAATTTCAAAAATTACATAACAAATAAAATGTGTGAAAAAGAGACGCATGTTGTATACCCAGCAAGATCATGAGCAAAAATTTTAAATATGTATCAAAGACTAGAATAATGCTCTATGTTCTCTACAACATAAGGCATTATTTAACTTGACGAGTAGTGAAACAGAGAAAAACACCCCTCAAAACTATACAAGCGAAATGTAATAATGAAGGCCTTATTAATATAAAATTGCACAAAATTTATAAAAAATAATATATTATAAAACATAACCTTACAATGAGGAAATAATGAGAAAAATTTAAATTATGCTTTTAGATTTAATATCACATAAAATTGTAATGAATATTTTTTTAATTAAAAACTAGATTTATTTAAATGTAGGAATTTAATATCTACTTTTAAAAAGTTTTATGATTTGTTATAGTTTTTGTATTACGAGTAGGCTCTTTGTGTTTGTCACGTTTAAGGGAATATGGAATTGCGTGATATTATTTCAAAAACATTTCGATATGTGTCAGCGTACATAGTTCAAAGCTCTATATATAAAATCCAATCGACTCAAATTATACTCACACTTGTTTCCAATTTACACAACAATATGTGCGCCAAAGCATTCATTCTTTTCTTCGCGCAAGCACTCATGGTTCAGGTAAGAAAAAAAAAAACTAACTACTAAACGTCTTAATACAATTAAATTTCGCAAGTTCAAAATTTATTTGGTTTCAGATTTTAATAAATATTATAGCTTTAATTAAAGAATATAATTTTTAATTAAATAAAAATAAGAAATTATTGAAAACAGTGGCTTTGAATATTAATAAAAATAGTAGTTTTAATTAGAGTAGTTATAAGAAATGAATGATATATAACTTTTCATTTTAATTAATATTCAGACCATCACTGCCTACTGCTTGGGCAACGGACTGGCCTACGAAGGTTCCTTGATTGATGGTACTCCCTGCGGCGCCCCTTGGGGAGGCTTAGGCTGGGCTGGTTACGATGCCAATGGTTACGGTGCCGGTTGCGGTCTTGCTGCCATTCCAACAGCTAGCGGCGGTGGTTTCCCTGTCGCCAGCGCGTCTCCCATCCCACCTGTTGGAGTATCTGTTCTCTCAGAGAATGAGATCGGAGGAATCCTGGCTGTCGGTGGTGAGCTGCCTTTCCTAGGCACCGTTGGTCTGGAGGGTGTGCTTCCAACTGCTGGTGCTGGTGCCGTCTCTTACGGTTGCGGAAACGGTGCCGTGGGTATCGTAAGCGAAGACATCGGCGCGTCTGCTTGGGGTTATCCGGGCGCCGCTGGGTTGGGTTACGGACCTGGCCTTGCTAACGGAATCGGTTATGGTCCCGCTTTCGCTGGACGCACCATCGGTGGTTGCGGTTGCGGTTGCGGTATCTAATAATAACCCTTTTAACTAAAAATCGTACATAAAATAAAATAAAAACTTTGTATTTCAGTTTGCATTTTCATTGATTATATTTATAACGAGCTATAAGTGACAGCAACAAACATTTAGATATTTTTTCCGATCCATCACCCCGAAAAATCTACTGGATGTGAACCTCGTCCGTTGTAGGGACTAGGGAGGATTTACAATAATCTTTAGAATTGGCAAGCGGATTGATGATCGCAGTACTAGAAGTCACACACCTTTGCTGCTGCTGCCCGTCGCCGGTCTGGTTATTGTATATCTGGCGTAAACAGCATGGTTATACTGCCGTTATCTATAGGAGGCCCTAAGTCTAAATTCTCTAACGGCACCAACGAAGGGCTATTATAATATTACGGTTTCTTAGAGATGGGTGGGGAAATTATTTTATAGTTAAACCGGGCTACCTTTAGCTATAGCTTTAAATATTAATTTTGGTCTAATCACGCACAACGAGCTTGGAGTATTGTTTGCGCCTGTTATAGATACAAAATAATAATATAATAATGTCTGAGGAATCACTTTATGAACGTGTGGCAATTGATGCATATCGCTATCCGGGTTGACTTATGACTCGGTTTGTGACCGCGCCCCGCAATAAACATAATATAATAATCTGTGGAGAACTATGGAAGACGCCGTGTTGAGTGGTCGTTTATCCCGCCACACCGCATGTATTGTATTTTTATTTTACATATATTGTAGCGGTATATCAAAAAATGCAAGGGCGTGGCGGCGGTTATATGTATGCAATAATTACAAGGCCTACTCGTAATACAAAAACTATAACAAATCATAAAACTTTTTAAAAGTAGATATTAAATTCCTACATTTAAATAAATCTAGTTTTTAATTAAAAAAATATTCATTACAATTTTATGTGATATTAAATCTAAAAGCATAATTTAAATTTTTTTCATTATTTCCTCATTGTAAAGTTATGCTTTATAATATATTATTTTTTATAACTTTTGTGCAATTTTATATTAATAAGGCCTTCATTATTACATTTCGCTTGTATAGTTTTGAGGGGTGTTTTTCTCTGTTTCACTACTCGTCAAGTTAAATAATGCCTTATGTTGTGAGAACATAGAGCATTATTCTAATCTTTGATACATATTTAAAATTTTGCTCATGATCTTGCTGGGTATACAACATGCGTCTCTTTTTCACACATTTTATTTGTTATGTAATTTTTGAAATTTTAATCAGAATTTGTCACGTGCTACAACAAGTGAAACACAGGTCAATGTCTCAGAAACACGTTTAGGTTTAGTTTTAGTTACGAAATTATTTTTAATCGTACAGGGAGTAAAGAGTATATAATGCATTGTTTTACATTTGTTAATCACTTTAGACCTCGTACAGTTGGAAAACCTTAAATATGTCTTCTTTCGCTTTCTTCTTGCTCTGCGTTCAAGGATGCTTGATCCAGGTAAAACTCTACAGATTTATTATAATCTTTCTGTAATATAATAATTTTATATAATTTGGATAAATAGAAAAAAGCCTTGCTTTAACATATGTGGCTGAAATTTATATTCATGAATCAATTTTAACACTATATTCCATAAATCGATAATTAATCAAGCCCTTTTAACTAAAAGCGTCACGGCACATTGTAAAAATATTTCTCCATTTTCAGAACGTATACAGTCAGTGTCTCGAGGTGGACTTGGGGCTATGCTCCGGGATTCACTGCTGAGTACGGATGGGATGTGGACCTGCTTTAACCACTGAATTTGCTTACGGACCCGGATTAGGTCTTGGATACGGTCTAGCTGGCCCTGGCGCCCTTGGCAACCCAGGGTGCATTGCTGGTCCAGCCTACGGAGGCACAGGCATTGGTGACGTAGCAGTCGCTGGCGAGATGGGTGTGGCTGGTAGCACCCTAGTAGTCGGTCAGGTGCCGATTCTGGGCGCTGTTAGATTCGGTGGTGAAGTTCCTGCTGGTGGTATTGTCTCCATCACTGGAAGCTGCAGCGGAAACTGTGGTTGCGGTTGCGGTTGCAACGGTGCTTACCTGTACTGAAGTGAGGCAATGACAATTAACAGCTTGCAAATATGAAATTGAAAATAATTACAAAGTATTAACTAAATTGCAGATTTTCACTCCATGATGCCACATGAGTAAAAATTACGGTTTCTTTACTCATGTGATGATCTCTCCTTTCTCTCTTTCTTCTTACACATTTTCTATGACTTACAGTGAATGCGTGGTGATATGGTGTAGTGGTTGCTGGCACGGTCACGTGCGAAGACAGTAGTCCGTAATGGTTCTTCTGGCGATTTACGCCATAAGATGCGCTGAAAGTTTCTATTTGTTTCACGAATCAGTATATTTGGATACATTTGTTTAATATCCGCAGTAAACTTTATAAGTTCATCTACTAATCTACTATATCAAGGTAAAGCTTGGGACCCGTTAGGAGAAAGTCATTAAGTAACAAATCACTCGTCGTTCGACAGCCCGCATCGAATACCACGCGCGTGCGTGTTGTTTCGCTCGATTCTTTAACTACACATTGGTGTGGAATATAATAGCTGGCATCTTGCAAAGTCCCACTATCAACGGGCTCCATATGATTCAGATTCATATACTGCTGGAGGCACGTGTGATAATCAGTATTCAGGAGGGGGTTGCGTTCTAATATCTATAGTCTAATTTTTGAAAGCGAGCAAATGCAATTTGCCGCAAATCGCGGAGGGGCGGAGCATTTGGTTTGAACGGCAGGTGTTGTCTCGTCCCGCGTATGCGTCTTTCGGAAAAAGGATTCGCATAGCTCCTCGTCGTGATTATAACTACGCTTCTCTGAAAATGATTCCAGCTCCCAAAATCTTTGAAGATTGTCGTTTTCAAAGGAGTTAAAACATACTTTGAGTGGAGTCGAAACGATTGGATCCAACGTTACTCGTATTTTCCCTAATAATAAATAACCTAGCACGCTATTTATCGCAATCGGTGAACCCGATGGTAGAGTAATCATGTTGCCTAATAAAATATGGGATAGTCGGATGTACTATCCCATATTTTAGTACTCCTAGCCATAGACTTAGAATATACTGGCGTATAGACGACCTGACAGCCCGAAAACGCGTGACTAATTTTGATTTGTCATTGTGTGCGTTAGCTAGTGATGTACATTTAACTTACAAGGACTATCGAAAAATGGTTGTTAAGGAAGCGGTGAAAAGATTTAAAAAAATAGTTTAGTGCACGAAATTGAATAACTTCAAAAACTAACTGAATTGTACCATGATAGTTCTAAAATAATTAAAAAATATTCATATAACACGTTCCTGGGAATAAGCTGAACCTACCTGCCTTTTGTTGGATTTTAATTCAAATGTAAAAAATCCCAGGGGACTCTACCGATAAACTTAAAAAAAACTCCCCAAGAATCAGATCGGAAAGTTGTATTTTCGAGTTATGATCTTTGGAGGAAAATATTTACTGCCATGGACAGTTCCCCAGAATTTCTTTTTTAACATATTGTTAATATAAATAGGTAGATACTTAAGTAAGTTTATACCTATTTTTTATTTACATAATATAATATACAATATTTTATTATATACAATATTAAAAACAAAATATATACTAGAACAATGAACCTAAAACTAAAAACCTTAAAAAAATATTATAATAACTAAAATATATTATTAAAAAGGAGGCCCTTTAGGCAAGGTTCCGAAGATACTGGCAGCGTTCCCCCTTTGAATAGCTAGACTAATTCTTTGTCCGAGGCAGCTGCTAGCTCTTCGGTCTCCTGTGACGTTTACTAACCTTTTTGATATTTCCTTAAAAATCCTTATAGCGCTAGGACCCCACGGACCAAGGGTCTCGACACCGAATGGTACAAAAACATATTCGGAGCCTAGACCCCTGTATTTGCATCTTTCTTTTTTCAGCCGCTTCACAAGCCGCACCAGCTCTGTTGTTGGTTCCATGTAGATGGGAAGGGCCAGCGTGTCTGAACAGGTTGCATCCCACCAGCACCCGGCCATCTTCCATGGAATCAAACTCATACCGTCCGGTCTCTTGCCATCGTCTCTTGCGATACCAGACGGCTCAAGTAGACTTGGCACGTTGACGGTGGCAAGGACCGGCGTATGATATCGTTAAGTGCTGCATGTCTCGAGAAGCGGCCTGCACTTTTTGCATGATAGTCCATGATGTCCTAGCTTGTCGATGTCACTGCCACACGGACATTTATGAGGTGCAGACCGGAACCCCAAGCCGTATACAGGTTGCGATTCAGAGCGTGTCAGGCTCAAGAAATGTTCCTGTATTTGACGAAGGTACGCGTGAAACCAGTAGCCGGCTCATGCGTACCCGGCCAAAAAGCCTAGCACGCGCCGAACCTGTACTAAAGCTCAAAGATTGTCATAAGTCAATTTGCAGTTTATGTCGTCCCAGCTCCTCTGTGAATTTGGAGAAACTGGAAAATTTTGACCAGGGCATGCAATTAAGAAAGCGTTTCTAGCTTCTTCCAGGCCAGCAATCTCAAAGTTTGAAGGGATGCCCAAAATTTTACTTATGAGATTTGCTGAACTATGGACAGAAGATAGGAAGGCTGGTAAAGACACTGGAAATTTGCGAATCCTAAACCACCATAACGGATGGGTAGGGATGCTTGGGTCCAAGATTGCTCGTTCAGGTGCATAGAATCGATTCTAAATTAATTTTGATTAAGTTGTCTACTTGTGTCAAGAGGTCTGGTGATTCCAAAGGAGCAGCAACGGAGCACATACGTAACTTTTGGGACGAAAAGACAGAATTTTAAGATGCAAAGTGCATAATTTGGACTAATTTCAAAGGACGGTCAGCGGAATTTTGAAATTTAATTGAATTATTAATATATTCATTAAAAATTGGAGAACCTAAAGGTAGGAATTACTATTAACTATTTTAATATTTGGAGCCAAAATATTAATTTTTGTTTTACGTCATTTAAATTTAAGTTGCAGTTATTTATAAAAGTTCGCATTTATAAAATTAAGCTCCAAACCAATGGCTTCAAATTTATTTTTGATTAAAAAGGTCCGAAAACACAGTATCCATATCACCTCCTAGGGTTCCGTCGTCCAAATACCAAACGTTGAATTTAGAATTTGAATTTTTGATTATCGGATTTATAGCCAAACTAAAAATTGCTGGCCCAAGGGGATCACCTTGTTGACAACCTACTTCGAGGACAGTTCATTAGAACGATATAACAATTTTGTTGGGTCAGCGTAACTGAGAAAAAGATAATTGTATATTTCCGGTATATGATGTTTTATTTCCGTCAGCAGAGTATCCCTATTTACCCAATTGAAAGCATTTTTGACATCAATTTTGAGCAACACGTTAGGATGTCCGTAAGTTAGGAAAGAGCGTAGGGCATGGACGACTGCCTAACACCCTCCTTTTACACCGAAGCCTAACTGTACGGGTTCAAATTCCGAATTTAATTTTGGTAAAATATGTCGAACAGCAATTTTGGAGGCCAGGCGTCGTAGTGTTGATCCAACAGCAATTGGTCTCACCCCTCCATCCTTTTTGGTGACAATGAGGTTCGCGCCGAAAAGAATGGGAACAATTTCTGAATTGACATTACCGGAGTACATAAAGTTGATTAATTTAGTGATCGAATTTACAAGTTGCTCACCTGCATCACCCACAGAATGCGATGTTAAGTCTTTCAAATGTTGGGGTGAGATTCCATCCAAACCTGCAGCCGAACCTGGTTTAAAAGTTAAAATGGCATCCGTAACATCTTTGTTTTGAATTTGAAGGTAAGCTTGCCCTGCTGCTGGTCGGTCGAGAAAATATGGGTTTACTGGAGCTGGAGGATGTTTTGTCCGTAAGGCCTGAAGGGTGTCAGGGGTATCTGGTGATAGCACGTCGTTGGAGAAAAGGCGGCGGCACCTTTGAGATCTCCGTCACAGATTTTGTTTTCGATGAGTTTGTTGCGATTACGAGGGTATCATGTTTGATTAGAGGTGCAGGAGAAGGTGAGGCTGACAGCACAGTTATTTTAATCTTTTGTGTCAAGGATAAATTTGGTTTATCAGTTTTTATTATATGTAGTGTGCTGTATGAAAATAAACATAGGTTCTGCCAGTCTTGAGTACAATTGCTTATGTAACATTTCTGGATTAATTGTGACAAATGTGTAGCAACGGTTATTCGAGCTCCTCGAGGGATTCTTTTAACTATCGGTATACTATTTTTCAAATGGCTAAGATATGTGTGGAAAGGAGTTGGATCGTTGGCTACAAAAGTAGGCGCACTCGGAATAATGGGGTGGATGTCTAAAGGTGAACTGTTTTGGCTAATACATTTTCTGTGTGTTTTTGTAGTGTGTATGTTGAACCCTTTTAAAGATTTGAATGACTTGTAGCACTGTGTACATGTATGGGTCGCGTTCGACGTGTCATCACATGATTGGGTCACGGACTGCATTCACAACAGTTAAATACAATCACAAAAAAGAATAACTTAAAACAAATTTAAAAACACAATAAAGTAACTTAAAAATTACACTGAAAATATAAAAAAGTCAAAGTGAAAATATGTCGGCTGCTTGTTTTGGTAACAAAATGCATGCGTCGTTACGTAGGTGCGTCACAGGACGGTCCCGCAATTGGACGCTGCTGTGGAAGAGATCCAGCGACGCATGTCGTCGCTATATTATATTTTATAAAATGTTTTAATGGGGAAATAAAAAACGGGGACACGGAGTACATAATGGCTGCTTTATTTTTCATATAGGTATTACTTTTGATAATTACAAACATTTAATAATTAAATACATTACAGAAGTTTATTTTAATATTCAACTTAAATATGAATGTAAACTTAATAATTTAAGTAAGGAAACTTGTAGGAATCAGTGAAATAAGATTGCCCTGTTTAAAGGCCAATATGTTCATGAGGCTTCCTCATGCTTCAAAAATACCCCGCACCGCATGCAGAAACGAAACTACTAATCGAGGCACCCACTGCAATTTACATACAAGTCAAAATTGGCCGTTAACGCACGCAACGTGTTAAACAATTTGATCCCTAGTTGGTTTTTCACTACTCCATTTCCATTTATGTTCGTTGTTCGTTCCTTTGCAAAAATATCTCTTTTAATTATGATATTCATATATTTTAAATTTATAAAAACAATATTAAATTTATTAATATTATACAATATTAAAAAATGATAGTCAAAAGAAACTAAAACTAATTACTTAATTATCATACAATCCTACTCTCGGTGGTATCGTGCCAAGACCGCTGGCTGTGTTTCCTCGCTCAATGGCTATACTTAGCCTTTGAGGAAGAAAAAAACCAGCCCTCTGATCACCAGCAGCAATGACCAGTCGCGGATAGAGTTAATTTAAGAACTTCACCGCACGTGGACCCAACGGTCCGATAGTCTCTACAGCAAATGGCACAAATATGTAGTCATCTCTCAAAGACCCATATTTGCGTCACTTACTTAGTTCAGCTGCCTCTGATCTGACGCTGCTACCACATGGGCACTGATGGGGTTGACAAATCGCCGCTTCTAGTCGGATTCCTACGGCGATGTGCAAGCTTTCCCCATCAAGTAATGTGCCTAGATTACTTGATGGTAAAGCGTATAACTAGTGACTAGATTCCTCGGGCGAAACAGCTAGAAGGCGTGTCTGGTCTTGGTCACTATGGAAATTATGAAACAAATCTTTCTGCACACTCTGAACCAACGGAATATCCCACTGTTTTTGTGGTTAACTTCCTGTGGAACATTCTCGCCGGGATAGAGCGTTCGCCATGTCTGTACTGCCTCTTTTGTAATTTCTGGGCAGCAATAAATTCAAAGCAATAGCCCGTTGACAATATCTCTATCGAATAATCTACTCGTAATATATTGTCTATGAAAAAGTGATTAAAATGGTACTGATTGTTTGGAACTTGCATGGTAAATGCACGGATCGTGTCTAACATGATTCATAATATAAAAGAAAATATTTTAAATTTCACTGAATAAATTATACAAGAGTTAACTATAACAATATTTAGTAATCATACCAACACCGAATCTATGAATAAAATTCGTACTTTACTGAAAGGAGTAGAAATAATTTTGCTCAATGTTATACGAAATTGCGTAAAGATATGAAGAGCAGAGAAGCTGATAAAAAGTGACAAGAGTAAAAACCTATTGTATCTAATGTGATGTAATACAATATTTTAGAACTGTTTAATTACTTTCATACGAGTATAATAACTACTATAATATATTTAGTCGTGAAGAACCTAATAATTTTTTTTTTTACCTGATACAAAATAAACAATATAGATGTTATCGATATTTTTCTATGAATTACAGTCCCATCATTAGTTATTTGTCGATATCACTTATTTTGCTAGTTCCGCTGGCGCTATACCAGGTAAAATTAACTGGGATATTTAAAGATTTGTATTTTCTAAAATACTTTTTAAACGCCGATGCTAAGACACAACTTAGTAGTTTTACTCCTAAACTAACCCCCATTATTGCTAAAATGATCTTACTTTGGTTTATTGGGGAAATATAATCATAATAATGAAGGAAACTGTACAAATCTTTTATGTCTGGTAACGCACTAAATTTCAGGTTCAGGCAGTGTACAAATCATATTATCCCTGTACCATGTGAGTAAGTCAGGAAAATAAATAATCGCAGTCAACGTGATAACAAAACAAATTCTGAATCTGATGGGCATTTATTTCAAGAGCAAATAATAAACCTGAAAAGTTTTGACGAATATTTAAAAAGAATGGATTTAGAGCTTGTCAATGAACATTTGAAAACTTAGCTTTCAAAAATTTAAAATTAAAAATTTTGTACAACCGACTTCACTATAAATTATTAAGAATAATTCAAAAACGACTGGTCAGACCTTGATTAAATTTATATGGGACCACATGAAAAGCACCAGCTTTCAAATAAAAAAAGAATCATCGAAACCGGTTCACCCAGAAAAAAAATGAGGTAGCACACATAAAAAAAACATACAGTCGAATTGAGTATCGTCTCCTTTTTGAAGTCGGTAAAAAACCGATACCGATTTGACGAGGGATATACAATAGTCAATTACAGCTTTCCTTAAAAAAACTATTGCTATTCAAAGTTCCGTTCCTGTACATCATAAGTAAGGTTTGCTATGGCTTTTTCCCAATAAATAAGGATAGAAAAATCAGGACGACGTACCATACGTGTAATAAAACAATTTGTATGAATTTTGTTAGAGCAATGTTCGGTGCTTACCTTGCCAAATTTACATACAAAGTTAAGTTTCTTCGGAACTCTCGGGGCGCGAGTTCTACTTACATTTGTTCGGTTTTATTTTAATGCACAACCCGAGGTGCTCACACTATAATAGCAAGTTACAGTTCAAATTTAAGATAATTAAGATTTCCGTTTTCGGTTCGGCGATGATGAATCAGTAAAATAAGACATATTCTTTTATATATACATATATTATATAGATATCAAAATGACTGTTTGGTTATTTGTTTGTTCGTCTTCTGTACGTTCCTACTATAATTTTTTTTAACTTTTATAAGCCAGTGCTTGACCACAATCCCACCTGTTGGTAAGTGGTGATATAGCCCAAAATGGTAAATGGCACTGTCTTAGCGTAACAAAGGCCTATTCACTCTTGCTTTGAAGACGCCCAGATTGTATTCGGACGGAAAAATAGACGCCAGCAAATTATTCCACTCCCTTGCTGTACGCATTACAAAAGAAGAAGCAAACCATTTGGTTCTAATGCGTGGAATATTGACAAAAAAGGGGTGAAGACCCACCGACCACCTGGTTGACAGATGGTGGAAAGGAGAGGCAGGAATTAAAGCGTGTAATTCCTGCGCACACTCACGGAAACGCATCCTATAGAATACTGAGAGGCTGGCTACTCTGCGCATGTGCTCGAGGCTGACAAGATTGGTTTCAACCAAATCAAGGTCACCAATTAATCCGATTATATGAAAATTTGCTGAGTTATTTTGTTAGGCCCGCAAATGTTTCTGACAAAACAATGAAAATTTATTTGTTTGTATTGTCTTCCATGCATACGAATAAAATCCACTCAAATACAATGAAACTTTCGTTTTAAGTTTATAGTATGCGCGCCCGTGTAAGTTCCTGACAGGGAAAGAGTAGTTTTTTTTATTCTTTGTATACCCAGATATCGTTGATGATGCCGGTCAGTCGAAACCGGTCGGTATATTATAAAGTAAATATAAGAAAAATTAAAAGTTAAATAATTACGTGTAAACGAAGTAACATAGCAGTCCAATAGTAATAATATAGATATAACATTATATAAAAAACTGTATACAATAATATGGTACATAAAGGAACCTCGTGTATCAAAGTACGATCAATCTATTGGAACGGCCCGAGAACCGAGATAACTTTAAAATCGTATGACATATTTTAATTTTTGAAACCCAGTTAAAGCAATTTTTGTAATTCAAGGCTGAATTTGAAATCGTCGTGTATTGGCTGTAAGAGAATTCATTACACCATATCACCACGCGTTCACTGTTAGTCTTAGAAAATGTGTCAGGAAAAAAGAGAGAAAGGAGAGCATTATGAAGTGAAAATCTGCAATTTATTTAATAATTTGTAATTATTTTCAATTTGACATTTGCAAGCTGTTAATTGTCATTGCCTCACTTCAGTACAGGTAATCACCGTTGCAACCGCAACCGCAACCACAGTTTCCGCTGCAGCTTCCGGTGATGGAGACAATACCACCAGCTGGAACTTCACCACCGAATCTAACAGCGCCCAGAATCGGCACCTGACCGACCACCAGGGTGTTACCAGCAACACCCATCTCACCAGCGACCGCTACGTCACCAATGCCTGTGCCTCCGTAGGCTGGACCAGCAATGCACCCTGGGCTGCCAAGGGCGCCAGGTCCAGCTAGACCGTATCCAAGACCGAATCCAGGTCCGTAAGCAAATTCAGTGGCTAAAGCAGGTCCACATCCCAATCCGTACTCAGCAGGGAATCCTGGAGCATAGCCAAGCCAAGACCAGCCTGAGACACTGACTGTATACATTCTGAAAATGGAGAAATATCTTTACAATGTGCCGTGACTTTTAACTAACGTGATTAATTATCGATTTATGGAATATAGTGTCAAAATTGATTCATGAATATAAATTTTAACCACACAGATTAAAAGTATATTGTTTTTTATTAATTTATCCAAATTATATAAAATTATTATTATACAATAAGATTATAATAAATCTGCTAGAGTTTTACCTGGATAAAGCATGCTTGAACGCAGAGCAAGAAGAAAGCGAAAGAAGACATGTTTAAGGTTTTTCCAACTGTACGAAGTCTAAAGTGATTACCAAATGAAAAACAATGCATTATATACTCGTTACTCCCTGTACGATTAAATATAATTTCGCAACTGAAAAATAAACCTCAACATGCTCCGTAAAATAATTATATCGATGAGACTTTCACTTGTGTTTCACTTGTTGTGGAACGTGACAAATTTTGATTTAAATTTAAAAAATTACATAACAAATAAAATGTGCAAAATGAGTATGAGCAAAACTTTTAAATATACATATATTAACAAAGACTACAATAATGCACTATGTTCTCTACAACAAAAAATTACAAAATTGCATAAAATTTTATTAATTAACAACTATATTTATTAAAATGTAGAAAAATATCTACTTTAAAAAAAATGATTTGTTATAGTTTTTGTATTACGAGTAGGCTCTTTGTGTTAGTCACGTTTAAGGGAACATGGAATTGCGTGATATAATTTCAAAAACATTTCGATATATGTCAGCGTACATAGTTTAAAGCTCTATATATAACCCAATCGACCCAAATTATAGTCACACTTGTTTCCAATTAACACAACAAATATGTTTGCCAAAGCATTCATTCTTTTCTTCGCTCAAGCACTCATGGTTCAGGTAAGAAAAAAAAACTAAGTACTAAACGTCTTATTACAATTAAATTTCGCAAGTTAAAAATATATTTGGTTTCAGATTTAAAAAATATTATAGCTTTAATTAAATAATATAATTTTTAATTAAACCAAAATAAGAAATTATCGAAAACAGTTGCTTTGGATATTAAAAAAAATAATAGTTTTAATTAGAGTAGTTATAAGAAATGAATGATATATAACTTTTCATTTTAATTAATATTCAGACCATCACTGCCTACTGCTTGGGCAACGGACTGGCCTACGAAGGTTCCTTGATTGATGGTACTCCCTGCGGCGCCCCTTGGGGAGGCTTAGGCTGGGCTGGTTACGGTGCCGGTTGCGGTCTCGCTGCCATTCCAACAGCTAGCGGCGGTGGTTTCCCTGTCGCCAGCGCGTCTCCCATCCCACCTGTTGGAGTATCTGTTCTCTCAGAGAACGAGATCGGAGGAATCCTGGCTGTCGGTGGTGAGCTGCCTTTCCTAGGCACCGTTGGTCTGGAGGGTGTGCTTCCAACTGCTGGTGCTGGTGCCGTCTCTTACGGTTGCGGAAACGGTGCCGTGGGTATCATAAGCGAAGACATCAGCGCGTCTGCTTGGGGTTATCCGGGCGCCGCTGGGTTGGGTTACGGACCTGGCCTTGCTAACGGATTCGGTTATGGTCCCGCTTTCGCTGGACGCACCATCGGTGGTTGTGGTTGCGGTTGCGGTATCTAATAATAACCCTTTTAACTAAAAATCGTACGTAAAATAAAATAAAAACTTTGAATATCGGTTTGCATTTTCATTGATTATATTTATTATGAATTCTAAGGGACAGCAACAAACAATAAGATATTTCTTTCTGATCCATCACCCCGAAAAATCTGCCGGATATGAACCTTGTCCGTTGTAGGGAGGATTTACAACAATCTTTAGAATTGGCAAGCGGATTGATGATCGCAGTGCTAGACGTCACGCACGTTTGCTGCTGTTGCTCGTTGCTGCTTTGGTTATTTTATATTATTAGCTTTAAATATTAATTTTGTTCTGATACGCACAACGAGCTTAGAGTATGTTAAAATATTATGTGTATGTGTATAAAGGAGTATGCTTGAGTTTGTATTTAATTTTTATATTTATAGGATACAAAGCAGAAAGTTTGCGCCCAGCCAACATATTATTTATTAAAATTAAGATATTTTTGTTTAAAATTTCAATAGCCTCGCGAATCATTATCAAAATTTGGTACAATAAGATCCGGACGCCCATAAATTTACATTATAATCCGACCGGCCGTCGGTCTATCTTTCAGGACCCTTTTTCTTAGGATGGGCAAAGTTATTACGTTGAAATTAATATCAAACACAGTTTCTAGATTGTGTAAAATATTAAAGTATCATAATCAATCAGTCACAGTCAATAGATACGACCATTTAGGTCACACTTATGTCATATTTATTTTATACTCGCAAACTCACTCATCAAAGCCTAAAGCGTACTTCCCGTTGAATTAGAATCATGAAATTTAGCAAGAAGCAAGGTCTGACATTACAAGTGAAAACCGGTGTAATTTGTGCATTTTTTTTTTTTTGCGAGAGAGAGAAAAGCTTACATTTGCAGTTGGAGCATCGATCGAAGAATATTTTTTCTATTGCAAAGTTAACCCTAGAACCAGATTTGTTGGTTTTTTGAACCAGATTTTGTGAACAGGGAGATTTGTTTCTTAAACAATTCTGCTTACGCTTTACCTACATTTTTGAGCGTTCGTGTATTTTAGTTTAGTGTCATCCACTACTAATTAATCGAACTAGCGTCGACAGTCGCGCCATGTGGACATGACAACGATTAACGTGGGGTACTTCAACACTGGGGAGTGTAGGAATACCGTAAGTATTTTTATTTTCTCATATATTTAAGTTTTCCAAATTTATTAAATGTATTAGTTTATTTTGATGGAATCCTTTTCATAACTTTATTTTTAATTAACGAAGTCATTTTAAAATATATGAATATCATTATGATCATTATGATTGAGAGTGTTTTTAGGAACTGTTGTATTGTGGGGAGCTCTAAGTCTCGGTGGAGGTCGGCGTTACGGACGTACCAGGGTGCGTTCGTAGCCCGACGACAGAAATAGTTTTGTACAATTTGGAGTTTGTACAGGGTTTTAGGTTTTGCATGAGCAAAAATTGGGGCTGCGTATGTCATTACTGGTCGTATACAGACCTTATAAAGAGTTCGCTTATTGCGGAGGGACATTTTACTGTGTCGGCCCAACATACTGTTGAGCCTACCCAGATAAAAACGTCCGTTTTGAGTTACTCTCTTGACATGGGGCTCGAAAGTGAGCCTCGTGTCAAGGGTGACACCTAAGTATTTGGCGGACGTACGACAGGGGACAGGGCTCCCTAACATACGGATTGGCGGAATAGTAGTGGAGCGGCGTCGTTTATGTTCGAAGTGAACGGCGGAGCTCTTCTCCGGGTTCACATCGATACGCCATTTTTGGAACCAAGCTCCTAAGTCATTAACTGACTTTTGGATCTTGTTCCGTATAAAAGGTAGTGACTTGCCTTTGCAGTAGAGGGCAGTGTCGTCTGCAAAGAGGGAGAGCTGAACACCATTCGACGGTATGGGAATGCCGTTGGTGTACAGGATATATAGAAGAGGGGCAAGTACCGAGCCCTGTGGGACACCGGCTTTGATTGGACGCGAAGAGGAGAGCGTGCCTTCGTGTCTGTAGCGAAAGGAACGGTCTTTCAAGTATGAGGCCACGAAACGAACAAGACGATCAGGGAGACCTATTTTGTATAGTTTGTAGAGCCTACGTGCCACACTCTATCAAACGCTTTCGCTATGTCGAAGAAGACGGCGATGGTCTTATGACGGCGAGGATAAAAACCGCTGAGGATATATTCCACAATACGGTGGACTTGTTGGGGACAAGAGTGTTTCGCTCGGAAACCAAATTGGTGAGGGATGACAAGAGGGTCACCGTCTGTGGGAAACAGATGGCGCCTCATGCGAGTGAGGAGGACTCGTTCGAATAGTTTGCCCATGGCCTTGAGGAGGCTGATGGGACGATAACTGGTGGGGAGGTTGTGAGGCTTTCCTGGCTTGGGGATACCAATGACAGTTGCCTCTTTCCACGTGGTGGGAAAGTAGCTAAGGTTGAAGCAGGCGTTGAAGATAATAGCTAAAAGGGTTAACACCTGCTCAGGAAAATGTTTAAGTGCTTGGTTGGAGATACCATCCGCGCCCGGAGTCTTTTTAGGCTTCAGTCCTTTGATGAGGGATGAGATCTCATCGTTGGACACAGTGATAGGGTCAGAGACTGTGGGGAGTGAGTTCCGGCGGCGGACCTCATCCTCTACTGTCTGGATGTGGGAGGGGTCTGTGGGTTGAGAGCTGGGAGAGCATTGAGCAGCGATGCTGTCTGCAAAGCACTCAGCTTTTTCCTCGTCCTCGAAGGCAATAGTACCGTCGGGGCGAGAGAGAGGAGGCGTATGAGTGATAGCGTCTATGCGGTGGGCTCTTGCCATCTGATAGTACGCTGTATGAGAGGGAGAGATATTCTCCATGAGATTACTCTTTTGGAGGTCTCGAAATTCGGAAAGGCGTGAACGGACTTCTCGTTGAAGACGATTGGCCGTACGTCTATATTCGGGGGTTGGATAGAGTGCTGCTCTCCGGAGAGCAGCTCTCTTGGCTTTTATTAGGTTGCTAATATGTAAGGGAAGACCATTATTATTAGCAACCGGGACGACCCTTTCATTCTCCTTAAGGGAGGATGTTATAAGGGTGGAGAGTGAATCGACCGCGGTGTCGATTTTTTCGGTACTGTCGAATAAGTCCGAAGAAAGGGGGATAGGGGAGTCCGGAGAGTCCAAAGCTGTGGCTAGGGATTTCTTAAAGACCTTCCAGTTAGTGAAGGTTTTCGTGGAGGGGGATGGGGGAGGTGGCTGATGGCCAAGTGTGAGGGAGACAGGGCGGTGGTCGGATCCAAGATCGTCAAGGGTCTCGATTGACCTGAGGTTGAGGGAGTCTTCTTTTGCTATTGCAATGTCTAATACGTCAGGAGCGTGGTCGGTGTTGTCGGGATGGTGAGTGACACCGAGGGGACTGAGAACAGTGAGGTCAAGAGACTGCGTGATATCAAGCAGTTTCTTGCCACTCTGAGTAGTAGTAAGACAAGTCCCAATCAGTATGCTTGGAGTTAAAATCTCCAAACATAATAACTGAATTGCCTAACACAAGGATGGCCTCAAAATCTTTTTTGAGGGGGAGAGTTCCACTAGGGATATAGCAGGAGGCTATGACGATGGACGGATGTCCAGTCAAGGCCAGCCTGCATACCGTGGCTTCCATATTGGTAAGCGGCGGAGTGGGAATGTGAGAGCAATGTAGTATCTTCTTATAGTAAATGGCAGTACCGCCGCCTTTGCGGTCAGGTCTGTCATTACGAAGAAGAGAATACTTTTTGACGGAGAAACCTTTGAGGTTCTGGGGTCTGAGGTGGGTCTCCTGTAGGAGGAGGAGGTCGGCTTCGTGATCTCGAAGAAAGAGCTTAAGCTCGGGGAGGTTATTTCGCAAACCGCGAGTATTGAACGAAACAAGCGATAAGCCCTTAAGCTTAATACGTCCGTGGGACTTTGGGAGGGCAGAGTGATCTGTCATAGTGTTAAGTTATATTAACTTAACTTACAACGAACACAGAAGATTGTGGTGCTCCGCTAGAGTGAGGAGACAGTCCTGAGGGGACCTAGCAGCACGCAGTTTACGCGCTAGTATGGCGATCTCGCCAATGTCGATGCTCTGAATAGCGGTATAAACCGTATTCAGGTCATCAACCATTGAGGGTTGCGCCTGTTGAGGAGCGGAGGAAGTCCGCGGGGGATCGGCCTTTTTGGGGCCCCAGGGGAGATTTGGTGGCTGCGTGGGCCGAGAAAAGCCCGGAAGGGGCTGGGTGGGGCCCATAGTTGGCCTGGGGGGCCCATAAGGGGCCTAGTGGGGCCCATAAGGGGCCTAGGGTGGCCCTGAGAGGGCCAGTAGGGGCCCTGAGGGGGCTGGAAAGGGCCCTGACGGGGCTGGGAAGAGCCCTGAGGGGGCATTCTTGTTGGGAGCGCTGGGAATGATTTTTCATTAACCGGCGGCGGAGCTGGTTTATTGAGACGGGGACGAGGAGCGCGAGGGCATCCCCTGTAATTGGCCGGGTGACCAGATTGCTCACACAGGACGCAAGCAGGGGGGGATTCGGCGTCAGTGGGCCGAGGGCACTCTTTCGAGTGGTGTGGGTCTAGGCACTTAACGCACCTGGGGGGGGGCTGAGCAGTTGGCAGCAAGGGCAAGCGGGAACCTCATGCCCTTGCTGCTGAGCATCTTGTGCACAGCCTCAACTGGGAAGCCCTGGGACTTAAGGTCCTCCAGGATTTCTTCGTTGGAGTGTTCGAACGGAACTCCCCGGATGACAGCCTTCACTTTGCGCTCTTCAGGGAGAGCGAACGTGTGGTAAGACACACGCTCTGCTGTAAAAAGCCTTGTTAGGCGACGAAAGTCATCTATTGATGACGGGTATATTTTTATGGCCTCACTGTAATTAGTGGCCTGATCAAAGCTGATTTTAGTGTCGTAACAGATTTTCGACAGTCTAGTGTATTGCACCTTGTCTCTAAAGAAGACAGACAGACGGTACCTGTTTTTTGGCGAGGGTCGGGGCGCAGCGAGCTGCTGGCTTGGAGGGCGGGGGGAGGTTGAGCGGCAGTAGGGGTACTGCGGCAGCGGCGGGGCCCCGGAGGTGGAGGCAGCAGTGGGAGCTGCGGGGGTGAGTGCAGCGGCGGGGGCTGCTGAGGTGGCGGCAGGGGTTGCCGGGACGGGGAGCGGTTTTTCGCGGCGCGTTTCGGGCCGCGCTTAGACTTCACGATTGTGAAGGGGGTTTGTTCCGTAACTGTCCCATCGGAATCCGAGGAGCAGCTGCTAGACGAAGATTCGGTGTTAGTGGCGGTCCTCTTTCGGGAGGACGACGTAACAGAGGTGGAGTCTGAGTGCTCCATCGAGTCTGAGTCGTGGGAGGAGTCGGTCTGCGGGGCAGCCGAAGAAGCCGTCGCGGCGGTGGCCGGAGGGGTACATGCCTGAAGGGCAGGGTTTAGGGCAGCGAGGATCAACGCTAGAGTTGTCTCGTCAATGTTCGGGACGAACAGATTGAGGACGGCCCTGATCTGGGCTTCATTTATGGTGGACATGTTGGGGAGGGGGCGACTTTCAATTTCCAAGACGGTAAGGGAGGGAATATCCCTGTTCTCAAAAGAACAGGGCTTGTTCTGAAAAGAACAATTGACGTGACTTTCCAGAAACAGTAATACACAGTTTAACAAACAATAACAGAAAAAATAAGAGAAAAAATAAAAATATAACAAATAACAAGTAACAAACAACAGTAACAAAATAAGCGGTCAAAACCTCCCTGCCAGGCGGCAGGGGGGCAAAAGCGGTAAGTAGTGGCAAGCGGACTCATCGAGCGACTGCGCTGCACAGCGTGAGCAGGATAGCGGAGGCGCGAGAGCGAGAGGCACTCAACGTACGGCGACGAGAGCGCTGACTACTGACACGACCGCTCGAGAGCGGTGGTGCAAGCGGTATGATGATGATGACTACTTACAGTTGTTCGGTTTTATTTTTATACACAACCCGAGGTGCTCACACTATAATAGAAAGTTACAGTTCAAATTTCATATAATTAGATTTCCGTTTTCGGTTCGACGATGATGAATAAGTAAAATACGACATATTCTTTTATATATACATATATTATATAGATATCAAAATGAATGTTTGGTTATTTTTTTGTTCGTCTTCTGTATGTTCCTACTATAATTTTTTTCAACTATTTATAAGCCAGTGCTTGACCACAATCCCACCTATTGGTTGGTAGTGATGTAGCCCTAAATGGTAAATCGCACTGTCTTAGTGTAACAAAAGCCTATTCACTCTTGCTTAGAAGACGCCCATATTGTATTCGGACGGAAAAATAGACGCCAGCAAATTATTCCACTCCCTTGCTGTACGCATTATAAAAGAAGAAGCAAACCATTTGGTTCTAAAGCGTGGAATATGGACAACAAAGGGGTGAAGACCCGCCGACCACCTGATTGACAAATGGTGGAAAGGAGAGGCAGGAATTAAAGCGTGTAATTCCTGCGCACACTCACGGAAACGCATCCTATAGAATACTGAGAGGCTGGCTACTCTGCGCATGTGCTCGAGGCTGACAAGATTGGTTTCAACCAAATCAAGGTCACCAATTAATCCGATTATATGAAAATTTGCTGAGTTATTTTGTTAGGGCCCGCAAATGTTTCTGACAAAACAATAAAAATTTATTTGTTTGTACGTCTTCCATGCGTATAAGAATACAATCCACTCAAATACAATGAAACTTTCGTTTTAAACTTTATAGTGTACGCGCCCGTGTAAGTTCCTGACAGGGAAAGAGTAGTTTTTTTTTATTCCTTGTATACCCAGATATCGTTGATGATGCCGGTAAGTCGAAACCGGTCGGTATATTATAAAGTAAATATAAGAAAAATTAAAAGTTAAATAATTACGTGTCAACGAAGTAACATAGCAGTTCAATAGTAATAATAAGATACAACATATTATATAAAAAACTGTACACAGTAATATGGTACATAAAGGAACCTTCGTGTATCAAAGTACGATCAATCTATTGGAACGGCCCGAGAACCGAGATAACTTTAAAATCGTATGACATATTTTAATTTTTGAAACCCAGTTAAGGCAATTTTTTGTAATTCAAGGCTGAATTTGAAATCGTCGTGTATTGGCTGTGTAAGAGAATTCATTACACCATATCACCACGCGTTCACTGTTAGTCTTAGAAAATGTGTCAGGAAAAAAGAGAGAAAGGAGAGCATTATGAAGTGAAAATCTGCAATTTAGTTAATAATTTGTAATTATTTTCAATTTGACATTTGCAAGCTGTTAATTGTCATTGCCTCACTTCAGTACAGGTAAGCACCGTTGCAACCGCAACCGCAACCACAGTTTCCGCTGCAGCTTCCGGTGATGGAGACAATACCACCAGCTGGAACTTCACCACCGAATCTAACAGCGCCCAGAATCGGCACCTGACCGACCACTAGGGTGTTACCAGCGACACCCATCTCGCCAGCGACCGCTACGTCACCAATGCCTGTGCCTCCGTAGGCTGGACCAGCAATGCACCCTGGGTTGCCAAGGGCGCCAGGGCCAGCTAGACCGTATCCAAGACCGAATCCAGGTCCGTAAGCAAATTCAGTGGCTAAAGCAGGTCCACATCCCAATCCGTACTCAGCAGGGAATCCTGGAGCATAGCCCAAGCCAAGACCAGCTCCGAGACACTGACTGTATACATTCTGAAAATGGAGAAATATCTTTACAATGTGCCGTGAAACTTTTAACTAACGTGATTAATTATCGATTTATGGAATATAGTGTCAAAATTGATTCATGAATATAAATTTTAACCACACAGATTAAAAGTATATTGTTTTTTATTAATTTATCCAAATTATATAAAATTATTATTATACAATAAGATTATAATAAATCTGCTAGAGTTTTACCTGGATCAAGTATGCTTGAACGCAGAGCAAGAAGAAAGCGAAAGAAGACGTGTTTAAGGTTTTTCCAACTGTACGAAGTCTAAAGTGATTAACAAATGAAAAACAATGCATTATATACTCTTTACTCCCTGTACGATTAAATATAATTTCGCAACTGAAAAATAAACCTCAACATACTCCGTAAAATAATTATATCGATGAGACTTTCACCTGTGTTTCACTTGTTGTGGAACGTGACAAATTTTGATTTAAATTTCAAAAATTACATAACAAATAAAATGTGCAAAATGAGTATGAGCAAAACTTTTAAATATATATTAACAAAGACTACAATAATGCACTATGTTCTCTACAACATAAGGAATTATTTAACTTGACGAGGAGTGAAACAGACAAAAAACCTCGAAAACTATACAAGCGAAATGTAATACTGAAGGCCTTATTAATATAAAATTGCACAAAATGTATATAAAATAATATATTGTAGAGCATAAATCCACTATGAGGAAATAATGAAGATTTTAAATTATGCTTTTAGATTTAAAATCGCATAAAATTGTAATTTTTTTTATTAACAACTCGATTTATTAAAATGTAGAAAAATATCTACTTTAAAAAAAATGATTTGTTATAGTTTTTGTATTATTAGTAGGCTCTTTGTGTTAGTCACGTTTAAGGGAACATGGAATTGCGTGATATAATTTCAAAAACATTTCGATATATTTCAGCGTACATAGTTCAAATCTCTATATATAATTAAATCGACCCAAATTATAGTCACACTTGTTTCCAATTAACACAACAAATATGTTTGCCAAAGCATTCATTCTTTTCTTCGCTCAAGCACTCATGGTTCAGGTAAGAAAAAAAACTAAGTACTAAATGTCTTAATACAATTAAATTACGCAAGTTCAAAATTTATTTGGTTTCAGATTTAAAAAATATTATAGCTTTAATTAAAGAATATAATTTTTAATTAAACCAAAATAAGAAATTATTTAAAACAGTTGCTTTGGATATTAATAAAAATAATAGTTTTAATTAGAGTAGTTATAAGAAATGAATGATATATAACTTTTCATTTTAATTAATAATCAGACCATCACTGCCTACTGCTTGGGCAACGGACTGGCCTACGAAGGTTCCTTGATTGATGGTGCTCCCTGCGGCGCCCCTTGGGGAGGCTTAGGCTGGGCTGGTTACGGTGCCGGTTGCGGTCTCGCTGCCATTCCAACAGCTAGCGGCGGTGGTTTCTGTCGCCAGCGTCTCCCATCCCACCTGTTGGAGTATCTGTTCTCTCAGAGAACGAGATCGGAGGAATCCTGGCTGTCGGTGGTGAGCTGCCTTTCCTAGGCACCGTTGGTCTGGAGGTGTGCTTCCAACTGCTGGTGCTGGTGCCGTCTCTTACGGTTGCGGAAACGGTGCCGTGGGTATCATAAGCGAAGACATCAGCGCGTCTGCTTGGGGTTATCCGGCGCCGCTGGGTTGGGTTACGGACCTGGCCTTGCTAACGGATTCGGTTATGGTCCCGCTTTCGCTGGACGCACCATCGGTGGTTGTGGTTGCGGTTGCGGTATCTAATAATAACCCTTTTAACTAAAAATCGTACGTAAAATAAAATAAAAACTTTGAATATCGGTTTGCATTTTCATTGATTATATTTATTATGAACTATAAGTGACAGCAACAAACAATAAGATATTTTTTTCTGATCCATCAACCCGAAAAATCTGCTGGATATGAACCTCGTCCGTTGTAGGGAGGATTTACAACAATCTTTAGAATTGGCAAGCGGATTGATGATCGCAGTGCCGTCACGCACGTTTGCTGCTGTTGTTCATCGCTGCTTTGGTTATTGTATATTTGGCGTAATCGGCTTTAGCTTTAGCTTTAAATATTAATTTTGTTCTGATAAGTACAACGAGCTTAGAGTATGTTAAAATATTATGTGTATGTGTATAAAAGAGTATGCTTGAGATTGTATTTAATTTTTATATTTATAGAATACAAAGCAGAAAGTTTGCGCCCAGCCAACAGATTATTTATTAAAATTAAGATGTTTTTGTTTAAAATTTCAATAGCCTCGCGAGTCATTATCATGTATGTTTTGCGGGGATTTGTGGTATATCAAATCTGATGAAATGTTTGGGTCGATGTTCATGTACTTCCCGGAACGTCGGTGCTTCGCGTCAAATATATTGTATTTATTTATGCGTGATAACAGAACTTTTGGTTTTTCTATAAAATATTTCTTTTATAATAAGACTAGCCAATGACTTCATCCACGTGGATTTTGAAATAAATAAATGAATTGTCCGTGGAAGGATTAGGAGATATCTCCCCTCCAGCAAGATGTTCAGCTCGGAAGGCGGCTAATATTCCATGTTACTACCATACATATTCGTTTGGAAGCTTTGATAGCATGATTTAGGTTTTCCTTGTGCTCGGTCTGTTTACGTTATCGTAGAGCGATAAGAGCACCACCACAATATTTCCATTTTGGGAGTAAGTTGGCATAATATTTGATGCTAGATTACTGACGAAGCTCACCCGAGAACATGCCATATATAACTGACCGTGACAGAAGCACTCACTCAATGCCGGCCATTTTCAACGTCTGTCATTGCGTTTATTGACGGTCATGGCGAAACACAAATTGAGAGGTAATTGTATGATTTTAAACTCGATGGGAGAGTTTGATAGGATTAAGGGAATTCTTGGAATGAAAACTATTTCTCCACGATTACCCATAGTGATTACTGTGGCTACATATGGAGAGATTTTTCTTGTTCCGTGCACAATTTAGGTGGACTAATAATAAACAAATTTACAGATGCAACAAATTTTAATAAAATGTATACGGTGGAAGGCCAGAAGGGTCCAAACTATTTACATTTTTTAAATAACAGAACCAAAAAGAAATCATTAATCCTCGATCACTCACGCAGTATTAGCCCCACGAACAATCGCGGGGTGCGTAAGACACCAAACATATTCCAACAAGAATTTAAGAATATGGTTACTACTCTTAATCACACTGGTATATCATACATTTAATTAAAAAAGCTTTGGTAATCAGACCTTTAATTAGCACATTGTTATCATCGTCACGATGATTATTTTGTCACTTATTTGATATAGAGACCTATTTTATGATCTATACTCATAATATGATTAGTGTGATCACGATGTTTCACGAAATACAATATAAATAGTATTTATTATTAAAGGACAATATTCTTAAATTCGGCGGGTCCCTTCAGCAGCATTTGCTCTCATATATTAGGCCAGTTCGGCTTGTAAAACTATGCTACCTGTAAATATAATATTGGCGACAATCAGGAGACATCATCGCGCAGCAGAGACATAATATTTATTTAAAAATAAATACAAATTTGGTACAATAAGATCCGGACGCCCATAAGTTTACATTATAATCCGACCGGCCGTCGGTCTATCTTTCAGGACCCTTTTTCTTAGGATGGGCAAAGTTTTTAAGTTGAAATTAATATCAAACACAGTTTCTAGGTTGTGTAAAATATTAAAGTATCATAATCAATCAGTCACAGTCAATAGATACGACCATTTAGGTCACACTTATGTCATATTTATTTTATACTCGCAAACTCACTCATCAAAGCCTAAAGTTTCCCGTTGAATTAGAATCATGAAATTTAGCAAGAAGCAAGGTCTGACATTACAAGTGAAAGCCGGTGTAATTTGTGCATAAAATTTTTTTTTGCGAGTAAAAGCTTACATTTGCAGTTGGAGCATCGACCGTGATGTAGACCGATATATGGAAGAACGAAGAATATTTTTTCTATTGCAAAGTTAACCCTAGAACCAGATTTGTTGGATTTTTGAACCAGATTTTTTGAACAGGGAGATTTGTTTCTTAAACAATTCTGCTTATGCTTTACCTACATTTTTGAGCGTTCGTGTATTTTAGCTTAGTGCCATCCACTACTAATTAATCGGACTAGCGTCGACAGTCGCGCCATGTGGACATGACAACGATTGACGTGGGGTACTTCAACACCCCAGTGTAAGATGTAAGTATTTTTATTGTCTCATATATTTAAGTTTTCCAAATTTATTAAATGTATTAGTATCATTACAAGTGAAAGCCGGTGTAATTTGTGCACAAAAAATTTTTTTTGCGAGTAAAAATTTACATTTGCAGTTGGAGCATCGATCGTGATGTAGACCGATATATGGAAGAACGAAGAATATTTTTTCTATTGCAAAGTTAACCCTAGAACCAGATTTGTTGGTATTTTTAACCAGATTTTTTGAACAGGGAGATTTGTTTCTTAAACAATTCTGCTTATGCTTTACCTACATTTTTGAGCGTTCGTGTATTTTAGTTTAGTGTCATCCACTACTAAATAATCGGACTAGCGTCGACAGTCGCGCAATGTGGACATGACAACGAATGACGTGGGGTACTTCAAGACTGGGGAACACTGTTTTTATTTTCTCATATATTTAAGTTTTCCAAATTTATTAAATGTATTAGTTTATTTTGATGGAATCCTTTTCATAACTTTATTTTTAATTAACGAAGTCATTTTAAAATATATGAATATCATTATCAAAAGAGATATTCTTGTAAAGGAATGAACAACGGACATAATTGGAGATGGAGTAGTGAAAAACCAACAAGGGATCAAATTGCATAACGAAATAAATTCTGCATGTCATGGGCATTCATTTTAAGAGCAAATAATAAGCCGGAAAAAGTTCTAAGGAATATTGTTGAAAAAAAAAATGGACTTAGAGCTCGTCAATGAACATTTGGAGCTAAGCTTTCAAAAACCGAATTTGACGAAGCATATAAAATATTCAATTATTGCTTTCCTTAGAAAACTATGTCTAGTCAAAGATTAATTCCTGTACATCGTACATAAAGTTTGCTATGGCTTTATCCCAATAAATAATGATAGAAAAATCAGGACGACGTACCATACGTGTAATAAAACAATTTGTGTGGAGCAACAGATGAAAGTCTGTGAATGTGTTCAAATTCATATTATATTTAGATTTTGAGACTAATTTGTGATTTGAAGTTCGTACTGTTTCATAATAAAGTAATAGTTTCACTAATTGGTTTTTTTTTACAAAATACATATATTTTAGTAAGTGGGTACCCAGCACACCTGTGTAGGTATAACAATTACGCCGGATGACCTATCTATATATTATTATACTAAGTACTTAAAATTTTTCATTATTCTGACTTGTTTACCTTTTTGTAAGAGTTTCGGTGCTTACCTTGCCAAATCTACATACAAAGTTAAGTTTCTTCGGAACCCACGGGGCGCGAGTTCTACTTACAGTTGTTCGGTTTTATTTTAATACGCAACCCGAGGTGCTCACACTATAATAGAAAGTTACAGTTCAAATTTCAGATAATTAAGATTTCCGTTTTCGGTTCGACGATAATTAATCAGTACAATACGACATATTCTTTTATATATACATATATTATATAGATATCAAAATAATTGTTTGGTTATTTGTTTGTTCGTCTTCTGTACGTTCCTACTATAATTTTTTTCAACTTTTTATAAGCCAGTGCTTGACCACAATCCCACCTGTTGGTAAGTAGTGATGTAGCCCTAAATGGTAAATCGCACTGTCTTAGCGTAACAAAAGCCTATTCACTCTTGCTTAGAAGACGCCCATATTGTATTCGGACGGAAAAATAGACGCCAGCAAATTATACCACTCTTGCTGTACGCATTAAAAAAGAAGAAGCAAACCATTTGGTTCTAAAGCGTGGAATATGGACAACAAAGGGGTGAAGACCCGCCGATATGGAATATATACAACATATTATATATTATATAAAAAACTGTACACAGTAATATGGTACATAAAGGAACCTTCGTGTATCAAAGTACGATCAATCTATTGGAACGGCCCGAGAACCGAGATAACTTTAAAATCGTATGACATATTTTAATTTTTGAAACCCAGTTAAGGCAATTTTTTGTAATTCAAGGCTGAATTTGAAATCGTCGTGTATTGGCTGTGTAAGAGAATTCATTACACCATATCACCACGCGTTCACTGTTAGTCTTAGAAAATGTGTCAGGAAAAAAGAGAGAAAGGAGAGCATCATGAAGTAAAAATCTGCAATTTAGTTGATAATTTGTAATTATTTTCAATTTGACATTTGCAAGCTGTTAATTGTCATTGCCTCACTTCAGTACAGGTAAGCACCGTTGCAACCGCAACCGCAACCACAGTTTCCGCTGCAGCTTCCGGTGATGGAGACAATACCACCAGCTGGAACTTCACCACCGAATCTAACAGCGCCCAGAATCGGCACCTGACCAACCACTAGGGTGTTACCAGCAACACCCATCTCGCCAGCGACCGCTACGTCACCAATGCCTGTGCCTCCGTAGGCTGGACCAGCAATGCACCCTGGATTGCCAAGGGCGCCAGGGCCAGCTAGACCGTATCCAAGACCGAATCCAGGTCCGTAAGAAAATTCAGTGGTTAAAGCAGGTCCACATCCCAATCCGTACTCAGCAGGGAATCCTGGAGCATAGCCCAAGCCAAGACCAGCTCCGAGACACTGACTGTATACATTCTGAAAATGGAAAAATATCTTTACAATGTGCCGTAAAAATTATATAAAATTATTATTATACAATAAGATTATAATAAATCTGCTAGAGTTTTACCTGGATCAAGCATGCTTGAACGCAGAGCAAGAAGAAAGCGAAAGAAGACATGTTTAAGGTTTTTCCAACTGTACGAAGTCTAAAGTGATTAACAAATGAAAAACAATGCATTATATACTCGTTACTCCCTGTACGATTAAATATAATTTCGCAACTGAAAAATAAACCTCAACATGCTCCGTAAAATAATTATATCGATGAGACTTTCACCTGTGTTTCACTTGTTGTGGAACGTGACAAATTTTGATTTAAATTTCAAAAATTACATAACAAATAAAATGTGCAAAATGAGTATGAGCAAAACTTTTAAATATATATTAACAAAGACTACAATAATGCACTATGTTCTCTACAACAAAAAATTACAAAATCGCATAGAATTGTATTTTTTTTATTAACAACTAGATTTATTAAAATGTAGAAAAATATCTACTTTAAAAAAAATATGATTTGTTATAGTTTTTGTATTACGAGTAGGCTCTTTGTGTTAGTCACGTTTAAGGGAACATAGAATTGCGTGATATAATTTCAAAAACATTTCGATATATGTCAGTGTACATAGTTCAAAGCTCTATATATAACCTAATCGACCCGAATTATAGTCACACTTGTTTCCAATTAACACAACAAATATGTTTGCCAAAGCATTCATTCTTTTCTTCGCTCAAGCACTCATGGTTCAGGTAAGAAAAAAAAAACTATGTACTAAAAGTCTTAATACAATTAAATTTAGCAAGTTAAAAATATATTTGGTTTCAGATTAAAAAAAATATTATAGCTTTAATTAAAGAATATAATTTTTAATTAAACCAAAATAAGAAATTATTTAAAACAGTTGCTTTGGATATTAATAAAAATAACAGTTTTAATTAGAGTAGTCATAAGAAATGAATGAAATATAACTTTTCATTTTAATTAATATTCAGACCATCACTGCCTACTGCTTGGGCAACGGACTGGCCTACGAAGGTTCCTTGATTGATGGTGCTCCCTGCGGCGCCCCTTGGGGAGGCTTAGGCTGGGCTGGTTACGGTGCCGGTTGCGGTCTCGCTGCCATTCCAACAGCTAGCGGCGGTGGTTTCCCTGTCGCCAGCGCGTCTCCCATCCCACCTGTTGGAGTATCTGTTCTCTCAGAGAACGAGATCGGAGGAATCCTGGCTGTCGGTGGTGAGCTGCCTTTCCTAGGCACCGTTGGTCTGGAGGGTGTGCTTCCAACTGCTGGTGCTGGTGCCGTCTCTTACGGTTGCGGAAACGGTGCCGTGGGTATCATAAGCGAAGACATCAGCGCGTCTGCTTGGGGTTATCCGGGCGCCGCTGGGTTGGGTTACGGACCTGGCCTTGCTAACGGATTCGGTTATGGTCCAGCTTTCGCTGGACGCACCATCGGTGGTTGTGGTTGCGGTTGCGGTATCTAATAATAACCCTTTTAACTAAAAATCGTACGTAAAATAAAATAAAAACTTTGAATATCGGTTTGCATTTTCATTGATTATATTTATTATCAACTATAAGTGACAGCAACAAACAATAAGATATTTTTTTCTAATCCATCACCCCGAAAAATCTGCCGGATATGAACCTCGTCCGTTGTAGGGAGGATTTAAAACAATCTTTAGAATTGGCAAGCGGATTGATGATCGCAGTGCTAGACGTCACGCACGTTTGCTGCTGTTGCTCGTCGCTGCTTTGGTTATTGTATATTATTAGCTTTAAATATTAATTTTGTTCTGATACGCACAACGAGCTTAGAGTATGTTAAAATATTATGTGTATGTGTATAAAGGAGTATGCTTGAGTTTGTATTTGATTTTTATATTTATAGGATACAAAGCAGAAAGTTTGCGCCCAGCAAACATATTATTTATTAAAATTAAGATGTTTTTGTTTAAAATTTCAATAGCCTCGCGAATCATTATCAGTGTTTTGCGGGGATTTGTGGTATATCCAATCTGATGAAATGTTTGGGTCGATGTTCACATACTTTCCGGAACGTCGGTGCTTCACGTCAAATATATTGTATTTATTTATGCGTGATAACAGAACTTTTGGTTTTTCTATAAAATATTTCTTTTATAATAAGACTAGCCTGTGACTTCATCCACGTGGAGTTTGAAATAAATAAATGAATTGTCCGCGGAAGGATTAGGAGATATATTCCCTCCAGCAAGATGTTCATCTCGGAAGGCGGCTAATATTCCATGTTACTACCATACGGAGCTTTTTCTATACATACATATTCGTTTGGAAGCTTTGATAGCATGATTTAGGTTTTCCCTGTGCTCGGTCTGTTTACGTTATCGTAGAGCAATAACAGCACCACCACAATATTTCCTTTTTGGGAGTAAGTTGGCATAATTTTTGATGCTAGATTACTGACGAAGCTCACCCGAGAACATGCCATATATAACTGACCGTGACAGAAGCACTCACTCAATGCCGGCCATTTTCAACGTCTGTCATTGCGTTCATGACTCATTTATTGACGGTCATGGCAAAACACAAATTAAGAGGTAATTGTATGATTTTAAACTCGATGGGATAGTTTGATAGGATTATTGGAATTCTTGAAATGAAAATTATTTCTCCACGATTACCCATAGTGATTACTGTGGCTACATATGGAGAGATTTTTCTAGTTCCGTGCACAATTTAGGTGGACTAATAATAAACAAATTTACAGATGCAACAAATTTTAGTTAAATGTATACGGTGGAAGGCCAGAAGGATCCAAACTATTTACATTTTTTTTATAACAGAACCAAAAACTTTATTAATCCAAGCAGCCCTAGCTGCTTATCACGGTTATGTGTCTTCAGTATTATTATATGGTCTGCCTTTGTGGGGGAATTCTGTTGATGTGATTAGAGCGTTTAAATTACAAAAGAAATGTGTGCGAGAGGTATGTGGTGCGTGGTTTCTTGATAGCTGCAAGCCCTTGTTCAAAAAGATACGCGTATTGCCTTTGCCATGCATGTATATTCGAGAAATATGTATTTTTGTAAAGCGACACCCAAATTACTTCAATATGGAGGGATTTTTCTAGTTCCGTGCACAATTTAGGTGGACTAATAATAAACAAATTTACAGATGCAACAAATTTTAGTAAAATGTATACGGTGGAAGGCCAGAAGGGTCCAAACTATTTACATTTTTTTTATAACAGAACCAAAAATTCATTAATCCTCGATCACTCACGCAGTATTAAACCCACGAGCAATCGCGGGGTGCGTAAGACACCTAACATATTCCAACAAGAATTTAAGAATATGGTTACTACTTAAATACTATATAAATATAAGCTTATTTTATCAATCACTGGTATGTTATACATTTAATTTAAAAAAAAAAGCTTTGGTAATCAGACCTTTAATTAGCACATTGTTATCATCGTCACGATGATTATTTTGTCACTTATTTGATATAGAGAAATATTTTATGATCCATACTCATAATATGATTAGTGTGATCACGATGTTTCACGAAATACAATATAAATAGTATTTATTATTGGTGAACAATATTCTTAAATTCGGCGGGTCCCTTCACCAGCATTTGCTCTCATATATTAGGCCAGTTCGGCTTGTAAATCTATGCTAATATAATATTATATAGCATAGTTTTACTACTATGCTAATACTACTACTTTGTAAAACTATGCTAATATTAAACCTGCAAATATAATATTGGCGCACAATCAGGAGACATTATCGCGCAGCAGAGACATAATATAAGATCCGGACGCCCATAAGTTTACATTATAATCCGACCGGCCGTCGGTCTATCTTTCAGGACCCTTTTTCTCAGGATGTGCAAAGTTATTAAGTTGAAATTAATATCAAACACAGTTTCTAGATTGTGTAAAATACAACAACACAGTCAACTTATGTCATATTTATTTTATACTCGCAAACTCACTCATCAAAACCTAAAGCGTACTTCCCGTTGAATTAGTATCATGAAATTTAGCAAGAAGCAAGGTCTGACAGTACAAGTGAAAGAAAAATCCGGTATAATTTTTACATAAAAATATTTTTTTGCCTGTAAAAGTTTACATTTGCAGTTGGAGCATCGATCGTGATGTCGACCGATATATTGAAGAATATTTTTTCTATTGCAACAAGATATGTTGTTTTTCTTGAACCAGATTTTTTTGAACAGGGAGATTTGTTTCTTAAATAATTCCGCTTATGCTTTACCTACATTTTTGAGCGTTCGTGTATTTTCTACCGACTTCCACAGGAGGAGGTATTCAATTCGACTGTATGTATCGACTATGTGTGACTTCACAGTGGTAGAGCCACGCGGCAGCTTTTGCTGTCGCATGGATGGGCCGGCTCAAACCGGGGTTTCCTTCTGCATTTCGCCTGGTGAGTGCAGGTGGCCGGAGGCCCAATCCCCCATTCAACATGATAGTTTTTTTTTTATAGAATAAGGGTGACAAACGAGCACACAGTCCACCTGATGGTAAGTGGTTGCTGTGGCCCATAGACATCTAAATCTATCTTCGTTTACGAATTTAAATGCAGATGCGTTGTCAGCCGTGAGGACTAGTATAGAACGCCTCTTTTCCAGTAAAAAGGGTCTCCGGTTCTCTACACTCACCATACGAAATACAGCAGCATTAAGCTGCTATTTTACCCTGGTATTCTGTGAGAGCGTGGTCCTTCCCCGGTCGAGCCGACCCATTCGTGCTACAACTATACTATTAATATAGCTGCAGCATGGCTCTACCACGTAATAAAGTGGAATTAAACAGAAGACTACCCCAGGAGTGTACCAGCTTCCCGGGAGAATCCCTCGCTGAGCATCCACGACCATGCTACCCTACTTTTTTGAGCGTGGGTGCTCAGGCTGCCCCGCGTATTCTGGGAGGGGCTAAATTCCGCTCAAGACGAAACCTGCTCGGGGCAAGCGGAGCAAAAAGACAAAGGCAACCCCTGCTACGCTTTCCGTGGATTTCTGCAATATCAGGGGACTTCATTCAAACCTTAACGCCGTCAACTACCATCCGGAGACGGCAAAGCCGGCCTTGCTCTTTCTAACCGAGACAGAGGTGTCCTCTCCGGCTGATACTTCGTATCTCTCCTGTCCGGGGTACAAATTGGAACACTACTTTGTGCCCCGGTCTGGAGTTTGCGTGTACGTCAGAGAGGACATCTGTTTTCGACGCCTCGGCAGTCGACAGCCGACACAGACCGACTCATCGACCACGTCGAAATGGCTGCAGATTCCGTGCTACAACAGGACCCTTCCGCAGAGATCGTGATGCTCGGTGATTTTAACGCCCACCACGCTGAATGGCTTGGTTCCCGTTTAACCGATCATGCGGGTAGATCTGTTTATGACTTTGCCTTGGCATATGATCTGACACAACTGGTTACTTCGCCTACGCGGATCCCAGATGTGGAAGACCGTGTACCTTCCCTGTTGGACCTTCTGCTGACCTCTCATCCGGACGGATATCAGGTCTCCGTCGATGCCCCTCTTGGCTCTTCGGACCATTGTCTGATCCGGAGTACGGTGCCACTCACGCTCCCAACGCAGTTGCGATCTGCAGCTCGCCGCCGTGTTTGGCACTATAGGTCAGCCGATTGGGATGGGATGCGGTCTTTTTTTTGCATCCTACCCTTGGGGGCGGGTTTGCTTCTCGCCGGATGATCCCAACGTTGTTAATGATTCTGTCGCTGATGTGGTACTTCAGGGAATGGAATTATTTATTCCATCATCTGTGGTGCCTATCGGAGGCAGAACTCAGCCATGGTTTGGTCGCTCCTGTAAAATTGCATCACGCTATAAGCAGGAGTGCTACCGAGCCTGGGCTGACGCATCAACGTCCCGGGATTTAAACACCAGCGCTCTTAAAAAGAAGTATAATTCCGCCTCCAGGTCCTTCAAAAGTGTCATTGCCAAGGCAAAGTCAGAGCACATCATCAGAACTGGCGAGAAACTAGTTCGCCTTCCTTCGGGAACACGTGCATTCTGGTCTCTCGCCAAGGCTGTCCAAGGGAACTTCTGTCAGCCATCTCTGCCATCTCTGCACAGGGTGGACGACTCACTGGCCTATGACGCAAAGGAGAAAGCCTCTCTTTTTGCTTCCAACTTGACTCTTGATGACGGGGGGAACACACCGCCTACCATCCCGCGGTGTGAGTGCTCCATGGGGGAAGTGCTGTTTACACAGCGCTCGGTGCGTAAAGCACTTCTCTCCCTGGACGTCAACAAGTCGAGTGGGCCTGATGGAGTCCCACCTATTGTGCTAAAGACGTGTGCTCTGGAGTTGGCACCGGTTTTAACGCGTCTTTTCCGGTACTCCTACTCCCTAGGCGTAGTCCCGAACTCATGGAAGACAGCTTTGGTGCACCCGATCCCTAAAAGAGGCGACCGCTCAGATCCGTCCAACTACAGGCCTATCGCTATCACCTCCTTATTCTCCAAAGTAATAGAAACTGTTATCAACTGCCAGCTCATGAGGTACCTTGAGGATCACCAGCTGATTAGTGACCGTCAGTACGGTTTCCGTCGAGGTCGCTCAGTTGGTGATCTTCTAGGTTACCTAACTCATAGATGGGCGGAGGCAGTGGAGTCCAAGGGAGAGGCGTTGGCCGTTAGTTTGTACATACTTACACTTGCTGTACGCATTAAAAAAGAAGAAGCAAACCATTTGGTTCTAATGCGTGGAATATTGACAAAAAAGGGGTGAAGACCCACCGACCACCTGGTTGACAGATGGTGGAAAGGAGAGGCAGGAATTAAAGCGTGTAATTCCTGCGCACACTCACGGAAACGCATCCTATAGAATACTGAGAGGCTGGCTACTCTGCGCATGTGCTCGAGGCTGACAAGATTGGTTTCAACCAAATCAAGGTCACCAATTAATCCGATTATATGAAAATTTGCTGAGTTATTTTGTTAGGGCCCGCAAATGTTTCTGACAAAACAATGAAAATTTATTTGTTTGTACGTCTTCCATGCGTATACGAATACAATCCACTCAAATACAATGAAACTTTCGTTTTAAACTTTATAGTATGCGCGCCCGTGTAAGTTCCTGACAGGGAAAGAGTAGTTTTTTTTATTCTTTGTATACCCAGATATCGTTGATGATGCCGGTCAGTCGAAACCGGTCGGTATATTATAAAGTAAATATAAGAAAAATTAAAAGTTAAATAATTACGTGTAAACGAAGTAACATAGCAGTCCAATAGTAATAATAAGATATAACATATTATATAAAAAACTGTACACAGTAATATGGTACATAAAGGAACCTTCGTGTATCAAAGTACGATCAATCTATTGGAACGGCCCGAGAACCGAGATAACTTTAAAATCGTATGACATATTTTAATTTTTGAAACCCAGTTAAAGCAATTTTTTGTAATTCAAGGCTGAATTTGAAATCGTCGTGTATTGGCTGTGTAAGAGAATTCATTACACCATATCACCACGCGTTCACTGTTAGTCTTAGAAAATGTGTCAGGAAAAAAGAGAGAAAGGAGAGCATTATGAAGTGAAAATCTGCAATTTATTTAATAATTTGTTATTATTTTCAATTTGACATTTGCAAGCTGTTAATTGTCATTGCCTCACTTCAGTACAAGTAAGCACCGTTGCAACTGCAATCGCAACCACAGTTTCCGCTGCAGCTTCCGGTGATGGAGACAATACCACCAGCTGGAACTTCACCACCGAATCTAACAGCGCCCAGAATCGGCACCTGACCAATTACTAGGGTGCTACCAGCGACACCCATCTCACCAGCGACCGCTACGTCACCAATGCCTGTGCCTCCGTAGGCTGGACCAGCAATGCACCCTGGGTTGCCAAGGGCGCCAGGGCCAGCTAGACCGTATCCAAGACCGAATCCAGGTCCGTAAGCAAATTCAGTGGCTAAAGCAGGTCCACATCCCAATCCGTACTCAGCAGGGAATCCTGGAGCATAGCCCAAGCCAAGACCAGCTCCGAGACACTGACTGTATACATTCTGAAAATGGAGAAATATCTTTACAATGTGCCGTGAAACTTTTAACTAACTTGATTAATTATCGATTTATGGAATATAGTGTCAAAATTGATTCATGAATATAAATTTTAACAACATAGATTAAAAGTATATTGTTTTTTATTAATTTATCCAAATTATATAAAATTATTATTATACAATAAGATTATAATAAATCTGCTAGAGTTTTACCTGGATCAAGCATGCTTGAACGCAGAGCAAGAAGAAAGCGAAAGAAGACATGTTTAAGGTTTTTCCAACTGTACGAAGTCTAAAGTGATTAACAAATGTAAAAACAATGCATTATATACTCGTTACTCCCTGTACGATTAAATATAATTTCGTAACTGAAAAATAAACCTAAACATGCTCCGTAAAATAATTATATCGGTGAGACATTGACCTGTGTTTTACTTGTTGTGGAACGTGACAAATTTTGATTTAAATTTCAAAAATTACATAAATAAAATGTGCAAAATGAGTATGAGCAAAACTTTTAAATATATATTATCAAATACTAGAATAATGCACTATGTTCTCTACAACATAAGGAATTATTTAACTTGACGAGGAGTGAAACAGACAAAAAACCTCGAAAACTATACAAGCGAAATGTAATACTGAAGGCCTTATTAATATAAAATTGCACAAAATGTATATAAAATAATATATTGTAGAGCATAAATCCACTATGAGGAAATAATGAAGATTTTAAATTATGCTTTTAGATTTAAAATCACATAGAATTATAATTTTTTTAATTTACTACTAGATTTATTAAAATGTAGAAAGATATCTACTTTAAAAAAAATGTTTTTGTATTACGACTAGGTTCTTTGTGTTAGTCACGTTTAAGGGAACATGGAATTGCGTGATATAATTTCAAAAACATTTCGATATATGTCAGTGTACATAGTTCAAAGCTCTATATATAACCTAATCGACCCGAATTATAGTCACACTTGTTTCCAATTAACACAACAAATATGTATGCCAAAGCATTCATTCTTTTCTTCGCTCAAGCACTCATGGTTCAGGTAAGAAAAAAAAACTATGTACTAAACGTCTTAATACAATTAAATTTAGCAAGTTAAAAATATATTTGGTTTCAGATTAAAAAAAATATTATAGCTTTAATTAAAGAATATAATTTTTAATTAAACCAAAATAAGAAATTATTTAAAACAGTTGCTTTGGATATTAATAAAAATAACAGTTTTAATTAGAGTAGTCATAAGAAATGAATGAAATATAACTTTTCATTTTAATTAATATTCAGACCATCACTGCCTACTGCTTGGGCAACGGACTGGCCTACGAAGGTTCCTTGATTGATGGTGCTCCCTGCGGCGCCCCTTGGGGAGGCTTAGGCTGGGCTGGTTACGGTGCCGGTTGCGGTCTCGCTGCCATTCCAACAGCTAGCGGCGGTGGTTTCCCTGTCGCCAGCGCGTCTCCCATCCCACCTGTTGGAGTATCTGTTCTCTCAGAGAACGAGATCGGAGGAATCCTGGCTGTCGGTGGTGAGCTGCCTTTCCTGGCACCGTTGGTCTGGAGGGTGCTTCCAACTGCTGGTGCTGGTGCCGTCTCTTACGGTTGCGGAAACGGTGCCGTGGGTATCATAAGCGAAGACATCAGCGCCTACTTGGGGTTATCCGGGCGCCGCTGGGTTGGGTTACGGACCCGGCCTTGCTAACGGATTCGGTTATGGTCCGCTTTCGCTGGACGCACCATCGGTGGTTGTGGTTGCGGTTGCGGTATCTAATAATAACCCTTTTAACTAAAAATCGTACGTAAAATAAAATAAAAACTTTGAATATCGGTTTGCATTTTCATTGATATATTTATTATTAACTATAAGTGACAGCAACAAACAATTAGATATTTTTTTCTGATCCATCACCCCGAAAAATCTGCCGGATATGAACCTCGTCCGTTGTAGGGAGGATTTACAACAATCTTTAGAATTGGCAAGCGGATTGATGATCGCAGTGCTAGACGTCACGCACGTTTGCCGCTGTTGCTCGTCGCTGCTTTGGTTATTGTATATTTGGCGTAATCGGCTTTAGCTTTAGCTTTAAATATTAATTTTGTTCTGATATTCACAACGAGCTTAGAGTATGTTAAAATATTATGTGTATGTGTATAAAGGAGTATGCTTGAGTTTGTATTTAATTTTTATATTTATAGGATACCAAGGAGAAAGTTTGCGCCCAGCAAACATATTATTTATTAAAATTCAGATGTTTTTGTTTAAAATTTCAATAGCCTCGCGAATCATTATCAGTGTTTTGCGGGGATTTGTGGTATATCAAATCTGATGAAATGTTTGGATCGATGTTCACATACTTTCCGGAACGTCGGTGCTTCACGTCAAATATATTGTATTTATTTATGCGTGATAACAGAACTTTTGGTTTTTCTATAAAATATTTCTTTTATAATAAGACTAGCCTGTGACTTCATCCACGTGGATTTTAAAATAAACAAATGAATTGTCCGTGGAAGGATGAGGAGATATCTCCCCTCCAGCAAGATGTTCAGCTCGGAAGGCTAATATTCCATGTTACTACCATACATATTCGTTTGGAAGCTTTGATAGCATGATTTAGGTTTTCCTTATGCTCGGTCTGTTTACGTTATCGTAGAGCAATAACAGCACCACCACAATATTTCCATTTTGGGAGTAAGTTGGCATAATATTTGATGCTAGATTACTGACGAAGCTCACCCGAGAACATGTCATATATAACTGACCGTGACAGAAGCACTCACTCAATGCCGGCCATTTTCAACGTCTGTCATTGCGTTCATGGCTCATTTATTGACTGTCATGGCGAAACACAAATTGAGAGGTAATTGTATGATTTTAAACTCGATGGGATAGTTTGATAGGATTAAGGGAATTCTTGGAATGAAAACTATTTCTCCACGATTACCCATAGTGATTACTGTGGCTACATATGGAGGGATTTTTCTAGTTCCGTGCACAATTTAGGTGGACTAATAATAAACAAATTTACAGATGCAACAAATTTTAGTAAAATGTATACGGTGGAAGGCCAGAAGGGTCCAAACTATTTACATTTTTTTAATAACAGAACTAAAAAAAATCATTAATCCTCGATCACTCACGCAGTATTAGCCCCACGAACAATCGCGGGGTGCGTAAGACACCAAACATATTCCAACAAGAATTTAAGAATATGGTTACTACTTAAATAGTATATAAATGTAAGCTTATTTTATCAATCACTGGTATGTCATACATTTAATTAAAAAAGCTTTGGTAATCAGACCTTTAATTAGCACATTGTTATCATCGTCACGATGATTATTTTGTCACTTATTTGATATAGAGACATATTTTATGATCCATACTCATAATATGATTAGTGTGATCACGATGTTTCACGAAATACAATATAAATAGTATTTATAGTTGGTGAACAATATTCTTAAATTCGGCGGGTCCGTTCAGCAGCGTTTGCTTTCATATATTAGGCCAGTTCGGCTTGTAAAACTATGCTACCTGCAAATATAATATTGGCGCACAGTCAGGAGACATCATCGCGCAGCAGAGACATAATATTTATTCAAAAATAAATACAAATTTGGTACAATAAGATCCGGACGCCCATAAGTTTACATTATAATCCGATCGGCCGTCGGTCTATCTTTCAGGACCCTTTTTCTCAGAATGGGCAAAGTTATTTAGTTGAAATTAATATCAAACACAGTTCTTAGATTGTGTAAAATATTCAAGTATCATAGTCAACACAGTCAACTTATGTCATATTTATTTTATACTCGCAAACTCACTCATCAAAACCTAAAGCGTACTTCCCGTTGAATTAGTATCATGAAATTTAGCAAGAAGCAAGGTCTGACAGTACAAGTGAAAGCAAAAATCCGGTATAATTTGTACATAAAAAATATTTTTTTGCGTGTAAAAGTTTACATTTGCAGTTGGAGCATCGATCGTGATGTCGACCGATATATGGAAGAATATTTTTTCTATTGCAACAAGATTTGTTTTTTTTTTTGAACCAGATTTTTTTGAACAGGGAGATTTGTTTCTTAAACAATTCTGCTTATGCTTTACCTACATTTTTGAACGTTCGTGTATTTTCTACCGACTTCAACAGGAGGAGGTATTCAATTCGACTGTATGTTTTTTTTTTGTGTGTTACCTTATAACTTTTATTAGGTAAACCGATTTCGATAATTCTTTTTTTGTTTGAAAGCTGATGACTCACATGTGGTCCCATATAAATTTGATCAAGGTATGACCAATAGTTTTTGAGTTA
Source organism: Parnassius orleans (assembly GCA_029286625.1). Taxonomy (NCBI): domain Eukaryota; kingdom Metazoa; phylum Arthropoda; class Insecta; order Lepidoptera; family Papilionidae; genus Parnassius; species Parnassius orleans. The sequence continues at coordinate 1,318,626 of JAGSMP010000263.1, read as the reverse complement.
TTCTGAATAATTTACATTGAAGTCGGTTGTACAAAATTTTTAATTTTAAAATATAGTTTAGTGTTATCCACTAAAAATTAATCGGACTAGCGTCGACAGTCGCGCCATGTGGACGTGACAACGAATGACGTGGGGTTCTTCAACACTGGGGAGTGTAGGAATACCGTAAGGTTTTATTATTTTCTCATATATTTAAGTTTTCCAAATTTATTAAATGTATTAGTTTATTTTGATGGAATCCTTTTCATAACTTTATTTTTAATTAACGAAGTCATTTTAAAATATATGAATATTATTATAAAAAGAGCTATTATTGTAAAGGAATGAACAACGGACCTAATTGGAGATGGAGTAGTGAAAAACAGACTAGGGATCAAATTGCATAACGAAATAAATTCTGCATATCATGGGCATTCATTTTAAGAGCAAATAATAAGCCGGAAAAAGTTCTAATGAATATGTTTGAAAAAAAAAGGACTTAGAACTCATCAATAAACATTTGGAGCTAAGCTTTCAAAAACTGAATTTGACGAGGGATATAAAATAGTCAATTATAGCTTTCCTTAAAAAACTATGTCTAGTCAAAGATCCATTCCTGTACATCATACATAAAGTTTGATATGGCTTTATCCCAATAAATAAGGACGACATACCATACGTGTAATAAAACAACTTTTGTGGAGCAACAGATAAAAGTCTGTAAATGTGCTCAAATTCATATTATATTTAGATTTTGAGACTAATTTGTAATTTGACGTTCGTACTGTTTCATAATAAAGTAATAGTTTCACTAATTGGTTTTTTTAGATAAAATACATATATTTTAGTATGGGGGAACCCAGCACACTTGTGTAGGAATAACAATTACGCCGGATGACCTATCTATTGTTATAGCAGTATAGTACTAAGTACTCTAAATTTTTCTTTATTCTGACTTGTTTACCTTTTTGTTAGAGCAATGTTCGGTGCTTACCTTGCCAAATCTACATATAAAGTTAAGTTTCTTCGGAACCCCCGGGGCGCGAGTTCTACTTACATTTGTTCGGTTTTATTTTAATGCACAACCCGAGGTTCTCGCACTATAATACAAAGTTACAGTTCAAATTTCAGATAATTAAGATTTCCGTTTTCGGTTCGGCGATAATGAATCAGTAAAATACGACAAATTCTTTTATATATACATATATTATATAGATATCAAAATGAATGTTTGGTTATTTGTTTGTTCGTCTTCTGTATGTTCCTACTATGATTTTTTTCAACTTTATATAAGCCAGTGCTTGACCACAATCCCACCTGTAAATAAGTAGTGATGTAGCCCTAAATGGTAAATCGCAATGTCTTAGCGTAACAAAAGCCTATTCACTCTTGCTTAGAAGATGCCCATATTGTATTCGGACGGAAAAATATACGCCAGCAAATTATTCCAGCCCCTTGCTGTACGCATTAAAAAAGAAGAAGCAAACCGTTTGGTTCTAATGGGTGGAATATGGACAACAAAGGGGTGAAGACCCGCCGACCACCTGGTTGACAAATGGTGGAAAGGAGAGGCAGGAATTAAAGCGTGTAATTCCTGCGCACACTCACGGAAACGCATCCTATAGAATACTGAGAGGCTGGCTACTCTGCGCATGTGCTCGAGGCTGACAAGATTGGCTTCAACCAAATCAAGGTCACCAATTAATCTGATTATATGAAAATTTGCTGAGTTATTTTGTTAGGGCCCGCAAATGTTTCTGACAAAACAATGAAAATTTATTTGTTTGTACGTCTTCCATGCGTATACGAATACAATCCACTCAAATACAATGAAACTTTCGTTTTAAACTTTATAGTGTGCGCGCCCGTGTAAGTTCCTGACAGGGAAAGTAAGTAAGTAAGTAGTTTTTTTTTATTCCTTGTATACCCAGATATCGTTGATGATGCCGGTAAGTCGAAACCGGTCGGTATATTATAAAGTAAATATAAGAAAAATTAAAAGTTAAATAATTACGTGTCAACGAAGTAACATAGCAGTTCAATAGTAATAATAAGATACAACATATTATATAAAAAACTGTACACAGTAATATGGTACATAAAGGAACCTTCGTGTATCAAAGTACGATCAATCTATTGGAACGGCCCGAGAACCGAGATAACTTTAAAATCGTATGACATATTTTAATTTTTGAAACCCAGTTAAGGCAATTTTTTGTAATTCAAGGCTGAATTTGAAATCGTCGTGTATTGGCTGTGTAAGAGATTCATTACACCATATCACCACGCGTTCACTGTTAGTCTTAGAAAATGTGTCAGGAAAAAATAGAAGGAGAGCATTATAGTGAAAATCTGCAATTTAGTTAATAATTTGTAATTATTTTCAATATGACATTTGCAAGCTGTTAATTGTCATTGCCTCACTTCAGTACAGGTAAGCACCGTTGCAACCTGGCAACCACAGTTTCCACTGCAGCTTCCGGTGATGGAGACAATACCACCAGCTGGAACTTCACCACCGAATCTAACAGCGCCCAGAATCGGCACCTGACCAATTACTAGGGTGCTACCAGCGACACCCATCTCGCCAGCGACCGCTACGTCACCAATGCCTGTGCCTCCGTAGGCTGGACCAGCAATGTACCCTGGGTTGCCAAGGGCGCCAGGGCCAGCTAGACCGTATCCAAGACCGAATCCAGGTCCGTAAGCAAATTCAGTGGCTAAAGCAGGTCCACATCCCAATCCGTACTCAGCAGGGAATCCTGGAGCATAGCCCAAGCCAAGACCAGTTCCGAGACACTGACTGTATACATTCTGAAAATGGAGAAATATCTTTACAATGTGCTGTGAAACTTTTAACAAACTTGATTAATTATCGATTTATGGAATATAGTGTCAAAATTGATTCATGAATATAAATTTTAACCACACAGATTAAAAGTATATTGTTTTTTTATTAATTTATCCAAATTATATAAAATTATTATTATACAATAAGATTATAATAAATCTGCTAGAGTTTTACCTGGATCAAGCATGCTTGAACACAGAGCAAGAAGAAAGCGAAAGAAGACATGTTTAAGGTTTTTCCAACTACGAAGTCTAAAGTGATTAACAAATGAAAAACAATGCATTATATAGTCGTTACTCCCTGTACGATTAAATATAATTTCGTAACTGAAAAATAAACCTAAACGTGCTCCGTAAAATAATTATATCGATGAGACATTGACCTGTGTTTTACTTGTTGTGGAACGTGACAAATTGTGATGTAAATTTCAAAAATTACATAACAAATAAAATGTGCAAAATGAGTATGAGCAAAACTTTTAAATATATATTATCAAATACTAGAATAATGCACTATGTTCTCTACAACATAAGGAATTATTTAACTTGACGAGGAGTGAAACAGACAAAAAACCTCGAAAACTATACAAGCGAAATGTAATACTTAAGGCCTTATTATTATAAAATTGCACAAAATGTATATAAAATAATATATTGTAGAGCATAAATCCACTATGAGGAAATAATGAAGATTTTAAATTATGCTTTTAGATTTAAAATCGCATAAATTATAATTTTTTTATTAACAACTCGATTTATTAAAATGTAGAAAAATATCTACTTTAAAAAAAATGATTTGTTATAGTTTTTGTATTACGAGTAGGCTCTTTGTGTTAGTCACGTTTGAGGGAACATAGAATTGCGTGATTTAATTTCAAAAACATTTCGATATATTTCAGCGTACATAGTTTAAAGCTCTATATATAATTAAATCGACCCAAATTATAGTCACACTTGTTTCCAATTAACACAACAAATATGTTTGCCAAAGCATTTATTCTTTTCTTCGCTCAAGCACTCATGGTTCAGGTAAGAAAAAAAACTAAGTACTAAACGTCTTATTACAATTGAATTTCGCAAGTTAAAAATATATTTGGTTTCAGATTTAAAAATATTATAGCTTTAATTAAAGAACATAGTTTTTAATTAAACCAAAATAAGAAATTATCGAAAACAGTTGCTTTGGATGTTAAAAAAAAATAATAGTTTTAATTAGAGTAGTTATAAGAAATGAATGATATATAACTTTTCATTTTAATTAATAATCAGACCATCACTGCCTACTGCTTGGGCAACGGACTGGCCTACGAAGGTTCCTTGATTGATGGTGCTCCCTGCGGCGCCCCTTGGGGAGGCTTAGGCTGGGCTGGTTACGGTGCCGGTTGCGGTCTCGCTGCCATTCCAACAGCTAGCGGCGGTGGTTTCCCTGTCGCCAGCGCGTCTCCCATCCCACCTGTTGGAGTATCTGTTCTCTCAGAGAACGAGATCGGAGGAATCCTGGCTGTCGGTGGTGAGCTGCCTTTCCTAGGCACCGTTGGTCTGGAGGGTGTGCTTCCAACTGCTGGTGCTGGTGCCGTCTCTTACGGTTGCGGAAACGGTGCCGTGGGTATCATAAGCGAAGACATCAGCGCGTCTGCTTGGGGTTATCCGGGCGCCGCTGGGTTGGGTTACGGACCTGGCCTTGCTAACGGATTCGGTTATGGTCCAGCTTTCGCTGGACGCACCATCGGTGGTTGTGGTTGCGGTTGCGGTATCTAATAATAACCCTTTTTAACTAAAAATCGTACGTAAAATAAAATAAAAACTTTGAATATCGGTTTGCATTTTCATTGATTATATTTATTATCAACTATAAGTGACAGCAACAAACAATAAGATATTTTTTTCTGATCCATCACCCCGAAAAATCTGCCGGATATGAACCTCGTCCGTTGTAGGGAGGATTTAAAACAATCTTTAGAATTGGCAAGCGGATTGATGATCGCAGTGCTAGACGTCACGCACGTTTGCTGCTGTTGCTCGTCGCTGCTTTGGTTATTGTATATTATTAGCTTTAAATATTAATTTTGTTCTGATACGCAGAACGAGCTTAGAGTATGTTAAAATATTATGTGTATGTGTATAAAGGAGTATGCTTGAGTTTGTATTTAATTTTTATATTTATAGGATACAAGGCAGAAAATTTGCGCCTAGCCAACATATTATTTATTAAAATTAAGATGTTTTTGTTTTAAATTTCAATAGCTTTGCGAATCATTATCAGTGTTTTGCGGGGATTTGTGGTCTATCAAATCTGATGAAATGTTTGGGTCGATGTTCACATACTTCCCGGAACGTCGGTGCTTCACGTCAAATATATTGTATTTATTTATGCGTGATAACAGAACTTTTGGTTTTTCTATTAAATATTTCTTTTATAATAAGACTAGCCTGTGACTTCATCCACGTGGATTTTGACATAAACAAATGAATTGTCCGTGGAAGGATTAGGGGATATCTCCCCTCCAGCAAGATATTCAGCTCGGAAGGCGGCTAATATTCCATGTTACTACCATACGGAGCTTTTTCTATACATACATATTCGTTTGGAAGCTTTGATAGCATGATTTAGGTTTTTCTTGTGCTCGGTCTGTTTACGTTATCGTAGAGCGATAACATTTTTGAAGAAGAAATGAGGATGGCTGCCAATGTTTGTTTGTTATTTTATTCGATAACCACTATACGAATTATCTGAAATATATGTTTCAGTTCCTGGGCGACACTCATGACAGACAGCTTCGTTCATCGGAGACTTTTGCTCTCATTATACCCCTTCATTGTTCGGGTTTCATATCTTCATCGTTAGCTTGGAAGCCGCGCGCCTAAATAATGACCTGTCTGAAAAGTTAAGACAACCTACCTGCAAACAAACATTTAAGACGAATGTTCGGGCTCATTTCCTAAAATAAATAAATAAATAGTTGTTCATTTCGGCTCAGTCTTATAGCAGTTACCCATTGATCTCTTATTAAAATATTATTTGGAAACCTAAAACCGTAAAAAATATTAGATAGTAAAGTAGTTCATACTCAAGAACTGAAACAAGAACATCAGCGAGGTAATAATAAATATATAATCTTAAATTCAATTTGATGTAACATAATAACACGTGATTAAAAAAATCAATAATTATTTTCACAACATATATTTCTATGACTTTATCTACAACTTACTTACCCAAATCCTGGGCTATTAGAAAAAAGAAATACCGGTAACACTCTCCCGTTACGTCATCTCAGAAAGTTGACATTTTGTTCCGAAAAACATCAAAATGAGGGCTAATAATCTTCCACTCACCAGGTGTCACTAGTTGTGACTGAGGTAAAGCTTTTTGTTACACAATGTCAGTTAATTGAGAAATTAGTTTTAAATAATAGTTTACCAGTTTCTAGAGTATTATATTAATACACAAAACAATGCCTCAGTAGTTTGATCTTTAAGTTTTGCACTTTTTAAATTCATTTTTCTTCTTTTAGTTATATTTATAGTTTGGTTTATTCATTTCTAATCTAATTAATATAAAATAACCTTTACATTTTCCTAAGAAATTATCTTCCCCACTATGAAATTTGTCAAATATTTCACCTCGTTGTAAAGTGGCGCCGCCCTGGTGGCAGAAAATTTCTGACTTTTTGTGTCGGAATGACAAAAATATATAGTTAAATAAGTGCTTAGGTGTAAAACGATATTCCTTCAGACATTTCGTTCACTTTAATATTGTTTTAGCACCATCTAATTACACAAGACGGAAACATAAGATTTTATGGAAAAACTTACTGTACGACAACTCGGTATGTACTGACGAAAATGAGCGTAGTTGATGAATGTGTGTGCGTGATCGCGTGTGTTTACATAAAAGAGCTGATTTTATGGCTTCACCAAAAACAAAGGCCGCGCTTTATCTAACTTTTTTTTACTTCGTCTGAGATTACATCAACTAAGGAATTAATGAGAACCACAAACAGAACAAAAAAATACAATTTTCCCAATTTTCTTTACATTTAACTGGTAAAAAGTAAAAAGTACCTGAATCAAGCAAGCTGAACCTGAAGCAAGAAACGAAAAAGGCAAAGGGAGACATGTCTTCTAGAATTACTCAACAATTTGTTATTGCTTTATATATCATCCATTTTCAGGCGAACTTCGAATAATTTCGTAATAAAGAAAAAAAAAAGTGAGAAACTGTTTGGTTCTACTACTTTGTTTGCAAGTAGATGCTTTGGTACATTGTATTAAAAAAAACTATTTAAGTACCTAATTCTTTTTGGATAATACCGTGTATTCAGTTCTGGAACAGAATATTTAAATATTATAATTTCCGTTTCTACTTTCATATATAATAAGTACAAGGGGACACAATTTTGAAGATAACATTTTTTTAAATATTTCTTAATTCATTGGGTTGGCGATCAACTGTATTCAGTCTGGACGCAGCCATAATGTTGTGGGTTATGGCTACTCTGAGCGACCTAGCGCGATTTCGAGAGTGGCGGCAATTCTGGACAGTACTTTTTTGATATAACGCCGCACGCGCATATTTTTCGTGTTACTTAAGCTCGTCTCTCAAGATCTCTTTCACCCTGGAAGTGTTGTGCTTGTGACTTATGGACTACTATATATTACTAGCATTGCGCCGACTGCCCCGAGCTTCTTAAGCCAACCCCTGGATTCGTGGTTGCAGGGAGATTGTAGCGGTAATTCGCTTTCTATATGGTAGAATATCGTACATAATCATTTTAGATCGTTCGATCCGGATTAATATTTTTCAGTTTGTATTGTCTTGTAAACAAAATTATTGCAGTATTACGTACTCATTCCTTTTACGTGGTAAACTTCTAATTCGCCATTTTGCAACGCAAAATGTCGGACGACGAATCGCCGTGTGGACAGGTTAATTTCGAAAGAGATTTAATTCTTCTTGAGCGTAATCGTATTCTTTAACTAGCGGCGACAAATAAATAACATTTCCGCTCTCGTGCTATTGATTTAGCTGCTCACCAAAGAAAATTCAACAAAGTTCAAAAAAAATGAAAAAACGCTCACTAAAATAAAATAATTTCATAAAGAGGAGTAGATTAAAGTTCGTAATGATTTTAACGATTTATATTATACGAAAGAATTGTAGATACCCAATTCCTGAGTGTTGCTATTGATCAGCATGTAAACTGGAAATTACTCGTTAAGAAAGTATGCAAAAAATTAATCAATTTGTTTATCCACTACGTAGACTTCAAAATGTAGCAGGCCCGCAAGCAGCGCGTGTTGCTTGCTACGGGTTCGTTGAATCCGTCTTAAGATATGAACTACTCTTGTGGGGCAAAAAAGTTTAAGGGTGCGTTTGCAAATCGGGCAAAATTATGCTGTTTTTCGGTACATTTTTGTGACAAAAATAAACCAAACCAAACATAGCTAATAACTACCACGTATAGAATGGTTCTTCATCTTCAAATGGTAGTAACTTTTTTGTTGAAAATAATAGTTTTTTATATTGTAAAAACGATCTTCCCTAGCCATTTTCTACAAAATTAACGATACCGGCTCATGTTTAGGTACATTTTTTGTTCTATTATCAACATATATTAATTTATAAAAATACTATAAGTAGGCAAATATATTCTATTAAAAATAGTGGTGTTTACTTTTTAACAAAATGTCACAAATAAGCGTAAAAAAAATAAAAACTGATGCTTATTTTTTCACATATTTTGCTAATACGGATGAATCATAATGGATTGCACTTACATACTCAAAGCAATAAGGGTTAATTTATTTTTGGTGCCTGTTTTGATTTATTGTACAAAATTTTCGATGAAACCACAGTCCGCGCTCGGCCGCCGTCGTGAGTGGATACTGTATCGCCTGCCTGATTGCAGCAGCTGAAAAAGATCGCTGTACAAACCAAAATATTCGAATTTGATACATAGGTACTTGACAAGGTAAAATAATATTATTATTTTTATAATCACACATTTTTATTATAATATTTTGTATCACTAAAAGTAAGAGGGATTTATATACAAATATATATATATGTATATATATATATATATATATATATATATATATATATATATATATATATATATATATATATATATTAGTCCTTACATATGAAATTAGCGTTTTGTCGTACTGACCACTTTGATCTCAAATATCCCCTCTTTGGTTAAGAATTCAAATTCAAATTTATAAATTCATTTAGCTGGTACATTTGAGTTTTGAAAACAGTCATTCATTTGTTTTTCCTCATTATTTTATTCTTTGGCGTCGCTTGTTACCGCACAATGGAAAACATGAAATATCGGTATATTTACGAGTATGAGTTCTACCGTGGCACCAGTGCTGCAGAAAAAGCTCGAAGGATTAATGATGTGTACGGCGCTGGTGTCGCAAAAGAAAGCACGGTACGTTTTCGGTTTCAATGTTTTCGTTCTGGAAATTTCGACCTTCAGAACCAACCCCGTGGACGGCCGGAGACCAAAGTGGAAAATGAAGAATTAAAGGCTATTGTGGAAGCGGATCCATCACAAAGCACTTCAGAGATAGCTGCAGGCTTCGGGTAAGTGATAAAACTGTATTAATCCACTTGAAGCAAATCGGGAAAGTAAAAAAACTTGAACGATGGGTACCTCATGAATTGAGTGAATCGAACTTGCAAACACGCGTCGACTGCTGTGTTACTTTGCTCAACCGACACAATAATGAAGGGATTTTAAATGGAATCATTACTTGTGATGAAAAGTGGATACTGTACGATAATCGGAAGCGCTCGTCGCAATGGCTGAACCCTGGAGACCCAGCCAAATCCTGCCCTAAACGAAAATTGACTCAGAAAAAGTTACTTGTGAGTGTTTGGTGGACTAGCGAAAGTGTCGTTCACTATAGCTTTCTAAAATCTGGCCAAACGATTACGCCAGATATCTATTGTCAGCAACTGCAAACCATGAAGGAAGAACTAGCTGCTAAACAACCGAGATTGGTCAATCGCTCTAGGCCACTGCTGCTTCACGACAACGCAAGACCACACACTACACAACAAACAACCACTAAGTTAGATGAGCTACAATTGGAATGTCTGCGACATCCACCGTACTCCCCGGACCTTGCTCCAACAGATTACCATTTTTTCCGGAATTTAGACAACTTCTTACAAGGAAAAAAATTCAACTCCGATGCGGCAGTCCCAAACCACCTTCAAAGAGTTTATTGATTCTCGTCCCCATGGTTTTTTTTTAGTAAAAGGATCAATGAACTACGTATGAGATGGCAAAAATGCATAGATAACAACGGTGCATACTTTGATTAATTAAATATATTTTACAAAAAAAAATTGACTTAATATTCTTCCCGTACAAAACGCCAATTTCATATGTAAGGACCTAATAAATGCCTATTCGTCTTGGACTTTATGGAGTGATCTGAAAGTGTACATCGGTGACTGCTACTAGAACTTCTAGACGAGTAGAACTAGGTATGCCGAGTTTGGGCTCGATTTGTTAGTTATGATGAGACCTAATCTCTGGGCTTGATGGACAAACCTGATGGTGTACTTTGGTGACTACTACTGTAACTCCTGGATGAGTAGAACTAGGTGTTTAAATAAAACTAGTTTTACGGATTTTATCGCGTATATTAACTTATTTTATATTCCCTACGTTTCGAGTACTTTACAGCACCCATGGTCACGGGGGGGACTGAGGTATTTGATGACCCAATGTCATGGTTAACCACGGTTACCTCCAGATTAAAAATTATTAATTTTGTTCCGATCTACGCAGTATGAACTAACAGTATCTTGAAGTCTTGCAGTTGTATGCTTGGGTTGGGATTTAATTTTATTAATTAGGATCCCAAGCAGATGGTATACCAGCCATCTTCTCTATTGAAATTAGGATGTTTTTGAATCGGTGTTCTTTGAGGATTTGTGGTCTATCAAATCTAATGTAGTGACAGGGGCGATCCTGTACATGTTCACAGACTGCAGACTTCCCGGAGCGTCGATTCTTCACATCAGCTATGTGTTCTTTAACGCGGGATTTTATTGATCTTTTATTTGTCCTATATAAGAGACCACATTCACAATCAAGCATACACTCCTGCATCTTGCAGAGGGACATTACACTTAACTCATGGTAAAACTGACTAATCTTCTTCGGCGGCTTGAAGTATGTTTTAATAGAAGCACGCTTCAGGGTGTAGCCAATCTTGTCAGTGACACCTCTGACATATGGCAGTACAGCAGGCACTCGCTCGACTGTGGCCGGCTTCACTCGTTCACTGTGACGTAGGCGCGGGACCCAGCTTATTGTCGTGCAAAACTTGCTTGACGTGTTGGAGCTCGGCGGCCAGGTGTTTACTGTCACAGATCCCTCGTGCTCTCTGAAACAAAAATTTACCCACGGTAGCTAACTGTGAAGGATGGTGATGAGAGTCACCGTTTAAATATCTATCTGTATGGGTCTTTTTTCTATACACAGTGTGGCTCAAGGTGTTATCAGGATTCCGAATTACTAACACATCTAGAAAAGCTAAAGAGTTGTTTGCCTCTAACTCCATTGTGAATTGAATTTTAGAATTTATGGAGTTAAGATGGTCTAAAAATGCAGTTACTTTATCTAAAGGTAGAATTGTGAAAGTGTCGTCTACGTACCGCTTGTAGAATCTTGGATTTACGGGAGAAGTAAGTAGGGCTTTCTCCTCAAAGTCTTCCATGAATATATCGGCGACAATGGGAGATACAGGTGAGCCCATCGCCACTCCATCTACTTGCTTGTAGTACTCCTCCTTCCACAATAGGTAGCCAGATGTAAGGCAGTGCCTAAGTAATGCTGCATATTCTATGGGCATGTTGTTTTCCTCCAGCCTTCTAGTTACAATCGAGATGCAGTCTTCAACAGGTAAGCATGTGAACAGAGACTGCACATCAAAACTGACCATAGTTTCATTGTCTGCCATATGTAGGTCTTTAATCTCGCTGACAAAATGGTAGGAATCCTTTGTGTGTGCTCTTGTATGTCCCCTAAGCGGTGTAAGTATTTTCGCTAAGTGTTGAGCCAATCTGTAAGTTGGTGAATCGATTTGGCTAACTATGGGACGTAGTGGAGCATTGGGCTTGTATTTTGGTAACCCATACAACTTCGGTGGTTTGGCACACGTAGGTATTATCGATTTTACGTCCAGATTTAATTTTTCGGAGTGTTTCTTTATGAGATCACTAGTTGTTTTAAGTGTGTTATTTGTTGGGTCGTTTTTAACCTTTTTATAAGTGCTTGAATCCGACAAAAGTTCTTGTATTTTAAAATTATAATCTGACGTATCCATGACTACCGTGGCATTTCCCTTATCTGCGCGGAGAATCGTGAGTTCTGGTTTATTGCGTAGATTATTCAACGCTTTATATTCGTCCTTAGGTAGATTCGGTTTCGGTGCTGAACTTCGACGTAACATAGATGAAATGTCTTGTCGTATCGCTTCCAAATCTTCCTTTTGCATATTGTTTTTAAATAAACAGTCCTCGACACTGCAGATAATTTCCTCGTACGGTAACTTTTTAGGTGTTATGGCGAAATTAAGGCCTTTCGATAATACTCTAATTGTTGCATCATCCAGAGTTTGTTTTGACAGATTATAGACCGCGTTTAGTCTATGATCAGTGTTTGTGGTCAACGGTTGCGCTTCGTTCTCACGTTGACACAGATGTTTGACATTTAATTTGGTCGTTAATTTTTGATATTTTACTATATGTTTGTTTTTGCATTCGTTATATTTATTAATTTCTCGTTTATTTAACGTTTCGATGCAATTATTATAATCAAATGTCGTTAAGACTGCCTTTAACTCACTGAATGATGTGTCTATGGATTTGTTTATGTCATGTAGATCGGAGCGTTTTTGTTGGATTACCGTTCGTAACAACTTTTTACTTGCCTGATTTAAGATCTTAGCACTTCCTCGAATGTCCTTTTTAGTGGATATTTTGACACACGTAGGAATGAGATTATGGTCTCGGCATCTCTTCAAGAAATTTAAGGCTGTTAGATATCTTGCGCGCTTGGTCATGAGATCTTTTAATCGGCGAATTTTTACTTTTCTACCACGAATTTTTACGATTCACCAACTTACAGATTGGCTCAACACTTAGCGAAAATACTTGCACTGCTTAGGGAACATACAAGAGCACACACAAAGGATTCCTACCCTTTTTCTCAGCGAGATTAAAGACCTACATCTGGCAGACAATGAAACTATGGTCAGTTTTGATGTGCAGTCTCTGTTCACATGCTTACCTGTTGAAGACTGCATCTCGATTGTAACTAGAAGGCTGGAGGAAAACAACATGCCCATAGAATATGCAGCATTACTTAGGCACTGCCTTACATCTGGCTACCTATTGTGGAAGGAGGAGTACTACAAGCAAGTAGATGGAGTGGCGATGGGCTCACCTGTATCTCCCATTGTCGCCGTTATATTCATGGAAGACATTGAGGAGAAAGCCCTACTTACTTCTCCCGTAAATCCAAGATTCGACAAGCGGTACGTAGACGACACTTTCACAATTCTACCTTTAGATAAAGTAACTGCATTTTTAGACCATCTTAACTCCATAAATTCTAAAATTCAATTCACAATGGAGTTAGAGGCAAACAACTCTTTAGCTTTTCTAGATGTGTTAGTAATTCGGAATCCTGATAACACCTTGAGCCACACTGTGTAGAAAAAGACCCATACAGATAGATATTTAAACGGTGACTCTCATCACCATCCTTCACAGTTAGCTACCGTGGGTAAATTTTTGTTTCAGAGAGCACGAGGATCTGTGACAGTAAACACCTGGCCGCCGAGCTCCAACACGTCAAGCAAGTTTTGCACGACAATAAGCTTCGGGTCGCGCCTACGTCACAGTGAACGAGTGAAGCCGGCCACAGTCGAGCGAGTGCCTGCTGTACTGCCATATGTCAGAGGTGTCACTGACAAGATTGGCTACATCCTGAAGCGTGCTTCTATTAAAACATACTTCAAGCCGCCGAAGAAGATTAGTCAGTTTTACCATGAGTTAAGTGTAATGTCCTCTGCAAGATGCAGGGTGTACAAGCTTGATTGTGAATGTGGTCTCTTATATAGGACAAACTAAAAGATCAATAAAATCCCGCGTTAAAGAACACATAGCTGATGTGAAGAATCGACGCTCCGGGAAGTCTGCAGTCTGTGAACATGTACAGGATCGCCCCCGTCACTACATTAGATTTGATAGACCACAAATCCTCGCTAAAGAACACCGATTCCTTCCAAGGATGATTCGCGAGGCTATTGAAATCAAAAAACATCCTAATTTCAATAGAGAAGATGGTTGGGTGCTACTATCTGCTTGGGATCCTATAATTAATAAGATTAAATCCCAACCCAAGCATACAACTGCAAGACTTCAAGATACTGTTAGTTCATACTGCGTAGATCGGAACAAAAATTAATAATTTTTAATCTGGAGGTAACCGTGGTTAACTATGACATTAGGACGTCAAATACCTCAGTCCCCCCCCGTGACCATGGGTGCTGTAAAGTACTCGAAACGTCGGGAATATAAAATAAGTTAATATACGCGATAAAATCCGTAAAACTAGTTTTATTTAAATGTGTAGTGTTCGCGTAAATATAAGAAATCATTATATAGAACTAAGTGTGCCGAGTTTCGGCTCATTTTGTTAATTATGATTAGACCTTACCCTCGGACTTGATGGAGTGACCTGATGTTGTACTTCGGTGACTACTACTGGAACTCATGGACGAGTAGAAGTAAGTGTGCCGAGTTTGGGCTCGTTTTAGTAGTTATGATGAGACCATATCTCCGGACTTGATGGAGAGACCTGATGATGTACTTCGGTGACTATTACTGTAACTCCTGGACGAGTAGAAAACTAAGTGTGCCGAGTTTGGGCTCGTTCTGTTAGTTATTATTAGACCTTACCCCCGGAATTGATGGACAGACCTGATGGTATACTTCGGTGACTATTTCTGGAGCTCTTGGACGAGTAGAACTAGGTGTGTCTGTCACTCCATCAAGTCCGGGGGTAAGTTCTCATCATAACTAACAAAACCAGCCCAAAGTCCACAGCCACCATCTCACTGCTAATAGAGGGCTTCTAGTGCCTAGCAGTCTCTAGAGCATCTATTCGTATTTCGTATCTAAGTATATTTTTGAAGGTATAAGAAATGAGAAAAAAAATCAATCTTTCAAATTATGTACCTATCAAAATGTTTTTATTTGATTACGATTCCCGCACCCGCAGCTAACCGTGCGTACACTTGTGTGTGTGACCCGTGTCAATGTAATAGTTCGATTCTATACCTATCAATTTTGCAAACGCATCCTTAAAGCAGTGGACTGCCTTTTATAATATCAAAGAATTCTTTGGCCATAAATTTTGACCTGATAAGACATGCAGGAAGTTGATGGATGCAGGTGGCTCAGGACAGTGCTTTGTGGCATTCCTTGGGGGAGGCCTATGTTCAGCAGTGGACTTGTGAAGTGCTGTAATAATGATGATGATGATGAAATTTTGATTTTGCTTTTCATTTTTCATTGACTTAACTAAGTATGTAGATCCAGGATTTTGCGTGATATTTCTCAATTGAATAAAAAGTTATTTCTCTAATTTTATTATGTTCTTCTAAAAACATAAATGTCATCATTACAAAGTGGAAGTTACATACAGGTCTATTGTGAGTTTATTTCTAAATTTTGTTCATTTATTCTGAACACATTTATTTTAAATAATTTTTTCGCATGCCACGAAAGGCAAAAAGGTATCCATCCGTCTATACCCATGTTTTTAGCGAAATAAATAATTTGATTTTGATTTTTATACTATTGTTATTCATTTAAATAATATGAAGAAGGAGGATGAGCAGCAGCGCCGCGTGAGTCAGTCTTTTCAATCATCCGATGCCATAGTGCAAGCAAACAGAAAAAACCTACATATTTGGCCACTGCTAGAATTTAACGGCGATCCAATCGATTGGCCGTACATAACAACAGCACTTACTGTAGTGTACAGTTAAAAGCGAGCCACAAAATCTAATTAAATCTATTTCTATAACCGTTGAAAATTTCTTTGCCTTAGATATTTTAGTGTCGCGTTATGATAATAAAATAATTATTGCATCAAAAGACCTTGATAAAATTCTCGAATATTGAACCTTGTTCATTTGTTCGTTATTTATCAAGAGATTATTAAAGAGTTGAAGTTATGAATTTTCCCATAACTCAATGGAGTTTTATAATATTAAAAATTTTGTTGCGTGAAATTCCGCTCACTACTAGAAGGAAATTTGAACGTTCATTGAGTAAACCATCCGAAATTCTTGACAAAATAAAAACATTAGTTTTAATTGCTTACACGTTGGATACGACGCTCAGAATTGTAAATCAAATTTTGTACGTCGTTCGTGTTATAAACGACATCATACTTTCATTCATTTTTTAACGCAATCGTTATCGGCCATATTAGCAAAACAGGGCGGCCGATAGTGCTATAACGCTTTCTCTTACCAGAGGAACGTAGAAGTGTTTCACGGCTGAGTCATCTCTTACCTCACCTGCCAACAATGCTACGCCACAATGCCACGGTGCATAATAATTGGGCGTCCAATGCGCCTTTAATTCGTACGAATACAGTTCTATTATCTACAGCGCTTGTTGATATTTGCGTAGGTGAGTAAATGGTATCAACCTTTCTATGTATTGCAGACACTGGAAGCCAAGCCTCCTTAATCACAGAAGCTTGCATATAAATATTCCGGTTTTTGGCATAGGCGATACCGATTCTATGCAACCTAAAGGTTTCATGTTTAATTACTACAAAAGGTAAACAGCAACTAATTTTGTCAAAATTAATTACAAAAATGCCCAGTGTACGTCTGCCCTTTACAGGGTGGTCACATTTAAAAAAAATAACTTAGCTGACCCCGACTTTCATACACCCCTACCGGCAGAAATGTTGCTAGGAGCGGATGTACTATCCCATATTTTATTAGGCAACATGATTACTCTACCACCGAGTTTCCTGATTGCGATGAATAGCGTGCTACGTTACTTATTATTAGGAAAAATAACGTTCGATCCAATCGTTTCGACTCCACTCCAAGTATGACAACGACAATCTTAAAAAATTTTGGGAGCTAGAATCATTTACTCCTGACGAGGAGCTACGTGAATCTTTTTTCCGAAAGACGCATACGCAGGACGAGTCAAGACGGTACGTTGTCGCCCTGCCGTTAAAACCAAATGCACGGCCCCTCGGCGATTTGCGGCAAATTGCATTAGCTCGCTTTCGAAAATAAGACTATAGATTTGAACGCAACCCCCTGCTAAATCCTGATTATCTCACGTGCCTCCAGGAGTATGTGAACCTCGATCATATGGAGCCCGTTGATAGTGAGACTTTGCAAGATGCCAGCTATTATATACACACCACTGCGTAGTTAAAGGATACAGCGAAACAACTCACACGCGCGTGGTGTTCGATGCGAGTTGTCGAACGACGAGTGATTTGTTACTTAATAACGTTCTCCTAACCGGTTCCAAGCTTCACCTTGATATAGTAAATTAGTAGACGTACTTTTAAAGTTTCGTGTTATGCCGTAGCGTTTACTACGGATATTAAACAAACGTATCGCGAAATATACTGCTTCGTGAAACCAATAGGGACTTTAAGCGCATCTTATGGCGTAAATCGCCAGAACAACCTTTACTGTCATCGCACGGTCAAATTCGATGTAAAAATTTATTTGTTTGTACGTCTTCCATGCGTATACGAATACCATCCACCTAAATAGAATAAAATTTTCGTTTAAAACCTTATAGTGTGCGCGCCCACGTAAGTTCCTGACAGGGAAAAAGTAGTTTTTTTTTATTCGTTGTATACCCAGATATCTTTGAAGATGCCGTAAGTCGAAATCGGTCGGTATAATATAAAGTAAATATAAGAAAAATTAAAAGTTAAATAACTATTTTACGTGGTAGAGCCATGATGCAGCTATATTAGTAGTATAGTTGTAGTACGAATGGGTCAGCTCGACCGGGGAAGGACCACGCTCTCATAGAATACCAGCGTAAAATAGCAACTTAACACTGCTGTGTTTCGTATGGTGAGTGCAGAGAACCGGAGACCCTTTTTACTGGAAAAGAGGCATTCCATCTTAGTCCTCACGGGTGACAACGCATCTGTATTTTGATTCTTTATTGAAGATAGATGTAGATGTCTATGGGTCACAGCAACCACTTACCATCAGGTGGACTGTGTGCTCGTTTGTCACCCTATCCTATAAAAAATAAAAATAAACTACGTGTCAACGAAGTAACATAGCAGTTTAATAATAATGATAAGCTATAACATATTATATAAAAATCTGTACACAGTAATATGTTACATAAAGGCACCTTCGTGTATCAAAGTGCGATCAATCCAGCGGAACGGCCCAAGAACTGAGATAACTTTAAAAATGTATGACATATTTTAATTTTTGAAACTCAGTTAAGGCTATTTTTTTTGTAATTCAAGCCTGAATTTGAAATCGCCGTGTATTGGCTGTGTGAATCCACTACACCATATCACCACGCGTTCACTGTTAGTCTTAGAAAACGTGTCAGGAAAAAAAAGAAAAAGGAGAGCATCATGAAGTGAAAATCTGCATTTTAGTTAACAATTTGTAATCATTTTCAATTTGACATTTGCTAGCTCTTAAATGTCATTGCTTCACTTCAGTACAGGTAAGCACCGTTGCAACCACAACCACAGTTTCCACTGCAGCTTCCGGTGATGGAGACAATACCACCAGCTGGAACTTCACCACCGAATCTAACAGCGCCCAGAATCGGCACCTGACCGACCACTAGGGTGCTACCAGCGACACCCATCTCGCCAGCGACAGCTACGTCACCAATGCCTGTGCCTCCGTAGGCTGGACCAGCAATGCACCCTGGGTTGCCAAGGGCGCCAGAGGGCAATGACCATCCAACCCTAATCCAGGTCCGTAAGCAAATTCAGTAGCTAAAGCAGGTCCACATCCCAATCCATACTCAGCAGTGAATCCTGGAGCATAGCCCAAGCCAAGTCCAGCTCCGAGACACTGACTGTATACATTCTGAAAATGGAGAAATATTTTTACAATGTGCCGTGACCCTTTTAACTGACTTTCTATTCTAATCTATTCTATTCTCGATTTATGGAATATAGTGTCAAAATTGATTCATGAATATAAATTTCAACTACATAGGTTAAAAGTAAGTTGTTTTTTTATTTATCCAAATTATATAAAATTATTATATTACAGGAAGATTATAATAAATCTGCTAGAGTTTTACCTGGATCAAGCATGCTTGAACGCAGAGCAAGAAGAAAGCGAAAGAAGACATGTTTAAAGTTTTTCCAACTGCACGAAGTCTAAAGTGATTAACAAATGTAAAAACAATGCATTATATACTGTTTACTCCCTGTACGATTAAAAAAAATAAACCTAAACGTGCTCCGTAAAATAATTATATCGATGAGACATTGACTTGTGTTTCAATTGTTGTGGAAAGTGACAAATTTTGATTTTAATTTCAAAAAATACATAACAAATAAAATGTGTGAAAAAGAGACGGATGTTGGTATACTCAGCAAGATCATGAGCAAAAATTTTAAATATGTATCAAAGACTAGAATAATGCTCTATGTTCTCCACAAATAAGGCATTATTTAACTTGACACAAGGAGTGAAACAGAGAAAAACACCCCTCAAAACTATACAAGCGAAATGAAATAATGAAGGCCTTATTAATATAAAATTGCACAAAATTTATAAAAAATAATATATTATAGAGCATAACTTTACTACGAGGAAATAATGAAGATTTTAAATTATGATGAATGTAATGATAAATTGTAATGAATATTTTTTTATTATTAACTATATTTATTTATATGTAGGAATTTAATGTCAACTTTTAAAAAGTTTTATGATTTGTTTTAGTTTTTGTATTACGAGTAGGCTCTTTGTGTTTGTCACGTTTAAAGGAACATGGAATTGCGTGATATTATTTCAAAAACATTTCGATATATGTCAGCGTACATAGTTCAAAGCTCTATATATAACCCAATCGACTCTAATTATACTCACACTTGTTTCCAATTTACACAACAATATGTGCGCCAAAGCATTCATTATTTTCTTCGCTGAAGCACTCATGGTTCAGGTAAGAAAAAAAAACTAACTACTAAACGTCTTAATACAATTAAATTTCGCAAGTTCAAAATTTATTTGGTTTCAGATTTTAATAAATATTATAGCTTTAATTAAAGAATATAATTTTTAATTAAATAAAAATAAGAAATAATTGAAAACAGTGGCTTCGAATATTAATAAAAATAGTAGTTTTAATTAGAGTAGTTATAAGAAATGAATGTAATATAACTTACCATTTTAATTAATATTCAGACCATCACTGCCTACTGCTTGGGCAACGGACTGGCCTACGAAGGTTCCTTGATTGATGGTGCTCCCTGCGGCGCCCCTTGGGGAGGCTTAGGCTGGGGTGGTTACGGTGCCGGTTGCGGTCTCGCTGCCATTCCAACAGCTAGCGGCGGTGGTTTCCCTGTTGCCAGCGCGTCTCCCATCCCACCTGTTGGAGTATCTGTTCTCTCAGAGAACGAAATCGGAGGAATCCTGGCTGTCGGTGGTGAGCTGCCTTTCCTGGGCACCGTTGGTTTGGAGGGTGTGCTTCCAACTGCTGGTGCTGGTGCCGTCTCTTACGGTTGTGGAGACGGTGCCGTGGGTATCATAAGCGAAGACATCGGCGCGTCTGCTTGGGGTTATCCGGGCGCCACTGGGTTGGGTTACGGACTTGGCCTTGCTAACGGATTCGGTTATGGTCCCGCTTTCGCTGGACGCACCATCGGTGGTTGCGGTTGCGGTTGCGGTATCTAATAATAACCCTTTTAACGAAAAATCGTACGTAAAATAAAATAAAAACTTTGAATATCAGTTAGCATTTTCATTGATTATATTTATTATGAACTATAACTGACAGCAACAAACAATAAGATATTTTTTTCCGATCCATCACCCCGAAAATCTACTGGATATGAACCTCGTCCGTTGTAGGGAGGATTTACAATAATCTTAAGAATTGGCAAGCGGATTGATGATCGCAGTACTAGAAATCACGCACGTTTGCTGCTGCTACACGTCGCCGGTCTGGTTATTGTATATCTGGCGTAAACGGCATGGTTATATTGCTGTTATCTATAGGAGGCCTTAAGTCTAGATTCTCTAACGGCACCAACGAAGGGTTATTATACTATTACGGTTTCTTAGAGATGGGTGGGGAAATTATTTTATAGTTAAATCGGGCTACCTTTAGCTTTAGCTTTGAATATTAATTCTAGTCTGATCACGCACAACGAGCTTGGAGTAATGTTTGCGCCTTTTATAGATAAAAATTAATAATATAATAATGTCTGTGGAATAACTTTATGAACGTGTGTCAATTTATGCATTTCGCTTTCCGGGTTGATTTATGACTCGGTTTATGAACGCGCCCCGCAATAATCATACCTATAATAATCTGTGGAGAACTATGGAACTGGAAGACGCCGCTTTGAGTGGTCGTATATCCCGCCGCACCGCATGTATTATGTTTTTGTTCAAGTAATTATGGACTTTTGAAGCTGCCTTAGTGGAGTACTTCACATATTCGCCAAGCCGAGGAATTTGGAGATTCAGTAAGTGTTTTGCTTTCTTTTGTCATATCGTGCATGAACTATTTTCCACAGGCATTCCGCATTTAGTATTTTTTGGTAATATTATAATCACCGCATATTCTTATTCTCCGCATATCAAATAAAGTTATAGTCCACTTGCTCTCTTTATCCACCACTTTTTAGTCTTTCTCGCCATATTCTCTCTTTTTTAACCATTTTTTGGTCCATACGATCGGTTTATACCATGTAATTATTGCATAAATGTATTTTATGCAATAATTATAGATATAAATAATTTTTCTTTCCTCACCTTATAAAAAAACTAAGTACAGCGAAAGTGAATCATCGATTTCTTCAAGTGATGAGTTTGAGGATCCTGTTAATAATGAAGAAAACTCAGATAATGATGTTTATACAAAATCCAACAAAACCCTCACAAAATGATTCTTTATCATGGTCTACGTCATCTGAAGTACTAAAAGATGTACCTTATGGTATCAGAAATGAACGTGGGAAACTAATGCTTGGCACAACTCGCGTCTATGACGATGGTCGCATCTTAAAAATTTGAAATAATAGTTTGAAAAAACTCCAGGCTTAAAAGAGTTTTTGTTTAAAAAGCCACCAAATTTAGATATTGTAACAGAGGAAGACTTACAAAATTATAAATTGTTACGTTTGGATACTAATGCACACAAACGTAGTTGTTATCCATCCAAACCGATTAACAGTAACAAAGGATTTAAATATATGCAAGTGATCAAAACATTGTTTAAGTACTCGAAAAATCATAAAAGTAGTGTAAAAAGTCTTCCAAAGGAAGAAGGAGTTGATATTTTAAAAGAAGTTAAAAAATATACTAATTTGGTTTACTGGAACGATCCAAACAAGTTAGTGGAACGATTAAAATTACTACTCGGATCATGGGGAGCTGGTAACACTGGGGTTTATAATTAAATTTATGCAATAATCGAAGAAATGCGTGAAGCTGGCATCATAAAAGACCTTAAATATATTAAGCTGCCTACAGGAGGATTACGCAGTACCATTTCATTACAGAAGCCAATCTTTTATTGCCAAACACTATACATAGTATTGTCTGCGGTCCATCGAATTGCGGAAAAACTAACTTAGTTATCAGTTTATTGTTACACCAGAATGGACCACGTTTCCGCAACCTTTATGTATATTCAAAGTCTTTATATCAACCTAAATACTTATTTTTAGAAAAAGTACTGCAGAAGGTAGCAGGCATATCTTATTACAAGTATAATCATAATAGCGAAATTTTGAGTCCACACAAAGCTTTTAACTGTTAAAAGTGCACTGCACGTATGGCCCGGCTCGAACCGGGGTGTTATCACGACCTCACAGAAGACTAGCGTGCAGTAGAAGCTCTGCTTCTGCATTTCGTCTGGTGCGTGCAGGTGGCCGGAGGCCCAAACTCCCCCCCCCCCTTAACATGGTAGCGGAGTTAAATAATACACTACCCCAGGAGGGTACCAGCACCCCCGGTGATGGAGAATCCCTCGCTGAGCATCCACGCCCAAGCTACCCTACTCTTCCTAAGCGTGGGTGCTCAGGGTGCCCGTGTATTCTTGGGCGAAATTCCGCTCAAGACTAAACCTGCTCGGGGCAAACGGAGCAATAAGTCAAAGGCGCCCCCTGCCACGCTGCAACATCAGGGGACTTCATTCAAACCTTAACGCCGTCCACTACCATCTGGAAACGGCGAAGCCCGCCTTGCTCCTTCTAACCGAGACACAGGTGTCCTCTCCGGCTGATAATACTTCGTATCTCTCCTACCTGCAGTACAAATTAGAACACTCCATTGTGCCCCGGACTGGAGTTTGCGTGTACGTCAGAGAGGACATCTGTTTTCGACGGCTTGGCAGCCTTCAAGGTACGGACCTGTCCATCTTATGGCTGCGCGTAGACAGCGACGACCATCCCCGCGTCTACGGGTGCCTCTATAGGTCCCATAGCGGTGATGCCGACACAGACCGACTCATCGACCACGTCCAAATGGCTGCAGACTCCGTGCTACAACAGGTCGCATCCGCAGAGATTGTGATGCTTGGTGATTTCAACGCCCACCACGCTGAATGGCTTGGTTCTAGTTTAACCGATCATGCGGGTAGATATGTTTATGACTTTGCTGGAAGATCATGTACCTTCCCTGTTGGACCTTCTGCTGACCTCTCATCCGGACGGATTTCAGGTCTCCGTCGATGTCCCTCTTGGCTCCTCGGACCATTGTCTGATCCGGAGTACGGTGCCACTCACGCTCCCATCGCGGTTGCGTTCTGTAGGTTCCCGCCGTGTTTGGCATTATAGGTCAGCCGATTGGGATGAGATGCGATCTTTTTTTGGGGGCGGGTTTGTTTCTCACCAAGCGTTGTTGCTGATTCTGTCACTGATGTGGTGCTACAGGGAATGGAACTTTTTGTTCCATCATCTGTGGTACCTATCGGAGGCAGAATCCAGCCATGGTTTGGTCGCTCCTGCAAAATTGCATTACGCCATAAGCAAAAGTGCTACCAGACCTGGGCTCACGCATCGACGTCTCGGGACGCAAATACCAGCACCCTTAAAAAGAAGCATAATTCCGCCTCCAGGTCCTTCAAAAGTGTCATTGCAAGGCAAAGTCAGAGTACATCGGCAGAATTGGCGAAAAACTAGTTCGTCTTCCTTCGGGAACACGTGCATTCTGGTCTCTCGCCAAGGCTGTCCAGGGGAACTTCTGTCAGCCATCTCTCCCATCTCTGCACAGGGATGACGACTCACTAGCCCATGCCGCAAAGGATAAAGCCGATCTGCTGGGCTCTCTCTTTGCGTCCAACTCGACTCTTGATGACGGGGAGAACACATCGCCGACCATCCCGCGGTGTGAGTGCTCCATGCAGGATGTGCTGTTTATCCAACGCTCGGTGCGCAGTGCACTCCTCTCCCTGGACGTCAACAATTCGAGTGGGCCTGATGGCGTCCCTCCTATTGTGCTGAAGACGTGTGCTCCAGAGTTGGCACCGGTTTTAACGCGTTTTTTCCGGTACTCCTACTCGCTAGGCGTAGTCCCGAACTCATGAAAGACAGCTTTGGTGCACCCAATCCCTAAAAAAGGCAACCGCTCAGATCCGTCCAAATACAGGCCTATCGTTATCACCTCCTTGTTCTCCAAAGTAATGGAAAGCATTATTAACTGCCAGCTCATGCCGTACCTTTTTTAAATTTATTTAAGGCAACAAACAGTCATGTATAAAGATAGTAACATCATCATCATTACAGCCCTTCACAAGTCCACTGCTGAACATAGGCCTCCCCCAAGGAATGCCACAAAGCACGGTCCTGAGCCACCTGCATAAATCGACTTCCTGCATGTCTTACCAGGTCGTCACTCCATCTAGTGGGGGGACGCCCTACACTTCGTCCGCCGGTACGAGGCCGCCACTCGAGAACCTTTTTTCCCCATCTGTTGTTGGTTCTTCGAGCTATATGGCCGGCCCATTGCCACTTCAGCTTACTAATCCTTTGGGCTATGTCGGTAACTCTAGTTCTACTGCGGATATCCTCATTTCTAAGTTTATCACTCAGAGAAACCCCGAGCATAGCCCTCTCCATAGCTCGCTGAGTGACCTTGAGCTTCCTCATACGGCCAGCAGTGAAGGACCACGTTTCAGTTCCATAGGTCATCACTGGCAACACTCACTGGTTGTACAGTCTAGGTTTTAGGTTTTGAGGTATACCTGACGAGCAGATATGCCATAATTTCTCGAACGCTGCCCAGCCGAGTTGAATCCGTCGATTGACCTCTCGGTCGGTTGGAATTACCTAGTCGGACTCTTTGTACCAGGTAAACATATTCGTCAACAACTTCGAGCTTAGTGTCCCCAACAACTACAGGCATAGGTGTGACATGGACGTTACACATGACTTTTGTTTTGTCCATGTTCATCTTAAGACCTATCCGTTGGGAGACACTATTGAGGTCATTGAGCATAGTGCTTAGGTGCTCCAGCGATTCTGCCATGAGGACTATATCGTCGGTAAACCGAAGGTGAGTGATGTACTCGCCATTGACGTTAATACCGTATTCTTTCCAGTCCAGTAGCTTGAAAACGTCTTCCAATGCAGCGGTAAAGAGTTTCGGGGATATTACGTCACCCTGTCTTACACCTCTCTGCAGTTGGATAGGTTTCGTACTCTGATTCTGTACTCGGATAGCCATCGTAGCCGCAATGTACAAACACTTTAGTATTTCGATATACCGACAGTCAACTTGGCACCGCTGAAGGGACTGCAGCACCACCCAAATTTTGACGGAATCAAAGGCTTTCTTATAGTCCACAGAAGCCAGACATAAAGGCAAATTGTACTCCTCGGACTTCTGTACGATTTGCCGAAGGGTATGTATGTGGTATATGGTGCTAAAGCCTTTTCGAAAACCGGCTTGTTCGGGAGGCTGGAAGTCGTCGAGTCTGCGTGCGAGACGATTCGTAATGACTCTCGAAAACAGCAGGTAGACGCGGCTCAGAAGGGAAATCGGTCTGTAGTTCTTCAAGAGAGAATTGTCGCCTTTCTTAAAGAGCAAGACCACCGCACTTCTGCTCCACGCCTCCGGTGCAGTGCCACCATGGAGGACAGAATTAAAGAGCTTCTAAAGGACTTTAAGTACCGGTTTACCACCCGCTTTCAGAAGCTCCGCTGTAGTTCCATCCTCGCCTGGGGCCTTGCCTTTTTTAAGGTGCTAGAGAGCCATTCTAATCTCGCTCAGACTGACGTCCGGAATATCATCGGAACAGTATCGGATAAGACTTGCTCTTGGATCGTTACTCACACTTGCATGTGGCTTCAACGATCATGTGTACAGCTGCCCGTAGAACCTCTCAATCTCACTCAAAATCTCAGGAGACGCTGCTACACTCGGTCTTCAGCTTAGAAAGTTGGCTCTGTCTGGCAGACAGATCTCTAGCAAAGACTTTGGAGCCCTGGTTCCGCTCGATCACTTCTTCAATACGAGCTGTATTGAAGTTGCGTAAGTCCCGCCGCATGCATTTGGAGATCTGTCTGTTTAGTTGCCTGTACGCTGTCGAATCTGCTGAAGACTGCAGCTTCTAGGCACTGAAAACGATTTTGTAGCTCGAGCTGAAATGTTTAGGGACTCTGGATTAGAGCACGAGGGGGACGGAGCGTTGACTTCATTAGACGAGACCTCTCCAACTTAACGTTTAGGTTCAGTGTGCCTAACCATTCGGTGATCGCTACCAGTTTTCACCCTCGCGATCACTGAGACATCACTGAACAGTTGTCGTCTGGTCGTCATAATGAAGTCAATCTCATTTTTTGTCGAACCGTCGGGGCTCGACCAGGTCCACTTCCTGTGGGGCCGCTTCTTGAAGAAAGAGTTCATCATAAAGAGTCCCTCTTTCTCCATGAAGTCGGCCAGCTGCTGACCCCTTGGGTTCCGTTGCCCTATTCCAAATTGCCCTACCTTCAGTGCCTGGTTTTGCGTTGAAGTCTCCCATTAACACCGTATAGTGGGTTTTGGAGGAATGCATGGCTCTAGATATATCCTCATACATTTCCTCCACCTCCTCATTGGGATGTGCCGAAGTTGGTGCGTAAACCTGTATGACCTTCAGCGAATACCGTTTGGTGATTCTGAGTATAAGGTACGCAACCCTCGCCCACACACTCTCAATCTTTACAACGTTGTTAACGAGAGACTTGTGGACAATAAATCCGACACCTCCTTGGGACAGATGGTCGCCCTCCCGGTGATAGAACAAGTTGCCGGATTCGAGGATTACCATGTCCTCCTTCTCTCTTCGGACCTCGGATAATCCTATAATATTCCGGCGCAACTTGTCTATCTCTTCTTCCAGCTCCAGGATCTTCTCGTCAGTCCTCAGGGTGCGTGCGTTATATGTTGCCAGGTCGAGTCGTCTTAGGTGGCAACCGAAACTCCACCGGAGATTCTTAGCACCCCCTGCCCCGCTGTTACCATGGTCGCCACCGTAGCAGGTAATAGCGGGGCCGCCGGGGATTGGGGGCCGTCTCTTCGTAACTCTCATCATGGGGGGGGGGTAATATTGCCATAATTGCCACGCTTGGCGAGCGGGTTGGCAACCGCAGTTTTTTTATTGTTGTTTTGCTGTTATCAGAAAGATGCTGCTGCCCATCTTCTGCCTCAGTTTCCCCCTGTCGCCTCTTACGACACCCACGGGAAGATATGGGGTAGTGGGTATTATTACCCGCCACTACACGGGGGATAGTAACATGGATAAATATTATTATAACTAAAGACCTATAGTGCCTTTAACTAAATTTTACAATATTTTTAACTTATTGAGCCACTTTTAGGACTAAAGGACATTATAAATTTATTTATTTATTAATATACTAAGTTCTATGATAAGGTAACTAGTTAACATTTGGTGTACAATTAAGGAAAAGAGAGAAGAAAAACCTATGTTAAAAATCTGATTATTATAACACTGACAGATTCAATTCAGATTCAATTAGCGAATTGAGTGCTGCATCATTTTCAGTGATGGGTAATTAGATTATTCACAAGCCAAACATTGAAAGAGAGTGGATTTAAGCTTTGATACTGAAGTATTAAATAGATGAATATCTGTGAATTTTTTATTGTAAACGTTAGTGGAACGATACACAAATGAGTTACGTGTATAATTTTTATGATATCGAGGAGTTACGAAAAGTGGTTTTGGACGTGTGGAGCGCACTGGCAGACGGACTCGGGAAACCAATGACAATCTGCTAAGTAACATTGAGGAGTCGACTAGGTTATTAATAATTTTGTATAGAAATACTATGTCAAACATTTTACGCCTATTGCAAAGAGAAAGTAAATTGTACTTTTTTAATGAATCGGTGTATGACTGATTTAATATATTTTGGCGATAATTTAGGGATTAAATAAACAATTTTTGAACTCTTTCTATTCTCCTAATATGAACTTCATAACAACGGCTACAAACAGTGCTGCAAAAATCAAGGAAAGATCTGACAAAAGAGAAGTATAAAATTTTTACAGTTTCGGG
Source organism: Parnassius orleans (assembly GCA_029286625.1). Taxonomy (NCBI): domain Eukaryota; kingdom Metazoa; phylum Arthropoda; class Insecta; order Lepidoptera; family Papilionidae; genus Parnassius; species Parnassius orleans. The sequence goes on along the minus strand of JAGSMP010000263.1, from coordinate 1,289,954 downwards.
ACGTTAGATTTCTAAAAGTCGAAGCTTATATGTGATCAATATGTAGAATAAATGATAAGGTCGAACCCATAATTATGCCAAAGTCCCTGATTGTGGTTACTCTATTCAAGGCCTTCTGATTTATGTGGTAGTCGTAAGTAACTGGATTTTTTTTTGCGAGTATACGATATTGTGTAGCATTTATCGCTGTTTAGGAACAGATGGTTGGACTCGCAGTATGCATGTAATCGGTGTAAGTCTTCTTGGAATTTGTGGCTGTCACTAATTGATCTGATGATTCGATACAACTTAGTATCATCAGCATACAAGAGATGGTGACTATGTTTCAAGACATTACCAATGTCATTTATGTAGACTGAAAACAGTAAAGGTCCAATATGAGACCCTTGAGGCACACCCGAAGGCACTGGAAGAAATCGTGAGGAATAACCCTTTACAAAGACTGCTTGACTCCTATTACTTATGTAGGATTGGATCCATCTAAGGAGGCTACCATGCACACCGGCCCTCGCAAGCTTCTTTATTAGCAAATCGTGATTTATTTTATCGAAAGCTTTGGAAAAGTCGGTGTAAATGGCATCCATCTGTAGGTTATCATCCATGGCACGCAACAGAAAGTCATTAAAAGTTAACATATTGGTGTCAACGCTACGGCACTTAAAGAGACCGTGTTGTTCCTGGGAAATGTGATTACGAAACGAGTACGACATATGAGCGGTTACTATCTTTTCTAGAATGTTGCCAAAGATACAAAGTTTCGATATGGGTACATTCACGTCTCTTATTTTTTGGAATGGGGGTTATTAAAGACTCTTTCCATAAACCGGGAAATGTCCCAGTTTCGAGAGAGAAACGAAATATGATTGTAATGGGTGTTGCGAGTTCTTTGGCACATTCGGATATGAGAAGAGAATGGATCCCGTCGGGTCCTGCATCTTTAGGTATTTTTACTTGTTTCAGTTCTTTGATAACATTATCGTGGTAGATGTTAATAGAGTGTATGTCTACGGCTGAACTGCCTGAGTAAGAAATTGTATGATCAGAACTTTGACGGGTAGAAGGGATGAAAACTGAATGAAAATAATCATCAAAAGCCTCGCATATCTCACCGCAAGTGGAAATAATTTTACCTTTATATATCATTTTTTCATTTCATTTTCATTTCATGATTTGTGGTGCGTGTCCTCGGGTACTAACGGAAATTCAGGTCGCGTAATATTACATGCTGTATTACTAAAAATTAAATCTAATAATCTATTATTAATATTAAATTGATTGTTGTATTGTAATAGTGACGATATATTCATAAAATCGGTAGTAAGACATGCGAGACCATTAATGTTTGTACGTATTTCCCTACAAACACTAGAAGAATTAAAATACCAGTAAGCATAAGTGACGTTAAAGTCGCCCAGTATTAGATAAGTATCGTCGGGATTTGAGATTATAAAATCGCTTACTCTGGTATAGAACGATGTCAATTGTGATTCGTGGTTACAACCGTGTGGTATATAAGTTGCTATAATCTGTAAGCGGCGCTGAGCCGGCGATCGAGTAGTGTAAGACTCGTGCGATGACGTCACGCAGCCCGCACGCGAGAATGTTTCAATTAATGGGATATAAAACCAAACTTCTTCTGCCTGCGTCTCAAAGGCCGGCAATGCATCTGTGATTCCTCTGGTGTTGTAGTTGTTCATGGGCGGCGGTAATCACTTACCCTCAGGTGAGCCGTATGCTCGTTTGCTCCCTCTCCTATATAAAAAAAGAAGCCGACAAGACGGCAATGAATATAGACAAATTTGGTCATCACGTTCATAAGCGTTTGCGACTATCTGAATGCACTTATATTCTCAGTGATACTTTAATAAGAACAGACGCAGGTGACTTTGATTTGAAATCAACAAGATTAAAGCGACTGCAATCTCCTGAAAAAGACGATGAGGCTGTAAATAAAGAATATGTGAATAAGTGTGTTCAAGAACTTAAAAATGAGATGAAAACAATTCAGAATAATATCAAAAATTATCTTAACAATTTAGAAAAATTGACTACTATTAATTTCAGTACATTGTATTACACGAAAAAGGAAATCGACCTCATGATTGCAGCAAAACCTACACAAAATGAGTAAAGACACAGTAAGTTCATTCTGCGTAGATCGGACCAAAACTAAATATTAAAAAGATAAAGATACTCCGGATTAACTCTGACATCGGGATGTCAATCACCTAAATCCCCCGTGACCATGGGTGCTGGAAAGCACCCGAAACATCGGGAATTAAAAAAAGTATAATTATACACGATAAAATCCGTAAAAGTAGTTTTATTCAATGTGTAGTGTTCGCGTAAATATAAGAAACCATTATAAAATATTATATCTTAAGTATCTATTCAAATGCTTATAAACGTTTTGTTTATTTAATTTTGTCCCCCTGTGCCAACCCTACCAAAATAGGTAAAAATTTTGACAGCTCCTTAGAAGCTTTGCCTCTGTACAGTTTTTTTTCGCATGTGGCTGAAATCAGTAAGTGGCGCAAATATGGGTCTTTGAGAAATGACTACATATTTGTGACATTTGCTGTAGAGACTATCGGTCCGTGGGGTCCACGTGCGATGAAGTTCCTAAATGAACTCTATTCGCGACGGGTCGTTGCTGCTGGTGATAAGAGGGCTGGTTCTTTTCTCGCTCAAAGACTAAGTATAACCATTCAGCGAGGAAACGCAGCCAGCGTTCTTGGCACGATACCACGGGGAGTAGGACTGTATGATAATTAAGTAATTAGTTTTAGTTTTTTTTTTACTATAATTTTTTAATATTGTATGTATTAATAAGTATAATATTGTTTTCATAAATTTAAAATATATGAATATCATAATTAAAAGTGCTATTTTTGTAAAGGAATGAACAAGGGACATAAATGGAGATGGAGTAGTGAAAAACCGACTAGGGATCAAATTGTTTAACACGTTGCGTGCGTTAACGGCCAATTTTGACTTCTATGGATTGCAGTGGGTGCGTCGATTAGTTGTTTCGTTTTTGCATGCGGTGCGGGGGTATTTTATTATGAAATATTGTAGGTAGGGAAGAAACAAACATATGTTTGGAATTTTTATCTTAAATTCTAGAAATTTATGCTATCTATCTAAATGATACAAGTCATTTTTGGCTTGTAAGCATTAATAAGTAAAAACATTTATTGTGTGCGGTACCAGTCGTATGCGACTTGCACTTGATATCCAGTCGTATGCAATTCCACTTTAATATTTTCACAGAATATTTCGTAAACAGCTAAATACTCACAATGAAACGGTCACGTAGTAAGTTACAACTTCTGGGTGACGGAAAAGAAAATAAAGACGATCGTAATTTCGTAATTTCTAGGTAGCAATAAATTCAAAGCAATAGCCCGTTGACAATATCTGCATCGAATAATCTACTCGTAATATATTGTCTATGAAAAAGGGACTGAAATGGTACTGATTCGTGTGTAACATGATTCATAATGAAAAAGAAAATCTTTTAAATTTCACTGAATCAATTATACAAGAGTTAAATAAAACAATATTTAGTAATGATACCAACACAGAATCCATGACTAAAATTCATACTTTACAGAAAGGAGTAAAAAGAAAGAATTGTGCTCAATGTCATACGAAATTGCGTAAAGATATGAAGAGTAGAGAAGCTGATAAAAAGTGACAAGAGTAAAAACTTTTGAAAAAAAAAGAATGGATTTAGTACTTGTATACAATATTCAATAACAGCTTTCCTTAAAAAAACTATGGCTATTAAAAGTTCCGTTCCTGTACATCATACATCATGCAGTTTGTTATGGCTTTTTCACAATAAATAAAGATAGAAAAAGCAGGATGACGTACCATACGCGTAATAAAACAATTTGTATGGAACAACAGATGAAAGTCTGTGAATGTGCTCAAATTCATATTATATTTAGATTTTGAGACTAATTTGTAATTTGAAGTTCGTACTATTTCATAATAAAGTAATAGTTTCACTACTATTTCATAATAAAGTAATTGGTTTTTTTAAAATAAAATACATATATTTCAGTAAGGGGGAACCCAGCACACCTGTGTAGAAATAACAATTACGCCGGATGTCCTATCTATAGTTATAATAGTTACTATGTTAGTACTAAGTGCTTTAAATTGTTCTTTATTCCGACTTGTTTAACTTTTTGCTAGAGCAATGTTCGGCGCTAACCTTGCCAAATCTACATACAAAGTTAAGTTTCATCGAAACCCTCGGGGCGCGAGTTCTTCTTACATTTGATCGGTTTTATTTTAATACTCAACCCGAGGTGCTCACACTATAATAGAAAGTTACAGTTCAAATTTCAGTTAATAAGATTCTCTTTTTCGGTTCGGCGATGATGAATCAGTTAAATACGACATATGCTTTTATATATACATATATTATATAGATATCAAAATGAATGTTTGGTTATTTGTTTGTTCGTCTTATGTATGTTCCTACTATAATTTTTTTCAACTTTTTATAAGCAAGTGCTTGACCACAATCTCAACTGTTGGTAAGTGGTGATTTAGCCCTAAATGGTAAATCGCACTGTCTTAGCGTAACAAAAGCCTATTTACTCTTGCTTTGAAGACGCCCAGATTGTATTCGGACGGAAAAAAAGACACCGGCAAATTATTCGACTCCCTTGCTGTGCGCATTACAAAAGAAGAAGCAAACCGTTTAGTTCTAATGCGTGGAATATCGACAACAAAGAGGTGAAGACCCGCCGACCACCTGGTTGACAGATGGTGGAAAGGAGAGGCAGGAATTAAAGCGTGTAATTCCTGCGCACACTCACGGAAACGCATCCTATAGAATATTGAGAGGCTGGCTACTCTGCGACTGTGCTCGAGGCTGACAAGATTGGTTTCAATCAAATCAAGGTCACCAATTAATCCGATTATATGAAAATTAAATGAATTATTTTGTTAGGGCCCGCAAATGTTTCTGACAAAACAATGAAAATGTATTTGTTTGTACGTATTCCATGCGTATACGAATACCATCCACTCAAATATAATGAAACTTTCGTTTTAAACTTTATAGTATGCGCGCTCGCGTAAGTCCCTGACAGGGAATGAGTAGTTTTTTTATTCGTTGTATACCCAGATATCGTTGATGATGCCGGTAAGTCGAAACCGGTCGGTATATTATAAAGTAAATATAAGAAAAATTAAATGTTAAATAGTTACGTGTCAACGAAGTAACATGGCAGTTCAATAGTAATAATAAGATACAACATATTATATAAAAAACTGTACACAGTAATATGGTTTCAAACCGCTTTCAGAGAGTTTATTGATTCTCGCCCCCATGGTTTTTTCAGTAAAGCGATCAATGAATTACCTATGAGATGGCAAAAGTGCATAGATAACAACGGTGCATACTTTGATTAATTAAATACATTTTACAAAAAAAAAATTTGACTTTATATTCCTCCCGTACAAAACGCTAATTTCATATGTAAGGACCTAATAATAAGATACAACATATTATATAAAAAACTGTACACAGTAATATGGTACATAAAGGAACCTACGTATATCAAAGTACGATCAATCCAGTGGAACGGCCCGAGAACCGAGATAACTTTAAAATCTTATGACATATATTTTTGAAACTCAGTCAAAACAGCATTTTTTTGTAATTCAAGGCTGATCGTCATGTATTGGCTGAGTAAGAGGATTCACTAGACCATATCACCACGCGTTCACTGTTAGTCTTAGAAAATGTGTCAGGAAAAAAGAGAGAAAGGAGAGCATCATGAAGTAAAAATCTGCAATTTAGTTGATAATTTGTAATTATTTTCAATTTGACATTTGCAAGCTGTTAATTGTCATTGCCTCACTTCAGTACAGGTAAGCACCGTTGCAACCGCAACCGCAACCACAGTTTCCGCTGCAGCTTCCGGTGATGGAGACAATACCACCAGCTGGAACTTCACCACCGAATCTAACAGCGCCCAGAATCGGCACCTGACCAACCACTAGGGTGTTACCAGCAACACCCATCTCGCCAGCGACCGCTACGTCACCAATGCCTGTACCCCCGTAGGCTGGACCAGCAATGCACCCTGGATTGCCAAGGGCGCCAGGGCCAGCTAGACCGTATCCAAGACCGAATCCAGGTCCGTAAGAAAATTCAGTGGCTAAAGAAGGTCCACATCCCAATCCGTACTCAGCAGGGAATCCTGGAGCATAGCCCAAGCCAAGTCCAGCTCCGAGACACTGACTGTATACATTCTGAAAATGGAGAAATATATTTACAATTTGCCGTGAAACTTTTTACTGACTTGATTAATTATCGATTTATGGAATATAGTGTCAAAATTGAGTCATGAATATAAATTTTAACCACACAGATTAAAAGTAGATTGTTTTTTTATTATTTTTCCAAATTATATAAAAGTTTTTAGTATACAGTAAGATTATAATAAATCTGCTAGAGTTTTACCTGGATCAAGCAAGCTTGAACGCAGAGCAAGAAGAAAGCGAAAGAAGACATGTTAAAGGTTATTCCAACTGTACGATGTCTAAAGTGATTAACAAATGTAAAAACAGTGCATTATATACTCGTTATTCCTTGTAGGATTAAAAATAATTTCGCAACTAAAAAATAAACCTACACGTGTTCCTGAGACATTGACTTGTGTTTCAATTGTTGTGGAACGTGACAAATTTTGATTTAAATTTCAACAATTACATAACAAATAAAATGTGTGAAAAACAGCCACATGCATACCCAGCAAGATGAGTATGAGCAAAACTTTTATATATATAATCTAAGACTAGAATAATGCACTATGTTCTCTACAACATAAGGAATTATTTAACTTGACGAGGAGTGCAACAGACAAAAAACCCTCAAAAACTATACAAGAGAAATGTGGTAATGAAGACCTTATTAATAAAAAATTGCACAAAATGTATATAAAATAATATATTGTAGAGCATAAATCTACTATGAGTAAATAATGAAGATTTTAAATTATGCTTTTAAATTTAAAATCGCATAAAATGGTAATAAATATTTTTTTATCAATAACTAGATATTAAAAGTAGAAATTTAATATCTACTTTTAAAAAAAATTATGATTTGTTATAGTTTTTGTATTACGAGTAGGCTCTTTGTGTTTGTCACGTTTAAGGGAATATGGAATTGCGTGATATTATTTCAAAAACATTTCGATATATGTCCGCGTACATAGTTCCAAGCTCTATATATAACCCAATCGACCCAAATTATAGTCACACTTGTTTCCAATTAACACAACAAATATGTTTGCCAAAGCATTCATTCTTTTCTTCGCTCAAGCACTCATGGTTCAGGTAAGAAAAAAAAACTAAGTACTAAACGTCTTATTACAATTAAATTTCGCAAGTTAAAAATATATTTGGTTTCAGATTTAAAAAATATTATAGCTTTAATTAAAGAATATAATTTTTAATTAAACCAAAATAAGAAATTATTGAAAACAGTTGCTTTGGATATTAATAAAAATAATAGTTTTAATTAGAGTAGTTATAAGAAATGAATGAAATATAACTTTTCATTTTAATTAATATTCAGACCATCACTGCCTACTGCTTGGGCAACGGACTGGCCTACGAAGGTTCCTTGATTGATGGTGCTCCCTGCGGCGCCCCTTGGGGAGGCTTAGGCTGGGCTGGTTACGGTGCCGGTGGTTACGGTGCCGGTTGCGGTCTCGTTGCCATTCCAACAGCTAGCGGCGGTGGTTTCCCTGTCGCCAGCGCGTCTCCCATCCCACCTGTTGGAGTATCTGTTCTCTCAGAGAACGAGATCGGAGGAATCCTGGCTGTCGGTGGTGAGCTGCCTTTCCTAGGCACCGTTGGTCTGGAGGGTGTGCTACCAACTGCTGGTGCTGGTGCCGTCTCTTACGGTTGCGGAAACGGTGCCGTGGGTATCATAAGCGAAGACATCAGCGCGTCTACTTGGGGTTATCCGGGCGCCGCTGGGTTGGGTTACGGACCCGGCCTTGCTAACGGATTCGGTTATGGTCCCGCTTTCGCTGGACGCACCATCGGTGGTTGTGGTTGCGGTTGCGGTATCTAATAATAACCCTTTTAACTAAAAATCGTATGTAAAATAAAATAAAAACTTTGAATATCGGTTTGCATTTTTATTGATTATATTTATTATGAACTATAAGTGACAGCAACAAACAATAAGATATTTTTTTCTGATCCATCACCCCGAAAAATCTGCCGGATATGAACCTCGTCCGTTGTAGGGAGGATTTACAATAATCTTTAGAATTGGCAAGCGGATTGATGATCGCAGTGCTAGACGTCACGCACGTTTGCTGCTGTTGCTCGTCGCTGCTTTGGTTATTGTATATTTGGCGTAATCGCCATGGTTATAGTGCCATCTATAGAAGGCCCTAATTATAGGTCCTCTAACGGCACCAACGAATGGCTATTATAATATTATGGTTTCTTAGAGACGGGTGGTGAAAATTATTTTATAGTTAAACCGGGCTAGCTTTAGAAACAGAAACAGAAACAGAAACTTTTTTTATTCAATATAGATTATAAATAATACTTATTGAAAGTCACTCTTTTGTCTAATTACCACTGGTTCGAAAAAAAAAACCTCTGTCCTGGGAAGAACCAGCAAGAAACCCAGCGGGACTTTTTTTTTTAAACAACAGCTTACAATCATGTATATTACACAATTAACCACACAAAACAAATTAGAAACAGCCTGGCAGCGAACACCTCATTCCCAGGGGTTATTATCATCCATAAATTCCTTAACATTATAATAACCCTTTTTATACAAACTATGTTTAATAAAGTTTTTGAATTTTGAGCAGGTCGAATTTTGTATATTTTCTGGGATTTTGTTGTAAAAGCGTATACATCGCCCCAAGAATGAATTACTGACTCGGTGGAGTCGAGTAACTGGTACTACTAGCTTGTGTTTGTTCCTAGTATTTACAGAATGAACATCACTTATTTTTGTATAACTACTTTTATTTAGCTTTTAATATTAATTTTGTTCTGATACGCACAACGAGCTTATAGTATGTTAAAATATTATGTGTATGGTTATAAAGGTATGCTTTAGTTTGTATTTAATTTTTATATTTATAGAATACAAAGCAGAAAGTTTGCGCCCAGCTAACATATTTATTAAAATTAGGATGTTTTTGTTTAAAATTTCAATAGCCTCGCGAATCATTATCAGTGTTTTGCGGGGATTTGTGGCCTATCAAATCTGATGAAATGTTTGGGTCGATGTTCACATACTTCCCGGAGCGTCGGGGCTTCATATCAAATATATTGTATTCATTTATGCGTGATAACAGAACGTTTTGGTTTTTCTATTACATATTTCTTTTATTTATTTATTTACTCTTTATTGTACACCAAAATGCAAAATAACGAGTACAGTACAGTAGTACATCACTCTGAAAGTGGTCTCTTCCAGACAACCTGAGCGTAGAGAACTGATGCAAACAATGGTTAATAATAGAGGGGGGCGTACAAAATAAAAATAAAAATAAAAATATGAAAACACATATAAATAAAGATCAGTGAAAATTATATATAATATTATATAATAGATTAAAAGAAAAGAGTACGAAAAAGGAAAAGTAATTTATCTAATAGCGTTCTGAGTAATACGATTTAACAAGACTTTTGAAAGAGTGAAAAGATTTAGCACGACTAATGTGGAGAGGTAAAGTGTTCCACAAACGCACAGCAGTTACAGTAAAGGATATTTTAAAAAAGGAGGAAGAGTGCAAAGGAGTAGAGAGAGAAAGATTGATAGAGGATCGAAGGAACCGATTATGGGTAAGGGAACGGTCTTTTAAATAATGAAAAGTGGAAGGAGCACGCCATACAATGCGGAGAGAATGTGAGTATTCCTGCGAAGGCGGATCGGGAGCCATTTGAGCTGTTTGCGAAATTCAGAGATATGATCATATTTGCGAAGCCCAAATATATATCTAATATAATATAAATTTTGAATGCGCTCAAGCTTATTAAACTGATGCTCGGTAATGTCCAGATAGCAAATATCAGCATATTCAAGGATAGGCAGAAGTAGAGACTGGACGAGCGTAACTTTAGTTACTGTGGGAGGAAAGTTACGTAATCTACGTAAAGACCTTAACGCATCAAACCTTTTTCTACTAACCTCATTAACCTGTGAGGTCCAAGACATACAAGAGTCGAGGTAAAAACCCCAGGTTTTTAACCTTGTTACTGTAAGGGATTAGAGTGCAGTCTAGTACAATAGGAGGTAGGAAAGACCAGTCATTTTTTTTAATTAATCTAGAACTACCGATGACAATGGCCTGAGTTGTCTTAGGATTAATCGTTAAACCATACCTTTTACTCCAGTTCGAAATACAACTCAGATCAGCGTTAATAGTGTCAACTGCTTTAGAGAAATCTTCAAAAGAGGACTGAATTTAGATTTGGAGATCATCAGCATACAAGTGGTAGGAAGAGAAATTATGACTTATAAAGTTAATGAAAATTGCAAACAGGAGAGGACACAACACGCCACCTTGTGGTACACCAGCCGCTGTAGTAATCCAGGTGGAAAGAACATCTTTCACCTGAATGCGCTGTCGGCGACCAAACGAGTAACTTCGAAACCAGTCAACTACAGTTAGAGATATTTTGAGAAAGCGCAAAATGCCCAACAAGATATCAAAATCTACAGAATTAAATGCATTACTAAAATCAAGTAATGTAAGAATGGTAAGCATTTGTTTCTCCATACCATACCGAATATAATCAGTGATTTGTAAAAGTGCAGTAGCCATACTATGGCCAGGACGGAAACCGGATTGCAAAGGATTTAAAATATTATGTTTTAAAAGATAGGTACTTAATTGATTGTGCAGAAGACGTTCTAGAACTTTGAAAATGAAAGGCAAGATAGAGATAGGTCTATAATCAGAAAAACTAGAGGGATTTGACTTTTTCGGAAGAGGAACTACAAATGCATCTTTCCAAGCTGAAGGGAAAAAAGAAGAAATCAGTGAATTATTCAGGATGGAAGTGATTACAGGTGAAAGGAGATCAATGAGAGGTATGACCATTTTTCGACTAATTCAGTCACTACCAATCGAATTTGAATGGATGGACATTATGGCTCTCTTAACATCACAACTGTTAAATTGACTAAAATTAAAATCAGAGATGTCCAGGGCGGGAGCTTTTGAAAGAGAATCCAAAGTATTATGTTTTGCTATATCGTTAATGCAAGATGAAGATGAGAAATACGAATTAAGTTGATTAAGATCAAAGTTATAGTGAGTGAAATTTTGTCGCAATTTCCCTACTCCTAAAGACTTAAGAAATTTTCAGACCCTAGCAGGGTCAGGATCTTGTACTGATTCATGGATATGGCGTCGTTGTGCTTTTCTACACAGATTTTTGCAATTGCTTTTATAATAAGACTATCCCGTGACTTCGTCCACGTGGATTTTGAAATAAATAAATGAATTGTCTGTGGAAGGATTAGGAGATATCTCCCCTTGAGCAAGATGTTCTGCTCGGAAGGCGGCTAATATTCCATGTTACTACCCTACCACACGGAGCTTTTTCTATACATACATAGTCGTTTTCGTTGTTCTCGGTCTGTTTACGTTATTGTTGAGCAATGACCGCACCACCACAATATTTCCATTTTGGACTAAAGTGGCACATTTGATGCTAGATTACTAACAAAGCTCACCCGAGAACATGCCATATACTGGGTGTTTGTGAAACGCTCCCGAAAACGAAGACAGACGATAGTACTAAGGATTCTTTTGATTATGGGTCACAAAGAAATTCGATCCCGAGGAAAAAAAACATCTTTTCACAACGTTTTATTAACTTTATTCACGCTCCATCATGTTAGTACAGCTAAATGAAACGATAATTTCATAAAAAAATCATGAAAATACTTAAACATAAAACCAGCAGTGAAACTTAAAAAAAATCAGCTGACATAGTATTATTTTTTACATTAATTCTGATAGATTAATTAACTGTCGATCATAATTGCAATTGATTTTAACTATTAAATTATTCAGTACCATTTCATTTCTATTTTCTTATACAAAATCAAAGATAACGATGAAATAGTGTTTATAATTGTGTGAGTACTGAGTACCCAATTAGGTACGTTTATTAATTTCAATATAATTTTTGTAGTAAAGAACTGCTTGTTACGTCGGGGTACAATTGATTGTGTAATTGTATTAAAAATGACAACCATAACTTCTAAATTCCATATGAAGACTAGTCGTAGGGATAACTAAACTTATAAATAAAATAAAACTATATATATAATAAAGTTGGTGAAACGTTGGTGGGTTTAACGGTCTGTGGAATAGCTCCGAACTACCACTCGGGCCAACGCTCCGAGCTAATACTCTTCGACAGAGCGGCGTGTACGTTGCGTTGAAAACAAACAATTCTTTTAGGAATATCTGTAATAATAAAGATAAGTTAGATATTCGCCGTAGACACATCATTTTATTTTATTGAGCGGATATTGGCAAAGTAAAATTTTTCCAACTTTTATATAATGGATTTCCGCAAAGTAACGCCTGATTCTATTAATTATCTTATTAAGGCTAGCACGGCCGACCAGGCAAGACTCTATGTCAAATTAACAAAACTCCATCGTATTGCTGCCCTAAATGTTTGATTCAATCAGCAGTGCAAACAACTTCATGTTATTCCCAATTATATCCAAATACGTTCTGGCACGGATAGTCCAGCGGCCAATATTGCTATTTCTAAAGCTCAGAACATCTAGCTTAATGAGGAGTGTCGTCGTTGGTTTTCCAATAGAAATAATTTAAAAATCCACCTTAAAGTATTATATTCTGAAATTGCATAAAAATTACATAATATTGAATTTGATATTTTGGATGGGAAAGCCAAACTTGCTTCAATGGCTGTTTATGAGAAATATCAAATTCAGTCCCGTAAGTTACAACGACTTGTATCCACTTCATTCCGTAAACGTAATAACGAAGTACATACTGAATATCACCAATTTTATCCCCGCGTTAAAAATCTTTCTGATGTCCAGTTTCCAAGGGATGAGTTGTCCCTTTTACATAAAGGCCTAAAGTATAATTTAACACCTTCGGTATCCCAAAAATCGTTAGAGACTATGGCCGTTGACGCGGAGATGGCCGTTGTGATCGGGAAGAAAGATAACATCGTTAAGAGTTTGGTAGCTAAAGAAATTCGGGCTGTACCCGTATCTTCCTATTACAATCCTGAGTTCCCTATTTATAAGTCACTGAAGCAGAGAATAAAGGACAATGACCTCATTGTTACTAAAGCCGACAAAGGCAATACTGTTGTCTCACTATAATAGAAAGTTACAGTTCAAATATCAGATAATAAGATTTCCCTTTTCGGTTCGGCGATGATGAATCAGTAAAATACGACATAATATTCTTTTATATATATTTCGGAGCGTCTATAAAATACCGGTTGGATCGAGAGTGAGCGAGAGGTTGCGTCACTCTAGCGGAACGTCATATCGATGGTCGCGAGGTGGAATCGAGGGTATATCGAGAAAATCCCACTCGTTTGTGCAGTATAAAGTTCACTGTAGGTGCCGTGCGCGAGAGATTCCGCTTGAGTCATTCTACGAGTGAAGTCATGCTACGAGTACTAAGATTATTGTTATTAATACAGTGTTTATAATTAAGACAGTGTTATGGTTCTGTTCATTTTAGTAATTATTCTGGTGCAGGCAAGGAAGTTGGTGTTGCTGAGAGGCTGCCCTGTGTTACACTGAGATAAGTAGTGTTGCTATTGGTTTGCATACTTTGATGTTATCATATAATTACATACCTCACGTTACACTGGTGTGTGATTGTGGCGGGGAGGAGTTATGGTGTGGTCGAGCTGTAATTTCTCTATACTGAATATATATTGCGTTACGCTGTTTTATGACTGATAATTATTAATTGCGTAAGCAAGAGAGCAAGTTGAACATCCGCTCTCACACTTTTATTATTTTTAACAATTAATGCTATCCTGATATATTTTCGAGATCAAAATTGAGATCTTCTGCTGAATTTCCGCGATCAGAAGTGGGATAAAGTCCCTGTTATCCTCCACATAATCTTCGTATTGTGTGATGGTTATTACGTTTGTGAAAAACTTCGCGTTGATGACTTTGTTTTGATTAAATGTCGAAATGAAAGGAGTCAATCGTTTTTGGGCCCACTAGAAATTTTAAGGACCCTTAATGGTATTACACACAAAAAAAGATACCAATTTATTATAGTAAATGGCCTATAGATTTTATGAAAACCTAAACGGAATCAAGAAACCTGAAAAAAAAAGTTGCAGTTTCTATAAAAAGAAAAATGTTTTTTTTTTTTTACAAAGATAACTTATGATATGCATATTATATTTATTTGTATATTATATATTTATTACTAAAAAGAGATACCACTGATGAGATTTTTATCCTATTTCTAAAAGTGTTAGCTTATATATCATATAACATGGTTCAAAGTCGCCGTGGAACGAAACGCTATTTTGTCATTGTATTCCGTGCTGCGTAATAACCTGTGGCCATATTTGCATAATATAAGCATCTTATCTCTGTCTGTCCAAAAATATTATAATGCAGAAACGATAACTAGTAATTTTCGTTTTTAATGTATATATTCACGTACCTAGTTTTTTTGCTAACAAGTAGGTTCATACATGTCAATGTCTAATCAATGCAACAAGTGTCGGATTATATTATACAGGTTAGCCAAATATTAATATTCCACATTATGTATTTAATTCGCCATTGACATTCGTAAATGAAAACTGACGAGTTTAATTAAAAGTGAATGTGAGTGTATAATACAAGTTTACTTTTCCTCCTAGAATTTTGGAAAATCTATTTATGTTGAATTACCTAAAACAAATGATAAACACAGGTCTTATTAGTAAGTTAAAAGGTTAAAAGTGTCAAAGTATTGAAGTTTTATGTTATTGGTGAAATCTAATTTAATTAATAGATAATAAATCTGGTGTCTGTTAATCAGAAATCAAAGTCAAAAAGGAATATAAATGTATTAATATTTATAGTAGGGATAAAATATTATGTAATTAGAAAAAAACTCCTTTTGTAAATATTTTGTGTGATTTTATTTGTACTAGTAATATTAAACTGTAAAATTATTAATCAATTTTGGTGATGGTGTTTAAAAATGTGACGTCTTTTGTTGTAGATTGTGAACCCACTCGTAAAATTGAGAACTCTTAATGTAATAAATATTTAGTTGTCACTCCCATGACTGACTTGACACTAGCAGATTCTATCAAGAGAAGCCATAATTTAAAAGAAAAAGAACTGCCTAAAAATATTGCAAGAAAGTATTGAAACTGCTCATTCCATTAGAAGGTTTGGGTATAGGAATATTTGTATTCAATGTGGATCTTCAATTTTAAGAGCACACCACACATGGGCTGTGCAAATTAACTCAGCAAAAAGAGGTATTATTTTGCAGTGGATACTATCACACCAGGTATTTACTTTACTTTAACAGTCTGTAAATGATCCTCTGCCTGAAATAGGCTTGCCCGGAGGAGTTGGCATAATTGCTTTGGCACACATATTGATGTTTGTAGTATCATCACCTCGCACTACAAACAATTTGGCTATTCACCACCAGGTTATCTTTAACTTTACAGCCTATCCAAAGTCTACTGCTGAACATAGACCTCCCCCACAGATTGCCTCATAGGGGAGATATTTGATATCCACAGTTTTTTATCTTTAGTTGTTATTAGATAGATGCTACTTCTTCCTTACCTTACACTCATATTTGTATGCCTTTGTACATAATATACAAGGTATATTTTTACCTTAAATGACATTAGTGTAAATAAAACGTTAATGAACTTGTGCTTAGTCAAATAATGTTATAATTCTAAAATAACTACTTCTGATTTGATGTATTTTTATTTATTTTTACCTTAGTGCAATCTGGTTTACTACAAAAGTATTATGAAAGGAAACGAGTACATGCTATTTATATATAATTTAAGAGGCATTAAGACTGTTTATTAGTAATAAAGATTGAAATAAATAAAATATTAATACATATTATTATTTAGGGGGTAGACACTGTAAAACTATAGTCTGTTCGGTTAGTTGATGAAAAAAAAACACTTTTCAGGTGGATCGTTTAGAATGAGTCTGCAATCTTGTTGGCCGAGAGCTTCTACAACTGTATGGAGACACAAATGATAACAGGGATATGGAATTACAATCCATGAATATTGAAGATATCGGTAACATCCCACAACCACCCTTTATGCCTGTAACTGTAACTCCTGCCATTTCCAGAGCGGCATCAATAATTACTATAATAATATGCAGACCTTTTCTATCAAAAGGTTTAAATTATTTCTTAAGCAAAAATTGTCTAGTAAGGGTTATTATAATACAAGAGAGTACATGACTGATAATAACCCATGGGAATGAGGTGATCGCTACCATACTGTTTCTAAATGTTTTCAAGACAATTGTATAAAATATTATATTGTAAAATGTGCTTTTTTTAAAAAAAGTCTCGCTGGGTTTCTTGCTGGTTCTTTCCAGGACAGAGATTTTTTTGCGAACCAGTAGTAAAAGTAAAAAATAACTTTTAATAAGTATTATGTATTGTAATCTATATTGAATAAAAATGATTCTATTCCATTCTGTGGCTAGTTATAAGCGTGCTGCTTCTACTTCCCGTCACTGTATTTTTAAGTTATGTAATCATTTATCTAGATTCTTAATACCTAAACTACTAAAAGAGAGATTGCTGATTGATAACTCATTTTATGTGCCACTGTGCGCTCGTATTTGTGAATACCACTTAAATGAACCTCACAATGATTGGAAAAATTTATACACAAATAGTAATGATGCATATTTATATAGTAATATAAATATGCATCATTATATGATTTTGCCACAGTTGCTACGCTTGTAGCAACCAAAGTTTTTTGTGGTATTCTATAGGAAGATGTTGCTGCTCATCTCCTGGTATCTTTATTTTACTCTGTTACGACTTCTACGACACCATACGGGACGAAACGCGATGGCAGTTCACGGATGGGCTATACAATATTTTACATTATATATTTAATTTAGGGAAGACCTATGTTCAGCAGTGAATTGTTGTAATGATGACGAATAATGATCAATAAAACTTGTAATCATTGCTGCTTACTTGAATCAAAATGCAGATGCATTGTCACCCCTGAGGACTTAAGATGGAGTGCTTCCTTTCCAGTAAAAAAGGACTCCGGTTCTCTACACTCACCATACGAAACACAGGAGCATTAAGCTACTATTTTACGCTGGTAGCGTTTTCCGTGAGAGCGTGTCCTATCCCGGTCGAGCCGTATCCGTACACAACTAGTTTAAAACTTCTTCATCATTACAGCCCTACACAAGTCCACGGCTGAACATAGGCCTCCCCCAAGGAATCCTACAAAGCACGGTCCTAAGCCACCTGCATCCATCGAATTTTTGAATGTCTTACCAAGTCGTCACTCCATCTAGAGGGTAGCCGCCCCAGGCTGAGCTTACAAGTACGAGACTGTTACTCGAGAATTTTACATTTTAGCTTCAATTGTGATTAGATGTATACATGCTAATCAATCAACACATATTAAAAGAATGTCCTGGCACTGCACCTCGCGGCCTGTGATACTTATAATAGACTGCTTTAAGAATATGATGATTTTACAATAATAAATAATAAAAATGCAGTGACAATACAGTGTTCCTTTTTATCCTAACACAAATAGTTCAAAACACCTTACGTGCTATTTATTTTTCGTGGTTAATATCGTAAAAATCGGATATGTTACTATCCAGTCATTTTGGTTTTAATGGTGCTTGGAATGTAAACATGTTATTCAATCAATACATATTAATAACAATGTACTGACACTGTACCTTGTGGCATGTGTCACTTTTAATACTGCTTTAAGAATGTGATGATTTTACAATAACAAATACAGTGACAGAAAGAATTCTTTTTATCCTAACACGACCAGTTCAAAACATCTTACGTGCTATTTATTTTCTCAATCGCCGTAGAGGTAAAACTCGCAAAACACTCCTTAAAAGTTCACTGTTGGACGCACACATGCACCTAAAACCGTGTTACTGGTTGCAAATGATATTAGATAAATAAGTACATGTGTGCTTGTTTTTAGAATTAGTTGAGCATAGTTTTGGCTTACTTTTTGCTTCACTTGAATACATTTGTAATGTATTTTTTTTTTAGGATAGGGTGACAAACGAGCACACAGTCCACCTGATGGTAAGTGGTTGCTGTGACCCATAGACATCTACATCTATCCTTGATTACGAATAAAATGCAAATGCGTTGTCACCCGTGAGGACTAAGATGGAATGCCTCTTTTCCAGTAAAAAGGGTCTCCGGTTCTCTACACTCACCATACGAAACACAGCAGTGTTAAACTGCTATTTTACGCTGGTATTCTGTGAGAGCGTGGTCCTTCCCCGGTCGAGCCGACCCATTCGTGCTACAACTATACTACTAATATAGCTGCAGCATGGCTCTACCACGTACAAAATTCTGTGCGTCCACGTATTCTGTGCTTAGTATTCAATACACCACAATAAATAATAAATACAGTTAAGAATCAATACATCACCGCGTCTGTTTATTCGTACTGTTTACTCCGGTACTACTAAAAAAAATTCCATCCACCAAGTAGTACTTAAGATTTCGAAGACCTACAACTTTTTTATACTTTTTATTATTCACAGAGCACTATTATTACATAGGATATCAATAAAAACTGTAAGACAGTCGCCCGTATGGGATTTTAGGTTATAGTGAGATTGCCGTTTGATTGTTATTTTCTCAATATTTCCTTTATATATGGTACAACTAATATTACTATAGTAATCTAGAGATTATAAGGAATAAATCTACATACATTTCATTACGAGTCATCACAGTTTTTGGTGGGCCCATTCTCCATACAAAAAGAAACTGTCTCTTTTGCTGTCCTATTTACGACAATGTCGTATCATTAAAGTTTAAAGTGAAATATTTTAAGCCAAAAGTTAAATCTTTTTGTTCGATTTTTATTAAAAAGTACCCGCAAGTACTTTCATTATTTCTTAACGTACACATTTATGATAACACATGTCGAAAGAAATGTTGGAGGTATTCTAGATGAGTTGTAGTTTGCATTCAGTGGAAATTTAACTTATTCGAGTTATGTTATAATTTGATATTTCATACGAGGTGTGATTTACATGGGCTAATTTTAATATTCAAAATGTTTAAGCGATGTACCGAAAAAAAATCTCTAACTTTAACGTGCTATGAATTAATAAATAATTAAAATAAGTAGCCTTTTTGTGTTCTAATGTGTTGAAAAGTGTTATAGTTTACTCCGAGTAGTTGACAAAATTGGCATTTGATGTCGAGGATTAGTGGAAGGCGTGGTACTGTGGTGCTCGCTCTTGAATAGAAGTATGCTGTCAACGTATGACGCATTATTTGCCGCTGCTACCTATCACCATTTGATACATGAGGGAAGTAAATTTATCTTAAACAGTATCTTTAAAATATTTTGTAGGAATAAGTGGTTAACTTTTTAATTGCTTGCGAAAAAAATGCCGGAAAACTAAAGTATAACTGACGAAATTGAAGTAGAGCAAACTAGTTTACATGAGGATCGGACCGTACCAGAGGTTGTCGTGTGGCCGTAGCTGATAACGTACTGATAATTATTAATTGCGTAAGCAAGAAAGCAAGTTGAACATCCGGTCTCACACTTTTATTATTTTTAACAATTATATATATAGATAGCCTGATGTATTTTCGAGATCAAAATTGAGATCTTCTGCTGAATTTCCGAGATATACATATATTATATAGATATCAAAATGTATGTTTGGTTATTTGTTTGTTCGTCTTCTGTGTGTTCCTACTATTCTTTTTTTACTTCTTACGAGCCAGTGATTGATCACAATCCCACCTGGTGGTAAAAGGGTGATGTAGCCCTAGATAATAAATCGCACTATCTTAGCGTAACAAAAACCTATTCACTTTTGCTTTGAAGAGCCCAGATTGTATTCGGACGGAAAAATAGACGCCGGCAAATTATTCCACTCCTTGCAAACCGTTTGTTTCTGCGTGCGTGGAATATCGACAACAAAGGGGTGAAGACCCGTCGACCGCCTGGTTGTCCGATGGTGGAAAGGGGAGGTAGAAATTAAAGCGTGTAATTCCTGCGCACACTCACCGAAATGTATGCTGAAAGGCTGGCTACTCTGCGCCTATGCTCGAGGCTGACAAGTTTGGTTTCAACCAAATCAAGGTCACCAATTAATCCGATTA
This sequence comes from Parnassius orleans, assembly GCA_029286625.1. Taxonomy (NCBI): domain Eukaryota; kingdom Metazoa; phylum Arthropoda; class Insecta; order Lepidoptera; family Papilionidae; genus Parnassius; species Parnassius orleans. The sequence continues at coordinate 1,269,516 of JAGSMP010000263.1, read as the reverse complement.
TATGAAAATTTGCTGAGTTATTTTGTTAGGGCCCGCAAATGTTTTTGAAAAAACAATGAAAATTTATTTGTTTGTACGTCTTCAATGCATATACAAATACCATCCACTCAAATATAATGAAATTTTCATTTAAAACTTTATAGTGTGCGCGCCCGCGTAAATTCTTGACAGGGGAAGAGACGTTTTATTTTATTTTTTATTTTTATTCGTTATATACGATATCCTGGTATGGGCAAATGATGCCGGTAAGTCGAAACCAGTCGGTATATTATAAAGTAAATATAAGAAAAAATCATAGACATAGAATATTATATTCTAAGTCTATGGAAAAAATATAAGTTAAGTAATTACACGTCAACGAAGTAACATAGCAGTTCAAGAATAATAATAAGCTACAGCATATTATATAAAAATCTGTACACAGTAATATGTTACATAAAGGAAACTCCGTGTATCAAAGTACGATCAATCCAGTGGAACGGCCCGAGAACAGAGATAATTTTAACATCGTATGACATATTTTAATTTTTGAAACTCAGTTGTGACAATTTTGCAAATATGCTTGTTTCTTCAAAATAGAAAAGTATTTAAATTATATTTTAAGCGTGTCGCCAACAATCTCCCCCCTGTACGTCAGCACCATCATTCGGGAGGCGTCGCGGGTACCAGGACTATTAATCTGGACGTAGGTCTCCTTAAGATACCTGTGTTAGTAATGACGTCAACCACCCTAGTGTGACTGTCTTTTCCTGGTATAGTCCTGTGGATCTTGCCTCGCGGCCATGTATTATGTGATAACGAATGATCTATTATTAAGACAATATCGCCCACTTTCGGTTCTATAAACTTTCTGTTATCTGTGTGTTCTGTATCAAAGTAGGCATGTACTCCTTCAACCATCTTGTCCAAAAATGGTCGGCTAATCTCTGAGCAGTTTTCCAACTGGGTTGACCTGTCAATTGCCGCTCCATAAATAACCCAGGTGGACGATCTCCACATGAGCACCCGAGAAGAAAATGATTGGGTGGGTTTGACACTCAATCATTTTATTAGGACTATCCATATTAACCGTGACTAAAGGTCTTGAATTTACGGTGTGCTCTGCTTCCAGGAGCAACGTATGCAGAACTTCCTCTCGTGGACTTCTTTCTTTGAGCGTTGCTGTCAACGCAGTCTTAATCGATCTTATCAACCTTTCCCAAGCACCCCCTATATGTGATGCTCCGGGTAGTATGAATTTCCAATTAATATATTTTTTACACGACTCATTTTTCATGCTACTATAACACTCTTCCCATGCTTGAACTAATTCCTTATTCGCAGCTTTGAAATTCGTTCTGTTATCACTATATATAACGGCTGGTTTTCCTCTTCTGGCGATAAATCGCCTTAACGCCATTATCATAGACGCTGGTGTCAATGATGCCGCTAACTCTAGATGTACTGTCTGGTAGTCGTACAGTTTTATTCAAGACACGTAAATAAAACACCCCAACGTTTTTCATGTCGCCTTCCTACAGACACACTCATAGGTCCGAAATAATCTACGGCTGAACACGTGAAGGGTGGCTCATGATGAGCTATTCGCTCCAATGGAAGGTTTCCTTGTGTCACTCTCTGCGGCTTTGACTTATATGTTTTGCACCACTGACAGTTGTGTGATACACTACCAACTGTATTACGTAAATTCAATACATAAAATTTCTGGTTCACCTCATTCATCACCGTTTGGTGATTGGCATGTCCGAAATGATTATGAACTTCTCTAATCATCATTTAAACGATTTCATGTTTACCCTCTAAGACGACAGATTTTCTACTTTCCTCTGTCAAATTAGACTTAAAAGACAAACGTCCGTTCAGACGAAGAAGGTTATCTTCTCCTAGTTCTAAAGCCAATTTGCTTAAACGTTAACTTTTTTCAATGTTTCTGCCCATTTTTAAGCAGTTTATTTCCGTATGGAAACACTCGTCTTGAACGAACTTCCAAATAAACGATTCTGCCTTTTTTAAAAGCGCTATTTCCAACGCATCGTCGGTTCCTTTAACCGACTTTGCTAATAAATCGTCGGATCACATAAACGACTTTTCCGGCGGATTGTCGGGTCCTTTAACTGACTTTCCTTATCTTTTAAATTTCTTTACCGCTTGTAAGGTAGTTGCCCCACGCGCAGTTGCCCCAAGGAATCTTCTAAAGCTGCTAAATCGTCCGTAGTCGGGTAAATTTAACGACTCTTTTTTTTTAGCGTATTTACGCTTTTCGGTGACTTTTCTTCAACCGTTTCTAAACTTTTTATGTCCACTTGCGTGGGCTATAAATCAGGACTTAGCCTGAGGAACTCCCCTCTGCTGACGTCTTCAGCAGCGGGTCTAGGTACTTCTGAATGACCTAACTTATTTTTCACATCCGTGTTCTTGTCGAGCTTCTTCTCGATATTAATCAGGCGACTTTCAGCCTGCGCTTTATTCGACGGCATGCGTTCGTCTTCCGTACGCCATAAGAAACCAGCTTCGTATCTGTTGTCAGGTATACGACGTACAGTTTTATTCAAAACACTTAACGCTCGTTCTTCGGGGTCTTTCGCTGGCTTACGCGCAGATAAACCCAAAGACTCCAAGCTAAAATAATCCTTAATTAACCTTTCTATATCCTCTTCTCTCCTGGTGGAAATGTGGTTAACGATTTTAACCGGTTTAATGCCACCTGTCATGTGACCATGTAAAACCCAGCCAAGCTTGGTGAGCGATGCCACAGGTATGTTCTTACCTCCTGAAATTAATTCACGAGTAACTATGAGGTGCCAATTATTCTAACCAATTAATATGGTAGGTCTGGACCTTTCATAAATTAACTCGTCCTCTATGGGTGTCTAATGAGGACAACGTCGTAATAATTCTCGGCTCACCGATTGCGGAGAGAGATTAAGTGTCTTAATCGTTTGCACACTTATATACTCTAAGTCACTTGTGAAAATTCCCTTAATCTTAATTTTCAAGCGATACGAACTACTGTCGTTAATTCGCTTGCCCCTTATGCCCTCAATTCGTAATTCTTCTTTGGGCCCACGGGGTGCTAACTTCTGAGCCATCTGCTCCTCTATGAGCGTCATGGTTGAACCTTCGTCCAGAAGAGCTGTGGTCTTAACCTTTCCTTTAGGACTTTAGATCCATACTACTCGACTGTTATAATCTTTAAATATGCACATGCCAGCGCATTTACTGTATTCACAGTCGTAATTTGAGCTTCCTTACCCCCTTCGCTCCTTTGCGGCGATACCTTTTTATTGGTATTGGTGCAGAATACGATGATGCCCCATTTGACATTCATCTACACCACATTATTTCGCCCTACACTCCGATCTCCTATGGTAGGGTGTTAGACATTGAAAGCATATATTCGCTTTCTTAACAGCTTCCCATTTTTCACGGTTATCCATATTTTTAAATTTATAACAACTCTTATAGAGTGTTCTTTGTTACATATAACACAGTTACGTCTTACCCGACTTGCAGGTTTATCCTGAATTGTCATAACCGCTTGTCGGTCGTACATATCTTGGCGTTCATAACGCTTACTATTAACACGGTCGCGTACAGACCTTTTTGCGGTGTGCACGGTTCGCTTCCCGTTTTTAGGACGTTTCCGTTTTTCAGGCACGTTTTCAGTGTTGAATGACGCACCAAGTTGTTCACTCAACGAGTTCCAAAATTTCGCCATCTTCAGTAGCTCTGGCTCCATGCGATGTTGAGCTCGTTACTCAAACCATTATTCCGAGCTTTTCCACTATACGACTCACCAATTCGGGTGAGTATAAATACTGTGGTTGATTCTATGATTGTATCGATGCAACCATATTCGTTACGCGACTAGCAAAAGTGCCGATGTTTCTGCCAGTCTTGGCATTCTCTTTACATTCTCGATCTCGGATAGAATGAGCATCTCAACCCTACCGAATCGTCTTTCGAGAGTGCTCATTATTTCGTCTGGTTCAGATAAAGTAAACAACAATGACTTAACCGCTTCCTTAGCGGTGCCTTTTAATGCCCCTCTAAGGCGGGCTACATTTTGCACTCCTGAAAAATGTCCACGTGTGTCTTCAAACACCGTTTTGAAAATAATCCATTCATCCGCGTCGCTATCGAAGACCGGTAGATCCTGGAGGAAATGAGGCGGGTAAGTCTTATCTTTAACCGCCATCTTTATTGCACTCACAATCGCGTCGGTCAATTCTGACACCTCACTCGCGTGTGCTTTCTGTGCATTTCCTAGGTTCCGCTCGACCTCCGCCTCCTTATGGCGTGATCTCTTGGACGCTTCCTTATCTGCGGTATCTGGCTGCGTTAAACTAATCGGCGCGCTCATTATGGTCTGTCGAACCCAACTCCTTACGAAAGGTTCCACCTGAGTATTCCACTTTTCATCATCCTCGCTCGAGTCGATCTCCTCTTCACAGTTGAGGAGTGCTAACTCCAATTGTGACTTAGCCAAAACAGCAGCTGTTTCTGCTCGTTCGAGCTCTGAGCGTTCGAATTTAACCCGCGCCTCCGATTCGGCTCTCAGGCTGGCTGATCGTGATGACCTACTACCTTTGCGTGAACCTACTCGTATAAGCATTATGATAGCAGAGTTATGACTTGAAAACCCATATGTAAAAGACATATAATGGTAAGGTCTATGAAATAAAGCAAATATGTGGAAGGTCTCAAATATGTAAAAGCATTATATTGAAAGAAATGGAACTTGAAAAGGATTATTATAGTGGCGTGTAGATTGATTCACAGCGTCCGAGACCAAGGTAAATTTGGACTCGCTAACCGATGTGTCTTAGCACTTGCATTGCAGCACACCCGTAGATCCATCACAAGACGGATCTGCGGGTGTGCTGCACCTGATTCGACGCATCTTGTGGTTCTGGTCGATGGAGGTATGCGGTGGTGATATCTCCTGGGATTGTATGGGGGACATCAGGATGGTGTAAGCCCTACATATATGTAAGTTCTACATGTAAGTTCTAAAGCATTGTGTTTCTGCGATGGTTGTTTGGCAGGTCGCTATTCTCAATGGCGCTCTCTGCGTATTGGTTTTACTCACAACCTAAGTAGCTTTGCCGAAAACGTGTCCCCTCATTACGGGGCTGCAGACTGTCTGACCTCCATGATGTTTTATATAACGACATAATAATATATCTTTATAAATTTCGCACCTTTGAATCATCATCATCATCATTACAGCCCTTCACAAGTCCACTGCTGAACATAGGCCTCCCCCAAGGAATGCCACAAAGCACGGTTCTGAGCCACCTGCATAAATCTACCTCCTGCATGTCTTACCAGGTCATCACTCCATCTAGTGGGGGGACGCCCTACACTTCGTCCGCCGGTATGAGGCCGCCACTCGAGAACCTTTTTTCCCCATCTGTTGTCGGTTCTTCGAGCTATATGGCCGGCCCATTACCACTTCAGCTTACTAATCCTTTGGGCTATGTCGATTACTCTGGTTCTACTGCAGATATCCTCGTTTTTAAGTCTATCACGCAGAGAGACGACGAGCATAGCCCTCTCCATAGCCCGCTGAGCGACTTTGAGCTTCCTCATACGGCCATCCTCATCCTCATTCCTTCATCGCTGGCAACACGCACTGGTTGTATAGTTTAGTTTTACAGAGACACTATTGAGGTCATTGAGCATAGTGATTAGGTCCTCCAGCGATTCTGCCATAAGGACTATATCGCCGGCAAATCGAAGGTGAGTGATGTACTCGCCATTGACGTTAATACCGTATCCTTTCCAGTCCAGTAGCTTGAAAACGTCTTCCAATGCAACGGTGACGAGTTTCGAGGATATTACGTCACCCTGTCTTACACCTCTCTCCAGTTGGATAGGTTTCGTACTCTGGTTCTGTACTCGGATAGCCATCGTAGGCCTACTGTACAAACACTTCAGCACTTCGATATACCGACAATCCACTTGGCACCGCTGAAGGGACTGCAGCACCGCCCAAATTTCGACGGAATCAAAGGCTTTCTCATAGTCCACATACACAAGACAAAGTGGCAGATTGTACTCTTCGGTCTTCTGTACAATTTGCCGAAGGGTATGTATGTGGTCTATCGTGCTAAAGCCTTTTCGGAAACCTGCTTGTTTGGGAGGCTGCAAGTCGTCGAGTCTGCGTGCGAGACGATTCGTAATGACTCTCGAAAACAACACGTAGACGCGGCTCAGAAGGGAAATCGGTCTGTAGTTCTTCAAGAGAGCGTTGTCGCCTTTCTTGAAGAACAGACCACCGCACTTCTGCTCCACGCCTCCGGAGTAGTGCCACCATAGAGGATGGTATTAAAGAGCTTCTGAAGGACTTCAAGTACCGGTTTTCCACCCGATGTAATTCCATCCTCGCCTAGGGACTTGCCGTTTTTAAGGTGCTGGAGAGCCATTCTAATCTCACTCAGACTGACGACCGGGATATCGTCGGAATAGTGTCGGATAAGACTCGCTCTTGGATTGCTACTCACACTTGCGTGTGGCTCCAACGATGACGTGTACAGCTGCCCATAGAACCTCTCAATCTCACTCAAAATCTCAGGTGTCCCGGAAACGATGCTGCCACACTCGGTCTTCAGCTTCGACAGTTGTCCCTTTCTGGCAGATAGATCTCTGGCAAAGACTTTGGAGCCCTAGTTCCGCTCGATCGCTTCTTCAATACGAGCAGTATTAAAGTTGCGTACGTCCCGCCGCATTCATTTGGAGATCTGTCTGTTCAGTTGCCTGTATGCTATTAAATCTACTGAAGACTGCAGCTTCATTTCCCGTCTAACAGCCATGAGAGTAAGAGTGTGATCGGAGAGTTTTTGTGTACTTCTGCGGCGGGGCTTGCAAAACTTAGCTCCGACCGCATGGACAGTTTCCACGAGCTTTTCATTCATATCGTCCACTACATTGCAATCTTCTAGGCACTGAAAACGATTTTGTTACTCGGGCTGAAAGGTTTCGGGACTTTGGATTAGAGCACGAGGGGGACGGAGCGATGACTTCATTAGACGACACCTCTCCAACTTAACGGTTAGGTTCATTGTGCCTCTAACCATTCGGTGATCGTTACCAGTTTTCACCCTCGCGATCGCTGAGACATCACTGAACTGTTATAATGAAGTCAATCTCATTTTTTGTCGAGCCGTCGAGGCCCGACCAGCTCCACTTCCTGTGGGGCCGCTTCTGGAAGAAAGAGTTCATCATAAAGAGTCCCTCTTTCTCCATGAAGTCGGCCAGCTGCTGGCCTCTTGGATTCCGTTGCCCTACCTTCAGCTCACCGTTCTCTCTTGTGCCTAGTTTTGCATTGAAGTCTCCCATTAACACCGTATAGTGGGTTTTGGAGGAATGCCACCTCCACCACCTCATCGGGATTTACCGAGGTTGGTGCGTAAACCTGTATGACCTTCAGCGAATACCGTTTGGTGATTCTGAGTATAAAGTACGCAACCCTCGTCGACACACTCCAATCTTTACAAATTTGTTAACGAGAGACTTGTGGACGATAAATCCGACACCTCCTTGGTACAGATGGTCGCCCTCCCGGTGATAGAACAAGTTGCCGGATTCGAGGATTACCGTGTCCTCCCCCTCTCTTCAGACCTCGGATAATCCTATAATATTTCAGCGCAACTTGTCTATCTCTTCTTCCAGCTCTAGGATCTTCTCGTCAGTCCTCAGGGTGCGTGCGTTATAAGTTTCCAGGTAGAGTCGTCGTGGGTGGCAACCGAACCTCCGCCGGAGATTCTTAGCACCCTTGCCCCATCGTTACCATGGTCGCCACCGTAGCCAGGAATAGCGGAGCTGCCGGGGACTGGGGGCCGTTTATTAGTGTCGTTGCTCATGGGGGGTATATTGCCATAGTTGCCATGCTTGGCGAGCGGGTTGGCAACCGCAGTTTTTTTATTGGTTTTTGCTTTTATCAGAAAGAAGCTGCTGCCCATCTTCTGCCTCAGTTTACATCTGTCGCCTCTTACGACACCTACGGGAAGATATGGGGTAGTTGGTATTCTTACCCGCCACTACACGGGGCACCTTTGAATGATTGAAGGCAACTTGGTGGTGGGTGAGACAAACATGATCGAAAATTGCATATACTCAACGTCATTGACACAAACCCTTTCTGATGGCGAATTATTACTATTATCTTATAACTGCCTATTGGCTATATCTGCCGTTGTATTGGTTGGTGAAGCATATGTGTCGACCTCATGCGGGTGGTAGCTGGAGGTAGAATCTGAGGAAGTTCTCAAGGCTGCGGCCAAAAGCCGCGCAACGTGGGACCCCATTCCCTTGAGTTGAGCGGTAGACTCATGACATGCTCTGCGGCTAATTAGCCGTGCTGATCATGCAATTGGTGGCGATGCCTTACACTTACATCACGTTTGCAGGAACGGCGGTCTGGCAGATGGTGGCGCTCACGGAGGGCTTTTTATGGCCAGTGTGCCTATTGTTGCCTAATCTGTGTGACGTACTTTCACTGTGGCTGGATTTGATCGTATTCTGTATGGCGTTTACACGCATTGACATGCGCGAATTGGGTCGATGTTTGTGCTTACGCACTACCAAGGGACCAAGTCCTCTTTGAGTGGTACGCCAGTTATTTTGCTGTGGACTACGGTCCAGTTCCCAACTTAACGTCCACTTCGGGGGGAGCGCGTTGATTGGTTGGCGCTCACCGCACACGGCGTGTGTGGAGCCGTGTGCCTCCCAAAATGTGGGAGAGCGAAACCCTTGTATCTGGTATTTGATATAAATATTGTGAGCGTTTTCCAAACGAGAAGGGATTAATTAATAAGGAATAGACTGATGTGAACCTGATACAAGTGGAATATGATACAAGTGGCCCTATCTTTGTGAACGGGGTTCTTTAGTTTATAAGGCACTACCAACAGCTTTCGACTGCTCTAGTGAATATTCATTCTTCCAAGAGACAGCTAAAAGAACTAAGTTACTATACAAACACAACGTAAATAAGGGTCCTAATTAAGACCATCACGCCATAAATTTATTAAACGGCCTATAATTAAACCTTTAGAAAGATCAATATATGGTTAATATACTGGTCACGTAAATAAGTAAGAAAACAATAGGGAAAAAGGATAGAAAAAAGTAGTGAAATTTTCAATGTCGCATTTCTAAGGGGAATTTACGAAGATTAATTGATGTTTCATTTCACGAATCACATCCACTTCACACGAAGTCCCGGTCTTGATGTCAGTACTTAGTGGACTGTCCACTAAGTACTGACGTCAAGACTGGGGCCATTCCATAGGGACCCGTAATCTTAGTCGTCTAACCTTAAGCCAGCGTAGGAGGCCTACCGGTTCTGATGCAGGACCGGAAGAAGTCGCTGACAACCAGGCCAGCATAGGAGGCCTGTGGGAAATGAATAGCTGCCGGGAGAAAGAAACCGGGATTATAGCCGAGCACGAGTGCTTGTCATATCTGCAGAGCCATCTGTCGAAGCTGAAGACCGAGTGTGGCAGCGTCGTTTCCGGGACACCTGAGATTTTGAGATTGAGAGGTTCTATGGGCAGCTGTACACGTCATCGTTGGAGCCACACGCAAGTGTGAGTAGCAATCCAAGAGCGAGTCTTATCCGACACTATTCCGACGATATCCCGGTCGTCAGTCTGAGTGAGATTAGAATGGCTCTCCAGCACCTTAAAAACGGCAAGTCCCTAGGCGAGGATGGAATTACATCGGGTGGAAAACCGGTACTTGAAGTCCTTCAGAAGCTCTTTAATACCATCCTCTATGGTGGCACTACCCGGAGGCGTGGAGCAGAAAGGGGTGGTCTGTTCAAGAAAGGCGACAACGCTCTCTTGAAGAACTACAGACCGATTTCCCTTCTGAGCCGCGTCTACGTGTTGTTTTCGAGAGTCATTACGAATCGTCTCGCACGCAGACTCGACGACTTGCAGCCTCCCAAACAAGCAGGTTTCCGAAAAGGCTTTAGCACGATAGACCACATACATACCCTTCGGCAAATTGTACAGAAGACCGAAGAGTACAATCTGCCACTTTGTCTTGTGTATGTGGACTATGAGAAAGCCTTTGATTCCGTCGAAATTTGGGCGGTGCTGCAGTCCCTTCAGCGGTGCCAAGTGGATTGTCGGTATATCGAAGTGCTGAAGTATTTGTACAGTAGGCCTACGATGGCTATCCGAGTACAGAACCAGAGTACGAAACCTATCCAACTGGAGAGAGGTTTTACAGAGACACTACTGTAAAACTAAACTATACAACCAGTGCGTATTGCCAGCGATGAAGGAATGAGGATGAGGATGGCCGTATGAGGAAGCTCAAAGTCGCTCAGCGAGCTATGGAGAGGGCTATGCTCGTCGTCTCTCTGCGTGATAGACTTAAAAACGAGGATATCTGCAGTAGAACCAGAGTAATCGACATAGCCCAAAGGATTAGTAAGCTGAAGTGGTAATGGGCCGGCCATATAGCTCGAAGAACCGACAACAGATGGGGAAAAAAGGTTCTCGAGTGGCGGCCTCATACCGGCGGACGAAGTGTAGGGCGTCCCCCCACTAGATGGAGTGATGACCTGGTAAGACATGCAGGAGGTAGATTTATGCAGGTGGCTCAGAACCGTGCTTTGTGGCATTCCTTGGGGGAGGCCTATGTTCAGCAGTGGACTTGTGAAGGGCTGTAATGATGATGATGATGATTCAAAGGTGCGAAATTTATAAAGATATATTATTATGTCGTTATATAAAACATCATGGAGGTCAGACAGTCTGCAGCCCCGTAATGAGGGGACACGTTTTCGGCAAAGCTACTTAGGTTGTGAGTAAAACCAATACGCAGAGAGCGCCATTGAGAATAGCGACCTGCCAAACAACCATCGCAGAAACACAATGCTTTAGAACTTACATGTAGAACTTACATATATGTGGGCACACCATCCTGATGTCCCCATACAATCCCAGGAGATATCACCACCGCATACCTCCATCGACCAGAACCACAAGATGCGTCGATCAGGTGCACACACACCCGCAGATCCGTCTTGTGATGGATCGGGTGTGCTGCAATGCAAGTGCTAAGACACATCGGTTAGCGAGTCCAAATTTACCTTGGTCTCGGACGCTGTGAATCAATCTACACGCCACTATAATAATCCTTTTCAAGTTCCATTTCTTTCAATATAATGCTTTTACATATTTGAGACCTTCCACATATTTGCTTTATTTCATAGACCTTACCATTATATGTCTTTTACATATGGGTTTTCAAGTCATAACTCTGCTATCATAATGCTTATACGAGTACATCATAGAGACCTTCTATATTAATGCTTTTGTATCATAGACCTTACTATCATAAGTCCTTAATATAGGACTATACATTGTACAACAGTACTAGTAGCAGTCGGTCAGCCGACCACCCCATATATATGTACACACATGGGTATGTGTTTCCGGCAACTCCCTCATATAAGCAATCATTACATGAACACCCTCCAATAATACAAGAACACCTCCAGTAATACAAGAACACCCTCATTAAGTGAGAAAATTTTTGACCCATTTTTCAATTATATTACAGATGTTATCTTTATTATTGCAATATAATCGTCTTGTACTCCTATTAATTATTCCATTTAGAATATTTTAAGCACAGTTTTAATAAATTTAAAGGTTTTTAAAGACAATATTAAGCCTTTACTATACTACTTATAATACTTAATATTCGAAAATAATATATTTAAAGTTAATGCTTATTAACGCATATTAATTGTTCAAATTATTATATAATATATATGATATTTTAAATGTCTCTATATTGAATTTAATTATTATTTATTATTAACAATAATAAATAATAATTAAATGAGCCTACACTATAGCGCTTAATGATATTACATACAAAAAAAAGTTACCAATTTATTATAATAAATGGCCTATATATTTTATGAATATCTAAACGGAATCAAGAAATCTAAAAAAATGAGTGGTTTTGATATTCCGTGTTCTGTTAATGTAATATGGGAAAAATGCGTGTAATGAATCATTTTGCAGTTTCTATTAAAAGAAAAATGTATTTTTTTACCAAGATAACTTATTATATACATATTATATTTGTACTTATTTGTATATTATATATTTATTACTAAAAAGGGATACCACTAAGATTTTTATCCTATTTCTAAAAGTGTTAGCTTATATCATATAACATGGTTCAAAGACACCGTGGAACGAAACGCTATTTTGTCATTGACTTCCGTGCTGGGTAAAAACCGACGGCCATATTATCATAATATAAGCATCATATCCATGTCTGTGCCGACGGCCGGCTATTACTTTACGGCATTGACATTCGTCACGCTGCTGTTTTTTGTACTTACTTACTTATCTGGAAGATCAGCATACACTGAAAACAATTAAATAATATTTGTGGATTTCAACGCACTCGCACAGGGCTAGACAATAACTAGCCGAGACAGGAGCAGATGTGCGCCAACTTTTATATTTGTGGATTTCTCAAGAGGTGAGTATCTTATCTTATGGAATGCGAAGAATTCAACTGTACAAAACCTACAATTCATTTAAAGTTTCAAACTTTTATGTGAAATATATCTTATTTTTGTCACTCTCGAAGTTCTAGTCCAAAAATATTATACTACGGAAACGAAAACTACTAAGTTTCGTTTATAATGTATTACATTTTATTTTATTTTTACTGAATATTGAGATATGGTACGATTTTTTAGAAATAAAAATAAACGACCAACACCCACAGACACTTAACGATAACATTACAAATTAACGATACATGTTTTAGTACTTAATTATTTTAAGTTTGTAAAAATACTAATAAATATCCCTTCATATTACTAACAAATTCATATGTCAATGTCTAATCAATGCAACAAGTCTTGGATTATATAATACAGGTTAGCCAAATATTCCACATTATGTATTTAATTCGCCAATGACATTCGAAAATGAAAACTGACGAGTTTAATTAAAATTAAAAGTATATGTGAGTGTATAATACAAGTTTACTTTTGCTCCTAGAATTTTGGAAAATCTATAATTTATGTTGAATTACCTAAAACATATGACAAACACAATATCTTATTAGTATGTTAAAAGTGTCAAAGTATTGAAGTGTTATGTTATTGGTACAATCTAATTTAATTAATAGAGAAAAAAAATCACACAAAATATTCACAAATCTATGTTAAAAGTGTCTGTCAGAGTAACTATATCCACAACCGTTACATCCTATCAAAAGCCTATTGCTGAACATAGACCTTCCCTCAGATTTCCTCAAAGGAGGATACTTGCTATAGTTGCCATGCTTAGTAGACGAGTCGGCAACCACAGTTTTTTTATTGGTAGTTGTTAATAGGAAGACGCTGCTTAAATTCAGAAGGAATGTACACACATTCCTTCTGAATTTAATATTTATAGATATAGATAACATAAAAATAAATGGATGTTATTAGGGAATACATATTAGTGTTAATATTTAATTTATTTAATCTACTATCATTTCATCTACTATTTATGTTTATTATATTTAAACTCCATCAGGGAAGCAAGAATTTTGTTTACATTATTTTTATGTTATTTTGTTGATTGTAGGTAATGTACATTCTTTCTGAATTTAATATTTTTTTACTTCTTTATTTTTTATTTGCATTCCTAATTTTTCAGTTACATCTACTTGATGCAGTTTGTTGTAACTGCCTAAGAAATGCAAAGAAAGTATTGAAACTGCTCATTCCATTAGAAGATTTGTATTTTATGTGGATCTTCAATTTTAAGAGCTCATTTTAAGAACTCAGCAGAAAGAGATATTATTTTGCAGTGGATACCATCACACCAGGTACTTACTTTACTTTAACAGCCTGTAAGTGATCCACTGCCTGAAATAGGCTTGCCCGGAGGAGTTGACATAATCGCTTTGGCACACAGATTGATGTTTGTAGTATCATACGCCTCGAACTACAAACAATTTGGCTATTCACCACCAGGTTATCTTTAACTTTACAGCCTATCAAAAGTCTACTGCTGAACATAGACATCCCCCACAGATTGCCTTATAGGGGAGATATTCGATAACCACAGTTTTTTTTCTTTAGTTGCTACTTCTTCCTTACCTTACCCCATATTTGTCTGCCTTTGTACTTAATACACAAGTAATATTTTTTACCTTAAATGAAATTAGTGTAAATGTAAAACGTCTAGGAACTTGTACTTAGTCAAATAATGTTATAATTCTAAAATAACTACTTCACTTGTTTACCTTTCTGATTTGCTTGGAATGTAAACATGTTATTCAATCAATACAAATTAATAACAATGTCCTGATACTGCACCTGGTGGCATGTGTCACTTTTAATACTGCTTTAAGAATGTGATGATTTTACAATAACAAATACAGTGACAATACAGAGTTTTTTTTTATCCTTACACGACCAGTTCAAAACATCTTACGTGCTATTTATTTTCTCAATCGCTGTAGAGGTAAAACTCGCTAAACACCCCTTAAAAGTTCACTGTTGGACGCACACATGCACCTAAAACCGTGTTACTGGTTGCAAATGATATTAGATAAATAAGTACATGTGTGCTTGTTTTTAGAATTAGTTGAGCATAGTTTTGGCTTACTTTTTGCTTCACTTGAATACATTTGTAATGTATTCTGTGCTTAGTATTCAATACACCACAATAAATAATAAATACAGTTAAGAATCAATACATCACCGCGTCTGTTTATTCGTACTGTTTACTCCGGTACTACTAAAAAAAAATCCATCCACCAAGTAGTACTTAAGATTTCGAAGAACCTACAACTTTTTTATACTTTTTATTATTCACAGAGCACTATTATTACATAGGATATCAATAAAAACTGTAAGACAGTCGCCCGTATGGGATTTTAGGTTATAGTGAGATTGCCGTTTGATTGTTATTTTCTCAGTATTTCTTTTATATATGGTACAACTAATATTACTATAGTAATCTAGAGATTATAAGGAATAAATCTACATACATTTCATTACGAGTCATCACAGTTTTTGGTGGGCCCATTCTCCATACAAAAAGAAACTGTCTACTTTAAAATTAAAAAATTAAAAATTGTTTATTGCGTTTCAAAAGGTAGTAACAAACAAGTGGCAAGGGCCCCTGTACTGGGTTGGTAAAACCTGTGTTACGGGGTACCCCGCTCTTCCAACAGATAAATTTTAACAATTTGAAACATAGGATATTACATATTATATTAGTGCTTTAACAATCCTTTAGACATGAATTGATGACATTTTTGATACTTAAAAAAGAGTGTAAGTGTATGTGTGTGTGAGTGTGTGTGTGTGTGTGTTTAGCGAATAAGCAGTTCTGTTTCTTCATAATTGAGGCTAAGCAGAGTTGTTGTTAGCAAATTTTTCAATTTAGCACAAGCCTACTATTTGATTTATTATATAGATGTTTTGATTGACAGGCAAATTGTTTTTTCTTAAATTTGTTTTTACAATATGGAATATTGAAAACAGGTAGAATTCTACGTTTTAGTGTCTGAGGGGCAGTGTATGGTAATGTGCTGTGGGTTCGTATAGTACTCTTTAAAATGTACATTTGGCGGGTTGTTAAGATTTAGGTAAGAACATCACTTTCAGTAATGCTCTCTGAGCCCTTTCAAGAGTTATTAAATAGGACTTAGCTGCTCCACCCCAAGCCGTAATGCAGTAGCTTAAGACAGATTGGGCTAGAGCTTTATACGTACATATAAGGATTTTATTATCTGCGACATGTCTGAGCCTTCTAAAAACCCACATAAGCTTTCTTACCTTGTCAATGGTACACTCAATTTGTTTGTTCCATATAAGATGCTGGTCGATAGTGATACCTAGATATTTAATAGTAGACGATCTAGCAATATCAACACATTGACAATTTTTCACCTGGTGTTGGGAGCAGCTATGAATTTTGAGAGCAAAGTCCGAGTGTGGTAAGGTAGATTTTCGTATCGTAAAAGGAACAAATTGTGTTTTTGATACATTAAGTGTTAATAGATGTGATCTTAAGTAATTTGATATATGTCGTAATCCTGATTCAGTCGTAATTCTAAGAGAATCCCAACTCTTTTCACTGAAAATCAGCGCGGTATCATCCGCATAGGTAAATATATCGCAATTGGGAAGTTTGAGGCAACAGAGGTCATTCACATATATCAAAAACAATGTCGGTCTGAGTACACTGCCTTGTGGAACGCCGTTAGTAATGGGAGATGACTGGCTGATAACGTCACCAAGTTTTAGATGCTGTAGGCGATTCGTTAGGTAGTCTGTGAATAACTTATGGGGTGTCCCTCTTATGCCAATGTGATGTAGCTTATGTAATAATATTGGAATTGAAGCAGAGTCGAACGCCTTTGCAAGATCCAGGAAGACGCCGACACATTTATAGCCTGCATCTAGGTGCTTACAGATAGTGTCGGAAAGTGCCAGAACTGCGTCTTCAGTGGAGACGCCATTCTGAAGCCAAATTGATTATTTGATAGCAAGCTGTTTTTGTAAAGGAATTCGTTAATGCGGTTGTTAATAAGCTTTTCCAAAAATTTTGCCAGAACTGGAAGTACAGAGATAGGCCTGTAATTTTCAATTTCATCTTTATTTCCACTTTTATAGATGGGTGTAACAATAGCTTTTTTGAAAACAGAGGGGAAACAGCCTTTTTCGAAACAGAGGTTATACACATGACAAAGGACAGGGGTGAGATAATTTTTAGCCATTTTAATAAAAGCAGTAGGAATGTTATCCCACCCGGGGCCGGAGTCGTTAGATAAGTTACAGATGATTGTATTAATTTCTGCTGTATCTGTTGCTAAAAAAACTAAAGAATTGCATGAAGAGGGACTATTAATATTTATTATGCCACGAATAGAATTATAAGACATAGGGGACGGTAATAAGTTTTCAGCCAGACGTTTACCTAAGTTAGAGAAGTAATTATTAGCATAATTTGCAACTTCCAACGGTGTGGATTTAAGTGAGAGTAGGTTATGTATGTGGTCATTTTTATTATTGTTTATGTTACATATAGATTTTATTGTTTTCCACAGTAATTTAGGATTTTTATTAGCCCTAGTTAAATTGTTTCTTTCGTGCATTATTTTAAGTTTTCGAACAAGTTTACTACAATAATTTCTATAACGTGTATAGGTTACTTTCAAGATTTCGTTATACGGATTCTTTTTTAATTTTAGATGAAGTTTGTCGCGATTGCGAAGGCAACGTAAAACTCCTGGGGTTATCCAGGGCTTGATATGTCTTTTTCTTGAAGGGACACTTTTTATAGTTTGGTTGTTTTTAATCGCAGTGGAGATTTTATTAACCAAAACCTGGGCAGCTTCAGAAGGGTCTGTTATTGTTAATATATCAGGTAAGTCCGCCTTAATGTTATTCAAAGTGGCATCAAAATTGATTGATATTTTGGTTTTTAGAGCCAGATTGCGTCGCAGAGGTTCAAACATCACGTCAATAATGACTGTACTGTGGTCAGTGGTAGGGTTAGTAAGAACAAGTGATTTAGCAGGGTGAGACGTTTTCAGCATCATGTGATCATAGCTCATTTTATCACGAGTTGGGAGCCTGTGAGCTGGGAGTATCCCATAATAAGCGAGTGATGTTAAATAGTTATGACAGTTTGGATCTTTGGAATCGATTTTGATGTCGATGTTTATGTCACCCGTTATAATAATATTCGGATAGCAATTATATTGTATGAGAAGAGATTGAAGGGAAGATACGAATTCGTCAGTATTTCTAATAGATGGAGTGCGATAAATGCCGATTATAACAGTATCGTAAAGAGTCAAAACAAGGCAGGACGCGTTTGTAATGTACGGTTCAAATACATTGATGTTCAGATTATTTTTTACATAAAATACTACGCCATCACATTGGTTTAAGGTATTTTTTGTAAAGTGTGTGTTATAATTATCATTTAGTTTGGGAATACTTTTTATTTTTGAGAGATGACATTCAGTCATAACTAGTACGTCGCAATCGGTTTTAGTTGAGTGGAGCATAGCTTGAAAAATATCACGATTTTTGTATATACTCCTTATGTTTTGGGTAAGAATGGTTAGGTGACTTTTTGTTGAGATGTGCAAATAACACTCTTCAGGCGTGCAAGTGACGGCCTGAGCTATACTAATTTTGTCTATATCATTATACGTATGGGACAAATTATCCATAAAAAATTAGGTAGTTTTTTTGTGTGTAGTGAATTTGTCTAATAGGTATTAATTTAAAATCATTTGTATAAAGGAGTTGTAGGTAGCTGATTACCACGAAAGAATAAAAGTGAAAAATAATATTCTTAGATTGGTTATTCCAGACTCTCAGATCAAAGTTAATTATTGCAATCAATCTACAGTGTGACTGCAAGGTATTATGTTTAGCTAGCAAAAACAGAACTTTTATAAAGAGGTGTGTGAGTGTAATATGTGTTTTTGTGTTGGAGTAAGTATTAAGGTAAATGTGTGACAAGAAAAGTGTGTAAGTTATTAATGAGTAACTGGCAAAAACAGAGTTAACAGAACATAGGTGCAACATACAACTAAAAAAGTTAAGTATATAACCTATAATAATTGCATGAACACTTTGTAAGACATGGATCCACTTAAAACTAAGTACACAGTTCAAGCATAGTCACTTGTTGGCCTCATAAATACCTTTTATTTGTGCTTCATTCATAATTTTTATGATCGGGGATGAGTCATCTTTCCGCACCAAAACTTCACCTACCGAGGTCCAGCAATATTTTTATACTTCAGGTTTTTTGACAATTCCCTTGCTAAGTAGTATAGTTTAATACCATTAGGTGTGAGATGGTCAGAGATAAAAATAGGGGTACATGTTCCTTTTAGACCTAGGTTCTGGGTATTTAATTTATTATTCTTATTATGGTTATTGTACTTTTTAGCGGCGCTCGTAATGTTCATTTTCTGGACATAAGTTGACATTTCGACAACAATAGGCTTTTTATCGCCCTTTATGGTCGTCCTATATATATCCTTTATGTCATTACTTTGTATATTGACCTTAAGTGATGTAGATAAATTGCTTACCATGCTCAACAACGTTTCTTTGGATTCCTTTTCCGATCTTGGGACATTTTTCAGTTCAAATGAACATTTACGTTGGGCTTTCATGAGATTTTCCACCTTATTTTCAAGTATAGTAATATATTCCTTCTGTTTATGCCTCTCTTGCTCCATAAGGTCCACTTTTTTACACATGTCGTCGTATTTGGTTGAGAGAAAGGTCAGTGATTCCTCTATGGATCTCAACGCAGATGTTATTTCTGTTCTTTCGCTGTTTTGCTGATCCATCCATGAAGTAATCATGTCTTTCATTTCTGCCTTAAAGTCCGCTAAATCGGTCAAATTTCTTCAGGCGCTTTAATTCGTGAGCTAACAAAACTGGGAGGCGATGTTTCTTTGTCGTCGGAGACCCTAGGCAGGTTGGAATCAGAATTGCATTTTTCCGGTGTTCGAAACATTTTCAGAGTTCTCGTACGGCCTCAAACTTATTTCCAGCTCAACGAAGTGCAGAACAAATTGATAGGTTATATTTTATAGTCGAAAATTACGGCGTCACTTGTAGTAAGTGTGTTGGCAGGTGGTAGGTATGCTTCAACTAATGTCGTAGTCTCGTAGCATGTATTTCGTAGCGAACGTAGTAGTTGTGGCTACGGCGGTTAACGTAGTTACAACGATCATACAGGGAGGAAAGAGATGAAAAACAAGCACCATCCGTCTTCTTTTGGCACCGCTTGCTGCGTCAGTGAGCAAAGATGCGATGCAGGAACGAGAAGGCAATTATTAAGTCTACTATCTCACTCGCACGTTCCCCACCGCAGCCGGTTGCTGGTGTAGAATAGTCAAATGTACTTAATATTAAAATAATGTCTAATTGAAAATTATTAATATTGTAATAATTTTCAATTAGACATTTGCAAGTTGTTAATTGTCATTGCCTCACTTCAGTATAGGTAAGCACCGTTGCAAACGCAACCGCAACCACAGTTTTCGCTGCACCTTCCAGTGATGGAGACAATACCACCAGCTGGAACTTCACCACCGAATCTAACAGCGCCCAGAATCGGCACCTGACCGACTACTAGGGTTTTACCAGCAACACCCATCTCGCCAGCCACCGCTACGTCACCAATGCCTGTGCCTCCGTAGGCTGGACCAGCAATGCACTCTGGGTTGCCAAGGGCGCCAGGGCCAGCTAGACCGTATCCAAGACCGAATCCAGGTCCGTAAGCAAATTCAGTGGCTAAAGCAGGTCCACATCCCAATCCGTAATCAGCAGGGAATCCTGGAGCATAGGCCAAGCCAAGTCCAGCTCCGAGACATTGATTGTATACATTCTGAAAATTGATAAATATATTCACAATGTGCCGTGAAACTTTTAATTGACTTGATTAATTATCGATTTATGGAATATAGTGCCAAAATTGATTCATGAATATAAATTTTAACCACACAGATTAAAAGTAGATTGTTTTTTTATTAATTTTTCCAAATTATACAAAAGTTTTTAGTATACAGTAAGATTATAATAAATCTGCTAGGGTTTTACCTGGATCAAGCATGCTTGAACGCAGAGCAAGAAGAAAGCGAAAGAATACATGTTTATGGTTTTGTCCAACTGTACGAAGTCTAAAGTGATTAACAAATGTAAAAACAATGCATTATATACTCGTTACTCCCTGTAAGATTAAAAATAATTTCGTAACTAAAAAATAAACCTAAATGTGCGTAACTAAAAAGAATTATATCGAGATTAATGAGACATTGTTTGACCTGTGTTTTACTTGTTGTGGATCCATGCTCATAACATAGTGTGATCACGATGTTTCACGAAATATAATATGATTATAATTTAACTATAATAGTATTTATTATTGGTGAACGATATTCTTATATTCGGATTTGATCGCTTCCGTCTTTGTGTGGTTTAGATATTGTACTACACAAGAACATAACAAAGTGTATAGACATTTGCAATAAATTTTTGCAGTTCAATCTATCCGGATGAGAAAGCTTTTGCGACCGTTTCAGCTGTTATGTCCGCAATAGGCATTGCTTCAGTCATATTTTCAGGATAGTGGTAGTGGTCCAACTAGATCTATATGGACGTGCATAAATCTGGCCTGTGGGATGACGAAAGTGCCTATTGGCGAAGAGACGTGCCTTGTAATTTTCGCACGCTGTCAAGCAAAACATGTCTTTGTTCATTCTCGACAGTCTTTGCAAACGCTCGGCCAAACGTAGCGTTGTGACACTAGCTGCGATGTTGCATTAGCACCAGGGTGGCTAAGGACATGCAGGCTTTCATAAACGCGGTGTCGTAAGTCTCTAGGTACGTATGGTCGTACTTTCTCTGTACTTACAATACACATGCTTATCTGTTCCAGGTATTGATATTTGTTTTAGTACCAAAGAGATTTCTCCTTTGAGCAGTTCTTTCAACTCTGGGTCCGACTCTTGTGATTTGGCTAGAAAATTTAAGGTAATTCCTTGTGTTATATCTTCGACTCGGGAAAGTGTATCGGCTACTACGTTGTCTTTTCCTGCTATACGCTGTGTATCCGTCGTGTATTGTGAAATGTAATCCAGGTGTCTAAATTGCCTGGGAGTACAATTCTCTTTTCTTGCATGGAAAGCAAAGCATAGCGGTTTGTGGTCTGTATACACTGTAAAGTCTCGCTTCTAACATAGGACGGAAATATTTTATTGACTCATATATCGCCATTAGTTCCCGACCATATGGGGAATATTTCTTTTGTGCAGGGCTTAGATTACTCGAAAAAAATGAAAGAGGTTGCCAATTGCCATCCTTTCGTTTCTGCAACGCTGCTCGGATGGCCAAACTGAGACGTCTGTGACTAGTGCTAGACGTGCTTGCAGGTCTGGGTGTTCTAGTAATGCTGCTTGGCAGAGACTTTGTTTGCAAAAAAAAGGCCTTAAGGCTGTCAACAGAAATGGCGATTGGGTACGATCCTTTTACTGTACCGGTAAGGAGTGTATGTAAGGGTGCTTGGATTTCAGCAGCACCTGGGATGAACCGCCGGTAGAAATTAATCATTCCTAGGAAGTGTCTAAGCTCTTTCACGGTTTTTGGTATGGAAAAGCTCTGGATAGATTCGACCTTTGAGTCCAGTGGCTTCACACCATGCGTTGAGATAGTGTGGCCTAAGAAGGTTACTTGTGTTGCCCCAAATACGCATTTGTTTGTGTTAATTACCATACTGTATTTCTTGAGTCTATTAAATATTTGGCGCAGGTGATTCTTATGCGTTTCTTCGTCAGGCGAGCACACTAGGAAGTCGTCCAGGTAGGCATAGCAAAATTCCAGGTCTCGCGTCATTTCATCAACAAACCTTTGAAACGTCTGGCCAGCGTTTCAAAGACCGTACGTCATGAAGGGAAACTCATATAGTCCAAAGAGTATTGATTTTGCCGTTTTACATATATCTTCTTCAGCAACCCTTATTTGGTTTCACCAGATCTATGGTGGAGAAGATACAGAAACCGAAGAGATTATGCGCAAAGTCATGGATATGACGTATTGGGTATCTGTCTGGTATTGTGCGTGCAGTGAGCATACGGTAGTCTACGCATGGCCGCCATCCATTATCCTCCTTTTGAGCTAGATGGAGTGGAGACGACCACGGGCTGTCAGATGATCTTGCTGTACCGCACTTTATTACTATTTTTAATTTATCGGGTGCTAACCGTCTTGGATTACAAAAGACGGGTGGACCCGGTGTAGTTCTAATGTGATGAACATTAGTATGTGCAGGAACTTTCTGAGTACCAGATGGTCGCGTTATCTCTGGATAACTTCGAAGTATGTCGTGGTATTTACTGTCGCCTGTCATGGTCTTCACTGAAGAAATAATAGCAGGCGAGGATGCTGTTGTTGCGGTAGTGATTAATGTTGTCGTATTATCAATCAGCCGTCGATGTCAGACGTCGACTATTCAACTCCGATGATGGGTTTCGTAAAATCGGACACGACGAAGCGCCAGGAGAATTTGCAACGCAATCTCAAGTCCAACTCTAGGTGTGCATAGTAGCTATGCTAGTACGTGCAGTGAGCAAAAAGGCTGCAAAAAGTTGATAGTCCGTCTTTGGTTTACTTCACTTGAATTTTGGGAAAAACGCAAATGTAGATTCCAGTGTCGACTAAAAATTGCTTTTTACTTCTACGGTCTGTAACAAAGAGGCTGTAAAGGGCTACCGTATGTTGCCATTAACGACTGCCCTTTAAGTTTTCCGACGCAAATTCACATGGCTTAACGCAACGGTTTGCGGTATCTCCAAACTTCCAATGATACCAATATTTAGGGAAACGCCTGTAGTTAGAATTCGATCGAGTTTGGCTGTGCTGTTGGCGATTGCTTCTATTTTTGGAGCGTGAGCGTGATCTATGCTTGTTTAAAGTGAGTGCTTCTACTTGCCTTGTAAGTTGCGCAATTTGTCTTGACATTTCATCAAACTGCGATCCGGTAGCAACAGCTGTGGCTGTGATCTGTGTCGTAGAGACGATATCAATCACGGCATCTGCTAAATCGGTTCAGCTATTTAAATCCGCTCGCGGTTGTGATGCTATTGCGGTCTGTACGTGTGTAGGGAGATGACTCATCCATATGGACTTTAGGAACGCGTCCGGTACCTCAATCCCTGGTAGATGACGCAAGTGTCTTAAGAACTGGGAGGGGCGACGATCGCCTAGTTCCTCGTGTGTCAATAATTGATTGACTTCCCTTTCTCTTGACATCGATAACCTTTTAATAAGCTCATTTTTAAGGTGTTCATACCTTCCTGTAGTTGGAGGTGATATAATTATATCCTTTACTTCTGCTGCGTAACGGTGATCCAGTTAAAATATGACATAGTAAAATTTTGTTTCGTCATCACATATACCGGACAACGAAAAGAGTCCTTCCACTTGTGTGAACCAAACGGCTGGTTCCTCAGCCCAAAAAGGAGGTGTGCGAACTCCGACGCGAAATGTGTCGGTTGAAGCCTTGCCACTAGGTCCGCCATCTTGTGATGTTGGTTTCGATATGGTGACACTTTTTAAGTCTAATGCACTTTTTTTTAAACTGTCTTTATGTACAAATGCGGGTCACCAGTGTGGGTGATGGTGTGTAAATAAAAGTCATCACATATAACGCACAAAACGTTTATTGTCCACAAGTACAAATAACATTTAGGAAGGCGGATAGCGTACAAAGTGAAAGCAAAAGGAAAGAAAATTTTACACAGAACAATAGAATTTATACACAACTCGAAATGCACATCGCGACTACAATAATTAAACTAGCGAAGGCAAATAGCCAGGACAAGCGCGAGAGTGGCGTGCGTTCTACGTCGGAAGCAGTTACGGACTGATGGAGGGAACCCGCTCACGCGCAAGTCCATTGAGGCATGACCACTTGACCCAGATATGGTCGTGCCATATGTTCGACAAGTAGCTGTGCGCTCTCTCGCTGCGGCGCGTTGAAGTTACCAGGTTCGATATGCCTCCACACAAGCATCATAGTCAACGCAGTCAATAGATAGTTCACACTTACGAGGAGAGGTCAAAACGTTCGCGGAATGGCGGGGTTGGCGAGGGTGTGTTTACTCATTCAGGTAGGCGCTAGTTGAGTGACTCATTGTTAGTATATATACCAAGATCCAGCCTAATCGGGTCATTAGCTTTTGAGTTATCAACGAGTAAACAAGTCAATCGGGAAGAAACTAGCCACTATGGAGAAAATTGAATATCGCGCCGTCATTAAGTTTCTCACCAAACAAGGAAAGACACCTCAAACCATTTTTGAAGAAATGTCAGCTGTTTATGGGGACTCCGCTCCTGGGAAAACCATGATTTATTAATGGCACGCCCTTTTCAAACAAGGGAGGGACTCCTTGGAAGACGACTGCCAGAAATAATCGAACTAGTTGAAAAACTTGTATTCAAAGATGCCCGGCTAAAGAAAAAAAAGCTTGCAGCATTAGTTGGAGTATCAGAAACAACCATTTTAAACATCCTACATCAACACCCTGGCATGACTAAAGTCTGTGCAAGATGGGTTCCGAGAAATCTTTCTGCGCATCAAAAACACGAACGCGTCGAAAGTTGTCGCGAGTTTTTGGACCGCTGTGGAGAGCAAAGGGAGGAAGTTATTGCCCGAATTGTAACTGGCGATGAAACTTGGATTCACCATTATGAACCTGAGTCAAAACAAGAGTCGATACAGTGGCATAAAAAAGGCACACCCCCTCCTAAGAGGTATAAGGTGTCTCAATCGGCCGGAAAGATCATGGCGATGACCATCATGACCTTTTGGGATACAGAAGGTATCCTTTCGATTGATTATAAGGAACGTGGTGTGTACATAACAGGAGAATGCTACGCTTCTTTACTAGATCAATTAAAAGAAGCTATTAAAGAAAAAAAGGCGTGGAAAGCTTACAAAAGGCATGCTCCTTTTGCGCGACAATGCGCCCGTGCACACAAGCCATGTTGCGACAGCTGCGATTCACCGGTGCAGTTTTGAACAACTGCGCCACCCACCCTACAAGGCCAGACCTGGTCCCAAGCGACTATTATTTGTTTCCAAAAATGAAGAAAGAACTGCGTGGGAAAAAATTTGGCGACGATGATGAAGTGAAGTCGGCAATTTCAGCATATTTTGAAGCCCAAGACAAATCTTTTTTTTTTGACGGTATGAATAAATTATTTGACAGATCTAATAAATGTATTAGGGTTAAGGGAGAAAACATTGAAAAGGTAAAATAGTATATGTTTCATTTCATTATCCTTCCCTGTCATTCCGCGAACTTTTTGAACTTTCTTGTCATATTTACTCGCAAACTCACTCATCAAAGCTTATAGCGTAGCTCCCGTTGACCTAGAATCATGAATTTAGCAAGAAGAAAATCTGGAGGTACAAGTGAAAGCAAAAATCCGATATAATTTGTACATAAAAAATATTCTTTTGCGAGTAAAATTTTACATTTGCAGTTGGAGCATCGATCGTGATGTAGACCGATACATGGAAGAATTTTTTTTCTATTGCAAAGTTAGCCTTAGAACCAGATTCGTTAGTTTTTTTGAACCAGAGTTTTTTGAACAGGGAGATTTGTTTCTTAAATAATTCTGCTTATGCTATACCTACATTTTTGAGCTTTAGTGTA
This sequence comes from Parnassius orleans, assembly GCA_029286625.1. NCBI lineage: Eukaryota > Metazoa > Arthropoda > Insecta > Lepidoptera > Papilionidae > Parnassius > Parnassius orleans. Next base: position 1,243,251 of record JAGSMP010000263.1, on the reverse strand, counting down.
TTTTAGTTTAGTGTCATCCACTACTAATTAATCGGACTAGCGTCGCCAGTCGCACCGTGAGGACGTGACAACGAATGACGTGGAGTACTTCAGCACCCCAATGTGGGAATACACTCCTGCATCCAAGCTTGATTGTGAATGTGGTCTCTCATATATAGGGCAAACAAATCGATCTATCAAAACCCGCCTAAAAGAACACAGAGCTGACCTGAAACACAAACGTTTCGGGAAGTCTGCAGTTTGTGATCATATACTAGACGGCCCCCGCCTTTACATTAGATTTCATAAACCACAAATTCTCGCGTAAGAACATGGATTCTTGCCAAGGATGATACGTGAGGCTATTGAAATTAAAGACATCCTAATTTCAATAGAGAGGGAGGCTGGGTACTACCACCTGCGTGGGATCCTGTAATTAATAACATTAAAACTAAGCCCAAGCATACCACTGCAAGACTTCAAGACACAGTAAGTTCATTCTGCGTAGATCGGACCAAACTAATAATTAAAAAAACTGAAGGTACTCCGGGTTAACTCTGACATCGGGACGTCAATCACCTTAGTCACCCGTAACCATGGGTATTGTAAAGCACCCGAAACGTCGGGAATTTAATAAAAATAAGTTAATTAAACGCGATAGAATCCGTAAAAGTAGTTTTATTCAATGTGTAGTGTTCGCGTAAATATAAGAAATGATTATTAATGTATTAGTTTATTTTGATGGAATACTTTTCATAACTTTATTTTGATTTAATGAGTAATTATAAAACATATGAATATCATTATCAAAAGAGCTAATCTTGTAAAGGAATGAACAACGGACATAATTGGAGATGGAGTAGTGAAAAACAAACTAGGGATTAAATTGCATAACAAATGTTAGATAATACTCTTAATTATTTAAATAAATGAACAGTACTTAGTAGACTTTACGTTATAAATATTCATGAAACGCATTAGAAGTAAATAAAATATATTATATTCTAAAATAAATGATGTATGCAAACCAACAGCAACATAGCCCATCACGATAAAACATAGGCCGGCCTCACTGCAACGTCACCTTCTTTGCTGATACTAAAAGTATTACCACGACGGACAGAATAATGACAACAATTGAGAATCGTTGAATGACCCAAGCTAGTTGCCTGCGCAGTTCTTTATACTGCCTGTACGAGTGGGGGAGTTTAACCGCTTATTAATAATCTACCCTCACTCTTAACACAAAATAATTTCTGTATGTCATGGGCATTCATTTATAGAGCAAATAATAAGCTGGAAAAAAATAATGAATATATTTGAAAAAAAAAGTTTGGATTAAAAGCTCGGCAATGAACATTTGGAGCTAAGCTTTCAAAAACTGAATTTGACGAAGAATATACAATAATCAATTACAGTTTTCCCTAAAAAAACTATGGCTAGTCAAAGTTCCGTTCCTGTACATCATACATAAAGGCTATATTTTTTGCAATAAATAAGGATAGAAAAAGCAGGACGACGCGACGTACCATACGCGTCAAATAACAATTTGTATGGAGCAACAAATGAAAGTCTGTGAAAATCCTCAAATTCATATTACATTTAGATTTTGAGACAAATTTGTAATTTCCAGTTCGTACTATTTCATAATAAAGTAATAGTTTCACTAATTGGTTTTTATTTTAAAAAATACATATATTTTAGTATGGGGTACACCAGCACACCTGTGTGGGTATAACAATTACGCCGGATGACCTATTTATAGTTATAGCAGTATAGTACTAAGTACTTAAAATTTTTCGTTATTCTGACTTGTTTACCTTTTTGTTAGAGCAATGTTCGGTGCATACCTTGCCAAATCTACATTCAAAGTTAAGTTTATTCGGTACCCTCAGGGCACCAGTTCTACTTGCACATCTTCAGTTTTATTTTAATACACATCCCGATGTGCTCACACTATAATAGAAAGTTTCAGTTCAAATTTCAGATAATTAGTTTTCCGTTTTTGGTTCGGCGATGATGAGTCAGTAAAATATGACATATTATTTTATATAATACACATATTATATAGATATCAAAATGAATGTTTGGTTATTTCTTCGTTTATCTTCAGAGTTATTTTGTTAGGGCCCGCAAATGTTTCTGACAATTGAATGAAAATTTATTTGTTTGTAAGTCTTCCATGCGTATACGAATATCATCCACTCAAATACAATGAAACTTTCGTTTAAAACTTTACAGTGTGCGCGCCCGCATAAGTTTCTGACAGGGAAAGAGTAATTTTTTTTAATTCATTGTATACCCAGATATCGTTGATGATGCCGGTAAGTCTAAACAGGTCAGTATATTATAAAGTAAATATAAGAAAAATTATAAGTAAAATAATTAAGTGTCAACGAAGTAACATAGCAGTTCAATAATAATAATAATAAGCTACAGCATATTATATAAAAATCTGTACACAGTAATATGTTACATAAAGGAAACTTCGTGTATCAAAGTACGATCAATCCAGTGGAACGGCCCGAGAACAGAGATAACTTTAAAATCGTATGACATATTTTAATTTTTGAAACTCAGTTATGGCATTTTTTTGTTATTCAAGGCTGAATTTGAAATAGTCGTGTAATAGCTGTGTAATAGAATTTACTACACCATATCACCACGCGTCCACTGTTAGTCTTAGGAAATGTGTCAGGAAAAAAGAGAGAAAAGAGAGCATCATGAAGTGAAAATCTGTAATTTAGTTAATAATTTGTAATTATTTTCAATTTGACATTTTCAAGATGTTAATTGTTGTTGCCTCACTTCAGTACAGGTAAGCACCGTTACAACCGCAACCGCAACCACAGTTTCCGCTGCAGCTTCTGGTGATGAAGACAATACCACCAGCTGGAACTTCACCACCAAATCTAACAGCGCCCAGAATCGGCACCTGACCGACTACTAGGGTGTTACCAGCGACACCCATCTCGCCAGCGAACGCTACGTCACCAATGCCTGTGCCTCCGTAGGCTGGACCAGCAAAGCACGCTAGGTTGCCAAGGGCGCCAGGGCCAGCTAGACCGTATCCAAGACCTAATCCAGGTCCGTAAGCAAATTCAGTGGCTAAAGTGGGATTCACTGCTGAGCACGGATTGGGATGTGGACCTGCCACATCCCAATTCGTACTCAGCAGTGAATCCCGGAGCATAGCCCAAGCCAAGTCCACCTCCGAGACACTGACTGTATACATTCTGAAAATGGAGATAGTTTTACAATGTGCCGTGATGCTTTTAACTAACTTGATTAATTATGGTTTTATGGAATATAGTGTTAAAATTGACTCATGAATATAAATTTCAACCACATAAGTTAAAGTAAGTTGTTTTTTTTTATTTATCCAATTTATATAAAATTATTATTATACAGTAACATTCTAATAAATCAGCTAGAGTTTTACCTGGATCAAGCATGCTTGAATGCAGAGCAAGAAGAAAGCGAAAGAAGACATCTTTAAGGTTTTTCCAACTGTACGAAGTCTAAAGTAATTAACAAATGTAAAAACAATGCATTATTTACTCTTTACTCCCTATTCGATAAAAAATAATTGCGTAACTAAAAAAAAACCGAAACGTGTTCCGTAAAAGAATTGTATCGATGAGACATTGAGCTGTGTTTTACTTGTTGTGGAACGGGACAAATTTTGATTTAAATTTCAACAATTACATAACAAATAAAATGTATGAAACACAGCCGCATGCATACCCAGCAAGATAAGTATGAGCAAAACTTTTAAATATATATTATTTAAGACTAGAATAATACACTACATATTGTATTATTCTAAAATAACATTTTCTACAACATCAACATAAGAAATTATTTAACTTGACGAGGAATGAAATAGACAAAAAACTCGACAACTCTTCAAGCGAAATGTAATAATGAAGGCTTTATTAATATAAAAAAACACAAAATTTATATAAAATAATATATTGGGGAGCATTAATCTACTATGAGGAAATAATAAAGATTTTAAATTATGCTTTTAGATTTAAAATTGCATAAAATTGTAATAAATATTTTTTTTAATAACTAGATTTATTAAAACGTGGAAATTTAATATCTACTTTTAAAAAGTTTTTACTCTTCGTGTTTGTCACATTTAAGGGAACATAAAATTGCGTGATATTATTTCAAAATAAAATAAATATTTTATTTTGAATAAATAGTTCAAAGCTCTATATATAACCTAACGACCCAAATTATAGTCACACTTGTTTCCAATTAACACAACAAATATGTTTGCCAAAGCATTCATTCTTTTCTTCGCTCAAGCACTCATGGTTCAGGTAAGAAAAAAAAAACTACTAAACGTCTTAATGCAAATAAATTTATCAAGTACAAAATTTCATTGGATTCAGATTTTAATAAATATAATAGCTTTAATTAAAGAACATAATTTTTAATTAAATAAAAATAAGAAATTATTGAAAACAGTGACTTTAGATTTTAATAAAAATATTACTTTTTAATTATAGTAATTATAAGAAATGGGTGACATAAGGCTTTTCATTTTAATTAATATTCAGACCATCACTGCCTACTGCTTGGGCAACGGACTGGCCTACGAAGGTTCCTTGATTGATGGTGCTCCCTGCGGCGCCCCTTGGGGAGGCTTAAGCTGGGCTGGTTACGGTGCCGGTGGTTACGGTGCCGGTTGCGGTCTCGCTGCCATTCCAACAGCTAGCGGCGGTGGTTTCCCTGTCGCCAGCGCGTCTCCCATCCCACCTGTTGGAGTATCTGTTCTCTCAGAGAACGAGATCGGAGGAATCCTGGCTGTCGGTGGTGAGTTGCCTTTCCTAGGCACCGTTGGTCTAGAGGGTGTGCTTCCAACTGCTGGTGCTGGTGCCGTCTCTTACGGTTGCGGAAACGGTGCCGTGGGTATCATAAGCGAAGACATCAGCGCGTCTACTTGGGGTTATCCGGGCGCCGCTGGGTCGGGTTACGGACCCGGCCTTGCTAACGGATTCGGTTATGGTCCCGCTTTCGCTGGACGCACCATCGGTGGATGCGGTTGCGGTTGCGGTATCTAATAATAACCCTTTTAACTAAAATCTAAATTAAAAAAAAACTTTGAATATCAGTTTGCATTTTCATTCTTATATTTATTATGAACTTTAAGTGACAGCAACAAACAATCCATCACCCCGAAAAATCTGCTGGATATGAACCTCGTCCGTTGTAGGGAGGATTTATAATAATCTTTAGAATTGGCAAGCGGATTTATGATCGCCGAACGGCTATTGAAATAATGGTTTCTTAGAGACGGGTGAGGAAATTATTTTATAGTTAAACCGGGCTAACTTTAGCTTTAGCCTTAAATATTAATTTTGGTCTGATCACGCACAACGAGCTTGGAGTATCTTAAAAGGTGTGTGTAGGTGTATAAGTAATATGCTTGAGTTTGTATTTAATTTTAATACTTATAGAATACAAAGCAGAAAATTTGCGCCCAGCCAACATTTTGTGGTATATCAAATCTGATGTAATGTTTGGGCCGATGTTCACATACTGCAGACTTCCCGGAGCGTCGATGCTTCACGTCAAATATATTATATTATTTTACGCGTTATAATATAACATTTTGGTTGTTCTATTACATATTTCTTTTATAATAAGACTAGCCTGTTATTTCGTGCACGTGGATATTGAAATAAAAAAAAATTGTCCGTGGAAGGAAAAGGAGATATCTCACCTCCAGCAAGGTGTTCAGCTCGGGAAGCGGCTAATATTCCGTGCTACTAACACACGAAGCTTTTTCTATGTATACATAGTCGTTTGGAAGCTTTGATAGCAGGATTTAGGTTTTCGTTGTGATCGGTCTGTTTATGTTATTGTAGAGCGATGACAGCTTCACCACAACATCCTTTTTTGGACGTTTTAAAAAAAAATCTTTTTATAACAGAACCATAAAAAATCATTAATTCTCGTTCACCCACGCAATATTAGCCCGCGAGCAATTGCTAACATATTCCAACAAGAATTTAAGAATATGGTCACTACTATAAAAATGTAAACTTATTCTATCAATCACTTGTATGTCATACAATTAATTAAAAAGCTTTGGTAATCAGACTATTAATTAGCACATTGTTATCATCGTCACGATGATGATTTTAATATGAGATGAATCCTTATTTTGTCAATAATATGATATTATATAGATATATCTTATGGTCCATAGTCATAATATGATTAGTGTGATCGTAAAATTATGTTACATGAAATACAATATTACTCCGATCCAAAACAATAATCCGAAACAACACGACCTTTATTATTGTAATTTTTAAGTTAAAAAGAAGTAAATAGTAAAAATGTGATTTAAAACTACTTATATATAAAAGGTAACGCCATCCATACTAATATTATAAATGCGAAAGTGTGTTTGTTTGTTTGTTTGTTTGTCCTTCTTTCACGTCGCAACAGAGTGTCGGCATGGCATGATTTTTTGTATGGGGATAGTTCGGTGGCTGTAGGGTGACATAGGCTACTTTTTTCAGCGGAAAAACATATCATTCCCGTGGAAAAATCGAATATGTTGCACAAGTTTGTCCTTTTTTCACGTCGCAACAGAGCGTCGGCATAGCATGATTATTTGTATGGGGATAGTTCGGTGGCTGTAGAGTGACATAGGCTACTTTTTTCAGCGGAAAAACATATCATTCCCGTGGAAAAATCGAATATGTTGCAAAATTCAATTCAGCTAGGTGGCGCCACCGTGATTCTACAAGACGGACGACGGTACGATGGACGAACACAGAAGGTCAGAATATCTGGATTATTATGTCTTTTTACCAAAATTAAGATAAAAATGTATGGATCTGTATTTTCCACGCAGGACCGGAAGAGAGCGATAAAAAACATAAAATTCACCAGCTGATTTTCTTCAAACGTTTTGGTGCATCGTAATTCACAGAATAGGCGATAACCTCGCAGACGATATTAAGTAATCCGTTGATGCTCTGCCTACCCCGCAAGGGTTACAGACGTGATTATAAGTATGGATCAGAAATACTATCACCACCTGTCACGCTTTCACCCTTAACTATTACTTAACAATGGTAGAAACAGTTCTTAGTAAGCCTTATTAATAAGCCTTAGTAATATTTATTGAACGGAAATGAATACAGTTCTTATATGTGGTTATGAATGAATCGGTATTACAATAAGAAAAATTGTGCAAAATTATAAGAAAAATATTTTTTGAGAGTTCTTATTAACTAACGTATACATAGTTTAAATTGATTCCGCTAGATGTCGTTACTAGGTTTTTAAAACGCGGTAACGAAATGTTTCCTGACATGTACTTAACTCCCGCCGTTGAGCTGCGCGTCAACTTATAGTGCATACGGTACCTATACGCTTAAATTGTTTCTATTTCGTAGCTTATTCGACTACCTGCTTTCGATTTCGGTTGTTTGTTATTTGCTTTGTGATTTGGTTAAGGTTGAATGGATTTATATTGGCTTTCATTTTCGGATTTGTGTATTTTCTTGGATCAGTTTTGTTGATTTGGTTGGTATTCCTTTATACATATTTAGACTCTGGCTTTGATTTTGGATTTTGTTTATTATCTTTAGAATCGTGAATTGGTTTTCGTTGTTTTAGGTTGTTTAACAATATTTCAAAGGAATATTAATAGTATAGATAGTGTATACGGTACCTATACACTTACTTCTTTTTTCGATGGTTATATTTATATTAACCACTGCTTTCGATTTCGGTTTTCTGCGATTTGTTTTGTGATTTGGTTTAAGTTGATTCAATTTTTTTTGGCTATCGTTTTCGGATTCGTATTGTCTTGAATTGGTTTTGTTGTTTTGATTTTAAAAAAATATTTAAAAGGAATATTTATTCCTTTTAGATATTTTGAATTTGCTTTTAAAAAAAATATTTAAAAGGAAATTTAATTCCTTTTAGGTATTTTAACGTTTTTTTATAATTAGGTTTTTTCTTACTTCATAATGCCTCGCAAACGTAAGTCCAGCCTTTCAAGAGTATCTTCTCAAAGACAAGCGAAAAGATTAGCTCGATCGCTAGAATCTTTAGAAGATGCTGAACTGAGAAGGCAAGAACAAGCAGAGCGTCAGGCTGCTTTTAGAGCATCTGAGACACCTTCTCAACGTCAGCAAAGGCGTCTTGAACAGACAGAGCGTCAGGCTGCTGTAAGAGCTTCCGAAACACCTTCTCAAAGTCAGGAAAGGCGTCTTGAACAGGCAGAGCGTCATGCTACTTTAAGAGCTTCTGAAACACCTTCTCAAAGTCAGCGAAGGCGTCTTGAACAGGCAGAGCGTCAATCTACTTTAAGAGCTACTGAAACACCTGCTCAAAGTCAGCAAAGGCTATTCGAACAAGCGGAACGTCAGGCCGCCTTAAGAGCCGCGGAAACACCTGATGAAACTCAACACAGACTCTTTGAGCAAGCTGAACGTCAATCTACTATAAGGGCATCTGAAACACCAGATCAGACACAGGCGCGAAGAGATGCAAATGCACAGCTCCAAGCTGAACGTCGACAAAATTTTCAAAGAAACAATTGGTCGGTTTTTAATGACGCAGCATTCAATTATGATCCGTTGATTGATTATAAAAATCACAGGTTAGTTGTTATCGAACTGATGGACAAGGCGTGTCGATTTAGCAGCGCTTTAAAATGGAAAGATGAGACCGCAGGCATGTGCTGTTCCAATGGCAAAGTGTCTCTTCCGTTACTTGGGAACCAGAAGAACCTTTGAAAACTCTCTTTTTATATGATGCTAATGAGTCACGGCGCTTTTTAAACAGGATCCGGAAATATAACTCATGCTTTCAAATGACGTCCTTCGGAGTTGACCGGGAAATAATAATGCCGGGATTTTCGTCTACATTTACGATGCAAGGGCAAATTTATCATAGAATAGGTTCACTTTTTCCAGCTGAAAACGAACAGCATAAATTTTTACAAGTATATTTTATGGGTGACGAAGAAATTGAGGTAGACCGTCGCTGCCAATTTATCCAGGGAGTTGAGAGAGACACAGTGTTCAAAATTCAAAGATTCTTGCATGAACGTAATATTTTATTCAAAACATTTAAAACTGCTTTAGAAAACCTACCTGAAGAGGATTATAAAGTCGTCATTCACGCAGATCGGACCCCTCGAGGAGAGCATGAAAGGCGCTACAATGCACCTTTGATAAACGAAATAGCAGCCGTAATTAGTGGTGATCAATTTTCTTCACGAGACATTGTCTTGTGAGCACGTGATGATACGTTGCAACGGGTAGCCGATACACACAAATTTTATGACGCTCTGCAATACCCATTGATTTATTGCAAAGGACAAGAGGGTTATCATTTTCAAATTCCACTCATTAACCCGGTCACAAAGGAGCCTACTCCGAACAAAAAAGTATCATGTATGGATTTTTATGCGTATCATATGATGTTGCGAGAAAATGATTTTAACCTCTTAGCCCGGTGTAGACAATTATTTCATCAATTTTTGGTAGACATGTATGTGAAGGTAGAAAGTGAACGTCTCCGTTATATATCTTTAAATCAAAAAAAAAGCTGCGCGTTGAGAATTATATACATTTACAAGATGCAGTTTCTAGCGACGCCAATGTAAGCCCCAGAGATTTAGGTAAAATGGTAATTCTGCCCTCATCATTCGTTAACAGTCCCCGCTACCTACATGAGTACACACAAGACGCATTCGCTTATGTACGAACTTACGGAACACCTGATCTTTTTGTTACTTTTACTTGCAATCCCACATGGAAAGAAATAACCGAGGAGCTAATGCCGGGCCAAAAAAGTACTGACAGACACGATTTAGTTGCTAGAGTATTTAGATTAAAAGTACAAAAATTAATGTATGTAATTAACAAAGGGAAAATTTTCAGAGAGGTGCAGTGCTTCATGTATTCAATTGAATAGCAAAAAAGAGGATTACCGCATGCCCACATTCTAATATGGCTTAAAGAGAAGTTGCGGCCCAGCCAAATAGACGACATAATAAGCGCCGAGATTCCGGATCCTGAGCAAGATAAAGAATTGTATGATACCATCGTCCGAAATATGATTCACGGTCCATGTGGAGCACGAAATTCAATATCGCCATGTATGAAAGAAGGAAAATGTACAAAGGAATTCCCTAAACAGCTATTAAAAGAAACAGTGCACAACGACAATGGCTACCCTTTATACAGACGCAGAGCTCCCGAAGATGGTGGCAGGAAAGTTACAATCAAATCTCGCTCTGGAGCGTTCGAAACCTTAGATAACAGCTGGATTGTCCCGTATTCGCCCATTCTATGTAAAATGTTTAATGCCCACATTAATGTAGAAGCATGTAGCTCTGTCCGCGCAATCAAGTATATCTGTAAGTACATAAATAAAGGAAGCGACCAAGCAATATTTAATCTCAGGAGTGAAGGTGAGGCAAATCCCGTTAATGCAGTACAGACCTTTCAAGCAGGGTGTTATGTCAGCAGTAACGAGGCAGCGTGGCGTCTCCTTGGCTTCCCTTTACACGAAAGGCACCCAACAGTTACTCACCTTGCTGTGCACTTAGAAAATGGAGAGCGTGTATATTTCACCGAAAGAAATTTTCAAGAAAGAATTGCATCACCGCCAAGAACTACACTAACAGCCTTCTTTCAACTTTGTCAAACCGACCCCTTTGCAAAAACGTTGTTATATTCTGAAGTCCCCCGCTATTATACTTGGAACACATCTAGGAAGGAGTGGAAACGCCGTATTCAAGGCGCGCCTGTTGCAAATTGGCCCCGTGTAAAGTCATCAGATGCCCTTGGTCGTGTGTATACCGTCCATGTAACTAATTTTGAATGTTTCCGTTTACGATTGCTGCTGCACCATGTTCGGGGTCCTACAGGATATAAAGACCTTAAAACTTTCAACGGTCAGGAATGCGCAACTTATAGAGAAGCATGTGAAGCTCTGCATCTTTTAGAAAACGATAATCACTGGGATGAAACCATGGAGGAAGCTGTGCAGTGCCAGTCACCAGCCAAAATTAGGGATCTTTATGCAACTCTCATATCATCTTGCGGGCTATCTAATGCACATAAATTGTGGGACAAATATAAAGAGTACATGGCGGAAGATATTTTGCGAAGGTTACAGCAGACACACGCGAACATGACATACAATGAACACATTTATAATGAAGCACTTGGAAAAATTGAAGATAAAGTAATGGCAATGGTAGGCAAAAAATTAAGCGACTTTGGAATGATAAGCCCTCAGCGAACAACCGAAAATGAACTAAATGATGAAATCATACGTGAAACAAACTACGATATACCAGCTTTGCAGCAGCAAGTAGCCGAATTTGTACCCCGCTTGCTTCCCGAACAGTTTTTGACAAAGTATTAGGACAAATTGAATCTGGAAATGGTGCACTTTTCTTTTTAGATGCCCCTGGGGGAACTGGGAAGACATTTTTGTTAAATTTATTATTAGCGCAAGTATAATAATAATAATAATAATAAAGCCTCTTTATTCCTTATCCCTACATTTCTACATTTTACATTTCAATGTTGCTTAGTACTTATTGTTAGTATTATTAGCTTATTTTTTTAAATATTTTATATTAGTAATTGTATGTACGGTTAACTATGTATATTTTCAGAGATATGGATCTCATTTTGAGTAAAGGCCTCCTCCATCTGCTTCCACAATTCTTTATTTTTACTTTTACTCATCCAGTCTTTTCCTGCATACTGTATTATGTCATCAGCCCACCGTTTGTGTGGTCTTCCAACTTTCCTTTTTGCCAGATACCGGTCCCTTCCATCGTGTGGTTTGTATTGTCCACCTATTATCTGGGTATCGTGAGACGTGTCCTGCCCATTTCCACTTTAACGCTAGAGCATGAGTGAGTGCATCTGTTATTTTTGTTCTTTGTCTTATTATATTGTTTTTGACTTTATGTATTTTATTTATATTTAAGATGCTTCTTTCCATTGCTTTCTGTGTTGTATTTATTTTCTGTTTCACTTTGTTTGTATATGTCCACGTTTGGCAGCCGTATAGTAGACTAGGCAAGAGGCAGGTGTCCATTACAGTACTCTTTATTTTCATACTGTATTTTCCTTTTAGAATTTCTTTTAGTGACCAAAACTTTCTCCATGCAATGTTTTTTCTTCTTTCTACTTCATCTTCGTTGTTAGATTTCATGAAGGATATTTGTTTCCCCAAGTAAATGTAGTTTTTTACGTATTCTATATTATTTCCTTTTATGTTGATGGGTACATTGAGACTGTTGGTCATTATCTTAGTCTTGCTTATATTCATTTTTAAACCTACTTTTGAACTTTCTTGTTCTAGTGAGTATAGCATATCATTAAGTTGCTTAGCTGTTTCAGCAAATATGACTATGTCATCTGCAAACCTAAGATGATTTAAACGACGCCCATTGATATTAATGCCATATTTTGTCCAATTTAAATTTTTAAATATATTTTCCAACACAGCAATGAAAAGTTTCGGCGACAAAGGATCACCTTGCCTGACTCCTCTTTCTATTTTTATTTGGTCACCTCTCCTTTCAAGTTTAACCCTACTTGTACTATTTAAGTATATATATTTTATGACTTTTATGTATTTATCGTTTACATTTGATGTTTTCAATGCATTCCAGATGAAACGATGGTTGATACTGTCAAAGGCTTTGCTGTAGTCGATAAAGCCGACATATAGAGATTTATTAAATTCATTGTACTTTTCTATTAGTTGTTCTACAGTTTGTATGTGGTCAATTGTGCTGAATCCTGAGCGGAAACCTGCTTGTTCTATTGCCTGAGAAGCGTCAATTTCTTTTGTAATTCGTTTTAGTATGATAGATGTAAAGAGCTTGTACATACTTGTCAGTAGACTTATGGGTCTGTAGTTTCCGATATCTAACGGGTTTCCTTTTTTATAAATTAATATAATGTCAGATGTACACCATTGCTTTGGTACCATTTCTGTATCTAATATCATATTAAAGAGGTGTGTTAAGTGTTTAAGTAAGATAGGGGCACCTAATTTAAGGGCTTCGTTTGTTAACCCATCAGGCCCTGGACTTTTTTCATTTTTTAGTATTTTTATATGCGAGAGTATTTCTTCTTCTTCAATTGGTATAACTGTATTTACTCTAGATTTATTATCACATTAGCGCAAGTACGGAAAGATAAAAACATTGCTGTGGCCGTAGCTTCCTCCGGTATAGCCGCCACGCTGCGAAGCGGGGGCCGCACTGCACATTCTGTTTTAAAACTCCCTCTAAATCTAGCCCAGGAAGAATCGCCGATCTGCAACTTTAGCAAAAATAGTGCACGAGGTATAATGCTACGACAATGCAAACTTTTAGTGTGGGACGAAAGTACAATTTCGCATAAAAAAGCTGTAGAAGCACTAAATCTAACGCTCCAGGATTTGCGCAGCAATATCGATGTAATGGGAGGAATGGTGGTTTTACTGGCTGGTGACTTTCGCCAAACTTTACCTGTCATTCAAAAGGGCACACCTGCAGATGAAATTAAAGCATGCCTCAAGTCGTCTATTTTATGGAACAAGGTGACAAAATTCAGTTTAACTACGAATATGAGAGTGCATTTGTATAATGATATCAATGCTGGAAACTATGCTGACACACTATTAAAAATTGGCGATGGGCGGTTGGAAACGGATGCTGAGGGCTGCGTTAAATTGACGAGAGATTTTTGTAATTTAGTACAGAGTCATTCCGAATTAATTGCGAGCGTTTATTCAGATTTAACGAACAACATGCATGAAGACAAATGGTTATGTGAAAGGGCGATTCTTGCACCAAAAAATGAGAGCGTTAACAAAATAAATTCAAATATATTAAGCGATGTAGCAGGAGAAATAACAAAGTATTTGTCAGTAGACACAGTTATGGACACAGAACAGAGCACTTCATATCCCGTAGAGTTTCTAAATTCTCTAAAGTTGTCAGATGTGCCCTCACATAAGCTTCAATTAAAATTAGTCGTCCAAGTCATGCTAATGCGAAATTTAGATGCTCCTCGGTTATGTAACGGGACAAGGCTGCGTGTCGGCACGGAACATAATCGGTGCTACTATTTTGACAGGCGTAGGAAAAGGTGAAAATGTTATTATACCACGGATCCCTATAATTCCCACAGATCTTCCTTTTCAATTCAAAAGGTTGCAGTTCCCTATTAAGCTCAGTTTTGCAATGACAATTAATAAAGCGCAAGGGCAAACGTTACAGGTAGCGGGGGTCAACTTAGAAAAACCGTGCTTCTATCATGGTCAGCTGTATGTAGCATGTTCGCGTGTGTCAAATGCCCAGAATCTCCACATTCTTTCCCCGAATGGAAAAACATATAACATTGTGTACAGTAGCGTCTTAAAATAGTGTTCAGTTAGTTTTTTTTTCCAAAATTCCCACAATCAATTAATCAGAATTCCCACAGATCTTCCTTTTCAATTCAAAATTTCCTATTTAGCTCAGTTTCTTTTCAATTCCAAATGCTGCACCTCTGACGGACCTATTAAGCTCAGTTTCCTTTCAACTGAAAAGGCTGCATCTCTGACGGATCTTTTATTTGGCTCAGTTTCCTTTCAATTCAGAAAACTGCATCTCTGACGAATCAATTTAGCTCAATTTCTTTTCAAAAGTCTGCATCCCTGACGGATAATTATGCTCAGTTTCCTTTAATTAAAAAAATATCCCATTTAAAACATTTAAATAGGCTGACGAATCAATTTTGCTCAGTTTCCTTTTAATGGCTGCATCTCTGACAAATCTATAAAACTCAGTTTTCTTTCAATTCAAAAAGCAATGGATAGTTCATTTCTCAGTGACCATGCGGGCGAAGCCGCGGGTAACAGCTAGTCTTTTTATAAACTAGATGTGGCGGATCTCATTAGGCATTTTTGTAGGATGTCGATTCAGCCGCGCTACTAGATTTAGTTATACTTTGACAGAGGGGAACGCCTACGTATGGCTACTCTCCTCCGGTCCACCAGTGGCCCGTGTTACTCTATGTGCAGTATGATCGCACATGAGTAAAGAAACCGTACCGTACAGAGGCAAAGCTACATACAACCACGCTATGATAATTACACTACCACAAGCTTGAGGCACGTGTATGCGTGAGCACTGGCGGCTCTTTACGTACAGAATGAAACTGCTTTAAACCGGCTCGGCCAGTGCTCAAACTCAGGGTTATGTAAAGAATAATAAGTGTAAAATTTTATTTTTTAAAGTATTATTCGTGTGAAAATAAATATAAAAAAGTGTTAATATGGTTTACTGTACTATTTGTATCAACAATAATAGAACAAATAAAAATATATCATTTTTTAATTATCACAAATACTCCACTAGGTAAGTAGTAACTTGACTATAATTTATTATTTTTAATGTGGTAGATAGATAATTCACCTATAAGTGACCTAATTACCTATAAGTGATTGAATAGTTATTTTTATAACGTTTATAATTGAATAATTACGTTTATAAATTAAATACGTAGGTTCATGTTTTTTTATTATTATTATTTCAGACGGCAAGAGTGGTTAAAAGCTGTCGGACGAGAAGATCTCCTTTCAAAACTTTTTGATTATAACATTTTTGTTAAGAAAGGCAACAATATAGACTCTGTGAGGATCACTTCGAAAAATCCTGTATTAAGTTTTCTAAAAAAAAAAGACCTGTAAAAATATTTGGAAATGCTTTTCCAACACTCAACTTGCTGGCATATGACGGTGCTTGTTTGAATGAGAATGTGAGAATGTATCTGAAATGAATTGTAACATTGTAAATATTGTAAACATTGTAAATATTGGTAATGAAATATTAAAACGTGTGCAAGATTATATATTTGTTATGCCATGTGAGTGCTTTCCAATAGATTATTAAAAAAAACTTTACATTAGATTCACAATTGACCATTTAATTAGAAGGCACAAAAAATTGTTGAAGAAAAAAATACTTAGAATAATATTTAAATTTAAAAATAATTAGAATAATACTAAGATTCACATGTATACATGGGAAAGAGGTGGTGATAGAAGCATGATAGATTTCATAATTGTGGATGAAATAATGAGAAGCGCAGTGGTAGATACAAGGCTTTACCGGGGGTCCAACGTAGGGACGGATCATTACATGGTCTTACGCCGAATTAATGGTCTATTCAAACGTTGGCGGCATCAGACATCTGTGTCTACCACTGCGTTACAGCGTATAAGAACAGAGAGGTTACAAGATGAAGGTGTTAAAGAGAAGTTCAAATGTAGACTGACAGAAAATATAAGTGGTATGGATGAATTGTGTATGAATGATTTGGACTTGGAGACTGTGTGGTATAATGTCAAGAAAGGTTTGGTGGATGCAGCTACCGAAGTATGTGGTGTAACTAAGAAAACGAATGAAAGGAAAAATAACACTTTATGGTGGGATGATGAGGTACGGATGGAAGTTGAAGCAAAGAAGAGAGCATGGCTAGATTTACTAGCAACCAAGACTAGTCATTCTAGCGGTATGAATGATGATATTGAAAGAAAAAAGGCAGTCTTTAGACATCTAAATAAGAGAGTAAAAGAAGTAGTTGAAAGGAAAAAGCAAGAAATAACTGAAAAGAATGATAGAAGAATTTTGGATAACTTCCAGGCAAATATTAAAATGTTCTGGAGACTCGTAAGAACTGCCAGGGGACATTCAAAACAGTCTAGAATGAATGCTATACGAGACCAGAATGGCTGTATTTTGAATGACGAAGTTTCGAGTTTAAGGAGATGGAAGGAATACTTTGAAAGCGTGTTTTTGAGTGATGAGACGTTTGAATTAAATGAAATAGAAATTCCAAAAGAAGAGGAAAGAGATAGAGAGATAGGTATAGATGAAATAATGAAAGCAATGAAAAGTATAAAAGCAGGAAGGCAGCCGGATATGATAGAGTATCACTCGAAAGGCTGAGGGCTGGAGAGGGAGTGGTGGCAGACCTGCTGTACACCTTGTTTAATTTGTGTTGGGAACTTACCTTACCGGGAGACTGGTGCAAAGCCATGATAGTCCCAATATATAAGGGAAAAGGATCGCAGCAGGACTGTAAAAACTACCGTAGTATCAGCCTTCTTAACATTGTGGGAAAACTGTATGCTAAGGTGCTAATTGAAAGAGTTATGAAAGATACTGATGGAAAAATTTGGAATGTGCAAGCGGGATTTAGAAAGGGAATGGGATGTACGGATCAGATCTTTTCCATGCGCATGATCGCGGAGAAGCTTTTGGCAAAAAACCAAAAGGTATTTTGTGCGTTCGTGGACTAGGAAAAGGCTTATGACAGATTGGACAGGGATGTATTATAGCAAACACTGAACTCATTTTGGTTGAGCGCTGGTTTGATACAGGCATTGAAGTCTCTGTACAAGTGACGAACTACTTGTTGGACCTCAACTTCAGGAAGATATGAGATCATTAATAATGCGGTGGCGGCTTAGGAAAATATGTTTTGTAGCTGATATAGAGAAAATGTATCGCCAAATATTAGTAACAAAAGAGGACGCAGACTACCAGCGTATTTTGTGGCGTAATAATCACAGGGACTATATCAAAGACTACCGCTTATTGAGGGTTACATTTGGCACAGCTTCGGCACCTTACCTTGCCGTGAAAACCCTCCAACAAGTAGCTGACGACGAAGGCAAGGATCACCCAGTTGCTGCTAAAACAATAAAAGAAGACTTTTTTATGGATGATTTAATGTCTGGTCAAGATAATATCATAAATGCAATAAGAACTGCAAAAGAAGTTTCATATATTTTACAAAAGGGTGGTTTTAAATTACAAAAATGGGCGTGTAATAGTTTGGATTTTTTGAAGGAATTCGAACCCAACGAACGAAGCTCTCTCGTCAATATTGATTTAGATGTACACGGGACGGTGAGACACTTGGTTTATCCTGGAACATAGAAAAAGACATACTAAAGTACAATATTAATTTACCAACGCCCTCTGAAATCATTACTAAAAGAATCATACTTGCAGAAATCCAACGGTTGTTTGATCCACTCGGCTGGTTAACTCCAACACTCCTCCCTGCGAAAATAATAATGCAGAAGTTGTGGCTAAAGAAAGTGTCCTGGGATGATGCCGTTGAACCTGAAATAAAAAAAGAATGGTTAGACATAAGAAATGGCTTAAAACAACTAAAAGAGATTAAAATACCTAGATGGCTTGGTACTACAGAGAAAAATATAAAAAATGTCACAATACATGGTTTTTGCGATGCTTCAATAAGAGCGTATGGAGCAGTTACTTATTTAAGAGTTAAACATACAAACGATACTATCACCACTTACCTTATTGCTGCAAAGGGTCGTGTAGCACCGGTAAAGCCACTTTCGCTTCCACGACTAGAGTTGTGTGGTGCGCTACTGTTGTCAAAATTACTAAAACAAATAAGTGAAGCTACTCGCATACCTCTTGCACAGATTTATTCTTGGACCGACTCAACAATCGTTTTATCATGGCTGCAAGGTGACCCATCTAGATGGCAAACTTTTGTAAGAAATCGTGTCGTCACTATTTTGGAGAACAGTGGAGACCAATGATATCACGTCCAATCCAAGGAGAATCCAGCCGACATTGCTTTTCTTGGATTAATATTACCTGAATTAAAGGGGTGTAAGTTGTGGTGGCAAGGCCCAGATTGGTTAAAACGGGAAGATATTTATTTGATAATGAAAACATCAAGTACCGAAGAAACGGACATAGAAAGAAAAATTATTATCAACTCCAATCTTAAGAAAGAAAATAAATTACTATTAAAAGGATGTTCATGGTCTAGCCGTTTTGGAGAGTTTAATAATTTAAATGAATTGCTAAGGACACTAAGTTACTGCAAAAGATTTTTTAATATTTTAAGAAGCAAAAAAATAAGTGATATAACTCAGTCTATTTCTACAGAAGAATTAAATCTTGCCCTAGAAATTAGTGTGAGAGTTGCACAAGAAGAAGATTTTGCAGATGAAATTATATGTCTTAAAGGAAGAAACCGCATAACTAGCAAGAGTTGCATAAAGAATTTAAATCCTTTTCTCGATAGTAAGAATATTCTCAGGGTGGGTGGTAGACTCAAACATGCGTCAATATCGGAGAACATGAAATATCCAATGATATTAAGTCACCAAAATAACTTGGCTATACTGATTGTACGCGATGCTCATAAAAAAACCCTACATGGAGGTGTTCAACTAACCATGAACTATGTAAGGTCTCGCTTCTGGATAGTAAGAGTTAAGTCACTGATAACATCCACTATTCATAAGTGTCTTATTTGTGCCAAACAACGAGCTAACACTAGAACCCAAATTATGGGTGACTTACCAGAAGTAAGAGTTACACCGTCGCGGCCATTCTTACATGCGGGAGTCGATTTTGCTGGTCCGCTGCAAATTCTTACGACAAGAGGTCGAGGAATCAAAACAAATAAGGCATATATCTGCATCTTCATCTGTATGGCTACAAAAGCAATTCACTTGGAGCTGGTTGGAGATATGAGTACCAACGCATTTTTAGGGGCCTATAAAGATTTGTAGAAAGAAGAGGTAAATGTAGTCATATTTGGAGTGACCAGGGGTCAAATTTTATAGGAGCTAACAGGGAGTTAAAGGATTTGTGGCAACAGGCAAGACTAGAAATTCCTGGATATTTATCAGATATACTCGCAGAAGATGGCACACAATGGCACTTCAATCCACCATACAGTCCAAATTTTGGTGGCCTTTGGGAGGCAGTCGTGAAGTCCATTAAATACCACCTAAAAAGGATTTTAAATAGCCACCTTACATTTGAAGAAATGTCCACCACTCTGTGTCAAATAAAAGCCTCTTTGAACTCTAGACCTTTGTGTCCAATAGATACAACAGACATTGACTCTTTAGAGATACTCACTCCAGGACATTTTTTAATTGGTGAGACTCCAATTAACATTCCAGAACCGGACTTAAGGCAAATTCAAGTAAATAGATTATCACATTGGCAGTATACACAGAGATTATTACAGGATTTTTGGCATAGATGGCAGAATGAATATTTGTCTAGGCTGCAACAAAGACCTAAATGGTTAAAACATACTCAAGAGTTTAAAATCGGTGACATTGTACTTATTAAGGAAGAAAATCTTCCTCCTGGGAAGTGGTCTTTGGGGCGTATCGTACAAAAGCATCCTGGACCAGATAATATATGTCGTGTTTATAGTTTAAAATGTAGAGATAAAATTGTTAAAAGATCTGTTACTAAGTTATGTTTGCTTCCAATTAATGGTTATGATTAATATTTGTTGGTTTCTAGTATTTAAGATAATTAATTTTAACGCTTAAAACAAACTATGGTGTTAGTTTATCTGCTTATATCTCATGAGTATAATCAATTCATAATATGATCTGGAAATTACCGAATTGTATAATTGTTTAATTTACCTTACGTTGTTTATACTGTCATTTGTAATTTAATATTCTTGTTATTTTCTTAGTTGATGAATAATGTTTGTTTAATAAAAAACCGAGGGTTTTTGGTGGGCGGTATGTTGTGTTTATAATTATGCATACATACATTTTCTATGCGCTGTGTAAAATATGACTGCGATGAATCAGTTTGCAATAAACCCTCCTCAGAGCAAGACGTTATTTTATTTACAAATCTATAGTCAGTGCAAAGTGAACCTTAAATACAGTACCAGCTAGTCCATCTACAGAAAAAGAATATTTAAAATGTTATAGTAATAAGTGATATCCATAGATAATTTAAAACAATTTAAAAAAATTTAAGAAATCTTATACCACTATACCTGAGTTTGTCGGAACTATCGGGAATACATCACGAAAGGTTAGTGTGTGAGAGCGGATGTTCAACTTGCTCTCTTGCTTACGCAGTTAATCATTAATGGTAATAAAACAGCGTAACTGCACTATCCAATCAGTATAGGCAATTACATTTCGATCATACCGTGTTATGACCTCGTCACAATTACTCACTGGTGTAGCGTGAAAGACATAATTACATGATAACACCAAAGTATGCAAACTTACAGCAACACTACCCATCTCAATGTTACACAGGACAGCCTATCATTGTCTCAACAACACCATCCTCCTTGCCTGCACCAGAAGAATCACCACAACGGACAAAACCACGACTCTATCTTAGCACGCGTAGAATGACTTCACTCGTAGGATTTGGGACACAAGAGGAGTTTCCCGCGCTCTGAACCTACACCGAACTTTATGCTTCACAAACTAGTGGGGAGAGGGGGGTTTCTCCAAATACCCTCAATTCCAACTTGCCACCACTAGAGTGACGCAACCTCTCGCTCACTCTCGATCCAACCGGTATTTTATAGACGCGCCTACACGGCCAAACCTGACATACGACCGTCTTCGGGCGTGTATCTTCATGAATTCCTGTAACAAACACTATTAATCACCAATTCGTCCGCTCGTCTATCCTGACATGAATAGTTACACTGTTCCTATCTTTGGACATTTACGCACACATACCCAAGGCGATTACGTTTGACCTCGTGCAAACTAACACTAGCTAAAACGTTCTTTCGATCAGCCATCATCTCCTATGATGACTTGAACCGGACAACGTAGCCCTCGACTGGTCATTATCTCATGACGACACCTAAGCTCAGAGAGTGACAGCGCCCCTTCGACCAGTCGTTATCTCGTATGACAATATATATACATACATATTGTCATACGAGATAACGACTGGTCGTTATCTCGTAGGACATAGACCGGACAACTGGCTCTTTCCACCAAGCACACACAGACATACAGCTTGCACGGCATTATACTATATATACTCTCTTGTAGATATACTAACATCCTCAATCATACAATAATCAAAAGCATGCGTTCCTTCGACCACGCATGGACCAGACAGCACCTTTCTCTCAAGCCATCACATACAACTGCAAACTAGTATGTCCCTACGACCAACCGCTCGGGTTTGGCCTGGACGATACTGTTATCTGTACTCTGTTCGACTAACCTGACTGGAACAGACGGGTGCTTCCCTTCGACCACGCATGGACCGGACGGCACTGTCCCTTCGACCAGTGTATCTCCACAAATCATAAGCCTGGACCGGACGAACGTGTCCTTTTGACCAGCCGCGTGGCATGGCTTGGTACGACATTGTCCCTTCAACCAGCTTAACACAAATCCAACACCCAACATCAAACATTCATAAGCCTGGATCGGGCGAATGTGTCCTTTCGACCAGTCGCAAGTGCTTGGCCCAGACGACACTGTCTCTTCGACCAGCTTCCTGCGGCATCCTACACTGAC
Source organism: Parnassius orleans (assembly GCA_029286625.1). NCBI lineage: Eukaryota > Metazoa > Arthropoda > Insecta > Lepidoptera > Papilionidae > Parnassius > Parnassius orleans. The sequence continues at coordinate 1,220,877 of JAGSMP010000263.1, read as the reverse complement.
AGCATACTTCCATTCAAGAGCGAGTGGCATAGTACCACGCTTTCTACTAAACCCCGACTATCGCACGTCTTCGTGCGGATTGTAGTAAATCGTCAGCATACGATCTAACAGTTATCACCGCCTGCAAACAGAAAATTCCGATTCGGGCGCACCGGGCGTGCCGAGCCCTCTCCCTTTGTTGTCCGACACTCAAAGCGTGAGCAGGTCTTCCATGCAAAAGTAATCAGAAGTCACTTGAACTGTGGACCGGGTGTCCGCAACCCCTTCATCCACACACCAGAAACCGTATAATACTCCTCGGATCGGACGCACGAAGCCGCGCACGCTTATTAATTCCCATTAATAGAAAATTTCCAATTCGATCGAATAAGTAATACCCGCTAATAACGTTACAACGATATACTGTTATTAGCGGGTTTTCGCTATTGGAACTGTGCATTTTGACGGTACGGGCTCGATGAGCCGCCATTTCTAATCCCATTCTTTATCCGTACGGACTGTATAGGATAACAATAATAATAAGGCGTAGGGAAGTGACGACCCCATCGCTCGCTGACGTAACAGTTAAGTGACAAAACTGCTACGTCGGCGCAGTCAGTCAGCGCCTTGCCAAGAGGTGTGAGCGCCGTGCCTCGGCAGAATTGAGGGTGCAAAAGCCCGTTTGTGCTTACGGCCACACTATTAAACGGTGCCGGGCCTGGACGTCTCCCGTTAATTGACGACCATTTTTATGGATGATGGACAAAAATAGAACGCGCATAGGGCCGCTGCCTGGGGGTCGCCGGGGCGCGTCTGGAGCTGGCGCTGGACGCGACAGCATGCGGGCCGCCAGCCGAGCGCGAGGTGCTGCACGACCACCTAGCAGCCCCTCGCATCCATCATCCCCACCAGATGGCTTGGTGTCGGCAGGGTCCTCTCGGACTCGGCAAGCGGCACCCGTAGTTCACCGCATGCGTTGGACAAAAGATATGAACATAAACGCATTGCGGGCGTACTATAGGGCGAAGGGGGAAGAGACTGGAGGGATAGCGTATCGGGCTCGGATGCACCGCTTTTTTGCTGAGCTGGAGCCGTCTGTTCCCGTCACAGAACAAAACCTGGCAGACCGAGTTCGGTACATCATACGCTCGAAAATATTTGATGATGCCGAACTCGAACGACTACGGTGTGAGGCTATTCCCCCATCGAATGAACCAGCTATGGCTGGGGATGCGGCTCCTAAGGCCATAGACCAGCAGCCATATGTGGAAGCCGCCATGGATCTTCCCGCTTTGGTTGATTCAGGCGATGATGGAATGGTCACCCAAGAACTAGAGCAGATGAGGAGTAAATTGGAGGAGGCGATTGTGGAAACGCGCTGTACGCCTCTCGAAAATCGACCGCGACTCCCACGCATAACCCTAAGCAAGCGGAATCGGGATGTCGTGACGACCCTGAACCCATTGCTGGCATCCTTTTTGGAAACCAGCCGGGACCTATGCGATACGGACTCAATACTCTTTGGCGCCGCTTTGGCAGTTTGCCGTATTGTTGGTGCCAAACTTCCCACGTCTGGACGTGCTACTGGGCAAAGTAGTGCTATCCCAGCCTGGAGAAGAAGGATTGAGGACCGTATCGTAAAGGCAAGAGCCCTCATCGGCAGACTGATAAGCTTCAGGTCGGGCAATAATAAGCCGAGAATTGTGCGCACCGTCACGATGGCGTTTGCTGGGACAAATATCAGTTTGTCCCAGCCGGATATAACGCAAAAACTGACGGAGCGCATAGACGACCTGAAGCAGAGAATCGCTGCTTGGGGGAAGCGGATTCGGCGATATACCGAGAGGTCGACACGGTTCAACCAGAATCGTCTCTTCCAGAGTGATCAGAAGAGGCTCTATGAATCATTGGAGCGGCCAATGGTACGTGGGACGGGCTCAGCACCGAATCAGGCCGACACTATCGCATTCTGGCGCGGCCTGTGGTCAGAGCCTGTAAACGACAGCGAGGGCGCTTGGACGGAAGTTGTGGCGAGTCAGTGTGCGAATGTTACGCCCATGGACCCCGTCATCATAACGCCGGATGACGTAGCTGAGGCGGTCCGTAGGGCCCCGAACTGGAAAAGTCCGGGACTTGACGGACTGCATCACTACTGGCTAAAGGGGTTCGTGGTGTGTCACGCTGTGCTCGCCCGACAGTTTCAAGAGGCTCTCGACCAAAAGTCACTCCCGAGCCTCTTCACTACTGGGATCACTCATTTGGTTCCTAAAGACCAGGATTCCACAGACCCGAGCAAATACCGCCCCATAACGTGTCTACCTACCATATACAAGACACTAACATCCATTTTGAGCGCGAGAATCACTCGCCACCTGAACGCAAATCAGGTGATGTCGCGCGCTCAAAATGGATGTCGGGGCGGTGGTCGTGAAACCAAGGAACCACTCCTCATTGACGCGGTCATTGGCAAGGTGGTTAAACGCAACCGTCGGCACCTCTCCGCCGCCTGGATAGACTACAAAAAGGCATTCGACTCGGTGCCTCATACATGGCTTAAGAGGGTCCTCGAGCTGTACAAGGTCGACTGTACAGTTCGAGACTTCCTCGGGCAGTGTATGGGGCAGTGGAGCACGATCCTTTGTCATCTAGGCGAGCGGATGACGGCTGCGGAGAACCACATAAGGATAAGAAGGGGTATCTTCCAGGGCGAATGTTTGAGTCCAATCTGGTTCTGCCTCTCTCTTAACCCTCTCAGTACCTTACTGGGGGGTTCCGGGAGGGGATTTCAGCTTCGGAAAGGTGGTACAAAAGTGACCCACCTTTTCTATATGGATGATCTCAAATTATTCGCCTCCAGTCGCTCTCATCTTGTGGAATTGCTAAACATCACTTGTGATTTTAGCAATTCTATTAGGATGGAGCTGGGGACGGATAAGTGTGCGGTCCTCCATGTCGAAAGGAAGGGTTACTAAATCTGAGGGTATAGACTTGTCTATGCCCATAAACATAAAGACCCTATCCGAGGCTGAAACATACCGATACCTGGGTATGTCACAGAACATAGGTATCGATGAGGCGGGCATGAGGCAGTCAGTTTGCGATGTGTTTTATGCACGCTTGACAAAAGTGCTTAACAGCCTTTTGTCGGGCGTTAATAAGACACATGCATATAACGGTTGGGTCATGCCTGTTCTCATGTATACATTTGGCATACTCAGGTGGACTCAGACCGAACTGAACGCTCTGGATAGAAAAGTCCGCACTATTATGACGTCCCATAGGATGCATCATCCGAGATCGTCAGTAATGAGGCTGTACTTGCCGCGGAAACATGGTGGGCGCGGCTTTTTAAGCGCGCTTACCATGCATTTTGTACGTGGTAGAGCCATGTTGCAGCTATATTAGTAGTATAGTTGTAGCACGAATGGGTCGGCTCGACCGGGGAAGGACCACGCTCTCACAGAATACCAGCGTAAAATGGCAGCTTGACACTGCTGTGTTTCGTATGGTGAGTGTAGAGAACCGGAGACCCATTTTACTGGAAAAGAGGCATTCCATCTTAGTCCTCACGGGTGACGACGCATCTGCATTTTGATTCTTTATTGAGGATAAATGTAGATGTCTATGGGTCACAGCAACCACTTACCATCAGGTGGACTGTGTGCTCGTTTGTCACCCTATCCTATAAAAAAAAAAAAAAAAAAATCGCGAAGTGTGCAGCCTTCGTAATTACTTTATGACGAAAGCGGATGATCCATTCTATAGGGACGTTATTTTTTGTGATAAAGGTCTTACCCCTCTATCCTTAGCCAACGAGCAATGGCAAGACCCGCCAGTACAGAGCATTTCCGACCGGGAGACCGTATGGAAGGAGAAGGAGCTCCACGGGAGGTTCTACAAGGCTCTACATGAGCCTTTCGTAGACACAGTTGCCTTCCTCCACTGGCTACGTTTTGGTGACCTCTTCGGGGAAACCGAGGGTTTTGTCTGTGCAATACAGGATCAGGTTATTAAGACCAACAACTATCGGAGATACATCCTAAGGGATGGCACCGTCGACATTTGCCGAGCTTGTCGCCATCCCGGTGAATCACTTAGGCATGTCATCTCTGGTTGTTCGGCGCTTTCTAACTCTGAGTACTTGCATAGGCACAACCTAGTAGCCAGGATTCTACACCAGGAGCTCGCTCTGAAATACGGTCTCGTGGATCGGAAACTGCCTTATTATAAGTACATGCCGGAAGCCGTGCTCGAAAATGACCGCGCCAGGTTTCATGGGACCGGGCCATCATCACAGACAGGACCATTCTTGCGAATAAGCCTGATATTGTACTGATGGACCGGGCACAGTCAAGGATATTTTTGGTCGACATTACCATTCCGTATGACGAGAACCTCGTGAAAGCCGAAACAGATAAGCGAACAAAATATCTGGACCTGGCTCACGAGGTGACCGACATGTGGGGTGGACTGCCGGCCGAAATTATACCTGTAGTCGTTTCTGCGAATGGGTTAATCCCAGTCAGCCTCTCGAGTCATCTGAAGCGACTGGGACTCCGTGACGGACCGCTCCAAGCTCAAATGCAGAAGGCGGTGCTCCTCAATACCGCCCGCATCGTCCGCTGGTTTCTTTCCCTTTCCCCCTAACCCTCGGCCGTTTGGTCTCCCCTGCCGAGGGCTTCCATCTGGTTGGGTTATTATTTATTTATGTAATTTGTTATGTATTTATTTTATTTTATTGATATTTATGTATGTTTATCATTTTCATTTACAATTATATATTTATACAGCCCAACCAGATGAGAAAACTATATTGATACCCCACATAATAATAAGAAGTAGGTATAGTAATATATTATGTTGCTTCTTATTTTGAGAATTCTGTATTGATGCCCCAAATAAGAAAGTAACATAATTGTGATAAATCGTACTACCTTGTATCGTTGTACCTATGATGTGTAAGCATGTATAACATAATATCATTCGGTAACAAGTTCAAGGTTTATTAATCGAAGCACGTACTTAGTCGTATTATGTCATTCAATGATTTTATATCGACGAATAAAAAGATATTTAGGTTTGTTGGACACATATATTTACATTATATTATAAAAAATACTTTGCTGGATTACTTAATTAATATCTATGTTTAATGTAATATTATTACATACTTACATAATATATTCTAGTGTAATATTTTAATTTGTAAAGTTATAATATGGCACCGTATATTGGCGGCCATTATAATCCCGTGGGCGTCATAAGAGACTACGGAGGGAAACTGAGACAGGATATGGGCATCAGCATCTTCCTGATATCAATTCAATAATTTAATAAAAAACCTGCGGTTGCCAACCCACCTGTCAAACGTGGCAACTATGGTAAATATCCTCCTGTTGAGGCAATTTGTGTTCAGCAGTGGACTTGTGAGGGGTTGCAATGAGGCACGAGAAATTATTGTAATTAGGTCTCGATTTTAACTGATTCAAAAATGACCGTGTAGTGGCGATGTACGTGTCTTAAAAGGCGATAGGGGGATCCAAAACAGCAGATAGGCAGCAACATCTTCCCAATAACAATAAAAAATAAAAACTGCGGTTACCAAGCCGCCTGCCAAGCGTGGTATGAGACAATCTGTGGGGAGGACTAATATATTCAGTAGTGAATTTTTCAGCAAGGCATGCCGTAGCAGCGTAATGCGCCGCCTTCGGATATCAAAATCAAATTCAATTTTTTTTATTTAATGTAGGTTTGTTTAAATCTTTTACGAACGTTGAAATTTTTATCGGTTCGCATAAACAAGACCTTCTCCGAGAAGAACCGGCAAGAAACATAGGGGTATTTTAAAAAATCCACCATACCGACATATCTCGTATATCCCGCATATAACAAGAAATGAGAGGAAGCCTGTGCCCCGCAGAAGACTCGAACTCAGACGTATGCTCGAAAAAAATATGTGCCGAAGTATTTTATTTAAGCATTTACGTGGAGACTGGCCGGTGTGGCTTCTTAAACGTAAAGAATCTCCCAGTTTCGTCAACATAATGAAGGCATTATGTTCACGAAACTGGGAGATTTTTTCAAAAGAGGTATTAAGAGTTTGAGCTCTAAAAATTACGGATTTTTCGTTGAAATTAAATATGACTAGTATGGGCTGATTTGTTCAAACTCTAGAGATATTAATTAGATCAGGAATTTTTATAATAATATTTCGATGTGTCGTTCAATGTTTTTAATATTTATTAATCTATATTCGTTATTAATCTTATGAGCCAAAATCTAACATATTTTTTTTAGTTATATAATACTATACTGTGCGCCATTTTCACATTTACATATTATACTTAGTAAGAGAACGACTAATTTGGATCAGAGATACATTAAAATATTTTGGTTTTGATATGTCCATAGTTCACACGTGGTAAAGCACGCTGCAGCTATATTGTGATTGTAGCATGAATGGGTCGGCACGATCGGGGTAGAACCATGCTCTCACAGCATACCAGCGTAAAATAGCAGCTTAATGCTGTTGTGTTTCCTATTATGAGTGTAGAGAACCGGAGAACCTTTTACTGGAAACGCGGCATTCCACCTTAGTCCTCAGAGGTGAAAACGCATCTGCATTTTGATTCTTAATCGAGGATAAATGTAGATGTCTATAGGCCACAGCATCCACTTACCATTAGGTAGACTGTGTGCTCGTTTGTCACACTTTAACCATAAAAAAGTAAAATTACAGGCCGTAAAGCATTCCATCTTAATCCTCAGATGAGAAAATTTATTTGTAGCCTTTTTTTGTTTGAAGTTGGTTGCAGGTGGGCTACAGCAGCCACATACCATCAGGTGACTAAGTTTGGTGGTGTAAGTTTGTTTGTCATTTCAATGTTATATAAAAAAATATTGAGATTACAATTAATATTTAAAACTAGCGATTCGCCCCGGCTTTGCACGGGTGATTTCTACGGGGTGCAACTGAGTTTTTAAACCATCCAGGGACCCACTCAAATACACACAAAAAAATCCATTTTCGAGTTTTCGCAAGACTAGCGGACATAAAGTAAAACAAATAAATTGATTTTTTTTATATAGAGATTAGATAGTAATGATTCGCATCGCGCATTTTAAAATCACTAATCAATATTTTGACAATTATAACCACTAAAACTACATAACAACTCAACCGTCCACGATGACTGTAGTCTCCACAAAAATTCTTGCCTTACCTGTCCATGGTGACTATAGTTCTTATAATAATAACAAAATCTTACAAATTATTCGTGTTAGAACCTGTCAATGGCATGAAGACAGCCATTTTTAAATATGTATACATGAAATTTAGTCCAGTACGCTCTTCAAATTAAAATTTACTAGAAAATCAACCATATAGTTAATTTTTTTTTATATGAGAGGGGGCATACGAGCATACGGTTCACCTGATGGTAAGTGACTACCTACGCCCATGAACAACTGCAACACCAGGGGAATTGCAGGTGCGTTGCTGGCCTTTTAAAAAGGAGTAAGCTCTTTTCTTCAAGGTCCCTAAGTCGTATCGGTCCGGAAAAATCGCCGGTGGTAAATTATTTCACAGAGAGGTCGTACGCGGAAGAAAACTCCTAGTGGACCGCCAAGCATCCAGATGGTGTGGATGGTATTGGGAGTTTTGCCGCGATTTGCGTTCGTGAAATGTGGCGGCTGGGATTAATTCGAACAATTCCTCAGAGCACTCACCGTGGTAAATGCGAAAGAAAATGCAAAGGGATGCAACATCTCTTCGCAGCGTCAGTGAATCGAGCCGATCGGAAAGTACTCGGTCGTTGACGATTCGAGCCGCTCTGCGCTGGATGCGGTCAAGTGAAAGGAGCTGGCACTGGGGAGCCCCAGCCCAGAGATGGGAACAGTTTCCATGTGAGGCCGAACCTGCGCCTTGTAAAATTGCACGCCAAGCTTTTTAGAGGCCAATTTGGCCTTCTCTTCCAAGTGACCACGAAATTGCACGTCACTCGATATGTCGACGCCGAGGATTCCGATACCGGCTGAGGCAAAAAGGAAAGTGCCTTGAAACTGAGGAGATCAAGGGGTTTTTTTTAGCGGTAAAGGCATAAACTTGTGTCTTCGGAGGATTAAACTGGACTAGATTTAGTCGCCCCCAATCCGAGACTTTGTTCAGCAAAGACTCGACTTCAGACACAAGTTTGTTCCTTGTGTCTGAAGTCGAGTCCAGAGATGCGTACTATTATGTCCAACCCTAGTTAGTTAAAAGCGCTGACTCGATTTTTTTATTTAGTATAAAAGCGTAGTGTTTGAGGTAATCGAGGCAGTGCAGCTCCAACCCATATTAAGTGCATATCGCTGACGCCGTTCGCGGCTTTTGTACATTTTTTGTATTATTTTAATATTGGGGAAATAAACCAAAAGAACTTCCGGGATTAGATGTAAAAGTTTTTTTTTAATCACCTTCAGAGCGGCCCTCCTAACAGTACGCATCCGTTTAGCTTTCCGCGTCTATTCAGCTTTCGCGGCAAACAGACATAAAATGAGGACAAGTGTGTTTCTATCATACGCACGCTAACGCCAGAGTTCAGCGCTGTTCCACCGCATTCAGCGCTGTTACACCGCGATCAGCGCTGTTCGCGGGCTGTCCTCGACGATAAGTTGATACATATTTTGATTCGCAATGCAATCATTTCGCATACAATCATACGGAGAATGTGTAAACAGAAATTATTTTGTATTTTGCTTTTGTAACCCTGGTCGCAAAAGCTCTGCGATTTCGTAAAATTATAGAATATTCATCCGAAAATGCTCTTAAAGGAGACAATTTCTTTTTTGTATGGAGAATGGGCCCACTACAAATTTTAGGGATACTTAATGAAATGTATGTCGATTTATTCCTTATAATCTATAGATTGCAAAATTATTAGTTTTATCGCATCTAAAGGGAATTCAGAGAAATTAAAATATGAATATCACAATAACCTAAAAAGAAACTAAATGCTATTTTTAATCTGGCTTTACGGCTCTGGGTTCTAGCCCTTCTGAGCCTAAACTAAAAGTTGTTTTCTATTACTATTGTGATTAGAATAGTGTATATAGAATAGAATAGGACAGCTAAATAATTAATAGCATAAAACAAAGTTGCAGGTACATTTAACATTTATAGGTACTTTAGACTGATGGAAAATCCTTTTAGTAGTTCCGGCAAAAATAGTACACTGACCAAGAAACATGGTGTGAGGCTATTTTTACATGTATTGATTGATTAGTGAATATACATCACAAACACCATTACAGTAATTAAATAAATATGATTAAAGCCAAAATGAATAAAAGATAATATGTTCATTTATAATAACCTTTACATGCTATATAGTAAGAAAGATGTTTTAATCTGGTTGTAAAGGATAAAACACAAAGTAAAATACCACTGTATTTATTACTGTAATCATTTCAAAAGTAGTCTATTAATAGTGGAACAGACAGACAGGCGCGGTGTTAAGACTTTATTTTGATATATCTTTGATAGTTAGTAAAGGTGCAGTATGTAAACTTTGCTTTAAAATATATTAACTGATTAGTTATTATACCCCAAACACCATTAAAGCCAAAATGACTAGGTAATATCATGTTTATTTATGTTGATAAATATGAAGTGAGATGTTTTAAACTAGTTGTGTAAGGATTACAAAACACATGTATAATTTAATTGTATTTATTATTGTCAGTCATTATCATTCCAAAAGATTTTTCAAAATAACTTGATAATAACATGTCCATTTATGAAATTGTTAGGAATCATAAGGATATTTTATGTGTGATATAAGACTGTTGTCTTCAATATCCATATACTTTTTGTCTCTGCTTACGAGCAGCTCGGCAAGATTTCAGCCTACAAGACATACACATTTATTCTAAGCAACCCACCTGAAAAAAGTTAATGAATATTGAAACAAGCACACATGTACTTATTTATCTAATATCATTTGCAACCAGTAACACGGTTTTAGGTGCATGTGTGCGTCCAACAGTGAACTATTAAGGAATGTTTAGCGAGTTTTACCTCTACAGCGATTGAGAAAATAAATAGCACGTAAGATGTTTTGAACTGGTCGTGTAAGGATAAAAAAAACTCTGTATTGTCACTGTATTTGTTATTGTAAAATCATCACATTCTTAAAGCAGTATTAAAAGTGACACATGCCACCAGGTGCAGTGTCAGGACATTGTTATTAATTTATATTGATTGAATAACATGTTTACATTCCAAGCACCATTAAAACCAAAATGACTGGATAGTAACCACGAAAAATAAATAGCATGTAAGGTGTTTTGAACTATTTGTGTTAGGATAAAAAGAAACACTGTATTGTCACTGCATTTTTATTGTTTATTATTGTAAAATCATCATATTCTTAAAGCAGTCTATTATAAGTATCACAAGCCGCGAGGTGCAGTGCCAGGACATTCTTTTAATATGTGTTCATTGATTAGCATGTTTACATCCAACTGCAATTAAAGCTAAAATGTAAAATTCTCGAGTAGCAGTCTCGTACCGGTAAGCTCAGTGTGGGACGGCTACCCTCTAGTTGGAGTGACGACCTGGTAAGATATTCAAAAAGTCTATGGATGCAGGTGGCTCAGGACCGTGCTTTGTATAATTCCTTGGGTATGTGTATTCCTTTGTATAATACTGCTGAACATAGGCCTAGGGTTATAGGCTGTAATGATGAAGAAGTTTTAAACTAGTTGTGTACGGATACGGCTCGACCGGGGTAGGACACGCTCTCACGGAAAACGCTACCAGCGTAATATAGTAGCTTAATGCTCCTGTGTTTCGTATGGTGAGTGTAGAGAACCGGAGTCCTTTTTTACTGGAAACGAAGCACTCCATCTTAGCCCTCAGGGTGACAATGCATCTGCATTTTGATTCTTAAACGAGGATAAATGTAGATGTCTATGAGCCACAGCATCTACTTACCATCAGGTGGACCGTGCGCTCGTTTGTTGTTGTTGTTGTTAGAATAAGCTATAAAAAACAATTGTCAATTTGTCAATTGAAAGAGATACGAAAGGTACCAGAGCATCTATTCAACTTGCTCGGCGTTTATTTATAAATTAGGCGCTTTATTTATAATAAGGCACATAGTAGAAACAGGTCAAGTAAGCAACAATAATTACAAGTTTTATTGATTATTATTCGTCATCATTACAACAATTCGCTGCTGAACATAGGTCTTCCTAAATTAAATATATAATGTAAAATATTGTATAGCCCTTCCGTCAACTGCCATCGCGTTTCGTCCCGTATGGTGTCGTAAAAGTCGTAACAGAGTAAAATAAAGATACCAGAAGATGAGCAGCAACATCTCCTATAGAATACCACAAAAAGCTTTGGTTGCCACATGCGTAGCAACTGTGGCAAAACTACTAATGTAATGATGCATATTTATATTACTATATAAATATGTATCATTACTACTTGTGTATAAATTATTCCAATCATTGTGAGGTTCATTTAAGTGGTATTCACAAATACGAGCGCACAGTGGCACATAAAATGAGTTATCAATCAGCAATCTCTCTTTTAGGTTAGTAGTTCTTTTTAGTTTAGGTATTAAGAATCTAGATAAATGATTACATAACTTAAAAATACAGTGTCGGGAAGTAGAAGCAGCACGCTTATAACTAGCCACAGAATAGAATAGAATCATTTTTATTCAATATAGAGTACATAATACTTATTAAAAGTCATTTTTTACTTTTACCACTGGTTCGCAAAACAACCTCTGTCCTGGGAAGAATCAGCAAGAAACCCAGCGAGACTTTTTTTAAAAAAAAAGCACATTTTACAATATAATTTTTTATACAATTGTTTTGAAAACATTTAGAAACAGCATGGTAGCGATCACCTCATTCCCAGGGGTTATTATCAGTCATTTACTCTCTAGTAGTATAATAACCCTTACTAGACAATTTTTGCTTAAGAAATAATTTAAACCTTTTGATAGAAAAGGTCTGCATATTATAGTAATTGTTGATGCCGCTCTGGAAATGGCAGGAGTTACAGTTACAGGCATAAGGGGTGTTTGTTGGATGTTACCGATGTCTTCAATATTCATGAATTGTAATTCCATATCCCTGTTATCATTTGTGTCTCCATACAGTTGTAGAAGCTCTCGGCCGACAAGATTGCAGACTCATTCTAAATGATCCACCTGAAAAGTGTTTTTTTTTCATCAACTAACCGAACAGACTATAGTTTTACAGTGTCTGCCACCTAAATAATGATATTTATTAATATTTTATTTATTTCAATCTTTATTACTAATAAACAGTCTTAATGTCTCTTAAATTATATATAAATAGCATGTACTCGTTTCCTTCATAATACTTTTGTAGTAAACCAGATTCCACTAAGGTAAAAAGAAATAAAAATACATCAAATCAGAAAGGTAAACAAGTGAAGTAGTTATTTTAGAATTATAACATTATTTGACTAAGTACAAGTTCCTAGACGTTTTACATTTACACTAATTTCATTTAAGGTAAAAATATTACTTGTGTATTAAGTACAAAGGCAGACAAATATGGGGTAAGGTAAGGAAGAAGTAGCAACTAAAGAAAAACTGGTTATCGAATATCTCCTATAAGGCAATCTGTGGGGAGGTCTATGTTCAGCAGTAGACTTTGATAGGCTGTAAAGTTAAAGATAACCTGGTGGTGAATAGCCAAATTGTTTGTAGTGCGAGGTGTATGATACTACAAACATCAATCTGTGTGCCAAAGCGATTATGCCAACTCCTCCGAGCAACCCTATTTTAGGCAGGGATCACTTACAGGCTGTTAAAGTAAAGTAAGTACCTGGTGTGATGGTATCCACTGCAAAATAATATCTCTTTCTGCTGAGTTCTTAAATGAGCTCTTAAAATTGAAGATCCACATGGAATGCAAATCTTCTAATGGAATGAGCAGTTTCAATATTTTCTTGCAATATTCTTAGGCAGTTACAACAAACTGCATCAAGTAGATGTAACTGAAAAATTGGGAATGCAAATAAAAATAAAGAAGTAAAAAATATTAAATTCAGAAAGAATGTACATTACCTACAATCAACAAAATAACATAAAAATAATGTAAACAAAATTCTTGCTTCCTGATGGAGTTTAAATGTAATAAACATAAATAGTAGATGTATTTAATTAAATATTAACGCTAATATGTATTCCTAATAACATCCATTTATTTTTATGTTATCTATATCTATAATATTAAATTCAGAAGGAATGTGTACATTCCTTCTGAATTTAAGCAGCGTCTTCCTATTAACAACTACGAATAAAAAACTGTGGTTGCCGACTCGTCTACTAAGCATGGCAACTATAGCAAGTATCCTCCTTGAGGATATCTGAGGAAGGTCTATGTTCAGCAATGGGCTTTTGATAGGATGTAACGGTTGTGGATATAGTTACTCTGACAGACACTTTTAACATAGATTTGTGTATATTTTGTGTGATTTTATTTTCTCTATGAATTAAATTAGATTTACATAACACTTCAATACTTTGACACTTTTAACATACTAATAAAATTGTGTTTGTCATATGTTTTAGGTAATTCAACATAAATTATAGATTTTCCAAAATTCTAGGAGCAAAATTAAACTTGTATTATACACTCACATATACTTTTAATTAAACTCGTCAGTTTTCATTTTTGAATGTCATTGGCGAATTAAATACATAATGAGGAATATTTGGCTAACCTATATAATATAATCCAACAGTAGTAGTAGTATAATATTTTTGGACTAGAACTTCGAGAGTGACAAAAATAAGATATATTTCACATAAAAGTTTGAAACTTTAAATCAATTGTAGGTTTTGTACATTTGAATTATTCACATTCCATAAGATAAGATACTCACCTCTTGAGAAATCCACAAATATAAAAGTTGGCGTACATCTGCTCCTGTCTCAGCTAGTTATTGTCTTCGCACAGTGCGTTGAAATCCACAAATATTATTTAATTGTTTTCAGTGTATGTTGAACTTCCAGATAAGTAAGTAAGTACAAAAACAGCAGCCTGACGAATGTCAATGCCGTAAAGTAATACCCAATATTATGATAATATGGCCGTCGGTTTTACCCAGCACGAAGTCAATGACAAAATAGCGTTTCGTTCCACGGTGTCTTTGAACCATGTTATATGATATAAGATAACACTTTAGAAATAGGATAAAATCTCAGTGGTATCCCTTTTAGTAATAAATATATAATATACAAATAAGTACAAATATAATATGTATATAATAAGTTATCTTGGTAAAAAATACATTTTTCTTTTAATAGAAACTGCAAAATGATTCATTACACGCATTTTTCCCCATGTTACATTAACAGAACACGGAATATCAAAACCACTAATTTTTTAGATTTCTTGATTCCGTTTAGATATTCATAAAATGTATAGGCCATTTATTATAATAAATTGGTAACTTTTTTTGTATGTAATACCATTAAGGGTCGTTAAAATTTCTAGTGGGCCCAAAACGACTGACTCCTTTAATATTGTTTTCTTTTAATTCGGGTATCAATGTCGCGTATTCTCTAACCAAATGTATGTTTCTCCAAAGGGGGTCGACCCACTGTCGTTTGCGTTTGCGTTTATTACGTTCCAGTTTTTCTATTACTTCTGGAAGAAGCGTAACGATAATAATATCGCGCATGTATCTATCCATGTTGAGTGCAAAATTAATCGCTTCTCTGTCATCCAGCGCTATATGCGGCGGATAGAAGCGTTTCAGCGGAGATAGCATGCTATGACGGCCTTTTACAACCTTACGATGATGCTGTAAAGCTGTACGCGGCTGATAGAAGCGGAACTGTACAAGTGTAACCAAAATCATCCAGCGAAACGCGAATGGAGCTGAATAAATGTAGTTACTCCCTTATGAACCTACTTTACTTAGTGGTTTATCTCTATATATAAAAATGAATTGCTGTCCGTTAGTCTCGCTAAAACTCGAATCTGGCTCGACCAATTCTAATGAAATGTTTGTGTGTGTTTGAGTGGGTCTCTGGAGTGGCGCTGTTCGAGATTCAGAAATAACCTGTGCAAAGCCGAGGCGGATCGCTAGTTAAATAAAAATAAAACTTTAACGTTGGTTGAGCTTCTTAATATTGAGTAGGGAAGGGCCCCATCCGATGAATTTGTCACGGGCCTCTAATGGCATGGTTACGTTACTGTACCCGGCAATGGGACATATTAATATTTTACTTCATTAAAATTGCGTGCGTTTATAACTATGTTTAATGCTACAATAACTAAGCATATAGGTTTTTCATGGAATAAGGGTGACAAGCGAGCATACGTTCCACCTGATGGATGCTGTGGCCCATAGACATCTACATTTATCCTCGATTTTGAATCAAAATGCAGACGCGTTTTCACTCCTGAGAACTAAGATGGAATGCCTCGTTACCAGTAAAAAAAAAACCTCTGGTTCTCTAAAATCACCATACCGAAACACAGCAGCGTTATTTTACTGTTTCACGCTGTTTTCATCACTTCACAATCACTTAAAAATAATTAAACATAATGTTCTATACATTACAAATACGTGTATTATGTAACTAATGAACTGACCTTGCAATATATGTCTTATGTTACATCAAACATCACTTATGTTTACAAATCATAATAAACCTTGTAACAATTTTTAAAGACTGCTGATTTTAGTTTTATTAGAACAATTTCAACAAAAACGATTGTTTTAGTGACCTCTTCTTCGTTATTCAGTTTTCGAATGAAATTTTTTTTTTCGGATTTCTTGTTTTTTAATTTTAACTTTTTAAATTCCCGTTTCGGGCGCTTTACAGTACCTACACATGATCATGTAGGTCTGAGGTATTTGACGTCCCAATGCCATAGTTAACGAAGGCTACATTCAACTTTAAAATATTTGTTTTTGTTCGATCTACGTAGAACAAGCTTTCACTGCTAAATATTGGCCTCTCGCGTTGTAGGGAGTATTTGCCTTAATCGTCACACTCTGCAGGCGGATTGACATCACAGTACAAGACGTTTTGCTCCTGTATATATAACACTTTGTTATTTACGTTTGCATCTATGATACTGCTCCCAGTCGTCAGTCTAGATATTTTACGTCTGACATAAAGAGATGGATATACCGTTAATATTCATTACAAAACTATAAAGTCGAATTGAGGACTACGTGTACGTTTCGTACGTGGCAGAATAGGTCGGCTTGACCAGGGAAAGAACAACTAAGTGCCGCTGTGTTTCGTATGGTGAGTTGAGAGAACCGGAGAATCAGAACACTCCTCATGATTACTCTGCGATAGGAAATGCAAAGGGTTGAAACATCTCTTCGCAGCGCCAGTGAATCGGGCTCATCAGAGAAAACTCGGTCGTTGATGATATGAACCGCTCTGCGCTGGATGCGGTCAAATGGAATGAGCTGGCACTGGGGAGCCCCAGCGCAGAGAAACAGTAGGTATTCTATATGAGGCCAAACCTACGCTTTATATAGTTGCAAGCGGTGTGCCGGCATGAAATATCCCGCTCTGCCAGACTTTTTAGAAGCCAATTTGGCCTTCTCTCCAAATGACCACGAAACTGCAAATCACTCGATATGTCGACGCCGAGGATTCCGATGCTGGCTGAGGCAACAAGGGGAGTGCTCTAAAATTGAGGAGATACGACAAAGGGGTTCCTTTAAGCGGTAAACGCGCAAACTTGTATCTTCAGGGGATTGAAATCGACTAGATTTTGTCGCCTCCAGTCCGAGACTTTGTTCAACAAAGACTCGAAATCAGACACAAGTTTGTTCCGGTACTCGATGACATTTTCCTTAGAAATATTGGCACGGCCGGTTTAAAAAGCATCACCAGTGCCTTGGTACGCATAGCTATGTTACTGGCTTGCAACATATCATTGATATGCAAAAGAAACAGCGTAGGTGATAGCACGAAGCCTTGTGGAGCATCAGCATTAATAGGCTTATAATCGGAGCATGCACCGTCTATTACGACCTTGATGCAAGAAAACTGGTGATCCAGTTGCAATTGTGAATTTCTCGGGAAGCCCATAGGAAAGAAGCTTATCTGCTTAGTTATTGTAACATTGAATATTGTTATAAACGCAGGCATGTGTACGTAATTTTAATTAAATATTTTACATCATTGCTGGGCATATGCCTTATCTCATTTCTGAGTTATGAAGCAGAAAATAATCAACCACGCTGTTCATTGACCACACTTACCATCAGGTGGACTATGCGCTCGTTTGTCACCCTTATTCTATTGAAAAACCACCTGCTTTCTAAATCGATTTAAATCTACATAATTAATTTAGTGTCTTATATGCGAAGAGGTATATTGAATTACCTAATGAATGTCGTTAAATTTAAAAATAATCAATAAATTAGTTAACAACTGTTATAATTTTATTATTGATATAAATAATTTAAATTTATTAGTAAATAACACTGCAGTCGCATCCCTAGCCGACAGTGAGTCTAGATCAACCAGCGCTGTAACTAAAACCATTAGTCATCACTGGACCATAAAATTAAATCCATTTCCTGACCATCCTAATCCAGCGGCAGGTGACGACAAGTCCTCAGTGATCATACCCACATTTCCATTGCCGCAATTATACGAGATATCACCAGTACCAGTTGAGGGCAGAGCGCCTTTTAATCCGATAATACCCAGAAACGGATGCATACCGCTAACCACCAGGATACCCTCGATTCCGTTTTCTGATATAATGAATACTCCATTGGGTGAAACAGGCGACGCACTTGATATGTATAACGAAACCACCGCCGTACGAGGATGGAATAGCAGCAAGGTCATATGCTCCTAAAATCTAGCTGCAGCAGGGCATGGAGTGAATTAATGAATGAATGAATGATTTTTATTCAATATTGATTACAAAATAATACTTATTGAAAGTCATTTTTTCTATTCTCTCTCTGTCCTGGGAAGAACCAGCAAGAAACCGATGCAAGCAGAAGCTACACTCAAGTTTGAAATGAATAATTTCCTTGGCACTGGAAATGTAATTTAATGTGAAATTTACGACGGGAGTGTAGCCCCTGAGCTACCGCGGCTTCTTTTTAATATAAGTGTTCCTATATTTATGATCTTGATCATTAAAATAAAAGTACTTAGGTTAGTAAGTTTCATTTGAGCAATATAGGCCATACATATGTTCATATTAACATTTTTCTTTGTTCCTCTGAAGCCCGCAAAAGTCAACTCCTGGACGTTAGCCTCTACCGTTGTAGGAAGAATTTACCCTTATCGCCACGCTTGGTAGGCGTCATTACCAGACGTTTAGCACCTTTAACGCTTCTCCCCGTTACCGGTCTATATATTTTTTACGTTTTTACGTCTTTTGTAAACGAGATAGTTATACCACAATCTGTCGCAAGTCATGAGATATTTCTGGTATACCCCATAGTCGCCTTTTACATCTATGCGTCGAAATGGGTGATAGATTCTCTTACGTTATCATATTTCGCCTTCACGTGGCAAAATATAAAGATAAACCTCTAAATGTACAAAAACGTATGTTTAAATTGATTTTTGAGACTGAAACTAAACAAGTCAGAAGTCACAAAATAAGAAGCCTATCGTCAGCTTACTTAACAATATGTATTAATTATAATTTAGTATGTAATATAAATAATTTATATTATCATTATTATTTGATACAACACGAAATTTTATACTGATTTCATTGTAATAAAATTTTTAAAAGCTTTTTATTATTAAATTAATATTTATATAGCAAGTGTGTTACAATATTTAATTATGCTCTTTACATATTTTAAACTTTTGTCTGACAAAAATTCATTATCAGTATAATAAAGAATTATTTATTAAAAGAAGAATTATATAAGAAATGCCAGGTTTTAAATATATTATGTAGGCAAGATTATAGCTGAGGCCTACGTATACGGTTTTGTTATACAAATTGTTGTTGTATTGATTTTCCACCACAGAATAAATAATAGTACAAGAACTGTATTATTTATAAAAAAAGAAAAATATTAACATATTATTAGTCTTTATAAATTAACTATTCTCATCGATAGTGTTACTAAACGAATGCTCAATTCTATTAATTGAATATATATAAAATAATTAACTTTAATAACAGGTAACTTTGAAAGGGGCAAACGGTAAACTCTAGACTATTAAGCTTCCAAGTGGCTCTTCTCTGTAGACTGTAGAGGTATTTGACGTAAACAAAAGATAACGACATTAAAGTGAACATAATATTTTTGATTTTGATTTATGATAATAATATAATGTGTGTATACGAGGGGACATTTTAAAGTTCGCGGTAAGGAGTGGAAATAAAAATCCAAATTTATTTTTCCTTTTCAATTTATTCACCTGCTACCCTAATACATTTTTCGGAACTTTCAATTAACTTATGAATACCCTCAAAAAAATGATTTGTCTTTGTCTAAAAAATACGCCGAAACTGCTTCCTTCACTTCTTCATCACTTAAAAACTTTTTCCCACGAAGTTCTTTTTTTAAGTTTGGAAATAGATACTAATCACTGGGGGCCAGGTCAGGACTATAGGGCGAGTGTGGCAAAATTTCGAAGCCCACCTTCTGCAGGGCAGCCATCGCAACATGGCACTTGTGAACAGGCGCGTTGTCGTGCAGAAGAAGGATTCCTTTGGTCAATTTTCCCCTTCTTTTCTCCTTTAGGGTTTCCTTCAATTGTTCTAGGATTGAAGCGTAGTAATTTCCGTTATGGAGACACCTTTATCTTTATAATTAATCAATAGGATTCCTTCTGAGTCCCAAAAGACTGTCGCCATCATTTCCTCAGCCGATTGTGCCACCTTAAATTTCTTGGGTGGTGGTGTGCCTTTTTCGTGCCACTGCATAGAGTCCTGTTTGGACTCAGGTTCATAAAAGTGAACTCAAGTTTTGTCACCAGTAACAATTCGAGCCAATACTCCATCTTTGTCTTCCATACAGAGGTCCAAAAATGCACAAGAACACTCCACGCGCTGTTGCTTTTGAGGCGGCGTGAGCATTCTAGGCACCCATCTTGCGCTGACTTTAGTCATGCCTAGATTGTCATGAAGAATTTTGAAAATGATTGTATCTGATACTCCAACCATTTCTGTTTTTTCTTTAAGGTTATCTTCTAATATTAATTTTTCGACTTTTTGAATAATTTCCGAAGTGATCACCTCGATCGGCCTTCCTGGCCGTGGGTCGTGTTCAAGTGACTCTCTGCCTTGTTTAAAAAGGGTATGCCACTTGTAAACCATAGTTTTACTTAGACAAGAGTCTCCGTAAACGGATGACATCTCTTCCAGCATAGTCTGAACTGATTGTCCGCGCTTGGTAAGGAACTTTATAACGGCACGGAACTCTATTTTCTCCATATTTCACAATTTCTTCCTGATTGACTTGTTTGGTTGACGATAATTCAAGGACTAATGGTCTCAAATTACAATAAAACCTAGACCTCCCCGAAGGAATGCCACAAAGCACGGTTCTGAGCCACCTGCATCCATCGACTTCCTGCATGCCTTACCAGGTCGTCACTCCATCTAGTGGAGGGCCGCCCTACACTTCACCTACCGGTACGAGGCTGCCACTCGAGAACCTTTCTTCCCCATCGGTTGTTGGTTCTTCGAGCTACATGATCGGCCCATTGCCACTTCAGCTTACTAATCCGTTGGGCTATGTCGGTCACTCTGGTTCTACTGCGGATATCCTCATTTCTAAGTTTATCACGCAGAGAAACCCCGAGCATAGCCCTCTCCATAGCTCGCTGAGCGACCTTGAGCTACCTCATACGGCCAGCAGTGAAGGACCACGTCTCAGTTCCATAAGTCATCATATATATATTAGGTCCTTACATATGAAATTAGCGTTTTGTCGTACTGACCACTTTGATCTGAAATATCTCCTCTTTGGTTAAGAATTCCAAATTCAAATTTATAAATTCGTTTAGCTGGTACATTTGAGTTTTGAAAACAGTCATTCATTTGTTTTTTCCTCATTATTTTATTATTTGGCGTCGCTTATTACCGCACAATGGAAAACATGAAATATCGGTATATTTACGAGTACGAGTTCTACCGTGGCACCAGTGCTGCAGAAACAGCTCGAAGAATTAATAATGTGTACGGCGCTGGTGTCGCAAAAGAAAGCACGGTACGTTTTTGGTTTCAACGTTTTCGTTCTGGAAATTTCGACCTTCAGAACCAACCCCGTGGACGGCCGGAGACCAAAGTGGAAAATGAAGAATTAAAGGCTATTGTGAAAGCGGATCCATCACAAAGCACTTCAGAGATAGCTGCAGGTTAAAGTATTACATGTATGTAAGTGATAAAACTGTATTAATCCACTTGAAGCAAATCGGGAAAGTAAAAAACTTGAACGATGGTACCTCATGAATTGAGTGAATCGAACTTGCAAACACGCGTCGACTGTTGTGTTACTTTGCTCAACCGACACAGTAATGAAGGATTTTAAATCGAATCCTTACTTGTGATGAAATGTGGATACTGTACGATAATCGGAAGCGCTCGTCGCAATGGCTAAACCCTGGAGACACAGCCAAATCCTGCCCTAAACGAAAATTGACTCAGAAAAAGTTACTTGTGAGTGTTTGGTGGACTAGCGGTGGACCGGTGTCGTTTACTACAGCTTTCTAAAATCTGGCCAAACGATTACGGCAGATATCTATTGTCAGCAACTGCAAACCATGAAGGAAGAACTAGCTGCTAAACAACCGAGATTGGTCAATCGCTCTAGGCCACTGCTGCTTCACGACAACGCAAGACCACATACTGCACAACAAACAACCTCTAAGTTAGATGAGCTACAATTGGAATGTCTGCGACATCCACCGTACTCTCCGGACCTTGCTCCAACAGATTACCATTTTTTCCGGAATTTGGACATCTTCTTACAAGGAAAAAAATTCAACTCCGATGTGGCAGTCCAAACCGCCTTCAACGTGTTTATTGATTCTCGCCCCCATGGTTTTTTTAGTAGAGGGATCAATGAACTACCTATGAGATGGTAAAAGTGCATAGATAACAACGGTGCATACTTTGATTAATTAAATATATTTTACAAAAAAAATTGACTTTATATTCCTACCGTACAAAACGCCAATTTCATATGTAAGCACCTAATATACCTTGAAAAGAAAAATTTGCGCGCAGACAAGGAACAAAGTTTTAGTTGCCATCATTTTCAAATATTTATAACAAATTATAATTAAAACAACTACAATGAATGATACTGACTTGAATAATTTGATAAACTTTCCCTCAAGTATTGCATGTCCTTACCAATATTAAAAAAT
Source organism: Parnassius orleans (assembly GCA_029286625.1). NCBI lineage: Eukaryota > Metazoa > Arthropoda > Insecta > Lepidoptera > Papilionidae > Parnassius > Parnassius orleans. The sequence goes on along the minus strand of JAGSMP010000263.1, from coordinate 1,198,510 downwards.
GTTAAGTAATTTATTACTGCAGAGGATTGCAATTACAAGTATTATAAGAAACATATTATGTTACTACTTGTAATGACATTTAATTAACAGTCTTATAAGTTAGGTAAATTATGCTAGTAATCTTAAAAAGTAGTAGTTATCGTATTAAATGCGTCCCGTCACGGTTCTCTGAACGATGTTATACGAAGAGCTCTTGTATCTATTAATGTTCCTTCAATTTAGAGCCTTGTGGAATATTTAGAGACGACGGCTTGGAAGAGGGGCAAAGACCTAGTGTGGGATGCTGCGTGCGTAGACACTTTGGCAACCTCTCAGCAGGTATCAGAGGCGTCTGAACTGAGTAAATAGTGCAAGTATTTTACGTACTTTACGTAGTAGAGCCATTCTATAGCTATTTTATGGTTTTAACATGTATTGGTCGGCTCGAACAGGGAAGGACCATGTTCTCACAGAATACAGCGTAAAATAGTAGCTAAATGTTTAGTTGTTTAGTATGGTTAGTATAGAGAACCGGATTTTTTACTTTAAATAAGGCATTCCATCTTAGTCTTCTGTGGTAACAACGCATCTGCCATTTGATTCTTAATCAATGATAGATATAGATGTATATATATATATATCCATAGTAATAAAGATTCAAACTGAGAAAATTACTCGGCTTTAAAACAATTGAATAAAAAGATCGTAATATGCCAAAGTCGCGGGCACAGTTAGTAACATGTCGCGGATGCAGTTCCTTTAGGAACTGCACCGCTTGTGGATCCCATGTACCGATAGTCTCTACAGAAAATGGCACTCATCCCTCAGAGACTCATACTTTTTTTTCATAGAATAAGGGGGACAAATGAGTACAGTCCACCTGATGATAAATGGATGCTGTGGCCCATAGCATCCATTTATCATCAGGCGGACAGTGTGCTCGTTTGTCGCCCTTATAACTCTAAGTGAGGGGTTAACAATCACTCTCATTTAAACAAAATAAGAGCTTTTTAGATTACAGACAATGATAAGGAGGAACGATTATTACTTTTGAGATATTTGGATCACAAAGTAATTCTATATCTATTCTATATGTATGTTATGCTATATCTTCGTCAATTGTAAAATGAATTTCATTCATTTATTCCTTCAGTAAAGCCTATCACAAGTTCAGTGCTGTACATAGGCCCTAGAGGGGGATGTTTGCCATAATGGATCAGAGGTCCTATCAGTTATTGGGTTTTTCTATAAAGAAATTGTCAGTAGCAGTCCGGATCCAGGAAGTTAGCGGTTTTTCATCCCCGTGCCTCAAAAAGCACGTAAGGCCGTTGGTCCCGCGCCTGATCTCTCTCCGGTCGTGTCGAATTGCCGTCAAATCAGACTATGAGATTGAGAGAATAGAGAATGCTACGTGCATTATCCTGTCATGTCCTACACAGATGGCTTGTATCCGTTGAGACTGGTGGCTGGAACGAAATTCGGTATGGAGGACATTATTATTTTCATAGTTACATTTTTTTATAATTTTGAGCTGTTTTCCGGAAGATACTGCTGCTCATTTTCTATTTCAGTTTTCCTCTGTTGCTTCTTACGATGAGATAATATAAGGTGGAGGGTTCTCATACACTACCATACATAGAGATTATGCGGCAAAGTAATTATACATTTTTATTTTGTTAGATTAATAACGGAAGGAGAGCCGTAGTAGCTCAGAGGTTTGGCCTTGAGCAACGACCAACGAAATAGCATGTTAAAGTATTTAATTTAACACGTGCTCTGTGGTAAGGCAAAAATCTTGAGGAAGTCAATATTTTTAAAATGAAAGTAAATAAAATAAAATAAGTCGGTCAACAAGCAATGAGGTGTCGCGCAATGTTCTCTGCCGTGCTTCAAAAACCCTATCAAAAACCTAAAGCCTGTGCCCAACAATGGGTACGCTGCTATTGTACTTAAACATCTTACTTTCTTCACCTTTTACTGCCAAGCGCTATTTAAAAAAAAGGTACAACTTAAATCTACTGCGCGCTTCTTAATTCTACATCACGACGTTTTTACGTTTAATATACTTTAAAAAAATACATATATAAAACTTATATTGTTATTTTTCTTAAAGATAACGGTGACAAACGAGCCCACAGTCCACCTGATGTTAAGTGGATGCTGTGGCCCGTAGAAATTTTTTTTATTACAGAAGAGGGAGCAAACGAGCATGCGGCTCACCTGGTGGTAAGTGTCGACCGCCGCACTTGAACAACTGTAACACCAGGGAAATTGCAAGTGCGTTGTCGGCCTTTTAGAAAGGAGTAAGCTCGTTTCTTGCAGGTTCTTAAATGTCATGTGTCGGTCTGGAAAAATCGCCTGTGGTAAAGGATTCCATAAAGAAGACGTGCGAGGAAGAAAATTCCTATTAAATCGCAAAGTGGTGAACCACCAAGCATCCACATGATGTGGCTGGTAACGTGAGTTTTATCGCGATCTGCGGTGGTGAAATTTGGCGGCTGGAATTAATCCGAAAAATTACTCAGAGCACTCCTCGTGGTAAATGCGATAGAAAATGCAAATGGATGCAACATCTCTTCGCAGCACCAGTCAATCGAGGCGATCAGAGAGAACTAGGTTGTCGACAATTCGAGCCCCTCTGCGTTGGATGCGGTTAACTGAGCTGGCACAGGGGAGCCTCGGCCCAGAGATGGGAACAATATTCCATGTGAGGCCAAGCCTGCGCCTTGTAAAGTTGCATGCGGTATGCCGGCATGAAATACTGTCCCGCCCTGCTGAACACGCCAGGCTTTTTGAGGTTGGCCTCAAAAAGCCTGGCGTGTTCAGCCTTTTTTAAATTGGTTTAGCCTTCCCTTACAAGTGACCACGAAACTGCACATCATTAAATATGTTGAAGCCGAGGATTCCGGATTTCCGATCCAGCATAATCGCATGCGTAACTTGTCTAGAGTTTTGTACCTACATTATATGTTTTTAGATATATAGCCCAGCTTCTATAATAGATAGCATGAAAATGCCATCCATACCCCTCTTTAGATATTTGTGTGATGTTTGTGGAGACAGACTGAAATTGCTGAGCTGTAGTACTAGCTATACCTGCGACTTCGTTCGCGTGGACATTCGTAAAATTATTTTTAATAGACCATGAATTTTAAGAATGACTCACTGATGTGGTCGCTTATCATATTTATTTATTTATTATGTAAGACAGAAAACCCTTAACTGTTTAACAAGGGACACCGGCGGATCGGAGGGGAGTCGCCATACGCAGGCAAAATTCCACTCTTGAAAAGTATATGTCCACGCGGTATAATGCATACAATTACACTAGTTGCAGCCGCATTGCCTCTAGACTGAATTTAGTTTCGCGGCTGAATTAACATCCTACAAAAATACCGAATTATTCGGTGTTTTTGCTGCAAAAAAAAATCTGCCATTTAAATTTACAAAAAGTTGGTGTTATTTTTTATATATTAATAAGTTTTAATCACATTATTGTTATTTAATTCTTTTTAAACTTAAAAATTACAATAATAAAGGTCGTGTTCTTTCGGATTAGTTAACCAATACAGGCCGTTCGCCCTAATACAATATGCAGATCGGTCGAGCGACTGATCCGAGTCTGTATCCGAGTTGTAGCTGTCACCGAGGGAAACTGTTATAATGTATCTATGTGTGTGAGAAATTTTTAGTTTATTGTTTTAATTGTTATGTGTGAGTTTCGTAGTGACAGACGGACGATTGTTTTTTGAAAAATGACAGACAGTTCTGCATCGGAGAAAAACGCTATGGCTACTCCCCTCCGGTCCACTGGTGGCCCGAACTGCTCTTTGTTTACTTGAAACAAAAAAAACTATTAGGTCTTTGCCTATGAAATTTTATTTCGTGGAACTGGCCATTTTGAACTGTTACAGCTAAGAGGTTTGCAATTCTAATTCAAATATATTGTGTATTTAAGGCAAAATATTCTATACATAAGTTATTTAACGTAATACTGGCTGTATTATAGCCAGTAGAATAACATGCACATCAGTTAGGCTGTTAGCGCAGTTGTCATCCTCTTTAGTGTACGGAGTAATTTCTATAGGTACTTTACGAAAAGTAAATATTACGCATTTTTAAAATGCTCTTACTACATTCCATTTTTTTTAAATAAAAGTAAAATAAAAACTTCAACAACTTTATTATAAACAATAACAACATATTATATTTTACTAAACAGAACCACAACCACATCCATTCACCGGTCCAGCCCATCCAGTACCGTATCCAAAACCATTGGACGCTACTGGACCGTAGTTCAATCCATTAGTTGGCCACCCTAAACCAGCAGCATTCGGTGAAGTGTTCTCGCTCACGATTCCCACATTTCCATTACCGCAACCATACGAGACGGCACCAGCTCCAGAAGTGGGCAAAGCACCTTCTAATCCAACTGAGCCCAAAAATGGCAGTTCACCTCCGACTGCCAGGATACCTTCGATTGCGTTTTCAGATATAACGGAAACTCCATAAGGTGAAACTGGCGACGCGCTTGAGACAACAAAACCACCGCCGTATGAGGGTGGGGACGCAAGAAGGTCACATGCCCCTAGGAATGGGACAGTAGCAGCACATGGAGCAGAAGCTAATGAATTTTCGTAAGCAAAACCTGGAGCCCAGCCCAAACCGTCAGCGACGGGCATGCCTGCTGACCATCCTGAATTAGGGCAATAGGCAGAGATCGTCTGTAAAAGAAAATTTACCAGTGTAATATGCTTAACATTCTAAGATATTATATGTTCTGTGCTTAATTATTACGAATCCTGTGGACATTACCTTAAAAAGTAAGACTTGTGCGCAAAGCAGGAACAAAGTTTTCGCTGACATTGTTTACAAATTATTGGCTACTGCCTACAATGATGACTACAACTGAATGATTGACGATATCCTTTTTCACTTATTTATACCTGAAATATTACTTGTATAAGCAATATTTCAAGGTGTTAAGTCATGTATTCTTGCAGGCACTTACGCTGCCGAGTATGATAAAATGAAATAATACATTAAATATACATTTCGTTACTTGTAGTAAAATTTTAATTATTTCGCAAATTAATTTTTATACATTATACCAGTGTACAATCAATCGCATGGCAAAATCATATTTATACATATAAATAAAATTGAAGTGTCTGTCCGTAATATCGAAATAACTTTCTTTTCTGGCTTTCTTCCTTTTTTGGCTGAGGGGGTATTTTTCATGCCAATAACACATGAATAACCATTTAAAAAATTTGTATGTCTGTCTCTCTGTCTATCCGAGCTATTCTTCGGAATGACTGAACCGATTGTAAAAAAACTTCAGAAACAGGTAGTGTGCAATGCCAGGTGTGATCTAGGTTATTATTTTATCCGAAAAACTTGCAGTGTTGTTTTGAGATATCAAAAAATTTGTAAAATAAATGGTCTTTGATGATTATCTCAAACCTAAATAACGCCACATTAATAGATCTAGCCCAAGCGAAGGCAGGGTGGGTCGCTAGTTTTACATAATATAAATTAATGAATTTGTATCAAAAATTCGAACGATTAAGGAGTACAGATCTAAATCACTCATCTTCACCTCACCCACATTTGTCTATGCATTCGCTTAAACCTTAAAAGATACTTGATGGATTTGTGTACTGTTATTATTAACACTTAAACGTTTTTGGGAGAAGGTTTTCGCGTACAAAACGTGCATATTATTTTATGCAAAGTTAATAGAAAATGTTAGCGTATTTTGACCAAGACGTAAATATATATATTTTAGTTCAAATATATACCGATATTACAGTTTTTGAAAATACGAGTAAATAAGGCTTTTATTTAAATATATCCCAAATTGAATGTGATTTATGGGTAACAACTACGCGCACGCACGCTCCTGTGTATGCGATTCAATTTAACTTTTCTACTAATGCTTAAGTGATACGCTTACTGCTAATGCTTACGTTAATAACTGCACGACGCGAATTATGATTTCTATTTTTCCTTCACACTTTTAACGGCATAGGATCGTCATAATAAATAAAAGTAATATATTTTTGCTTATCAAGGACGTAACCGACGACTGTCATTATTATGGCGTACCTAATTTAAAAAAATGGAATAAACTATTTACAACTAAATTACGCAAGTAGTCCCAATAAATTGTTACCTCAAAATGGAATCCGTTAAATGAATTAAATGAATGGAATAGACGAGCACGTTTTCTTAAATTATATTTTACACTTATTAGGTACCTGTGCTTCAGCACTTTTAACTTCCGTTAACGCAGCAATAATTTTACTGTGGTGGTCTTCATAACTTTGGGCCTCTTTGACGTAAAAACGACTCTTTATTTCACCCCACAGATAAAAGTCTAACGGTGAAAGTTCCGACAAGTTTGCAGGCCATAGTATAGGGCGCAATCCACCTATCTTCATATTCACTATTTAAATTATCGTTTACTCCACTTGAATAGTTTGATTAGCTGTCAATTGTTTATTTATTTATTCTTTATGGCATTCCTTAATATAAAAGAATACAAAGGAAGGACTTAATGCCTTGAGGCATTCTCTGCCAGTCTACCCATGGAGTGGTGAGAATTTGACGTAGGTGTAGCAATATAGAATAAAAACAAAATAAAAATGATAATTAACTACGTAATATATATATTTTACAAATATTAAATAAACCAAAATAAAATAAATAATTGTTCATCGATTGGTACGTACGTACACGTACGTTTACTTCATGCCTCGGTAAAGACTCCTTTTCTACAACGTCGCAGCACGCAAAATTTCATTGCTTAAAATGTAATACCGCACTATTTCATAGTATTCGCGGTTTGAATTTATCGTTTGGTCATTGGTAACGAAGCGACACTACTACTTACGAAAATTCAAAAACAGCAGTAGCACACCTATACGTAATGAAATCACGGTCAACACTGTCAGCCTTCAGCTGGCCCGGCGGACGTAGGTAGGTACCTAGCGGTGTAACAGTTAACGGAACAGAAGGGCGCGGGCGCGGGAAGATGTGCGACAAAGTACCTAAATTTTGTAACCGAGCGACCGTTACGAATGTGTGCGTGCGTAGTAAAATAGTAAGCGTTAGATATTTATGAATGATAATCAGTTAAAATAATGGATTACCACGCATTCTGAATTTAATGGAAAAAAGGATAGAATGTTTGAGATTCCTTTTAATTATTTATTTTTTTCACTATTCGCATATATTAATTATTCTGAACCTGCAAATTTGGCCGTATATTGCAAAATAACCCTGTATGGGCAAAGAAATGGCTGGAAGAAATAAACTTATAGTTGAGTTCATGTGAAATCAGCTATAAGTTTATTTCTTTTTAGAAAAATGGTCTGTAGAAATATAATATTACTTATACCCTGCGAGAAAGGAACTCACGACCCGGGGCGTTGCAGACAAATACTTAGCTATTGCGCTATAGAGTCGCTAAAATCAAAAAATCAAATAAGAAACCTAACCAAAGCGTTAAGTTTTCGTCTAATATTATTTTATTTTACTTTCTTCACATATCGTAAAACTTGATCAAGGCTGTCAAAAACTTTATATCTCTGTTTATAAATTCCTTCGAAGCTCTTCCTAAAATTTTATTGTACGTGAGGAAACAGAGTTCGCCGGTGCTAATGATAATGTATATGATGATATAATTATTTTAATTTCAATTTTAAATGCTATAAATTCAATTTTACGTATACCACGTACTTTGTGGTGACATCTACATGTTGAAAAACTAATCAATACGTATAATATATATTTTTTTATTTATTTATTTCGATCAACCAGGATCATAGGGTAATGTAATGTAAATTATTTCAAGTTAATTATAATATTAAAATTTTAAATCATTACTTAAATTAATATATCAAATACATAAGTGTTCATAATAATATTTAAAATATCATTAATATTTAATAATAATAATATAATATAAACCGATGTCACCTTAACTCACAATGGACCCGACTTAATTATATATTACACGTAGGAAAATTAAAATAATTGAACAACCGACTTATAAATAAAATGATAACATAATCAATGTAGTCGAAGTCAATTAAATATGCATTATTAACGATAATTCAAAATTGATTGAACGACAAACATTATTAACTCAAAAATCTTGATCAAATTTATATGGGACGACATGAGAATCACCAGCTTTCAAATAAAAAAAGAACATCGAAATCGGTGTAACTAGAAAAAAGTTATGAGGTAACACAAATAAAAAAATACAGTCGAATTGAGAACCTCCTCCATTTTTGAAGTCGGTAGAATACCACCACCATAAGTTATCTTAACGATATAATAATAATAATAAATCCTTTGATACACAGAAAAAGTCTGAAAATATATGTGAGTAAAAGAACACAGGTAATAAATTTAAAAAAAAACATTAGTTCATACCTGGGGTGCCTGTCCGAGGCACTGGGTACATGCACCCAGTGCCTCAAAAAGCTCACTCTGGTTTCTCGCTAATTATTTTAAGAATGCTGTTGGCGCTCCCACGAAACTGTGCATCAGTGACGCAGTTTTTTTACGAATAAGTGTAAAAAAATGTATGTCTGTAATTTAAGACAGATATAGACAGAAGTATAATTTAAGGCTGGGTATTCCTGTTTCTGTCCGTTTTAAAATTAGTTTTTGATAGATTGATTTTTCCTTACAATGTACCCGGTCTATACACGATACAATACATTTTTCTCGATAGCAAAAACACCAAAGTACGTTCGATTTGCAGTTTTTTACAAACCAAATTTCATTTTAAACAATTAATAATACTCCTTTTTTTCTATAAATAATATCAATTTATAGGTAATTCATTTTGTTTCATTACATTTATTAAAATAAATATTGATTATTCAAGTGATTTTCGATCCGCGCGTCGTTTGCCAGTTTGCCAGTGTCCCGCGGGACGTTGCTGAGCTGTTCTGTGCACTTCTTATCTGCTACGTAAATAATATTTCGGAAATAAAATTATATAGAAATTATATCGGGTGTTCCAGAAAGAATGGATAATCCTGAAACGCCTAATAGTACAGGTATCAGGTGCTCAAATAAAAATACAAAAAAATTCCAAGTGGTGCCAAAAATATGAAGGTTTTAAAAAAATATGTTTTCATTGACCTTACTGTACTTTCATGTACACCACTGCCGCAAATTAATGAAATTCGTTGCATTTTTGGTGTTCTTTTATTCCTCACAGACTATTCTATTAGAAATGCAGTAAAGAGTATGAGTATCTACTGTACTTATTGCAAAAAAAAACTTCAATTTTTAGCATGAAATATTATAAAAAAATTATTTTAGGTGTCTCTTGGAAGAAAGAATATGCACCAGAGCAGTCGAAAGCTGTTGGTAGTGCCTTATAATAATTTTAAGCTATAAATAACCCCGTTCACGAAGAAAGGGCTCAAAAAAGTTAAGAACTTTAAATCGTCCCTATTCCACCTGTGTCATGTTTACATCATTCAATTCCTTATAATTAATCCCTTCCCGCTTGGAAAAGGCTCACAATATTTATATAAAATACCTGACACAAGGGCTTCGCTCTCTCACATTTAAAAAATGTGGGGAAGGCACACGTTATTAATATTTGTTTCGGCTTTTAGGTATTCTGAGAATTTATTATAAATTTTTATTCACATCGGGTAAGGACCTCAACTGTGTAATTTTAATTTAGATTTTGTTTGCAATAGGTTATTTTTATAGCGAGGTTTGTTGTGATGGAGCGCGTCTTTGATTTTGGTGTAAATATTTGGGTGCTTTTTTACAACCTTACACATTTCTAATATGTATAATCTCGGTAATGTTAGAGTATTGAGATTTTGAAAGTGATGTTTGCAGCTTTCTCTTTGTTTGATATTTGCGTGTACACGTATACATTTTTTTTGTAATCATTCATCCTCGTGGCTAAACTACACGTACATTGGCGTGGTAGGCTGTCCCTGCCGTTTTTAAATTTGTAGATTTTTTAGTCATCTTAAATTGTGATAATTTTAACTTTTTTTTAATATGTGATTTAAAATTAACATTTGAATCTATATTTATACACAGCAATGAAAAATTTTGAACATATTCTAATTATGTTTGATTATATGTATAATTTATGTATGTCTAATTAATTTTTTGTTGTGGTGTGAATTGTAGGTTCACACCGTTTAGACAACATGTCGAATAATAGGCACACTGGCCATAAAAAGCCCTCCGTGAGCACTACAACCTGCAAGACCCCCGCTCCTGCAGACGTGATGTAAGTGTAAGCCATCACAACCAATTGCATAATCGGCTACTAGCCGCAGAGCGTGTCATGAGTCTACTGCTTACTTCAAGGGACGCACGTTGAGCGGCTTTCGGCCGCAGCCTTGCGAATCTCCTCCCTCCAGCAGCCATCCCCATTTGAGGTCGACACATACGAGTGTGCTCCACCAACCAATACAAGATTATATGCATATTTCGACCAAGTTTGTCTCACCCACCAACAAGTTACTTTCAATCATTTAAAGGTGGGAAATTTACAGAAATACTTTATTATGTTGTTATATAAAACACCATGGAGATCAGACAGTCTACAGCCCCGTAATGAAGGAACCCGACATGGGCAAAGCTACTTAGGTGTGAGTCAAACCAAGACGCAGGGAGCGCCGCAGCCGCCGCCGCGCTGCAGAAAGCAACAAGCATCAATATGACTATCGACGGGCTTACAACATCCCATGGTGCCCCATACGATCCCAGCAAACATCACCACATGCATACCTCTATCTACCACAACCACAAGATACATCGAATCAGGCGCAGCACACCCGCAGATCCATCACAAGACGCAATACCGCAAGCAGCAGTAAGCATCTATGCAACTATCATACGGATGGCGCCCTCTCACAACACACCCACATGATCCCTATCGACTTTGTTAACATAATTGGTACTGTTGTTATATTAAAAATAGCACTAACGTATATAGTAGCACGCTAGTAAGACGCCAGTAACCAAAACTCCACGTATCATAGAGCTATTGCACTAAGATATGGAGTTGAGTATGCTTGTTACACTTAAAAGTACTACCAAACACACTCACCCTAATCCGAAAGAGAGCCGACGTATCATAACGCTAGCACGCCCGATCGAAAACCTTCGCTACGCCCAAACTAACCACCGAAGCCTCCCCACTGGACTCGACCGCCTAGAAGGACCGCATAGGGCACTCACACCGCGGGATGTTCGGCGATGTATTCCCCTCGTCGTCGTGAGTCGATTTGAACGCAAAAAGGGAACCTAAAAGGTCAGCCTTCTCTTTTGCGACATGGGCGAGTGAGTCGTCCTCCCTGTGTAGAAATTGAAGTGATGGCTTACAGAAATTCCTTTTGACAGCTTTGGCGAGAGACTAGATGCACGGGTTCCCGAAGGAAGGCGAGCTAATTTCTCGCCAATTCTGCCAATGTGCTCATACTTTGCCTTGGCAATAGCTCTTTTGAAGGACCTGGAGGCGAAGTTATACTTCTTTTTAAGGAGTCCGAAGATTCAGTCCAGGCCTGAAAACACTCCTGCTTACTGCGTAATGCAGTCTTAGCAACAGTGCTGGGATCATCCGGCGAGAAGCAAACCCATGGGTAGAATGCAAAGAAAGACCGCATTCCGTCCCAATCCGCCGACCTGTAATGCCAAACATTGCAGCAGCGTGCGAAGGGAGCGTGAGTGGCACCACACTCTGGATCAGATAATGGTCCGAAGAGCCAAGAGGGGCGTCGATGTTGACCTGATATCTGTCCGGATGAGAGGTCAGCAGAAAGTCCAACAGGGAAGGTGCATGATCCTCCACACTGTAATCTGCGTAGTTAAAGTAACCATTTGTGATAGGCTATATACCAAGGTAAAGTCATAAACAGTTCTTCCCGCATGAATGATTAGAAGAGAACCAAGCCATTCAGCGTGGTGGGCGTTAAAATCACCAAGAAACGCGATCTCTGCGGATAGAACCTATTGTAGCTCGGAGTCTGCAGCCATTTTGACGTTGTCGATTAGTTGGTCTGTGTCGGCATTACCGCTATGGGACCTATAGCACCTATAGACCTATGGTACCTGTAGACGCGGGGATGATCGTCGCTGTCTACACGCAGCCAAAGTATGGACAGGTCTGTACCTTCAAGACTGCCGAGGCATCACTAAGTCACTGAATTCTTCTCCTGCCGTCGCCGAATCATTACTTAAACAAAATGTAAATACGTGTACAAAGAATTTTACATTTCATAAAGTGTCATCAAAAGATATTGTAAAATTTATAGTACACGGTGACTTAAAACAAAACTTAAAACCACGTTTAAGTCAAGCTCATGCGGGACTCAACTAGCCAATTATTGTACGGTATGTTTTATTTAAGTCACGCATAAAATTTGTTAAAATATAAAATTTCTTCTGAAGGACTTCAAGTACCGGATTTCCACTCGCTTTCAGAAGCTCCGCTGTAATTCCATCCTCGCCCAGCCAGTGACTTGCCGTTTTTAAGGTGCTGGAGTGCCATTCTAATCTCGCTCAGACTGATGTCCGGAATATCATCGGAATAGTGTCGAATAAGACTTGCTTTTGGATCGTTACTCACACTTGCGTGTGCCTCCAACGATGATGTGTACAGCTGCCCATAGAACCTCTCAATCTCACTCAAAATCTCAGGTGTCCCGGAAAGGATGCCGCCACATTCGGTCTTCAGCTTCGACAGTTGGCTCTTTCTGGCAGACAGATCTCTGGCAAATACTTTGGAGCCCTGGTACCTGGAGTATTGAAGTTGCGCAATTCTCGCCGCATGCATTTGGAGATCTGTCTGTTCAGTTGCCTGTATGCTGTCAAATCTGCTGAAGACTGCAGCTTCATTTCCCGTCTAACAGCCATGAGATTAAAAGTGTGATCGGATAGTTTTTATGTTTTTCTGCGAAAATAAAATTAGTCTTACAAAAAAAAGTGATATTCATTCTGTAAATAGTAGGAATAGACACAAGCTAGTAGTACCAGTAACTCGACTCCACTGAATCATTCTTGGAAGGTTTTTGTCTTTACCAGTGGTAAATAAAACCAAAGAGTGACTTTCAAAAAGTATTCTTTATAATCTATATTGAATAAAAAAGTTTCTGTTTCTGTTTCAAAAGGGTATTCGGTTATCTACACTCACCATACGAAACACAGCAGTGTTGAGCTGCTATTTTACGCTGGTATTCTGTGAGAGCGTGGTCCTTCCCCGGTCGAGCCGACCCATTCGTGCTACAACTATACTACTAATATAGCTGCAGCATGGCTCTACCACGTATAAAAATTCTAATCTATAGTCGTCCGACAGCGCATTAGACCACCTAACCTGATTAATTTAATGACCGTACCAGTAGCTAAAAATGCTAATATACGTGACGGGAAGACCACAGCCATTCGCAATTTATCCCACAAAATGTCCAAAAGATCCAGAAAGGCCGCTTACACGGGCGTATTCCTCACAGTGTAATACCCCACGATAGACTTCAGCGACAGTATTGTAAACTCAGTAGATAGATAAATTAAATTAACATTTAGATAAACGATGATGATTACTGATTTTCCTTTGCCTAAATTCAAAGTTTTTTTTAAATTATCTACATTTATAATAAGGTTAAATTGTAAGTGTTGGGAGAAAAATATTCTACTTGTGAGTTTCTTGCCGCTTCTTCTTACAAGTTCTCCCCACAATAGGGACTTATTGAAGCGATGGGATAGCCTTGACTTCCAACAAGAGCTTTGTAAAATTCAAATTTTTTATTTGACTTTGACTTTAAAACGTTAATAGTTTTACGTGGCCTGAAGAATGACTTTTATATATAATTACTCTAGTATTGCATAAACTGATCCGGAAGAAGTTGTTCTGCTATTTCCCTCCAAATTCCCTCCAGACTTTTTAAAGTGTAAATAAAAAATCATTAATAGCTCGATAATAGCGCCACCTATTGAGTGCAGATTCTGTGATGAAAAGAAGATTTTTTGGCACTAAGCATCCATAAGTGTATTATGATAAATATGAGTCATTTTAATCCATAAGTTATAAAGCGCCGCCTATCAGATTCTAGCATAGCTATGAACCATCGTTTCGCAAAAAAAAAATACATATATACTGTGTTAATATGATCATAATCGGTTAAATCGTACAGAAGTTACACAATCACATCCCCCTCAAGTGTCATGGTACCCGAAGTGGGTTGATCAGCTTATGCATGCCCGTGTGTCAGCCGATCCGTGCGGGTCATTTGGCAAGGAATCACGATTCACCATTAAATTAAAAAGTAAAGGCTGTTTTAATCTTTGAACAACATAGATTATATGGCTGTAATGTAACGTTTTAAAACTTTTTCGATTGTTTTAAACTGTTTTTGTTTTGCCACGTAAAAGGAGGTTTAAAAAGTTTGTTGTGTGAAAAAAATGTATTGAGGGGTGTGATTTTTTAATCTCTTTTGATACAATGTTATATTGTTATGCAAATAAAACAAATAAAATAATGGTTTAATTTCATAATCCTTACCCTTTATGTACTAGAAACCGGCAAAATTACGTCACTCAATTTTGAAATGAGATTGATAATATTATAAAAATAGAATTTAATATTTAAAAAGTAGAATTAAATAGCTTAAGTCATAAAGAATCGATGCGTATAAGTTTTATATATAGCAGGCATACAAAATTAAAAAGAGTTTCAAGGGGCCGTTCGGGTAACCTCCCGAACGTCCTCTTGAAACTCTAAGCGTAAAAAAATAAAATGGCTGGGCACATGAGGGGGTATCTGAAGAAGAAAAAATGCTTTGCATTTAAATAAACAGCAAACAATAAAATATTTTGATCCCGGTTCTATCGCAGAATTTATACGTGCTGATTTACGATTATGCCACATTACAGACTATCAAAAGTCCACTGCTCCCCCATAGATTGCCTCAAGGAGAATATTTGCTATTGTTACCACGCTTGAAAGGCGAATTTACAAGCGCAGTTTTTTAATATTTTAGTTAGTATCAAGAAGATGTTGTTGCCCATCCCCTCTTTCATTTCTTTCTGTCGCCTTTTACGACACCCATGGGATAAAATGGGGTAGTGGATCCTCTTACGCCGTCACTACTCGGACCAACAAAGTGTGCCACCATATATCTGAAACAGTTTGTCAAACATCTCCCGCGCCCTCAATAGTGACAGGAGATCAATGCGATGGTTTAAAAAGACTAGTCAAAAGGCAAATGCGTTGTTACCTCTGACGACTAAGATGGAATGACTCGTTTTCAGTAAAAAGGGTCTCCGGTTCTCTACACTCACCTTACGAAACACAGCAGTATTGTGCTGCTATTTCACGCTGGTATTCTGTGAAAGCGTGGTCCTTCACCGGTTGAGCCGACCCATTTGTGTTACAACCATAAGATAGCTGCAGCATGGCTCTAGGCTATGGACAGATGCTTCGCCACCACTGAGGACCACCTTCATACATATAATTTCACTGTCTGTCTGAGAAGTTAAAAATGTTCCTAGGGCATGTTTAGCCCGACAAGATATTTTGAGACAGCGCGGCCCAGAAATGAGAATACGCCTGTGTCCAGCTATGGACATATAGAATTTATTGTTTATTTATTTAAATTTTATTTGCACACCAAGTACAAAAAGCCGGTCTTAATGCCACAAGACATTTTCTACCTGTCTACTTTCAGGGTAATGGGAAACAGAGAACATATTATGGGTATGAAGTGCAAACTAATACGTTAAACAACTATCTCTGTCAATTTTTTTTATAGAGGAGTGGGCAAACGAGCATGCGGCTCACCTAATGGTAATGGCAGCCACATGAACAACTGCAACACCAAGGGAATTGCAGGTGCTTTGCCGGCCTTTTAAGCTCGTTTCTTGAGTGTCCCTAAGTCGTATCGTTCCGGAAAATTCGCTGGTGGTAAACGCTTCCACAAAGTAGTCGTGTGAGGAGAAAACCTCGTAGTAAATCGCACAGTAGTGAACCACCAAGCATCCAGATGATGTGTATGGTAACGTAAGTTTTGTCGCAATGTGCATTGGTGAAATTTGGTGGCTAGAGTAAATCCAAATAGCGAGGAATAGCCTCAGTGCACTCCCCGTGGTAAATGCGACAGAAAATAAAAAGGGATACAACATCTCTTCGCAGCGCCAGTGAATTGAGCCGATTGAAGAGAACTCGATTGTCGACGATTCGAGCCGCTTTGCGCTTGATGCGGTCAAGAAGGAGCTGGCAGAGCCCCGGCCCAAAGATGAGAACAGTATTCTATGTAAGGCCGAACCTATGCTTTGTAAAATTGCATGCGGTGTGCCGACATGAAATACTGTCTCGCTCTGCTGAGCACGACAAGCTTTTTACTGGCGTAAGCACAAACATCGACCGCACTCGCGCAATAACAACCATACAGAATACAATCAAATCCAGCCACAGCGAATGTACGTCACACCTTTTAAACAACATGTCGAATAATAGACATGCTGGCCATAAAATTGGTTGCCTGTAAAGTCGGTATACGGGCGAAAGTTTTACGTGACAACGACTTTGAGTGGTAAAATAATTTTATTATGTCTGTCTCTCTCGCTCTTAGGCGGGCTAACCATGCCCGAGTGGAAGGGACGCGTGCCTCTCACTCGCTCTCATTGTGAGCGCATAACGTGAGCGGAGCGTAACGCAGTTTCTTGAAGTGTCACCCGGCAAACCAATTTATAAGACGTTGTCACGTCAAAAAGCTCTCCATGAGCGCCACCTCCTGCCAGACTGCCGCTCCTGCAGACGTGATGTAAATGTAAGGTATCACAACCAATTGCATAATCAGCACGGCTACTAGCCGCAGAGCGTGCCATGAGCCATTGAGCGGCTTTCGGCCGCAGCCTTGCGAGTGTCCTTCCTCCAGAAACCACCCATCCCATGAGGTCGACACATATGCTCCACCAACCAATACAACGGCTGATATAACCAAAAGGCAGTTATAAGATAATAATTAATAATTCGCCATCAGAAAGGGTTTGTGTCACTGACGTTGAATATAATGCATTTTTCGATCATGTTTTTCTCACCCACCAACAAGTTGCCTTCAATCATTCAAAGATGGGAAATTTACAGAGATACTTTATTGTTGTTCCATGGTACGGCAAAAAAATTATGCTTGCGATTACGACAGTAGTTATTTGGTACAAAAAATCGACACAGTTCGGTACTCAGATCTAGAGAGTCTATCTTCCCGCGAATTATTTTACACGCCTTGATAGCTCGGAGAACCGAGGAGAAGTTTAGTGGGATATCAATGTGGATAGTATCCATAAAGGCGCTTGTAGAGATCTCTTAAAAAGACCTTTTGGACCTTTTCCAAAAGAAAAATATAAGTGATTTTATACGGATTTCAAATACAACCACTAGTTTTGAGTTTAGAGCACTGAATATTAAGCGTTTTACGTTATCGTTACGAAACTCTTTAGCATTTCTGAAAACAAATCCCAAACGTTTGTATGATTAGCTAACGTTATTACATTCGGTAGTCAGCCCCCTGACCACCATATATATGTATGATCTTGGGTAAAAATTTTTGAGAGAATAATGTGTAGTACAATATATAAATTATTATTCTACCACATCCGCTGTATTTGACTGCATCTTAGAAATTCTCAATGCTCTAAATGAAGGAAGATGTAGCTATTTTTATGAATATGTCCAAAGCAAACGAACGCGTTTTGCATGGTCTAGTTTGCAGTTGTCTAGTTTGCAGGGTAGCGTCCTAGGGTGCTTGTTGTTGTCTACTTATATTAACGAACTCTCTTGAGTAGTACTACATAGAGTCGTTTTGTTTGCAGATGACGCGACAGTTATAATTACTTGTGACCAAAAAATCTCTATAGATTGCAGGAAAAAATAGCTCAATGCCTTAGCAAAATTGTGGATGAACTAGAGGTATTAGGTTTATTATTAAATTTTGAAAAGACCAAAGTAATGCAGTTTCGCCCATATCAGAGATCGGAAGTCACACTCGCTATATTTTACCAAGGTATAAATATTTAGGAAGTTCGCACATTTTCGCTCCTCCTAGACTAAACATTTTCATGGAAAAATCATGTAGAGAGCGTAGTAAGTAAGTTGAGCAGCTTTTGCTATGCCCTGCGAGAGCTACGTAAGGATACAAACGAGCAGTGCGCGCTTACTGCATACCAAAGCCACGCCGCTGCCTGGATAAGATACGGCATCATATTCTGGGGCAACTACCGAGGTACACGCGGTATCCGTGCTCCAAAAACGTAGCCGTAGAATCATCGCATTTGCAGCTCCAAGAGATTCATGTCAAAGGTTGTTCCCTAGATATAAGTTATTAATTGTAATTAATAGAATCAGGCGTTACTTTGCGGAAATCCATTATATTAAAGTTGTAAATATTTACTTTGCAAACATCCGCTTAATAAAATAAAATGATGTGTCTTACCTAGTTTGAAGAGCACCTCCCGCCCTCCCTCAATTGCGTGCACTATCCCCGTCACCCGTGAGGGAGGGCGGGAGGTGCTCTTCAAACTAGGTAAGACACATCATTTTATTTTATTAAGCGGATGTTTGCAAAGTAAATATTTACAACTTTAAGTTATTAATTGTAACGTGCATATACATTTTTGAATTATGCCGCTTTGTTAGGGAAAATCCTCATTACTTTCAACGAATTGGAGATAGACCCAGTCGATATGGCGCACGTCACCGTGGTTATAATCTGGTTGCTCCAACCGCACATCTCACAATATTTAAAAATGGTCACTACTACATGGCTATAATGGTTTACAACCATTTACCTAATACTATAAAAGCCTTCCAGTGTCGTAAATTTGAAATAGTACTTAAGAAAATGCTTATTGTAAAAAGCTATTATAATTTAAATTAATATTTTAATGATAAATTATAAATCAATTTTAATTATTTCGACAAAGTTTATTATTTTCATGAAAATTTTAAATCTTATTCTAGAAGAATGATCAATAGTTGAGATAAAATATTTATTGACATTCAAATTTATCGTTTTCGCAAAAAACATCGCCATTATGAGCAATTTTTCGATTCTTATTCATTTTCCCAATAAAAAAAATTCTCAGGGATTTTCCGGGACACTTTAAGGTAGAAAAATTACCGACGATATCCTTCGTTCATCCATTTTATCCAAAGTTATACCTAGTTATTCAAATATCCTTAAATATGCGAATTTTTATCTTTTTTTCAGTCAAAGTTATCGCTTCAAAAAAAATGTTTTTCGTCAAAAACCATTCATGGTACTTCATGGGGAATGTCATGCAGTTTTCAAAACCCTCCTTCAATTTCCTATACGATCATTATTTCCAGAGTTATTGATTATCAAAGTTAAAAATAACTTTTTTGCTTTGATTGACGATAACTCCGCGGTAAATCATGTACAGGCATTTTGATTACGTCAAATTAAAGGCCATTAAATTTCCTAAAAAACTTTTTAGTGAAACTATAAAAAAAAAATCATGACCAGATCTGAAAACTAGACAATTGGAGCTACAATTTGCTTTTTTTTTGCTGTACGAGCATTTTCCTCGGAGTTACAGCTTACTGAAAATCACACGAAAATTTAGATTTTTTTATATCCATCCATTAATTTTTGTGACTAGTGTATAATACACTGCGACGGCTACATGCTACGTGTTCATCCTCTTACAGATAATCACAACTTACATAAATAGCGAAGTGATATTTTTTAATAAGAAAAAGGAAACAGATAATAATATGCTAATAAATATACATGAAAACCAGATTTGCTACAGCCACAGTATGTGGATAACTTACAGTCTATATAATAATAATAATAATATATCTAGTAATTTTATGACATACTTCTGAAATTTTTATGGTTTTATTAGTGGTAGAGCCACGCAGCAGCTTTTGCTGTCCCACGGATGGGCCGGCTCGAACCAGGGAGGTACCACGTCACAGAATATCAGCGTAAAGTAAAACTAACTTCTGCATTATGCCAGAAACTGCTCGGGGCGAGAAGAGCAATAAGACAAAGGCGACCCCTGCCACGCTATCCTTGAATTTCTGCAACATCAGGGAACTTTATTCGAACCTTAACGCCGTCCACTACCATCTGGAAACAGCGAGCCTGCCTTGCTCCTGTCCGGTTGATACTTCGTATCAGCCGGATTGAATGTCTCGGCTGATACTTCGTACCCAGGGTTCAAATTGGAACACTCCTTTGTGGCGTGGGTTGGAGTTTGCATATGCGTCAGAGAGGACATTTGTTGTCAACGCTATGGCAGTCTTGAAGGACCTGTCCTTCATATATAATCATTGACCACGTCCAAATGGCTGCAGACTCCGAGCTACAACGGCTCCCATCAGCAGGGATCGTGTTTCTTGATGATTTTAACTCCAGCACGCTGAATGGCTTGGTTCTCTTCTAACCGATCATGCGAGAAGAACTGTTTATGACTTCGCCTTGGCATAAGGCGTGACACAACTGGTTACTTCACCTACGCAGATTCCAGTGTGGGGTATCAAGCACCTTCCCTGTTGGACTTTCTGCTGACCACTCATCCGGATGGATATCTGGTCAACATCGACGTCCCTCTTGGCTCTTCGGGCCATTGTCTGTTCCGGAGTATAGTGCCACTCACGCTCTCATTGCGGTTGCATTCTGCAGGTTGCCGTCGTATATGGCACTATAGGTCGGCCGATTGGGATGAGATGCGGTCTTTTTTTCATCCTACACTTGGATTTGCTTATCCCAACATTGTTGCTGATTTTGTCGCTTATGTGGTATTTCGGGGAATTGAACTTTTTTTGTCTCTGTCATTGATGGTACCCATCGGCGACAAATCCCAACCATGGTTTGGTCGCTGCTGTAAAATTGCATCGTGCTATAAGTATGAGTTCTACTGGGCCTGTGCTGACGCATCAACGTCTCGGGATGTAAACACCAGCGCTCTTAAAAAGAAGTATAAGACTTCGCCTCCAGGTCCATCAAAAGAGTGATTGCCAAGGCAAAGTCAGAGCACATCGGCAGAGTTGGCGAGAAACTAGTTCGCCTTCCTTCGGGAACTCGTGCATTCTGATCTAACACCAAAGCTAAAGGTACTTCTGTCAGTCATTTCTCCCATCTCTGCACAGGGAGGAAGACTCACTGACCCATGCCGCAAAGGGAAAACCGATTTTTATGCTCTCTTTTTGCGTCCAACTCGACTTTCGATGACGAGGGGAACGCACCGCCGACCACCCCGCGGTGTGAGTACTCCATTCCGGATGTGCACCTTACACTAAAATTGCAATTACCAATTTCATTGCTGCTGGAGTAAATCTAGCCCGATTGTTCGCATCGTCTTATGGTGAGTAGCTAGTGCAGACCATGTACACCTACAACCAAAATTCAAACAAAGAACAAATGCGTTGTCACCTCTGAGGACTAAGATAGAATGTCTTACAGCCTGTAACTGTACTGGTTCTCTATGCCCCTCCGTCGGGAACAAAGCAATGCAAGCACTGCTATTTGGTAGCAGAAAGATGGAATCCTGCCACCTAGTAAAATTTACAAAGAGCCCGTAACCTCTGAGTTACTACGACTCTAATTGTATTGCTAGCACTTTAGCTTAACTTGTCTAGAGTTTTGTACCTACATTATATTATGTTTTTAGATATTTAGCCCAGCTTCTATAATAGATAGCACGGTGATAACATTTCGTCTAACGGTTCGACTTCTACGTAACACTATAGTGAAAGTCCCATCCATACCCCTCTATAGATATTTTGTGATGCTTGTTCAGACAGACAAACATCACAAATTGCTGAGGTAGTACTAGCTCTACGTGCGACTTCAATAGCGTAGACATTCGTTAAATTATTTTTAAAAGACCATGAAGTTTGAGAATGGCTAATTGATGTGGTCGGTAATTAATTTATTTATTACGTAAGACAGAAAACCCTTAACAGTTTAACACGGGCCACCGGCGGATCGGAGGGGAGTAATCATACACAGGCATTCCCCTCTGCTAAAGTATAAGTCCACGCGGTCTTATGCGTACAATTACACTAGTTGCAGTCGCACTGACACTAGACTAAATTTAGTTACACGGCTGAATAAACATTCTACAAAAATACCGAATTGTTGGATTTTTTTGCTGCAAAAAGAAATCTGCCACGTTAAATTTACAAAAAGTTGGTGTTACTTTTGTTGGTGTTATACATAAATAATTTTTAATCACATTATTGCAATTTACTTCTTTTAAACTAAAAAATTACAATAATAAAGACCGTGTTGTTTCGGATTTAGTTAACCAACACAGGCCGCTCTTCGTAATACAATATGTAGATCGTTCGAGCGACTGATCCGAGTCTGTATCCCAGTTGTAGCTGTCACCGAGTGAAACTGTTATAATGTATCTATGTGTGTGTAAAAATTTAGTTTAATATTTTAATTGTTATGTGTGTTTCGTAGTGACAGATTGTTTTTTGTGCGCAGATTTCCACCGCAAAAATGACAGACAGTTCTGTATCGGTGAAAAACGCTGTGGCTACTCCCCTCCGGTCCGCTGGTGGCCCGAATTGCTCTTTCTTTACTTGAAACAAAAATAATCTATTAGGTCTTTACCTATGAAATTTTCGTTTCGTCAAACTGGCCATTTTGAATTGTTACAGTTAAGGTTTGCAATTCTAATATCAAATATATTTTGTATTTAACGCAAGTTATTCCATATATAAGTTATTTAACGTAATACTGGCTGAATTATAGCCTGTAGTTTAACATGTACATCAGTTAGCCTTCTTTAGTTAACGGAATAATTTCAATACTTTACAAAATGTAAATATTATGCATTTTAAAAATGGTCTTACTACATTCCATATTTTAATTTTTTTTAAATAAAAGTAAAATAAAAACTTCAACAACTTTATTGTAAACAATAACAATAAACAAACTGTATGAGTGTAAGTTGCTGAATAAATGCATGTCTATGTCTATGTCTATGTCTATATTATATTTTACTAAACAGAACCACAACCACATCCATTAACAGGTCCAGCCCATCCAGTACCGTATCCAAAACCATTGGACGCTACTGGACCGTAGTTTAATCCATTTGTTGGCCACCCTAAACCAGCAGCATTCGGTGAAGTGTTCTCGCTCACGATTCCCACATTTCCATTGCCACAACCATACGAGACAGCACCAGCCCCAGAAGTGGGTAAAGCACCTTCTAGTCCAACTGTGCCCAAAAATGGCAGTTCACCTCCGACTGCAAGGATACCTTCGATTGCGTTTTCAGATATAACAGAAACTCCATACGGTGAAACTGGCGACGCGCTTGAGACAACAAAGCCACCGCCGTATGAGGGTGGGGACGCAAGAAGGTCACATGCTCCTAGGAATGGGACAGTAGCAGCACATGGAGCAGAAGCTAATGAATTTTCGTAAGCAAAACCTGGAGCCCAGCCCAAACCGTCAGCGACGGGCATGCCTGCTGACCATCCTGAATTAGGGCAATAGGCAGAGATCGTCTGTAAAAGAAAATTTACCAGTGTAATATGCTTAACATTCTAAGATATTATATGTTCATTGCTTAATTATTATGAATCCTGTGGACATTACCTTAAAAAGAAAGACTTGTGCGCAAAGCAGGAACAAAGTTGTCGCTGACATTATTTACAAGTTATTGGTTACTGCCTACAATGATGACTGGAACTGAATGATTGACAATATCCTTTTTCCATTATTTATACCTAAAATATTACTTCTATAAGCAATACTTCAAGTTGTTAAGTCATGTATTCTTGCAGGCACTTACGCTGCCGAGTATGATAAAATGAAATAATAGATTAAATATACATTTCATTACTTGTAAGGAAATTTTTATTATTTCGCAAATCATTTTTTATACATTATACAAAATTGTGCTTATCTATACATATAAATAAAATTGAAGTGTCTGTCCGTAAAATTGAAATAACTTCCTTTTATTAGCCTGAGGGGGTTATTTGCATGCCATTAACGAATGAATAACCATTTAAAAATTTGTATGTCTGTCTGTCCGGGCTATTCTTCGGAATGGCTGGAACGATTGTAAAAAAACTTCAGAAACAGGTAGTATGCAATGCCAGGTGTGATCTAAGTTATTGTTTTACCCGAAAAACATGCAGTGTTTTTTTGAGAAATCGAAAAATTGAAAAATAAATAGTCTTTTACCGGATATAACAGTTTTTGAAAATACCAATAAATAAGGCTTCTACTTTTATTTGAATATATCCCAAATTAATTGTGATATTTCGGCAACAGCTATGCATACGCGTAATCCTGTGTATGCGATTCAATTCACGGTTTCGTTTCTCAAGTTTTTGCCTACTGTTTACTTTCTTCGTGATACGCTTACTACTAATGCTTAAGTTAATAACTACACGACGAAGAATTATGATTACAATTTTCCCTTTACGCAAACGACTTTTTCGTAAAGTATAGAAATTACTCCGTTAACTAAAGAGCCGAACTGATATACATGTTATACAGAGGCGGCTATCAACAGCTTTAACGCATTGGAGGCCTGGTGATCCATAATACAGGTTTGTACTTAGTTTGGTCACCAGTCCCCCGCACAATATTTGTATATTTCTTTAAGCTGTGTACAATCAAAATGTGGGAAATAAATAAAAATAAATAAATTTTTGATAAGAGTTTTAAGAAAAAGCGAAAAACAATTAGAATAAGAAGTAAACAAAATTTAAGCTGGTTAACTAAAGGGATAAAGGTGGCCAGCAATATGAAGGGCTTCCTTGTGCGAGCCAATAGTTCCATCAATGATCAATGTATTGTAGATTATAGAAACAATTATATTAAAATATACAGAAGGGTAGTGGGGTGTGCTAAAAGGTTGTCAATACAGTAGCAAATAGAGACATCGAATAACTCGGTTAAGGTGATCTGCGATGTAGTTAACAAACACAGAAAGAAAGTTCCCAATGTAAACGAAAATATATTTTTAAAGCAAAACAACAAATATATCGAAAGTACTCAAAACTTTGTGGATATCTTTGCGGAAAATTTTGATCATGGCCTATCACCCTCGACAGGTTCCTTAGATCTATCAATGAAGTTCCTTGAGCAAAATGTATAACCTTGCATAAATGATATGAGTTGGGATCACATAACACCTGCGGAAATAACTAAAGTAGTTAAAAGTATGGAAGACAAGAAGTCATGCGGTTGGGATGACATACCAGTTCAGTTATAAAAAAAATATAGACTTTTTAAGATCACCATTAGCGAGTTTTTACAATAAAATTTATGAAAAGAGCATTTTCACTGAGGACTTAAAGATTGCAAAGGTATTAACTGAACATAACAAAGGTTCAAACAATGACTCTAAATACTACAGGCCCATCTCGCTTTTACCAACTATTTTAATTTTTTTAAAGACTGATTAAAATTACAATAACTAAACATCTAAATGATAATAAAATAATAAATATACGACAATTTGGATATCAGCCAAATATAGGAAGTAACGATGCGATAAATACATTAATTGATGGTGTCATCACAAATTAAAACAATAAAAAGAAAGTAGCAGGATTATTTCTGGAATTCTTCTGCAATATGTTGAACTTTTTTTACGTGGTAGAGCCACGCTGCGACTATATTATGATTGTAGCATGAATGGGTCGGTTCGACCGGAGTAGGACCACGCTCTCATAGAATACCAGCGTAAAATAGCAGCTTAGTGCTGATGTGTTTCGTATGGTGAGTGTAGAGAACCGGAGATCCTTTTTACTGGAAACGAGGTATTCCATCTTAGTCCTCAGGGGTGACAACGCATCTGCATTTTGATTCTTAATTGAGGATAAATGTAGATGTCTATGGGCCACAGTACCCACTTACCATCAGGTGAACTGTGTGCTCGTTTGTCACCTTATGCTTTAAAAAAAATCGGAATATAAGTATGAAAAGACGTATAAATCTAAATTATATAAAATTAATAGAGGAGTGCAACAAAGCTCAATTTAAGGGCCAATCTTCTTCATCATATTTACTAACGATTTATTCCCCTACATGCATAACTCTTTACCGGATGTCCAGATAATACAAATGTTCTCAAAGATAGCGTAAATAGAGCGCCTTTACCATTTTGTCAGTGGTCTTATGCGGAAAACAGAAAAAACTAAAGCTATACTGATTTCTTACATTTACGCGAACACTACACATTGAATAAAACTATTTTTACGGATTTTATCGCGTTTAATTTACTTAGTTTAATTCCCGACGTTTCGAGTGCTTTACAGCAACCCATGGTTACGGGGGGAACTGAGATGTTTGACGTGCCGATGTCATAGTTAGCCCGGCTACCTTCAGTTTTTTAATATAATTTTTGGTTCGATCTACGCAGAATGAGCTTACAGTATCTTGAAGTCTTGCAGTGGTATGCTTGGATTTGGATTTAATTTTGTTAATTATGGGATCCCAAGCAAATGGCAGCACCCATCCATCTTCTCTATTGAAATTAGGATGTTTTTTAATTTCAACAGCCTCGCGTATCATCCTTGGTAGGAATCGGTGTTCTTTTGCGAGAATTCGATAAACCACAAATCCTCGCAAAAGAACTCGTCGGTAATTAAAATAAGTAAATTAAACGTGATAAAATCCATAAAAATAGTTTTATTCAATAAAGCTATACTATTTAAAACCACAGCAAAAACTAAAAAAATGCATACCACTTGTACAATTGGTGAAATTCTTAGGTGTCTATGTAGATTCGTATTTAACCTGGAAAGATGAATTAAATAATATAGAGAGCAAAATCAGCTCTGCATGCTATGCTTTGAAAAGCTTTAGAGAAGAACTCACCACGAAACAATAAGAAATTGTATATTACGCTCTTATAGAATCTCGCTTGAGATACAGTATTAAATTTTGGGGAAATAGTTATGCCTATAATGTAAAAAAAGTTTATTATACAAAGAAGAGCAATTAGAATAATGTCTCGCATACACCAAAGGTAATCGTGTAGAGAACATTTTATAAATTTGAAAATCCTCACTGTGCCCTGTTTGTATAGTCTAACTTTACTCAATGATCTTGTCAAACATCCGAACAGACATGAAACTGCTGATGAAATGTCAAGAAGATACTATACGAGACGAAAAGATATACCCAATTTCTTAAAAACAAAATTACAGGATGTTGCGCATAGCGTTAGAAATCAAGCTATAAAACTATTTAATAGACCAGCTAATGCCCTAAAAACCATAAATAATGTTAATATATTTAAACAACGGTTAAAATCTTTTTTATTGCAAAATGTTTCTATACAATGAATGATTAAATTGAGATTGGTAAAGAGTAATATTGCATGCATTATATAATTATTAATTAACTTAAAGACATTATTAGTAACTACGAATAATGTTAATTAATTTTATTTAATATTTTATGTTTTAATAAATTTTCCCACACAATGTATAATGTTTTTGGAATAAATGACTAACGACTAATGAAAAACTTTATGGCTACCAGGGATGTTGATCTGAGATCGATTAATCGAAGAATCGATTTTTCAAGCCCAAAAGATCGATTTTTTAAATCGATATGCAGTACTGAATCGATATTTCACCCTTAAAAAATCGCTATTCGATTTTGTTTGTTATGGTAAAAATCATAAAATTATTTACAATTAGTTGAATGTATCTGTAATATAACGGTGTTGCCGATTAAAGGGTTAATTACTCAAAAACTCGCGAGATGGCTGTATGCTAAGTTTTCTTCACCTCCATTTAATTAAAAAAGGTTACGTTTGTAGTCTATGACTTTTTGTATTTGTTGATTGATATTGCGTCATTCATTTGACTAATGTAAGCAAACTTTGTCGTAATATTGTACTGTGATTAGCGAAATAAATACTTATTTTTGTGTATACATATTTTGTGTATATATAGCACAGTAATGTACTTGCACTGGAAAGTCAGAGCTTAAACGAAGACTTTAAACACTATTTATCGCAGGCAGTTGTGCACCTGAAGTATGATCCTATACTGTACAGGCAAGAACAAAAAAACTCTATTTATCACGACCTTCACTCAGTAGCCATGATGTATGTGTCCTTATTCTATATAAAAAAATGTATATGAGTATCGTGGGATCATCTGTTCCTTGTGGGCGCCTTTTTTCAATTGCCGGCAACATCGCAAGTAATGAGCGGAACCGCTTGGATCCCAGTAGAGTTGACAGACTATTGTTTTTAAAAAGATTAGACATTTTAAAATAAATGTCTTCTTTCATACCTGATCTGACTTTGATATGGTAATAAAAATAATTGTTATTATCGAATTCCCTGAACTAAAAAAAATGATTTTACTGAGATTCATTTATTAAGGTATCTTTCTTGTTTTTCATAAAATGGATTTATATTTATATATTTTTTTGTGAATCGATACATCAGCTTACGATTCGAATCGATTTAAAAATCGATCTTTTTCGGAAAGAATAGACATCTCTAATGGCTACTCCCCTCCGGTCCAGTTGCTCTTTGCTTATTTGGAAGTAAATACTTTATAAATGAGTTGGGGGGTGACTCGAACTTTAGGCCTAGTCAGTTTGAATAGCCTATCATGTAGAGAATATCATGGGGGTCATGGTTGAATAGGGGCAAAATGTTCTCATTACACTACAGGGGGTCAAAATGGCCAAAAACCAAAAAATGAAAAATTCTTATTTCTTCTATAACTGCGTCTCCTTCGGAGGTACTTACACAGTCTTTACTTCCCGCATCCCACTAGTTACATGAAACAAAAATAATCTATTAGGCCTATGAAATTTTCGTTTCGACGAACTGGCCCTTTTCAATTGTTACAGCTAAGGTTTGACTTGCAATTTTTATATTATCAAATTAATTTAGTATTTAAGGCAAGTTATCTATACTACATATAATAAAACTCTAACATAACGATTTCTGTACACTGAATATTTTTTTTGAAATTTGAATTGGCGTATACTATTATCGATACAGATACGAAAACATTTTTTCTGGAAAAGTTTTCTGCCTGTCTGTTTGTATGTACACGCATCACGCAAAAACCTGGGAACGGATTTGGATGGGACTTTTACTACAGAGTTACGTATATTTTGAGCCGTTAGAATAAATATATTATATCATCACGCTATCTATCATATGGGCTAGGCAGTAGGTATGATCTTCTCTTTTTCAGCTACAAAATGTTTCAAAATTTACATTGTCGTGAGATGGAAAAATTACATTATCCGATTTTGAGTTGTTCTTATACTATTCCTACCCGTTATTTGCTAAATATCATAGTTTTTATTTTAGTGTACTAATCAACTTTTGACTTTAATATTACATAGATGTGGCTATAGGTATTTTAAAGCAAGGTTTTATTATACGCCAGTTATAATATAACACACATCTGTAATAGACGGTGCTTTCAACGCAATATTTATAATTTTTATTATAAATAATGTAATTTAATTTATATAAATAATGTAACGTTATTTTCTTACATTTATCCAACAAAGGCGATACAAAGAAGCGTGTTGTTTTTTGCTGCTCATATTTATATTACGTGTTACTCCATTACTTATAGGCGAAATAGCTCATTACACTTACCCATGTTAACTTTCTTAAAATATATTATGTACTGTAAAGTCAATACATTGTGATATAGAATTTGTTTAATAGCGCCTATCTAATATCTGTTAAAAGTGCAAAAAGTTATTTTTTGTTTTACGAAAAACTTTCCTTAAAGTGTTATGCCGAGTGTACAAGTTTGCATGAAAAAATGGTTTTTAATTGCATGGTCAATTTTTTTATCATAATTTAGGTCGTTTGTAGGCCCATCCATTTGTTCGTTCGTTAGTTTGTCTGATTAACTGACTAACTGAAAGTTTTGATCCAGATTAGTGTCTTCGCAACAATTAAAAGTACAAATAAATCATTATCAATTATCATAACTTTTAATTATCTTCTAATTATCATAACAAAGACACTAATTCCACGCGAACAAATTTGCGGGTTCAGATAGTTCTATATATAAGTGATTTAACGTCATACTAGCTGTATAAAAGCTGTTGATAGCCTGTAGTTATACATGCACATCAGTTAGGCTGTTAACGCAGTTGTCACCCTCTTTAGTTAACGGAGTAATTTCTATACTTTACAAAATGTAAATATTACGCATTATAAGAATGGACCTACTATATTCCATATTTGCAATTTTCGAAGTATAAACATCTTTAGAATCGTTGTGATTTGAAAC
This sequence comes from Parnassius orleans, assembly GCA_029286625.1. Lineage (NCBI taxonomy): Eukaryota > Metazoa > Arthropoda > Insecta > Lepidoptera > Papilionidae > Parnassius > Parnassius orleans. Next base: position 1,168,209 of record JAGSMP010000263.1, on the reverse strand, counting down.
TCGATCAAAAAGAAAAGGCGACACTAAAAAGAAACAAACATATACATCTATAGGATTTAGCCTACGAGAGAATGAGATAGAATACAATGTAGTAAGCGACAATAGCCTAATGGCAGGGAGCGGACCGCAAACTCAAAAAGTTGTGGGTTGGAATCTGCCATTCGACTACTATCGTGAACCACTCCTAACACAAGTGTAAAATAGTGGTTAAAGGGAATATTAGTAATGTTAATAGTATTTTTTTTAAATATTGTGTTTCCTATTATCTCTGTCTCGTCTTTGTGCGGTGCTTTAAAGATGGTTACTATAAACTTTAACTGTTAAAATAACCAATATAAAAATTAACACATTTATTAAATAAATACAAATAACCAACTTAATTAAAATCATCATATCGAATCTGTGGTAGAGCCATGCTGCAGCTTTATTAATTGTATAGTTGTAGCACGAATGGGTCGGCTCGACCGGGGTAGGACCACCTCTCACAAAATACCAGCGTAAAATAGCAACTTAATGCTGCTGTCATTCGTATGGTGAGTGTAGAAAACCAGTGACCCTTTTTACTAAGAAAAGAGGCATTACATCTTTGTCCTCACGGCTGACAACGCATCTGCATTTGGATTCGCAAACAAGGATAGATGAAGATGTCTATGGGCCATAGCAACCACTTACCATCACGTGGACTGTGTGCTCGCTTGTCACTTATTCTATAAAAAAAAAGAATCCATTCATAACAATCTATGATTTCATAACTTCTTTCATAATTTTGTTCGATAAAATGATTTTACCTAGAAAATTAAGCAGATGGCGCTATTACAAAGCAATTTTACTCGAAAGAAAATACTATTTCGAGTAAAATTGCTTTATAATATAGAAATAAAAATTGTAACATTTATTTGCTATTAAATTAAATGTTTATCTTATATTTTATGCTGCACTTGTGATTGAATATTATCTTCTTTATATCTTATTAAATAAATCATTTGCCGTAAAATATTTTTATTTTATATTTCATTTAATTTGAAGGTTTCACTTCAACCGTGTGTGAGCTGCACTCAGGTTTTTTTTTAAATAAAAGTAAAATAAAAACTTCAACAGCTTTATTGTAAACAATAAAAACATATTATATTTTACTAAACAGAACCACAACCACATCCATTAACAGGTCCAGCCCATCCAGTACCGTATCCAAAACCATTGTACGCTACTGGACCGTAGTTCAATCCATTTGTTGGCCACCCTAATCCAGCAGCATTCGGTGAAGTGTTCTCACTCACGATTCCTACATTTCCATTGCCGCAACCATACGAGACGGCACCAGCCCCAGAATTGGGCAAAGCACCTTCTAATCCAACTGTGCCCAAAAATGGCAGTTCACCTCTGACTGCCAGGATACTTTCGATTGCGTTTTCAGATATAACGGAAACTCCATACGGTGAAACTGGCGACGCGCTTGAGACAACAAAACCACCGCCGTATGAGGGTGGGGACGCAAAAAGGTCACATGCTCCTAGGAATGGGACAGCAGCAGCACATGGAGCAGAAGCTAATGAATTTTCGTAAGCAAAACCTGGAGCCCAGCCCAAACCGTCAGCGATAGGCAGGCCTGCTGACCATCCTGGATTAGGGCAATAGGCAGAGATTGCCTGTAAAATAAAATTTATCATTGTAATATGCTTAACATCTTAAGATATTATATGTTCTATGATTAGTTATTATGAATCCTGTGGATATTACCTTAAAAAGGAAGACTTGTGCGCAAAGCAGGAACAAAGTTGTCGCTGACATTGTTTACAAAATATTAGTTAAATTAATTGTACTGTTTACAATGATGTCTGGAACTGAATTATTGACGATATCTTTCTTGAACTATTTATATTTAAAAATTACTTCTATAAGCAATATTTCAAGGTGTTAACTCATATTATGTTCTTGCAGGCACGCTGTCGAGTGTGATAAAATGAAATAATAGATTAAAAATTACATTTCATTACATACTTGTACTGAAATTTTTAATTATTTCGCAAATTAATTTTTATACCAGTGTTTTGTATTCGTGTTTGATAACACACCACTTGATTTAAACGCATGGCCAATTTATACATATCTATACATATAAATAAAATTGAAATATCTGTACGTAATATCGAAATATTTTAATAAGTTACTTATTAATAAAAGTAACTTATGGGTTTGCAATAAAAATATTTTCGCTTGATCTTCTCTATAAGCCCATAATAGTCAACTCCTAATTAGGTATAATATTAGAAAAAGTATTTCACATAATAAGCACGTTTAGCAGACGAATTTGTGATCGCTGTAACAACCGTGCCGCCGACAAGCTGCGATAACTTAGGGAAAAAGCTTTCTCAAACCGACTTCAATGTCAGCTGGCATAATTGAAATTGTTTATGATTTTATATTTAGAAACTATAAGTTTGTAGTGCTTGTCTATGACCCCACCAGACAGTGAGCGGTTTTACAGTTCAGGGGATAAATCGAATTAGATTAGAATTTGTCCCAAACTGTTTGGACTACACATTGTATTCGGGGAAATATAACTTTTTTTTTTTAAATCCTACCCGATGGTAAGTGGTGACGTAGCGGAAGAAGGATAAGTGTAGTGACAATTAAACAACGGAGTTCAGATGACAACTATCTTTATTAATAAAGGCGGTCTCCTAACAAACAATATTTTAAGACTACCCACAACACCTTTCCCTTTATAGTTCCCCCTTTAGCATAAGTTTTTAACAAAAGTGTTTTTTTAAATAGTCTTACCAAGTAAGAAATGAATAAATAACTTAAGCACAAATATATATTTTTTACCATTACCTTAACCTTTTTTTGGTGATCACAAAGACTATATTATAAAGAATTAATTAAGCAGGTTTTTTTTAATTTACTTTACTTCGAGCATTGAGTTCTATGTACTACGTACTAGAGAAGCTATTTCAAACAAAAAATGTGCACTATCTATTTTCGCGCATGCACGGGAGATAGTAGATTTTAGTCTATGATTGTAGATAGCGTGGCATATAAATGAAGAAATTTATTTTTTCTATTGTAATATTATTACCTATTTATTCACTTGAACAACAAATAATTTTACTTATTTGACTACTGAATTATTAATTACGTTCAGGTTTAGAAATCTCGTATTATTAGCGCAGCTCACACAATAATATTTTCATGTACTATTTGCTCTGATGTTCTACTTTCTTGTGTTATTTCTTTTAATAGATGTCTGCGATTGCGGCGATACACCATTCCTCTTTTACTTTTAATAAAATATGAGCGGGGAGTCGTCGCTTTTGCTACGACATAACCTGGCATTTTACAATTTTTTTCTATCATAGTCGCCTCATCGCCGACTTCTTATACAGGTAAAGGCTTGGCATGAAAATCATAATAACATTTTGTATTTATTTTGTTTGTATAACATATCTTTGTGTTGTCTATCATTATCTACATGACCTAATTTTAAAAGGTTAGGGAACACAGGTAGCCTGAATTTTAGCCCATCAACAGATGTGTGGGAGAATTCAAATTATCGCGACGCGTATTTCGGTAACTTAGAAATTTAAATAAAAGTCACTTCCACTACCTATCGATTTTTTTTATATCTTTTTTATTGTTTGCACGGCCCTTTCACTTTTACCATTCGATTGAGCGTAATTAGGTAATGATATATATATATGTTAAAATCATCATTATCTTTTCAAATCCCATCGTCAAAAATCTCTTATAACTTAAGACGTTAATGTATGCACCGGTATCCAACTTAAACCGTTCAAAGCCACAATCAGAACTTAATACCTCGTACCAGTCGTCGCCGCCGATTTTGTTTTGCGTTCTATCCATTAACACAGATACATAAAACGACTCACAATCATCATTATCTGATTTTTCTGTATTCACTTCTATTTCATACATTTTTAACACTATTCTTACATTTACCCAGCCTAGAGTAATGGCCGTAGTTACAGCACGCATAGCATTTCACCGAAACAGCTGGACTTGAACCTACATCAGTACACTGACAACCGCAACGTGGACAAAGTGAGGTCGCGGTCCCACCGTGCGCACCTCGCGCGCACCTCGCGCGCAACGCCTCAACGCGCACGGACCCGGAGCTGGCCGAGCTGCCGAAGCTAGCTGCTTCCATCAGACGCTTGCTGTCTATTGACATTTCATTTTGTTAAGTCAGTACGCTTCACCATCTTAGGCTACATCACCACTTACCATCAGGTGAGATTGTAGTTAAGCGCTGGCTTAGAATAATATTAAAAAAATCCTTTCTCCAGAGTCACTTCATCTGTCCGTAACAACCGGTCCCTTACGATTGTACTCCTTATGCCGTATACAATACGGTCGCGAATCAACTCTTGCTCTAAATTCTTAAAATTTTCAAGCAATGATCAATGGATTCTCCAGTTTCTTGATACCCTGTAAAAAAATTATATCTCAGTAATGTTAAATTAGATTGAACACCGAAGTACTCGTCAAATATTATCATCTATATTTTGACGTCCTCACGCTGCTCATCTGAATCGAATGTAAAAGTTTCGTAAACATCAAGTCCATCTAATCCAATCAAATTAATAAGCAAACTCGCCTGTATGATTCCCTTTTCTTTGTGCACCCCCGATGCTTTAAGAACCACCTCTTCCATGCGTCAGCGCGGCCGACGGGGCTGCCATTTAAACTCAATTCGGTTGGCAGTCTTGCATGCTCCATCCTTATACTTAATTTAGCACATAAATTAACGTTATTTAAACGTAAAAACCACAACTATTTAGGTATTTTAACCGCTGCCACCATGTAGTGACAATTAAACAACGAAGTTCAGATGACAATTATCTTTATCTATATTCTAACATACCATATTTTAAGACTACCCACAACAATAAGCACTGACTTAGCTTAAAAACCGTGTAGTGGCGGTGTAAGAATATCCAATACCTCATATCATCCCGTAGGTGTCGTAAGAGGCGACAGAGGGAACAAATCAGGGGATATGTAGAAGCGTCTTCCTACTAACGACTAAAAATAAAAAACTGCGGTTGCCAACCCGCTTGCCAATGGTGGCAACTTTGTCATACGTCCCCCGTGAGGCAATCTATGGAGGAGATTTTCAGCAGTCATATTTATAGGCTGTAACTGTAACGGTAGCTTAAGAAAAGCTTATTTATTCTTGCCTTGAAGATAATCACATTCGTATAGGAAGACAGGTGCTCGAAAATCATTCCAATTTTTTCCTGTATGCATTATAGAAACGGTAAATACCATTTTATAAAATAAAATTGACAAACAAACTTACACTTCAGTTCATGGTAAGTGGCTACTCCAGCGAAGTCGCAACCGGCTTGATACAAAGAAGGCTTAGATAAAGGCTTAGATAAACAAGGAAGCATAGATGTTTCGCCAACTCATAAGACCACCTTTAGCCCGGTATATGCCAGAGAGTGTCCAGCAATAGTCCAGCAATCGTAATAACCTCGATATAGAACGCGAATGAAGGGCTCTGGCTGTAAGGTGTCATATGCTAGCACGCCGGTTTGCGCGGTGCAGTCCTGAGGCAAAGCTGACCCTGTATAAAGCATGTTGTCAATGTTTCTATACTTTTCAGCTATGCTTCGACAGCACCAAATATAATAGAATAGAATCATTTAATAGTATAATAACCCTCACTAAACAATTTTTGCTTAAGAAATATTTTAAAGCTCTTGATACATAAGGTCTACATATTTTCTGGGACTTTGTTGTAAAAAGCGTATACATTGCCCCATGAAGGAATTACTGACTCTTTGGAGTCGAGTAACTTGCATAACTAACTTGTGCTTGTTCCTAGTATTTAGAGAATGCATCATCATTACATCATTACATCCACATCACAAGTCCACTGCTGCAGCAACGCTGAAGGGACTGCAGTACCGCCCAAATTTCGCTATAGTAGTAATGCATATAAGTAAGTCGTTTTCTTCTTAAAATGTTTATTTCTTACAGTTTACAATAACATTACAAAGTTATAATGCAGCTAGTTTTAGGTCTTTTTCTATGGAGTTGCAAGGAAATTTTTACTAATCCAAGTGCATTTTATAAGTTAGTCGACTATTACTCGTTAACTTGTTTAAGCCTACTTAGCTATGATAGTTTTCCTTTTAACTTCATTATATATACTGGTATCGTGTATGCTTACACATTTCCAAAACCAGTAGTTTAGTTGTTGGAGAGGAGGGGAGGGGGGGGGGGTTACGACTCTAATGAAAAATACCATTTTAAAGCTAAATATATAGTAAATTTTTTATTTTTTTTAAACATTTAGGTAGTGATTTTTGAAATGGGTGATAAAAGCCTGAAATAAATGAATATTTTTATTATTATTATTATATTTAAATAATTTTTAATCACATTATTGCTATTAACTTCTTTTTAAACTTAAAAACTATAATAATAAAAGCCGTGATGTTACGGATTAGTTTACCAACACAGGCCATTGGCCGTCACACATAGATCATAGATCGGTTGAGCGACTGATCCGACTATGTAGGCGAGTGGTAGTCGAGTCATACTATTATAATGTATCTATGTGTGTGTGAAATTGTTTGTTTTTTGTTTTAATATTTATGTGTAAGTTTCGTAGTTGTTTTTGAAGCAAAAAATGACAGACAGTTCTGTAAGGGGGAAATACGCTATGGCTACTCACTTAGGGCCTGCGCTCACAGACGGCACGACATGGCACGGCGTGTGAAATAATTTTTTTCGTGAAAAAAAGATATTCGACCTTATTTTAATGATCTTAGCACTGACATTCCTTTAATTCAACACGAATAGACTGAAACGTCTCGCGTGACATCGCAGCATGCTGCTGCACGTCACGGCATTCCATGGGATGCCGCGGCACGCCGCTGCATCACGTGAAACGGATAGGTTACTTTATGTTGTTAAAGGAATGTTACTGCTAGCTAAATGAAACAAGGTTGAACTTTTCAACAGCACAGTGCTAATCTGAGTTAGCGCCCGAACGCGGCTGCTTCTGTCATGATGCGGATTGTCATGATCCTTTGGAATGCCGCGGGATGCTACAGGAACCTTCGGCATGCCGCACGATGCCGCACGATCCTTCGGCATGCCGAAGTGTACCTTGCCACGCCGTGCCATGCCGTGCCGTCTGTGAGCGCAGGCCCTTACGGTCCGCTGATGGCCCGAGTTCCTCTTCGTTTACATGAAACAAAAATAATCTATTAGGTCTTTACCTGTGAAATTTTCGTTTCGTCGAACTTGCCATTTTGAATTGTTACATTATGGTTTGACTTGCGATTCTAATAGCAAATAAATTTTGTATTTAAGGCAAGTTATTCTATATAATATAAGTTATTTAACGTAATACTGGCTTTATTAAAGCTGTTGATAGCCTGTAATATAACATGTACATCAATTAGGCTGTTAGCGCGTTTGTCACACTCTTTTGTTAACGGAGTAATTTCTATACTTTACGAAATGTAAATATTACGCATTATAAAATTGGTCCTACTTTATTCCATACTACATTATTTTTTAATAAAAGTAAAATAAAAACTTCAACAGCTTTATTATAAAACAATAACAACATATACATATTTTACTAAACAGAACCACAACCACATCCATTAACAGGTCCAGCCCATCCAGTACCGTATCCAAAACCATTGGAAGCTATTGGACCATAGTTCAATCCATTTGTTGGCCACCCTAATCCAGCAGCATTTGGTGAAGTGTTCTCGCTCACGATTCCCACATTTCCATTGCCGCAACCATACGAGACAGCACCAGCCCCAGAAGTGGTCAAAGCACCTTCTAATCCGACTGTGCCCAAAAATGGCAGTTCACCTCCGACTGCCAGGATACCTTCGATTGCGTTTTCAGATATAACGGAAACTCCATACGGTGAAACTGGCGACGCGCTTGAGATAACAAAACCACCGCCGTATGAGGATGGGGACGCAAGAAGGTCACATGCTCCTAGGAATGGGACAGTAGCAGCACATGGAGCAGAAGCTAATGAATTTTCGTAAGCAAAACCTGGAGCCCAGCCCAAACCGTCAGCGATGGGCAGGCCTGCTGACCATCCTGAATTAGGGCAATAGGCAGAGATCGTCTGTAAAAGAAAATTTACCAGTGTAATATGCTTAAAATTCTAAGATATTATAATATGTTCAATGTTTTATTATCAATCATGTGGACATTACCTTAAAAAGAAAGACTTGTGCGCAAAGCAGGAACAAAGTTGTCGCTGACATTGTTTACAAATTATTGGTTACTGCCTACAATGATGAATGGAACTGAATGATTGACGATATCCTTCTTCAATTATTTATACCTAAAATATTACTTCTATGAGCAATATTTCAAAGAGTTGACTCATGTGTTCTTGTAGGCACTTACGCTGCCGAGTATGAAAAAATGAAATAATTGATTAAAGATTACATTTCATTTCTTGTAATGAAATTTTTAATTATTTCGCAAATTAATTTTTTTACATTATACCAGTGTTTTGTATTCGTATTTGATAACACGCCACTTGAATCAATCGCATGGCAAAGTTATACTTATCACATATAAATAAAGTTGAAGTATCTGTCCGTAATATCGAAATATTTTAATATGGTATTTATTAATATAAGTACGTTATAAGTTTGCAATAAAAAAATATTTTCGCTTGATCTTCTTTACAAGTCCGTAATAGTCAACAAAATAGTCTAATATAAGAGGAAGTATTTCACATAACAACCACGCTTGTCAGACGAATAATTGGTGATCGCTGTAACAACCGTGCCGCCGACAAACCGCGATAACTTAGGGAAAAAGCTTTCTCTGAAATTGTTTATGATTGTATATTTAGAAACTATAAGCTTGTAGTGCTTGTCTATGATCCCATCCAACAGTAAGCGGTATTATAGTTCAAGTGATAAATCGCATTAGATTAGAAGTTGTCTCAATGTAGTCCACATTGTATTCGGAGAAATATACTTTTTTTTTTAACTAAGCCAATGTTTGACTATTATTCCACCTGACGATAAATGGTGACATAGCCGAAGAGGTTAATACGCACTCACTAAGCTTAAAAACGGTGTAGTGGCGGTGTAAGAATATCCACTACCCCATATCATCCCGTGGGTGTCGTAAGAAGCGACAGAAGGAAACAAATCAGTGAATGGGCAGCAGCGTGTTCCTAATAACGACTAAAAATAAAAAACTGCGGTTGCCCACCCGCTTGCCAATCGTGACAACTATGGTAAATATCTCCCCTGTGAGGTAATCTATGGGGGAGACCGTGGACGTTTTCAACAGTGGACATAAATAAAATGTAACAGTAACGGTAGCTTAAAAAAAGCTTAATTAGTGTTGCCTTGAAGATACCCAAATTCGGTTAGGAAGACAGATGTTAGAAAACCATTTCAAGTTTTTCCTGTGTGCATTATATAAACGGTAAATACCATTTTATAAAATGCAAGTGACAAACGAACTGACAGTCCACTTCGTGGTAAGTGGCGAATCCTGCAAACTTACAACCGACTTGAAACATATAAGGCTTAGATAAAGGCTTAGATAAAACAAGCAAGGATAGATGCTTCGCTACCTCAGAAGACCACCTTTAGCCCGTAATAGAGTTCATGATAAAAAAATATCGTGAATAAACTAGCCTGTCTGAGAAATTAAAAAAAATTCTGGGGCATGTTTAGCCCGATAAGATACTTTAGGAGAGCGCGGCCTAGAAATGAGAATACGCCTGTGTCCAGTAATGGCCATATCGTATTTATTATTTATTTATTTAAACTTTATTTTCACAACAAGTACAAAAAGCCAGATTTAATGGCACAATGCATTTTCTACCAGTCTACCTTCAGGGTAAAGAGAAGCAGAGAATATATTAGGTCCTTACATATGAAATTAGCGAGTACTGACCACTTTGATCTGAAATATCTCCTCTTTGGTTAAAGATTCCAAATTCAAATTTATAAATTCATTTAGCTGGTACATTTGAGTTTTGAAAACAGTCATTCATTTTTTTTTCTCATATTTTATTCTTTGGCGTCGCTTATTACTGCACAATGGAAAACATGAAATATCGGTATATTTACGAGTACGAGTTCTACCGTGACACCAGTGCTGCAGAAACAGCACGAAGTATTAATGATGTGTACGGCGCTGGTGTCGCAAAAGAAAGCACGTTACGTTTTTGGTTTCAACTTTTTCGTTCTGGAAATTTCGACCTTCAGAACCAACCCCGTGGACGGCCGGAGACCAAAGTGGAAAATGAAGAATTAAAGGCTATTGTGGAAGCGGATCCATCACAAAGCACTTCAGAGATAGCTGCAGGCTTCGGGGTAAGTGATAAAACTGTATTAATCCACTTGAAGCAAATCGGGAAAGTAAAAAAACTTGAACGATGGGTACCACATAAATTTAGTGAATCGAACTTTGCAAACACGCGTCGACTGCTGTGTTACTTTGCTCTACCGACAAAATAATGAAGGGATTTTAAATCGAATCATTACTTGTGATGAAAAGTGGATACTGTACGATAATCGGAAGCACTCGTCGCTGACCCCTGGCTGAACCCTGGCGACCCAGCCAAATCCTGCCCTAAACGAAAATTGACTCAGAAAAAGTTAATTGTGAGTGTTTGGTGGACTAGCGCCGGTGTCGTTCACTACAGCTTTCTAAAATCTGGCCAAACGATTACGGCAGATATCTATTGTCAGCAACTGCAAACCATGAAAGAAGAACTAGCTGCTAAATAACCGAGATTGGTCAATCAATCTAGGCCACTGCTGCTTCACGACAACGCAAGACCACACACTGCACAACAAACAACCAATAAGTTAGATGAGCTCCAATTGGATCGTCTGCAACATCCACCGTCCCCCCGGACCTTGTTCAAACAGATTACAATTTTTTCCGGAATTTGGACAACTTCTTACAGGGAAAAAAATTCAACTCCGATGCGGCAGTCCAAACCGCCTTCAAAGAGTTTATTGATTCTCGCCCCCATGTTTTTTTTAGTAAAGGGATCAATGAACTACCTATGAGATGGCAAAAGTGCATAAATAACAACGGTAATATTATGGGTGCAAAGTGCAAACTACTACGTTAAAGAACTATCTATGTAATTTTTTTTAAAGAAGAGTGGGCTAATGTGCATGCGGCTCGCCTAATGGTAAGTGTCAACCGCAGCACATAAACAACTGCAACACCAGGACAATTGCAGGTGCATTGAAGGCCTTTAAAGAAAAGAGTAAGCCCGTTTCTTGAAGGTCTCTAAGTCGTATCGGTCCGGAAAAGTCGCCGGTGGTAAACGATTCCACAAAGGAATAGTGCGAGGAAGAAACCTCCTAGTAAATCGCACAGTAGTGAACCGCTAAGCAACCGGGTGATGTGGATGGTAACGTAAGTTTTGTCACGATGTGCGTTAGTGAAATTTGGCGGCTGGAATTAATCCAAACTATTCCTCAGAGCAAGAGTGCTCTGAGGAATAGTTTGGATTGGTAAATGCGACATAAAATAAAAGGGATGCAATATCTCTTCGCAGCGCAAGTGAATTGGGCTGATTGGAGAGAACTCGATCGTCGACGATTCGTGCCTTTCTGCGCTTGATGCGGTCAAATGGAAGGAGCTGGCACTGGGGAGCCCCGGCCCAGAGATGAAAACAATATTCTATGTGAGGCCGAACCTACGCCTTGTAAAGTTGCAAGTGGTGTGCCGAGATGAAATATCGTCTCGCTCTGCTAAGCGCACCAAGCTTTTTAGAGGCCAATTTAGCCTTCTCTTCCAAATTACCACGAAACTCCACGTCATTCGATATGTCGACGCCGAGGATTCCGATACTGGCTGAGACAAAAGGAGAGTGCCCTGAAACTGAGGCAATACGACAAAGGGTTCTTTTAGCGGTAAACGCGCAAACTTGCGTCGTCTTCTGGGAATTGAACTGGACTAGATTTAGTCGCCCCCAATTCGAGACACACTCAACATCATACACAAGTTTGTTCCGGTATTCGGCGACGTTTTCCCGAAAAATATTGCCACGGCCGGTGTATATAACATCACCAGTCATGTCATCCGCATAGCAACGAATGTTACTTAATTGCAACATGTTGATATTGTAACGCTCCTCCTCCCCCCTCCTTTATGAATTTATGAACATGGCCGTCTGTTAAAATATAAATATTAAATAATATAGTGACCAGGTTAACAAATAAAGATCTTTCCTAAGGATTTTTCTTAAGGTTTAGTTATAGGCCGTTTGTAATATTCGCGACTTCGTTTGCGTGGACATTCGTAAAGTAGTGTCGTTAATAGAACATGAGGTTAATTTTTTGACTGAGGACTGAGATGGAATGCCTTGTTTCCAGTTAAAAGGGTCTCCGGTTCTCTACACTCACCATACGAAACACAGCAGCATTAAGGATTTTTTACGCTGGCATTCTGTGAGAGCGTGGTCCTACCCCGGTCGAGCCGATCTATTCATGCTGCAATCTAGTTGCAATATAGCTGCAGCATGGGTCTGCCACGTAATAAAAGCGTTTTTCGCCGCTGAATCAAAATCCTACAAAAAATGCCGAATTGTTCAGTTTTTTGTTGCAAAAAGATATCTGTCACGTTAAGTTTTAGTGAGTTTCGTTGTGACATACAATTTTTTTTGTGCGCAGGTTTCCCCCTCGCAAAAAATGACAGACAGTTCTTTATCGGGGAAAAATCTATGGCTACTCCCCTCCGGTAAGCTGGTGGCTAAAGTTGCTCTTTGTTTACATCTAACAAAAATAATCTATTAGGTCTTTACCTGTGAAATTTTCGTTTTGTCGAACTTGCCATTTTGAATTGTTACATTAAGGTTTTATTGTATATAATATAAGTTGTTTAACGTACGTTACTGGCTTTATTAAAGCTGTTGATAGCCTGTAATATAACATGTACATCAATTAGGCTGTTAGCGCGTTTGTCACCCTCTTTAGTTAACGGAGTAATTTCTATACTTTACGATATGTAAATATTACGCATTATGAAAATGGTCCTATTTTATTCCATACTACATTATTTTTTTAATAAAGTAAAGTAAAGTAAAAAAAGTAAAATAAAAACTTTAACAGCTTTATTATAAACAATAACAGCATATACATATTTTACTAAACAGAACCACAACCACATCCATTAACAGGTCCAGCCCATCCAGTACCGTATCCAAACCCATTGGAAGCTATTGGACCATAGTTCAATCCATTTGTTGGCCACCCTAATCCAGCAGCATTCGGTAAAGTGTTCTCGCTTACGATTCCCACATTTCCATTGCCACAACCATACGATACAGCACCAGTCCCAGAAGCGGGTAAAGCACCTTCTAATCCAACTGTACCCAGAAATGGCAGTTCACCTCCGACTGCCAGAATACCTTCGATTGCGTTTTCAGATATAACGGAAACTCCATACGGTGAAACTGGCGAAGCGCTTGAGACAACAAAACCACCGCCGTATGAGGGTGGGGACGCAAGAAGGTCACATGCCCCTAGGAATGGGACAGAAGCAGCACATGGAGCAGAAGCTAATGAATTTTCGTAAGCAAAACCTGGAGCCCAGCCCAAACCGTCAGCGATAGGCAGGCCTGCTGACCATCCTGGATTAGGGCAATAGGCAGAGATTGCCTGTAAAATAAAATTTATCATTGTAGTATGCTTAACATCCTAAGATATTATATGTTCCATGCTTATTTATTATGAATCCTGTGGATATTACCTTAAAAAGGAAGACTTGTGCGCAAAGCAAGAACAAAGTTGTCGCTGACATTGTTTACAAATTATTACTTAAATTAATTGTACTGTTTACAATGATGGCTGGAACTGAATTATTGACGATATCTTTCTTGAACTATTTATATTTAAAAAATTACTTCTATAAGCCATATTTCAAGGTGTTAACTCATGTACTCTTGCAGGCACTTACGCTGCCGAGTATGATAAATGAGGTAATAGATTAGAAATACATTTCATTACTTGTAATGTAATTTTTTATTATTTCGCAAATTATTTTTTATGTATTATACCAGTGTTTTGTATTCCTGTTTGATAACACGCTACTTGCAAAATTATATCTTATTATATCACATAGCAAAATTATACTTATCTATACAAATTAATTAAATTGAAGTATCGGACTGTAATATCGAAATAGCTTCCTTTTATTAAGCTAAGGGGGTCATTTGCATGCCATTAACACATGAAGAACCATTTAAAAATTTGCCTGTCGGTCCAGGCTATTCTTCAGAATGGCTGAACCGATTGTAATGAAACTTCAGTAACAGATTGAGAGCAATGCTAGGTGTGATCTAGGTTATTATTTTATAAGCAAAACTTGCAATGTTTTCTAGAGAAATCGAAAAATTTGTAAAATAAATTGTCTTTAATGATTATCTCAAACCTAAAGAACGCCACATTAATAGATCTTACCCAAGCGAAGACAGGGTGGGTCGCTAGTTTTACATAATATAAATTAATGAATTTGTATCAAAAATTCGAACGATTAAGCAGTACAGAACTAAATCACTTATCTTCACCTCACCCACGTCTGTCTATGCATTGGCTTAAAGCTTAAAAGATTGAAAGATTTTTATTAACACTTAAACCCTCTTGCAAATGAGAGGAGGCCTGTGCCCAGCAGTGGGACTTATATAGGCTGTAACTTTAACTTTTAACTTTAAAAGTATCCGAATTCGGCATTTTTCAAACCTTTAGATATTCATAACTCTGAAAATATTAAATTTATCGTAATAAGTCATAGGACCTTTTTTATTTGCATTTTATCAAAAATATTAAAAAATTCGCCCGTTTGAAAATAACCATTCCTTGCAATTGAAAAAAAAAAATCGGTTTAAGCAATATGGCACGGAGTTGCCCCATGGCAACATGCATTTATATCATCAGTAGGACGATTAGAAGAGAATCGCATAAAAAATTAAGGTGGAATAGTTTTCAGTACCTTTTTGTACTCTTTTTCAAATATATTCTATTCTTTACTTTAGTCATACATATCTTGGCGGTATAGTGGGAAATTTTTGAGAAAACTAAACTTTGAGCAAAAAAAATCGGTAGATGATAGAAAATGTTCATATTTCATTGCAGATTTCGCGGAAAGTATAAGTGATATCGCCTTTGTATGTATAAGAGTTTGATAGCAAATTTATCAAGGATCTTTTCGTACCTACTACGTGTTCATTTCATGAATGCCGTTACCTCCCGCTGCGCTTCTTCATACCGCGTCTCAAGCGTCGCCCTTATAGTACTGATAGCAACGCTGAAATGTATCTACGTCCGTTGTTTGTGCTGCCGTGCGATCTCTAGTTTGTCACTATTTTTGTTGTTATTTTTGTTACTGTTGATTTTTTGTTTCTGGTGACTTTTTACGTTCGTTAATTTGTGATAAACACAGAATGTAGTGATACAGAAACGAACGATTTCGATAAAATAACTGGTATCGAAGTTATGGATGCGTAAATATCTACCCACCAGTTATTATTCGCGCCTTCGTAAATAATTCATTTAAAATGTATAATAAAACTATAACATAAATATTTTATTTTATCGGACACGTTTCTATTCAGTGTTATAATTTTAGTTTACTAACTAAATATTAAATTATTTAATAATATGCATTTTATTAAATTGCTTGCCCTCCATTTCTCTATCCTGTACAAAAACAAACTAAAAATTGAACTTCTTACAATTAAAACACTTACAGTAATAGTTTTGTCTACGGTACCGTCAGCTGTGACTTCATAACGGTCAACGACGGCAAACTCGAAATGAACGCGTAGTACACACTAGTACAAACTGAAAATAACCGCGCTTCGGGACGCTTTCTGGGGCGCGGGGGTGGCGTGACGCTGACCCGGGAGGGGTATAGGGAGTGGATAAAATTTAACTACACTCTATAACGTACATAAGTATACCTATAGATAAAAGTACTCCATTAATTTTTCAATTTTTTTAGCTAAAATGATTGAACTAACTTCGCTCATAGAAGCGTTCACTGCTTGTTTATCTCGGTTGTCATCGCGCAGTTACGGTTTATGCGTCGTTCGCGCGCCGAGCCGAGTGTTGTATTATTTAAATTTTTGATTATCTCTTAAGCTATGCGGCAAAATAACATGCTATAAAGAGCAAAGTTTATCTTCATAAAATTTTCTTGATGTTGAAGTATTTTTCGTACGTAAGGATTAATATGCCATGCGTAATAATAACGCTCATAAATCACTTTTTAATTTTCAATAACTTTTTGTCACAAAATACCTTATTATGGCGGATGTATAAGAAATGGGCATATAGTATTGCGGACTTTTTTAGATGGAGTAAAAATTTATGGTTTTGTAGAACATTGTATTTACGTATCACTAACTATTACGCCAGCGCACGCGGATAAATCATTTCGGGAGCGCTTTTTCTTCTGACTTGCTAAACAAAACTCATTATTTAAGGCTAGATGAGAATTGTAGCCTAATGTTAGAGAGCCTATAATAGAATTTGGCTATAATATACAAAAATAATTTTTCAATTCGGATTGGTTGTTCTGGAGATTAGCGTGTTTAAACGAACAAAAAAAAAAACAATTAAACTTCCGCTTTATTATATCAAGTATAGATTTCACTTTCTTCACATATCATAAAACTTTATCAAGGCTGTAAAAAACCTTTATATCTCCGTTTATAAATTCCTTCGGAGCTCGTCCTAAAATTTCATTGTATGTGAGCAAACATTGTCCGCCAGCGCTAATGATTTATAATGTATATGATGATATAATTATTTAATCTTCAATTTTATTTAAAATATAGTATTTACTGTAAATTCAATTTTAAGTATATCACGTGCTTTGTGGCTTATGCTGTGTGTTAAATAAAAATAAAAATAAGAAACATTTGATGCTTTCATCTGTTTTTTTATTCAAATTTCTTCACATATATCATTAAAATTTATTAAGGCTATCAAAAACCTTTAATCTCTAGGATCCTCGAGTACTCGAGTGAGTAAATAAGAGACAAAAATCTACACTCATTACATTTCTTATATTTAAATTTTTACGCACTTGATTGTACGCCAAATAGTAGGAGCATATCAGTAAAAAATGATTAAGGTCTTTAAAAATCAATCAGCGATCAGTGTGCCCTCAAAATTTTGCCTTTGCGTTTAGGACACAGTAACGGGTCAGTGTAATCCGAGAAATTCATAATATGTAAATCTGATGTTGTGTAGAAATAAAAATAATATGACTAGGTTTTATTTTTGATAATAATTGTAAAAAAATTCATCAAGTCATTCGGTCTCAGTTACAACATATTTCTACGTTCTCATGGGGGTACTATCTATTTATTTTTTCATTTTATTACGTTCACACGGGATAACAAATAAATACATGTTTAGAATTCCAAACAAATCGGCTCTATTTGAAGGTAAAGAAGAATTGTCATTAAATATCGAATATCAACCGTTATCTTCAAGTAGAGATGATGAAATCGACGACATTGAGCAAATTCGTAATGTAACGGGAAAGTGTTATTGATAATGCGGCAATATGGGAGACGTTGATTTAGTAAATCGATTGCTGGCAGTGTATCCATCTAAAGCAAAAACCAAAAAATGGACCATTGGGTTCATAACATTATTACTTATGCTGGATGTGATAGTGATGTATGCATGGTTAAATTATCAGGTCCAAACTATCAAAAGCAGAACATTCGATTGAAGTTAGTCCATTGAGATATTTTAAATTATAGTTGAGAGAACAAATGGTCAAGCGTTGTGAGCTCTGATGAAGAAATTGATAAATTCTCAGGGGATTAACCGACGTCCGAAAAACGAAAAACGTGAACAAGATATCGTTGCTACCCTATATTTAACTTGACACTCTCAAAAATCAAACCACATTCCATTCATAACTGAAAAGCAGAGTTACTATAGATTTCTAGGCCATTCTAAAAAATCTAATACTAAATAAATGTTCCAAATGTGGCATAATATATTTATGTTTGATTATACAAACAAACTGCTGCCTAATCAACTAATCATACTTATTTTTAAGTGACTATATTTTTAATATTATTTTGCAATTATGAAGGATATACCTGTCTTTTGTTCAGTAAATATTAAGTTTAATAGTAATTTTAGTTTATGCTAAATTTTAAGTAACTTTGATCTTAAGAGTGAAGTTATATACGCAAAAGATATTTTTTTTTCCAAAAAGTGGTTTTAATTCCAAAAAAATTAAAGTGATTTTCTGTAGTAAATGTAACATACACCCACACCATTAAGTAAAATAAGAAAAAGACTAATTAAAGGTGATTAATAGTAATAAACTCCTTTTATTTAATACTTCAGAACGTACTCGCATGAGGACCAAGTCCTCATATACTCAGTCGAGAACATAAGGAAAAACTTCAGGAAAAACCACAGGCTTTTTTTAATTATTTTTGCCAAATACTTTGATAAACTCATAACATAAATATATAAAAACATTGAATTTTTGGAACAAAATTTTTATCCGGACTTAACCTCTAGGGTTAAGTCTGTGTACGAGTATATAAATTCTTTATAAGCGGTGATAGCTCAGGAGCTCTTCCTAAAATTTCATTGTTCGTGAGCAAACAAAGTCCGCCAGCGCTAATGATATATAATGATGATATAATTATTTTAATTTCAATTTTAAATACTATAAATTCAAATTTAAATATATCACGTACTTTCTGGTGAAATGAAACATCCAGAGGAAATTTACATGTTGAAAAACTAATCAATACGTATGAAAGTATTATAATTTTGATAAACGGTGATGATTACTGATTTGCCCTTTGCATAAATTCAAAGCAATAAAAACGTACTTATGAATTAATTTATTAAAAATTTGCTGACTATTTACAGTATAATAATGCGTAGGTATAATGAGCTTCCTAAGACTTTTTTTTAATTATTTACATGTACTCGTATAATAAGGTTAAATTGTAAGTACGGGGAGAAATATAATATTTCTTACCGCTTCTCACAAGTTCTCCTCGCAACAGGGACTTGTAGAAGCGACGGGACTTCCAAAAACAGCTTTGTAAAAGTAATTTTTTTTAACTTTGATTTTAAAAAGTTAATAGTTCTAGTGGCCTGAAGAATGACTTTTATATGAGATTACTTTAGACTCTGCCGACCCATTCGTGCTACTTTTTCCCTCCAAAGACTTTTTAAAGTGTAAATAAAAAATCATTGATAACTCGATAATAGCGCCACCTATTTATTACTGATTTTTCATTTTTTTCATTCATTCATTCATTCATTACAGCCTATCAATAGCCCACTGCTCCCCATAGATTGCCTCAAGGATAATTTTTGGTATAGTTGACACGCTTGGCGGGCGAGCTTACAAGTTTTTATTATTCTAGTTGATATCAAGAAGATGTTTTTGCCCATCCACTCTTTCACTTCATAAATATAAGAAATAAAATGGGGTTAAGGGGTAGTGGATCCTCTTACGCCATCACTACGCGGATCAAAGAAGTGTGCCCACATGCTCTGAAACAGCTTGCCGAACATTTCCCGCGCCACTACCCTCAATAATGACAGGAGATCTATACGATGGTCTAAAAAGGCTAGTCTAGTATAAATCTAGTCTTATATATCTTTTTTTAGCCAATGTTTGACTACTATCCCACCTGATGGTAAGTGTTGACATAGCTGAACTGGGTAATTCGCACTAACTTAGCTCAAAAAAGCTTATTTACTCTTGCCTTGAAGGTACCCACATTCGGATAGGAAGACAGATGCTAGAAAAAATATCCAATTTTTTGCTGAATGCATTATATTATAAACGGTAAATATAATTTTATAAAACGAAAGTGACAAATGAACTTATAGTCCACTTGATGGTAAGTGGTCCCACCAAATTTCAACCGGCTTATTTTTTATAGAATTAGGGTGACAAGCAAGCACATGGTAAGAGATTACCATCTGATGGTAACCTCTTACCATGTGCCATCTACATCTATCCTCGATTAAGAATCAAAGTGTGACGCGTTGTCACCCCTGAGAACTAAGTTGGAATGCTCCGTATCCAGTAAAAGAGTCTCCGGTTCTCTACACTCACACAAACACAGCAGCAATGAGCTGCTATTTTACGCTAGTATTCTGTGAGAGCGTGGTCCTTTCCCGGTCGAGCCGACCCATTCGTGCTACAACCACAATGCAGCATGGCTCTAGGCTATGGAAAGATCCCGCCTTGTCGCGGCGGGGGGCTTAGTAGCCGTGGCTTGGTCACCCGCGGTGAACAAAGAGGAACCCACTTGGCAGGCCCGAGGTGTAGGGCCGGCCTGAGGTGGCCACTCCGAGTGAGCTTGGCGAGCCCACTTCGGATGTGTGTTGGTGGGCTGCGACGAGAGTGTTGTGAGGGTCGGAATCGCGAGGGAAGAGGTGTTTGGTATGGCGATGGGCCACTCGCCCTATCCTCCGCGACTCTGGTGGGCCGCACCGTTGATGCGGTGGTGCTGGGGCCACGAGGGGAGAGGAGTTTCGGTTTTGCGAGGCGCCGCTTTCTCTACCCTCCATTTTGACCAGATCCGCCGCTGTAATCGTGAAAGCTAGTGCTTCCGAGTGCTCGTTTTTCTAGGCCCCATAGCCTCCGCGTATCGGACTCGGGGGGTCCGTTATACAAGTGGATTAAGAGGCCGAGGAGGAAGGCGTGCCTTGTGTTCCTGGTGCGCCCTACCTAAGAAGAAAAAGGGGGAGGAGAAATCCTTCCCGAGGAGGGGCAGCCATGGGGCGGCCAGCGCTGGTGGGGCTGCGGATATGTGTGAAAGCGTTCCCGTGTTTCTGCCAATATGCGGTGAAGTTGGATCACCATGGGATTTTGGTCGGTGCGAGTCCGACATAATCCTTCCTTGCCCCCGCGAGGCGGGTATGCGTAGGCATTTCTCCATGTTAAAAAAAAGACTATGGAAAGATGCTTCGCCACCACTGAGGACCACCTTCAGCCCGCAAAACAGCAGTGCACGCACTGCTGCTCAACGGAAATGAAATGCATGCATTAATGTAACCCTAGAGGTTAAGTCCGGATAAAAATTTTGTTCCAAAAATTCAATATTTTTATGTATTTATGTTATGAGTTTATCAAAGTATCTGGCAAAAATAATTTAAAAAAGCCTGTGGTTTTTCCTGAAGTTTTTCCTTGTGTTCTCGACTGAGTATATGAGGACTTGGTCCTCATGCGAGTACGTTCTGAAGTATTAAATAAAAGGAGTTTATTAATATTAATCACCTTTAATTAGTCTTTTTCTTATTTTACTTAATGGTGTGGGTGTATGTTACATTCACTACAGAAAATCACTTCAATTTTTTTTTGGAATTAAAACCACTCTTTGGAAAAAAAGTATCTTTTGCATATATAACTTCACTCTTAAGATCAAAGTTACTTAAAATTTAGCAAAAACTAAAATTACCATTAAACTTAATATTTACTGAACAAAAGACAGGTATATCCTTCATAATTGCAAAATAATAATAAAAATATAGTCACTTAAAAATATGATTTCTTATATTTACGCGAACACTACACGTTGAATAAAACTACTTTTACGGATTATATCGCGTTTAATTAACTTATTTTTATTTTTATTAATTCCCGACGTTTCGGGTGCTTTACAGCACCCATGGTCACGGGGGACTGAGGTGATTGACGTCCCGATGTCAGAGTTAATCCGGAGTACCTTCAGCTTTTTAATTATTAATTTTGGTCCGATCTACGCAGAATGAACTAACTGTGTCTTGAAGTCTTGCAGTGGTATGCTTGGGTTTAGTTTTAATTTTATTAATTAAAGGATCTCAAGCAGGTGGTAGTACCCAGCCTCCCTCTCTATTGAAATTAGGATGTTTTTTAATTTCACTAGCCTCACGTATCATCCTTGGCAGGAATCGATGTTCTTTCGCGAGAATTTGTGGTTTATCATGTAATGGCGGGGGCCGTCTAGAATATGATCACAAACTGCAGACTTCCCGGAACGTTGGTGCTTCACGTCAGCTATGTGTTCTTTTACGCGGGTTTTGATAGATCGTTTTGTTTGCCCTATATATGAGAGACCACATTCACAATCAAGCTTGTACACTCCTGCATCTTGTAGAGGAATATTGCACTTGACGGATGGTAAGAACTGACTAATCTTCTTCGGCGGCTTGAAGAATGTTCTAATAGAAGCTCGCTTCAAGATGTAGCCGATCTTGTCTGTGACACCTCTGACATATGGTAGTACAGCAGGCACACGCTCGACTGTGGCCGGCTTCACTCGGTCACTGTGACGTAGGCGCGCAGATGCAGGAGTGTACAAGCTTGATTGTGAATGTGGTCTCTCATATATAGGGCAAACAAAACGATCTATCAAAACTCGCGTAAAAGAACACATAGCTAACGTGAAGCACCAACGTTCCGGGAAGTCTGCAGTTTGTGACGATCTAGATCCTAGACGACCCCCGCCATTACATTAGATTTGATAAACCACAAATTCTCGCGAAAGAACATCGATTCCTGCCAAGGATGATAGGTGGGCTACAGAAATTAAAAACATCCTAATTTCAATGGAGAGGGAGGCAGAGAGCCTACCTGCTTGGGATCCTGTAATTAATAAAATTAAAACTAAACCAAGCATACCACTGCAAGACTTCAAGACACAGTTAGTTCATTCTGCGTAGATCGGACCAAAATTAATAATTAAAAAGCTGAAGGTACTCCGGATTAACTCTGACATCGGGACGTCAATCACCTCAGTCCCCAGACCATGGTGTGGAAGCACCCGAAACGTCGGGAATTAATAAAAATAAGTTAATTAAACGCGATATAATCTCTAAGAGTAGTTTTATTCAATAAATATATTATGCCACATTTGGAAGATTTATTTAGTACATTACATTTTTTAGAACGGTCTCGAAATCTATAGTAACTCTGCTTTTTAGTTATGAATGGAATGTGGTTTGCTTTTTGAGAGTGTCAAGTTAAATATAGGGTAGCAACGATATCTTGTTCACGTTTTTCGTTTTTCGGACGTCGGTTAATCCCCTGAGAATTTATCAATTTCTTCATCAGAGCTCACAACGCTTGACCATTTGTTCTCTCAACTATAATTTAAAATATCTCAATGGACTAACTTCAATCGAATGTTCTGCTTTTGATAGTTTGGACCTGATAATTTAACCATGCATACATCACTATCACATCCAGCATAAGTAATAATGTTATGAACCCAATGGTCCATTTTTTGCTTTTTGCTTTAGATGGATACACTGCCAGCAATCGATTTACTAAATCACCGTCTCCCATATTGCCGCATTATCAATAACACTTTCCCGTTACATTACGAATTTGCTCAATGTCGTCGATTTCATCATCTCTACTTGAAGATAACGGTTGATATTCGATATTTAATGACAATTCTTCTTTACCTTCAAATAGAGCCGATTTGTTTGGAATTCTAAACATGTATTTATTTGTTATCCCGTGTGAACGTAATAAAATGAAAAAATAAATAGATAGTACCCCATGAGAACGTAGAAATATGTTGTAACTGAGACCGAATGACTTGATGAATTTTTTTACAATTATTATCAAAAATAAAACCTAGTCATATTATTTTTATTTCTACACAACATCAGATTTACATATTATGAATTTCTCGGATTACACTGACCCGTTACTGTGTCCTAAACGCAAAGGCAAAATTTTGAGGGCACACTGATCGCTGATTGATTTTTAAAGACCTTAATCATTTTTTACTGATATGCTCCTACTATTTGGCGTACAATCAAGTGCGTAAAAATTTAAATATAAGAAATGTAATGAGTGTAGATTTTTTGTCTCTTATTTACCCACTCGAGTATCCGAGGACCCTAGAAATTAAAGGTTTTTGATAGCCTTAATAAATTTTAATGATATATGTGAAGAAATTGGAATAAAAAAACAGATGAAAGCATCAAATGTTTCTTATTTTTATTTTTATTTAACACACAGCATAAGCTACAAAGCACGTGATATACTTAAAATTGAATTTACAGTAAATACTATATTTTAAATAAAATTGAAAATTAAATAATTATATCATCATATACATTATAAATCATTAGCGCTGGCGGACAATGTTTGCTCACATACAATGAAATTTTAGGACGAGCTCCGAAGGAATTTATAAACGGAGATATAAAGGTTTTTTACAGCCTTGATAAAGTTTTATGATATGTGAAGAAAGTGAAATCTATACTTGATATAATAAAGCGGAAGTTTAATTGTTTTTTTTTTGTTCGTTTAAACACGCTAATCTCCAGAACAACCAATCCGAATTGAAAAATTATTTTTGTGTATTATAGCCAAATTCTATTATAGGCTCTCTAACATTAAGCTACAATTCTCATCTATCCTTAAATAATGGTTTTTGTTTAGCAAGTCAGAAGAAAAAGCGCTCCCGAAATGATTTATCCGCGTGCGTTGGCGTAATAGTTAGTGATACGTAAATACAATGTTCTACAAAACCATAAATTTTTACTCCATCTAAAAAGTCCGCAATACTATATGCCCATTTCTTATACATCCGCCACAATAAGGTATTTTGTGACAAAAAGTTATTGAAAATTAAAAAGTGATTTATGAGCGTTATTATTAGGCATGGCATATTAATCCTTACGTACGAAAGTTACTTCAACATCAAGAAAATTTTATGATGATAAACTTTGCTCTTTATAGCATGTTATTTTGACGCATAGCTTAAGAGATAATCAAAATTTAAATAATACAACACTCGGCTCGGCGCGCGAACGACGCATAAACAGTAACTGCGCGATGACAACCGAGAGAAACAAGCAGTGAACGCTTCTATGAGCGAAGTTAGTTCAATCATTATAGCTTAAAAAATAATAAATGGAGTACTTTTATCTATAGGTATACTTATGTACGTTTTAGAGCGTAGTTAAATTTTATCCATTCCCTCTACCCCTCTCAACGTCACGCCACCCCCGCGCCCCAGAAAGCGTCCCGAAGCGAGGTTTTTTTCAGTTTGTACTAGTGTGTACTACGCGTTCATTTCGAGTTTGCCGTCGTTGACCTTTATGAAGTCACAGCTGACGGTACCGTAGACAAAACTATTACTGTAAGTGTTTTAATTATAAGAAGTTCAATTTTTAGTTTGTTTCTGTACAGGACAGAGAAATGGAGGGTAATTAGTGGCAAGCAATTTAATAAAATGCATATTATTATATAATTTAATATTTAGTTAGTAAACTAAAATTATAACACTGAATAGATACGTGTCCGATAAAATAAAATATTTTTATTATAGTTTTATTATACATTTTAAATGAATTATTTACGAAGGCGCGAATAATAACTGGTGGGTAGATATTTACGCATCCATAACTTCGATACCAGTTATTTTATCGAAATCGTTCGTTTCTGTGTTACTCCATTCTGTGTTTAACACAAATTAACGAACGTAAAAAGTCACCAGAAACAAAAAATCAAAAGTAACAAAAATAACAACAAAAACAGTAACAAACTCGTATGAACATTTTCTATCATCTACCAATTTTTTTTGCTCAAAGTTTAGTTTTCTCAAAAATTTCCCACTTTACCGCCAAGATATGTATGACTAAAGTAAAGAATAGAATATGTTTGAAAAAGAGTACAAAGAGGTACTGAAAACTATTCCACCTCAATTTTTTATGCGATTCTCTTCTAATCGTCCTACTGATGATATAAATGCATGTTGGCATGGGGCAACTCGGTGCCATATTGTTTAAACCAATTTTTTTTTTCAATTGTAAGGAATTTTATTTTCAAACGGGACAATTGTTTAATATTTTTTGATAAAATGCAAATAAAAAAGGTCCTATGACTTTTTACTATAAGTTAATATTTTTGGAGTTTTGAATTCTTAATGGTTTGAAAAATCCCAAATTCGGATATTAATAATATAATAATAAAATATGAAAGATATTTTTTATATTTTTGATAAAATACAAATAAAAAGGTTCTATGACTTCTTACGATAAAGTTTATATTTTCGGTGTTATGAATTTTTAAATGTTAGAAAAATCTCAAATTCAGATACTTTTGACTCATTAAAAATACATAAAGAAAAAGAATGAAATATAAAAGATTTTTTTTTCTATTTTCTTTGATGACATACGAATAATAAAAGTCCTATGACTTATTACGATAAATTTAATATTTTCAGAGTTATGAATATCTAAAGGTTTGAAAAATGCCGAATTCGGATACTTTTAAAGTTAAAAGTTAAAGTTACAGCCTATATAAGTCCCACTGCTGGGCACAGGCCTCCTCTCATTTGCGAGACGGTTTTAGGGCAGGGAAGTGTCCGCCGCGCTGCCCCAGTGTGTTGGCAAAGTTCACTTGTCTTCGAAATTTTTTTTTTCTTATTTCTCAGACGCAGGTTTCCTCACGGGTTTTTCATTCACCGCCGAGCACGTGGTAAATCAGCACTTAAAATTACAATTAACAATTTCATTGGTGCCGGCGGGGATCGAACCCGGGTTGCTCGCGTACTGTGAAATTAACAGCAAGCGCTAACCATCTGAGTTACCACGGCTATTTATTCTAACTTTTGTCTAAAGAATATTAAAAAAAAATCTTTTATATTTTATTCCTTTTCTTTATATATTTATAATTAATCAAAAGTATCCGAATTCGGGATTTTTCAAACCTTTACAAGAATTCATAACTCCAAAAATGTTAACTTAATCGTAAAAAGTCATACTGACCTTTTTTATTCGTATTTTATCAAAGAATGTAAAAGAAATATGTTTAATATTTTGTTCTTTTTCTTTAAGTAGTTTTAATGGGTCAAAAGTATCCGAATTTGGGATTTCTCAAACATTTAAAATTTATAACTCCGAAAATATTAACTTTATCGTAAAAAGTCATAGAAAACTTTTTTATTCGCATTTGATCAAGGAATATAAAAAAAAATCCCGTTTAAAAATAACAACTCCATACAATTGAAAAAAATCGGTTAATCAATAGTGCACCAATTTGCTCCATGGCAACATGCATTTATATCATCAGTAGGACCATTTGAAGAGAATCGCATAAAAACTTGAGGTGTAATAGTTTTCGGTATTCATGCGCCTTGATTCCTCCTGGACTAATTTGGTTAGGTTTCTTTTTCTAATTTTCATTTTAGTGACTGTAGTGCAACGTAGTATTTGGCTGCAACGCCGCGAATCGTGAGATCGTTTCTCGCAGGGTATGAGTAATATTATAGTCTTTAAATAAAATTCTAAATAGAAATAAGCTAACAGTTGAGTTCACGTGCCTATATAAGTGTACTCGTATTTCGCATAGAAAAACTTGAAAGGTTTTTCTACTACTTCAATAGAATAGTGTTCTTCTTACTTCTTGGTCACAATACGCATAACATAACATTTTTCTATCGTCTTTGCATAATTTTTGCACGTATTGTACGCGAAAACCTTCCAACAGAAATGTTTTAAGTGTTAATAAAAATCTTTCAATCTTTTAAGCTTTAAGCCAATGCATTGACATACGTGTGTGAGGTGAAGATAAGTGATTTAGTTCTGTACTGCTTAATCGTTCGAATTTTTGATACAAATTCATTAATTTATATTATGTAAAACTAGCGACCCACCCTGTCTTCGCTTGGGTAAGATCTATTAATGTGGCGTTATTTAGGTTTGAGATAATCATTAAAGACAATATATTTTACAAATTTTTCGATTTCTCAAAAAACACTGCAAGTTTTTCTTATAAAATAATAACCTAGATCACACCTAGCATTGCTCTCAATCTGTTACTGAAGTTTCATTACAATCGGTTCAGCCATTCTGAAGAATAGTCCAGGCAGACAGACAGACAGGCAAATTTTTTAAAATGGTTCTTCATTTGTTAATGCCATGCAAATAACCCCCTTAGCTTAATAAAAGGAAGCTATTTCGATATTACAGTCCGATACTTCAATTTAATTAATTTGTATAGATAAGTATAATATTGCTATGTGATTGATTCAAATGGCGTGTTATCAAACAGGAATACAAAACACTGGTATAATACATAAAAAATAATTTGCGAAATAATAAAAAATTACATTACAAGTAATGAAATGTATTTCTAATCTATTACCTCATTTATCATACTCGGCAGCGTAAGTGCCTGCAAGAGTACATGAGTTAACACCTTGAAATATGGCTTATAGAAGTAATTTTTTAAATATAAATAGTTGAAGAAAGATATCGTCAATAATTCAATTCCAACCATCATTGTAAACAGTACAATTAATTTAACTAATAATTTGTAAACAATGTCAGCGACAACTTTGTTCCTGCTTTGCGCACAAGTCTTCCTTTTTAAGGTAATATCCACAGGATTCATAATAACTAAACATAGAACATATAATATCTTAGGATGTTAAGCATATTACAATTGTAAATTTTATTTTACAGACGATCTCTGCCTATTGCCCTAATCCGGGATGGTCAGCAGGACTGCCTATCGCTGACGGCTTGGGCTGGGCTCCAGGTTTTGCTTACGAAAATTCATTAGCTTCTGCTCCATGTGCTGCTTCTTTCCCATTCCTAGGAGCATGTGACCTTTTTGCGTCCCCACCCTCATACGGCGGTGGTTTTGTTGTCTCAAGCGCTTCGCCAGTTTCACCGTATGGAGTTTCCGTTATATCTGAAAACGCAATCGAAGGTATCCTGGCAGTCGGAGGTGAACTGCCATTTCTCGGTACAGTTGGATTAGAAGGTGCTTTACCCGCTTCTGGGACTGGTGCTGTATCGTATGGTTGTGGCAATAGAAATGTGGGAATCGTAAGCGAGAACACTTTACCGAATGCTGCTGGATTAGGGTGGCCAACAAATGGATTAAACTATGGTCCAATAGCTTCCAATGGTTTTGGATACGGTACTGGATGGGCTGGACCTGTTAATGGATGTGGTTGTGGTTCTGTTTAGTAAAATATGTATATGCTGTTATTGTTTATAATAAATCTGTTAAAGTTTTTATTTTACTTTTTTTACTTTACTTTACTTTATTAAAAAAATAATGTAGTATGGAATAAAGTAGGACCATTTTCATAATGCGTAATATTTACATATCGTAAAGTATAGAAATTACTCCGTTAACTAAAGAGGGTGACAAACGCGCTAACAGCCTTATTGATGTACATGTTATATTACAGGCTATCAACAGCTTTAATAAAGCCAGTATTACGTTAAATAACTTATATTATATACAATAAAACCTTAATGTAACAATTCAAAATGGCAAGTTTGACGAAACGAAAATTTCACAGGTAAAGACCTAATAGATTATTTTTGTTACATGTAAACAAAGAGCAACTTTAGCCACCAGCTTACCGGAGGGGAGTAGCCATAGATTTTTCCCCGATAAAGAACTGTCTGTCATTTTTTGCGAGGGGGAAACCTGCGCACAAAAAAAATCGTATGTCGCAACGAAACTCACTAAAACTTAACGTGACAGATATCTTTTTGCAACAATAAAAAAGTTAGTTAAAGTTACAGCCTATATACGTCCCACTGCTGGGCACAGGCCTCCTCTCATTTTTGAGAGGGTTTTAGGGCAAGGAAATGTCCGCCGCGCTGCCTCAATGCGTGTTGGCGAACTTCACATGTCTTCGAAATTTTTTTTGATTACTCAGACATGCAGGTTTCCTCAGGATGTTTTCCTTCACCGCCGAGCACGTGGTAAATCAGCACTTAAAGTTGCAATTAACAATTTCATTGGTGCCGGCGGGGACCGAACCCGGGTTGCTCTCGTACTGAGAAACTTACAGCGAGCGCTAACCATCTGAGACACCACGGCTGTTTTTGCAACAAAAAAAATTTTTTTTTTTGTAACAAAAAACTGAACAATTCGGCATTTTTTGTAGGATTTTGATTCAGCGGCGCAAATCGCTTTTATTTCGTGGCAAAGCCATACTGCAGCTATATTGTGGTTGCAGTATGAATAGATCGTCTCGACCGAGGTAGGACCACACTCTCACAGAATGCCAGCGTAAAATACTTAATGCTGCTGTGTTTCGTATGGTGAGTGTAGAGAACCAGAGACTCTTTTAACTGGAAACAAGGCATTCCATCTCAGTCCTCAGGGGTGACAACGCATCTGCATTTTGATTCTTAATTGAGGATAAGTGTAGATGTCTATGGGCCACAGCATACACTTACCACCAGGTGGACTGTGTGCTCGTTTGTCACCCTTATTCTATAAAAAAAAAACTAGATTTAGTCTAGTGAGCAGTGCAGCTGCAACTAGGTTTATTGTACGCATAGGACCACGTGGACATTAACTTTGACAGAGGCGTATGGTTACTCCCCTCCGATCCACCGGTGGCCCCTGTTAAACTGTTAACGGTTTTCTGTCTTACATAATAAATAAATGAATATACTATGCGACCACATCAGTTAGTCATTCTTAAACTTCATGGTCCATAAAAAATTAACCTCATGTTCTATTAACGACACCACTTTACGAATGTCCACGCGAACGAAGTCGCAGGTACAGCTAGTACTACACCTGAGCAATCTGTGTTTCTGTCTGTCTGTCTGAACAAGCATCACACAAAAATCTAAGGAGGGCTATGGATGGGACTTTCATTATAGTGTTACGTAGAAGTAGAACCGTTAAACAAAATGTTATCACCATGCTATCTACTATACAAGCTGGACTAAATATCCAAAAACTTATAATGCACTAAACTCTAGACAAGTTAAGGTAAGGTGCTTGCAATAAAATAAAAGTCGTAGTAACCCAGAGGTTATGGACTCGTTGTAAATTTTACTAGGTGCATGTTTGCATTACTGTGTTCCCGTCTGAGAGGTATATAGAGAATCTTTTAAATACTATCCTATAACTAAACCTTAAGAAAGATCCTTAGGAAAGATCTTTATTTGTTAACCTGGTCTCTGTATTATTAAATATTTATATTTTAACAGACGGCCATGTTCATAAATTCATAAAGGAGGGGGGGGGGGACGTTACAATATCAATATGTTGTGTATAAGTAACATTCGTTGCTATGCGGATGACATCACTGGTGATGCTATATACACCGGCCGTGGCAATGTTTTTCGGGAAAACGTCTCCGAGTACCGGAACAAACTTGTGTCTGGTGTTGAGTGTGTCTCGAATTGGGGGCGACTAAATCTAGTCCAGTTCAATTCCCAGAAGACGACGCAAGTTTGCGCGTTTACCGCTAAAAAGAACCCTTTATCGTATTGCCTCAGTTTCAGGGCACTCTCCTTGTTGCCTCAGCCAGTATCGGAATCCTCGGCGTCGACATATCGAATGACGTGGAGTTTCGTGGTAATTTGGAAGAGAAGGCTAAATTGGCCTCTAAAAAGCTTGGTGCGCTTAGCAGAGCGAGACGATATTTCATCTCGGCACACCACTTGCAACTTTACAAGGCGTAGGTTCGGCCTCACATAGAATATTGTTTTCATCTCTGGGCCGGGGCTCCCCAGTGCCAGCTCCTTCCATTTGACCGCATCAAGCGCAGAGCGGCACGAATAGTCGACGATCGAGTTCTCTCCAAATGGCCCAATTCACTGCCGCTGCGAAGAGATATTGCATCCCTTTTTATTTTATGTCGCATTTACCAGGAAGAGTGCTCTGAGGAATAGTTTGGATTAATTCCAGCCGCCAAATTTCACCAACGCACATCGTGACAAAACTTATGTTACCATCCACATCACCCGGTTGCTTAGCGGTTCACTACTGTGCGATTTACTAGGAGGTTTCTTCCTCGCACGATTCCTTTGTGGAATCGTTTACCACCGGCGACCTTTCCGGACCGATATGACTTAGAGACCTTCAAGAAACGGGCTTACTCCTTTCCTTTAAAGGCTTTCAATGGACCTGTAATTCTCCTGGTGTTGCAGTTGTTTATGTGCTGCGGTTGACACTTACCATTAGGCGAGCCGCATGCACATTTGCCCACTCTTAAACTAAAAAAACTCAAATTACATAGATAGTTCTTTAACGTAGTAGTTTGCACTTTGCACCCATAATAAATATATTTAATTAATCAAAGTATGCACCGTTGTTATCTATGCACTTTTGCCATCTCATAGGTAGTTCATTGATCCCTTTACTAAAAAAAACATGGGGGCGAGAATCAATAAACTCTTTGAAGGCGGTTTGGACTGCCGCATCGGAGTTGAATTTTTTTCCCTGTAAGTCCAAATTGTCCAAATGTCCAAATTCCGAAAAAAATGGTAGTCTGTTGGAGCAAGGTCCGGGGAGTACGGTGGATGTCACAGACGTTCCAATTGGAGCTCATCTAACTTATTGGTTGTTTGTTGTGCAGTGTGTGGTCTTGCGTTGTCGTGAAGCAGCAGTGGCCTAGAGCGATTGACCAATCTCGGTTATTTAGCAGCTAGTTCTTCCTTCACGGTTTGCAGTTGCTGACAAAAGATATCTGCCGTAATCGTTTGGCCAGATATTAGAAAGCTGTAGTGAACGACACCGACGCTAGTCCACCAAACACTCACAAGTAACTTTTTCTGAGTCAATTTTCGTTCAGGGCAGGATTTGGCTGGGTCTCCAGGGTTCAGCCATTACGACGAGCGCTTCCGATTATCGTACAGTATCCACTTTTCATCACAAGTAATGATTCGATTTAAAATCCCTTCATTATTGTGTCGGTTGAGCAAAGTAACACAGCAGTCGACGCGTGTTTGCAAGTTCGATTCACTCAATTCATGAGGTACCCATCGTTCAAGTTTTATTACTTTCCCGATTTGCTTCAAGTGGAGTTTTATCACTTACCCCGAAGCCTGCAGCTATCTCTGAAGTGCTTTGTGATAGATCCGCTTCTACAATAGCCTTTAATTCTTCATTTTCCACTTTGGTCTCCGGCCGTCCGCGGATTGGTTCTGAAGGTCGAAATTTCCAGGACGGAAATGTTGAAACCAAAAACGTACCATGCTTTCTTTTGAGACACCAGCGCCGTACACATCATTAATCCTTCGAACTGTTTCTGCAGCACTGGTGCCACGGTAGAACTCGTACTCATAAATATACCGATATTTCATGTTTTCCATTGTGCGGTAATAAGCGACGCCAAAGAATAAAATAATGAGGAAAAAACAAATGAATGACTGTTTTCAAAACTCAAATGTACCAGCTAAATGAATTTATAAATTTGAATATGGAATTCTTAACCAAAGAGGAGATATTTCAGATCAAAGTGGTCAGTACTCGCTAATTTCATATGTAAGGACCTAATATATTCTCTGCTTCTCTTTACCCTGAAGGTAGACTGGTTGAAAATTCCTTGTTCCATTAAGTCCGGCTTTTTGTACTTGTTGTGAAAATAAAGTTTAAATAAATAAATAATAAATACGATATGGCCATTACTGGACACAGGCGTATTCTCATTTCTAGGCCGCGCTCTCCTAAAGTATCTTATCGGGATAAACATGCCCTAGAATTTTTTTTTAATTTCTCAGACAGGCAAGTTTATTCACGATATTTTTTTATTATGAACATTAATGCATACATTT
The DNA here is from genome assembly GCA_029286625.1 of Parnassius orleans. Lineage (NCBI taxonomy): Eukaryota > Metazoa > Arthropoda > Insecta > Lepidoptera > Papilionidae > Parnassius > Parnassius orleans. The sequence continues at coordinate 1,134,619 of JAGSMP010000263.1, read as the reverse complement.
CATTTCCGTCGAGCAGCAGTGCGAGCACTGCTCTATTACGGGCTAAAGGTGGTCTTCTGCGGTGGCGAAGCATCTATCTTTGCTTGTTTTATCTAAGCCTTTATCTAAGCTTTCTATGTTTCAAGTCGGTTGTAAGTTTGCAAGATTAGCCACTTACCACGAAGTGGACTATAAGTTCGTTTGTCACTTGCATTTTATAAAATGGTATTAACCGTTTATATAATGCATACAGGAAAAACTTGAAATGGTTTTCTAACATCTGTCTTCCTAACCGAATTTGGGTATCTTCAAGGCAAGACTAATTAAGCTTTTTTTTAAGCTACCGTTACTGTTACATTTTATTTATGTCCACTGTTGAAAATGGGTCTCCCCTATAGATTACCTCACAGGGGAGATATTTACCATAGTTGTCACGATTGGCAAGCGGGTGGGCAACCGCAGTTTTTTATTTTTAGCCGTTATTAGGAAGACGCTGCTGCCTATTCACTTATTTGTTTCCCTCTGTCGCTTCTTACCACACCCACGGGATGATATGGGGTAGTGGATATTCTTACACCGCCCCTACACCGTTTTTAAGCTTAGTGAGTGCGTATTACCCTCTTCGGCTATGTCACCATTTATCGTCAGGTGGAATAATAGTCAAACATTGGCTTAGTTAAAAAAATATATTTCTCCGAATACAATGTGGACTACATTGAGACAACTTCTAATCTAATGCGATTTATCACCTGAACTATAATACCGCTTACTGTTGGGTGGGATCATAGACAAGCACTACAAGCTTCTAAATATACAATCATAAACAATTTCAGAGAAAGCTTTATCCCTAAGTTATCGCGGTTTGTCGGCGGCACGGTTGTTGCAGCGATCACCAATTTGTCTGACAAGCGTGGTTATTATGTGAAAAACTTCCTCTTATATTAGACCTTATTAAGGAGTTGACTATTACGGACTTGTAAAGAAGATCAAGCGAAAATATTTTTTTATTGCAAACTCATAACGTAGTTATATTAATAAGTACCATATTAAATATTTCGATATTACGGACAGATACTTCAACTTTATTTATATGTGATAAGTATAACTTTGCCGTGCGATTGATTCAAGTGGCTGTTATCAAATACGAATACAAAACACTGGTATAATGTATAAAAATTAATTTGCGAAATAACTAAAAATTTCATTACAAGTAATGAAATGTAATTTTTAATCAATTATTTCATTTTTTCATACTCGGCAGCGTAAGTGCCTACAAGAACACATGAGTCAACTCGTTGAAATATTGCTCATAGAAGTAATATTTTAGGTATAAATAATTGAAGAAGGATATCGTCAATCATTCAGTTCCATTCATCATTGTAGGCAGTAACCAATAATTTGTAAACAATGTCAGCGACAACTTTGTTCCTGTTTTGCGCACAAGTCTTACTTTTTAAGGTAATGTCCACATGATTCATAACAATCTAAGATATTATAATATGTTCAATGTTTTACATTGAACATATTATAATATCTTAGATTGTTAAGTATATTACAATGATAAATTTTATTTTACAGGTAATCTCTGCCTATTGCCCTAATCCAGGATGGTCAGCAGGCCTGCCTATCGCTGACGGTTTGGGCTGGGCTCCAGGTTTTGCTTACGAAAATTCATTAGCTTCTGCTCCATGTGCTGCTGCTGTCCCATTCCTAGGAGCATGTGACCTTTTTGCGTCCCCATCTTCATACGGCGGTGGTTTTGTTATCTCAAGCGCGTCGCCAGTTTCACCGTATGGAGTTTCCGTTATTTCTGAAAACGCAATCGAAGGTATCCTGGCAGTCGGAGGTGAACTGCCATTTTTGGGCACAGTTGGATTAGAAGGTGCTTTGGCCTCTTCTGGGGCTGGTGCTGTCTCGTATGGTTGCGGCAATGGAAATGTGGGAATCGTGAGCGAGAACACTTCACCAAATGCTGCTGGATTAGGGTGGCCTACAAATGGAATGAACTATGGTCCAATAGCTTCCAATGGTTTTGGATACAATACTGGATGGGCTGGACCTGTTAATGGATGTGGTTGTGGTTCTGTTTAGTAAAATATGTATATGTTGTTATTGTTTTATAATAAAGCTGTTGAAGTTTTTATTTTACTTTTATTAAAAAATAATGTAGTATGGAATAAAGTAGGACCATTTTTATAATGCGTAATATTTACATTTCGTAAAGTATTGAAATTACTCCGTTGACAAAAGAGTGTGATAAACGCGCTAATACCCTAATTGATGTACATTTTATATTACAGGCTATCAACAGCTTTAATAAAGCCAGTATTACGTTAAATAACTTATATTATATAGAATAACTTGCCTTAAATACAAAATTTATTTGCTATTAGAATCGCAAGTCAAACCTTAATGTAACAATTCAAAATGGCAAGTTCGACGAAACGAAAATTTCACAGGTAAAGACCTAATAGATTATTTTTGTTTCATGTAAACGAAGAGCAACTCGGGCCACCAGTGGACCGTAAGGGCCTGCGCTTACAGACGGCACGGCATGGCACGGCGTGGCAAGGTACACTTCGGCATGCCGAAGGATTGTGCGGCATCCTGCGGCATGCCGAAGGTTCCTGTAGCATCCCGCGGCATTCCAAAGGATCATGGCAATCCGCATCATGACAAAAGCAGCCGCGTTCGGGTGCTAACTCAGATTAGCACGGTGCTGTTGAAAAGTTCAACCTTTTTTCATTTAGTTAGCAGTAACATTCCTTTAACAACATAAAGTAACCCATGCGTTTCACGTGATGCAGCGGCGTGCCGCGGCATCCCATGGAATGCCGTAACGTGAGCAGCATGCTGCGATGTCACGCGAGACGTTTCAGTCTATTCGTGTTGAATAAAAGGAATGTCAGTGCTAAGATCATTAAAATAAGGTCGAATATCTTTTTTCCACGAAAAAAATCATTTGACACGCCGTGCCATGTCGTGCCGTCTGTGAGCGCAGGACCTAAGTGAGTAGCCATAGCGTATTTCCCCCTTACAGAACTGTCTGTCATTTTTTGCTTCAAAAACAATCGTCTGTCACTACGAAACTTACACATAACAATTAAAACAAAAAACAAACAATTTCACACACACATAGATACATTATAATATTCGTAGTATGACTCGGCTACCACTCGCCTACAGAGTCGTATTAGTCGCTCGACCGATCTATGATCTATGTATGAGGGCCAACGGCCTGTGTTGGTAAACTAATCCGTAACATCACGACTTTTATTATTGTAGTTTTTAAGTTTAAAAATAAGTTAATAGCAATAATTTGATTAAAAATTATTTAAATATAATAATAATAATATTCATTTATTTCAGGCTTTTTAAAGTGGTATTTTTCATTAGAGTCGTCCCCCCCCCCCTCCTCTCTAACAACTAAACCACTGAAAGCATACACGATACTAGTATATATAATGAAGTTAAAAGGAAAACTATCACAGCTAAGTAGGCTTAAACAAGTTAACGAGTAATAGTCGACCAACTTATAAAATGCACTTGGATTAGTAAAAATTTCCTTGCAACTCCATAGAAAATGACCTAAAACTAGCTGCATTATAACTTTGTAATGTTATTGTAAACTGTAAGAAATAAACATTTTATGAAGAAAACGACTTACTTATTTGCATTACTACTATAGCGAAATTTTGGCGGTACTGCAGTCCCTTCAGCGAGGCTGCAGCAGTGGACTTGTGATGTGGATGTAATGATGTAATGATGATGCATTCTCTAAATACTAGGAACAAGCACAAGTTAGTTATACCAGTTACTCGACTCCAAAGAGTCAGTAATTCCTTCATGGGGCAAAGTATACGCTTTTTACAATTAAGTGCCAGAAAATATGCAGATCTTATCTATCAAGAGCTTTAAAATATTTTTTAAGCAAAAATTGTTTAGTGAGGGTTATTATACTATTAAAGAGTACATGATTGACAATAACCCCTGGGAATGAGGTGATCGCTACGATGCTGTTTCTAAATGTTTTTTCATAACAATTTTATAAATTGTAAGTTATGCTTCAAAAAAAGTCCCGCTGGGTTTCTTGCTGGTTCTTCCCAGGAAGTTTTTTCCCGAACCAGTGGTAAAAGTTAAAAATGACTTTCAATAGGAATAACATGTAATCAATATTGAATAAAAATGATTCTATTCTATTGTATTTGGTGCTGTCGAAGCATAGCTGACAAGTATAGAAGCATTGACAACATGCTCTAAACAGGGTCAGCTCTGCCTCAGGACTGCACCGCGCAAACCGGCGTGCGAGCATATGACACCTTACAGACAGAGCCCTTCATTCGCGTTCTATATCTATGCTCCAGATACCTGAACATATCCACTCTTTCAATAGATTCACCTCTTTTTTTTTTTTTTTTATAGGAGAAGGTGCAAACGAGCATGCGGTTCACCTGATGTTAAGTGACTACCGCCGCCATGAACAACTGCAACACCAGGGGAATTGCAGATGCGTTGCCGGCCTTTTAGAAGGAGTAGGCTCTTTTCTTGAAGGTCCCTAAGTCGTATCGGTCCGGAAAATCGCTGGTGGTAATCGGTTCCACAAGGAAGTTGTGCGAGGAAGAAAACATCTTCTAAATCGCACAGTGGTGGACCGCCAATCATCCAGATGGTATGGATGGTATCGCGAGTTTTGTCGCGATGTGCGATGGTGAAATTGAGCGGCTGGAATTAGTCGAACAATTCCTCAGAGCACTCCCGTGGTACATGCGATAAAATACGCAAAGAGATGCAACATCTCTACGCAGTGCTAGTGAGTCAAGCCGATCGGAAAGAACTCGGTCGTCGACGATTCGATCCGCTCTGCGCTGAATGCGGTCAAGTGGAAGGAGCTGGCACTGGGAGCCTGCCCAGAGATGGGAACAGTATTCCATGTGAGGCCGAACCTGCGCCTTGTAAAGTTGCAGGCGGTGTGCCGGCATGAAATACTGCCCGCTCTACTGAGCACGCCAAGCTTTTAGAGGCTAATTTGGCCTTCTCTTCCAAGTGACCACGAAACTGCACGTCCTCGATATGTCAACCTCTAGAAATACCAACGGAATCCTCTTCGAGCCTCTGCCTCTTTATACGTGGTAGAGCCATGCTGCAGCTATATTACTGGTATAGTTGTAGCACGAATGGGTCGGCTCGACCGGGGAAGGACCACGCTCTCACAGAATACCAGCGTAAAATAGCAGCTTAACGCTGCTGTGTTTCGTATGGTGAGTGTAGAGAACCGGAGACCCTTTTTACTGGAAAAGAGGCATTCCATCTTAGTCCTCTCGGGTGACAACGCATCTGCATTTTGATTCTTTATTGAAGATAGATGTAGATGTCTATGGGTCACAGCAACCACTTACCATCAGGTGGACTGTGTGCTCGTTTGTCACCTGGTCCTATAAAAAAAAAAAAAACACCATCATCTGCGTTTTTTTTAACATTATACTTTAGGCCATGATCTGGCGCATAATGTTCGCATATAGCTAATTCCTTCTAAGACCCCTGATTGAAGGACTCAGAAGAACTATGTCGTCAGTGTAGCTGAGATTATTTAGGCAAATTGTACCTATGTGACAACCAATTCTCGTACTTCTATGTTCCTCAATCAAGTTGTTTACGTATTCGCTAAAGAGGTCCGGAGAGGTCAGCCCATCTTGACGTACGCCACACTCTAATCTAATCTAATCATCAGAGATGGCGTCGCCCCATTTCACAAAGTTTCTGGTTGCCGTACCAGTATCTCAACAGACTGACAGTCTTTCTGGGTACATTTGATGTTATTAGTTTTTGCCATTGTTGCAGATAGTTGGCTAGATCAAAGGCACGACTAAGGTCTAAAAAGCAAGCATACACAGATGTACCTCTGTTTATGTAGTAGTTAACTGTCGATATAAGACTGAAGACTGAGGAATCTGTTGAAATTCCGGACCGAAAACCAAACTTCGTGTTGTCAATCTTAATGTTGTTGCTTATACTCGGGTGGCTAAATATCTAAAAACGTATATAATAATTTATAACGTACCTACAAAACTCCAGACAAGTTAAAGTAAAGCAAGCAAGTATACAATTAGAATCGTAGTATCTCAGAGGGGTTCGTTGTAAATTTTACTAGGGGGTAGGATTCCATCTTTCTGCTACCAAATAGCAGTGCTTGCATTACTGTGTTCCCAACTGAGAGGTACAGAGAACCAGTATAGTTACAGGCTGTAAGACATTCGATCTTAGTTCTCAGAGGTGAAAATGCCATAATAACCAAAGGATTCATAATAACTAAGCATAGAACATATAATATCTTAGGATGTTAAGCATATTACAATTGTAAATTTTATTTTACAGACGATCTCTGCCTATTGCCCTAATTCAAGCTGACGGTTTGGGCTGGGCTCCAGGTTTTGCTTACGAAAATTCATTAGCTTCTGCAATTGCTACTACTGTCCCATTCCTAGGGGCATATGACCTTCTTGCGTCCCCACCCTCATACGGCGGTGGTTTTGTCATCTAAAGCGCGTCGCCAGTTTCACCGTATGGAGTTTCCGTTATATCTGAAAACGCAATCGAAGGTATCCTGGCAGTCGGAGGTGAACTGCCAGTTTTGGGTACAGTTGGATTAGAAGGTGCTTTGCCCACTTCAGGAGCTGATGCTGTCTCGTATAGTTGCGGCAATGGAAATGTGGGAATCGTAAGTGATAACACTTTACCGAATGCTGCGGGATTAGGATGGCCAACAAATGGATTGAACTACGGTCCTGTAGCGTCCAATTGTTTTGGATACGGTACTGAATGGGCTGGACGTGTTAATGGATGTGGTTGAGGTTCTGTTTAGTAAAATATATGTTGTTATTGTTTATAATAAAGCTATTGAAGTTTTTATTTTACATTTATTTAAAAAAATGTAGTATGGAATGTAGTCGGACCATTCTTATAATGCGTTATATTTACATTTCGTAAAGTATAGAAATTATTTCGTTAACTAAAAAGGATGAAAAACACGCTTACATCCTGACTAATTTACATGTTATATTACAGGCTATCAACAGCTTTAATAAAGCTATGGCCGTGGAAGGGAAAGTGGAGATCTCCCACCGGGCAAGGTGAACGGCCCGGGGAGCGGCCTACGCTCCGAGTGGTAGTTCGGAGCTATTCTATATTATACTGCTTTACTTCGGAACTTTGATAGCGTGATTTAGGCTTCGATGTGTTTCGCTTGTGGCGCGACGACAGCGCCTCCATAAATCCAGTATTACGTTAAATTACTTATATTATATAGAATAACTTGGTTTAAATACAAAATTTATTTCATATTAGAATTGCAAGTCAAACCTTAGCTATAACAATTCAAAATGGCAAGTTCGACGAAACGAAAATTTCACAGGTAAAGACCTAATAGATTATTTTTGTTTCATGTAAACAAAGAGCAAATCGAGCCGCCGGCGGACCGGAGGATAGTAGCCTTAGCGTTTTATTCCGATACAGAAATGTCTGTCATATTTTGCGGGGAGAAACCTGAGCACAAAAAACAATCGAATGTCACTACGATACTCACTAAAAATTAACGTGACATATATCTTCTCGCTGCAAAAAACTAAACTATTCGGCATTTTTGTAGGATTTTGATTCAGCCGCGCAATTTGATTTAGTCTAGTGAGTAGTGCGGCTGCAACTAGGTTTATTGTACGCATAAGACCACGTGGACATATAATTTGACAGAGGGGAATGCTTACGTATGGCTACTCCCCTCCGATCCGCCGGTGGCCCGTGTTAAATTGTTAAGGGTTTTCTGTATTAGATAGTTAGCAAATTAATATACTAAGCGACCACTTCAATTAAAAAACAATTAACTTCATGTTTATTAACGACACAACTTTACGAATGTCCACACAAACGAAGTCGCAGGTACAGCTAGTACTACACGTCAGCAATCTGTATTTCTGTCTGTCCGTCTGAAAAAGCATCACACAAAAATCTAAGGAGGGCTATGGATGGGACTTTTACTATAGTGTTTCGTAGAAGTAGAATCGTTAGATGAAATGTTATCACTATGCTATCTATTATAGAAGCTGGGCTAAATATCTAAAAACTTATTATGTACAAAACTCTAGACAAAAACTAGATAAGTTCAGGTGCTTGCACTACAATTAGAGTCGTAGTAACACAGAGATTACGGGTTGTAAATTTTACAAGGTGGTAGGATTCCATCTTTCTGCTACCAAATAGCAGTGCTTGCATTGGCTGTGTTCTCGTGTGAGGGTATAGAGAACCAGTATAGTCATAGGCTGTAGGACATTCTATCTTAGACTTTGTAGGTGAAACACCTAAAAGAACCAAGTTACTAAACAAGCACAACGTAAATAAGTATCCTAACTAAGTCGATCCTCCTTCCACTTGACCGCATCAAGCGCAGATCGGCTCGAATAGTCGACGATAGAGTTCACTCCAATGGGATCAATTCACTGACGTTGCGAATAGATGTTGCATCCCTTTTTAGTTTCTGTCGCATTTACCACAGGGAGTGCTCTGAGGAATAGTTCGGATTAATTCCAGCCGCCAAATTTCACCAACGCACATCGCGACAAAACTGACGTTAAGATCCACATTATCCGGTTGCTTAGCGGTTCATTACTTCGCGATTTACTAGGTTTCTTCCTCGCACGACTCCTTTGTGGAAACGTTTACCACCGGCGATTTTTCCGGACCGATACGACTTAGAGACCTTTAAGAAACGAGCTTACTCCTTTCCTTTAAAGGCCGGTAATGCATCTACAATTCCCCTGGTGTTGCAGTTGTTCATGGGCTGCGGTCGACACTTACCATTAGGTGAGCCGCATTCTCATTTGCCCACTCGTCTTTAAAAAAAAATTACATAATTCTTTAAAGTAGCAGTTAGGTCTTTACACCCATACTATATTCTCAGCTTCTCTTTACCCTGAAGGTAGACTGGTAGAAAATGCATTGTGCCATTAAATCTGGCTTTTTGTACTTGGTGTGAAAATAAAGTTTAAATAAATAAATAATAAATACGATATGGCCATTGCTGGACACAGGCGTATTCTCATTTCTGGGCCGCGCTCTCTGGCATATACGGGGCTAAAGGTGGTCTTATGAGTTGGCGAAACATCTATCCTTCCTTGTTTATCTAAGCCTTTATCTAAGCCTTCTTTGTATCAAGCCGGTTGCGACTTCGCTGGAGTAGCCACTTATAATGAACTGGAATGTAAGTTTGTTTGTCACTTTTATTTTATAAAATGGTATTTACCGTTTATATAATGCATACTGGAAAAAATTGGAATGATTTTCTAGCACCTGTCTTCCTATACGAATGTGATTATCTTCAAGGCAAGAATAAATAAGCTTTTCTTAAGCTACCGTTACAGTTACAGCCTATAAATTTGACTGCTGAAAATCTCCCCCAAGATTGCCTCTCGGGGGGACATATGACATAGTTGCCATCATTGGCAAGCGGGTTGGCAACCGCAGTTTTTTATTTTTAGTCGTTAGTAAGAAGACGCTTCTACCCATCCCCTGATTTGTTCCCTCTGTCGCCTCTTACGACACTTACGGGATGATATGAGGTATTGGATATTCTTACACCGCCACTACACGGTTTTTAAGCTAAGTCAGTGCTTATTGTTGTGGGTAGTCTTAAAATATGGTACGTTAGAATATAGATAAAGATAATTGTCATCTGAACTCCGTTGTTTAATTGTCACTACATGGTGGCAGCGGTTAAAATACCTAAATAGTTATGGTTTTTACGTTTAAATAACGTTAATTTATGTGCTAAATTAAGTATAAGGGTGGAGCATGCAAGACTGCCAACCAAATTGAATTTAAATGGCAGCCCCGTCGGCCGAGCTGACGCATGGAAGAGGTGGTTCTTAAAGCATTGGGGGTGCACAAAGAAAAGGGAAGCATACAGGCGAGTTTGCTTATTAATTTGATTGGATTAGATGGACTTCATGTTTACGAAACTTTTACATTCGATTCAGAAGAGCAGCGTGTGGACGTCAAAATATTGATGAAAATATTTGACGAGTATTTCGGTGTTCAATCTAATTTAACATTACTGAGATATAATTTTTTTACAAAGTATCAAGAAACTGGAGAATCCATTGATCATTGCTTGAAAATTTTAAAAATTTAAAGCAAGAGTTGATTCGCGACCGTATTGTATACGGCATAAGGAGTACAATCGTAAGGGACCGGTTGTTACGGACAGATGAAGTGACTCTGGAGAAAGGATTTTTTTAATATTATTCTAAGCCAGCGCTTAACTACAATCCCACCTGATGGTAAGTGGTGATGTAGCCTAAGATGGTGAAGCGCACTGACTTAACAAAATTAAATGTCAATAGACAGCAAGCGTCTGATGGAAGCAGCTAGCTTCGGCAGCTCGGCCAGCTCCGGGTCCGTGCATGTTGAGGCGTTGCGCCCGAGGTGCGCGCGAGGTGCGCACGGTGGGACCGCGACCTCGCCTTGTCCACGTTGCGGTGATCTGTGTACTGATGTAGATTCATTTCCAGCTGTTTCGGTGAAATGCTATGCGTGCTGTAACTACGGCCATTACTCTAGGATGGGTAAACGTAAAAATAGTGTTAAAAAATGTATGAAATAGAAGTGAATACAGAAAAATCAGATAATGAACATTGTGAGTCGTGTTATGTATCTCTGTTAATGGATAGAACGCAAAACAAAATCGGCGGCGACGACTGGTACGAGGTATTAAGTTCTGATTGTGGCTTTGAACGTTTTAAGTTGGATACCGGTGCATACATTAACGTCTTAAGTTATAAGAGATTTTTGACGCTGGGATTTGAAAACGTAATGAAGATTTTAACATATATATATCATTACCTAATTACGCTCAATCGAATGGTAAAAGTGAAAGGGCCGTGCAAACAATAAAAAAGATATAAAAAAAATCGATAGATAGTGGAAGTGACTTTTATTTAAATTTGCTAAGTTACCGAAATACGCGTCGCGATAATTTGAATTCTCCCACACATCTGCTGATGGGCTAAAATTGATGGACTTGGCATGTGAATGATTTGATATAGATTTTATTAGTTTATTACCTTCAAGAAACGGGCTTACTCCTTTCCTTTAAAGGCCGTCAATGCACCTGCAATTCCCCTGGTTTTGCAGTTGTTCATGGGCTGCGGTCAACATTTACCATTAGGCGAGCCGCATGCTCATTTGCCCACTCTCCTTTAAAAAATTTAACATAGTTCCTTAACGTAGTAGTTTGCACTTTACACCCATAATATATTCTCTGCTTCTCTTTACCCTGAAGGTAGACTGGTAGAAAAAGCCTTGTTCCTTTAAGTCCGACTTTTTGTACTTGGTGTGCCAATAAAGTTTAAATAAATAAAATATAAATGCTATGTGGCCATTACTGGACACAGGTGTAATCTCATTTCTGGGCTACGCTGTCCCAAATTATCTTGTCGGGCTTAACATGTCCTAGAAATATTGGCAGGAACACGGGAACGCCTTCACACATATCCGCGGCCTAACCAGCGCTTGCCGCCCCATGGCAGCCCCTCCTCGGGAAGGATTTTCTTCTTAGGTAAGGCGCACCAGGAACACAAGGCACGCCTTCTTCCTCGGCCTCTTAATCCACTTGTGTAACGGACCCCCGAGTCCGACACGCGGAGGCCATGGGGCCTGGAAAAACGAGAACTCGGAAGCACTAGCTTTCACGATCCCAGCGGCGGACCTGATCAAAATGGAGGATAGGGAAAGCGGCGCCTCGCAATACCGACACTCCTCTCTCCCCGTGGCCCCAGCACTACCGCATCGACGGTGCGGCCCGCCAGAGTCGCGGAGGATAGGGCGAGTGGCCCATCGCCATACCAAACACCTCTTCCCTCGCGATTCCGCCCCTCACAACCCTCTCGTCGAAGCCCACCAACACATATCCGAAGTGGGCTCGCCAAGGCCACTCGGAGTGGCCACCTCAGGCCGGCCCTATACCTCGGGCCAGCCAAGTGGGTTCCTCTTTGTTCACCGCGGGTGACCAAGCCACGGCTACTAAGCCCCTCGCCACGACAAGGCGGGAACCCGTTCGTGGGGGGGGGGGATTTTTCCATAGCCTAGAGCCATGCTGCATTGTGGTTACACATACACGCTCTCACAGAATACTAGCGTAAAATAGCAGCTCATTGCTGCTGTGTTTGTGTGAGTGTAGAGAACCGGAGACTCTTTTACTGGATACGGAGCATTCCAACTTAATTCTCAGGGGTGACAACGCGTCACACTTTGATTCTTAATCGAGGATAGATGTATATGTCACATGGCACATGGTAAGAGGTTACCATCAGATAGTAATCTCTTACCATGTGCTCGCTTGACATCCTAATTCTATAAAAAATAAGCCGGTTGAAAGTTGGTGGGAGTAACCACTTACCATCAAGTGGACTATAAGTTCCTTTGTCACTTCCGTTTTATAAAATGATATTTACCGTTTATAATATAATGCATTCAGAAAAAAATCGGAGTTTTTTTTTCTAGCATCTGTCTTCCTATCCGAATGTGGGTACCTTCAAGGCAAGAGTAAATAAGCTTTTTTGAGCTAAGTTACTGCGAATTACCCAGTTCAGCTAAGTCAACACTTACTATCAGGTGGGATAGTAGTCAAACATTGGCTAAAAAAAGATATATAAGACTAGATTTATACTAGACTAGCCTTTTTAGACCATCGTATAGATCTCCTGTCATTATTGAGGGTAGTGGCGCGGGAAATGTTCGGCAAGCTGTTTCAGAGCATGTCGGCACACTTCTTTGGTCCGCGTAGTGACGGCGTAAGAGGATCCACTACCCCTTAACCCCATTTTATATCTTATATTTACGAAGTGAAAGAGTGGATGGGCAAAAACATCTTCTTGATATCAACTAGAATAATAAAAACTTGTAAACTCGCCCGCCAAGCGTGTCAACTATAGCAAAAATTATCCTTGAGGCAATCTATGGGGTAGCAGTGGGCTATTGATAGGCTGTAATGAATGAATGAATGAATGAAAAAATTAAAAATCAGCAATAAATAGGTGGCGCTATTATCGAGTTAACAATGATTTTTTATTTACACTTTAAAAAGTCTTTGGAGGGAAAAAGTAACACGAATGGGTCGGCAGAGTCTAAAGTAATCTCATATAAAAGTCATTCTTCAGGCCACTAGAACTGGGGAATCCAGTGGCGCGACCGCGGACGCTCTGGCTGCGAAGCTCAGAGCGTCCCTGGACGCTGGACGAGGCCCAGTGTCAGGCCCGTCAGATGCGCAGACCTGCGCATCATGGGTCTGGACGACTCGGTATCGGAGGAGGAGTTGGTGGCCGCCGTCGCCGGTCCGGGGGTGCACTACTGACCAGATCAGGTCAGGCGCCATACGCCCGGTCCAACAGGGTATGCATGCCGCCACGGTGTGCTGCCCTGTTACGGCGGCCAAAACCATAGTGGAGGCCGAAGGCTTCTGGTGGGCTGGGTCTCAGCGCAGGTTAAGCTGCTGGGCCCAGACCTCTGAGGTGCTACCGCTGTCTCGTGGGGCACCACATCGGTGAAATGCGCCTCGGAGGTTGACCGCAGTGGCCTTTGCTTCCGCTGCTGTCAGCCGGACACATATCGGCGACCTGCTGCGCCACGCCGCACTGTGATGCATGTGCGGCGACCGGCAAGCCAGCCGATCACCGGGCCGGAAGCAGGGCCTGCGTGCCACCGCCAAGGCCAAGGCCGCGGGTGAGGGAGGCCTCCGCCGCCACCGCCTCTGTGGCCACCGCCGCAGTCGCGACTGCCGCCGCCGCCGCTGTCGCTGTCGCTGCCGCCGCCGCCGCGACACCGACGCCCGCAGAGGCGCCCCGTGGAGGAAGCTGAAATGGAATGCCTATAACGGCCCCATTAAGCTTCCTCCAGGCGAATATCAACCACTGCGCCTGTGCTCAGGATCTGTTGCTCAGAGCATGGCGCAGTGGTCGATCTTATCGCTGTGGTCGCTGAGCCGTATTTTGTCTGGCCTAGGAGGACTGGGTGGCGGACCTTAGCGGCTCAGTGGCCATCATTTCTTCAGCCGCCGCCGGTACCCCGACCCTGAAGGTGTCAGGAGGGTCAGGGTGCGCAGCACGGTTCGGGGAGTTCGTCATTGTGGGGTGTACTTCTCCCGAACCGATCTCTCGCCGAGTTTCACAACTCTCTTGCAGAGCTGAGCAGTCGTCGTCGGAAGCTATCCCTCCCGTACTTGTCCTCAGGGACTTCAATGCAAGAACTTGGCTTGGGTTCTCGTCGTACAGATGTGCGGGGTAGGATGGTGGAAGACTGGGCTCTGGAGACAGGCCTGGTCGTCCTAAATCGGGGTTCTGTCCCCACGTGTGTGCGGATGCGGGGCAGGTCGGTGGTGGACATTTCGTTCGCTAGCCCCGCTCTGTCGCCGCGTGCCATTGACTGGCGTGTCATGGAGGTGGAGACCTACTCCGACCACCGGTACATCCGGTTTGACGTCTCCACCCAGCCTCGAGCGCGCCAGTCCTACAGGCCCCAGTGGTCCGCGTTGGGCGCTGAGCAGCTGGACCGGGGCTCCTCCTGGAAGCCTCGATCGTGCAGGCCTGGGTGTCATCACCGGACAGGCCTGCCGACGTCAATGATGAGGCAGGGTGGTTCCAGGAGGCCATGTCCGAGATATGTGACGTGGCAATGCCCGCGTCCGGCCAGGAAGTGCCCGGCGTCAGGTGTATTGGTGGTCGCGTGAGCTGACGTCTCTGCGCGAGGCGTGTGTCGCCGCGCGGCACCTGTACGCCAGCCATCGCAGGCTCCGCATTCGTCCACCGAATGCGGCAGCTATTGAGGCGGGGCTGTACGAGGATACAGAGCGGCGAAGACCGCCCTCCGGAGGCTGTCCTGCGGGCCGGGATCGGGCCCGTGAGGAATGCTGGAGACTCTCGATAGAGATCCGTGGGGCGCCCTTACCAAAGATGGTGCAGGATAAACTCGCACCTGGATTTATGACGCAGAGTCTCGGCCTCAGCTCGTGGAGGATGTGGTGAGCGCTCTGTTCCCTGCGCGCGGGGAACATCCGCCCCGCCTATGGCTCCGCCACCTGCGGTGCCGGAAGCGGACCACCAGGACGACGACGACGACATCCCGGAAGGGACCGGGGTGAACCTGAGAGTGGCGGTACGTAGGCTCAAGGCCAGGAATACCGCCCCAGGACCCGATGGCTTGCCTGGCAAAGCCTGGGTCCTGGCCTCGAACTCTCGGGCCCCGACTGGAGGGCTCTAAGCGCATGCTTGGAGAGGCCAATTCCCGCTTCGTTGGAAGACGGGAAGCTGGTCCTCATTCGAAGCCAGGGCGCCCTGCGGACTCTCCGTCCGCATACCGGCCCGTGGTGCTGCTCGACGAGGTGGGCAAGCTCTTTGAAAGTAATTGCAAACCGCCTCGCCGAGCACCTTGCAGGACGGGCGGATCTTGCGGAACACCAGTTTGGTTTCCGCAAGGGCGCTACGGTGGACGCCATCATGCGCGTGAGCCCTCACGACGGGGATGCAGTGGCCAGGGGGTTGTATTGGCGGTGTCTCTCGACATCGCCAACGCCTTCAACTCCATGCCCTGGAGCTGCATTAGGAGGCACTCCGGTATCACCGGGTGCCGACCTATCTCCGTCGTATAGTCGGGGACTATCTGACGGACAGGGCCGTCATCTACCCCGGTCGAAACGGTGAGTGGAACCGGCGAGAGATGTCGTGCGGTGTCCCACAGGGTTCGGTTCTGGGGCCGCCCTGTGGAACATCGGTTACGACTGGTGCTGCGCGCCGACCTCCTACCGGCGTCAGCGTAGTTTGCTACGCTGACGATACGCTGGTACTGGCACAGGGGTCGTACGAGGCGGCGGCGGAAACTGACACGCGGGGCTGCGATAGTCGTTGAGAGGATCCGGCAACTGGGTCTCGGGTGGCTCTGCACAAGTCCGAGGCCATGCACTTCCATGGTCCTCGGAACAGGCCTACTGGGATCCTCAGTGATGGTAGGAGGGTATCCGTCGGCGTCGAGTCGACGTTGAAGCACTAGGACTCGTCCTGGACGGCCGATGGAACTTCGTTGAGCACTTCCGACGTTTGGCTCCCAAACTGGAACGGACCAGGGCTGCCTTCAGGCGGCTCCTGCCGAACCTGGGGACAAACGCCTCCTGCCAGGCTCTACGCGGGGATCGTGAGGTCCATGGCCCTTACGGGGCCCCGGTGTGGGCGCGTGGTTTGGCGCGGCTTGCCGTCCACCACCTAAACGCGCCCCAAAGGGTGGTTGCCGTAAAGATGGTTCGCGGCTACCGCACGATCTCCCGCGAGGCGGCGAGCCTCCTGCTGGATTGCCGCCATGGGATCTGGAGGCGATAGTCCTCGCGCGCCTGCACGAATGGCGCGCGGAGGCACTATGCCGGGGAAACCCGCTGCCGCGGCAAGTTGTCGCGCAGCAGGCAGACTTCCGGCATGATCTCAAGGCGACATGGAAGGCGACTGTCGCAACCCGTGCTGGGCACGCCACTATAGCGGCGATAAGACCCTCTTTGAGGTGGCTTGAGAGACGCCACGGTGTCCTCACCTTCCGCCTGACGCAGGTCCTCACCGGACACGGTGTGTTCGGGAGGTTCTGCACCGAATCGGGCGGGAGAAACGCCAGGTGCTCCCACTGCGAGGATCGACCGGAGGACACGGTGGAGCACACCGTGGAGGTGTGCCCTGCTTGGGCGGAGCACCGCCGTGTACTCGTAGCGGCGATAGGCGGCGGCGACCTCGCGTCCGGCCTGGTCGAAGCCATGGTCCGGGCGAGACGGAATGGGATGCCGTCACCACCTTCTGCGAAGCAGTGATGCTGCGAAGGAGGTGGCGGAGCGGGAGAAGGAAAGAGCAACAGCTTTCCTTCCCGGCCGCCGCGGAGACGCCCCGGGCGTCGGGGCTACGTCGTGGCCCCTGACCACCGTAAGCGCGGACCTGTGGACGGCGAGCAATGGTAGCTCGCCGTCCGTCCGTCTAACGACGACAGGCCGTGTCGACGGCGCGTTTTGTTCCACGCGCGCCTCAAAGAGCTGTCAGCAGCGTGAAGGGGCCCGCAAGGCCTGACGCCTGCCGGGGCTGCGGGCTGTTCGAAAGAGATACCGCGGCTCCGGAACGTAAGGGCACTGAAGGAACACGGATGGTTTTAGTCAGTAAAGTCGACACTCTTTCCGCTCCACCCACAGCGAAGGCGTCATTAGATGATTTTGAAAAAAAAAAAAAAAGGCCACTAGAACTATTAACTTTTTAAAATCAAAGTAAAAAAATGACTTTTATAAAGCTCGTTTTGGAAGTCAAGGCTATCCCATCGCTTCTACAAGTCCCTGTTGCGGGAAGAACTTGTGAGAAGCGGCAAGAAATATTATACTTCATTAGAATATTTTTCTCCCATTACTTACAATTTAACCTTATTATACGAGTACATGTAAATAATTAAAAAAACGTCTTAGGAAGCTCATTATATCTACGCATTATTATACTTTAAATAGTCAGCAAAATTTTAATAAATTAATTCATAAGAATGTTTTTATTGCTTTGAATTTATGCAAAGGGCAAATCAGTAATCATCACCGTTTATTAAAATTATAATATTTTCATACGTATTGATTAGTTTTTCAACATGTAAATTTCCTCTGGATGTTTTATTTCACCAGAAAGTACGTGATATACTTAAATTTGAATTTATAATATTTAAAATTGAAATTAAAATAATTATATCATCATTATATATCATTAGCGCTGGCGGACTTTGTTTGCTCACGAACAATGAAATTTTAGGAAGGGCTCCTGAGCTATCACCGCTTATAAGGAATTTATATACTCGTACACAGACTTAACCCTATAAGGGTTCCTTGGTGTTTAACAACGGAACCCTAAAAATGCACGTAGTAGCATTAGAGTGCGGTATAATAATGCATATCGCATTCTGATGAAACTGCCTAAATATTGTAGTGCGTCGAGAATGTTTGTTAACGTCAGTATGTCAGATTATTAGATCGGTTAATGATCTCGGGTTGCAGCTTTTTGGTCCCGCATCCGCGATTCTGAGAACGAGATCCTCGGAGTTTGCTACGAGTTCTCAGAAAATCCCATGCTAAAATACTGGTGAGTCGTGCATCGCGACAATAACTGAAAATAGATAGTACGAACCCCTTTTAGGGGAAATTTTAAAATTAATTTATGATTTCAGTTGAATTGTCTTTTAATTTATTTTATCCTAATAGTTACATTTTTATTTTGTTTTTAACATTTAGGTAGTGATATTTGAAATGGCTGAAAAAAAGCCTGAAATAAATGACTATTTTTATTATTATTATTATATATAAATAATTTTAATCACATCATTGCTATTTATTTCTTTTTAAACTTAAAAATTACAATAATAAAGGTCGTGTTGTTTCGGATTAGTTTACCAACACAGGCCGTTGGCCCCCATACATAGATCATAGATCGGTCGAGCGTCAGATCCGAGTCTGTATGCGAGTGGTAGTCGAATGATACTGTTCTAATGTATCTATGTGTATGTAAAATTGTGTGTTTTTTGTTTTCATTGTTATATGTGAGTTTCGTAGTGACAGACGATTGTTTTTGATGCAAAAAATTACAGACAGTTCTGTAAGGGGAAATACGCTATGGCTACTCACTTAGGGCCTGCGCTCAAAGACGGCACGGCATGGCACGGCGTGTTAAAGGATTTTTTCGTAGAAAATAAGATTTTCGACGTTACTTTAATGAACTTAGAACTGACATTCCTTTATTTCAACACGAATAGACCGAAACGTCTCGCGTGACATCGCGGCATGCTGCTGAACGTCACGGCATTCCATGGGATGCCGCGGCACGCCGCTGCATCACGTGAAACGCATAGGTTACTTTATGTTGTTAAAGGAATGTGACTGCTAAGTAAATGAAACAAGGTTGAACTTTTAAACAGCACAGTGCTAATCTGAGTTAGTGCCCGAACGCGGCTGCTTTTGTCACGACGCGGATTGCCACAGGATCCTTTGGAATGCCGCGGGATACCACATCATCATTCGGCATGCCGCGGGATGCCACAGGATCCTTCGGCATGCCGTGCCGTCTGTGAGAGCCTTAAGGTC
The DNA here is from genome assembly GCA_029286625.1 of Parnassius orleans. Taxonomy (NCBI): domain Eukaryota; kingdom Metazoa; phylum Arthropoda; class Insecta; order Lepidoptera; family Papilionidae; genus Parnassius; species Parnassius orleans. Next base: position 1,115,478 of record JAGSMP010000263.1, on the reverse strand, counting down.
CGCTGGTGGCCCGAGTTGCTCTTCGTTTACATGAAAAAATAATCTTTTAGGTCTTTACCTATGAAATTCTCGTTTTGTCGAACTAGTAATTTTGAATTGTTACAGCTAAGGTTTGACTTGAAAATCTAATATCAAATTAATTTTCTATTTAAAGCAAGTTATTCTATATAATATAAGTTATTTAACGTAATACTGGCTGTATTAAAGCTGTTCATAACCTGTAGTATACATGTTCATCAGTTAGGCTGTTAGCGCGTTTGTCACCCTCTTTAGTTAACGGAGGAATTTCTATACTTTACGATATGTAAATATTACGCATTATAAAAATGGTCCTACTTTATTCCATACTACATTGTTTGTTAATAAAGGTAAAATAAAAACTTCAATAGCTTTATTACAAACAATAACAACATATACATATTTTACTAAACAACACCACAACCATATCCATTAACAGGTCCAGCCCATCCAGTACCGTATCCAAAACCATTGGAAGCTATTGGACCATAGTTCAATCCATTTGTTGGCCACCCTAATCCAGCAGCATTCGGTAAAGTGTTCTCGCTCACGATCCCCACATTTCCATTGCCGCAACTATACGAGACAGCACCAGCCCCAGAAGTGGCCAAAGCACCTTCTAATCCAACTGTGCTCAAAAATGGCAGTTCACCTCCGACTGCCAGGATACCTTCGATTGCGTTTTCAGATATAACGGAAACTCCATACGGTGAAACCGGTGACGCGCTTGAGATAACAAAACCACCGCCGTATGAGGGTGGGGACGCAAGAAGGTCACATGCTCCTAGGAATGGGACAGTACCAGCACATGGAGCAGAAGCTAATGAATTTTCGTAAGCAATGCCCGGAGCCCAGCCCAAACCGTCAGCGATGGGCAGGCCTGCTGACCATCCTGAATTAGGGCAATAGGCAGTGATCGTCTGTAAAATAAAATTAACAATTGTAATATACTTAACATTCTAAGATTTTATAATATGTTCAATGTTTAATTATTATGAATCATGTGGACATTACCTTAAAAATAAATACTTGTGCGCAAAGCAGGAACAAAGTTGTCGCTGACATTGTTTACAAATTTTTGTTTACTGCCTATAATGATGACTGGAACTGAATGATTGACGATATCCTTCTTCAATGATTTATACATAAAATATTACTTGTATAAGCAATATTTCAAGGTGTTGACTCATGTGTTCTTGCACGCACTTACGCTGCCGAGTATGATAAAATGAAATAATTTATTTTAAATTACATTTAAAATAAATTGTAATGAAATACTTGTAATGAAATTTTTAATCATTTCGCAAATTAATTTTAATACTATATTTTATTTTATAGTGTTTGACAACACACCACTTGAATCAATCGCATGGCAAAGTTATACTTATCACATATAAATAACGCGAAGCTTCAATGGAGCCCCCATATATCAAAGTTAGCTAGCAGATTTAGTTCTGCAGCATATTCTGTAAAAAAGACTACAAATCTTACCAGTGTGGAAACAGCTAGACTTGTTTACTTTAGCTATTTCCATAGCATAATGTCGTATGGTATTTTGCTATGGGGACACGCGACTGACACTGAAATTATATTTGTTTTACAGAAAAGGGCCATAAGAGCAATCTATGATTTAAAACCTAAAGAGTCGCTCCGACAAAAATTTAAGGAAATTAATATATTAGCTTTGGCCTCTCAATACATTTATGAAAATGTAATGTACGTACACAAAAATAAAAGTAGTTATACAAAAAGAAGTAATATTCATTCTGTAAATACTAGGAACAAACACAAGCTAGTAGTACCAGTTACTCGACTCCACCGATTCAGTAATTCATTCTTGGGGCGATGTATACGCTTTTACAACAAAATCCCAGAAAATATACAAAATTCGACCTGCTCAAAATTCAAAAACTTTATTAAACATAGTTTGTATAAAAAGGGTTATTATAATTTTAAGGAATTTATGGATGATAATAACCCCTGGGAATGAGGTGTTCGCTACCAAGCTATTTCTAATTTGCTTTGTGTGGTTAATTGTGTAACATACATGATTGTAAGCTGTTATTTAAAAAAAAACGTCCCGCTGGGTTTCTTGCTGGTTCTTCCCAGGACAGAGGTTTTTTTTTCGAACTTAAGTAACTTGTAATTAAACAAAAGAGTGACTTTCAATAAGTATTATTTATAATCTATATTGAATAAAAAAGTTTCTGTTTCTGTTTCTGTTTCTATAAGAGGAAGTATTTCACATAATAAACCACGCTTGGCAGACAAATTGGTGATCGCTGTAACAACCGTGCCGCCGACAAACCGCGATAACTTAGGGAAAAAGCTTTCTCTGAAATTGTTTATGATTGTATATTTAGAAACTATAAGCTTGTAGTGCTTGTCTATGATCCCACCCAACAGTAAGCGGTATAGTTCAGGTGATAAATCGCATTAGATTAGAAGTTGTCTCAATGTAGTCCACATTGTATTCGGAGAAATATACTTTTTTTTTAATTTTTAAACCAATGTTTGACTATCCCACCTGATGGTAAGTGGTGACATAGCCGAAGAGGGTAATACGCACTGACTAAGCTTAAAAACGGTGTAGTGGCGGTGTAAGAATATCCACTACCCAATATCATCCCGTGGGTGTCGTAAGAAGCGACAGAGGGAAACAAATCAGGGGATGGGCAGCAGCGTCTTCCAAAAAACGTCTAAAAATAAAAACTGCGGTTGCCAACCCGCTTGCCAATCGTGGCAACTATGGCAAATATCTTCCCTGTGAGGCAATCTATAGGGGAGCCCCATTTTCAGCAGTGGACTTATATAAGCTGTAACAGTAACGGTAGCTTAAAATAAATCTTAATTAGTCTTGCCTTGAAGATACCCACATTCGGTTAGGAAGACAGATGCTAGAAAATCATTCCAAGGTTTTTCTGTATGCATTATATAAACGGTAAATACCATTTTATAAAACGAAAGTGACAAACGAACTTACAGTCCACTTCATGGTAAGTGGCTACTCCTGCAAACTTACAACCGACTTGAAACATAGAAGGCTTAGATAAAGGCTTAGATAAAACGTGCAAGGATAGATGCTTCGCCACCTCAGAAGACCCCCTTTTTCCCGGAATACAGCAGTGCTCGCACTGCTGCTCGACGGAAATGAAATGCATGCATTAATGTTCATGAAAAAAAATATCGTGAATAAACCTGCCAGTCTGAGAAATTAAAAAAATCCTAGGACATGTTTAGCCGGATAAGATACTTTAGGAGAGCGCGGCCTAGAAATGAGAATACACCTGTGTCCAGTAATGGCCATATCGTATTTATTATTTATTTATTTAAACTTTATTTTCACACCAAGTTTTCCATAAAGCCAGACTTTATGGAACAAGACTTTTTCTACCAGCCTACCTTCAGGGTAAAGAGAAGCAGAGAATATATTATGGGTGTGAAATGCAAACTACTACGGTAAAGAACTATGTCAATTTTTTTAAAGAAGAATGGGCAAATGAGCATGCGGCTCGCCTAATGGTAAATGCCGACCGCGGCCCATGAACAACTGCAACACCAGGGGAATTTCAGGTGCATTGACGGCCCTTAAAGTCAAGGAGTAAGCCCGTTTCTTGAAGGTCTCTAAGTCGTATCGGTCCGGAAAAGTCGCCGGTGGTAAACGATTCCAGATAGGAATCGTGCGAGGAAGAAACCTCCTAGTAAATCGCACAGTAGTAAACCGCTAAGCAACCGGATGATGTGGATGGTAACGTGAGTTTTGTCACGATGTGTAATCCAAGCTATTTCTCAGAGCACTCTCCCTGGTAAGCGACATAAAATAAAAAGAGATGCAATATCTCTTCGCAGCGCCAGTGAATTGGGCCGATTGGAGAGAACTCGATCGTCGATGATTCGTGGCGCTCTGCGCTTGATGCGGTCAAGTGGAAGGAGCTGCCACTGGGGAGCCCCGGCCCAGAGTTGAAAACAATATTCTATGTAAGGCCGAACCTACGCCTTGTAAAGTTGCAAGTGGTGTACGGACATGAAATACTATCTCGCTCTGCTGAGCGCGCCACGCTTTTTAGAGGCCTATTTAGCCTTCTCTTCCAAATTACCACGAAACTGCACGTCATTCGATATGTCGACGTCGAGGATTCCGATACTGGCTGAGGCAACAAGGAGAATGCCCTAAAACTGAGGCGATACGACAAAGGGGTTCTTTTTAGCGGTAAACGCGCAAACTTGCGTCGTCTTCTGGGGATTGAACTGGACTAGATTTAGTCGCCCCCAATTCGAGACACACTCAACATCAGACACAAGTTTGTTCCGGTACTCGGCGACGTTTTCCCGAGAAATATTGTCACAGCCGGTGTATATAGCATCACCAGTGATGTCATCCGCATAGCAATGAATGTTACTGAATTGCAACATATTGATACTGTCATTTATGAACATGGCCGTCTATTAAAATATAAATATTAAATAATATAGCCTAGTCACTATATTATTTAATATTTAACAAATAAAGATCTTTTCTAAGGATCTTTCTTGAGGCTTAGTTATAGGCCGTTTGTAATATTTATGGCGTGATTGTCCTAGTTAGGACCTTTATTTACGTTGTGTTTATTTAGTAAATTAGTTTTTTAGGTGTGTCACCTCTAAGGACTAAGAAAGAATTTAAAGATTGTCTATACTCCTCAGACGGGAACACAGCAATGCAAACATGCACCTAGTAAAATTTACAACGAGTCCGTAACCTCTGGGTTACTACGACTTTTATTGTATTGCAAGCACCTTACTTTAACTTGTCTAGAGTTTTGTACATTATAAGTTTTTAGATATGTAGCCCAGCTTGTATAATAAATAGCATGGTGATAACATTTTGTTTAACGGTTAGACTTCTACGTAACACTATAGTGAAAGTCCCATCCATAGCCCTCCTTAGATTTTTGTGTGATGCTTGTTCAGACTGACAGACAGAAATACAGATTGCTCAGGTGTAGTACTAGCTGTACCTGCGACTTCGTTCGCGTGGACGTTCGTAAAGTGGTGTCGTTAATACAACAAGAAGTTTTTTTTTATGGACCATGAAGTTTAAGAATGACTAACTGATGTGGTCGCTTAGTATATTACTTTATTTATTATGTAAGACAGAAAACCCTTAACAGTTTAACAGGGGCCACCGGTGGATCGGATGGGAGTAGCCATACGCCTCTGTCAAAGTTAATGTCCACGTGGTCCTATGCGTACAATAAACCTAGTTGCAGCTGCACTGCTCACTAGACTAAATCTAGTTCTTTTTAAATAGAATAAGGGTGACAAACGAGCACACAGTCCACCTGATGGTAAGTGGATGCTGTGGCCCATAAACATCACTTATCCTCAATTAAGGATCCAAATACAGATGCGTACCCCTTAGGACTGAGATGAAATGCCTTGTTTCCAGTAAAAAGAGTCTCCGGTTCTCTACACTCACAATACGAAACACAGCAGCATTAAGTGCTATTTTATGCTGGTATTCTGTGAGAGCGTGGTCCTACCCCGGTCAAACTGATCTATTCATGCTGCAACCACAATATAGCTGCATCATGTTTCTACCACTTAATAAAAGCGTTTTGCGCGACTGAGTCAAAATCCTACAAAAATGCCGAATTGTTCAGATTTGTTGCAAAAAGATATCTGCCACGTTAATTTTTAGTGAGCTTCTTTGTGACATACAATTTCTTTTTGTGCGCAGGCGCAGGCCAAAAGTTATAGACAGGTTAAGGACAGATAGACAGATAAGGTTTGACTTGCGATTCTAATAGCAAATAAATTTTGTATTTAAGGCAAGTTATTTTATATAATATAAGTTATTTAACGTAATACTGGCTTTATTAAAGCTGTTGATAGCCTGTAATATAACATGTACATCAATTAGGCTGTTAGCGCGTTTGTCACGCTCTTTTGTTAACGGAGTAATTTCTATACTTTACGAAATGTAAATATTACGCATTATAAGAATGGTCCGACTACATTCCATACTACATTTTTTTTAATAAAAGTAAAATGAAAACTTCAACAGCTTTATTACAAACAATAACAACATATACATATTTTACTAAACAGAACCACAACCACATCCATTAACAGGTCCAGCCCATCCAGTACCGTATCCAAAACCATTGGAAGCTATTGGACCATAGTTCAATCCATTTGTTGGCCACCCTAATCCAGCAGCATTCGGTAAAGTGTTCTCGCTCACGATTCCCACATTTCCATTGCCACAACCATACGATACAGCACCAGTCCCAGAAGCGGGTAAAGCACCTTCTAATCCAACTGTACCCAGAAATGGTAGTTCACCTCCGACTGCCAGGATACCTTCGATTGCGTTTTCAGATATAACGGAAACTCCATAAGGTGAAACTGGCGACGCGCTTGAGACAACAAAACCACCGCCGTATGAGGGTGGGGAGGCAAGAAGGTCACATGCCCCTAGGAATGGGACAGTAGCAGCACATGGAGCAGAAGCTAATGAATTTTCGTAAGCAATGCCCGGAGCCCAGCCCAAACCGTCAGCGATGGGCAGGCCTGCTGACCATCCTGAATTAGGACAATAGGCAGAGATCGTCTGTAAAAGAAAATTTACCATTGTAATATGCTTAACATTCTAAGATATAATATGTTCTGTGCTTAATTATTATAAATCCTGTAGACATTACCGTAAAAAGAAAGACTTGTGCGCAGAGCAAGAAAGTTGTTGCTGACATTGTTTACAAGTTATTGGTTACTGCCTACAATGATGACTGGAACTGAATGATTGACAACATCCTTTTTCAATTATTTATTCCTAAAATATTACTTGTATAAGCAATATTTCAAGGTATTATGTCATGTATTCTTGCAGGCAGTTACGTTGGCGAGTATGATAAATGAAATAATAGATCAAAAATGAATTCCATTATATGTAACGAAATTTTTAATTATTTCACAAATTAATTTTTATACATTATACCAGTGTTTTTGAAATAATAGATCAAAAATGAATTCCATTATATGTAACGAAATTTTTAATTATTTCGCAAATTAATTTTTATACATTATATCAGTGTTTTATATTCGTGTTTGATAACACGCCACTTTAATCAATCACATATAAATAAAATTTAAGTTCATGTCTGTAATGCCGAAATAACTTTCTTTTTATTAAGCTGAGGGGTTTGGTTCTTTGCATGTCATTAATAATGTTTGTAATATGTGTTGTTAAAGATATTAACCATATTTTCATCTGTGATGTCTTTAAGGGTAGAAGTGTCAAAAATAATGAAACGCATGTGTCTTAGTTTTAATCTCAAGCCTAAATACAAATTTTAGTCGATCCACATTTTAAGGGTGCTATTCACCCTGTGGATCACTTTGAGAGTGTGGAAATTTTGTAAAGTTCGGAAATGTGTGTTATCAATAACTACCATAATTTCATTTTAAGTGTGTCCTCACCACCATGCAAGTTAGAAAGCTATTTTTTTCCACGCATTCATCACTCTTGAGTGATTAAGATTAACACTTTACGGTTATGTATTCGAAAAATTAAAAATCGATTTCCAAAACTAATTGTACCAATTTTAAAGTTACAAAATTTATTTAATCTTTTTTCACCATACAAATATGAAATCGACCCGTAAAATAAAAAGTGTCGTACATACTCTTACACCTCATTTTACCCTTTGAGGGCTAAAATTTTTCATAATCCTATTTAAGTTAATGCCTAAGTAATAAATGGAAGCTATATTGTCACAATTTCATGATTCTACGTCCAGCGGTTTGAGCTGTGCATCATATCCATAGAATACTATAATATATACTGTAGGGAATGAGGGTAAAAAAATAAAAGGAAATACGAACAAATGAAGGTAGTAGTATAAAGTATCGCGCAGACGGATAAGAGGCATCAGTCGGTAATTCAACGAGTCTCTTTGTCGTTACTATGCCCGTTGGGGTGTTCTACTAGTGTAGGCAAGGACGATCGTGTTGCTGAGAGGATGCTCTGGGTTACATTGAGATGGGTAGTGATGCTGTGGGTTTGCATTCTTTGCCGTTATCATGTAATTGGGTCCCGATAGTAAGCAGGGTTTGTTACTGAGTAATATTCTTTTATTTAAATAATTTTGAAAATAGTTTCTAACATCGGAAGTGGGATTAAAGCTTTTTCTTGTAGTTCTACATTTTAGTTTCTAACATCAGAAGTGGGATAAATTCCCTGTTATCGTCCACATAATATAACCTTCGAATAGTGTGAGGGTCATTAGGTTTGTGAAAGACTACGATGCGCCTTGCGTTGTTGCCTTTGTTTTGTTAAATGTCATAACGAAATTTGCTGTCCTATTTACGACATTGTCGTATCATTAAAGTATAGAGTAAAGGAGACAGTTTCTTTTTGTATGGAGAATGGGCCCACCAAAAACTGTGATGACTCGTAATGAAATATATGTAGATTTATTCCTTATAATATCTAGATTACTATAGTAATATTAGTTGTACCATATATAAAGGGAATACTGAGAAAATAACAATCAAACGGCAATCTCATTATAACCTAAAATGCCATACGGGCAACTGTCTAATACCCAGTTTTTTATTGATATCCTATGTTATAATAGTGCACTGTGAATAATAAACAGTATAAAAAAATTGTAGGTTCTTCGAATTCTTAAGTACTACTTGGTGGATGGAATTTTTTTTTAGTCGTACCGGAGTAAACAGTACGAATAAACAGACGCGGTGATGTATTGATTCTTGACTGTATTTATTATTTACTAGCTGGAGGCATGAAAATAGCCTGTTTATTCCAAATGGAAATGGGATATTTTTTTAATTAAAGGAAATTGAGCATAATTATCCGTCAGGGATGCAGACTTTTGAAAAGAAACTGAGCTAAATTGATTCGTCAGAGATGCAGTTTTCTGAATTGAAAGGAAACTGAGCCAAATAAAATATCCGTCAAAGATGCAGCCTTTTGAGTTGAAAGGAAACTGAGCTTAATAGGTCCGTCAGAGGTGCAGCATTTGGAATTGAAAAGAAACTGAGCTAAATAGGAAATTTTGAATTGAAAGGGAAGATCTGTGGGAATTCTGATTAATTGATTGTGGGAATTTTGGAAAAAAAACTAACTGAACACTATTTTAAGACGCTACTGTACACAATGTTATATGTTTTCCATGAGAGAAGCACGGTTTTTCTAAGTTGACCCCCGCTACCTGTAACGTTTGCCCTTGCGCTTTATTAATTGTCATTGCAAAACTGAGCTTAATAGGAACTGCAACCTTTGAATTGAAAAGGAAGATCTGGGAATTATAGGATCCGTGGTATAATAACATTTTCACCTTTTCCTACGCCTGTCAAAATTGTAGCACCGATTATGTTCCGTCCAAGATGTGTCACACGCAGCCTTGTCCCGTTACATAACCGAGGAGCATCTAAATTTCGCATTAGCATGACTGGGACGCCTAATTTTAATTGAAGCTTATGTGAGGGCACACCTGACAACTCTAGAGAATTTAGAAACTCTACGGGATATGAAGTGCTCTGTTCTGTGTCCATAACTGTGTCTACTGACAAATATTCTGTTATTTCTCCTGCTACTTCGCTTAATATATCTGAATTTATTTTGTTAACGCTCTCATTTTTTGGTGCAAGAATCGCCCTTTCACATAACCATTTGTCTTCATGCATGTTGTTCGTTAAATCTGAATAAACGCTCGCAATTAATTCGGAATGACTCTGCACTAAATTACAAAAATCTCTCGTCAATTTAACGCAGCCCTCAGCATCCGTTTCCAACCGCCCATCGCCAATTTTTAATAGTGTGTCAGCATAGTTTCCAGCATTGATATCATTATACAAATGCACTCTCATATTTGTAGTTAAACTGAATTTTGTCACCTTGTTCCATAAAATAGACGACTTGAGACATGCTTTAATTTCATCTGCAGGTGTGCCTTTTGAATGACAGGTAAAGTTTATGAAAGTCACCAGCCAGTAAAACCACCATTCCTCCCATTACATCGATATTGCTGCGCAAATCCTGGAGCGTTCGATTTAGTGCTTCTACAGCTTTTTTATGCGACATTGTACTTTCGTCCCACACTAAAAGTTTGCATTGTCGTAGCATTATACCTCGTGCACTATTTTTGCTAAAGTTGCAGATCGGCGATTCTTCCTGGGCTAGTTTTAGAAGGAGTTTTAAAACAGAATGTGCAGTGCGTCCCCCGCTTAGCAGCGTGGCGGCTATACCGGAGGAAGCTACGGCCACAGCAATGTTTTTATCTTTCCGTACTTGCGCTAATAATAAATTTAACAAAAATGTCTTCCCAGTTCCTCCAGGGGCATCTAAAAGAAAAGTGCACCATTTCAGATTCAATTTGTCCTAATACTTTGTCAAAACTGTTCGGGAAGCAAGCGGGTACAAATTCGGCTACTTGCTGCTGCAAAGCTGGTATATCGTAGTTTGTTTCACGTATAATTTCATCACTTAGTTCATTTTCGGTTGTTCGTTGAGGGCTTATCATTCCAAAGTCTCTTAATTTTTTGCCTACCATTGCCATTACTTTATCTTCAATTTTTCCAAGTGCTTCATTATAAACGTGTTCATTGTATGTCATGTTCGCGTGTGTCTGCTGTAACCTTCGCAAAATATCTTCCGCCATGTACTCTTTATATTTGTCCCACAATTTATGTGCATTAGATAGCCCGCAAGATGATATGAGAGTTGCATAAAGATCCCTAATTTTGGCTGGTGACTGGCACTGCACAGCTTCCTCCATGGTTTCATCCCAGTGATTATCGTTTTCTAAAAGATGCAGAGCTTCACATGCTTCTCTATAAGTTGCGCATTCCTGACCGTTGACAGTTTTAAGGTCTTTATATCCTGTAGGACCCCGAACACAGTGCAGCAGCAATCATAAACAAAACATTCAAAATTAGTTACATGGACGGTATACACACGACCAAGGGCATCTGATGACTTTACACGGGCCAATTTGCAACAGGCGCGCCTTGAATACGGCGTTTCCACTCCTTCCTAGATGTGTTCCAAGTATAATAGCGGGGACTTCAGAATATAACAACGTTTTGCAAAGGGGTCGGTTTGACAAAGTTGAAAGAAGGCTGTTAGTGTAGTTTTGGCGGTGATGCAATTTTTCTGGAAATTTCTTTCGGTGAAATATACACGCTCTCCATTTTCTAAGTGCACAGCAAGGTGAGTAACTGTTGGGTGCCTTTCGTGTAAAGGGAAGCCAAGGAGACGCCACGCTGCCTCGTTACTGCTGACATAAAGCCCTGCTTGAAAGGTCTGTACTTCATTAACGGGATTTGCCTCACCTTCACTCCTGAGATTAAATATTGCTTGGTCGCTTCCTTTATTTATGTACTTACAGATATACTTGATTGCGCGGACAGAGCTACATGCTTCTACATTAATGTCGGCATTAAACATTTTACATAGAATGGGCGAATACAGGACAATCCAGCTGTTACCTAAGGTTTCGAACGCTCCAGAGCGAGATTTGATTGTAACTTTCCTGCCACCATCTTCGGGAGCTCTGCGTCTGTATAAAGGGTAGCCATTGTCATTGTGCACTGTTTCTTTTAATAGCTGTTTAGGGAATTTCTTTGTACATTTTCCTTCTTTCATACATGGCGATATTGAATTTCGTGCTCCACATGGACCGTGAATCATATTTCGTACGATGGTATCATACAATTCTTTATCTTGCTCAGGATCCGGAATCTCGGCGCTTATTATGTCGTCTATTTGGCTGGGCCGCAACTTCTCTTAAGCCATATTAGAATGTGGGCATGCGGTAATCCTCTTTTGCCATTCAATTGAATACATCAGCACTGCACCTCCGAAAATTTTCCTTTGTTAATTACATACATTAATTTTTGTACTTTTAATCTAAATACTCTAGCAACTAAATCGTGTCTGTCAGTACTTTTTTGGCCCGGCATTAGCTCCTCGGTTATTTCTTTCCATGTGGGATTGCAAGTAAAAGTAACAAGAAGATCAGGTCTTCCATAATTTCGTACATAGGCGAATGCGTCTTGTGTGTACTCATGTAGGTAGCGGGACTGTTAACGAATGATGAGGGCAGAATTACCATTTTACCTAAATCTTTGGGTTTACATTGGCGTCGCTAGAAACTGCATCTTGTAAATGTATATAATTCTCAAAGCGCAGGTTTTTTTGGTTTAAATATATATAACGGAGACGTTCACTTTCTACCTTCACATACATGTCTACCAAAAATTGATGAAATAATTGTCTACACCGGCTAAGAGGTTAAAATCATTTTCTCGCAACATCATATGATACGCATAAAATCCATACATGATACTTTTTGTTCGAGTAGGCTCCTTTGTGACCAGGTTAATGAGTGGAATTTGAAAATGATAACCCTCTTGTCCTTTGCAATAAATCAATGGGTATTGAAGAGCGTCATAAAACTTGTGTGTATCGGCTACCCGTTGCAACGTAACATCACGTGCTCGCAAGACAATGTCTCGTGAAGAAAATTGATCACCACTAATTACGGCTGCTATTTCGTTTATCAAAGGTGCATTGTAGCGCCTTTCATGCTCTCCTCGAGGGTCCGATCTGCGTGAATGACGACTTTATAATCCTCTTCAGGTAGGTTTTCTAAAGCAGTTTTAAATGTTTTGACTAAAATGTTACGTTTATGCAAGAATCTTTGAATTTTGAACACTGTGTCTCTCTCAACTCCCTGGATAAATTGGCAGCGACGGTCTAACTCAATTTCTTCGTCACCCATAAAATATACTTGTAAAAATTTATGCTGTTCGTTTTCAGCTGAAAAAGTGAACCTATTCTATGATAAATTTGCCTTGCACCGTAAATGTAGGCGAAAATCCCGGCATTATTATTTCCCGGTCAACTCCGAAGGACGTCATTTGAAAGCATGAGTTATATTTCCGGATCCTGTGTAAAAAGCACCGTGACTCATTAGCATCATATAAAAAGAGAGTTTTCAAATGTTCTTCTGGTTCCCCAAGTAACGGAAGAGATACTTTGCCATTGGAACAGCACATGCCTGCGGTCTCATCTTTCCATTTTAAAGCGCTGCAAAATCGACACGCCTTGTCCATCAGTCCGATAACAACTAACCTGTGATTTTTATAATCAATCAACGGATCATAATTGAATGCTGCGTCATTAAAAACCGACCAATTGTTTCTTTGAAAATTTTGTCGACGTTCAGCTTGGAGCTGTGCATTTGTTTCTCTTCGCGCCTGTGTCTGTTCTGGTGTTTCAGATGCCCTTATAATAGATTGACGTTCAGCTTGCTCAATGAGTCTGTGTTGAGTTTCATCAGGTGTTTCCGCGGCTCTTAAAGCGGCCTGACGTTCCGCTTGTTCGAATAGCCTTTGCTGACTTTGAGCAGGTGTTTCAGTAGCTCTTAAAGTAGATTGACGCTCTGCCTGTTCAAGACGCCTTTGCTGACTTTGATCAGGTGTTTCAGTAGCTCTTAAAGTAGCTTGACGCTTTGCCTGTTCAAGACGCCTTTGCTGACTTTGAGAAGGTGTTTCAGAAGCTCTTAAAGTAGCTTGACGCTCTGCCTGTTCAAGACGCCTTTCCTGACTTTGAGAAGGTGTTTCGGAAGCTCTTAAAGCAGCCTGACGCTCTGTATGTTCAAGATACCTTTGCTGACGTTGAGAAGGTGTCTCAGATGCTCTAAAAGTAGCCTGACGCTCTGCTTGTTCTTGCCTTCTCAGTTCAGCATCTTCTAAAGATTCTAGCGATCGAGCTAATCTTTTCACTTGTCTTTGAGAAGATACTCTTGAAAGGCTGGACTTACGTTTGCGAGGCATTATGAAGTAAGAAAAAACCTATTTATAAAAAAACGTTAAAATACCTAAAAGGAATTAAATTTCCTTTTAAATATTTTTTTTTAAAAGCAAATCCAAAATACCTAAAAGGAATAAATATTCATTTTAAATATTTTTTAAAAACAAAACAACAAAACCAATTCAAGACACAACACGAATCCGAAAACGATAGCCAAAAAAAATCGAATCAACTTAAACCAAATCACAAAACAAATCGCAGAAAACTGAAATCGAAAGCAGTAGTCAATATAAATATAACCAACGAAAAAAGAAGTAAGTGTATAGGTACCGTATACACTATCTATACTATTAATATTCCTTTGAAATATTGTTAAACAACCTAAAACAACGAAAACCAATTCACGATTCTAAATAAACAAAATCCAAAATCAAAGCCAGAGTCTAAATATGTATAAAGGAATACCAACCAAATCAACAAAACCGATCCAAGAAAATACACAAATCCGAAAATGAAAGCCAATATAAATCCATTCAACCTTAACCAAATCACAAAGCAAATAACAAACAACTGAAATCGAAAGCAGGTAGTCGAATAAGCTACGAAATAGAAACATTTTAAGCGTATAGGTACCGTATGCACTATAAGTTGACGCGCGGCTCAACGGCGGGAGTTAAGTACATGTCAGGAAACATTTCGTTACCGCGTTTTAAAAACCTAGTAACGACATCTAGCGGAATCAATTTAAACTATGTATACGTTAGTTAATAAGAACTCTCAAAAAATATTTTTCTTATAATTTTGCACAATTTTTCTTATTGTAATACCGATTCATTCATAACCACATATAAGAACTGTATTCATTTCCGTTCAATAAATATTACTAAGGCTTATTAATAAGGCTTACTAAGAACTGTTTCTACCATTGTTAAGTAATAGTTAAGGGTGAAAGCGTGACAGGTGGTGATAGTATTTCTGATCCATACTTATAATCACGCCTGTAACCCTTGCGGGGTAGGCAGAGCATCAACGGATTACTTAATATCGTCTGCGAGGTTATCGCCTATTCTGTGAATTACGATGCACCAAAACAATTGAAGAAAATCAGCTGGTTAATTTTATGTTTTTTATCGCTCTCTTCCCGGTCCTGCGTGGAAAAATGCAGATCCATACATTTTTTATCTTAAATTCGGTAAAAAGACATAATAATCCAGATATTCTGACCTTCTGTCTTGAGAATCACGGTGGCGCCACCTAGCTGAATTTAATTTTGCAACATATTCGATTTTCCCACGGGAATGATAAGTTTTTCCGCTGAAAAAGTAGCCTATGTCACTCTACAGCCACCGAACTATCCCCATAGAAATAATCATGCCATGCCGACGCTCTGTTGCGACGTGAAAGAAGGACAAACAAACAAACAAACAAACAAACACACTTTCGCATTTATAATATTAGTATGGATTGTGGTGTATTGAATACTAAGCACAGAATACATTACAAATGTATTCAAGTGAAGCAAAAAGTAAGCCAAAAATATGCTCAACTAATTCTAAAAACAAGCACACATGTACTTATTTATCTAATATCATTTGCCACCAGAAACACGGTTTTAGGTGCATGTGTGCGTCCAACAGTGAACTTTTAAGGGGTGTTTTGCGAGTTTTACCTCTACAGCGATTGAGAAAATAAATAGCACGTAAGATGTTTTGAACTGGTCGTGTTAGGATAAAAAAAAATCTGTATTGTCACTGTATTTGTTATTGTAAAATCATCATATTCTTAAAGCAGTCTATTATGAGTATCACAGGCCGCGAGGTGCAGTGCCAGAACATTCTTTTAATATGTGTTGATTGATTAGCATGTTTACATCCAACCACAATTGAAGCTAAAATGTAAAATTCTCGAGTAGCAGTCTCGTACCGGTAAGCTCAGTGTGGGGCGGCTACCCTCTAGATGGAGTGACGACCTGGTAAGACATTCAAAAAGTCGATGGATGCAGGTGGCTCATTAACATAATAAAGAAGATGAGAGTGTACGTTAGGGAAATCCCTATACTGTAGCGAATTTAATTAGGTACTTATGGTTGTTATAAGGTATTTATGATTTTCAAAAAAATGTTTTATAGACCCAGTTTAAACCATCAACAATAAACGGTGAAAGAAGAAAGCGGATATTATGGATATAATATGTCAGGAAAAATAATATAATAATATAAAATCATGATAATATAATGCAGGAAGTCTACGGATACAGGTGGCTCAGGACCGTGCTTTGTATAATTCCTTGGGGGAGGCCTATGTTCAGCAGTGGACTTGTGTAGGGCTGTAATGTGAAGAAGTTTTAAACTAGTTGTGTACGGATACGGCTCGACCGGGGTAGGACACGCTCTCACGGAAAACGCTTCCAGCGTAAAATAGTAGCTTAATCCTCCTGTGTTTCGTATGGTGAGTGTAGAGAACCGGAGTCCTTTTTTACTGGAAACGAAGCACTCCATCTTAGTCCTCAGGGGTGACAATGCATCTGCATTTTGATTCTTAAACGAGGATAAATGTAGATGTCTATGAGCCACAGCATCTACTTACCATCAGGTGGACCGTGCGCTCGTTTGTCACACTTATTCTATAAAAAAATACAAAAGGAGATTGTCAATTGAAAGAGATACGAAAAGGTACCAGAGCATCTATTCAACTTGCTCGGCGTTTATTTATAAATTAGGCGCTTTATTTATAATAAGGCACATAGTAGAAACAGGTCAAGTAAGCAACAATAATTACAAGTTTTATTTATTATTATTCCTCATCATTACAACAATTCACTGCTGAACATAGGTCTTCTCTAAATTAAATATATAATGTAAAATATTGTATAGCCCTTCCGTCAACTGCCATCGCGTTTCGTCCCGTTTGGTGTCGTAAAAGTGGTAACAGAATAAAATAAAGATACCAGGAAATGAGCAGCAATATCTCCCTATAGAATACCACAAAAAGCTTTGGTTGCCACAAGCGTAGCAACTGTGGCAAAATTGCTAGGCTTGTGTGTATAAATTATTCCAATCATTGTGAGGTTCATTTAAGTGGTATTCACAAATACGAGCGCACAGTGGCACATAAAATGAGTTATCAATCAGCAATCTCTCTTTTAGTAGTTTAGGTATTAAGAATCTAGATAAATGATTACATAACTTAAAAATAGAAGTAGAAGCAGCACGCTTATAACTAGCCACAGAATAGAATAGAATCATTTTTATTCAATATAGATTACAATACATAATACTTATTAAAAGTCATTTTTTACTTTTACCACTGGTTCGCAAAAAAACCTCTGTCCTGGAAAGAACCAGCAAGAAACCCAGCGAGACTTTTTTTAAAAAAAAGCACATTTTACAATATAATATTTTATACAATTGTTTTGAAAACATTTAGAAACAGCATGGTAGCGATCACCTCATCCCCAGGGGTTATTATCAGTCATGTACTCTCTAGTAGTATAATAACCCTAACTAGACAATTTTTGCTTGAGAAATAATTTAAACCTTTTGATAGAAAAGGTCTGCATATTATTATAGTAATTGTTGATGCCGCTCTGGAAATGGCAGGAGTTACAGTTACAGGCATAAGGGGTGATTGTGGGATGTTACCGATGTCTTCAATATTCATGGATTGTAATTCCATATCCCTGTTATCATTTGTGTCTCCATACAGTTGTAGAAGCTCTCGTCCGACAAGATTGCAGACTCATTCTAAATGATCTACCTGAAAAGTGTTTTTTTTCATCAACTAACCGAACAGACTATAGTTTTACAGTGTCTACCACCTAAATAATAATATTTATTAATATTTTATTTATTTCAATCTTTATTACTAATAAACAGTCTTAATGCCTCTTAAATTATATATAAATAGCATGTACTTGTTTCCTTTCATAATACTTTTGTAGTAAACCAGATTCCACTAAGGTAAATATAAATAAAAATACATCAAATCAGAAAGGTAAACAAGTGAAGTAGTTATTTTAGAATTATAACATTATTTGACTAAGTACAAGTTCTTAGACATTTTATTTACACTAATTTCATTTAAGGTAAAAAATATTACTTGTGTATTAAGTACAAAGGCATACAAATATGGGGTAAGGTAAGGAAGAAGTGGCATCTATCTAATAACAACTAAAGAAAAAAAACTGTGGTTATCGAATATCTCCCCTATAAGGCAATCTGTGGGGGAGGTCTGTTCAGCAGTAGACTTTTGATAGGCTGTAAAGTTAAAGATAACCTGGTGGTGAATAGCCAAATTGTTTGTAGTGCGAGGTGTATGATACTACAAACATCAATCTGTGTGCCAAAGTGATTATGCCAACTCCTCCGGGCAAGCCTATTTCAGGCAGGGGATCACTTACAGGCTGTTAAAGTAAAGTAAGTACCTGGTGTGATGGTGTTCACTGCAAAATAATATCTCTTTCTGCTGAGTTAATTGGCACAGCCCGTGTGTGGTGAGCTCTTAAAATTGAAGATCCACATGGAATACAAATCTTCTAATGGAATGAGCAGTTTCAATACTTTCTTGCAATATTCTTAGGCAATTACAACAAACTGCATCAAGTAGGTGTAACTGACAAAATTGGGATTGCAAATAAAAAATAAAGAAGTAAAGAAATATTAAATTCAGAAAGAATGTACATTATCTACAATCAACAAAATAAAATAAAAATAATGTAAACAAAATTCTTGCTTTCCTGGTGGAGTTTAAATATAATAAACATAAATAGTAGATGTATTTAATCAAATATTAACACTAATATGTATTCCCTAATAACATCCATTTATTTTTATGTTATCTATATCTATAAATATTAAATTCAGAAGGAATGTGTGTACATTCCTTCTGAATTTAAGCAGCGTCTTCCTATTAACAACCACCAATAAAAAAACTGTGGTTGCCGACTCGTCTACTAAGCATGGCAACTATAGCAAGTATCCTCCTTTGAGGAAATCTGAGGAAAGGTCTATGTTCAGCAATGGGCTTTTGATAGGATGTAACGGTTGTGGATATAGTTACTCTGACAGACACTTTTAACATAGATTTGTGTATATTTTGTGTGATTTTATTTTATCTATTAATTAAATTAGATTTTACCAATAACATAACACTTCAATACTTTGACACTTTTAACATACTAATAAGAATTGTGTTTGTCATTTGTTTTAGGTAATTCAACATAAATTATAGATTTTCCAAAATTCTAGGAGCAAAAGTAAACTTGTATTATACACTCACATATACTTTTAATTAAACTCGTCAGTTTTCATTTTCGAATGTCATTGGCGAATTAAATACATAATGTGGAATATTTGGCTAACCTGTATAATATAATCCAACACTTGTTGCATTGATTAGACATTGACATATGAATTTGTTAGTAATATGAAGGATATTTATTAGTATATTAACAAATTTAAAATAATTAAGTACTAAAACATGTATAGATCCTTAAGTGTCTGTGGGTGTGGGTCGTTTATTATTATTTCTAAAAAATCGTACCATATCTCAATATTCAGTAAAAATAAAATAAAATGTAATACATTATAAACGAAAATTAGTAGTTTTTGTTTCCGTAGTATAATATTTTTGGACTAGAACTTCGAGAGTGACAAAAATAAGATATATTTCACATAAAAGTTTGAAACTTTAAATCAATTGTAGGTTTTGTACAGTTGAATTCTTTGCATTCCATAAGATAAGATACTCACCTCTTGAGAAATCCACAAATATAAAAGTCGGCGCACATCTGCTCCCGTCTCGGCTAGTTATTGTCTTCGCACAGTGCGTTGAAATCCACAAATATTATTTAATTGTTTTCAGTGTATGCTGATCTTCCAGATGCAATTTTCTTAAAATTGCAAAGTAAAGTAATACCCGGCCGCCGGCACAGCATAGATATGATGCTTATATTATGATAATATGGCCGTCGGTTATTACCCAGCACGGAAGTCAATGACAAAATAGCGTTTCGTTCCACGGTGTCTTTGAACCATGTTATATGATATAAGCTAACACTTTTAGAAATAGGATAAATATGATAAAAATCTCAGTGGTATCCCTTTTTAGTAAAAATATATAATATACAAATAAGTATAAATATAATATGTATATAATAAGTTATCTTTGTAAAAAAAACATTTTTCTTTTAATAGAAACTGCAAAAATGATTCATTACATGCATTTTTTTCCATATTACATTAACCAGAAAACGGAATATCAAAACCACTCATTTTTTTAGATTTCTTGATTCCGTTAAGATATTCATTAAATCTATAGGCCATTTATTCTAATAAATTGGTAACTTTTTTTTGTATGTAATACCATTAAGGGTCATTAAAATTTCTAGTGGGCCCAAAAACGACTGACTCCTTTTAAAGTGAAATGTTTTAAGCCAATCTTTTTGTGAAATATATATTAAAAGTACCCGCGAGTACTTTCATTATTTCTATTATAACGTACCCAAATATGTTAACAAATGTCGAAAGAAATGTTGGAGGTATTCTAGATGAGTTATAGTTTGCATTCAGCGAAAACTTAACTTGTTCGAGTTATATTATAATTTGATAGTTCATGCGAAATATGATTTACATGTGCTACATTTTAAAGTTCGAAATGTTTAGCGATGTACGAAAAATAAATGTTTTAACTTTAACGTCCAATGAATTTAAAAAATAAGTAGCCTTTTTGTATTCTAATGTGTTGATAAGTGTTACAGTTTACATCGAATATTATGTAGTCGACAAAATTGGGGTTTCATGTTGAGAGGCGCGGCCGAGCCCTAGCGACAGCAAGCGTATCGGTTAGCATGAAAATATCCTTAACTGTGCCCGGTCCATCATCATAATGTTAGGCTTATTCGCAAGAATACTCCTGTCTATGATTATGGCTCGGTCCCGGTTGAGTCTGGCGCGGTCATTTTCGAATACGGCTTTTGGTAAGTACTTTTAATAGGGAGTTTCCGATCCACGAGACCTTATTTTAGAGCGAGCTCCTGGTGTAGAATCCTGGCTACTAGATTGTGTCTGAGGAAGTACTCTGAGTTAGAAAGAGCCGAACAACCGGAGATGTCATGCCTAAATGACTCACCGGGATGCCGACAAACTCGACAGATATCGACGGCACCATCCTTTAGGATGTATCTCCGATAGTTGTTGGTCTTAATAACCTGATTCTGTATCGCACAGATAAAACCCTCGGTTTCCCCAAAAGAGCCATAGCCAGTGAAGGGAGGCAACCGTATCTACGAAAGGCTCATGTAAAGCCTTATAGAACCTCCCATGGAGCTCCTTTTCCTTCAATAAGGTCTCACGGTCGGAAATGTTCTGTACTGCCGGGTATTGCCATTGCTCGTTGGCTAAGGATAGAGGGGTAAACCCTTTATCACAAGAAATGACGTCTTTATAGAATGAATCATCCGATCTCGTCAGGAAATAATTACGGAGGCTGCACACTTCGCGATTATGCATGGTGAGCGCGCTTAAAAAGCCACGCCCACCATGCCTCCGCGGCAAGTGCAGCCTCATTACCGACGATCTCGTATGGTGCATCCTATGGGACATCATGGTAGTGCGGACTTTTCTATCCAGAGCGTTAACTTCAGTTTGAGTTTAGCTGAGAATGCCAAAAGTATACATGAGAACAGGCATGACCCAACCGTTATATTCGTGTATCTTATTCACGCCCAACAAAAGGCTGTTAAGCACCTCGGTCAAGCGTGCATAAAACAGATCGCAAACGGATTGTTTCATGTCATCATATTTGTGATATATATACCTGTATCGGTATTTTTCAGTCTCAGAAAGCGTCCTTATGTTGATGGGCATAGTCTATGCCCTCAAAGTTAACAACCCTACCCCTCTTAAGGACGCGTTTGCAAAATTGATAGGTATAGAATCGAACTATTAAATTGACACGGGTCACACACACAAGTGTACGCACGGTTAGCTGCGGGTGTGGGAATCGTAAACAAGTAAAAACATTTTGATAATTTGAAAGATTGATTTTTTTTCTCATTTCTTATACCTACAAAAATATATTACATACGAAATACGAATAGCTGCTCCAGAGACTGCTAGGCACTAGAAGCCCACTACTAGCAGTGAGATGGTGGCTGTGGACTTTGGGCTGGTTTTGTTAGTTATGATAAGACTTTAGCTTCGGACTGGGTGAAGTGACTTGAAGGTATACTTCGGTGACAGCTACTGGAACTCCTCGACGAGTAGTACTAGGTGTGCCGAGTTTGGGCTCGTTTTGTTAGTTACGATGAGAACTAACCTCCGGGCTTGATGGAGAGACCTGATGGTGTACTTTGGTAACTACTACTGGAACTCCTGGACGAGTAGAACTAGATGTACCGAGTTTGGGCTCGTTTTGTAAGTTACGATGAAACCTTACCTCCGGGCTTGGTGGAGAGACCGGATGGTGTACTTTGGTGACTACTGCTGGAATTCCTGGACGAGTAGTACTAGGTGTGCCGAGTTTGGGCTCATTTTGTTAGTTATTATGAGATCTAACCTCCAGGCTTGATGGAGAGACTTGATGGTGTACTTCGGTGACTACTGCTGGAATTCCTGGACGAGTAGAACTAGGTGTGCCGAGTTTGGGCTCGTTTTGTTAGTTATTATGAGACCTAACCTCCAGGCCTGATGAAGAGACTTGATGGTGTACTTCGGTGACTACCGCTGGAATTCCTGGACGAGTAGAACTAGGTGTGCCGAGTTTAGGCTCGTTTTGTAAGTTACGATGAAACCTTACCTCCGGGCTTGGTGGAGAGACCGGATGGTGTACTTTGGTGACTACTGCTGGAATTCCTGGACGAGTAGTACTAGGTGTGCCGTGTTTGGGCTCATTTTGTTAGTTATGATTAGACCTTACCTCCGGGCTTGATGGAGAGACCTAATGGTGTACTTTGGTGACTACTGCTGGAATTCCTGGATGAGTAGAACTAGGTGTGCCGAGTTTGGGCTCGTTTTGTTAGTTATTATGAGACCTAACCTCCAGGCTTGATGGAGAGACTTGATGGTGTACTTCGGTGACTACTGCTGGAATTTCTGGACGAGTAGAACTAGGTGTGCCGAGTTTAGGCTCGTTTTGTTAGTTATTATGAGACCTAACCTCCAGGCCTGATGAAGAGACTTGATGGTGTACTTCGGTGACAGCTACTGGAACTACTCGACGAGTAGTACTAGGTGTGCCGAGTTTGAGCTCGTTTTGTTAGTTATTATGAGACCTAACCTCCAGGTATGATGGAGAGACTTGATGGTGTACTTAGATGCTTACTGCTGGAACTCCTGGACGAGTAGGTACTATACATAATAATAGGTTTGATGGGAGCGACTGGAGGCGAATAATTTGAGATCATCCATATAGAAAAGGTGGGTCACTTTTGTACCTCCTTTCCATAGCTGAAATCCTCCCGGAGTCTTCCAGTATGGTACTGAGAGGATTCAGAGAGAGGCAGAACCATATTGGACTCCAACAATCGCCCTGGAAGATATCCCTTCTGCCCTTCTGCCCTGATGCGCTTCTTATCCTTATGTGGTTCTCCGCAGCCGTTACCCGCTCGCCTAGATGACACAGGATCGTACTCCACTGCCCCATACACTGCCCGAGGAAGTCTCGAACTGTACAGTCAACCTTGTACAGCTCGAGGACTCTCTTAAGCCATGTATGAGGCACACATTTGAATGCCTTTTTGTACTCTACCCAGGCGGCGGAGAGGTTCCGACGGTTGCGTTTAACCACCTTGCCAATGACCGCATCAATGAGGAGTGGTTCCTTCGTTCCACGACCACCGCCCCGACATCCATTTTGAGCGCGCGACATCACCTGATTTGCGTTCAGGTGACGAGTGATTCTCGCGCTCAAAATGGATGTTAGTGTCTTGTATATGGTAGGTAGACATGTTATGGGGCGGTATTTGCTCGGGTCTGTGGAATCCCGGTCTTTAGGAACCAAATGAGTGATCCCAGTAGTAAAGAGGCTCGGGAGTGTCTTTTGGTCGAGAGCCTCTTGAAACTGTCGGGCGAGTACAGCGTGACACACCGCGAACCCCTTCAGCCAGTAGTGATGCAATCCGTCGAGTCCCGGACTTTTCCAGTTCGGGGCCCTACGGATCGCCTCAGCTACGTCATCCTTATTATTATTATTATTGTTTGTTGTAGTTTTTACGTTTTCTCAGTTTATTTTTAACAAAACTGTAATAATGGTTACTACCATGGGACTAAGCCAAGTGGGTACCATAAACATGTTTGGTTATGGGTAGTTTTCTGTTGAGATAAATTTTCTAACTATTCTAAACGTATTAAATAAAACTACTTTTTGCAATTGGGTATATGTAAGTTTTGATAAATCAAGAGTTTTTAATGATTGGTGAAGCGCTTTTGGTATTACACCAGTTGTAGAGAGGACTATAGGGACTATAATGGCGTTATGTAAGTTCCACATTCTAATGATTTCATGTTTTAAATCAGTGTACTTGGAATTTTTTTCATTAATTGTTGTGTAATGTAGGAAAGGTGATATGAATAACTTTAATTATACTGCTCTTATTCTACCTTTACACTAATATATATATTTTCGTGGGAGCTACACTACAGTTGTCTCTAAGTTATGTGAATTAGGTATAGCAATGTCAATAACAAAAGCACATTTATTTGCTTTGTCTATTAATGTTATATCCGGTCTATTACAGTGTATTGTTTTGTCGGTAAGTATAGCTCTGTCAAAATACATTTTGTGAGTGGTATTTTCAAGCATTATTTCGGGTTTATATTTATAGGATACTTGTGTTGGCTGGTCAGGTAATTTCCACTTAAGGGCAAGTTTTTGGTGAATGATATTGGCTACTTGATCATGCCGATACTTATAATCCGTCTGAACAATCGCTTTACAAGCACCAGTGATGTGTTGAATTATTTCTGGAGCATTACAACAGAGCATCATTTTTCCTTATCCATAGTAGCAAATACGACATGACCATTAGTATCAAGTAGTTAATTAATACTATACCAATAAAACCTATAATTTAATAATAATAAATAAATCCTGTAATTTTCGTTTCGAGTACGTTACTAAAACATCGCTTAAAATTGCCTTACAAAGAGAGGTCAATGGTAAATGATGTAAAGATAAAGTAATAAGAAACTAACATTAAAATAAGGCATTCTTTCATGCATAAATTATTTATATTCCTTGCCCTTTTTATGAATTGATCAAAGTAACTTACCTGTAATCCTGTATCCTTCGATTAAAATTTTATGAAGTTGACGTCCCCTCTGTTTGTTTACTAAGTAGTCATGAATTGACGGACCGAATAACACGAATTTTAACCTTCTGGGGGAAAAATAATATATTTACTGGTATCCCAACCTATATCAGCTCCCACTGGCAACACTATAAGCATCATGTCATTTGAATTTATATCCTCTAGAATTAGGAAAAATAATTATAATACAAGCAAGCACTAGAGGTTTGGTAATAATACCTATACAGCAGGGTAGGGTTGTACACATAGGAGGCGTCAACTTCATATAATTTTGATCGAAGTACGCTTACGGGTAAAGTTACTTTGATCAATTTATTTTATTTATTTATTTAAACTTTTATGCATAAAAAATAAAATAGTACCTACATATGGCGGACTTAATGCCTTAAGGCATTCTCTCCCAGTCAACCATTAGGCTAAGCAGAGATAAACATATGGGAGGTAGTGCAGCAAAAGTAAACTAATAATGAGAAAAAAGGTAACGAAGTTCGAATAAACCAGATTCTCAATTAATTATATGAAGTTGACGCCTCCTCTGTTTGTATACAATGTAAGATGTTTAAAGATTTGTTTGCCTAATTTTAATTATTTATTGTCATAACTTACTATTATTAAACAATTCACAACTATACTAATAATAAACTACGAGATAATATTATTTTCCCATTATGAATTATCACTTATTTATTTTATACTATATGAAATGCGAGCGCTAATATTACTTTTATTTAATAATGACCTGTTATAAAAAATTGCAAAAGCTTTGGATGTATTAGTTTTTTGTCTTTCTAACATTTTCAACATTAATACCACTTCTTTTAGGATGAGAAGGGGATGAACGCCTGGAGCTATGTACAGTAAAAATTAATGTATTCTTTTGTTAAAATACTTTACCTATCTATCTAGCTCTCTGACTTATTGCAGAGATATTTTTGCATATTAACAATTAATTTACCGAATCTCATACAGTTTTAGTGACATACGTGGGATATTGTAAAGGTAGGTGATAAATACTCATATTTTTCTCTATAGAATGGTATAATTAGCAAAGATTGAAAATTATTTATTTTTAGGTGAAATTCAGCTATGCAAATCAAATTGTGTTGGACTTCAGCTTTGATTGTATTAATTATTCTAGTTTTTTTATCCTATAAATACCAGAATAACCATTTAACATCACAATATGAACCCAAATCATAATAAGAAGAACAATAAGTAATTTTTTTACTTTTACAGTAGCACCCACCACGATTTTAGGCAATAGACATATTGTATTTATTACAGACAAGAGCTTAATGATCATTTGTACGCTTAACATTCATAAATACCTCCCTGACAGCACTGCCGCAGCCAGGTAAGTTTTGATGCAACCGATGGACAGCCCTCAAAGGAGATGTTACATAATAGTTGTTTATCAGGGTAAGAATTTTAATAAGTCGATTTTTTTAACAAGGTATAATAGTATCAGGCTTATGAAGACTAGAAGGTTATTCCATCTTCCATATCAATTTATTTTTTTAAATCATTTTAATATTTTGGAGAATAGTGTATAAAAGTTAAGGTTGGCCCATAAATTTTATGCATTTAGATTTTTTCTAATAGTAAATGCATCAACTTTAGTTTATCTTTTATTATCTTTATTAACAAACTTAGAGACTATTTTCCTATAAGTTTAGGAATTTTATTCCCATTTTATTTCCTCATTAATTTTCCTGGATTCCTTGCATACGAAAGAATTATCTTGAGACGTTATTTATAGGGCAATAAAGAAATACATACATACTCGTATATTTTACAAAATCAATTTTTCAAACTTGATGTGGTTATTACATGCTACCCATATGGTTTATGTATGATATAGCTGTAGTGTTATAACAAATTTTAGCTATCGGGATTTTTAGAAAAACATTATAATCCAAAATAAAATTATAGTAGTACCCGCCCATTATTTAAAAAAATATTGTGCTGTTAAGGTAAAGGCACCTATTTCCAAGGTATTTTTACAAAATTTCGAAAGGAGATCGAAAATTAAGCATATACTACCCTTTTGAAGATTTGATTATTTTTATCAGAACCATTATTGTTTCTACTCTTGAAATAGACAATAGGTTTGGCTATTAAATCATGATTTGTATTCAAAATTAACTAAATAGGAAAAGAAGTAGATCGCGCCTTATTTCGATGTAAAAATCCTTATTCCGATGTATTTGGTTCTTCATTTCGAGTATAAAAAATGCAAAGGAAGAAGGTAGGATGAATACATGGTGCTCATTATACTACAACCAAAATTATTATAATTTAAAAATTATGAATAATCATCCCCTTGGGTATAGACCTGACAAGTAAATTTTATTTTAAATAATGCAATTAATTAAACAATGTGTTGTTGACCAATTTTGATTTTCTTTCACAAAACCCACTATTATGTAGATATGCGAAAATTTGTGGGGATAGATGATTTGATTGTGTAATAAGCATCCATCCTCATAATCAATAAAAATATTTCATACATATGAAATAAACTTCTATTATTACCTAATATTTATTTATTTTAATACTCGTCGTATTATTACAATAGTACGAGTAGTACAAACAATATGTGGCTCATTCTAAAGCAAGATATTGTGTAAAATTATATAATGTATTTTCTGAATTATCCATAAATGTTTACAACTACTTACGTAAGTTTGTGAAAGTTATTATAAAGGAAATAAGTACCTACTCGTTATTTAAACTAACGGAAAGTGCAAAGCAAGCTGCGTAAAATTGTGTACACTTTGTATTTTGCGTGTGTATGTGCCGTGAAATAAGATGCTCATAGAACCTTATCCCGATCTCCTATACATCGGAATAGCGTTTCATACCAAAAAATCGAGCTTCCTCAAATCGCTGCCGGTGACCAGATTCTTCCCCTGCTGAAGTCGGCTGATGTCTTCAGCGAAGCTGTCGAGCTGACTGCGTTCCACCCACATCCGCTCTGCCCTTTGGATGTGCTGTAGCGTTAACTCTCGAGCCCGTCCTCGTATGGCATCGATGAACTGCAGTACTCGTGCTGTGACCCTGATTAATCTCTCGTATGAAGAGAAGCGTTCTATCTCTGGCAGGTGTGGGGCGTCCTTGGTCTCGACGTGATGCGCCACAATTTCTTCCAACTCTTCGTCTTCTCCTGCCTTCTCTTCTTTCCACTGTGGCCATTTGCTTTCGTCTTCGTAGAGAAATGACGGTCCGGTGAACCATTGGTCGCTTTCTCCCTTGCTTACGAAGTTCATGCGCGTTGCCTGGTCTGCTATATTGTGAGCAGTCGGAATCCATTTCCTTTGTTCGGGTGATGTTTTCTCGGCTATCTCTCCGAGTCGATGAGCTACATATGGAGTGTAACGCGCTGTATCGTTCCTTATCCAGTGGAGCGCCGTTAATCGTCTTTTTAATTAAATCTTCCTCGATTTGTAACTGTTTTCTTCTAATCGCGGCAAGTTCTTCAGCTGTGTTGTATTCAATTTGCTTTAATTTCGCGATCGCGCTAGCTGTCGACCGGGCTGAACGAACTGACGGGGCGCGCGGCGCGGGCCTAAGTAGAGCGTCGGTAGCTACGGGCGCGGCGGTATGTATTGTTGAACTCATTTCGATGACCGGAAGATCTTCAACAATCGCTCGGTCGTGGACACAGACATAGCGGGGCGCGGCGGCGCGGGCGCGGCGGCGGGCTCGGGCGCGGGCGCGGGTGTGGGCGCGGGCGCGGACATAGCTGCGGGCGTCGGTGGGGGCGCGGCGGCGGGCGCCTGTGTCAACGATAAATAGTCTGAGGGGGATGCGGGGGCTTCCTCGAAGATACGTATTCCCACCGGCGTTTCGTCGTCGTTCCTGGGCTTCTGGCTTCTTGTTTTACGCATGGCGTCTTCAAAAAGACGTATCTGAGCGTCTTCAAAAAGACGCACGTGTTACGTTACCAGTCGATTACAGTTTGACACCGTTAGGGAGTAACCAACTGGTCGCGTGAACGTGTCTAAGAAACGAGAAAGTTAATGTTTGACGAAGTCAGACTATTGTTAGAAACATAGATACAATTTTAACCGATGATCTTCTGTCTTGATCGATGATCTTCTATAATAATCTTCTCTCTTCTGTACGGTCTTCTGGCTTCGGATCTTCTGGCTTCGATCTTCCAGCTTCTGATCTTCTGGCTTCAATCTTCCAGCTTCAATCTTCTGACTTCAATCCGGCGGCGATGGACCAAGAATTATTGTGGATAGCAGAGGGAGCCGTGTGTCGAGATAACAGATTTTAAAAGAGAGATATTGGGTTTATGTGTAGTGAATAACTGACTTTACTTCGATAACTTATTACTGAACTAAGAGGACTGTATAAATAAAAGTGGGACAATTTACAACTTTATATTTAACTATTTACAATAGCGGCAATTAATGTATGTACAAGGGAATATCTTCTGGGAGTCTTTCTTGAGAGTCTTGAGAGTATTCTTTCTTGAGAGTCTTCTTTCTTGAGTGCCGCTGTCGAATCGAATGAATACGGAGCCCAAAAGCCCCTTAATATATTTCCGCGGCGATTGTTTTAAGGTGATCGTGTTCTCACGCGGTGTGCTGTGCGTTCATTGGTTGTCGACCTCACGTGATGTCCGGGCGGTGTGCGGGGTGCACGGGGCGTAATAGGGTATGAGGGGGCGACGGGGCGGCGGCTCTCCTCGCCGTCCGTAACACTAACATTCTCAATCATACAATAATCGAAAGCGTGCGTCCCTTCGACCAAGCATGGACCGGACAGCACCTTTCTCTCAAGCCACCATATACAGCTGTAAACTAGTATGTCCCTACTACCAACCGCTCGGGTCTGGCCCGGACGATACTGTTATCTGTACTCTGTTCAACCAACCTGACTGGACCGGACGGTCACTGTCCCTTCGACCAATGTAACTCCACAATGCATAAGCCTGGGCTTGACGAATGTGTCCTTTCAACCAGCCGCGCGGCATATCCCGTTACGACATTGTCCTTTCGACCTAATTTCACAGAAATCTTACCCTCAACATCAAATATTCATAAGCTTGGACCGGGCGAATGTGTCCTTTCAACCAACCGCGCGCGGCTTGGCGCGGTACGACATTGTCCTTTCGACCAACTTCACACAAAACCAACCCACAACATCAAACACCAATTCTGTCGACCACACAATATTCAGAGCAAAACTGCTACACTCATCAACAAATTAGAACAAAAAAGCCACTCATTCTCTCAATTCATAGCATGTTAAAGTTAAACAGTTCCCCGGTACATCGCTAAACATTTCGGATTTTAAAATGTACCCCATGTAAATCATATTTCACGTGAACATAAAACTGAGATAACAAATCCAGTAATAACTTCATCAGGCATGATTGTTTTAAGAATTTACTCGATAAGGTATCATAAGCGAAGACCAGTTTCAAACGTTTCTTTAACTCTGGTTTATTTACTAAGGGACACGCCATTTTAGTAAACTTAAGCTCGGTAAGACAATTAGCTGCATGATCTTTTAAAGCGATTATTAATTTAAAAAATGCTTTGATATTGTTTTTCAGAGAGAACTGTTGCGGATTGCTTACAGCAAATGCCACAACTGTGGCGATAAAATCGATAAATCTGAAACTGATAAGTATCAATATTGGTTGTTCGATTCACATGCACGTGGGCCAAAGGGAGCTAGAGTTTCAAGGCGAGTTGCAGCCTGTTGCATGAGATTTAAAGATATAGATGAATTACATGGTATACTTTGCTGAAATTTATATTCAACAGTAGAGAAAGTAACAGCCCTAGTTGATTTCATATTTAGTCTTAATGTGTACTCATTAACTCCTTTGATTATAACTCCGGAGAACCAAGAAGAAATACAAAGACAAACGTTGGATATTCAACAATTGGGTAATCATACCCAGGAGCACTCAAGAGCAGTTCAGTTGAAAATTCCCACATTAAAAAACAGTGACACCCCTCAACAAACGTATCGACCTTAACTCAGAAACAGAAAAGACAGCCATCTGAGTTTAAGCCAGTTGTCACCATAATTGAAATGTCGAGTATACTCCGTAATATAGACGAAGCGGTACCCGGTCTGGAAAGTGTAGTTTCTTTAAATCCTAAACCAACTACTAACAATAACAAGATGAAATTAGCCGAGACTACAAGAAAAACAGCGCTGCCTTGAATGTGGATCGGGAGCGGCGAACGGAAGAACTGGCTTGGTATTTTCTTTTTCCTGATGGAGGAAACGGTTTTCGGGAGGAAAGATAAATTCCAATTACTCTTTTGAATTATTTTCAAAGTCGATTAATGAGTATGGATAGGAGATTTAATCGAAAATACTACTTCTTTTTGCTCTTTCCATAATTGAATATTATCGAGCTAAATCTAGTGTTTTTGTATCATGCAGGATGCGTCAGGGCCAAGGTGCCTATACACTCCGGGACTCATAGATAACATGCATCTCACTATGAGGAACATTAGATGTTCAGCGTCTTATTGGCAGAAATGTTCTTCAGAGCTCATTGCAGTGGTCCGAACTTTAGGGCCTCCTTCATGGTTCATGACTTTTTCTAATAATGACCTAAATTGGCCAGATATGATCAAGACTTTAATCATTGCAGATGGCCACGATACAAGTAAAGTAGAAAGCCCTTCATTTTTCGAGTGTTGTGAAGTTGGTACAAAGTCATCCAGTAGTACTCTCTCGACAATTTACAGTTCACGAGAACGCTCTCATGCGATTTCTTAAGGGTGATCCAGATTCCCAGTCCCGTGTAGTGGCGGGTAAGAATACCCACTACCCCATTATCTTCCCGTGGGTGTCGTAAGAGGCGACAGAGGGCAACTGAAGCAGAAGATGGGCAGCAGCATCTTTCTGATAACAGCAAAACAAAAATAAAAAACTGCGGTTGCCAACCCGCTCGCCAAGCGTGACAACTATGGCAAATATCCCCCCATGATGAAAGTTACGAAGAGACGGCCCCCAGTCCCCAGCAGCCCCGCTATTCCTGGCTACGGTGGCGACCATGGTAATGGCGGGGCAGGGGGTGCTAAGAATCTCCGGTGGAGGTTCGGTTGCCACCTAAGACGACTCGACCTGGCATATATAACGCACGCACCCTGAGGACTGACGAGAAGATCCTGGAGCTGGAGGAAGAGATAGACAAGTTGCGCTGGAATATTATAGGATTATCCGAGGTCCGAAGAGAGGGGGAGGGCACGATAATCCTCGATACGGCAACTTGTTATATCACCGGAAGGGCAACCATCTGTCCCAAGGAGTTGTCGGATTTATCGTCCACAAGTCTCTCGTTAACAACGTTGTAAAGATTGGGAGTGTGACAAGGAAGGTTGCGTACCTTATACTCAGAATCACCAAACGGTATTCGCTGAAGGTCATACAGGTTTACGCACCAACCTCGGCACATCCCGATGAGGAGGTGGAGGAAATGTATGAAGATATATCTAGAGCCATGCATTCCTCCAAAACCTACTATACGGGAAACTAGGCACAAGAGAGAACGGTGAGCTGAAGGTAGGGAAATTTGGAAGAGGGCAATGGAACCCAAGGGGCCAGCAGCTGGCCGACTTTATGGAGAAAGAGGGACTCTTTATGACGAAATCTTTCTTCCAAAAGCGGCCCCACAGGAAGTGGACCTGGTCGAGCCCCGACGATTCGACAAAAAATGCGATTGACTTCATTATGACGACCAGTCGACAACTGTTCAGTGATGTCTCAGTGATCGCGAATCGGCAGCGATCACCGAATGGTGAGAGGCACACTGAACCTAAACGTTAAGTTGGAGAGATCACGTTTTTTTTTTGCTGTGGCAACCCTAGTGATAAGTTGTAAAAGTAATTGGTCCCGATAAATATGTTATAGTTAATAATTACTGCCGCTTTGTATTTAAAATTTAAGAAAGTCGGTACATAAATATTATAACAACATTTTGGTGTTGGAACAAAAAGTGACAGGTAACGAACATTGTTTTAAAATCA
Organism: Parnassius orleans; assembly: GCA_029286625.1. Classification (NCBI taxonomy): domain Eukaryota; kingdom Metazoa; phylum Arthropoda; class Insecta; order Lepidoptera; family Papilionidae; genus Parnassius; species Parnassius orleans. The sequence goes on along the minus strand of JAGSMP010000263.1, from coordinate 1,082,316 downwards.
TTGTAATTCTTATTTCATATCATTCCTTTTATAAATTAAAGATCTATTCTATTAATATTACTCGGATTTTTACATTCTTTGCGGGTTTCTTTTCGAATTATTTTAACGATAATTTGATTTGAGATCTGTAAATAGAAAAAAAACAACAACAACTCGACATTGGCTTACTCTGCTCCTTCTGTTTTCGATCCTTGTTTTCTTTTATTATTTACAATAAATAGTAAAATGAATACTCGCAACGCCAAGACGCGCCAGATGGAGAACCAACTCCAGCTTGCGCTCCAAGAACTTAAGGCGTCCAAGGAGCAGTGTGAACTGTTGCTTAAGGAAAGGGATGATAATGAAAAAGAAATAGTTAACATAATTGCCAAAACACACAATTGAAATGTTATATGGTTAAGTTACATAGAGAATACACAAGTGTTATAAAAGAAAGAGATCAGCTACAGGGAACGGTTAATGAGTTTGACCAATGCGGCAAGGAATATGAGGAAGCTCTCAGGTTTATTGCTGCATTGAAGTTACAGTTGAATGAGGCTAATGAGCGAATAACACAATTTAAAACATATATAGATAACCTTAACACCTCCCAGACTCAAAGCCTGTTCTCTGAGCTTGCAATGTAATACTTCAAGAATTTTACAGCAACCTGCAACAATAGATTTGACTGGTGACGACTCTTCCACTTCAGAAACACAGTAAGATTAATTGCAGCAAAACCAAATTGAAGAAGTATATAAAAGTTAATAAATACATAAGAATGTACAAAATTAATAAAAATAAGATTAATACCAAAATTATGTTAATTTATGTAAAGAAAAGCAAGCATTGATATATGAACTTAAGTTGTATTCAATCGAGGTGGATAACATAAAAAAATGTTATGAGACTGACGTAGAGTGCCTTAAATCAGAAATATTATCACTTACTAACTCCCTTCAAACTGTGTCCAATAAATATAAATCAGCCCAAAACGAAATAAAAGAACACATACTGGCTATGGATAATCTGGTAAAGACATGTAAATATAATGAGGAGCGTTTTGACTCCTTAGTTAAACATCAATGTGAGTGTCAGCATTCAATACCAGCTTCTTCAGAGTCGGTGTGTGCTGATAATATTATACCACCACCAAAACTCTATGACAGTGCCATAGCAGAGGAGCTTAAAATAAAAAATGACTCAAATATTAACAAAAATAATATAATTGTGTATAGCGATGATATGGGAAAAAATCTAGGCATAACTTTAAATAACTCTTTAAAGGGACAAAAAATTACAAATTGCTGCATGCCCAGAGCATCTTTTAGTGACATCCTAAATAAAATTATAGTTACTAAATTTTGCCCAAATAGTACAATAATAATTTTTGTTGGTAGAAGAGGCAGTGTAAACAACAAACAGTTATTAAGATATATTGAACAACTTAATAACTTAAATGTACACAAAATTGTCTTATTCACACTGCCTTACATACAGGGATTGCCACAGGAAAATAATCTAAGACATAATTTAAATATACAAATGAATAATTTAATATGTAACAATAATTTAAATTTGACATATAATTGTGATAATAATGAGAAATTTCATGTAATTGACATAAATAACTTAATAAAAAAGTTTTGGACAAAAAATAGGTATTACCTATCCAAATATAATTTAAGACTGGTAGCAAATGTGCTATCTTATTATTTACTTTTAACTCAGCCAAGTTTTTGGCTACCAAGACTACTTTTATTGAGCATGATAATCATTTGACATTTAATTTGGAATCAGTTCCAACTAATTTAAATTAGTAAATGCGACAATAGAGGCAATCTCTAGCAATAATAAGAGTTTAATTAATTTTGAATGCAGCCCACAAATAAGTAATAAAATTGTTTACACCTGGTGCATCAAAATATACAAGGCATGATGGGCAAAGAATTGGAAGTTGAATTGTTTTAAATAGTAACAATATACATATCCTTTGTATTACTGAACATTGGCTAAAGATTATAATTTCATGTTTAATTTTAGAAATCACCAGGTGGTCAGTTACTTCAATAGAGAAAAAAGTTTACGTGGTGGCTCCTTAATATTAGCAGATAAATCATTATTATATAAAGAACGTAAGGATATTGTGAGCCTCTCTGTTGAGCGAACTGTAGAAATGGCTTGTGTCGAGCTCGAGCACCTCATTGTTGTAAGTTTTTACAGACCCCCATGTGCTACTTATGACTATTTTAAAAGAATTGTGGAAGAAGTTTTTCTCAAACTTAGTAAACAGAACAAGTCTGTTGTAATATGTGGAGACTATAACATCAATCTCCTTGAAACTTCTTCCATTAGTATTAAGTTTAGCTCATTGTTTAAATCGTATAATCTTGTTAATTTATTCTTAGAACCAACACGTTTTGCTGGGCCTAGTGCAACCTGTATAGATAATATTTTTACAGATATTAAGCCTTTGCATAAATCAATTATTCAAAATTTAAGTTCAGATCACTGTGGACAGTTGGTATCATTGCCTTACATACACAAAAAACAGAAAAATGAGAAAGTTGTGTTTGTTCCAATAAATGACCATCGCTTGGAGAGGTTTAGAAGTAATATAATAAAAGACTTCCATCACTTTCATTTAAAAATAGTGTTAATTATTTGTATGGTATGTTATTTAAAATTATAACTTGTGAATTTAGTACAATATTTACTTCTAAAACTTTCTCTTTTAACAGTCGCAAATCATTTAATGAATGGGCGACAGTAGGAATTATAAAAGTAGGCGAAAGTTATATGAGCTTTATAATGAAAGATCATATAATACTAGTGTTATATTTAGAGATTATGTAAAACATATTCTAAAATATTTAAAAAGTGTGCTACACAGCTAAGGCTTTACATTTAAGTAACAAAATTAAAACTGCATCCAACAAAATTAAAATAACCTGGAGAATAATAAATAAAGAAACGGCCAAGGTTAAACCGCACAACTCGGATTTTCAATTGAATATTAACAATAATATAACTCGATCTGATCAAGAAGTTGCTATGGCATTTGAGAAACATTTTACTGGTGTTTCTGTTTTGACAACAAAATCATTAAATTCTTCTCCTACTGTCGCCGAATCATTGCTTAAACAAAATGTAAAGGCTTGGTCAAATACTTTTAAATTCCATAGAGTAATGCCAAAAGATATCGTTAAATATTTTAAAACAATTGATGTTAAGAAAACGGCAGATTTATGGGGATTTCGTTAAAGTTATTTTATCTATAATAGATATAATAGCACCTTATCTAGCCACTATATTTAATACAAGCGTCGAATCTGGTGTGTTTCTGATTTAATGAAACATAGTAAAGTCATACCTTTATTTAAATCTGGTAGTACATTAGACCCGCCAATTTTAGACCGATTTCTGTACTACCAACATTAAGTAAAATTTTGAAAAATAATTTTAGATCAGATCTTAAGTTTTTTAATATTAATAAATTGCTACATAAAAATCAATTCGGTTTTACAAGGGTCGCTCGACAACTGACGCTGGAGTTGAGCTTATTAAACATATTTTTGTGCATGAGAGAATACGGAGGGTGCTTTGGGTATATTTTGTGACCTTTCCAAGGCCTTCGACTGTGTTCACCATGAGACATTAATCAGGAAGCTACAGTACTATGGTGTCAAGAACACAGCGCTTAAACTTATTATTAATTTCATATTTAAGTAATAGAATGCAGAAAGTTATTATAATGGTAAAAGTTCTTCCGGGTCACCTGTACTAATGGTGTCCTCAGGGCTCGTTCTCGCCCATTTCTATTTCTGTATATATTAATGACTTACCTTCCTTGTAGGGATAATCATGATATAGTATTATTTGCTGATGATACTTCCTTGATTTTTAAACTTAAACGTCAATTATTTAAATGTGACGAAGTGAATAATGCTATATCAAAATTAGTGCATTGGTTTAACGTTAATAATCTACATTTAAACGGAAATAAAACTAAATGTATTAAATTTATAACAACGAATGTTAAAAATCTGGGTACCAATGTGTTTTTAAATGGGAAAGAACTGAACCCTGTTGAATCCACTGTTTTTCTTGGCATCACTCTCGACACAAAGCTTCAGTGGGGCCCCATATATCCAAACTAGCAAGCAGAGTATGCTAAGTAAGTAAGTAAGTTAAAGTTAAGTTAAGTTCTGCAGCCTATGCTGTAAAAAGATTAGAGGTCTCACTAGTGTCGAGACAGCTAGACTAGTTTATTTCAGTTATTTCCATAGCATAATGTCTTATGGGATTTGGCTATGGGGAAATGCGGCTGATTCAGAAACTATTTTTGTTTTACAGAAGAGGCCATTAGAGCTATTTACAACCTAAAACCGAGAGAGTCTCTTAGAGATAAATTTAAAGAAATAAATATATTAACTTTGGCCTCTCAGTATATTTACGAAAATTTAATGTATGTTCACAAAAACAAAGGTAGTTTTAGTAAAATAGTGATATACATTCTGTAAACACTAGGAACAAGCACAAGCTAGTGATACCAGTTTCTCGACTCCACAGAGTCAGTAATTCATTCTTGGGGCAATGTATACGCTATTACAACAAGGTCCCGGAAAGTGTACAGGCTCTCTATTACCAAGTTTAAATGTTTTGTTGCTGAAACTGTATAAAAGGGTTATTATAGTATAAATGAATATATAATTGATAATAACCCCTGGGAATGAGGTGGTCGCTACCAAGCAGTTTCTAAAATAAATTTTGTACTTAAATAGTTTGTACAACAGTTAATGTAAAATTTACTTTAAAAAAAAAGTCCCGCTGGGTTTCTTGCTGGTTCTTCCCAGGACAGAGGTTTTTTTTTCGAACCAGTGGTAAAGTAAAAAATGACTTTCAATAAGAATTACATATGTAATCTATATTGAATAAAAAATTATTCTATTCTATTCTAAATGAAGTCAACGCTCCGTCCCCCTCGTGCTCTAATCCAAAGTCCCGAAACATTTCAGCTCGAGTTACAAAACCGTTTTCAGTGCCTAGAAGATTGCAATGCAGTGGACGATATGAATGACAAGCTTATGGAAACTGTCCATGCGGTCGGAGCTAAGTTTTGCAAGACCCGCCGCAGAAGAACACAAAAACTCTCCGATCATACTCTTAATCTCATGGCTGTTAGACGGGAAATGAAGCTGCAGTCTTTAATAGCTTTGACAGCATACAGGCAACTGAACAGACAGATCTCCAAATGCATGCGGCGGGACTTACGCAACTTTAATTCTGCTCGTATTGAATAAGCGATGGAGCGGAACCAAGGCTTCGAAGTCTTTGCTAGAGCTCTGTATGCCAGAAATAGTCAACTGTAGAAGCTGAAGACCGAGTGTGGCAGCGTCGTTTCCGGGACACCTGAGATTTTAAGTGAGATTGAGAGGTTCTATGGGCAGCTGTACACATCATCGTTGGAGCCACACGCAAGTGTGAGTAACGATCCAAGAGCAAGTCTTATCCGACACTATTCCGATGATATTCCGGACGTCAGTCTGAGCGAGATTAGAATGGCTCTCCAGCATGTTAAAAACGGAAAGGCTGCAGGCGAGGATGGAATTACAGCGGTGCTTCTGAAAGCGGGTGGAAAACCGGTACTTGAAGTCCTTCAGAAGCTCTTTAATTCCGTCCTCCATGGTGGCACTACACCGGAGGCGTGGAGCAGAAGTGCGGTGGTCTTGTTCTTCAAGAAAGGCGACAACGCATTCTTGAAGAAAAAGTACCGATTTCCCTTCTGAGCCGCGCCTACGTGCTGTTTTCGAGAGTCATTACGAATCGTCTCGCATGCAGACTCGACGACTTCCAGCCTCCCGCATAAACCACATACATACCCTTCGGCAAATTGTACAGAAGTCCGAGGAGCACAATTTGCCACTATGTCTGGCGTATGTGGACTATGAGAAATCCTTTGATTCCGTCGAAATTTGGGCGGTGCTGCAGTCCCTTCAGCGGTGCCAAGTTGACTGTCGGTATATCGAAGTGCTGATGTGTTTGTACAGTAGGGCTACGATGGCTATCCGAGTACAGAACTAGAGTACGAAACCTATCCAACTGCAGAGAGGTGTAAGACAGGGTGACGTTATATCCCCGAAACTCTTCACCGGTGCATTGGAAGACCTTTTCAAGCTTCTGGACTGGAAAAGATACGGTACATGATATAGTCCTTATGGCAGAATCGCTGGAGGACCTAAGCACTATGCTCAATGACCTCAATAGTGCCTCCCAACGGATAGGTCTTAAGATGAACATGGACAAAACAAAGATCATGTATAATGTCTATATCACACCTATGCCGTTAGTTGTTGGGAGCACTAAGCTCGAAGTTGTTAACGAGTATGTTTACCTAGGACAAATAGTCCGACTAGGTAAATCCAACTTCGACCGAGAGGTCAATCGACGGATTCAACTCGGCTGGGCAGCGTTCCGGAAATTACGGCACATCTTCTCGTCAGGTATACCTCAAAACTTGGAAACAAGACTGTACAACCAGTGCGTGTTGCCAGTGATGACCTATGGAACTGAGACGTGGTCCTTCACTGCTGGCCGGATGAGGAAGCTCAAGGTCGCTCAGCGAGCTGTGGATAGGGCTATGCTCGAGTTTCTCTGCGTGATAAACTTAGAAATGAGGATATCCGCAGTAGAACCAGAGTGACCGACATAGCCCAACGGATTAGTAAGCTGAAGTGGCAATGGGCCGGCCATATAGCTCGAAGAACCGACAACCGATGGGGAAAAAAGGTTCTCGAGTGGAGGCCTCATACCGGTGGATGAAGTGTAGGGCGTCCCCCTACTAGATGGAGTGACGACCTGGTAAGACATGCAGGAAGTCGATTGATGCAGGTGGCTCAGGACCGTGCTTTGTGACATTCCTTGGGGGAGGCCTATGTTCAGCAGTGGACTTGTGAAGGGCTCTAATGATGATGTAGTGATGATTCAGATTGCTTAAGTGGTCCGTTGTTGACTTTTGGTATAGAATCAAGCTCCAAAATTGTAAAAGTCCACATCTTAATGTTTTGGTGTTGTGTAACAATATCCCAGATTTCGCTACTCAAGAGGGTATCGAGGTAATTGAAAGGGTTATTTCATGTTTGTTATTTACAAAAATTGAAAAAATATATTTCAATTAATAAAATATATGCAAATACACAAACATACTGCCACGTATTACAAAAACCGCAACGATAGTAGTTGCCGTTTTGGTTTTCCGAGGATACCATATGAGTTTACTGTTTGCTTAGGTCCTGGTGAAATACTATTGAACAAAGGGCGATTTTGTTGCTTGAAAACAACTATAGAAGAAACCATGGTAAATAATTACAATCTTTTTCTATTGAGTCTGTGGGAAAGAAACATTAATGTTGAATAAAACTATTTTTTACGGACGCTCTGGGAAGTCTGCAGTCTGTGAACATGTTCTAGATCGTCCCCGCCATTACATCAGATTTGATAGACCACAAATCCTCGCAAAAGAACACCGATTCCTACCAAGGATGATACGCGAGGCTATTGAAATTAAAAAACATCCTAATTTCAATAGAGAAGATGAATGGGTGCTGCCATCTGCTTGGGATCCTATAATTAACAAAATTAAATCCAAACCCAAGCATACCACTGCAGGACTTCAAGATACTGTAAGCTCATTCTGCGTAGATCGGACCAAAAATTAATATTCAAAAAACTGAAGAGCCGGGCTAACTATGACATTAGGACGTCAAACACCTCAGTCCCCCCCGTGACCATGGGTGCTGTAAAGCACCCAAAACGTCTGGAATCAAAATTAGTAAAATTAAACGCGATAAAATCTGTAAAAATAGTTTTATTCAATGTGTAGTGTTCGCGTAAATATAAGAAATCAAAACATTAATGTGCAGCCATATGGTAATGCTACTGCAGTTGCATTTTATATTGCTAAATACGCTAGTAAATGTGAGCCTCATGATACAGGTGAGGTTGTACGAGAAGCCGTTGCGAAGGCCAAGAGGAAAGGTGGTCCTGTCTAGAATCAGTTATTTGCAGTCGCAGTGGCCATTCTATGTTGTAAGTGCGCCGGAATGTACATACAGTTTATGCCATTTACCGCTGAAAATTTCTTCACGAAAAAGAATATTTATGAACACTTGTAGGCCAAACGAACGTTTCAGACTTCTACGTTTCGACAGTGACGATACGTCAATTTATAATAATATTTTGACCGGTACGTATTAGGCCCAGACGAACTAGAAAACATGTCTCGCTGAATTTGCTATGAAATGTTATTTAACTCGACATGGAGCGAAGACGATGGCGACGAAGAGTTAAGGGTTGAAGATTTAACTCCGGCAAGATTAATATAACTGAAAGATAACACGCGGATGCGTTTAAGAAATAATCAGCAGTATTGCGCACAAGATACTTCAAGCTAAACAGTAACAATACAAAGAAGCTTATTACTACAGCTTGTTAGTATGTCATGTACCATTCCTTGAAGAAAGTGAACTTCTTTTTGAGGAGGAAATCGCAGAAGAGTGTTTTATTAGACGGCAAAGAGAACTCTGTCCATTACAGGACAATTTAAATGCAGAAGAGTTTGCTCACGCGGAACAGGTGATACAACAGGCTCTTGCCCAAGCAGTTCACTTAATGCGGCCTGAGTTACAGGTGACGTTCATGCTCCTGTAAATTGTGACGGTGAACAAATCGTGAATAATGATTACAATTATTGTGAAGATTTATGGTTTTTTTTTTATAGAAGAGGGGCAAACGATCATGCGGCTCACCTAATATGTAAGTGACTACCAACGCCCATGAACAACCGCAACATCAGGGGAATTGCAGGTGGTGCCGGCCTTTTAGAAAGGAGTAAGCTCTTTTCTTGAAGGACCCGAAGTCGTATCGGTCCGGAAAATTCACCGGTGATAAACAATTCCACAGAGAAGTTGTACGAGGAAAACTCCTAGTAAAACGCACAGTGATGGACCGCCAAGCATCCAGATGGTGTGGATGGTATCGTGAATTTTGACGCGATGTGCGTTCGTGAAATTTGGCGGCTGCAATTAATCGGAACAATTCCTCAGAGCACTTCCCGTGGTAGACGCGATAGGAAATGCAAAGTGATGCAACATCCCTACGCAGCGCCAGTGAATCGAGCCGATCAGATAGAACTCGGTCGTCAACGATTCGAACCGCTCTGCGCTGGATGCGGTCAAGAGGAAGGAGTGGCACTGGGGTGCCCCAGCCCAGAGATGAGAACAGCATGAAATACTGTCCCGCTCTGCTAAGCACACCGAGCTTTTTAGAGGCCAATTTGGCCTTCTCTTCCTCCTTCCTCAAAGTGACCACGAAACTGCACACCGTTCGATATGTCGACGCCGAGGATTCCGATACTGGCTGAGGCAACAAGGAGAGTGCCTTGAAACTGAGGAGATACGACAAAGGGGTTCTTTTTAGCGGTAAGCGCGCAAACTTGTGTCTTCTGGGGATTGAACTGGACTAGATTTAGTCGCCCCCAATCCGAGACTTTGTTCAGCAAAGACTTGACTTCAGACACGAATTTGTTCTGGTACTCGGCGACGTTTTCCCGAGAAAAATTGGCACGGCTGGTGTATAAGGCATCACCAGTGGTGTCGTTTGCATAGGCCAATGCCTCCCCCTTGGACTCTACTGCCTCCGCCCATCTATGAGTCAGGTAGACCAGAAGCTCTGTCTCAGCTGTGAATCACCAGCTGATCGACCACGACGAAAACCGTATTGGCGGTCACTAATCAGCTGGTAATCCTCAATCTACCTTATGAACTGGCAGTTTATAATGGACTCCATTATTGTGGAGAACAAGGAGTTGATGGCGATAGGCCTGTAGTTAGACGTGTCTGAGTGGTAGCCTTTTTTAGGGATCGGGTGGACTAAAGCTGTCTTCCATGAATTCGAGACTACGCCTTGGGAGTAGGAATACCGGAAAAGACGCGTTAAAACCGGTGCTAACTCCGGAGCACACGTCTTCAGCACAATGGGAGGGACACCATCAGGCCCACTCGACTTGCTGACGTCCAGGGAGAGGAGTACTTTACGAACCGAGCACTGTGTTAACTGCACATCCGGCATGGAGCACTCACACCGCGGGCTGATCGGTGGTGTGTTCCCCCCGTCATCGAGAGTCGAATTGGACGCAAAGAGAGAGCCTAACAGATCGGCTTTCTCCTTTGCGGCATGGGCCAGTGAGTTGTCCTTTCTGTGTAGAGATGAAAGAGATGGCTGACAGAAGTACCCTTGGACAGCCTTGGCGAGAGACCAGAATGCACGGGTTCCCGAAGGAAGGCGAACTAACTTTTCGCCAATTCTGCCGATGTGCTCAGACCTTGCCTTGGCAATGACTCTTTTAAGAACCTGGAGGAGGAATTATACTTCTTTTTAATAGCGCTGGTGTTTACATACCGAGACGTTGATGCGTCAGCCCAGGCCCGGTAGCACTCCTGCTTATAGCGTGATGGTATTTTACGGGAGCGACCAAACTATGGCTGGGGTATGCCTCCGATGGACACCACAGAGGATGGAATAAAAAGTTCCATACCCTGAAGTACCACATCAGCAACAGAATCAGCAACAACGCTGGGATCGTCCGGCGAGAAGCAAACCCGCCCCCAAGGGTAAGATGCAAAAAAAGACCGCATCTTATCCCAATCGGCCGACCTATAGTGCCAAATTATGTGATAGATCAGCGATCAGCCAGATGAAATCTTCCTGGGTAATATTCGAAAACTAAACGTACAACAAGGAGATATTTTCCAAAAAGTTTCTGCCGCTGCAGAAAATGATTTGCATGGACAAGAAGGCCAACTATTATTATTTATCACAGGTGGTGCAGGAAGTGGGTAGTCTTTCGTTCTAAAATTATTCGTGGAACATATCAAACGGTGTTATGCACCAACTGTTAATATATTGCTCAAGGCAAAATTCGTTGAGGTTGGTTCTTTAACAGGAGTAGCCGCTCGTCAGTAATTTGGTTAAACGTTGGCACTCAATGTCCTCATTATATGATAATATGTCGTACAAAAAAAACGGTACAAAAGCTAGAGAATGAAAGACGTAAATGGCGACCTATACGCTGGCTTATCACAGACGCTATAGTTTCATATGAAAATTTGCGAATACACTTACGCCTCGAGGAATATAAAATAATGACAAATTATTCGGCGGGGTGCATATATTGCTTTTTGGTGATATACTTCAACTCCCACCGATAAAAGAGCATTGGTGTTTTATTCGACCACTATGGTGTGCGGCAGAAGTTAATCTATGGCAGCAGTTCTCATTTTGCTAACTTACGACAAATATACGAGAAATGACATTGAGTTCATTGACTTTTTGAATAGTTTTCAGGATGGTGAATTTACGACGGCTCAGTTGGAGTTACTATGTGAGCGGCGAAATGTACCTCTATTTTCCTCACCGTTACACAAGTTCCTACAAGACTTACAATGGTAAGGTGCACCGAATGTACACAATAAATGCTGTAGACGAGTCTCGTGAGGAGGCAACTTATGGCAGTACGCCTCCAGACAAGGCGATTTCTAGGTACATCAATAGTTGTGGTGGTTTTCTACCAACAATAAAATTGGGTGTTTAATCGCAAGTTATGCTGAGGCGAAATATTTCCGTATCCGATGGGCTTGTGAATGGTGCAATGGGCATATTAAAGAAAATTAAAGGCCTGCTCTCCGAAGAATTATATGGCTTGCTCTCAATTGGAAGAAGGCGAGTTACCGGAAGCTGTACTCATAAAATTTGATCACAATACTATCGTTCTTAGAATGAAAGACGATGACGGTTGCGTTGCAATTTCACCTGTATGTACCATATTCCAAGCGCAAAGGGAATATGGAGATGTTGAGCGCAGAATGCTACCACTCATCTTAAGCTGGGCCGTAACTGTTCACAAATTACAGGGCACAACCCTCGAAAAGGCAGTGATCGATTTAGGAAAGAAGAATTTTGCAAAAGGACAGATTAATGTAGCTCTCAGTCGCATTAAAACTTTAGAAAGAATAGCTTTGTCTGAATTGGATACAAATAAATTATTAAATAGACCACACGATGAGAAAGCTCTAACAGAAATAACGAGGCTACGTAATCTCTCTAACGACTAGTTTTTATATTATCTGTCCGAGCTTTGCTCATCATTAGAAAATAACATTATAATGAAACCTTGAACTTTGCCAAATCCCACACTCCTCCGTGCGCATAATATGCTTAAAAAGATGTTCAAAGTTATCTCTTCAAGTATAAATATTTAGAAGATTCCTAATAGTGATTAATAATAACAAACTAAAATGGGTAGACACAGCCTAGTAGCCAGGATTTTACACCTAGAGCTTGCTCTGAAATACGATCCCTGGATTTGAAACTGCCTTTTTTTTATAGGAGAGGGGGCAAACGAGCATGCGGCTCACCTGATGGTAAGTGACTACCGCCGCTCATGAACAACTGCAACACCAGGGGAACCAGAGGAATTGCAGATGCGTTGCCGGCCTTTTAAAAAGGAGTAGGCTCTGTTCTTGAAGGTCCTAAGTCGTATCGGTCCGGAAAAATCGCTGGTGGTAAACTATTCCACAAGGAAGTTGTGCGAGAAAGAAAACATCTTCTAAATCGCACAGTGGTGGACCGCCAATCATCCAGATGGTGTGGATGGTATCGGGAGTTCTGCCGCGATGTGCGTTCGTGAAATTTGGCGGCTGGGATTAATCCGAACAATTCCTCAGAGCACTCCCCGTGGTAAATGCGAAAGAAAATGCAAAGAGATGCAACATCTCTTCGCAGCGCCAATGAATCAAGCCGATCGGAAAGGACTCGGTCGTCGACGATTCGAGCAGCTCTGCGCTGGATGCGGTCAAGTGGAAGGAGCTGGGACTGGGGAGTGCCAGCTGCTTCCACTTGCTTGACTGCGCCTTGTAAAGTTGCAGGCGTTGTGCCGGCATGAAATACTGTCCCGCTCTGCTGAGCACGCCAAGCTTTTTAGAGGCCAATTTGGCCTTCTCTTCCAAGTGACCACGAACCTGCACGTCACTCGATATGTCGACGCCGAGGATTCCAATACTGGCTGAGACAACAAGGGGAGTACCTTGAAACTGAGGAGATACGACAAAGGGGTTCTTTTAAGCGGTAAACGCGTAAACTTGTTTCTTCTGAGGATTAAACTGAACTAGATTTAGTCGCCCCCAATCCGAGACTTTGTTCAGCAAAGATTCGACTTCAGACACAAGTTTGTTCCGGTACTCGGCGACGTTTTCCCGAGAAATATTGGCACGACCGGTGTATAAAGCATCACCAGTACTGTCATCAATGCTACCGGTTTGCAACATATAATTGATATGCAGAAGAAACAGCGTTGGTGATAGCATGCAGCCTTGTGGAACACCAGCGTTAATAGGCTTGTAGTCGGAGCATGCACCGTCTACAACGACCTTGATGATCCGATCTGCAAGAAAGCTGGTGATTCAATTGCACAATTTCTCGGGAAGACCATAGGAAGGGAGCTTCGAAAGAAGCGCTTTGTGCCAAACCCGATCGAAAGCCTTCGCAATGTCCAAACTAACGGCCAATGTCTCCCCCTTGGACTCTACTGCCTCCGCCCATCTATGAGTGAGGTAGACCAGAATATCACCAGCTGATCGACCCCGACGAAAACCGTATTGGTGGTCACTAATCAGCTGGTGATCCTCAAGGTACCGCATGAGCTGGCAGTTTATAACGGACTCCATTATTTTGGAGAACAAGGGGGTGATGGCGATAGGCCTGTAGTTGGACGGGTCTGAGCGGTCACCTTTTTTAGGGATCGGTTGGACAAAAGCTGTCTTCCATGATTTCGGGACTACGCCTAGGGAATAGGAGTACCGGAAAAGACGCGTTAGAACCGGTGCCAACTCTGGAGCACACGTCGTCAGCACAATTGGGGGGATTCCGTCAGGCCCACTCGACTTGTAGATGTCCAGGGAGACGAGTGCTTTGCGAACCGAGCGCTGTGAGAACCGCACATCCAGCATGGAGCACTCACACCGCGGGATGGTCGACGGTGTGTTCCCCCCATCATCAAGAGTCGAGTTGGACGCAAAAAGTGAGCCTAAGAGGTCGGTTTTCTCTTTTGCGGCGTGGGCCAGTGAGTCGTCCTCCCTGTGCAGAGATGGTAGTGATAGCTTACAGAAATTCCCTTGGACAGCCTTGGCGAGAGACCAGAATGCACGGGTTCTCGAAGGAAGGCGAACTAGTTTCTCGCCAATTCTGCCCATGTGCTCTGACTTTACCTTGGCAATAACTCTTTTGAAGGACCTGCAGGCGAAGTTATACTTCTTTTTAAGCATGCTAGTGTTTACATCCCGAGGCGCCGAAGCCTCAGCCCAGGCCAGATAGCACTACTGCTTACTGCATAATGCAGTCTTACAGGAGCGACCAAACCAAGGCCTCCGATGGGTACCACAGATGATGGAATAAATAGTTCCATTCCCTGTAGCACCACATCAGTGACAGATTCAGCAACAGCGCTGGGATCATTCGGCGAGAAGCAAACCCGCCCCCAAGGGTAGGATGCAATGAAATACCGCATTCCGTCCCAATCCGCCGACATGTAATGCCAAGAACGGCAGCAACCTGCAGATCGCAACCGCGAGGGGAGCGTGAGTGGCACCACGCTCCGGATCAGACAATGATCCGAAGAGCCCAGAGGGGCATCGACGGAAACCTGATATCCGTCCGGATGAGAGGTCAGCAGAAGGTCCAATAGGGAAGGTGTATGATCCTTCACATCTGGATTCCGCGTAAGCGAAGTAACCAGTTGTGTCAGACCATATGCCAAGGTAAAGTCATAAACAGATCTCTCCGCATGATCGATTAAACGTGAACCGAGCCATTCGGCGTGATGGGCGTTAAAATCGCCAAGGATCACGATCTCTGCGGATGGGACCTGTTGTAGCAAGGAATCTGTAGCCATTTGGACGTGGTCGATGAGTCGGTCTGTTTCGGCATTACCGCTATGGGACCTATAGAGGCGCGTCTACGGATGCGCGGATGGTCGTCGCTATCTACGCGTAGCCAAAAGATGGACAAGTCCGAATCTTCAAGACTTCCTAGGCGTCGAGAACAGATGTCCTCTCTGACGTATACGCAAACTCCAGACCGAGGCACAAAGGAGTGTTCCAATTTGTACCCCGGGTAGGAGAGATACGAAGTATCAGCCGGAGAGGACACCTGCGTCTCGGTCAGAAAGAGCATGGCCGGCTTCGCAGTCTCGAGATGGTAGTGGACGGCGTTTAGGTTCGAGTGAAGTCCCCTGATGTTGCAGAAAGTCACGGATAGCGTGGTCGCCTTGGTCTTGTTGCTCAGTTTGCCCCGAGCAGTTATTGTTTTGAGCGGAATTTGGCCTCCGGTCACCTGCACTCACCAGACGAAACGCAGAAGCAGAGCTTTCACTTCACGCCGGTATTCTGTGAGGTCGTGGTACTAACCCGGCCCGAGCCGGCCCTTACGTGCAACAGCAAAAGCTGCTGCGTGGCTCTACCACAGTAAAATGCCCTTATTAAAAGTACTTGCCGGAAGCCGCTCTGCTGGGACCGAACCATCATAACAGATTGGACTATTCTTGAGAATAAGCCTGAGATCTAAAGTACTTACATTTTATTTATATATAGTATTTGAATATAGTATCCTCATCTGGTCGAGCTGTTATTTAATTTAAAAAAAAGTGCATGAGTGTCGTGGAACACTCGGTTGGAACGAAGTTCCTTTCGTAGTATTCTAAAGGAACTTCTTTCCAACCGAGACTAATATATTATTATTGACAAATAAATGAATTACTACCGTCTATTAAAATTATTAAGCGTCATTTAGAATAATATTTCTTTCATGGCAAGATAAGAAAAAGTGCGAGGGAGATGGATATTATTCCATCTCGCTCGCAATATAGTAAGGGGATCGTGACGGAAAAATCTTACACTTTTTCTCTCCTAGCCCCAATCTGTCAAATTTGTACCGTGCGATAAGGAACTTCGAATCGGTTCACAATCTGCGAAGATATCGCGTTACATACATACAAAATAAAATGAAAAAAATATACGTCATCGAATTAAGAACCTTCTCTTTTTTGAAGACGGTTAAGTCATTTAAGCTACGCCTATGTGCGAAATTTTATTAGAATCGGTTAACCGGAAGCAGGTGAAAATTAAAAATTACTTAAACAAGAGTCCAATCTGACACCCAAACAAGAATTCCCCATTTTTCCACCCTTACGGAAAGAATTTTTTTTTTTCGAAATTTTATGGGAATACCCTTGAGGTATACAGCCTATTTAATAAAAAAAGAATCATAATGATTTCTTATATTTACGCGAACACTACACATTGAATAAGACTACTTTTACGGATTTTAACGCGTTTAATTGTACTTATTTTTGATTACCGACGTTTCGGGTGCTTTCCAGCACCTATGGTCACAGGTGACTGAGGTGATTGACGTCCCGATGTCAGAGTTAACCGCGAGTAACTGCATAGATCGCAGCAAAAGTAATAATTAAAAAGCTGAAGGTACTGCAAAGTGCACGGTGTCACACAAGCGCGCGGTAAATGTCTTAAACTGCAGCCGCAGGCCTACACCTGCACCAGACAACAACACGCCACAACCAATTTTTTTCGCAGGTAACTTTAGACATACTGCATATCGAGATAGGCACATCAACGAATAAAAATGAACGCATGACTCAATGCGTCGCCATGCGATATGCGTGTAAACTTTATAATGACCAAAAATGCTGCAAGTAAGCTGCAAGAAATCGGAGTGGCTCGACTGGACAGAGTCGACTAAATTGCAATTAACGATTTCACTTCTACCGACTTGTATTCAACCCGAGTTGGTCTCGTACTGCTAAATTTACAGCGAATGCTTATGACCGGAGCTACCAGCGCCAAAGCTATACCGCCAACGACTACAAATTTATCAAACTGATGATATTTACTCGACGCTAAATGCTGTAATAAGTAAGTCTGCGGGCTTAAGAACTTAAGAAATATTTCAAAAACATGTGAAGTCCGTCACTATGCGTGAACAAGGTCGTTACCTCACTTTTTACCTTATTATCGACTATTTGCGGACTGCAGACCTGCAGGGAGAGGAATAAAAAGAGAGTTTACAACAACACAGCATATTTACCTACATAAAAACAAGATGCCATAGTCACGCAACAATATGGAACAGTTATGTCAAAAATACAATATAATATTATGATACCATTTTCTTATCATCAATCCATTGACATTAATATTTGTAATTAAACCGTTGGCATTCATTAATTGAAACATTCTCACGTATCCTGCAACGTTTGCATTATACACATTAACTTATAACAGTATAAATACAATTAATTTTTATACATCGACCAAAAACTCAAGTCTCAGTGTCAAAACAATACATCAAAACATGTCAGCATCCGCTCTCCTGGTACTTTGTGCGCAAGCTTGCTTGCTACAGGTAAAATAACTTAGTATTTTGCCTTCTTCTTCATTATCAGCGACACTCCGCCAATCGCTGCTTACCTACGACAATCTGAAATGTTATACGTGATGGTTAAACCGCCATTGATCGGAGGCTATAATATCTTCTACCTACCGATTTAGCAGGAACAACTAACAGTAAAGCGACTGTATTGTGCAAAGATAAATCTGTCTTCACATTCTAGTGAAACGTCACGGGTCAGGTCACAGTAAGAACCGCTTCTTTAAGAAAAAGATAAAAGTGAAATAGCTTTCATAGATTACAAAAGGGACCTGCCTTTTCATTACTAATATTTATATAATAGGTTTAATATTTATTACTGAAAGGGATAGAAGGCCATGGCAGAGTTTACCATGCTGCTCCCATATGTTTGAAACATTTTTATCACGTGATAAATCAGCAATTAAAATGCAATTATTCAATTTCATTGGCATCGGGTGGGAACGTATTTGGATTTCCAGTTCAGGTTTTCGGAGAACGATTACTCCTCAGCTACCACGGCTCTTAGTACATTTTAACTACAGTTTAGTTCCCTTCATAACCTAGAATAATTTATTAACTCATTACAGCCTATCAAAAATCTAATGCTGAACTTAAACCTCTCTCATAGATTGCCTCAAGGGGAAATTTTGCAATAATTACCACGCTTGGTAGACGGGTCAACAACCGCAGTTTTTTTTTACATATTCGATTGTTCGCCTCTTACGATACCTTCGGGATGGTATGGAGTAGTAGATATTCTTACGCAACCACTACACAGTGAATTAATACTTTATAATTAAATATTATTGATTTCCAGAATGTATACAGTCAGTGCTTGGGTGCTGGACTTGGCGTAGCTCCAACTATTGCCGCTGAATATGAGCTTGGTTGTGAACCTGCCCTTACTGCGGACATAGCTTACGGTTCAGGTTTCGCTCCTGGTGTTGGATTTGGATACGGTCTCCCTGGACCAGCTGCATTTGCAGGTCCCGCTGGCTTTGCCGGCCCCGCTGCCTTTGCCGGCCCCGCTGCTTATGCTGCAGGCCCGGCTTACGGAGGTGCTGGCATCGGAGACGTATCCGTAGCTGGCGAAATGCCTGTTACTGGTACCACTCTTGTCGCTGGTCAGGTGCCTATTCTTGGCGCCGTGCAGTTCGGCGGTGAAGTTCCAGCTGGGGGTGTAGTCACTATTAGTGGAAGATGTGGTTGTGGTTGCAATGGACCATACATGTACTAATTAGTGCTATAAATCATTTAGAATAAATAAATAAGTATAGAGTTAATTTAGGTTTTATTAATTCTTTCCAATTCTCCACTTGGTAGAGCGACGCTTCAGCTGTATTAAGGTTGTAGCACATATGGGTCGGCTCGACCGGGGTCCCACAGAATACCAGCGTAAAATAGCAGCTTAATGCTGCTGTATTTTCTGGCATTCTATCTCAGTCCTCAGGAGGACGTTCTATTTCGAATGTAGGTATGTTCTTTTATTATCAAGTTAAACGCTACTTTAAGATTCTTGAAACTAAGAGTTTTTTTAATAGAATAAGGGTGACAAACGAGCACACAGTCCACCTGATGGTAAGTGGTTGCTGTGACCCATAGACATCTACATCTATCTTCGTTTGCAAATCAAAATGCAGATACGTTGTCAGCCGTGAGGACTAAGATGGAATGCCTCTTTTGCAGTAAAAAGGGTCTCCGGTTCTCTACACTCACCGTACACGTAGTGAAGCACTTAGAAGTACTATCAAAAGCTAGCTGTTATGTGGAAGCAAGCTGTTATGTGGAAATTATTTTATACTTTGTAGTTTTGAAGTTGCTTTTTAGGGTTCCGTACCCGAAGGGTAACCAACAGGACCCTATTACTAAGCCTCCGCTATCCGTCCGTCCGTCTGTCAGCGGGCTGTATCTCATGATCCATAATAGGCAGACAGTTCAAATTTTCACAGAATGTGTATTTCTGTTGCCGCTATAACAACAAATAATAAAAATTAAAATAAGTTAGTTAAAAATTAATAGGGGCTCCCTTACTAGAAACGGGTATTACGATGGTACGGAACCCTTCATGCGCGAGTCCGACTTGCACTTGGCCGGTTATTTTACTATTTTTTACTAGCTGGTACCCGGCGTGCTGCTGCCACAGAAGAAACAATTGCGGAAATATCGTTTTAAATTTGGAATACTTATATTATATTGCTTCATCAGATTGCGGTTAAACTTTGTCAAGCAATAAGTTGACAAAGTTTGACCGCAATCTGATGAACGGTATGGCAGCGCATAAAATACGAAAAAACAAAAATTATTTTTATATATTAGTTAAAAGTTTAATTTATATACTACTTGTATCGCCGGTGGTTGAAATGCGAACAATTGCATAGCATTACTCATAATATGCAATACACACAATTATTGCTTTTTTTTATTTTCAAACATCTATATGGTACAGTACCTTACGAATTATATAAATTTCATTTCCCTCCTTTTAATTTATTTGTATTTATTTACATAACATTGAAATATATATAATATTAAAAAGCTATAATTTAAAAAAAAAAAAACTTAAATTATCATACAGTCTTACTCCCAGTGGTATCGTGCCTAGAAATCTGGCTGCGTTTCATCACTGAATGGCTATACTTAGTCTTTGAGCGAGAAAAGAACCAGCCCTCTCACCAGCAGCAACGACCAGTCGCGGATACAGTTCCTTTAGAAACTTCACCGTACGTGGACCCCACAGACCGATAGTTTTTATTATCTTTTAATAAAATATTAAAAAGTGTATATTTACGATGTTTACGTATTAAAATGATTATATTTTTAATAAATGCCTTACAATATAAAACTTCAGTATATTATCAAAATATCTGAGAAATAAAAAACTAAATAAAAATCATAGCCACACGAGTCTGTCAGATAATTGCTACAAAATAATGTTTGAAATAAATTGCAGTATAGAAAAGTAATATCCATAATGGTGATAACGTCGATAATGTCGTTTATCGGAGGCCATGACATTTCCACATGACGATATAAGACCTTCATTTATTGAAGTAAAATTCTCAAAGAGGTATTTAAATAACTTTCTACTTACCTGTTCAGTAATATACATAAAAATAAAAATCAAACTTCTTCGTTTCGTGGGCCAAAAGGTGAAAATGCAATATAAAAAAGTATACTGGCTGGTAATGCTTAAATATCTGTAATTTAAAAAGTATTTTGTTTATTGGCTTCACTATTCGATTACGATCCATAAACAAAATTACAGCTTATGACGTGGAAAAGGCCATCATCTCCAACTCCTACTCAAATTCAAGCAGAGTCTTTCCGATTCCGCAAAATCAATGGCTTTCTTTTGTGGGATAGTCTGTTAAAAGCACTTTGTGTGCAGAAAAAATAAAAAAGTACCCAACGAAATTCGCTTCAATCGCGAGGCAAGCTCATAAAGATTGTTGAAATACTTGAGCATCCTCCATATTTAACAGAACCAGTGATTTGTATAATTCCGAGATTGGAGGAATACCCGAGAGGATAGAGATTTAATGATGATGAACTATATCCAGATACTTTTTATTGAGCCCCTCCCCCCCCCCCATCCCCAGTATTAATAGCTTCTTCCTTTGAGCCGACTTCAAAAGAGGAGGTGTTTCTAATTTTGGTGAGTTTTTTGTATGTACGTCCACCCATTTCTTGGAAATGGTTGAACCGATTTTTTTTTTATATTAGATAGTCTACGTTAAGAGTGGTTCATTTAAATTTGAAATAATTAAACCACCCTTTATGATAGAAAAATAGTGGATGAAGTTTCTATCATAACTATTTAAATTTAATTCTAGTTGTTATCTTGTGATATTGCTTAATAATGATTTCCAAATAATACGAGGGCGTTTGAATAGTTTTCGGCCCGACTATGAAAATAAAGAAAAGAAAATTAAAAAAAAATACACTTATTCAATCTATGCTCCAGCGCTTCTATGCCGCTCTTATAGGTCGATTCCTCCAACTCTTCAAGAAACCGACCGCTCTGCCTCAGCTATCACCTCTTCGTTTGTGGAAAACTTTCTTCCAGTCAGGTGTTTTTTCAATTTAGGGAAATTCAATTCAGGTTAGCATAGTATGGGCCTGTTATAGTCTGTCCTTTAGGAAGGTAGGCAATAAAAATAAGTCCCGTGTAATCCCAAAACACTGGATGCTATCACTTTTCCCGCCAAATTTTGTGACTTGGCTTTCTTCGATGGCGGAGAATCGCTATGTTTCCACTGTTTTGATTGTTGTTTTGTCTCTGGAATATAGTGGTGAATTCAAAGTTTCATCAGTGGTTATAAATCTTCTTAAAAAGTAGCTAGTATTTGATCGAAACAACACCAGATTCTCTCTTGAGATTTCAACCCGGTTGAGTTTTTGTTTGGCAGTCAACAAACGCCTCACCCATCTTGCTGACACCGTTTTCATTCCTAGATCGTCGGTTAAAATATGAAACACTCGCTCAATTGAGATCCCTATAGTGTCACTTATCCGGTCTTCTAAAACTATTTTGTAGATGACGTCGATGGCCTTCTGCTCCTCGGGTCATCTTCGACGCTTTCTCTGCCTTGTTAAATTTTTTACAATGGAATACGAAGTCGCAGATCCACCTAATGTGTCTTCCTTGATTAAACTTGGCGTCTTTTTTAACGAAATATTTAATCACGGCTCTTATGGTACTTTTTTCATTTTCCGGGAGAAAAGCAGATTCCATTAAACAAAAAATGGTAGAAAAATAATTACGCAACCTATCACAATGAAACTTGACATGCGATTAAGTAAAGAATCAGGCTGTCGAATGAGTATACATTTATTTACATACTACCCTCAAATGTTGGATAGGCCGAGAAGTTTTCAAACCACCCAGGTATATCCCACAAAATAATATTTTCTACAAAATAGCTGCTGAATTCAAGGCATGAATTCTCCGATACAAATTATTATTTTTAGTTTTTGTAGTCGGTTTTTACGTTCTATTAAAAGAATAATTTTTCTTCTTCAGCCTTAAGACACAGTTAGAAACCTTTCCAATACGACCGATCTACAATGGGAAATGCTCATGTGCAGCCGTAGACTGTTATGGGCTAATGATGATGATGATGATGATCAATTAACTGCCCCGTTGGTCTAGTGGTCGTAAGCTCGTCTGCTATTCATGAGCTGAAATCCTTTATTGAGTTTTTTTGTTCTAAGTAGCAGCCCGGAACTAGAAAAGTGGTGGTGTCTCACACCGTGCCTCGCAAAGCCGATAAAGCCGTGTCCTGCGTCTTCTCTCTTTAGTTGTGTCGGATTGCCATCCGATTGGACTATGATAGTGAGGGCATAGAAATTGCATCTGTGCTTGCGCATACTCTCGTGTAGGTACTACAATCCTGCCCTGCCCAGATGACTAGTCTCCGTTCAGACTGGCCACCATGACCGATATTCGATTTGGGGCACATTATTTATGCCATATATTTGTTTTGTCAACACTATGGTTCAATGGTTGGGAAGCTAGTATGAGTATAAAACTACATTGACAAAAAAAATTACTGCAGCCTTGAGTAGGACGACATAGTTATTTTCTACGCTGTTGATAGCTTTCGACATCATTCAAAAATCACTGCCGTTGTAGACAACGACCAAGAGAACATCATTTTGCATAAATAAACCGATTGACTGTAAATTATTATGTATTTACCACTTTTTTACCCGTCCATGAAGTCTACTGCTGGACATGGATCTGTCTTATTTTAACGGAATCTAGCCATAATCGCCATGGCAAGTAAAAGTAAAGTAAAGTAAAGTTACAGCCTATATACGTCCCACTGTTGGGCACAGGCTTCCTTTCATTTCTGGGGGGGTTTTAGGGCAAGGAAATGTCCGCCGCGCTGCCCCAATGCGTGTTAGCGAACTTCACATGTCTTCGAAATATTTTTTTTTTGATTTCTCAGACATGCAGGTTTCCTCACGATGTTTTCCTTCACCGCCGAGCACGTGGTAAATCAGCACTTAAAATTGCAATTAACAATTTCATTGGTGCCGGCGGGGATCGAACCCGGGTTGATCGCGTACTGTGAAACTTACAGCGAGCGCTAACCATCTGAGCTACCACGGCTCAGCTGGTAGCTGGTGGTAAATGACTACTATAGTTCATGGACATGGATTGCCTCAAAGCCTGTAAATTATACTGTCTCTCTATATCCTTCAGGCCGGATCACAGCAATGCAAGCACTACTTTCTCGTGGTGATGAATAGGTAAAAGTGTAGCACCTACCGATATAGACTTCTAAGTAGAAAAGAAGTTCTACCACCTGGTAGGATTACAGGATTTTACCCATAAGACATAAAATCCCTAGGCTAGTGAAGAGAAACAGCGTTATAGGTGCGCAATGTCTCCTACTGTGATCGCTAATTCGCCTGCCATATGGTGCCTGCTTAAGAAGACTGTTGACTGACTGATGAGAGAGTTGTGCATGTATTTGTTATTTTTAATTCGACTAACTATGCGTGCCTTTATTATATTTTTTTAAGTCAAAGCAAACTTAAAAAAATAATCTCTTGATAACTATCTTTCCTGTTATTTCTTAACAAATTATAATCAGACACGTACATATAATATTAATTATTGTTATTTTCGTAATTTTAGTTTCGAAAAAATTTTAATGGGTATGAAATATTTGACTATAAATTGTGGTTTTAATTTGTTTGGAATATCATTGTGTCTTGGTTTACAGTAGAGAAAAACAAACATGTCTCGTGCCGTTCTTTTTGTGTGCTCAAGTAGCCCTAATTCAGGTGAAGTTCAAATATAATTTTTACGTCGGTATATTAAAATTGTTGATATGATATTGTGATATCCATCCAAAATTTTGGTATTAAGATATTGGGTCTGGGTTTACCTTACTGACTGCTTGTAGTTGACAGTAGGCAAAAATTTTATTCATTTTTGAAGAGGGAAAAGAGCTAAATAATTTGTCAGCGTCTGTATTTCCCTCCGATCATAACGTGTGTTCCTTCAAAACAAAGAGCCTACTAATTTTAAAAGGCCGGCAACGCATCTGCAATTCCCCTGGTGTAACAATTGTTCATGGGCGGCGGTAGTCACTTACCATCAGGTGTGCCGCATGCTCGTTTGCCCCCTCTCCTATAAAAAAAGAGTGTATAATATAGGTTTTTATAACGCTAAAACAGTACAATTTATCATCTAGCGCTGCATCACCCCTTACCAACAGGTGTCCAAACCAACAGTGGAACACGAAAAGATAATAAAGAAGAAATGATTAGTGACTTAAAATTTTACTGCTCCGTAACACAGTGGCATTTAATCGCCACGCTGCAGAGCTGCGACTTCGAATCCCACACAGAAAAAGTATTTATATGGTCTACAATTAATTGTTTCGGGTCTGGATGTGTATTTCTGTGCAATTCATAAATGTAAACTGCCTCCACGATACAGAAGAAAGTTCTACTTACGGGGCAACGTTTAAGAAAAGAGACGAGAAAAACAATCACAACAAAAATAAACGTAAATTTGATTGCCAACTCTTAAGTTTTGTCCATTTTAATTATTTAGACAAACTTTTCATGTCTTATAATTAAAATTATCATTTTCAGGTCATTGCAGGTCAGTGCCTTGGCAATGGACTTAATAGCAATTTAATAACGCCGGGCCTAGTAGCTGGTGAGGGTATGGGTTGGGGAGTCCAGGATTTGGCTATGGAGCCCCATTCGGTGCCCCTTACGCACCGGCTCCCTTGATTGCTTCCGAATGGACACCTTTAGGACCAGCAACAGTTCCTTCATCGAATGGTGGCGGTTTCATTGTAACAAGTTCCTCCCCTATCCCGCCTATCGGTGTCTCTGTGGTCTCAGACAATGAGTACACAGGTCCCCTAGTTGTTGGTGGTCAGCTCCCATTCTTAGGAACTGTCGGATTAGAAGGTGCTCTAACAAGTACAGGGTCGGGAGCTGTTTCCTACGGTTGCGGTAATGGTGAAGTTGGAATTGTGAGCGAGAACATTCTCCCCTCAGCAGCAGAAATAGGATACGGTAACGGTTTAGCTTCTGGTTATGGATTTGGTCCTGGTTTTGCTGGACCCAGCTACGGATTTGGTCCTGGAAATTTCGCTCTAAACGGCTTCAATAAATGTGAAGGTATACAAGTTGCTTAAAATATGTTTGTTAAATTATTTTAATAAAGTGTTATAATTTATATCTATGTTTTCCTTATAAATTCATTTTATTATCCCTGTTTGTAATAATATATAATATATTTATTATAAGCTTTTGTTATCTGTATATATATATACAGATACTTTTTTTTTCTGTGTGGGTAGTTGTGAATGCAACACGTAAAATTGTTATGTCTCAAGTTATAATTAAAATTCATACATAATTCGTAAAATATTATCAAGTGCTAGTAATGAAAAGTTAGCTTAAACTACCTGTCTGTGAGTGTTTACTACTTAATCCAACCACAATTACAACACTTTTTACTTTTATAACCTCTCTCAATCCATCACTATATCATGGACTATATCTGTCCAGTTTGATGGAGGTGTTTCATAAAAGGATGGATGATTTTGAGAAAGAATTGCGGAAAACGCCCAGCACATCTACCAGTACTACTTCTTTGGCAACTGAGTTTGCATCTTTCAAGACATTTGTAGGGCAGGCACTAAACACTTTTTGTTACTTGCTCGTAATGCTGACAGCATGGAGATGCGAAGCCGAAGGAAAATGTTACTGCTTCGTGGTGTTCCAGAGATTGCAAAAGAAGACACCGCTTTGGCTGTCATCAAGGTTCTGCAAAATCAGTTGAAATTAGCTAACGTCTCTGTCAGTGATACTAAGCGTTGTCACAGATTGGGTAGGCCAACAGTTCCTCACAAGCCTCGACCTATTTTAGTGAAATTCCTAGATGTAGGGTTGCGTCATAAAGTCTGGTACGCAAAATCCCAACTTAAAGGCTCTGGAGTCACATTATCCGAATTTCTCACCAAGCTTCGGCATGATCTTTTTGTAGCTGCCCGTGAAAAATTTGGTATCTCCAAATGCTGGACTAAAAATGGATCTATGTACGTTGCAAAACCTGATGGAACCAGACATCGTATAACCAGTCTGAATGACATCAGCAAAATCGATTGCCAGACAAGCCCAAAACCAGTATCGAAAACTGCGGCTGTGTGGCTGAAGTGTTAAGTGTAGAGGAGTTTCCATGCCTAAATATTGTCAATTTTTTTCTCTTAATATTATACTATTACAATTAATAGCTTGTGGGACTTATTTCTTTGTGTATTTGGTGTAAGCTTAGTGCAAAACACTCTTATGAATTTGAGAATTAATTTGTGCCTTTAACTTTAACTTGTAACTTGAACTTTAGTGCATTTTGTTTTTTTTTGTTTTTTTACTGTTGAATGTACATAAAAAAGGCATAATAATTATTAACTCCTCTTTCTATTTATTATGCCAAAACATTTGTTTACTCAATAATTGACAATATGAAATATTATAAAATGCATAGATGTCATTATTTATTGTTCTGAATACTACGTAACTCCACAGCTAATGTTAACACAAAATCACAATATTAAGGTTATTAGCGCTATAACAACAACGTAATGCTAAATAACGCACTGACCGTTGCGTTTCCCTTAGCGGTGTTTGTTTTATGCACCCTTATTGATCTGTTTTTCCTTTTACTTAATCCTACGTTTATAAGAAGTTCAATATTAAACTTATTTTTTTTATTCTATTTAGTGTTAAAGTGTTGTACAAATAATTTACTTATAGTATATGTATAGAAACACTCAACTGGCAGGTGGACACTAAAGTATTTTTTATTTTTTATTTGTTTTTAGTTTTAGGAAATTTATTAACTTATTTTTTTTAGTGATACTGGAACATATTTAACTACAGATAGTGATGGTGACAGTGTCCCTAGCTTACAGCCTCTCTCTGAAATACTAGCTTCACAATTTTCTGATGTTCCCAAAAATTTCAACGTTGTTCACATAAATGCCCAAAGCATTCCGGCTCACTTTTCAGATATGCTGGCTACCTTTGACTCTAAGGATATTCATGCTATTCTCGTTTCTGAGTCATGGCTTAAACCTTGTCTCCCTTCCACTAATTATTCTTTACCTGGCTTTCACTTCATAAGAAATGATCGTACTGTGGGCGGTGGTGGTGGTGGCAATATATCTCCGAGCATATATTCCCTTTTCTGTTATTGATATGTCATCTCAACGAACACCGCCTAATGCAGGTGAACATCTTTTTATTGAGGTGGAGCTTAGTCATACGAAGATTTTGCTCGGTGTATATTACTGTCCTTCATCTCGTATTGACTTCTTCACTTCCTTCGAAAATATTTTAGAAAATGTATCTTCATACTCGCACACGATCATTATGGGCGACTTTAATACTTGCCTGCTTAAACAAGACTCTCGTTCATCCTCTCTTCGATCCATCGTAAATTCTACTAATCTCTCTATTTTACCTTTAAATTCTACTCATCACTTCCCTAATGCTACTCCATCATTGCTTGACCTTACTTTTGTGTCCTCTTCTGAACTCGCTGTTAAGCATGGTCAGTGTGCAGCTGATGCCTTCTCTTACCATATTTTTTTTTATAGAATAAGGGTGACAAACGAACACACAGTCCACATGGTAAGTGGTTGTTGTAGCACATAGACATCTACATCTATCTTCGTTTGCGAATTTAGATGCAGATGCGTTGTCAGCCGTGAGGACTAAGATAGAATGCCTCTTTTCCAGTAAAAAGGGTCTCCGGTTCTCTACACTCACCATACGAAACACAGCAGTATTAAGCTGCTATTTTACGCTGGTATTCTGTGAGAGCGTGGTCCTTCCCCGGTCGAGCCGACCCATTCGTGCTACAACTATACTATTAATATAGCTGCAGCATGGCTCTACCACGTATGATCTTATATTTCTCTCTTATAATGTCCGGCCACCTAAAATTAAGTCTCAAATACTTCTGCAACGCAGTTTCAGTGGTATGAATGTTGAAAATCTCTGCAAAGATGCTTCCAACATTGATTGGTCGGTTGTTTTAAATGCAGACTCTATTGACGATAAAGTTGCAATATTTACGACTAACTTAACCTGTCTTTATGATAAACATGCACCAGTTCGCGTAATTAAAATGAGACATCTCCTTTCACCATGACTGACTGATGAAATAAAAACCATTTTAAATAAAAAAGCTGCAGCCAAGACAAAATATAATTGTAAGCCTACATCTATGAACTGGGAAAAATATGTTACTATTCGGAATCACTGCAATAGGGTGTGTAGGGTTGCTCAACGCCACTATATCCATAAATCGATACAAATTGGTGATGCAGCTAAAGTCTGGAGTTTTCTTAGAATGGGGGTTGGAAAGTCCCGTAATAATGTACCCTCTAAAGATTTAAATATTGATTTACTAAATCATCACTTCTCATCCTCGTCCAACTTAAATGGAGCTACAAAATTGAACACATTAAATTTTCTTTCATCGCTTCCAACTCCTGATCATTCATCTTTTGTCCTAAATCAATTCTCTGCTTGTGATGTTAAGAAGAGTATTCTATCCATTACTTCGAATGCAATTGGCAGCGACTGTATCAGCCGTAATATGATCCTTCCGATTCTTGACATAATCATCCCAATACTTTGCCATATCCTCAACTCCTCCATTTCTTGTGGTGTTTTTCCATCAACTTGGAAAGACGCTCACATCATACCGTTGCCTAAAAAGCCCAACCCTACATCTTTTTCGGAATATCGTCCTATATCTATATTGCCATTCCTATCCAAAGTTCTCGAACGCCTGGTACATAATCAGCTCAGTGCTTTCCTTCGCAATAATTCCCTTCTAAATCCTCTACAATCTGGTTTTTGTCCTGAGCATAGTACTGTCACAGCCTTAGTCAATATTACGGAAGATATAAGATCTGAAATGGAAAATGGCAAATTAACTATCCTTTCTCTGTTAGATTTTAGCAATGCCTTTAATTCAGTTGATTTTGAAATTTTACTGGGTATACTTAGCTCTCTTAACATATCTCCACAGTGATTGGTTGGTTTCGAAGTTACCTGTCTGGGCGCCGACAATGTATTCGCATTGATGACACATTTTCTTCTTGGTTTGATACCATTGCTGGTGTCCTGCAAGGTGGCGTATTATCTCCCTAACTTTTCTCAATTTTTATTAATTCTATAGCCACTAAGATTACTTCTTTCTACCACCTATACGCAGATGATCTTCAAATATATACTCATGTTTCTCCTAGTGAACTAGTCGTAGCTATTAGTACTATAAATAGTGACCTTGAGCAAATATCAGATTGGGCAGAATTGAGAAAATACATATGGCTTGAAGATTGACCCCCTAAAGACTCAAGTAATTATCATCGGAAGTTCGAATATGATTGGAAAATCAAACCTACCTCAAGCACTTCAAATTGTTTTTGATGGAAATTTTATCCCTGTTAGTGAAAAAGTCAAAGACTTGGGAATTTTTATTGACAGGAACCTATCATGGGGTCCTCAAATACAGGAAGTTAGTCGTAAACTCTTTGCAGCTGCTCGATTATTGAACAGATTAAGGAACTTTCTACCTACTGCCACTAAAATTGCGCTTGCACAGTCTCTGCTTCTCCCAATTATGGACTATGTAGATGTCAGCTATCTTGATCTCACCGAAAAGCAACTTGATAAACTTGAGCGTCTTCAAAATTTTTGTATAAGATTCATATTTGGTTTGCGCAAATATGATCACGTTTCTTGTTTTCGTAATAAGCTCAAGTGGCTTCCTATTCGTCTTCGCCGGAATGCACATATTCTGTCACTTCTTTACAATGTTCTCTTTAATCCTTCCTATCCTTCTTATCTTAAGGATCGCTTTTAATTCCTTCACTACTCCCATTCGAAAGTTTTGAGATCAGAAAATTTTACATTAAAAATGCCTGCCCATAATACCAAATTTTTTGGACAGGTCGTTTACTATCCAAGCAGTCCGTCTATGGAATGCCCTACCTCTGTCAGTCAGACGCGCCCAATCTTTATCTGTTTTTCAGAAGCTTGTACACAGTCACTATCTTAACTTTTGAATTCGTGCCATTTATATATGTATACATTCGTATTTTATGTCTTTATTTGTTATTTATTTTTGTATATTATATGGAAATCTTTATAAATATTATTTCTGCATCACCAAACCACACAATTTTCTGCTTTTTGTAATCCTGTCCATCCAAAGGTTGTCTGGAAGAAATCGCTTTTAGCGATAAGACCGCCCATTGTGTCACTATTTTGTTTTTCTTTTTCTTTCGTTTACGTATTGATTTGGTGTACAATAAAGAATTATCTATCTATCTATCTATCTACAGATAAATTGTTCTTCTTCTTTTTCTTCACCAGCCCGTAAAAGTTTACCGCTACTCATAAACCTCTCCCGTTGTAGAGAGGATTTGTCTAGATCGTCATACTAGGCAGATTGTCGATGGCAGTAGCAAACGTCTCTAAACTTGCCATGCCCGTCGTCGGTATGGCTTGTTTACGTATTGCGTAAACGAGATGGTTGTACCACTATCTATTGGGAATCTTGAGATCTTTTAGGATTTTCCATAGTTCCCTCCTACGACACCCACAGGACGAAATCGGGTCTCTATATAGATAGATGATAGATAGATTCTCTTATGCCGCAACCCAACGGCAATTTAAAACAAAAAAAGTCCGTAAAATCTGTTTTATTCCAATCAAACTAACAATACCAGTGCAAACAATAACATAATAAATCGTAATCGTTTGTCGTAAATTTATTTTATAGGACTTACACAAGCAACACGTATTTGATTCCCGCGGGAATGTTTGATATTGTTAGTTGCAGGCTTGAAAATAATTTACTACTAGTTACTACTTCACAATTGAAAATATTGACCACTTGATAACATCATGGCCTATCTGGCTTAACATTCAAGCTCGTACCTACGTTATATTCAAATATCCTCACAATTTTTTACATACATTATATATTTATAAAAGG
The DNA here is from genome assembly GCA_029286625.1 of Parnassius orleans. Lineage (NCBI taxonomy): Eukaryota > Metazoa > Arthropoda > Insecta > Lepidoptera > Papilionidae > Parnassius > Parnassius orleans. The sequence goes on along the minus strand of JAGSMP010000263.1, from coordinate 1,050,740 downwards.
ACAGATGTTTGTGCCTATATTTCACTCTGCAGCCAAAACTACAAATCGAAGACGAACTATGGGAGTTGCGAGTCGATTGCTATAGGGTGTAAAAGATACGGAGTTGAAAAAGTTATCTTCAAAATTGTGGGACTATAATTAGTCGAGAATATTCTGGATTGGAGATATGGCAAAAGAGAGTCGTACGGGTTATTTATAACTTAAATTGTAAAGAGTTCCTCAGAGAAAAATTTAGAGAAATAAACTTATTAACTTTGGCATCGCAATATATTTACGAAAATGTAATATATGTACATAAAAACATAAATACCCTTAATAAGAATAAGGATGTTCATACTTTAAACACTAGGAACAAACATAAGCTTGTAATGCCTGGTTACTAGACTCCACAGAATCAGTAATTCATTTATGGGGCAAAGTATACGCTTTTACAACAAAATCCCAGAACATAAACTAGTTTGAAGTTTTATTAAAGAAAAACTGTACAAAAAGGGTTATTATAATATGAAGGAATACATTAATGAAAATAACCCCTGGGAATAAGGTGATTGCCACCATGCCGGTTCTATGAAAATTCATTTAAAAATTGAAAAAACAAAATTATTGTTTAGTGAAATATGTTTAAAAAAAAGTCCTGCTAGGTTTCTTGCTGGTTCTTCCCAAGACAGAGGTATTTTCCGAACCAGTAGTAAATAAAAAATTACTTTCAGTAAGTATTATGTAATAATCAGTATTGAATAAAAAATCATTCTATTCTATTCTATTCTATTGTTCTAAAAAATTTAGACTGATCTCGAAAGTTCTCTAATATATTTAAATATTCTGAATTAGATGGAACTAGCTCTAATCAGTCTAGAACGTTATAGATTGTTCTAAAAATTTCTAGAATGATCTGAGAGTTCTCAAATATATTTCAATGTTTAAAATTACTTGAGATAATTCTAATTAATGTAGAACGTTCTAGAATGTTTTAAACATTTCGAGAATCATCTAGAAAGTTCCAGAATGTGTTTAAATGCTTCTAATTAAATTAAATATTTTCAATCGTTCTAGACTGTTTTGGATTGTTCTAAAAATTTCGAGAATAATCCAGAAAACTCTAATATAAGTATATCTATATATCGAAAATTTTAAATTACATTCAATGTTTTAAATTGATATGAAAAGTTAGTCTTATCATTTTAGAATAATCTAGAATGTTCTTGATTGCTCAAAAATATTCGAGAATTATCTGGAATGCTCTAAGCTTATTTAGAATGATTCAAATAACTTATCAATTATTCTCATCAGCCTAAATTCTTCTATTAACTTTACGAATAATCGAAAAAAAGAAGAACTTTCCAGAACATTTCCGATATTTTCGAATAGTCCAGATTTTTTTATGAGTCGTGGGGGTAGTTTTGAAGAGTATATAAGACGAAACGCAAGGCACGTGTTTTTCAGTTGGTTTTCTATAAGAAGAAGTGTACATCTCACGCAAAGTAAAAAGTACAAACAAGTAGTGCAAAGTAAATAGTTGCAGTGTCAAAAGTTAAAATATATAAAACGATGCCGAAGCATAAAAAAGTCTTTTCACGTTCTGCAAAAACAGCGCGGCAAAATGAATCTATAGAAGAAGGAGAAGCGCGTTTAGAATTGGAACGAGAAAATTATCATCGTCACCGATATAATCTGACCGAAGAGCAGATTGAGGATTACAGAGAAACACATCGAATTAGAGAAAGATCACGGAGAAAAAGAGAAACAAAGGCCCAAATTGATGACAGACGAAAGCAATCTAGTGAGATAATGAGTAACACTCAACAACGCGAACATTTGGTGGCTCAAGTATTGGACACAACTGTACGTGCGGTTTGTGAACAACGTTAAGGAAGTTACAGTCTTGACTACGAAGCGTTTCATTACAATTCCACTAGGAATTATAAGGAACATCCAGTATAGTGATTGCGAGAATAGATCAAATATGTAAATTTTGTAAAGCAAAAAAATTCAAAGCAGAAACACCAAGTATTTGCTCCCTAAGCGCTAAAATTAAATTACCTGAATTAATTTCACCACCACCGAAATTTTCGGAATTAATGAAAACACAAAATTCAAAAGAGTTTTTACAAAAAATTTGAAAATACAATGCATGTTTCCAAATGACTTCTTTGGAACAACTGAAATAATCGATAAACAAGGATTTTATCCAGTGCTTAGACTCCAAGGACAAATATGTCATAAAATTGGTTCATTATTCTTACTTCCAAATGAATCACCGAAATTCTTACAAATTTACTTCATAGGAAATGAAGAAAACGAAGTCGAAGTCGTTGAAAAATTTTCAGGATTGTATCGAGATATAATTCTTGATATACAGCGTTTTCTTCAAGAAAATAATAAGTTTATAAGAATGTTTAAGACTGCAATGGAAAAATGGTCTCAGATAACTACAAAGTAATAATTCGAGCAGATAAAAGATCGATTGGTGAGCATGAACGACGGTTTAATGCATCTCAAGTAAATGAAGTAGCGGTAGTAATCGTGCACAATGAGAGCAGTTATAGGGATATTGTGGTTCAATGAAGAAGTAATAAGTAAGAACTGTATGATGCCTGGTAATATCCTTTGATATGTTTGCAAGGCGAAGATGGTAACCATTTTAATATTCAGCAAATTGGTTGATTCGTTTGGGGATCACCCAAACGAATCAACCAACAAAAAAGTTTCGTCAAAGGAATTTTATGCATATCGCATAATAGAGAGAGAGAATAAATATAATCATATACTCAACTGTCGGCAATTGTTTCTACAGTTTATTGTCGGTATGCAGGCAAAAATAGAAGCAGAAAGACTGTTATATATTCGCCTAAATCAGAGCAAGTTACGAACGGATGAATACATTCATCTGCGAGATGCGATAACTAATGATGGAAACATTGAAGATTTGGGACGATTGGTTATTTTGCCTTCTTCGTTTACTGTTAGCCCCAGACATATGCTGAAATATGCACAAGATGCAATGACTTATGTGAAAAAATATGGTCGTCCTAATTTGTTTATTACGTTTACATGTAATCCATCGTGGAATGAAATTCAAGATGAGTTACAATATGAACAAAAGTGTTTAGATATATAGAGTGATTCATTCAAACCGCAATGATGATGTTATTAAGGCAGAGATCCCAAACCCGGTTGAAGATCCTATTTAAAAATGATACATGGTCCCTGTGGAACACTAACTATGCAATCACCCTGTATGAATAATAACAAATGCTCGAAGAAATATCCAAGACCATTTTTGAGTGAAACCCAAACGGATGACGATGGATATCCTAAATACAGAAGTCGACCGCCGAGTGAGGGAAACCAACAAACCGATTTACAGCAAAAATCAAAATTAGATGTGAAAAGTTGAAATTGATAATAAATGGGTGGTACCATCCGTTGTTATCTAAAATGTTTCAAGCACACATAAACGTAGAATATTGTAGCTCTGTAAAGTCAATTAAATATGTTTGTAAGTATATTAACAAAGGGAGTGGCTGTCTTTGGAATCACTGATGAAACTCGACATGACGAAATTTTAAGATATCAAATGGGACGATACATCAATAGTAATGAAGCAGTTTGGCGTATCTTAGCTTTTCCAATTCATGACAGATTCTATTTAGCAGTTCATCTCGAGAATGGACAACCAGTATATTTTACCAGTGAAACGGCAGAAAAAGTTGAAAGCAACCCTTTAATACAACTTTGACAGCATTTTTTGAATTGTGTAGAAATGATCCGTTTGCAAGAACACTTTTCTATGAGGATGTTCCCACTTATTACATGGGATGCATCGCGAAGGGTATTTTGTCAATGAAAAAGAGGGATCCCGGTAGAAGGATTTACGGATGTATTCAAAGATAATGCCATTGGGCGAATATGTACGGTTCTACTACTTAATGAAGTTCGTGGACTAACATCGTTTGAAGATCTTCGTACAGTAGATGGTTATATTTGCGAAAAATATCGTGAAGCATGTCAACGTCGTGGTTTATTAGATAACGATAATCATTGGAAGCAAACAATGAGAGAAGCTGCACAAAGAGCAAGAGCTGAACAACTATGAAAACTTTTTGCTATAATTCTATCATCGTGTAATCCTTCAAAACCAAATTACCTATGGCTGAAATTTCGCGATAGCATGAGTGACGACATTTTGACCAGACTGCGTAAAGACAATGGTGATATGGATATTACTTTTAATGAAAATATTTATAATGAAGCCCTGATAATTTTTGAAGATTGATGCTTAGCAATAAGTAATCAAAGTTCGATGGAACTTGGAGTACAATCTCCCATAAGAAACAATTTATATGAACCAAAATTAAAGTAAACACAACAGATGATATATGACACAATTATAAATTGTATTGAAACGGGTGAAGGAAGAATCATTTTTAGATGCACCAGTAGGAACTGGCAAAACTTTCCTTATTCATTTCATCTTAGCTAAAATTCGAGCAGATAATAAAATTGCACTAGCGTTGGCTTCGTCAGGAATTGCCTCCACACTAATGGAAGACGGAAAAACAGCACATTCTGCATTAAGTTTGCCTTTAAATATAGCTGAACAAGAATTTCTTGTCTGTAATGTTTCAAGATCTTCTTTGCGTGGCCAGGTTTTGATGCGATGTACAATTATAATATGGGATGAATGGCTCATAGAAAATCACTTGAAGCGTTAAATAGAACATTGCAGGATATCCGGAAAAATTAAAAACTTTTGGGAGCAATTTTATTATTATTATCCGGAGATTTTCAACAAACGCTGCCGGTTATTCCAAAATCAACTCCAGCTGATGAAATATACGCATGACAAAAGTGTGAACTTTCCAACAGAATTTTTAAATTCACTGAATCCGCCTGGTATGCCACCGCATGTATTGAAGCTAAAAATTGGATCACCAGTCATATTATTACGAAATCTCAATTCGCCAAAATTATGTAGCGATACAAGATTATGTATACACCAACTTCTCAACAACATTATTGAGGCAGTAATTCTAACTGGCAAAGAAAAAGGAAAATCCGTTTTTATACCAAGAATTCCATTAATTTTAAATGATTTACCATTGTGTTTCAAACGGTTACAGTTTCCTCTACGATTGGCTTGTTGTTATAACTATTAATAAGGCACAAGATCAAACGTTCCAATATTGTAGAGTGAATTTGGGAGAATCCTGTTTTTCATATGGTCAACTCTATGTAGCTTTTTTGCGCCTTGGACAGATAAAAATTATTCGTGTATGCACCAGAACACAAGACAGTAAATGTAGTGTATAAGAATCTATTGTAATATAAGTATTCAGTACATGACTATCTATAAAGTATTTTTGTATATAGAATAAAAAATATATAAGTAAGAAAAAAAAATTAAAAATTTAACAAGAAAATTCATGGGTTCTTAATTTAAAAAAATAACTAACTTAATAAAATATACATACATGAATAAATATTCGACAAAAAATAACCCAGCGAAGCGGGTTTTCACAGCTAGTTATATAATAATAGTCTAAAGATGGATGATGTGTCTAGTTCAGCTTACAAATTCTATTACTCCCATTAACCGAAATGATGTGCCTTCATATTCAGACAGTTCCATTAGGGTTTTTTTTTATTTAATTAATTCGTACGTACTAACGTACTAAGTTTCGTTATATAAACACCTCACAAACGCTAATTTAGGTACTGACTAATTTACAAAACATATATGGTCTCATGGAGTGTAAGGGAGAATTTGCTAACTTCTCTCTAAATGTCAACCTCATCTTTTTTTATAGGATAGGGGGCAAACGAGCATGCGGCTCACCTGATGGTAAGTGACTACAGCCGCTCATGAACAACTGCAACACCAGGGGAATTGCAGATGCATTGCCAGCCTTTTGCATCTTGTTGATTGACAGACAAGCCTTTAACAACCGAAAGATGACCATGAATGAAGAAACCCAAATTAAAATGCTTATTGACAATGTCTCGGTATTGTCGCTCAGTAGCAGCCATACTAGAATAAATCGAACCATCCAACTATTCCTTATATAGCTGAAACATCCTTGAGATGCTGAGACTGCCATCTGGATAAAGTTTCGTCGAAGTTTTGCGGATATAATGTGATTCAATAGGAGCAAAGAATCGAACATGGTCACATACACTTTTGACCGTGTCAGGCTTTATAATAGTGGTTTGCATTGCGTCCTCTCTTATCTTCTTCTATAATAGTACTGCCATCATATTTATCCCAAGCTGTTTTAATAATTTTGCCACTAACGGACAACGTGTTCAAAAACATAGTATTACAAACGTTAACCATTTCACTCTGGATCTGGTTTGAATTGAGTGTTGATACTGGCAGAAAGTATTTAAATGAATATTTCCGATTGTTGGGTACCTCACGATTTAAACATCTATTCTTTTGCTCCTTTTTAGAGTACCTCACTACAAAAGACCATTGTTTTTCCCGAATTCCCAAACCCCAAAATTTCTGAAAATAATCGTATCTTTGATCATGACATATCTTTTTATAGCACTGATACCGGCATTTACAGGATATGCCTAAAGTTTTGTCATTGACTATCTTTCCCTTTTTGGTTACGTATTTTTTACGAATATTCATTCGTAATCGTTTCTTTACTCTTTTCTTGGGTGATGCAGAGTGTTCATCATCACTAGAATTGTTAGGTGCACTAGATGTGTTAGTAGCTGAAGACGACTGAATCCAATGCTCATGGACAGAACAGAAGAAATCATGGCAATTTGTGTGTGAGTTCAATGGAGAAGGCACAGGAGTCGGGACATTAGGTGCTGAAATTGAAGGCAAGTCTCCAAAGCTGCTTGCGGGTGAATTTTCAAACCTGGAAGGTACTTCAATTGCAAAAGGTGTTAGTTCTTCGCTATCTGCAGGCTTTAATGGAATTGATAGCTTGTCTTTAGATTTTTCAGCTACATGCAGTGACTTTAGGCTAGTTTTGTCGGAAGTAACGACGGGCGTAACATGTAGTGGACCGAACACGTCCTCCCATACCTCAGCCATATCTTGATGGATGTTCTCAGCTTCTTGCGGCAGTGGCGATTGGGTAACAACTGCGCGATTTTCCACGTTATGTTCTAAAAACAAAAATAAATATATTTCAAAGATTGCCTCAATCAAACCAAATAAATAACTAATAATAGACATAAGTAATTCTAAATAAATAATTAATCTAAAAATAAGATTATTTTTCATAAACTTTATTATTATTATAATTCTACAATACGCAAAACAAAATGTGTACAGAACAGACACGCGCGCATCCGTCTTTCCCCAGAATATAGGCGGGATTGAATATACGACCCGGCGCGCGCGGCTCCTTTGAGCCAATGCCGACAGAGGTTAATGACACATGTGATGTCGTAACGTTGTCCTTTAGAGGGAGAAACTATATGTGCCATTATTCGATTGTAATTTTCGAACCTACTTATTTAAAAAAATATGATTTCACTAGTTAAATAAATAGGTTTCTTTAGACTCATAAATACAATAATAATGATTTTGTCCCATGTTCACATGTACCTTTGTTCTACGTATAGGTCGATATAGAACATTAAGAAAAAGAAAAATTAAAATTAAAAAAAACACTTTCCCCCCATTTTTCAATTGTTTTTCTGTCTGCCAAAATGAGTGAATCTAACAAAGAAATTCGATACATTCTAAAGTTTTATTACAGGGAAAATGCGACCAAGCCATGAAAAAATTTGTGACGATTATGGACCTAATGCAGTGCTAGTAAGAGTAGCACAAAGTTGAATCAAGCGTTTTCAGTCCGGGAATTTTGATATCAAAGATGCAGCTCGCTCTGGATAAAGTCGATGCCATTTTTGAAAAAGTGGAGCAAGATCGGCATATTAGTAATTACGACATAGCCGAGGAATTGAGGAATTGACCCATTTGTAAAAGTGCGGCTATACAAAAAAGCTCGATATTTGGGTACCACACGAGTATAATCGTCATAAATAATATCTAATGAATCGTATACTCAATTGCGATTCTCTATTGAAACGTAATGAAACCGAACCATTTTTGAAAAGTTTGATCACTGGTGATAAAAAGTGGATGACCTACTCAAGAACGTGCGAAAAAGATCATGGTCAAAGGGTAGTCAAGCTCCACAGATTGTAGCGAAACCCGGATTACCACGCAATAAGGTGATGCTGTGTTTATGGTGGGATTGGAAGGACATAGTTTATTATGAGCTTTTACCGCCGGGCAAAACCATCGATTCGGATCTCTACTGCCAACAACTAATGAGACTCAAGCAAGAAATTGAGAAAAAACGGCCGGAATTGATCAACAGAAAAGGAGTGGTCTTTCATCATGATAACGCCAGACCACACACATCTTTGGCCACCCAGCAAAAATTGAGAGAGCTTGGTTGTGAAGTATTAATGCATCCACCATATAGTCCTGACCTTGCACCCTCAGATTTTCACCTGTTTCGTTCTCTTCAGAATGCTTTGGCTAGGTCGTTAGTTAAACGTAACGTAGACAACTAAATTTCTAGCCTTTTATTTTAATTACTATGAGGTGTATAAACGTTTTGACGGGTATATTTACCTAGGACAAATAGGAAGCCTTTGTTCAGCAGTGCACTTGTGAAGGGCTGTAATGATGGTAATGATGATGCGTAAGCGTTTTTGTTAACCGAAAGTTAGTATATTCGTGGAAACTCTTTCGATACACCAAAAAGTTTATATATAGCGTTTATTTTTCAGTCACTATGGCACAAACTGCCACTCACAGAACACAATTACTCTCTACCAAGAGAAGAACGCCAACTTCATACTAAAAAACGGAAACGTGTTTATGAGTGTACACTACAAGCGCTAAGGTGGGCGCCCATATAAAACGTTTTTAGCGGGAATTTCAAACCTTTGTATTCTGTAACTTTGAACTTTTTTTTTGTAGCCGGGCTAACTATAACATTGGGACGTCAAACACCTCAGTCCTCCCCGTGACCATAGGTGCTGTAAAGCACCCGAAACGTCGGGAATCAAAATAGTAAAATTAAACGCGATAAAATCCGTAAAAATAGTTTTATTCGATAATGAATTTATTTATAGTCAATATCTTATACAGAGTTAACATCTCACAAAAATATCTACTGTATATTCACGACGATATTATGACTGTGTATTCGCCTACAAACGAGAATGAAGTATTCTGCGCCCATAATAACTGAATTTAAGCAAAAATCAATAATAAATATTAAAATTTAACCTATGAATAAATTTGAATAAATTTCAGAATATTTTCAATATGAAAGACGCAAATGTCTTTTTTCTTCTATTAATTCATGACTTATTTTATAAATTTAATATTTAATAATTTAATTTTAAACAATAAATAGGTAAACACTGCAAATCTCAGAGTAATATGTATGTAATTATACTTTAAAGAGCAAACCAAAAAAAAGTTTAACACAGAATTAACATTTTTAGTTTCTTCCGATATAATATGAATTTTTGTATCTAATTTTTAAAATGGCAATCTAAAACAGCACGAAGGAAAGAAACAGCGATATTTTTTTCTCGCTTTATTTTTACAAGCCCAACACGAACATTGACAAAACCATAATTGTGTGCAGATTTTTCAGCTTTCATACAAAGTTGCATCACCCTGCTGCCACTTCACAAACTAGCATAAAAAGATGATTTGATTGTTTGATTCAAATATACTATATTGTTTGATTATTATTGATGCATTGCTTTATCGTCATTTTAATAAAGGCTTTCCTTCTAATAATTCAACCGAAATTTATTCGGAACAGATACAGCCACCAAGCTAATACTTTAAGTAAAAGTATAACCATCGTGGTCATCAAAACATATAACCATCATACACATTAAAAAAACATTCATTACACGTTGATAGTTTTTAGATATAAATCGTACATAATTATACTGTCTTAGTACCCAACCGAAATCAGCCGTAAAAGAGCTGTGGTAGCTCAGGGGCAAGCGCTCACTGTACATTTCTCAGTACGCGAGCAACCTGGGTTTGATCCCCGCCGACACCAATGAAATTGTTAATAGAAATCTTAAGTGCAGATTTACCACGTGCTTGGCGGTGAAAGAATAAAATATAGAATATATAATATAGAATAAAAATAATCCAAAACAGCGGACAGCACGGCGGACACTTAAGTGCCCAAAAATCTCAAAATCCTTCTTAGAAATGAGAGGAGGTCTGTGCCCAGCTGTGGGATGTTCATAGGCTTTAATTTTAATTCATATCCAATAGAAATAAGCCTATGCCCAGCAATATTAAATATATTCATACGTAAAAACTGTAACTTTTATTTAACACGATTTACGATTAGATTTCATGGGTTTTAATTTTTATGCGCGGAACCCCAATTATTTTTCTAAAATAAAAGTAACACTACTTAACCGTCCACGGTGATTACAGTCCCCAAAAAAATTATTACCTCACCTGTCCATGGTGACTACAGTCAACAAGCGACATCTTTCGAGTTAAATGTGTACAGCGCAAAAGATAGCTGTTATTAATACAGTAAAAAATTATAGAATGTGCTATTTTAAATTTGTCATCTTTGAGAGTGAATTTTATCTGTATAATAGTAACAAAATATTTAGAAAAAGAAATGAATTACCATTTTGTTTGTGATGTTAAAATGAGAAATTGATCAAAAAATGTGATAACTTTTCTGTTTTATACCTTATTTCTAATGTTATTGCCATCAAACTGATTGTGAAGATATATTCTTTAGAAATATATTACGACAATTCCAAACGTTTACATATAATAATTTAGCTCGACATTTTAACACTATATGCGATCATCGTTTATTGATTATATGTTGTTTAAAAGGTATTCTAATCAGTTTTTGTGTTAAATGAATGCTAAATATAAAAGAATGCTTCATATTAACACGTTGATAGCCATTAATAACGAAATATCTGTTGAGATGTGCCTGAAATTATTAAAACTTATTTTATTTATTTATTTAATATTTATTAAAATTTATATTATAAACATTATATACTTATGTATATTGAGTATACAAGATATTATTATTATGTCATTTAAAGGAATATCATGTACTATTATAATATAAAATAATTTAGTAAATATTATACTTTTCTTTAAAACTCGAAATAAAAATAAATACGATTTTTTGATATTCCATTTTTAAGCCTTTTAACATAATTAAATTTTGAATTCTTTTGTCTTTTGAGAATATTTTTATTTGAATGTAGCTATAGTAGTTTTCAGTAGTAATCGTTTTGTTGAGACAATCTCATCATGTAAAAAATAATTTAATGCGGACAGGTGAGGCGAGAATCACTCCGGAGGTGACGGTTGAGTGGTAAGTTACTCCTTATAACATCAGCTAAAATAATCCAGTCAAAATCGGTCAAGCCATTTCGGAGATTAGCTGGAACAAACGGACAAAAATGTTAAAAATAGTTTTTTTTTTAATCTTATTAGTACATACCGTACTTATATATTTTCATATGACCGTACTAATAAATAGCAAATACAGCCTATATAGTCCCACTGTTTCACAGGCCTCTCATTCCTGAGAGGGTTCTAGGGCAAGGAAATGTCCGCCGCGCTGCCCCAATGCGTGTTGCTAATAAGATGTGTGTAATTTCATATGCATTTAGTAAAAAGCTGTTATTTTGACATTACAAACAGACACTTCAATTTTATTTGTTTGTATAGATATAACAAGATTATAATTTGAACGTAGTTATCATTTCTTAAGATGTAAATAAAATGGAATCATGCTTAGCCACCCAGCTTTCAATAACATACTATTTGATATGGGAATATTACATTATATGTTTAATAAAATTAATTTTAGAAATCTATACGATAACAGCTACAGTCACAAAGACGAGAGAAATTTTATCACACAACTAAATTGATATATGTCACGATTCTAAGCATTACAATTGAGAAACAAAGGTTGATAAAGAATTTTAATACGTAATTATTTAAATCATGTCCTATCTCATATCTAATTACGAAACTTAAAACTTCCGTATAAAAGTGCATGATTATGTTCGAAAATTATTCAGTTTACATTGTCTCATCGAAACATGTCAGCAACAAAAATTGCGTTTTGCGCTTGCCTTCTTATTCAGGTATTTTTTTAAATATAATCAATAGTTTTAGCTATCTGGTAAATTACATTTTTCTGGCATACTACTTTGTTTCATGGGTAAAGTTAAGGTAGAGAAATTACTAGGATAGGAATTATTAAAATTTAATGTTATTTATTATTATTATACGTAGTAGAACCATGCCGCAGCTATGTTATGGCTGTATCACGAATAGGTCGGCTCGACCGAGGGAGGATCAACGCTCGCACAAAATACCAGCGTGTGTTTCGTATGGTGGGTGTAGAGAACCGACTCTTTTTTCTGGAAACGAGGTATTTATTTTAGTCCTCAGAGATGACAACGCATCTACATTTTGATTCTTAACTGAGAATAGATGTAAATGTCTATGGGCCATAGCATCCACTTACCATAGGGACTTTGTGCTCGTTTGTTATCCTTATTTAATTTTTTTTAAACGTAGAAATAATTCTGCCAAAGCTTTATTTCTTTTCATAGTAAATATGAACACCATAATACTCTTTCTTGTACTCTTACTTTTCAAAGGGCAAAGATAAAGCCTTTTTGGTATTTTTTCCCAATCCACCCTGACGTTGTGAAATAATAAGATCGTTTTAATATTATATATACTAATATAAAGCGAAATATATTATAAATAGTATATAAATTACAAATGTAATCCGTAATTTAAAACATGGAATAACCTGCACTGTTACAATTGAAATTTATCCAAGTATTAACGGTTTCATAGATCGAATGCAAAGATCATAAATGTATGGCCTTATGTGTTTCAATAGATGTCAGTTTATCGTCTTGTATATTTCTGGTGCAAATACCGCCATACGTAACAAGGAACAGCGACAAAGGTGCGAAGTATTTGGTACAAGATCACTCTAATCTGCCTGCCAAACGGGGCCATTACGGCTTATTATTCTTATTACAACACGATAGGTCTATAGCTAGCTTAAATGTAATGGTTAGCCTGAAGTTAGGTAGTCATTCAATAGAATTAAAGTGAAGTCAAGAAATAAATAAATAACTATAATTTTTTTGCAGAACATTTATGGACAAGTCATCGGGGCTCCGTTAAACAACGGTATACTTGCAAATGGGATTGCTACAACAACTCCGCTTACATCAGTAAATTCTCTGACAACAGCGAACAACATAGCAACTACTAATAATTTAGCTGTTGCCAGTAATATAGCGGCTGCTGAAGCTTTAGCAACACCTACAGCCAATCTATTAGGATATGAACCGAAATTAGGTGGCCTGAGAATTGGTGAGATCATGGCTTCTAATGGCAGGGGTTTTCAAGTCACTAGTTCATCACCAGTTGCTCCTTACGGTTTATCTGTTATATCTGAAAATTTATTAGCTGAAGGCCCATTAGCTGTTACTGGAGAACTACCGTTTTTGGGCAGTGTTTCCCTTGACGGTCAATTACCAGCCACTGGACAGGGTGCCGTTTCTTATGGTTGTGGAAATGGTAACGTTGGCATTACAAATGAAAGCACTGGTCCTGCAAGCCCAGTAGGTGGTATGCCTTACGGTGGACCTATGGGGCAAGGTTTCGGTATTAACGGATATGGTTACAATAACCTTGCCGGTGGTATTCCAAATGAAGTAGCAGCTATCGCAAGTGGTGGCCAAACTATACTTTGAAAGTATTTTTAAAATTTAAACCTAGTCTTAATTTGTCTAGTAGATTTGGCTACCCGGACTTTGAAGTTTATTAAATCGAGTTTTGTCTGTTGTCATAATCAGTAAACATGTTATGTACTTCGTGTAATTCGGGAATGCCATTCTTTAATTTATATTTAATTTAATAAATAATTTATTTATCTTTTATTTTCTATGTTATTTCAATACCCTTGGATTCGTGTGCTTTAACTTATTAGCGAGGCTAAGATTATGCAATATGTATCACTTATCGAATATATTAAAAAAAAAAAACCCGACTGCAAAAAGACAATTTAAAAGTAATGCACTAAAAAGACTGAAACTAGATTGAGAATAGAAAACAAAATTAAAATAACCTATAAACAAAGTAAACTGCTTTTATTTAGGCCGTAAATGATTGTGTTTCAGGGAAAAATGCGGGGTACAGCACATTTCAAGTCAATATGAAGCTATGTAATATAAATACTTTTGAGTGCTGTCGAGATCTATTTAGATTTTTAATGAATATCTCCGCTCCGCTACATTCACAGCCGGATTTCCTACAGTGTCAAAGTTGTACCGACGCTAGACTGTTTAAATCTAAAAGAGGATTAACTATACATATTAAACGATGCCATATTAAAAGTATTTCGGCTTCACAGCCTACCGTAGAAATATAATACTCTATTACTAAATCCTCTAATGACACAAATATTTCCCTTTTTTCGGAGCAAGTTTATAATTATCATCCTAATGTACCAGTGGTTAAAAGAATTCCTAGAGGTGCAAAGATGCAGCTTGCTAAAGCATTGTCATGCACTATTCAAAAAATGTTCACTAATAGTGAAAAGAGTTGGCAAAAATTATTCACTTTCGCGTATTCCCATTTTTTATTTTAATAAAACAATAAATAAATCAATTACGTCTCAACTAAAAGAGACATTTTTTCAAAATTTAGATTACCCAATTAGTACTCATTTATCTCGACCTCGTCCTAAATTTGATTTAAAAAAAGTAGTTGAGTCGAAAGTAATGGATGGCGACTTAAGTAATGCATCCCGTATTTTATTCTCAGACGACATCCTGGCTCCTCGTAATGTCGAAACTCTTAAAGGCCTTCCTCAGAAGCATCCTTCGGTCAATCGTTCTCAAAGTTTACCGCTGCCTCCCAAGACTTCTATGCAACCTTCCAAATTTCTCAAAAAGACACTTTAGAAGCAATTATGTCATTTTCGAATGGCTCCGCTGGCGGCATTGACGGAATTACGCCTGAACATCTTAAAGATCTTGTAAGCGCTTTTGCCGGTGACGCCGGCGGAGTTCTTCTTAATGACATGTTAATCCAAATTTCATTCCATTCTTATATGGTGCAAGATTATGTGCCTTCAAAAAAAAGGATAACAGTATCCGTCCTATTGCCGTTGGTTCCACATTTCGACGCTTAACTTCAAAATTAGCTTGCAGGCGTCTCTAACCTTAAGACAAAATTTCAGCCTACTCAACTAGGCTTTGGCACTAGAGGTGGCTGTGAGGCGGCGGTACATTCAGTAAGTACATTTTTAACAAACTCTGATGCAGATGTTCTTGTGAAGGTTGACCTAAGGAATGCTTTTAACTCTATCGATATGGTAACCCTGCTGAAAGAAGTGGCTAACAATACCCCCGAAATTTTAATTTACCTTTGGCAATGTTACAGTCAAAATACTAACTTTTTTTTACGAAAACCATATTATCGATTCTGCTGTCGGTGTTCACCAGGGTGACCCACTAGGTTCAGCACTTTTCAGTTTGGGAATTCAACCCATTATTTCAAATTTGAAATCCAAACTGAATGTCTGGTACCTGGACGACGGTACACTGAGACCTCCCAGTACCGTCGTCAGCAGTCAGCAGCAGATGACGTTCTCAGTGATCTTACTCATATTTTCGAAATTTTAAAAATATTGGTCTTGAACCAAATAGCAATAAGTGTGAACTATTTTTTTCCAATAATTTATCTAGTTCTAACAGAGACACTTTAATTCAAAATTTCAATAATATTTCTCCAGAAATAAAAACTGTCGGTACGGAATCGCTATACCTGCTAGGTGCTCCGTTGTTTTTCGATAGTATTAAACCTGATTTAAAAACAAGATTTGATCAGTTTTTAAAACATGTTGATAAATTGTATAACTTAAACCCCCACATTGCTTTTACTATTTTAAAATATTGTCTCCTTGTACCTAGATTTACATACTTACACCGCTCGAGTCCAGTCTGGAAATGTTCGGATATTTTAAAAGATATTGATAATAATCTTAATATAGCTTTAGAAAAAATTCAAAAAATAAATACAACAGCCTGGACTCAAGCTACTTTACCCATAAAATTTGGTGGTATTGGTGTGAGAAATATTTCTGGCGTTGCATTGCCTGGTTTCCTTACCTCCGTGCATAGTGTCAGTGACTTATGTAACATAATTTTAAATAATAAAGTAGACCTGTGCTTTGCTACGGAGGCAGGGCAGACATGGCGAACGCTGTGTCCTGGCGAAAATGTTCCATTGGAAGTTAACCAACAAAAACAGTGGGATATTCCGTTGGTACAGAGCGTGCAGAAAGATTTGTTTCATAATTTCCATAGTGACCAAGATCAGGCACGCCTTCTATCTGTTTCGACTAAGGAATCTAGTCACTGGTTACACGCTTTACCATCAAGTAATCTCGACACATTACTTGATGGAAAAGCTTGCGCATCGCCGTAGGAATCTGACTAGGAGCGGTGATTAGTCACCCCATCAGTGCCCTGGACTGGACATTCATGTAAGAAAAGTGATGGTAGGTTTTCACGGCAAGGTTCTTTGAACGATGTTATCCGAAAGGCTCTTGTCTCTATAAATGTTCCCTCGGTTTTAGAGCCTTGTGGAATATTCAGAGACGATGGCAGGAGACCCGACGGTATGACATAGGTCCCTTGGGAGAGAGGTAAAGTCCTAGTGTGGAATGCTACTTGCATAGACACTTTGGCGGCCTGTCATCTCAAAGGTACCTCGTTTAGAACCGGGGCGGCATCAGAGGCAGCTGAACTGAGTAAGTGGCGCAAATATGATCTGAGAGATGACTACATATTTGTGCCATTTGCTGTAGAGACTATCGGTTCGTGGGGTCCACGTGACTTGAAGTTCCTAAAGGAACTCTATCCGCGACTGGCTGTTGCTGCTGGTGATAAGAGGGCTGGTTCTTTTCTCGCTCAAAGGCTAAGTATAGCCATCATTTAGCGAGGAAACGCAGCCAGCGTTCTTGGCACAATACCACGGGGAGTAGGACTGTATGATAATTAAGTTATTAGTTTTAGTTTTGTTTTTATTATAGTTTTTTTTTAAATATTGTATGTAAGAAAGGAAACTCTACTTCGGTTTAACAGACTATATTATGAGCTGAAAGCCTAAGTTAAATATCCACATTAAGTTTAGTAGCTGGCGGAACCCATAAGTTTGTGTGCTTACTAGTTTATGGTTTAATTGCAAGAAAAGTAAGAAAATCCCAGGTGCTGATGAGATAAGAACGGAAAGGGTTAAAAGTAATGAGATTTTGTTTTATTATTTTACTTTAGGTACTAATGTTGTCTTTTTTTTAACTGCAGGAGCTAAAATGTGCAGTTAAAGAATGTTAGCCAAAAGATAAGAAAATGATTGAAATTTCTTGAGCAGTATTAATAAAGAAAAAAGAGCTGGCCTTCATTAAAATTATAAACATCTTTGCAAAATGTGTGTTAAGAATTTAAAACTCAAAAAAGTACTTTAAGGCGATAATAAATGGGGCATTAATCAGGAAGTTATAGCAGGAATTATATCTACTGGTGATGGATATATCCAGCTTCATATTGTTCTTGCCTATGGAGACATCCCACCGTACCTCTGCGGTTATATGAAGCACCGCGTAATTAAATTTGCCAATGGTGGGAACAAACGGCTGAGCATCGTATGGTTGAGGCTAGGACACAAGAGGTGGAGCATGTAAAACTCATCGGAAATATGTCGTCTCAAGGAATACCAATGATAGCCGTAATTGCAGACGCATGTTGAGTAAACGTTCATAGGGCACAAGCTACGATGCTCCTCTAACGCTGCGACAATTGGTGACCAGCACAGTAAAGAAGTCCTGTACTGTGGGGTGAAAATTAATTAAAAAATAAAAACAAATATTCTGTCACATGTTCCCGATCAGAAAACAAAAGAATTGAGCCACCAGATCATATGTCATTCAAGAAATTTTGTGGGTTCAACAGGTGAAAGGTCTTTGTCAGACCACGGACCTATACTTATAAATACTTGAACTTATATGCTTATATTATAAAAACTTTATTGATAAGGAGCACTGTTTAACAAAGTGCAAACTCGCTCTTGAAAACTAGAAGAAAAGTTGACAGCTTCATGGTTTGCCAGACATTGCAAGTGGCTGAAAATACCAACTGTGCTTTCTTTGTTAAGCAATTACTGTGTGGTTACGATTTAAGCAATGTGCTATCTATAAAAAATAGCAAGAACAACGAGCGTAAAGCGTCTCGAGAATTAGAAAGGGCTTTAAATGTAAGCATACATGACTAGTTTACAAATATACCACAAACATTCATTTGTTGGTGCTAGTGC
This sequence comes from Parnassius orleans, assembly GCA_029286625.1. NCBI lineage: Eukaryota > Metazoa > Arthropoda > Insecta > Lepidoptera > Papilionidae > Parnassius > Parnassius orleans. Next base: position 1,032,298 of record JAGSMP010000263.1, on the reverse strand, counting down.
AGACGGCAAATATGAACCTGGTTCTTTAGAAATGAAATACCCATAATTCGAACTTCTGTAACATGGAACCCGCAAAAGTAATCAAACAAAAGAAAATTGACTTTTGGTTGTATAAATCTGACATTTTTACAGTCAACAAAAGCAAATGCTGCTACCAAGTTCAGAGCCAATTAAGAAGTGGTTAAAATATGTGTATATTTGCCTTTGGATAGGCGACGGTAAAATTAAATTTGAATTCATAAAAAGAGACGACCAGTTATAGAAGGAAAACGGACTTTTAGTAAAATTCTACAATAACTGCCAGAGCTAGTTGATACGCGAGATATATGAATCTAAGATATTATCATAGCTCACATACGAATAAAAACATACCGATGAAATAACGTTTACATGTTTTTTTAAATTTATTTTTTAAATAGCTTCCTCACTCACACATGCACATACAATCAATACATGTACGGTAAAACAGTCGCAAGCCCACTCGTGCTCGTGGTGTCCTATACAAAATTATTTTTTAATGACGCTGAACCTGCACCCCACTCTCAAATCTACAAATAATATAAACATTATTATCATGCCAGATACCAAATGCGATTGCAAAGTTTCGCCAACTAACTTTACTTAATACTTGTAAAATGAATAATACTTCAAGTATCCTCATACGGAAAGCTCAAGGTCGTTCGGCGAGCTATGAAGAGGGCTATGCTCGGAGTTTGTCTGCGTGATAAACTTAGAAATGAGGATATCCGCAGTAGAACCAGAGTGATCGACATAGCCCAACGGATTAGTAAGCTGAAGTGGCAATGGGCCGGCTATATAGTTCGAAGAACCGACAACCGATGGGGAAAGAAGGTTCTCGAGTGGCGGCCAGGTACCGGCGGATGAAGTGTAGGGCGTCCCCCCACTAGATGGAGTGAAGACCTGGTAAGACATGCAGGAAGTCGATGGATGCAGGTAGCTCAGGACCGTGCTTTGTGGCATTCCTTGGGGGAGGCCTATGTTCAGTAGTGGACTTGTGAAGGGCTGTAATGATGATGATGATGATATCCTCATACCAACAAATAAAGAAGAACGGAGTGCTACGTACATTTCAAGCGATGCAAAAACCAAGCCAAAACCATGCTCACCTTATTGCAAGAACACGCACTCACATACATGTATGCATTTAAAATCATTTGCAACCATGTTAATGGCTTAAGGTGCATCCATGTGTTCATCCATCAGTAAACTTTTACGGGCTGATAAAGAGAAAAAAGAAAAATCATGTATGCGAGAGTACGTATTAAGAAGTTGAGCATGGTTTCAGCTTCACTTAAAATGTACGCAATGTTCCATCTTTCTTCCTTTGTTGGTCTGAGCAAGTATCAAGTTTAGTTAGGTATAATATATAAAATATAGCGGAAAACTGTTTAAATGTGAGCATGCGTAAGTCAGCTTGCAATTCGAATAACTAAATTCGTGCACGTCAAAAATGTAAATATGTTGTTAAATTTTTTCAATCAATAAATGGCTCTTTCCGCCATTTAAAAATAAGTTTCTTCAAAAAATGCTCTAAATAAACATAGTTAAAATTATTAAATTGCTAATTTAAACCTACTCCAAGTAATTTAACAAATGCACATATCCTGTCATGTCTTTGAAATTTCTGTCGGTATTCCCCCAATACGAGGATTAGCAATTAAATAATTTTAACTATGTTTATTTAATTAAATGGCATTGTTATATATTATGTAAGAATGTCCCAGACATGCTTAGTTTTTAAATTACGGGTTTTAAAACTTGACTCTAATTTTATTTACACAGGGGATATTGCGAAATATCCTGGCTTTTTTCGATTGCATTCAAAAGTGTGTTTTATTACAATTAAATCTAAGGCTTATATTTAATATTTATTTGGAATTATCTCTATCTCAAGATACTTTAAAATTTTGGTTGTACATTTTAATTTTATAATACAAAGTAGATATAAAAGTAAAACAAATATGTAGATACTTATTCAGAAAAGAAATTTATGTTTCTATAAATCGTGTCAATTACTATTTATAAGTCACGTTACTTACTTCTTAAGTAAATTACAAGCAGGCGCGGTCCGAATGAGGGGAGTCACAGGGTCATGACCCCCCAATTCCCACTAAACGTACATAATTGAAAATCTTCTAAAAATACTGACAGCCTCTTCGCGATAATTATCAAGGAAATGACGAGGAATATTTTCGGAGGACTGTTTGTATTCCAATGATAGATAGCATAATGACTGACCTAACAGGACCGACTTTCTGCTGATACGATGAACCTATTCGGATTAGGCATTTTTATGCCAAAATCTGAATATACAGAATATCTTCTTAATGTGAAGACAGTATCAGAATGTTATTCCAATTTCTTGAGTGTTCCTGCTGGTACTCTCGTTACATAGTATCAGCTATGGATTTCAAAATGGAAACGGGAGCTCAAAGAAAATACTGATACAAAATTTCCTAAGTGTGTGGTTTCTACAATCGAAGTTTGCGACGATGATCTCGACCCGAATATAAAGACTTTGCTGAAAATTCTGGCAACTCTTGTGTGCAATAAAATTGTGTATTGTGCAATAAAGTCTAATTTACTCAACATATTTTATTATTAGTGACCCCCTCCAAAATTTCAGGCTGCGACCGCGCCTGATTACAAGTATACTCATTAAAAAAAAACATTATTATCAAATCTTTTTGTTTGAAATTTTCATCGAACAGTGTTATATTACATTATTTATTGAAACAATCAGTTCACTTACTTTCGCATTATTAATATTATAGAATAAACATTTTTTTCATCATCACATATTGAGAATCACTATCTAGTGACATTTACTATAAAGATATTTCTTCTGGGGTTATACCGAATAAATATTAGAAACGATGTTAGGACGTATAGTATAGCTTAACACTTGAACAAAAACGATTACCTATATCAAAAATAATTTATTTTTCATTTAACTCGAACGAACTCGAACGGTTAATTCGAACGACAAAATGGCGAAAAGCAAAAACACTCTTCTCAGAAAACTTGACATCATTCACGGCTCAAAGGCAAACATAATACCATAATGGCATTCACTGCTTATCTTTTGGAAGTGTGGTGAGAGCTATAGGTAGAGCAACAATAAAACAAACAACTTATTTAAGTTATTAGACTAATATGCGTACAAAACTTAACACACACCGATGAATTAACATAATAATTAAAAATTAAAACCTAAATATCCCAAAGCGTTACTGATGAAACAGCAAAGGAATTTGATAAATATGTAGGTTTATGCACTGAAATAGCGTGTAGTACATGTCGTAAGAGGCGACAGAGGGATGCAAATCAGGAGATGGGCAGCAGCGTGTTCCTAATAACGACTAAAAATAAAAAAATGCGGTAGCCAACCCACTTGCCAAGTGTGGCAACTATGGCAGACATCTCCCTTATGAGGTAATCTATGGGGGAGGCCTATGTTCAGCAATGGACTTTAATAGCCTGTAACGGTAACGGTTGTGCACTGGAATAGCAAGAGTTTTTTGGGTGGTTGATCGCTCGAAATCGTTGTGGACATCTAAATATATAAAACGATATTTTATGTAAGATGGGAAACAGGAGATGTGAAGATGAGTGTTCCAGCGAAAACCAATATCTAGCATGCAGGTAGTATCTTGAACGAAATTAGAATTTAAGGTGAAACTTGCTCGGGCCAAAAACATAGCATATGCACAGGTTGAACGGACGACCGAGTTTGCTTAAGCAGCTTTTAAGCTACATCCGAGCAGTCTTATTGTAGAAATCAGCATATTCTACAATGGAAAACAACTAACAAAGAGTTGACTTAGACTTTAGCCGTCTATATATATATATATACAGGATGTCCCAGAAGTTGACGTCAAGCCGAAATCGGGTGATACGTCAAGTCATAATAGTTAACAGAAAAATATTAAAAAAATCTTTGCTATGTATTTTAAAAATTACAGGCATTTATAAAAAAAATCGAGAAAATCTACAGCCTGTGACGATCTTTTAACTCCTGTTGCTACAAATTTTAACTTTTTTTTAATTTTCTTAAATTTTTTTAAATGCTTCTGAAAACTGTTGCTTAAAATTTACAGCCAACTGCTTCAGTCCAGAAGGAAATGTAATTTTTTTGCCAACCAAGTATTCAAAATTAATACTTTGCCTAGTTTTAAATGACTGTACTGAAAAAAAATGTACTAGACGAGTTTGGCAAGTAACTTTAAAAGTTGGCGCATTTAATAAGAATTCCAAAATGGTATAACACTTGCAAGATTATTTGTTAAATTATGGAAAAAAATATATTTTTTTTAAAGAAACCCAGCTGTAAATTAATTTTCCTTACCTGTCTAAAATGATTTTTGTGTACCCCAAGGCTTTCCTCAAGCCTGTTACTTAAGATTCTAGTTTGAGTGAAATGAAGGGAACCAGTTGACGAATTATGAGCGAGACAGAAATCCTCTTTTCGGGTGGTCCAAAATTACCACGAGTAATGTTAACTCAGTGTATTTGCTTTAAAATTAGGTTTATCATTCTTTTTTAGAAAAGTTTTAAATTAATAAATTAAACATCGATTATTTGAATGCTAAAATTTATTATACTCACAAAATGTCTCAAATTGAACAAACAAAATGCCTTAATTAAAAATCAAGGATGGAACATTTACAGCAAATGTTCAAACGGCATCCTTCACTCGCAATGCACGCTCGGCATCTTCTTAAAAAGGATCGGGTTATTAGACGAGTGAATCTACCATTATTTACAAATTCAGCCGCTTCAGTTAGTCTTTGACGGCTCCCCAGAAAAAAATATCTAATGTATTCAAATCAGGTGAACGGGCTGGCCACGAGATTATTATTCATCGAGATATTCTCTCACCGAGCGGGCGTAGTGCGCTCGGCAACCGTCTTGTTGGAACCACATGTCCCTGTAGATACTTAGTGGCACGTCCTCCAATAAATTTGGGAAATGATTTTGTAAGAAATCCAAATACACTGCACTAGTCAAAATCTCTGGCAGCTCAAAAGGACCGATTATTTGTCCATTCAAAATTCCGGTCCAAAAGTTAATCTTAAAGCGATACTGTGATCGAACTTCTCTCATCAAATTTGAGTTTTCTACGTGCCACTCGTGTAAGTTATGCAGATTCATGTATCCGTCTTTTTTAAATGTGGACTCATCCGACCATAAATTTTTTTCAAGGAATCGTGGATCTTTCTTTTTCTTTTTTTGTTTCTTTCTAGCATTGTTTGACAAAAAGCAACCCGAGGCTCATAATCTCGGGGAAGAAGAGTTTGTACTCGGTGTACGTGGTAAGGGTGAAACTCATTTTTTTGCAATATCCTGTGAGCTGCACTTTTGGGCACTCCAGTTCTTAATTCTATTGCACGCACTGAAATACTCTGGTCTTCTTCGACAGCTTCTAGCACAACGCCCTCGTAAGGGAGGGAAAGTCTCCCTTCACCATGTGCTTGGTTTGGGAGTCGGCCCTCAGAGAAGAGTAAACGGTGCACGTTTTAAAAAACTCGATGATCCGGATGACGAGCAGCATTTGGGTACCTTTCATAATAAAGTCTAACCGCAGCACTAGCGTTGCATCTGCATTCCCCATAAATGAGGTGCATGTTAGCATATTCTTGTGTGGTGTATATAGACATGGTGGCACTGCACAATCACACTATCAACGATAGTCCACGGGAAAGCAAACGTTGTCTTAAAGAGAAACTAAACAGGCCAAATCCAAATTACAAGCAATCAAGTCCAATAAACGAAGTCAAATGTGGTTAGTACGAAATCAACACGAAAGAATACAGAAAAATGCACAGTTAACGAAGGAGCGTAACGTACTGAACTTAATTGTGTGAACCACAGCGAAAAAGTAGCGTCACTATCTGTCTCGCTCAAACTACGTAAAATTACTCTCTCCGTCTTTGTCACGTCTCACGTCATGTCTCGCTCACACTTCGTCAACTGGTTCCCTCCGTTTCACTCAAACTAGAATCTTAAGTAACAGGCTTGAGGAAAGCCTTGGGGTACACAAAAATCATTTTAGACAGGTAAGGAAAATTAATTTACAGCTGGGTTTCTTAAATTTTTTTTTTTCCATAAGTTAACAAATAATCTTGCAAGTGTTATACCATTTTGGAATCCTTATTAAATGCGCCAACTTTTAAAGTTACTTTTCAAACTCGTCTAGTACATTTTTTTTCAGTACAGTCATTTAAAACTGGGCAAAGTATTAATTTTGAATACTTGGTTGGGAAAAAAATTACATTTCCTTCTGGACTGGAGCATTTAACTGTAAATTTTAAGCAACAGTTTTCAGAAGCATTATTCAGGATTACATAATAAAAAGAAAATTAAAAAAAATTAAAATTTGTAGCAACAGTAGTTAAAAGACCGTCACAGGTGTAGTATTTCTCGTTTCTTTTATAAATGCCTGTAAATTTTTAAAATATATAGCAAAGATTTTGTTTTATATTTTTCTGTTAACTATTATTGACTCGACCTATCACCCGATTCCGGCTTGACGTCGACTTCTGCGACAGCTGTATATGTAGGCACGACTATAAATTAATGGCCAGATGAACAGTAAGGTTTTACTCTATCAAAGCGTCGTTTCTTTTAGTAACGTTTATATTTTCTGGTACTTTATGTAGTAACGCACGCATATTTGCGCCATTCATCATGAGTGCATATGGGATGACGGTATAATCCTCTTTCGTCTACATATATTTATATACATATATTTCCACCTATGTACTGACTCATCACGATATATCTGGAACCATAAGGCCTAGAGACTTGAAATTTGGTAGGAATATTCCTTTCGCCGAGTAGAGGTCAGCTAAGAACGGATTTTACAAAATTCCACCCGCAAGAGGGGTTGCGGCGGCCTTACTAAAAAAATCACAATTTTGTACTGACTCATCACGATATCTCTGGAACCATAAGGCCTAGATACTTGAAATTTGGTAGAAATATTCCTTTTGCCGAGTAGAGGTCAGCTAAGAACGGATTTTATGAAATTCCACCCGAAAGGGGGGACGGGGCATAAATAAAAAAAACACATTTTCAAAGAATAGCTCTTATAGGTATAAAACTTGGCCAGAATATTCATTATGTTTGTGTTTGAATGGGTCCCTAAATGGTTTGTATTCGCGATTGGAGCCGGTAGGTGGCGCTGTTGTCGATATCCATAAATCACTCGTGCGAAGCCGGGGTGGATCGAATATGGGATATTTTTGCATAAATAATTAATCAGCATTGGTCGCGGGACATTCTCATTTATCCTATAATATATTCTAAATATCTTTATATTTATATTATATAATTCTACTATTCGTGTGTATGTGATTGAACTCCTTCTAAGCGGCTGGACCGATTTTGATGAGATTTTGTGTGTGTGTGTGATTCAGTTGATTCGAGAAGGGTTTAGATTTACAATTGCACCTGATAGGTGGCGCTGTTGTCAAAATATAGAAATCACCCGTGCGAAGCGGGGGCGGACCGCTAGTTTTATATATAATATACAGTTTGCTATAGTTACAAATTATTATTAAAAATTATAATTATAATTTCAAACGTTGATTTTCTAAATAATACTGTGAAGGGCTTATGTCTTTTCGAAGACTGTCTCCTTCTTATCATAATGAATAGACCACAATTGACCACAACTGGACATAAACTTTGCCCTTAACTAGTTAAGAACACTTGCAGCAAACGCCTCATAGTTTTCGGGACATTTCATATTTAAAATCTTTTAACTTGCTGCTTTTAGCTTTATTGTAGCTGTTCTGTTCAGTTCTGAAACTTCGGTAGCGCAATTTAGGCTTCGGTTCGTTTACTCTAGTAGAGCGACGACAGCGCCGCCACTTTGTGACGTTTAAACGTCTGATTACAAACGCAGTGAAATGTTTTTTAATCTAATTTCTGAAATAGATTTTTTTAATGGTTAGGAAACCTTCAAATATTTTTAATATATTATACGATTATATCATCATCATCATCATCATCATCATTACAGCCCTTTACAAGTCCACAGCTGAAAATAACGATACTAACATAGGATTACATTGCGGAAAATAATATTTTCGAAAGAATTTGTTAATTGTATTAAAACAACCAGTGCAAGACGAGCCCCTAGGGGTTTTCTTGACCTGGAATTCATCACCATATTTCGCCTTACAAAGCTAAAAAAATTGTGTTAATCGAGGCGGCGGAAAAACTATTTCAAATACCGTCGGATCTAAAATAGTCGTGGAACCGTGTTGAAGTGAATCCGCTTACCAAGCGTGGCGATTACACGGAATTCTAAAGCCTTTATAGGTCGATGATTATTAAAATTTTCAGCACTTTTTTTTAGTACATCATCCTACTATCCTACTAGTCCTACTATAATATTATAAACGTGAAAGTTTGGAGGATGTATGGATGTTTCTTACTCTTCTACGCAAAAACTACTAAATGGATTTTAAATAAACTTTACAATTATATAGCTCATACATCAGAATAATACGGGGTTTCTCTGCGTGATAAACTTAGAAATGAGGATATCCGCAGTAGAACCAGAGTGACCGATATAGCCCAACGGATTAGTAAGCTGAAGTGGCAATGGGCCGGCAATATAGCTCGAAGAACCGACAATCGATGGGGAAAAAATGTTCTCGAGAGGCGGCCTCGTACCGGCGGACGAACTGTAGGGCGTCCCCCCATTAGATAGAGAGACGACCAGGTAAGACATGCAGGAAGTCGATGGATGCAGGTGGCTCAGGACCGTGCTTTGTGGCATTCCTTGGGGGAGGCCTATGTTCAGCAGTGGACTTCTCAAGGGCTGTAATAATGATGATGATGAATGTATGGTGGAATTGTTTCTCCTTATTTTAAAAGTAACGACGATGTAAAATTGTGCATTCCGGCGCGCGCAGGGCGGTCGGGCGTACTGCGGGCGAGGTGGGGAAAACACAGTTCATCGCCTCGTGAGCAAATATACCTCTTCACTCTTAAACAGCTGAAGCGATTTAGATGAAATTTGGTACCGGGATAGTTAAAGTCCCGGGGAAGGAAATAGGATAGCTTTGATCACGGAAATCATCCCTGAAGAGGGTGATGGAATTTACTATGAAAATGCGATTATTGATGGATTACCTATGGCTTAAAATCTCCGCGGATGAAGTCGCGGGCAAAAGCTAGTAGAACATTCTTCGTTCGTTCGTTTGCCATTCTGCATAATATACTATGCGATGTTATATTATCTCTTAAAAAAATAACTAAAAAGAAGATAATTGCGGAGTTTCTTTCGCCGTTTTTTCTCCGGTCTGAGAAACCTCATTTCAAAACGTTTGTAGATTTAGTAGTTTTAAAAATTATATTTGATAAACGTAGTTTATTTTCATACTAAAATTATATAATTTAAATATATTTCATTTCTTATAAAATCAAGAATGAGTGAGTTTTTAGCAAAGCTAAAGTTAAAAAACAAAGTAACTTGGTATTAATAACTATTAGGTCCTTACATATGAAATTGGCGTTTTGTACGGGAGGAATATAAAGTCAATTTTTTTTTTTTAATATATTTAATTGATCAAAGTATGCACCGTTGTTATCTATGCACTTTTGCCATCTCATAGGTAGTTCATTGATCCCTTTACTAAAAAAACCATGGGGGCGAGAATCAATAAACTTTTTGAAGGCGGTTTGGACTGCCGCATCGGAGTTGAATTTTTTTCCTTGTAAGAAGTTGTCCAAATTCCGGAGAAATGGTAATATGTTGGAGTACGGTGGATGTCGCAGACATTCCAATTGTAGAATTTATAAATTTGAATTTGGAATTCTTAACCAAAGAGGAGATATTTCAGATCAAAGTGGTCAGTAAGACAAAACGCTGATTTCATATGTAAGGACCTAATATTTTGTAGATCTATACATATCATTTAAAAGTATTGGGTATTTTATTTTTTATCTTTTGTTATAGGAATAAAAAATCTTTACTTTTTATAGGAAGTTTTTAATTGAATAGATCAACAAATGTACAACTTATTAAATAAATAACTAGTAAATTCAACTGATGATGGCACCGTTAAGTCCACAGCTGCAACTTCCAGAAACTGAAATAATACCACCAGCTGGAATTCGACCTCCGAATTGCACATTGCCTAGCACCGGTACCTGGCCAACAACGACGGTGCTACCAGCAACAGGCATTTCTCCAACCACTGATACATCTGCAGTTCCGACACCTCCATAATTTCCAATAGAATTGTAAGGAGCAGGGAAACTTGGACCTCTATAGACCCCTAAGTCAGGATCTGGTACCCGACCCAGTTCTCCATATCCGTATCCAGAACCAGAAGCCACTGCATATACTGGTGCAATTTGTCCTAGACTACCAGCGCACTGGCCGAGAGCAATCTAAAATAAAAATGAAAGTATAGTAATACGAGAAATTTCAAGGAAAAATGTTAATACTATATCATCATCATCATCATTACAGCCCTTCACAAGTTCACTGCTGAACATAGGTCTCCCCCAAGAAATGCCACAAAGCATGTTCCTGAGCCACCTGCATCCATCGACTTCCTGCATGTCTTATCAGGTCGTCACTCCATCTAGTGGGGCCGCCCCACACTACGCCTACCGGTATGACTTTCTTCCCCATGGGTTGTCGGATATATATATTTATAGTTAACATATAACTGTTTCGTATAATAATAATACTATATACTATGAAATAATTATGTACTGTGACCCATAGACATCTACATCTATCCTCAATAAAGAATCAAAATGCAGATGCGTTGTCATGTCAATGCCTCTTTTCCAGTAAAAAGGGTCTCCAGTTCTCTACACTCACCATACGAAACACGGCAGCAACAAGCTGCTATTTTACGCTGGTATTCTGTGAGAGCGTGGTTCTTCCCCGGTCGAGCCGACCCATTCGTGCTACGACTACTAATATAGCTGCAGCATAGCTCTACCACGTATTAAAAAAAAGTACCGAGATATTCACCGTGATACATCACCCCGAGGTCATTGATAACATTAAGAACTTACTAAGGTTCCTCGAGGAGCTCTTGTGGCTCGAATAGATTGTAATTTCAGCCCGCACGCAAAATACTCGCTTACACGTGGAGTTACAGATACCAGCCAGGATCAGAAGTAATGATGATATGTGGTAAAGTCACATGCAACGTATTATGGCTGCAACACGATTGTGTCGGTCGACCTTAGAACTTCCACGCTCTCACGGAATACCAGCGTTAAATAGCAGCTTAACGCTGCTGTGTTTCGTATGGCGAGTGTCGAGAACTAGAGACCCTTTTTACTGATAACGAATCATTCCATCTTAGTCGTCAGGGGTGACAAAGTATCTGCATTTTGAATTTTAATCGAGCATAAATGTAGGCGTCTATGAGCTAAAGCATCAACTTGCCACGATGTGGACTATGTGCTTGCTTGTCACATTTTTTAATAAAAAATATTTAAATGAGCTTTTTTGTGTGTGACAGCTAAGTATATAATTACTTAGCTGTCACATACGCGCGAGTATTTTACACTTTCACTGTTTGATTTGCTGACACAATAGTAAGACAATAGCAATGACCCCTATGTGGGTCACGGGGCAATTATTATTAACCCTTTCCCTGGTTAATATTAATTGTCAACTTGTTACTTTTCCTTAATAATAATAAATTAAAAAAATTATAATAATTACCTGAAACAGACAAGCAAGTAAACAAATGGAACGCAACATATTTCACTGCCTCCTATATAGGTATACTATACGTCCATGAATCAACCGACGTCATTTATATTATATATATATTATTTCGTTATTTAGTTTTACAACATAATTACAGTATGTGTGTCGTTATATACTGAAATTATGTTGATTACGTCAAATGTATATTAATTTTATATCTCATGGATGTACAAAATAGAAATAAAATTAACTAGTACCAATACTCGATAAACTCAATTATGAAAGTATTACTGCTACTATAACATATTTACATAAAAGGTATACAAAGTGATATATAAACTTTTATTGGAAACAAATATACCATTCAGTGCTTACATTCATTACACAAACATGTATTCAAAAATTATATTATTTTTCGTTTCATCGCTGTTTTTAAAGGTATTTCGATCTTTATATTTAAATTGAAAATTAGTGGTAATAAGACTTACTTATATAAATACAATTATTGAACTGGTATTTTAGTGAAGCCGTAGTGGTTCAGGGACGTAGTACCCTAGACTTAGGACCCTGGAACCTGAAACTTAGCAAAAGCGCTGACTGACTGAAATATCTAATCACAATATTTAAAACTTGTACCTACAGACAAGCCGTGGCACCTCAAGGACCACGAATAGTCTTTCAACATCTCAGAAATGAGAAAAGGCCTGTGCCCAGCTGTAGGATCTATATATTATGCTAACTTTACTTTTTTTATTGAAGTAAATAATTGGTGTAATTATTCACAATTTGCAGGATTGACTAGAACTTCACTTCATTATTGAAAATTTGCTGCAAGAAATATTTTATGCTTATATTTATTTATTTTTGCAGACAATCAACGGTCAATGTATGGGAAACTCATACAAAGGAATTATCGGCAATGGCATTCCTACTGAAAATTTAGTATTGGGAAATGGCTTACCCCTCGGAGCGCCTCTAGCAGGATTGCCGTGCGGAGCAATTATCGCAGAGACTCCTTAACATATGGACCAAGTATCGTTGAAAACTTTCCTATCACAAGTACATCATATATTCCACCGGGAACCTTGTCCATATTTTCTGACAACTTAGTTATTGAAGGGCCAATTCTTGTAAACGGACAGTTACCATTCTTGGCCAGTGTAGCCGTACAAGCCGAACTACCTACTGCTGGAAGAGGTGCTGTATCCTATGGATGCGGCAATGGTGAAATTGGTATCATATCTGAATAAATCGCACCTCCCGCATCACAATTTGGCCATGGCAAAGGATTTGGTTACCCTGGAGGAATGGACTTTGGATATGGCTTTGCGGGAACGGGCCCAAACTACCATGGTTATCTAGCATAGGAGATCCTGTCAAAATTTAACTGACTGATTGATCTACACGGTTTTAGTAATAATATATTACAATAATTTCTTGTTAAACAATAAATAGTTGGATTTACATACGCTGTTTCTGTTTAATTTCCTATGTAATAAACTGTAAAGAGAATATTGCCATCAGACTTATTGAGCCGTGCAACCTTTATTTAATCTCCGGTGTCGACATCACTGTTATTGTAAATTAGGCTTTTGGTTATTGGTGTCTTGTTGAGATGAGTTTTTGACAGTTCCGGCCAATGTCAATTAAATATTATATTATGTGTAATTTTCAATAAAAATAGTTGATTTATTTATTTTAGTTAAAAGTTTCACCTTCATAGTAAAAGAAAATATGGTGAGGTTACATACTTACTTCTTAAAACATATTTTGAGGCGATGTAAAGTCTGTCAATATGTTTTTGAATAATTTTCTTACATTTCTCCCGCTTCTTGGAGGCATATTACATATATAAATTGCACAAGAAGAAACGTCCAGACCGGGAACAATATTTTTAGGCCATACAAACACTTCGAATTAGAATTCTAACCCACGGCCGCTCAGCGTCACAGCTAAACTCTTGGACACTGCAATACAGAGCCTTTAAAAGCAAAGCAGTGGATACATTTCGTTCCATTAGATGATAGAGCTTGGGATAGGTTGGTGGGTCCTTTTCTGCATATATTAATACGCCTGGTTGGGTAGATACTTCTTCCTCTTACCTATATCTGACACTTAGAAACAGTTTATCCACTTGCATTTTATAGGGTGAAGGTTTTGGCTACAAGTGTTTCTTCAATTAGGTGGACTGTTATTTCGTTTTTCACATAATATTATATTATAAAAACCTTATCCCGCCCTCACATCTAATTCTATGCAAGATAATAATATGGAAGTTACGCTTTTTTTATATTTAGCGGATATTACACATTTATTTATTAAATACTAGCTGTACCCCACGACTTCGCCCGCGTGGAAATTATTGCAATTGAATTTCATGGGTTTTAATTTTTTGTGCGAAACCCTAATTCTTTTCCTAAAATAAAAGTAGCCTAAGTTACTCCTTATAACACCAGTGAAAGTCCCATCCAAATCGGTTCACAGGTTTTTGCGTGATGAGTGTTCAGACTACGCCAGTATATTAAAGTATATGGTTCAGACAGACTTCGTGTTGTTGTGAGTTTTATTATAGTAAAAATAGATAGATAGATTTCTTTAATTGTCAATCCATACTTTTTGGATACAAGACTTTTGAACAACGCACTCCTTTGTACTCTTCTAAGGCTGTGGTATCGTGGTGGGCTTCGTCATAGCTTCTTTGGCTTCGTAAGAACGACATCAAATGATAACATTACATTTGGTGTCGTTTTATTGTGTATTACTGGTGTTTTTATATTAATTTATTTTATTTAGCATCTTAGGATCCCATAATTAATAAAATTGAATCCAAACCCAAGCATTCTACTGCAAGAATTTAAGTTTGACTACAAGCTCGTTAGATGGACCATGGATGCTGTATGGGTGCTGTTTACAGCATCCATGGTCGAAATCCATGGCCAAAAGTGCCCGAAATGTCGGGGTTTTAAAACAGTTAAAATTTAACGCGATAAAATGCATAAAATTAGTGTTATTTAATGACCTAATATTACTTACAGCACTACAAGCCTGTCGAAAAATTTAATTGCTAGATATTATCATATATCTTTTAATAGCAGGATTTACCTTAAACCATATCGTATTGGTATTGTCACTCATGCAAAGCTGATTCTTCTTACAATTAAAGATTATTGGAACGAAGTTCCTTATCGGACGGTACGAATTTGGAGGATGGGAGCTAGGCGACAAAAGTGTAAGATTTTTTCGTCACGACCCCTTTTGACGTAGTGTAGACAGCCTTGGCGGCTATAAGGAAGCGAGATGGAATAATATCCATTTCCCTCGCACTTTTTCTTATCTTGCCATGAAAGAAATATTTTTTTTAAATGACACTCATTTTAATAGACGCTAGTAATTCATTTATTTGTATTTGTTAAGGACGCGTTTGCAAAATTGATAGGTATAGAATCGAACTATTACATTGACACGGGTCACACACACAAGTGTACGCCCCCATCTGCCAAATTCGTACCGTCCGATAAAGAACTTCGTTCCAAAAATCTGTTTAAACAATATGGCACCGAGTTGCCCCATTGTAACATGCATTTGTATCATCAGTAGGACAATTTGAAGAGTAACGCATAAAAAAGTGAGGTGGAATAGATTTCGGTACTCATGCGCCGATTCCTCCTGGACTAAGTTGCCGATTTATTTTTCACGTGTCTGCCCGTTCGGGTTGCTTACTTTGACACGTTATTGCTCCCTCCGCATACCGCAGCTCCTCCCGTCATCGCCGCGCCGACCGCCATCATAATTACGAGTATCATATTATAATATTATCTCGTATAATATTATCGTGCGAGAGTTTTTATATAAAAATGGTTATTGTGAGTTATCCTTAGAAGATAGACATATTATGTCGCGGACTTTTTTTTAGAACTTTTCAAGAGGAACAATTCAGCAATACATTATTTTCATGCGACTTTAACCATTGATGCAGCGCACGCTGTGGAAGCTCTTAAGAGGCACGACTTTTTCCGACTTAGTTGACAAATACCATCAAAACTTTTAGCCATAATATAAATATATACACATAATATATAACCTATGTCCATTTGGAATAATGTACCGTTCAAATGGTAAAATAAATATTCAAATAGGTGCAGTGGTTGCGGAGATTACCCTCCACATACTCACAAAATTCGTACTCTCTCTTCATAATATTAGTATAGATGATGCTTCATTTTAGACGCTAGTAATTCATTTATTTGTATTTGTTAATCAATAAATAATACGTTTATCAATAATAATATACTACGAAACGAACTTCGTTCCAACCGAGTGTTCCACGACGCATGTTATTATTATTATTTTTTACACGATTCCACGGGAAGTAGAGCTGTATGATAATTTAAGTTTTTAGTTTTAATTTATGAAGTGAAAACTTCTTTAGAATCGTTGTGATTTGAAAAGCGATAAAACGAAAAAGCGACACTAAAAAGAGACAAACATATACATCTATAGGATTTGGCCTGCAAAAGAATGAGATAGAATACACTATACAGTGTTTCCTATTATGTATGAAGATTACATATATTATACGGAGATATAAAATGTATAAGTACTTATGATAATGAAATTGAAAATTTGGAGACTATAATATGTAATGTAATATAATATGTAGTATAAAATGTAAAATAATTTTAAAACTTGGTAACAATACTTATAATAAATAAATCCTACAATTATCCAACTCCTGATACTCTGCATTCGTCTCATTCTCTCGAAGTTTAGTTTTCTGACAGGTTTCACTTCTACCGCGTGTGAACTGCAGACATTTTTTTTCAAAATTTCGCTCAAAACAATAACTGCTCGGGGCAAACTGAGCAACAAGACCAAGGCGACCCCTGCCAGGCTATCCGTGAATTTCTGCAGCATTAGGGGACTTCACTCGAACCTAAACGCTGTCCACTACCATCTCGAGACAGCGAAGCGGCATCTTCTGACCGAGACGCAGGTGTCCTCTCCGGTTGATACTTCGTATCTCTCCTACCCGGGGTACAAATTGGAACACTCCTTTGTGCCTCGGGCTGGAGTTTGCGTATACGTCAGGGAGGACATCTGTTCTCGACGCCTCGGCAGTCTTGAAGGGTCGGACCTGTCCATCCTTTGGCTACGCGTAGATAGCGACGACCATCCGCGCGTAGACGGGTGCCTCTATAGGTCCCATAGCGGTAATGTCGAAACAGACCGACTCATCGACCACGTCCAAATTGCTACAGATTCCTTGCCACAACAGGTCCCATCCACAGAGATCGTCATCCTTGGCGATTTTAACGCCCACCACGCCGAATGGCTCAGTTCACGTTTAGCCGATCATGCGGGGAGATCTGTTCATGATTTTGCCTTGGCATATGGTCTGACACAACTGGTTACTACGCCCACGCGGATTCCAGATGTGCAGGATCATGCACCTTCCCTGTTGGACCTTCTACTGACCTCTCATCCGGACAGATATCAGGTCTCCGTCGATGCCCCTCTTGGCTCCTCAGACCATTGTCTAGTCCGGAGTGTGGTGCAACTCACGCTGAAATCGCGGTTGCTTTCTGCAGGCTGCCGCCGTGTTTGGCACTATAGGTCGTCTGATTGGGATGGGATGCGGTCTTTCTTTGCATACTACCCTTGGGGGCGGGTTTGCTTATCGCCGGACGATCCCAACGTTGTTGCTAATTCTGTTGCTGATGTGGTACTTCAGGGTATGGAACTTTTTATTCCTTCCTCTGTGGTACCCATCGGAGGCAGATCTCAGCCATGGTTTAGTCACTCCTGTAAAATAGCATCACGCTACAAGCAGGAGTACTACCGAGCCTGGGCTGACGCATCAACGTCCTGGGATGTAAACACCAGCGCCCTTAAAAAGAAGTATAATTCCGCCTCCAGGTCCTTCAAAAAAGACATTGCCAAGGCAAAGACAGAGCACATAGGCCGAATTGGCAAAAACCTAATTCACCTTCCTTCGGGAACCCGTGCATTCTGGTCTGTCGACAAGGCTGTCCAAGGCAACTTCTGTCAGCCATCTCTTCCATCTCTGCACAGGGAGGACGACTCACTGGCCTATGCCGCAAAGGAGCAAGCCGATCTGCTAGGCTCTTTCTTTGTGTCCAACTCGACTCTCGATGAAGGGGACTTCGTCAAGACTCCTTTGACAGTCCCTTCATCGGAGTTAATCAGTCCTTCATCCTTCGTCAAAGGACGCAAAGGACTCCTCTCCATGGACATCCACAAGTCGAGTGGGCCTGACGGAATCCCCCCAATTGTGCTGAGGACGTGTGCTCCGGAGTTGGCACCGGTTTTAACGCGTCTTTTCCGGTACTCCTACTCCCTAGGCGTAGTCCCGAAAACATGGAAGACGGCTTTTGTCCACCCAATCCCTAAAAAAGGCGACCGCTCAGACCCGTCTAACTACAGGCCTATCGCCATCACCTCCTTGTTCTCCAAAATAATGGAATCCGTTATAAACTGCCAGCTCATGCGGTACCTTGAGGATCACCAGCTGATTAGTGACCGCTAATACGGTTTTCGTCGAGGTCGATCAGCTGATGATCTTCTGGTCTACCTAACTCATAGATAGGCGTAGGCAGTAGTGTCCAAGCGGGAGGCATTGACCGTTAGTTTGGCAATTGCGAAGGCCTTCGATCGTGTTTGGCACAAAGCGCTTCTTTCGAAGCTCCCTTCCTATGGGCTTCCCGAGAAATCAGTGGTTCAATGGATCACCAGCTTTCTTGCAGATCGGAGCATCAAGGTCGTTGTAGACGGTGCATGCTCCGACTACAAGCCTAATAATGCTGGTGTTCCACAAGGCTGCGTGCTATCACCAACGCTGTTTCTTCCGCATATCAATGATATGTTGCGAAGCGGTAACATTCATTGCTATGCGGATGACAGCACTGGTGATGCTCTATACACCGGCCGTGCCAATATTTCTCGGGAAAACGTCGCCGAGTACCGGAGCAAACTTGTGTCTGAAGTCTAGTCTTTGCTGAACAAAGTCTCGGATTGGGGGCGACTAAATCTTGTCCAGTTTAATCCCCAGAAGACACAAGTTTGCGCGTTTACCGCTAAAAAGAATCCCTTTGTCGTATCTCCTCAGTTTCAAGGCACTCCTCTTGTTGCCTCAGCCAGTATCGGAATCCTCGACGTCGACATATCGAGTGACGTGCAGTTTCGTGATCACTTGGAAGAGAAGGTCAAATGGGCCTCTAAAAAACTTAGCGTGCTCAGTAGAGCGGGACAGTATTTCATGCCGGCACACCGCCTGCAACTTTACAAGCGCAGGTTCGGCCTCACATGGAATACTGTTCCCATCTCTGGGCTGGGACTCCCCAGTGCCAGCTCCATCCACTTGACTGCATTCAGCGCAGAGCGGCTCCAATCGTCGACGACCGAGTCCTTACTGATCGGCTCGATTCACTGGCGCTGCGAAGATATGTTGCATCCCTTTGCATTTTCTTTCGCATTTACCACGGGGAGTGCTCTGCCGCCCTTTATCTATCTGCCGTATTTTTTTAATTTGATTAAAATTTTATGGTCAAGTTTTCCAAACTGAAGTTATTTCTTTACGTTTGAAGACTGATTCCGATAATGCACTTAACGGGAACTGCAGGGTTTTTGTTACATCTTGTATAATATTAAAAAATATAAAGTAAATAAAAACCCAATCAGACGAAAGCCCTCGGCAAGCAAGACCTTAAGACTTTTTAGCATTAGAACGACTTTTTAACATTTAAACAGTTTTATTTTATATTTGACAAATTTAAAACAACACGTAAATCGGTCAAGTTTTAATACAAAATAAGCTAGTTTCATAAAATTAATATGTAACTTTGGTCAATTTCAAAAGGGATATAAAACTAGCTAAGTTTTAATTAGATCAAATTCAAGAAATGCATAATTTGGGGCCTTTCTTAAAAATCATAAAAGAATGGATCTTAGTTTAAAGGCAGCATAACGTTTTACTTCTGTATTCACTTCATTCTGTCTCTGCATTACCAAAGTAGACTGGTAAAGAATGCCTGAGACAATTAATCCGACTATATACCACGTGTGTATTAGAAATATTTAATAAATAATTAAAAAAAATATAAGGAAGCAAAGAAAACGCGAACTCAGCTACCCCTTAAACAATTTTTGGTGGAACTAAATGCCTGACACCCGAGGTTGTCCCGAACGAAGGCAATGTTAAGATAACAGTTTTATTGATTTTAGTACTATGATTGCTATTAAGTCTACATTACATCCTATTTCTTCTCCGGTTTTCCTGTAACTATGTCACTGTCACATTTATCAGACAATCTGAGGACGACAACATTCAGCGCAGTTTATTGACCAGGGCATCATAATTATCATATTCACTGCAAATATTGGTACCAATTTGTACTTAAATCTGTTACATTTTTATCTGCAATGATGATGCTGATACTATAAAAGTGAAAACCGGAAATTTACTACAAATGTAACTTATCTTAACTTACTATAACTTATCGCTTCTATCTTTGTGTTTAATGTTTACTTTTAGAACTTGAAACAATTGAAAATATTAAGCAGTTCTCAATTCGTCTGTTTATTAAATGTATATAATGTATGTATTAATATATGTGGTAATGTATTAATGTAATGTATATAAGATATCGCTTATAACTATAAACCGATTTTATATAAACATGAAAAAAATGTCCACTCCTAAGGGTGTTTGTAACACACAAACATGTGATTTTATCCTTTGATTTAAACTATTTAGACGACATTCGAGAGTCATTACGAATCGTAATACATTCGAGAGTCATTACGAATCGTCTCGCACGCAGACTCGATGACTTCCAGCCTCCCAAACAAGCCGGTTTCCGAAAAGGCTTAAGCAGCATAGACCAAATAATACACGATTATTAATTGTACAGAAGATCGAAAACAATCTGCCAATTTGTCTTCTGTATGTGGACTATGAGAAAGCTTTTGATTCTGTCGAAACTTGGGCAGTTCTGCAGTCCCTTCAGCAGTGCCAAGTTGACTGTCAGTATATCGAGGTGCTGAAGTGTTTGTACAGTAGGGCTACGATGGCTATCCGAGTACAAAACTAGAGTACGAAACCTATCCAACAGCAGAGAGGTGTAAGACAGGGTGACATAATATCCCCGAAACTCTTCACCACTGCATTTGAAGACGTTTTCAAGCTACTGAACTGGAAAGGATACGGTATCAACGTCAATGGCGAGTACATCACTCACTTTCGATTTGCCGACGATATAATCCTTATGGCAGAATCGCTGGAGGACCTAAGCACTCTATGCTCAATGACCTCAACAGTGTCTCCCAACGGATAGGTCTTAAGATGAACATGGACAAAACAAAGATCATGTGTAACGTCCATGTCACACCTATGCCGGTAGTTGTTGGGAGCACTAAGCTCGAAGTTGTTGACGAGTATGTTTACCTGGGACAAATAGACCGACTAGGTAAGTCCAACTTCGACAGTCAATCGACAGATTCAACTCGGCTGGTCAGCGTTCGGGAGATTACGACACATCTTCTCGTCAGGCATACCTCAAAACCTCAAAACTAGATTATAAAACCAGTGCGTGTTGCCAGTGATGACCTACGGATCCGAGACGTGGTCCTTCACTGCTAGCCGTATGAGGAAGCTTAAAGTCGCTCAGCAAGCTATGAAGAGGGCTATGCTTGGGGTTTCTCTGTGTGATAGACTTAAAAACGAGGATATACGCAGTAGAACCAGAGTGACCGACATATCCCAACGGATTAGTAAGCTGTAGTGGCAATGGGCCGGCCATATAGCTCGAAGAACCAACAACCGAAGGGGAAGAAAGGTTCTCGAGTGGTAATCTCGCACCGGCAGACGAAGTGGTGGGCGTCCCCCCACTAGATGGAGTGACGACCTTGTAAAACATGCAGGAAGTCAATGGATGCAGGTGGCTCGGGACCGTGCTTTGTGGCGTTCCTTCGGGAGGCCTATGTTTAGCAGTGGACTTGTGAAGGGCTGTAATGATAATGAGACGACATTCTTGTTGCTACCTTCAGATTGTGATATCGCTTAATCCACTAAAATAGGTAAAACAAATTAAATTTTAAAAAGTTAACATTATTTGATTTTTACTTTATTCAAAGTTAAGTAATTTTATCGCTTTTATTTGTGACAAAAACAAAAGTGATTTCCTATTATTTTTAATAAGACCTTATTCATTTTCATGATGTTGTTGATGGTGTTGATAAGTGTGTGTAAACAAAGAGGCACTGTCGTGTCATCACCTCGTACCTCGTGCCCGATACTTAGAGTGTAAATGTAAGAGATACCGAATTCCGACTGACACGTAGACAATGTCAATATAATAAAACGCGAAAGTCAATCACTTATGCCTTACAAACAACGAACGAACTGTGAATTCCACTGTCATGCGAAATTTGAAGCATGAAATACTATTGAATATAATGAAATTATGTATATAATACTGAAATGATTTATTAATAAAATATTCTAAATGAAAACAGAGATTTAATTCTTAAAATTGTCAATGAAATGTTTTAATTAAAATTAAATTAAATCTTACACATTGCGTACAAGAAATAATGGAAATATAGGTTTATGTAATAACGATAAGAAGCATCGTAACAGTGAAATATATAAAAGTCAACTTATTTCAATACTATCATGTAAACAAAATATATTATTCAATCAATAGAAACACGGGAATGAAATGTGACTTAATATTCTTTAAAGTTCAGTATAAAAACATTTACATAAATTTAATGCTCCATTCCTACATAAACTGTACAGCAAACAAATAAAAATGTTAGTAAATTTCATCACTGTTTGTTTATCTGCGCTTCTGTTTCATGTAAGTATTTAATTTATAATACTTTGATATTATAAACGTAACATATTAAGTCACAATACACAATCAACCCAACATGCTATTCAAAAAGAGTTTTATCGCGCGTGGACTACTCTACATTATAACCGAGTAAAAGAATTTATCATCCTATTCCGTACCGATAGTGTAGTAAAAGGACTATGGGAAATATGTGGTAAATCCCAAAGCTTTCGATAGATATCGGTATGCCCATCTCATTTACGCCAGACGTAAATGAACTTGACCAGCGACGTCGGAAACTGCAAATGCCAAGCATGACGATTATAGCAAAAATTCCCTACGACGTGGAAGGCTCATATACAGCGACAGATAGGTACGGGTTGATATAAAAGAAATAATTTGATGATATATAGACATCAAACAATCACTGGTGATGTGTGGCTTATTACTCTAAGTTTCTGAGAGTTCTGAGAGTCGGCATATCCTGACGGAAGGAAACTGAAAGGAATTAATTGAGATTAATTCTTTTCCTTGTCAGGATATGCCGTATCCTACTATAAAACAGTGTATCCTAATCTACCTTCAATCTTATCGCAAAAGTATTACATTAGATACGAGTAAGTTAAAACGAATGCGTGACTCTATGATAAGGGCATGAATTGGTGGTTGACTACCACCAACTCATGTCACAATACAAAAATTAAAGCAATGCTTAAGTACATAGGTACTTGCCTTATAATCTAATTCTGACCAGCAATGCTGAAGATGACAGATAATAACATTTTTTTATCTCCACAGATGATTTCAGGGCAGTGTGTAGGCACAGCTTACAATACTGGCGTTGGTAGCACTGTAGCCAATGATTTAGCATACAATGGCATGGCGTATGGTGCAACATTAGCTAACAACGCAATACCTGGACACTCTCCTTCTCATGGCGGTGGTTTCGCTGTTACCAGTGCATCGCCTATCGTCCCAAATGGCGTAACGATCGTCTCGGATAACCTGGTTGTGGAAGGATCACTTTCTATTTGTGGCCAATTGCCAATACTAGCTACAGCGGCTTTGGAAGGTCCAATAACTACCGCGGGTCAAGGCGCTGTTGAATACGGATGTGGGGATGGTGAAGTTACAATTATAAGCGAAATTGTTTCGCCTGATGGTTCCTACATACAAATTGCTGTTCCTACAATCGATTACTCAATGATTGGTTTGACCCCTACCGTAGGGTGTAGCTATCTTTATTAGATTATGTTGTTATTATTAAATATATTATGTTGGCTAAATTATTGTGTTTAATTTTAAAATATCTTTGAAAAGTCCCTTTATTGAGTATGAGCTAATCTTTTAAGTAATATTCATATTCATATTATTTTTTGCATCCATAATGTTACAGTTAAGGTGTTGAGAACATTTTAAGTTTTAACTTAAAACTTTGAGATTATTATGGGCCCTGCAGGGCACGGCAATTAAGAGAGAGGAGAGCCATTATAATGAAACAATAAGGATAAATACACTATGTTATATTGCAACTGTAGGTAGTTTTGAAATAAAAATAGAATTGAAATACTAGGTAGGTATTTAAAATTTATCATTTAAGTATTCGTTTAGTGTGTAGTAGTGTTTACAAATTAAAAAATCCTTTAGTTTATTTATAAAAATAGTTTCTTTTTCTATATTTTTTATCAAGTCTGGGAGTTAGTTAAAAATTTTGATGGAGATGACAAAGGGACCTGATGAATGTAGTTTATAAATGCCAGACAGCACACTTTTGAAAAAGCTGGTATAGCAAGCAGTAGATTTAACAAGGCTGATGATAATGATTGTTGATTCTTATATTAACGCAAACACTACACATAGAATAAAACTAAATTCATCCACGGACACAGAAAATCCTAGCGTCAGGATAATGTTTTCTTAAAAAACAACGACAAGGAAACGGAAATATCTCGCACTAGGTTAAGAGTCCTGGATTGGAGTCCTAACTGGAACCAACATTTATGCAAAAAGAAACTTTATTGTCTAAACGCTTGTGGTTACTCCCGTATCAATGATGCCACAATCCTATGATGTAGTATCCCGTCTCGATCATGAAGCATCAATTCTGATTGTGAACAGGTGAGTTAGGATAATAATGTGCTTTTGTATTACACAATTATTATATTCGAAAGTTTTCAACGTGCTGAAAATCAAGTCGACCTTATAAAATATTTACATATGTATTAAATAATAAAAACACATCAACACGGTATATATTAACAACACATGAATTCCAATGAGTATGTCAATATTTTCTTAAGACATGTTTACATATCCAAGAAAACTTTATTTAATAATCTACCATTTTTATATAAGCCATTGACTTTTAATGAGATTCCAGATTTTTATGCAGACAAAAAAAACGCAATTTTGAAAACTGTACATCATGAAAGCTTAATTTTTAAATTAAAAAATAAAGTAAAGTAAAAGCCTTTTTAAGGGCGGCTATTAATTAAGAGTTAATAATCAGTAAAAGCACCCATGACATTCATAACGCATCTGCATCGGTAAGGCATACTTAGAATGGGGTTCTCAATATCTTGTTGAGAAATATTATCCCAGGTCCTACCGAGAGGCATAAAAAGTTGTTCTTCTGTAACCAGATTTACAAGAAAATCTCTCAGAGCTCTTCTTTGGAGTATATCCCAAGCATGCTCAATGGGATTTTAATCTGGGGATAGCGCTGCCCATTTTTGGGCCGTGACATCACGTTCGTGCAATCAGGCTGTTGCCACCATGGCCGTATATGTACGAGCATTGTCGTGCATAAACAGGAAATTTTGACTCATTTGTGGTCGATGCAGCAAGACTATTGGTTCAAGCACCTCATTACGGTATTTTTCAGCCATTATAGTGCCCTGTATCCAAATGATATCCGTTATTCCACCAAAACGAATTCCTGCCCAAAATTATAACACCTTGGTACGTATGAACTTTTAGAGGGTGTTGAACTCGGCTTGTACGACTAGGAACTCTCCAAATACTCGCATACGTACTCTCCTCGAATCAGGATGAAAACGAAATCGGGATTCATCGGTGAAAAGCACCAACGACTATTGATAAGGTTCACATGTTCTCTAGCTCATTGCAATCTACGTCCACGATTTCCTCTTCTTAAAGCTGGAACCCGAAGTGATCAACGAGCATGAAGGTTGGCTTCGTGCAGACTCCTCCTCACAATTTAGTCACTAACCTGGTGTTCAAACTGTAGCCTTTGGACCAATTGAATCGCCGTAACGTTTGGTTGCCTTCTCACAGCAATTTGCGAAAAACGGTCTTGTCTAGGTGTAGTAATGCGGTTTTGTCCTGGATGTCTCTCCGCCACTTCCCCCGTGGCATGGTAGCGTGACCACAACCTCGAAATCACTTTTTCCTGGTGCCTATTGCCGCAGCGACGTCACGTTCAAAAGTAACAGCCTGCAGCATTCCGACTGCTCTTAACAACTCTTCTCGAGTTAAATATCGACGTTGCATTGCAATAAAATGTTAAATTATCACAATTTATCTAAGTTGAATAAAAAAGATGTTTAAATAGCGGTTTTCAAGAAAACAAAAATAACAATTACTCTGATTACAAAATTCGCTCTCTCTAGTTCAGTGATTCCCAAGCAGTGGTCCGCAAGAGCTTAAATATGGTCCGCGAAAGATTTAAATAGGATATTAAATCTTTCGCGGACAATATTAACAATAAATAATATTACAATAGAAAAACTAAATTTCTTCATTTATATGCCACGCTATCTACAATCATAGACTAAAATCAACTATCTCCCTGCATGCGCGAAAACAAGTAGTGCACATTTTTGTTTGAATAGCTTCTCTAGTACGTAGTACATAGAACTCAATGGCCAACACATTTTTATTTTTTCTTTTATTTAAATTTGGAATCAATTTAGAATAAATAACGAACAATTTCATATTAAAAACATTTTAAAGTGGCCAGTACTTTTTAGTTGGTTAATGTTATTAAAAATATCTCTATACTGTGTTGATGTGTTTATAATTCACTTTAATATATTGATAGAATTACGATGCCAATGTAACTTTTGTTCCACTAAAATTCTTATGTTGAACCACACTTATTGTCATTCCCATACCACTCTTTGGAGGAATTTGATTTCTTTTGGATCTGGATCGGATGGATCTTTCTATTTCATTAACATCCGTAATGAATAATTAATGATGTTTCTTTCGTGCCCGTGATAAATCACAAATTTACAATTTCATTGGATTCATTATCCTCTCGCAAATGAGAGCATGCCTAAAGGAAATACGATACTCGGTACGGGTTTGATTTTTCTTTGTTATTCCGCCATAATATGTCGCAGGCCAACAGAAATGTAGCGAACCGACTCGTTCAGTCTAGAAAGTACCGTAACGTAAAATAAAGCATTCGATTACTAGCACAGACAGAATTAATATATCGAGACCCGTCGTTGTTCAAAGTAGTGCTGGTTTAAATATTTTGAACTAATATCGGTTTTTCCTAAGTTGCTCTTTCAATAGCTCAACGACGTCCAATGAAATTTTATTTAAAACATATCCTAAAGTGATAGATAGATAAAAGTAACACACATCCCCCCCACCGCTTTAAATATGCCTTAACTAATTTGTAAGAAGGTTTTAGAGCAAGATATAGTCCGTGGAACTCTATTAAATAATAATAATTTTGGTAGACTTCACCCAAAATATTTTCATTATCATCATCATCATCATTATTACAACCTATCAAAAGTTCACTGCTAAACATAGATTGCCTTATAGACTCCTCTGTAGGACTCCTTTTCTGACTAGGAGTTCATCTGGGTAGATATCACCCTTTTTACCTATTACTGCCGCCTGCTTGCCTGCTGTGTTCCAGTATGGAGGGTATAGACAGTCAGTATAATTAAAGGCTATAAGGCATTCAACCTTAGTACATCCAATGCATCTGTAGCCTTCTTTGTTTGAAGTTGGCTGCAGGTGTCCATAGACTGAAGTAGCCACTTACCATCAGGTGGACTGTAAGATCGTTTGTCACTTCACTTTTATAAAAAAAAAATACCTTAGAATTATATTGTGTACTAAGAAGCCGACTTCAATCACTTCCAGTTGCAATGAAATTGTGAAGGGAAACATGATGTGTGATTTCTAAGACATTCAAAGCAAAATTCGGTTGAAGTCTACTAACCCTCATTAGTACAGCTCGGCGGAATCTGCTTTAAAATCCTCTTGAGAATCATCAACGTTATCGTCATTACAACCCATCACAAGTGCACTGCTGAACATAGGCTTCCCCTAAGGAACGACACAAATCCATAGATTCCTGCATCCCTTACCAAGTCGTCGCTCCATAAAGTAAGGTGCCGCCCTACATTTCGCTTTGCGGTATGAAACTGCCACTCGAAAACCTTTCTTCCTCATCGGTTTTCGATTCTTCGAGCTATATGACCAGCCCGTTACCACTTCAGCTTTCTGACCCGTTGGGCTATGTCGGTTGCTCTTGTTCTACCGCTGATATCCTCATTACAAAGTCTATAACACAGAGAAACTTTAAGCATAGCCCTCTCCATAGCGTGCTGAGTGAACGGTCCAGGCAGCAGTAAAGGACCACGTCTCAGATTAATATGTCATCACTAGCACTATTTGTGCTCTTGTTTTAAAATGTTTAGTTATAAGTAACGAGAACTATATCCTCCAGCGTTTTTGATATCTTTGGCAAATCGAAGGTGAGTGATGTACTCACCATTGACGTTGTTATCATATCCTTTTCGGTCCGGTAAGAATGAAGTTATATGCTCAGCAGTGGGGTGAATATAGGCTGATACTTTTATCTATAACTTTTAGGTTATGTTTAAAATAAAACTCGAAAAAAAATGCCTCGAGGTCATATTATGAAACATCTATAATCATTGTGTCAAGAGAAAAGATTAAAAATCAAGTTAACCATAAGCGCTTACTCCAAGTTTAAACAAATAATTAATGTCTTCGAATTAAAACCGATCAAAGCATATTTTAAAGCTAAAACTTATTTTCTTAAAATATCAAAATAGAAAAATAATAATTTAATTCCATGTATAAATTACATTTTATTTATTACAAGTATAAAATGACATAACCGATTATGTTATTCATTGTTATTACTACACCTTGATTTCACTTCAATAACTAAATTGATAGCGTATGAATTATATAAATGAAACATTTTAGGCGACAAAGTATCAGTTTTAATTCAGCCTTCGAAAATGGTGCTTCTCATCGCTATATTGTGCCTCCAGGCATTTTTAATAAACGTAAGTACATGCAGATCAATTTCCAATTTTGTTGAATTTTCCTCGAAGCAGTCTTTGTTTTAAATATCTTAGCATAGGCCTTTCCTAGAAATGGCCATAAACTTTACACCTTCTGGAAGGTTAACAAGCTTTTTAGTAGGGAAACTGCCAAGTATTTATCTGTATAAAGTTTTTAGTCAATTATTCAAGCAGAAACGAAAGAATTAATCAGGCGGACTTACAATTTTTTCGTTTATGTTGAATATCACAGTTTGATTACTAGAATAGACCCCGTCGTTTTAGTAATCGAACTGTGATTATCAAATATCCATATTATGTTACTACTATGGGCCCACAATACAATTTTAATCATGATGATAAAATAAAATCACATAAAACAGTAATTATAGCATTTGCCTCGAATAAACTAAGATCTATCTTATGTTTCAGGAAACGTTTGGATTACCAACACCTTCAATAAGTCCAGGTTGTGCAAATGGTCCATTTCAAAAAGAAGCATTCCCCTCCGTGGCAACTCCATTCATTAACAGCATACAAGTAACGCCAACTATATCTGAATTGGTTCCTTCTTTGCAATATGGAGATTTAACAATGGGAGGAGAATTGCCCATTGGCGGCACCATAAAAGTGTGCGGGTGCTTCCCTGTTTATGGTATGATTGCAGTAGATGGTGCCTTGCCATCTGCTGGCTCAGCAGTAGTTGACGATGTCTTTGGCAGGCAATCGTTTGAAGTCAGATGTGGTAATCCATTCTTTTAAGTTGTTCTATAAACATTGTTACCGCTTGGAAAATAGTGTGCTTGCAGTTAGTTATTGCCACGATCATTAATATGCAATGTGTGCACTAGTTGGCATGATATTATTTTAAAAGTTGTTGTTTTTAGTTGTATAATAACGTTTTCTTAATTAATAAACCACCTAAAACATTTATAGCTCACATTATTTATTTCTAAAATTTCTATTTTCCCTTATTTTTTAAGGACTATTTCAAAGGGACATTTGTATATAATTGAAATAACGTATTTCTAGCCTGTGAATTATTGAAAGGACCTCCATTTAATGCATTATTAAAAGCTATGATTTTTTATTATAAAATAAGGGTGGCAAACGAGCACACATTCCACCTGATGGCAAGTGGATGCTGTGGCTCATAGACATCTGCATCTATCCTCGGTTAAGAATCAAAATGCAGATGCGAAGTCACCTCTGAGGACTATGATGGAATGCCTCATTTCCAGTAAAAAGGGTCTCCGGTTCTCTACACTCACCATACGAAACACAGCAGCTTAATGCAGGCAAACACGGCAGTAGTGAGCTGCTATTTTACGCTGGTATTCTGTAATAGCGTGGTTCTTCCCCGGTCGAGCCGACCCATTCGTGCTACAACTATAATATAGCTGCAGCGTTGCTCTACCACCTAAAAATCAAAGGGTGCATAAATAAATTGACATAGATATTTGTTTAACGTAGTTGGTTGCACTTTGCACCCATAATATTATATTCCCTGCTTCTCTTTACCGTGAAGGTTGTCTTTTTTTTTATAGGAGAGGGGGCAAACGAGCATGTGGCTCACCTGATGGTAAGTGACTACCGCCGCCCATAAACAACTGCAACACCAGGGAAAATGAATAGAAAAGAAGAATAGAAAATGCCTTGTGGCATTAAGTCCGGCTTTTTTCCTTGGTGTGCGAATAAAGCTTAAATAAATATATAAATGATAAATACGATATGGACATTGTTGGACACAGGCGTATTCTTATTTCTGGGCCGCGTTGTCTCAAAGTATCTTGTCAGGCTAAACATGATCTAGAAATATTTTTAATTTCTCAGACAGACAGATTTCTTCACGATATTTTCCTTTATCATCAACATTAATGCATGCATTTCCATTCCGACGAGCAGCAGTGCGTGCACTGCTGTATTGCGGGCCGAAGGTGGACCTCAGAGGTGACGAAGCATCTGTCCATAGCCTTATTTATTTCAAGTAGGTTGAAAGTTAGCAGGAGTAGCTACTTACCATCTCTGTGAGAGCTTCGTCCTTTGCTACAACCATAATATATAACTGTAGCGTGGCTCTACCACGTAAAGTTAAGTAAAGTAATCAATTTTATACGAAACTAACATAGTAACAACAATCATTACACTGCATAAGCAACGTCCTAAGTGCGGGCGACGCATATGATACCCAGCATTATATAAGTATGCTACAACGGCATTTAATCCTTAGCGTTGTGAAAGCAATGATAGTTCACGTTGCCATAATTTAGGTGAAAATTGTCTTTACAAACTTTTTTTTAAATAGAATAAGGCTTTATTTCACTAATAACTTTACAAATAGCAGCGAAGTTCCCGGATTCTAGTATAGGTGAACTTACTCGGGAGCCAGTGTCTTCTTCCGAAATAAATGTACAAACTAGGTAGACGTTAACAAATTAAAATGTCTTCAGATAATTGATATAAATAAAACAAAGGTAAGTGTGACAAATTTTATGCATAAGTGTGTGTATATGTTAGTGCGTGCGTGCGAGAATACGCGCGTGCGTGTGTGCGTGCGTGCGAGCATACACGCATGCGTGTGTGCGTGCGTGCAAGCGTTGCAATGAAATCCACGACTTTTTGAGCTAGTGCGGCGCCACTAGAAAGTGAGGTATAATATTTGACAGATTTCATAGCGGGGAAGTTATTTTGTTCGGAAAATGTGCAATTTATTGTTTCTTTCTGTACTATTAGCTATATTTTATATTAATAACATTAAAAATAAAGAAACCAAACCACAGATGTTCATAAAAGTAGATTTTTTTTAAGGTAAAATGTGCAAAAAATTAAAGAGCAAAC
Source organism: Parnassius orleans (assembly GCA_029286625.1). NCBI lineage: Eukaryota > Metazoa > Arthropoda > Insecta > Lepidoptera > Papilionidae > Parnassius > Parnassius orleans. Next base: position 1,000,571 of record JAGSMP010000263.1, on the reverse strand, counting down.
CACTGACGCATTGTTTTGTATATTAATATAATACTCTAGAAACTGATAAACTTTTATTAAAAGCAACTTCTCAATTAAATTACACTGTGTAACAAAAAACTTTACCACAGTGTCAACTAGCGACATCTGGTGAGCAGAAAATTATTAGCCCTCATTCACAGGCGCCTATGAAATTGTTATTTGCAAAAGAAAAAAGCAATTTCATTGGTGCCGGCAGGAATCCAACTTGGTTTGCTCGTGTACTATGAAATTTAAGTCAAGCACTTAATGATTTCTTATATTTACGCGAACGGTAATATTTACGGTTAGTCATTCGAAATCCTAACAACACCATAGGTCACACTGTGTATAGAAAAAAGACCCATACAAACCGATATTCAAATGGTGAATCCCACCATCATCCTTCACAGTTAGCTACCGTGGGCAAATCTTTGTAACAGATAGCACGAGGGATCTGTGACAGCAAACACCTGGCCACCGAGCTTCAGCACGTCAAGCAGGTTCTGCACGACAACAAGCTTCGGGTCCCGCGCCTACGTCACAGTAACCGAGTGAAGCCGGCCACAGTCGAGCGTGTGCCTGCTGTACTACCATATGTCAGAGGTGTCACAGACAAGATTGGCTACATCTTGAAGCGAGCTTCTATTAGAACATTCTTCAAGCCGCCGAAGAAGATTAGTCAGTTCTTACCATCCGTCAAGTGCAATATTCCTCTACAAGATGCAGGAGTGTACAAGCTTGATTGTGAATGTGGTCCCTCATATTATATAGGGCAAACAAAACGATCTATCAAAACCCGCGTAAAAGAACACATAGCTGACGTGAAGCACCAACGTTCCGGGAAGTCTGCAGTTTGTGATCATATCCTAGATGGCCCCCGCCATTACATTAGATTTGATAAACCACAGATTCTCGCGAAAGAACACCGATTCCTGCCAAGGATGATACGTGAGGCTATTGAAATTAAAAAACATCCTAATTTCAATAGAGAGGGAGGCTGGGTACTACTACCTGCTTGGGATCCTGTAATTAATAAAATTAAAACTAAACCCAAGCATACCACTGCAAGACTTCAAGACACAGTTAGTTCATTCTGAGTAGATCGGACCAAAATTAATAATTAAAAAAGCTGAAGGTACTCCGGATTAACTCTGACATCGGGACGTCAATCACCTCAGTCCTCCGTGACCATGGGTGCTGTAAAGCACCCGAAACGTCGGGAATTAATAAAAATAAGTTAATTAAACGCGATATAATCCGTAAAAGTAATTTTATTCAAGCACTTATCCCCTGACCTGCCACGGCTGTCACTTCTGTGGCCGTCACGTATACAACGTATCAAGCACGTATAAAGCGAGGTTGAAGTTTTAATTTCATAAATTAATTAACTAGTTGAAAAAAACACAACCGATTTTACCTTGAAACGAGACGTTTGTAGTTTTTCTACTATCTTAATCCATTGTTTGACTACTATCCCACCTGATGGTAAAGTGATGCAGCCGAAGATGGTAAAGCCTTTAAACTGTTTAAAGACAGTATACTCTTTAAACTGTGGTAAAGCCCACTAACTTAGCTTAACAAAAGCCTATACTCTCTTGCCTTGAAGACACCCATATTGTAAACGGATGGAAAGACAGATGCTAGCAACTTTTCCACTCCTTTGAATGCGTAGTAAGTCGATAACGAAAGGCTGGAGACGGGCCAAGCGTCCAGTTGTCCGATGGTGGAACGGAGAGGGAGGAATATAAGAATTGTATAAGTAAATTATTTAAAAATAAAAATTCTAAATTATCTTTGAAAGTCGGTGAAAATATGTACATTTCTATTAGCGTGTTTTATCGCATTGCTAATAAAACTACGACGTGATGAAAATGTGATAACAAAATAAGTTATAGTAATATTTTAATTAAATGTTTATTAGACGGCTGATTTGTTCGGTATGGTTCTTATTTTTAGTTATGTTTGCTCCAAATCTATACAGCTGTTTAATTACTATCAACTCTCATAATATAGATGCTTATTTTATTTTCAAACATTCAACAAAATCATTGCAATAATATGGTTTTCTTGTTTTTTTTTTCTTGTTTGTTTTTTAAACGTTACACAAGGATTTTCTCCTGTATCGTGAAGGCAGTTTACAAACATAAATTGCACGAGGACAAGCATCCAGACCCGGAACAATTATCTGTAGACCATACAAATAATTGTTCCGTACGGGATTCGAACCCGTGACTCCAGCGCAACAACTCATTGCTAAGCCGCTGCGCCACGGAGCCGTCAAACCACCAGATGCTGATGGTAAACCAGGACAGTCAGTAAAATACTCAAATTTTAGACAACTTACGGATCGGGATTCATTTTAATTTTGATTTATGGTTATTTAATTAGCGGTGCTAAAGCTTTTTCTTTCCAAATATTCGACAAAAGAATATTGGGTGCAGCAGTCTAAAGACTGCAGGATACGGTTTTATCTTTTATAATATTATAATGCCACAAATGTAAACTGCAGCTATACCTATATTATGGCACAGAATAAATAATAGTATAATGTAATTATGGTTGCAGCGTGAAGGGGTCGGCTCGATTTACATAATACCAGCGGAAAAGAGCAGCATATTGATGTTGTGTTCCGTATGGTGATTGTAGAGAATCAAAGACTATTTCTATAGTCAACGAGGCATTCCATCTTATAACTCATCTTCATTTCTATTCTTACGTCTATGTGCCACAGAAACCAGCTAGCATCCGGTGGACCGTAGCTGAAACACAGAAGTGCTTATTCGTTAGAATACTCGTGCTAGGTGAACGCCTACGCGATAAGATAGAAGCTAGACTAAAACATAATATCAGATATGCCGGGATATTAATTACAACACAATCAAACCAATAATCTATACATATTTATGTCATGTAACGGCAGCAATTGAAATAAATAGTGAGACGAAGTGTTGTAGACACTGGCCATGACAACACATTCTTAACAAATCTTTGTACAACACGTGTAGATAGTGATGTCTAATATATGTTTTTACACAAACGTTAACTACCAGAATCTGCGGCATAATACTTTGACAAATAGGCCACACGGACACCGACGACAATTAACCAATGGTTGTCAATCATTACATCTTTACATATATCAAGGTATAGGGAAGGAAATAGTACATTTATTACATTATAGTTGTAGCACGAATGGGTCGGCTAGACCGGGGAAGGACCACGCTCTCACAGAATACCAGCGTAAAATAGCAGCTTAATGCTGCTGTGTTTCGTATGGTGAGTGTAGAGAACCAGAGACCCTTTTTACTGGAAAAGAGGCATTCTATCTTAGTCCTCACGACTGACAATGCATCTGCATTTAAATTCGCAAACGAAAATAGATGTAGATGTCTATGTGCCACAGCAACCACTTACCATCAGGTGGACTGTGTGCTCGTTTGTCACCCTTATTCTATAAAAAAAAACATAAGCCATCTTGATAAATATAATTTGATTTTTTTAAAGTAATATTAAAGTAACAAACGGGTATAGCTTAACTGGTGGTAAGTGGATACTGTTGTCCATGTACAACTGTCAAAAGCAGGATACAAAAATTGATGGCAAATAGTACATTAAATTCATTTTACGGATTATATCATTTTAATTTTATCTTTTCATAAACATCGTGGTAACTGAGGGCTAAGCGCTCGCTGTAAATTTACAGTACGCGAGCACAACCCGGGTTTAATCCCCACCGGCACCAATGAAATAGTTAATTGCAATTTTAAGTGCTGATTTACCTTACCACGTGCTCGGCGGTGAAGGAAAACATCATGAGAAAACCTGCATGTCTGAGAAATAAGAAAAAAAATATTTCGAAGACATGTGAAGTTCGCCATCACGCATTAGGGCGGCGCGGCGGATATTTCCTTGCCCTAAAAACCCTCTCAGAAATGAGAAGAGGCCTGTGCCCAGTAGTGAGACGTACATAGGCAGTAACTTTATAAACATCGCAATAAAATTCTTAAAATTATTTTTATTCAATGCAGTATTAGCGTTAAAATAAATGATGAGATAGAAAGTAACCATACTGAGAATTGCCAGATCTGAAATAGCTAGCCGGTAAGCCCTCCATGAGGGTAACAGAGATACTGTTTGAAGCTGCGATTGTCAATAAATCTAGCCCAGTAGTAAAGATAGACCTCTTCCAAGAATCGGGTTATATCTATAGGGTTTATTAGAATACATTTAGTTTCATTGTGTCCTTTAGATAGCCATTTTTATATCTGTGTAATAGTGTATTTTCCTTTTGAAGCACGATAGCCTAAAAAAGATAAAATAATAGCTCTAGTATAATCAATATAGCAGCTAAGCGGAAGTCTTTTTCAACTTCAAATGAATCATATAGCAGACATTAACATGATACGCACTTCAATGCAAGTTGGCAGATATAATATGCCCGCAAAATAATTATTTTGTTATTATTCCAAAGGAGACAATCGTTTTTGGGCCCACTAGAAACTTTAACGTAACTTAATTTTACTACACATAAAAAAGATACCAATTTATTATAGTAAACGGCCTAAAGAGTTTATGAAAATGTAACCGGAATCATAAAATCTGAAAAAAAAGTTCTTTTGATATTCGTGAATTGGCTAATGTAATATGAAAAAAATTCGTATAAAGAAGAACGAACTACAAACATTTTTTTCCATCAACCTTAAAGTACCTATAAATGCTGAATGTACCTACAACTTTCTTTTATACTATTAATTATTGACCAGAGCACTATTTTAACTTATAATTCCGGTGAAAACTACTAGACAATCGCTTTTAGTTTGTTTTTAGGTTATTGTGATATTCATATTTTAATTGTTAATTTCTCAGTATTTCCGTTAGATACGGTAAAACTAATATTACTATTGTAATCTATTGGTTATAAGGAATAAATCGACATATTATGTTTCATTAAGTTACGCCTGGTTACGGTGGTGGGCCCATTATCAATACAAAAGAAATTGTCTTCTTTACGAGTACAAGTACAAGTAAACAACCCGAGAACGAAGCGTGATGAACGCATTCAATTCAAAGGAAGGAGTAAAACATAACAAGCAAAGGTAGGATGTAGCAGCGCAGCCTAAGAAGGACATAAAAGACACTTTTTGTTACAAGTGCCTGCTGAAAGAAGGACCTTCTGTTGTACACAGAAAAAAACAAAGCTTCATTTAAACATATTATTAGTACATGAAAGTAACAAAAGAAGCCTTGAAAATTTTGGTCATGTATTTTCTTCTGATACGAAAGACAGATAAAATTAATTCATAATAAATACAATTCACATCAATTTATACTCGGTAAACAAAAACAGAAAAAAACGTGAGTGGATTTGTGAACGTCATAAGATGCAAGGATAAAATCAATGGGATAAAAGGTTAAAAATTCATTGTTATCGTTGTTTCGAATATCCAATATTGCACGCCTCAATGCGAAGCGTTATTAGATAGTGCTTTACGCGTCAAGTTCAAGCAATTTTGTGTTCTTAAAATGCGTCTATCATAACCATATTGCACTTATACGATAACATGAGTAGCCTTATATCAAGAAAACATTCTGATTTATCCATCTCATATTTTCTAAAAAATAATTTTATATAGCTACTTTGAAAAAAAAACGGTTTGAAATTTTTTTTACGTTTTTACGTTGATTTTGTACGATAACTCCCGAAAAAATTGACGTATCGAAACCGGTTTTTTTTTTATTAGCTTCAGAATTACATCAACTGGTTCCCTATTTCATATCATTAGTACCTACGCGTAGCTTGTTAATAAAATAATTTTCAACTTTTATAAGTTTTATTGCAATAGCAATTCAGCGCCTTTCAATTTAATAAAATTGAAAGACGCTTTCATATTTTTAGCCCTTGATAGACAAAGTACAAATGTACAATACAGCCTATATCGATTTTATACTTTGTGTAATCCATTTATATTGCTAAACATTATTAATTTTTTCCCTGTAGGTGTCACTACGTGTTAAAATAATAGAGCGCTAAATTTAAAACACGTAAATAATATATTTTAAAGGTCAGGAATAAAATAATTTTTTTTTCATTAAAATTAAATGAATGCTCATGAGGCGTGCACTTTTGGATTTTCCAAACTTTTATTTGACTGTGCTTAGTTCGTGACGCCTGAATTAAGTTTAAGTTATTTTATATTAGCTTTTTACTCGACTGCCCTAGAAGAAGGGTGATGATTTTACTTTCGTATTTGGTAAACATTATCGCCGAACTCAGCCGAAGCTGAATCTAATTGTCAATTTCAACTTTATTTTATAATGTAAGCACCCACTAAGAAACGATTTTGCAATATTCTAATCTTTAAAATATAAAAATCCCTCATTTTAAAGGTCATACGCGAAAATAGTTAAATCTAGGTTTTTTAGTGAGAAAATAAGATAAACGTATTTTAAGATCGTAGGAAATAATCACATTTAGGTAGTAAAATTTACCGTGTAGAGGCGGTGTAAGAATATTCACTACGGCACTACCCCATATTATCATCTTGTTGGTGTCTTAAGAGGCGACATAGGGAAAGTGAAAAAGGAGATAGGCAGCAGCATCTCCGATAAAGATGGCAACCGCAGTTTTTGAAGTGAAAACTTCTTTAGAATCGGTGTGATTTGAAACTCGATGAAACGAAAAAGCGACCCTAAAAAGAGACAAACATATACCATAGGGTTAAGCCTGCGAGAGAATGAGAAAGAATGCCAGTATACAGTGTTTCCTATTATCTCGGTCTAAAGAATTTTCTATCTATCTATCTATCCTTTTTGTGCAGTTCTCCGTAGCCTTTTTCTTCAGAAAAAGGTTTCACTTCTACCGCGTGTGAACACATGTTTTTTTATTATTATTTTGAGTTGTTATCAGGAAGTTCCTACTGCCTGCTGTTTTAGTTTTCCTCTTACGACACGCATGGGACAATATAAGGTAGTGTATTCTCTCACGCCGCCACAACACGGCAAATATTGATATACCTACTTAAATAAAAAGTATAGAAGTTGTTGGTGAAAAATAAAAAAAAATTGTCATAAAAAAAAAAAAATAAAAACAAAAGTATTAAATATTTTTTATTATATTTTATATACATTTATTGGTAACAGGATATGACAAATAAAGAATTATTTGGAAATTAAGAACTATTAAGTCATCCAATTTTAGTCTACTAACAGTAAATTAGTTTCTTTCATTGTCAGATACTTTAATTTCAAACAAACTTCATATATTTAAGAATCTTACAAGATTAAAGGGCATATCCATAAGGACCATATCCATATCCGCATCCGCATCCACATCCGTATCCACATCCGCATCCACATCCGTATCCACATCCGCATCCACATCCGTATCCACATCCAGATACAGATGAACAACCAAGCGGCAGTTTTTCGGCCAGTAATGTACTTACAGTAAGAAGTGACAGTGTATCCGCTAAGTTAGCAGCTAAGCAGTTTGACTGAATGATAGCGGGGGTTGTAGCAACAGCTGGCGAGTAAACAATTTCAGCATCAGGCAAGCAAGCAGGACCCGCAATAGGAACGGTGACGATATTCGGGCCGCATGATCTAAGGCATTGGCCTAAGACAGCCTAGAAAAAAAAATTATTAATTTAAAACTCTGTTTTTAAGTTCCAACATGACAAACAATTTTAAAACTCATAAATTGTGTCATACGCTGGAAGAAAATGTATTAAAAAAGTAAGTTTATACGCGGCAAAGCCACGCTGCAGCTATAATTGCAGCATGAATATCGACTGTGGAAGGACCACGCTCTCACAGAATACCAGGGTAAACAGCAGCTTAATTTTGCTATGATTCGTATGGTGAGTGAAGAGAACCGGAGTCCCTTTTTACTGGAAACATGACATTCCATCACTAGGATGGAATGTCTTGTTTCCAGTAAAAATCCTCCTGGGTGACAACGCATTTCTGAATTTTGATTTTACAAGAAAAATAATAACCACCTGCCACAAAGTTCACGAGTCAAGCGAATAATGACGAGTATGTAAACACCGATGCTACGTGCTAAAAAACCGACATCGAGTGAAGAACAATCGAATACTTGGGCTTCAAATCTATAAGTAAAATAGTAAGCGTTAGATATTTATGAATGCATATCAGTTAAAATAATGCATTAACACGCATTTTGAAATCCGCATTTAAAATATTCGATACCCTTTGGAGCAAACATTTTTTATCAATTAACTGTAACGTCAATATCAACTTTTTGTTTTAGTTCGCAGCTGGTCAAGAGGTAACAACTGGCATAATATATTTCTCGGAGCCCATACTCACCCCGCTCGGTGACCTTATAAGCGCAGGACTGATTCCCACGCACAGTAAATGCTTAATTTTAAACTTTTTGAACTCTTGACCATCAACCTGTCGTCTGAGCCTGGTATTCCAACTTTAACCAAGTGTAGGTAGACGTGAATGACATTATTTGCAGTAAAAGTTCACTTATTGGCCCGCCCGATACTTATTATCTATATATATTATTAAAAGATAAACATTATAATGTATAAAGAACTATGATCTAAATGTAATTACCTCGAAGGCTACAGCTACCACAAGAAAGAGAGCAAAGAACTTCATTTTCTTCGGAACACCTATTCTGACTTATTAGTCGAACTATTTTCAAAAGTTTATATATAAACCAATTTATCTAATTATGTCACAATGTTTATTGGTACACCTGTTATCTTCATTTGTCAAAAGAAATATATTTCATAAAGTAATTTCAGCACGCCTTAACCAATGCGTCCTACTATTATTAAGCAACTACAATCAATGAAATAGCTATAGGCAAAAATTTGCATTGCTTCTAGCAAAGCACGTTAGAAACACAAAATAAAAAATAAAAAACAAACCTCTTTTGTTTTCGTTTTTAACCGACTTTAGAAAAGGAGGAGGTTCTCAATTCGACTGTATTTTTTATGTGTTAACTTTTTTTCTAGGTGAACTGATTTTGATGATTCTTTTTATTTGAAAGCTGGTGCTTCTCATATGGTCCCATATACAATTTGATCAAGATCTGACCAGTATTTTTGAGTTATCCTTAATAATGCGTATTTAATTGACTTCGACTAAATTGATGATGTTCTCATTTTATTTATATTGAAGTCTGTTGTACAATTTTTTTTTATTTTACCACTTGTAATTCAATCAATTTCGGGTGTTAGCACATCAATTTCCATAATAGTGAGACAAATGAAGCCATAAATTCGGATTTGATCCGCATCAGTAATGGGCTACATCGTTTAGACTCAAAATCCCACCAATAGTAATAAGTATTTGTTAATTGTTAATAATACGTAAACGTCGAATATATTGTAGTAGATAAGTGTTTATAGTATTTAATGTAAAAGAAGGGATTGAAATTTATATAATTTGAAGGGCATTATGCCATAAATGTGCAGATAAAATCATGTGTGATGTTGCCGTTAAGGCAGGCAAAATAAAGTAAAATGTGAACCGAGCCATTCGCGGTGGTGGGTGTTAAAATCACTGCGGACGAGATCTGTTATAGCAAGGAATCTGTAGCCATTTGGACCTGGTCGATAAGTCGGGCTGTGTCGGCATTATCACTATGAGACCTATAGAAGCACCCGTAGAAAATAGCCGTCGTTGTCTACGCGCAGCCAAAATTGCTCTGCTTGAGTGAGCAGTGTTAGGGTTGAGCAGAATTTTGACCTTGAGCACCCACGTTCAGGAAAAGTAGGTAGCTTGGGCAGCGAGGGATTCTCACAATGATCATTTACTCAAGTTTTCGCCTATGACATTACTATACGTAGTAACTTTTTTTTTGTTAAGGTACTATCATAGAGTGTAGGTGAAGATAATAAGTCTCTAAAGAACCTGGTATTGAGCGCTCATACTCACTTCAATGTTTTAATAAAGGGTCAGAACGCTCCTCGTTATATTTACACGACTTCATCGGATTATCCATGGCCAGTATGTACTCTTTTATCCCATTCTCTGATGATTTATATTTATTCGACATAATTTGTAGTGATGTTTGAAGTGATAAAATTTCTGCATTAAGAAACTCTATTTCAATCTCAACAATTTTTCATGTTTTCCACCTCGATTGAATACAGTTCAAGTTTATTAATTAACTCTTGCAGTTCCTTACAAACATTTATATAATTTTTAGTATTAATTTGAGCTTTAAATATTTTTTTGCATTTTTCTAAAAAAAAAATTTATTTATTTTTAATTATTATAATATTCGGGGAAAAAATTTCTTCGTATATTGATTGTATAAATTTGTTTATACTGTAGGGGTCATTAATAAAAAGAAAAAGAAAAAGTAGAAAACACTTTCCCGCCATTTTTCAATTGTTTTTCTGTCCGCCAAAATGAGTTAATCTAACGAAGAAATTCGATACATTCTGAATTTTTATTACAAAAAAGGGGAAAATGCGACTCAAACCGCGAAAAAATTTTGTGACGTTTATGGACCTAATGCAGTGTCAGTAAGAGTGTGAGTAAGAGAGCGCAAAGTGGATTCAAGCGTTTTCAGTACGTGAATTTTGATATCAAAGAGCTCGCTCTGGTCGCCTTCATACGGATAAAGTCGAGCCATTTTTGAAAAAGTGGAGCAAGATCGGCATATTAGTAATTACGACATACCTAGCCGAGGGATTGAGGATTGACCACAAAACAGTTTTGACCCATTTGAAAAAGTCTGGCTATACAAAAAACCTCGATATTTCGGTACCACACGAGCTCATTGAAAAAAATCTAATGAATCGTGTACTCATTTGCGATTCTCTATTGAAACGTAATGAAACTTTTTTTCATTTTTTTTTTTCAAAATATTAATTACTGGTGATGAAAAGTGGATCACCTACGACAAGAACGTGCGAAAAAGATCATGGTCAACGGGTAGTCAAGCTCCACAGATACGCACAGAAACCCGGATTAACACGCAATAAGGACGCTGTGTGTATGGTGGGATTGGAAGGGCATAGTTTATTATGAGCTTATACCGCCGGGCAAAACTATCGATTCGGATCTCTACTGCCAACAACTAATGAGACTCAAGCAAGAAATTGAGAAAAAACGGCCGGAATTGATCAACAGAAAAAGAGTGGTCTTTAATCATGATAACGCTAGACCACACACATCTTTGGCCACTCAGCAAAAATTGAGAGAGCTTGGTTGGGAAGTTTTAATGCATCCACCATATAGTTCTGACCTTTCACCCTCAGATTTTTACCTGTTTCGGTCTCTTCAGAATTCTTTGGGTAGTGTTAGGTTAACATCAAGAGAGGACTGTCAAAACTACTTGTCGCATTTTTTTGATCAAAAATCCCAAGTTTCGACAGCAACGGGATTATGTCACTACCTACAAGATGACAACAAGTTATCGAACAAAATGGCATATATATATTATAATTAAATGTAATTTAATTATAATATATTAATGTCCCGTCACGTTCTGTCTCCCGGAGGGGCGAAAAGTGGATTGCGGAGGCCCGTCTGGCTACGCTGAATGTATGTGGAGCAATGAATGATAAGATGGATGAAGTATGCGAAATGATGAATGATAGAGGAATAGATATGTTATGTGTAAATGAGACGAAACGAAACGAAAAAGATGCCACTGTACATGGCATGTATACCGCTTACTGGTCTGGTTTAGACGAGACCGAGCGGGCATGCCAGGGAGTCGGTGTCATCCTTTCAGAAAGAATGAGCCAATGTGTGAAAGAGTATGAATGTGTAAGACCAAGGCTGCTATGGATACGAATGAAAGTGGGCTTAAAGAAGTTGTTTGTGCTAGGGGTGTACGCCCCAGACATGTCTGAGCCCACTTATATCCGAGAGCAGTTTTGAGACATGGTAAAAATGGTGTTGATGAAATGTAATGAAAATGAGAATATTATTATGTTAGGAGATTTTAATGGAAGGGTTGGGGTGAAGAGGTCTGGTTATGAAAGGATATTAGGAACGTTTCGCGATGAAAGTATAAATGAGAATGGTGAAGACCTCCTCACCGTAGGTGTGACGAACATTTTCTTTCGCCACAAGAGGATTCACATGTATACATGGGAAAAAGGTGATGATAGAAGTATGATAGATTTCATAATAGTGGATGAAGGAATGAGAGCGCAGTGGTAGATACAAGGGTTTACCGGGGGTCCAACGTAGGGACGGATCATTACTTGGTCTTATGCCGAATTAATGGTCTATTCAGGCGTTGGCGGCATCGGACATCTGTGTCTACCACTGCGTTACAGCGTATAAGAATAGAGAGGTTACAAGATGAAGGTGTGAAAGAGAAGTATAAATGTAGACTGAGGGAAAATATAAGTGGTTTGAATGAATTATGTACGAGTGATTTAGACTTGAAGACTGTATGGAATAATATTAAGAAAGTTTTGGTGGATGCAGCCACCGAAGTATGTGGTGTAAGTAAGAGAACGAATGAAAGGAAAAATAATACGTTGTGGTGGGATGATGAGGTACGGATGGAAGTTGAAGCAAAAAGAGAGCATGGCTAAATTTACTAGCAAGCAAAGTTGGTAATTCTGGCGTATGAATGATGAGATTGAAAAAAAAGGCAGACTTTAGACGTATAAATAAGAGAGTAAAAGAAGTTGTTGAAAGGAAAAGCAAGAAAGAAAGGATAAGAATGATAGAAGGATATCTGATAACTTCCAGGCAAATATTAAAATGTTCTGGAAACTCGTAAGAACTGCTAGGAAAATTCAAAACAGCCTAGAATGAATGCTATAATAGAGGAGAATGGTTGTATGCTGAATGATGAAGTTTCGAATTTAAAAAGATGGAAGGAATACTTTGAAAGCGTGTTTATAAGTGAAGAGTCGTCTGAATTAAGTGAAATTGAAACCCGAAAGAAGTGGAGAGAGGTAGGAAGATAAGTGTAGATGAAATAATGAAAGCAATGAAAAGCATTAAAGCAGGTAAGGCAGCCGGATATGATAGAGTATCACTGAAATGCTAAGGGCTGGAGAGGGAGTGGTGGCAGGCCTGCTGTACACCTTGTTTAATTTATGTTGGGAACTGAAGCGGCTGCCGGAAGAATGGTGCAAAGCCGTTATAGTTCCAATATATAAGGAAAAGGGTCACAGCAGGACTGTAAAACTACCGTGATATCAGCTTGCTTAGTATTGTGGGTAAATTGAATGCTAATTATTGAATGTAAATTGAAAAATTTGTGATGTGCAAGCTGGATTTAGAAAGGGATGGGGTGTACGGATCAAGTCTTCTTTCCATGCGCATGATTGCGGAGAAGTTTTGGCCAAAACCAGAAAGTTTTCGTACGTTCATGGACTTGGAAAAGGCTTATGACAGAGTGGACAGGAATGTGTTATGGCAAACACTGAACTCATTTGGGTTGAGCGCTGGTTTGATACAGGCATTAAGGTCTCTTTATAGGGACTCTAGTGCTTGTGTCGGGATCAACGGGGTCTACTCGGACTGGTTTGGCATCCAAAAAGGTGTCAGACAGGGCTGTGTAGCTTCCCCGTGGCTGTTTAAATTATTTATGGACAGTTGTTTGCAAACTTTGAAAGTTGAAGAATCTGATCCGATGATCAAGTCATATTTGCATCGTTGGCGGCCGAGTTGCAAATGATGGGTACTTTAATGAACTGGTCGTTAAAAGAAAGGGGTATGAAAGTTAACGCAAGTAGGACGAAAGTGATGGTTTTTGAAAGAGAAGAAAGTAAAACGTTATGTGAAATAAGAATAGAAGGGGAGTTGATTGAGCAAGTGGATGAGTTTGTATATTTGGGATGTCTATTTAGCAGGGATGGTAGATATGATAGGGATATAGAATGACGAGTGAACGCAGGAAATAGAGTGAATGAGGCTCTACACGCTATTGTGAAGAGGCAGAATGTGTCAAAAAAGGCACGTTTGGCAATTTATAATGTTGTGTTAGTCCCTACTTTAATGTATGGTAGTGAAAGTTGGGTCTGGCAGAAGAAGCATGAGAGTAGAATAAATGCTGTAGAAATGAGGTCATTAAGGAGTATGCTAGGGCTGAATCTGAATGACAGGGTGAGAAATAGTGTGATAAGAGAAAAGTGTGGTTTCAAGATGACGTTGTGACCAGGATTAAGAAATGAATGCTTCGGTGGTTTGGTCATGTAGAAAGAATGAACGTGCGAGAAAGAAAACTCCTAGTAAATTGCACAGTGGTGGATTCTTGTATCTCGTCACAGATTGTAAACCGGTAACCGATCAATTTTTTTAGCATCCATGCATGCTTATACATAAAGCACTATAATCGTGTGATGGTTGACGATAACTTCAGCCTCATTAATTTACACATTTGATTACTTACTTGGGTGACAACGCAAATGCATTTTGATTCTTTGTCGAGGAGAAATGTAGATATCTATTGGCCAAAGCATCAACTTACCATCAGGTGGACTGTGGGCTCGTTTGTCACCCTTATGCTATAAAAAAGCTCAATACAGTTAAGTACAGCCTCAATACGTGCCACAGCTGGCCACAGGCCTCTTCTCATTTTCGGGAGGATTATGGAGCTATCGGTCCAGAGCGAATGTAGCCGGCCGAGAGGAAGTGAATTACCACGAGCTCGGCGGAGAAATAAAATATCGCGAGGAAACCTGCATATCTAAGGAATGTAAACATTTTAATGACATGTGAAGTTTTTCACCTATAGACAATATGAACTTAAAAACAATAATTCTAGTCGGTAAAAGATAAACATAGATTAAGACAAATACAGTAAATTAACAAAATTAAACAGAAGAACACTCAACAAAAGAATTTTTTCGCTAAAATATTTTTGATTCGAGAAACACTGGTATTAAACAGATCCAAGTCAACGCTATTGGAAATGTCATTAAAAGTTCTGCATGCACGTATCGTAAAAATTTTGCCTGTATTTAGTCCGGGTATGCGGCACATGGAATAAGCGAGGCTTTCTTAATAGGGTAGCTCTTGCTGAAAAGCCTAACTTACTCAGTAGCTCCGGACAGTCAACATTACCATTTGCTAATTTAAAAAGATAAATCATATCTGCTATGCGCCTACGTTCGTACAGAGGCAAAATATGAAATTTTTTACACCGCGAAATGTACATAGTTAGCAGTGTAAAATTGCGTCTTGCTCAATCCTATCTATATAAATGTTATAATTTGGGTTCCACACTTGAGAGGCTTAGTGGCTAAATGGCTGCGAACAAGAGCGCAATAAAGTATCTTATGTTTTAATATTATGAAATCGGTGGGAAAATCTCAAAACGAATCCAAGTATTCTTTTGGCTTTTTTAACGATATTGTTAATAGATATGTATAGAATGGAAAAATACACCAAGATCCTTTACTGATTGTAATCTCTCTACACTAGTGTCTTGTAATTTGTAGTAATATCAAGTATTACGCAAGCAAAATTTTTGTGATTTTAGATACGTAAGGTTTTAAATATTCTTCTTTTGTCAGCGAATGTAAGAAAAATTTAACCCTCCCCCCCCCCCCCTTCCCGCCCCTAAGCCTGCTTACATAATGTAGACGCAATAAGACAGACTCAGAAATTAAAAAGCTCAATATTGGAAGTAGAGTTCCCAAAGGGAATCAAAAAAAAATAAGTGATCTTTCTTTTGATAAATTATAAAATATTTCCAAAAGAAAGTGTATAAAATAAATATAGGCACAAGTAATTGGTATGCAATAGTCTAGCAAACCTATAAATAAACTATACACCAATTCAAGATTTATTGATAGGTAATGAATGAGTCTTGAATTCATTCGGACCTAAACATTAGGTAAGTATACCTACTTTAACTTATTTTTTTATTATTATGTAGGTGGGTACTTAAATGTATCTACATTACCTATATTTAGGTAATAGATAACGACTGAACAACAATTATGAATATACCTATCTAAATCGGACCAGTGATCTAGGCACCTAATTTTTGCAAGTTTCCAAAACAATCAATTGAGTATACAGCTACGCGGTGTAAACACGGCAACGTCATCAAAATGGCGATTTCTGCGCATGTTCTTTTATAAAACGCGTACACACGGGGTCATTTTCATTTCAAAGTATCATAATATTTACTTTTCCTTTTATTCCGCCATTTAATGTAAAATGACTTTGGGTCCTTGAATGAAAAATAGCAATATTTTGTGAAAAACAAATATAATGTAATTGCTTGTTCTTAGTTTTGTATGTATATTTAGTGTGTTATAACATTAGAGTATTTATAAGCAAGCTATTTATATAACACGTAAAGGATCGCCCCCGCCACTACATCAGATTTGATAGACCACAAATCCTCGCTAAAGAACACCGATTCCTTCCAAGGATGATTCGCTAGGCTATTGAAATAAAGAAATATCCTAATTTCAATAGAAAAGATGGCTGGGTACTACCATCTGCCTGGGATCCTATAATTAATGAAATTAAATCCCAACCCAAGCATACAACTGCAAGACTTCAAGATAGGTACTATAAGTTCATACAAAAATTAATAATTAATTTTTATCCGGAGGTAGCCGTGGTTAACTATGACATTGAGACGTCGAATACCTTTCCCCCTTGCAATTGCTCGTTGGCTAAGGATAGAGGCGTAAGCTAAAGAGCTCACTTATAATGAAGTCTCATCAGAGCCAAAATGTCTCATCCGATTTCATCAAGAAGTACTTACGAAAGTTGCACATTTCACGATATTATTATTATTATTTTAATCCAAGAGTTTCAACAGCCTATACATCATCTTCGAAAATTACTGCACTATTCGGCAAATTAAAACATATTTGAAATGTCGAAATTCCAAAATTATAATGCTACTCTAAATATTCAGCAGCATTTTGATTCTCGAGAATATAAAGCCACAAGCGTAGTGAAGAAGTACTCACACGGCTGTGTTCCGGTCTGAAGGGTATAACGAGCCAGTATAATTACAGGCTGTAAGTCATTCTATCATAGTCCTTAGTGATTCTCCTTGGTGACAAGATCTGTAGTTTTTTTGAAGTTGGCTGCAGGTGACCATGGACTGCAGTAGCCACTTACCATTAGGTGGACTGTAAATTCATACTTATTTATCATTTCGGTTTTATAAAAAACGAATAGATTCGTTGTATAGTGTAGGTGTCTACGAGTTCAGCACAGCATTCACTTACCATCAGGTGGACTATGTGCTCGAGTGTCATGGAGTTTGTAACAAAAAAAATTTGATTCATTTTCCTTTTTTTCGTTGTTTCTGTTTCTTCGTCTTCCATTTTCTATGAAAACTTTTTTTGTGGGGACGTGGCTACGCACACCCACCTCGCGGGAACTAGAGCGGGTTTTCAACGGGTGAAAATTAGTATGATTTTGACACTTGAAATTTTACTCGCTGGTTGAGGTTAATTACCTATTAACGACTAATAGTTGTAGGCACAGTAGGTCTACATAATAACTCAGACATGCAGGCCTTTGCCGCTGCGCTGAGCACATCCTCAACCAGCGAGTAAAATTTCAGGTGTCAAAATCATACTAATTTTCATAACTACTGGTGACAGTGATTTTCTGAATGTTATTCCAAAGTTATAAGTCTTTAGTCATTGCTCTAACATTTGTTACATATAAATTTTTACAATATTTTAAAATATATGAACATACATCATTAAAAAGAACAAGTGAACTAAATCAACCCCTGTAAAAACGAAACGCTATTCCCTGAAAAGAGGGGTGAGTTTCTATACTTATGTTGCATTATATAGTATCTGACTGCGGCACTATTAGTCGCGAGTGTACTTTCAAGCCTGAATGTCGTTTTACAAGATCTTTTACCATTCTAGAAGATATCAAAACAGTGAAAATTTTATTAATGTGCAACAAAGAGAAAAAACTAAACGAAATTCCGTAAGTGGAAGTTATTCTTTAAGTGAAGTGTAAAGACAAAGTGAAGTTATGACGTTACATGCCTTGCCGGCATCCAGTTACATGATACAGGAACAAAGATTCAAAAGTATCGATTCATCAACGAGTATAATGCCTTCTTTAATTTTTCGTAATCGGTAAGTTTAATGAAAAGTATTTGCGAGTTATGCCGTGGGCTCGTGGATGAAGCTAAAAATGGATCAATAACAAGACTGCGGTTGAGCTCTATCTTTATTGATTACTTAGTCAATAATTGTTATGACTTATTGCTATTGTTCAATTTAATAATATATAATATTGTATGAAATTGTAATTTCTTTTTATATATTTAATTAATTTACTTATGACACACACGGGATTAATGCCATAGTACTTGCAGACGTACTCTACATGCAGGGTAAACTATAAAAATGTTTGTTATTTAATTTACATTTTATTAAAAAAAGATAATAGAAGTTACCAACTCGTACTTACTAAATATTTTTTTTATTTTATTTAAATATTTAATATTATTACGTATAACGAAACGCAAAAGTTGCGATAAAAAAACGTCACATTTCCGGCGGCCATCATGTAAAAGTTGTATTAGCCGACCAAATTTAGATGTTCAATAAGCTTACGTATTATCAGTATAAAGTATGTTACTTCTTATATCGACATAATAAAGCGATAACTTCGAGAAGAGTAATAGACAAGAATTGTGCTAATTTATCAATTCGTCATCGTGTTGTGAAACGTCTGCTTGTGCTGCGCAATTTGTCTGCTACAAGTTACGGCCTAAACCGTGATTTTCTTTTCAAAGTATAAACAAGGCTTAACTACGATTTGCCAATATGACGAAGTTAATACAACAGTTAAACTTTAGTAGTAGTAATTATTTCGACCTTGTAAGATACGAGCCTAACTCTGCTAAAGGAGAGAATTACTAGTAAGTCACATTTTTTTTCATTAATGCAATTTTCTTCAATGCGTAAATCAATTTATCAATACTATAAGCAGGTATGTATATACTTCAATTCTAGAAGGGAACTATCTAATTTCTCTTGCCCTACGTCATCACATCGCCATTGGCGGATTACCTTCGCTTTGTTAAAATAAAATATGTTCATTGTCTTTGATTTGAATCAATTTCAAACACTGAAATAATTATGTATATAATATAATGTACGAACGAATACAAAGCAATATTTATTTCAAGTTAAGCATACAATATTTGTACACAAAAGATACAGTGAGAAGTAATATGTATTATCTCACTAATCAAATTATTTACGTAATCTAACTTAGAAGTTAAAACCGGTTTGTGCATTGTGCATCTTTCCACCTTATATCAGATATGCTTGAAGCCGTAACAATACTGTTGGGATTTGTTTATAATCTTACAATATCTGCAGTTTCCCTTTATTTTATATTATATTTTATAACTACCCGCATAGTTATGGATAAGCTAAATATTTTTATTTTATACAAAAAGGGTGAAAAACAGTCACACAGTCCACCTGATGGTAAGTGGGTGCTGTGGTCCATAGACATCCACATTTATCCTCGATTAAGAATCAAAATGCAGATGCGTTGTCACCCCTGAGGACTAAGATGAAATGCCCTGTTTGCAGTAAAAAGGCTCTCCGGTTCTCTACACTCACCATACAAAACACAGCAGCTATAAGCTGATATTTTACACTGGTGTTCTGTGAGAGCGTGGTCCTACCCGGTCGAGCAGACCCATTCGTGTTACAACCACAATATAGCTGCAGCATAGCTCTACCATGTTGAAAAGCAAGGATGCACTTTAAGCTATTACACAAATATATGAATTTTTTTTTGCAAGTGCTTGACTTGTGGTAAATGGTGATGATGCCCTTGAAGGTAAATCACACTATTTATTGTAACAAAATCACATTCACTCTTGCCTTGAAGATGCACAGATTGTAAACAGATAGAAAGACAGATGCCGGCAAATTATTCCACTTCTTTTGTTGTATGCATTATGCAAGAAACTAGTTCAGATGAGTGGAATATCAACCACAAAAGGTTGGATACCAGCAGTCCGTCTAGTTGTCTGATGGTGGATACTAAACTAGTATACATAAAAAACTAGTTTAGTTTTATATATATGTAATACATTAAAAACTTAATTAGGTATTAACTAACTGACTGCTTTAAATTGCCATTCAATTATGAAATTATCAAAAATTTATAAAAAAAATTGTATTACCGAGGATGGGGGAGGGTGGCAGAAGGGTTTCCCTCCCACTCCTCCCTCCCATTTCAATATTAAGGGGTAGTTAATCTAAAGTCCTTCCAAACCTGACCTTGTTCTTCAGTGTCAGAACTGGTACTGGATCACTGCCGGGGAATAGTAGACATTTCAATTAGTCTCATAAGCCTGTAATATAACCAATTGTCTGTGGTGTTGGCGTAAGACAATCTATCACACCATTTTGTCCTGTGGCAGTTGTAATAAAAATATACATGGGAAATGTCAAAAACAAAACATCTTCATCATCATTTATGTATTTGGTAGAGCCAAGCTGCAGCTATATTTATAGTATAGTTGTGGCACGAATGGGTCGGCTCGACCGGGGAAGGACCATGCTCTCACAGAATACCAGCGTAAAATAGCAGCTTAATGCTGCTGTGTTTCGTATGGTGAGTGTAGAGAACCGGAGACCCTTTTTACTGGAAAAGAGGCATTCCATCTTAGTCCTCAAGGCTGACAACGCATCTACATTTTGATTCAGAAGCGAGGATAGATGTAGATGTCTATGGGCCACAGCAACCACTTACCATCAGGTGGACTGTGTGCTCGTTTGTCACCCTATTTCTATAAAAAAAAAAAATCTTACATCTTCCATAAGATGGCAGTATATCTCATTTAAGCCAGACATAAAATAACCAGACCAGCAAAGAGAAGTAGTGTTAAAGGTGCAAGACTTAATAACATCATCTTTTACACTTAATGTTTTTTTTAGTATTCATCTTAATGTCCTGTACAATTTTTTTAAATAAATAACTGACATCATGTGAAAATATTACTTATTGTGTTATTGTATAAGCTATCTAAATATATTAGTCTCTTGAATTGATACAACTCTGTCATAGCTGAATATTGCTTCACATTTGTATCAATTGAGTAAGTCAATTCTTTGACCTTGAATGTTAAGTGATTGGAATGAATACATATTATAAGTCATGAAAAATTTCTGTTACTGTAACTGTTAACCGTGTGACTTTAAAAAAAAGAAAAGAAATTTCTATACTATTCTATTTCTATTAATGACCGTTATAGCCCTTCACCAGTCTACTGCTTAACTTAGGCCTCCCCTAAGGAAATAGCCACTTCAGCTCATTGCCCTTCAGTATTATATAAAAGATATTCAATAATATATCTTCTTTCATTGGTTTTTATTTGTTTTTTGTTGATTGCAGTTCCACAGTTCAGTATATATATAGTGAGAGATAACATACTTCTTAGTGTATATCTTGCATATCTTATACATTAACATTTATAATTTTCTTGGTCTTCCACAAGATCTTTCCTATCAAAGCGTAGCCATTACGGCAACTACTTTTAAAAATAGAGGGACCTATGTCCAGTGTTCAGGCAATGCACTGTTGTTGAAGGTTGATAAGGTAGAAAGAAAAGAAACTGGCTCGTTGTATTTCATCATATTATGTGCACTGATGACTTTAGTTGTGGGTGTAGTTACATATAATGCTACATGTGGTGGAGACATTAAGCTTTTGTTTCATTTGATTATAGAAAATCTAATATTTTTTTTATCATATTTAATTTTTTATTCCCATTGTTTAGTAGGAAGTGGCATAAGTAGCTCCTTATTTTCAAGGAGCTAATGCACTTGAAACCTTTAAGTTGATTTTATGTTATGGTTATCACAATTAAAAGCGGAAAACTTGGATAAATCGTATGATATTTTATAACTCATAAACTCATACATAACATACTAATTTATAGCATTACATGTACTATTTGTTTGATATCCTACTTCAGTAAAAGTGGGTAATATTGTGTGAATTTACTTTCCTTCTGCAAATATACTGATAAAGCATAATATGTTACGATACTTTTCTCCAATTGCTCGGCGATAGATTTTATAATTTTTTCAGGAATGAATGCTATTTCATCCAAATCGTTAGATCTTTTTCCAGGAAACCAATTACATATTTAATATATTATACAAGAATTGCTCACTCAAAATATTATGATTCATTTTATGTTGAACCAAAAAACTATCTTTTCTTTAAAGATGTTAATTTTTGTCTGAATTTTTTATGCTAAAACTTCTGAAAAAATGTACTTAGTTGTGGACTATCAAATTGACATTTTACATATGACATCCCATTGCAGTGCCCTAGTGTTTTGGGTATGGTACCAAAAAGTATATGATAACTATGTTTTACATGGAATATTTCATAAGTGGTAGGAAAAGTAAACCTATACAGATTTATACAAATCATATATAATTATAAAATTATGATAAGGAAACATACATAAACCTGAAGTGTCATTATGTTTATTGTGGAGCGTATTATGCAGCTTTAAGTACAAGTTAAAGATTTAATATTAATCCACGACATAAAATTAATGTAAAAACTTGTAAAGTATTTTTTTTAAATATATATTTATATATACAATGATTTGATCTTTAACAAATATGACGACAAACCAAATCTTGTAGTATCCAAAACTGTTTTATACTAAACCCATTCAAATATATCTCCTAGGGTAGACTTTGCTTTTTGATCTGAATTTTTTGTGCATTTCCGTTTTGAACTTTTTTGTTTACTTTATTCATAGTGCTCGATTTTTTTGAAATTTGACAATTTCTTCTATAAAACATTTATGACGTGACAGTCGCGTTCTCATTTCTCCTTGTTATTTTATTTTATTTACCTCTTGTGAAGGCAACACGCCATTTTGTCAGACCAATAGCGGCGAAAGTGTAATCGGAAATAGAACTGAGCAACATAAAGAATTCAGCGACCACGCCTTGGTCACTGGTTTTAAAAATAAAACGTAAACATTTTTCTCGCCAATTTGCCAATGAGTGCACGTGACTCTTTGTTTATTTGGGTTCTTCATTCCGTACGTGTAAATACCTAATAACTATGTACATAATATGTACATGATAAATGAAGTATGTACTTACAAAATAGTTACAAATATGATTTAGTTGATTGCATCATTAGTTACATAATATTGCATAAAATAAGTATGTATTTGAAAAACTACAAAATTATTATTACTTTCTTTGCGACGTATAATAAATGTACTATACTTCTCCTTCAAATAACATTAGGTCTCGGATATACTGAGTCCGCTTATGACAGTTCGTTTAAAAATAAATTCATCCAGCTAATGGTATGGTTTGATTAAAACTAGTGTTTACTTTAAACTTCATACCGCGTAGATCGGACCAAAAATTTTTTTTTTAATCTCAAGGTAGCCATAGTTAACTATGCCATTGTGACGTCGAACACCATCGAACACCTCTTTCCCCCCGGTGACTATGGGTGCTGTAAAGTGCTCGAGACATGAGACGTTAGGAATATAAAATAAGTTAATATACGCTATAAAATCCGTAAAAACTAGTTTTATTTAAATGTGTAGTGTTCGCGTAAACATAAGAAATCATAATAGTATGGTGCTTAGCATGGATTGCACTGACGTAACTTGTCAAACTAGCTGCATTTTCTATAAAAGCTTTTACCCGCGACTTCGTCCGCATAGAACTTAAACAAATAAGTTTGCAAATCTATTATTTTGAAAACTATGTGCTATATGGAAAATGCTTACAATAAAAAATTAAAGATCTATTTCATGGTTTTGTTGTAAAATGGTATTGAATTAAAAAATGTATAAAATCGATTTTGCATTAAAACTTTAAGGACCTTAATGTGTAAAATTGTAAGCCAAAAAATATTTGTTCCAAACTTTTTTTTATTTCTCTTATAAGAGATAATTATCAAATACCATTTATTATATCAGTTATTGATTTCACAAAAAGAATAGGTACTGCATGTTTTTCGAATCAATATAGTCAAGATCACTTTTGGCATCGCTTTTTATAATATGTTCGTAAAGTTTCATCGCAATCGGTTCAGCCTTTCCGAAGATAAGCCTAGATAGACATGCAGAAAGACAAAAATGTTATCTATTAATAAATCAATATTTTAGTGACAAGTGAACTAGGAACTCAGCAGATAATTTATTTAGATATGAATTCTTTAGTATGGATTGTAGACATGACAAGGATATAGAACTTCCACTGAATTCAGGGTACAGAGTAAATGGAGTAGAGTTCACTATTGTAGGAAGTCAGAATGTGTTTAAAAGGCACGAATGGTTAATGTTTTATAATGTTAATGTATGGTAGTGAAAGTTGGGTGTGACAGAGGAAGCGTGAAGGTAAAATTAATAGTGTAGAAATGCGGCCATTGCGAAGTTTTTTTTTATATGAGAGGGGCAAACGAGCATACGGCTCACCTGATGGTAAGTGACTACCGCCTCCCATGAACAACCTTATTTCTCTTAGTTTTTCTTATTTATTAGATCAAACGTTACCTCCACACTAGGATTTTCTCCTGTATCGCGGGGGCAGTTTACATACATAGATTTCACAAGGACAAACATCCAGACCCAGAACAATTATTTGTAGGCCATACAAATACTTGTTCCGTGCTGGAATCGAACCCACGGCCCTTAGCGCTGCAACTCATTGCTAAAAAATAGCTTAGCCTTTTAAAAAAGAGTAGGCTCTTTTCTTGAAGGTACCTAAGTCGCATCGGTCCGGAAAAATTGCTGGTCGTATTCGATTCCACAAGGAAGTTGTGCGAGGAAGAAAAATTCTTCTAAATTGCATAGTAGTGGAATGCCAATAATCCAGATGGTACGGATGGTATCTCGAGTTCTGTCGCGAAATACCTATGTTAGGGCTGACTGAATGATAGGGTGAGAAGATGACAGGAGTTCTTTATTATCGAGTTGAGCCTAGCCCTAGCTGTGTGCTCCTTCACTGTTCTCCGACTATTTGTGTGATCAATCAACTATGGCTGCTATTACTAATGAAGAATATGCTGATATCGTCTTCATGTATGGCAGAGCTGACGGTAATGGATCTTTGGCACGGCGGATGTACCAAGAGCGATATCCGAATCAAAGATACCAAAGGGCGTTAAGAAAAAAGTGTGGTTAGCAAGAAGATGTTGTAATAGCATTAAGAAAAGACATGTGCTTTGGTGGTTAGAACACGTAGAAATAATGAATGAGCAAAGAGTGACAAAGCAAATTTATGATGCAGAAGTGAGTGGTAGAGTCTGCAAGGGACGCCCTAGACGGAAGTTTATCGACCAATTAGCGTTATATTGACAATGAGTCGAATAAAGAGTACCCTTAATCGACGAGCATGTACGCGTAGGTAATGAAAAAGGTATATGGGATGTAAAAAAAGCGAGTGTGGGAGAACCTTGCCAAATGGAAGTCTGTCTGTAATCTCCGACTATGAATTCCATCATCTATATATATGTATGGCATGCTCATTTTAAAACGATTTAAGACGTCATTTAATTCCAATTTAATCCATTAGCTACAAACCTGATTTATTTTAACAATTATTTTTATCTTACCCAATAAAGAGAAAATTATTTAGTGTCTTAATGTATTGGACATTTGTCTTATTTTTATCCATCCATCCATTACAACCTATAAAAGTCCACTGCTGAACCTAGGCCTCCCCAAAAGATCGCATCATATGGGATTTTGTAGTAACTGCCACGTTTGGCAGGCGGGTTGGCAACCGTAGTTTTTATTATTTTTAGTTGTTATCTGGAAGATGTTTGCCCCATGGATGTCGACAGAGGGAAACTGAAATAGGAGATGGGCAGCGGCATCTTACTGGTAACAACTCACTATAAAAACGGTCTTATTTTATTAATGCATTGATGTTTTATATTTAAATATCTTGTCGTTAATTAGGTCATCACTAAATTTAGATGTAGTCGCTGGTTTATACCCGTTATTTCCGAATTGGGAAAGTATCACCCTCTTACCTACTTCTGCCGCTAAATAGGGCATTGCTTTTGCACTACTGTGGTCCGGTCTGAAGGCTAAAAAGAGTTAGTTTATTTACAGGCTGTGGGGCATTCTAACTTAGTCCTCATTATCCTTATTGTCCTTGTGTGCTGCAGTAGCTATGTACCACCGGGATCGGGTGGACTGTGAGTTCGTTTGCTATTTTAGTTTTATGAAAAAAAGACAATTTAATAAAATATATATTTATACTTTATATGTACCTAGTTAAACGGATTTCTTTTTCGAAAATAAATATTTTACTGAAATATTTGGGTCAATTATGTTCAATCAATTATTTTTACACACAACTACAACAACTTACTTTTGTAACTAATAATAATAAATGTAATGATTAAAACATATAAATGTAAGTTATTTATATTATTTCATTTATTAGTAACTGAAGGCAAAATATACTACTTTTTCCATTCGATGATAGATGGCGCTGTTTTGATAACTAAATCGGTGTAGTTTCAAATTATTTTACCAAGGTTATATAACTATATTTTAAACTTTATTTATAAATATGGTATTTATTTGAAAAACACCCGTCATCCCGCCTATAACTAAGATATAATAGAAAATTAACATCTAAAGGAAGGAAAATACTTAACCTTCTTTTTTGAAGTTCCGTAATCGGATAAAAAGTAGCCTATAAGTTGCCCCGGGTTACTAACTACCTACATACAAAATTTCATGTAAATCGGTCCTGTAGTTTTTGCGTGAATCCGGAATACACAGACAGACAGACAGACAAAAATTCTAAAAACCATTACTTTGGCTTCAGAACCCTTTATTTAGTCCCCTGGACTTGTTTTTTCGAGAATATATTAGAATTACAGACACGACTTTTCTACAGATTTATTATATGTATGTATAGATTTCAGCGTCGAGAGTTGCGGCCGCTAGCGTTATATGAAAACGTGTCGCGAAGTAGGTGCAAAATTATTATCAAATACAAAAACGTTAGTAAATAGAAACCAATATATACTTATGAATAACAGTATTTAAATATACAACATA
Source organism: Parnassius orleans (assembly GCA_029286625.1). Classification (NCBI taxonomy): domain Eukaryota; kingdom Metazoa; phylum Arthropoda; class Insecta; order Lepidoptera; family Papilionidae; genus Parnassius; species Parnassius orleans. The sequence continues at coordinate 973,543 of JAGSMP010000263.1, read as the reverse complement.
ACTTTGATATAATATTATCTAGTCTCATTCACATTCACACGGTCAAGTACCTGAAAGCTTTCATATTATGACACGATCTGCATTACGGCATAACCATGCATGTGAAAAGGGTCTTTTCATGTCAATTTAAATGAGATGAAAAAAAGTTCATGTATATGTATACCGTTTTAATTAACTTTTCCATTTAAATTAAAACTAGCTTTTACTCGTTACCCACGACTTCGTCCGCGTAGAATTTAAACAAATAAACCTGTGGATCTATAATAGCAATGATCGTTGGGCAAGAATTTTCTGGTGTTATCATCTTATTCTTTAACTCTCATAGTTTGGTTGTAAAATGGTATTTTAATAAAAACTATGTTAAAAATCAATTTTGCATCAAATTTTTTAAGAGATAGAAGATAATTTTGTTCGAGACTTTTTATATATTTTATAGTTTATGAGATGTATTGAGATTATCAAAAACATTTTATCATTTTTCATAAACCCTCGCATGGTTTTACGGATTAAATATAGCCTAATTTACTCTATTTTTTGCTCTGATCTAATTATTGCTCTGATCATGAAGTTTCATCGCAATCGGTTTAGCCATTCCGAAGAGACAGACAGACAGACATCAATTTTAAAAATGGTTATCCAAGTTGCAATTAACCTGAGCTTAATAGAATGCCGTTATTTCGATTTTACAGACAGACACTTCATTTTTATTGATATGTAACTAGGCACGAAAATCTCATTTTTAAAAACGTAGTTACTTGACTAATGATATATTATCTCTATAATAAAACGCTTGTTTTTTTTTTATAACGACCTGTTTTACAATGCAAGAAGTACATGGCAGAAACATTCCTAAGCAGGACTAGTGGCACAGAATAGATAAAATAGTATAAAGTATAGTGGTCAAGAATACTTCAATAAATACTTATTTTATACATATTTATACTACATACTTTATTCTGCTTTTAACACGCTTTTATTACTATGAACAGTATGTTTGTTTGTATGTGTGTATGAATGAATGTAATGGAATTTTTTATCAACTTTCAGGTGTCTGAATGATCTGAAACTTTGCTGACGTATTAGGACAACCATGTCGTCGTTTCAACCTATGTTTGACCTAATCTCACTAGGATAATCACAGCACATGTCAATGTGTGTTGTTTGAAATTAAAATTAATTATACCCTTCAAACTTTATAACGTTAGTACCATACTTAAGAGTTTTGTCCAAAAGACTTTATGCAGTCAAGACCAGAGGTTTCCTTTTAACTTTTTGTTTTAATTTTATCAACAAATTAAAAACAAAAAAAACTGGAGTAAAATTATTTAAATCATCTTGTTATCTTGCGCCCAAAACGCACCCAAGTTGTTTGTGCCTTTATTTTCCAATACGGCACAAAATAAAAAGCGTCAAATATCGAATACTCAGAAGCTACTATGTTAATTTTAGATGGGAAGAGACCACAGAACCATATGTGAGGTGGTCATCGTGTCTTTTTTATAACATAAACGATTTATAAATATGGCAATCATACTCTACTTAGCGAATTTGACACTGTAGTTTAAAGGATTCGAAACCCAAGTGACTGACAATCCACTCGGATTACAAATAACAAGGTGACATTTAAAGTGGCTTTGTTTAAATGATTGCATGTGCTAGTTATACGATATTTAAATCAAATTCAAACGCGCCATATTTATATAACTTATCTTATTGTTACTTACCATGGATTTTAGCGATGTTTTCTACGTGAAAATCCTTTCTGTGTTTATCTTTTGATACGGAACGATATTTGTCAATATAGACAAAGATGTTTGATAAGATTTGTCGCTGAAATGGTGCATAAATATGTATATCATATACATAAAGATATATCAAATAGTTTTAATAAAGCGTATATTTTCGCTGGTAAATAAAATATTTAAATATATTTTTTCGCTACTAGTTGCTTGTTATGAAAGTCAACATTAAAATAATACTAAGAGGGTTTTCACCGGGTCACTATACCTAGTCATCGTCCTTTCTAAGACATGTAGGTCAATGGATGCAGGTGACTCGGGACCGTGTATTGTTGTATTCCTTAAAGGAGGCCTATGTTCAGTAGTGAACCTGTGAAGGTGTGAAGGGATGTAATAGAAAAAAAAACTAAAAGAGCGCACTTTGGAAGTCTCGACTCTATGCTCTGTCTATGTAACAATTAACAATAGATTTATAGAGTGATGCATTGAGAATGAACTATATAAACAAAATTTAAATTATAAAAGTGAGTAATAACTCTTGCTATAGATTTAGAACAAAAAATCTTACGCCCTTTACTGGTTAAAATGTAACGAGACTCTGATGCAGAAGCGTTGTGCCTATGTACCAATTTAAAAAAAACATGTATTACATCGCCTTCGCATTTAGTTTTTTTTTTTTTGCTATTATGCAGGTGCCTTTTACAACGAATGTAGACCTAATACATGTGTTAATTTTATTGTATTGATTTAATAAAGCTAGAATACCAAACTACTACTCGTACCTCGCTCGACTTGATTAATAAATGGAAGATAAGTCACGTCAACACTGTCTCGTATTCATTGCTTACAATTTTTATTACAGTGCTTTGTTCCGTTGTGTCAATGGAAATTACCCGTTCTCGTCATAGCTCGGTGCAGCGTGCATTTATGAATATAAGAATTGAAATGCGTCGCAATTTAGGTTACATGGTAACATGTAACATGTAGCGTTAAATTTTCTCACACAATTACCTACTTCGGTTTGATTGACCAAATGTTAATCTTTGGTTTAATAAAATTGAGTAATCAACTTTAAATTTGTCAATTAACTACCCGGAAAGATAAATCAATATCGAACTATCGAAATAATTTTTTTTAGTGATCTACCACCATTATACTTACAGTATAGCTTTAGTGGTTGTGATATTATGTTGATGATAACCGAAGACAATTGTTACTGCCATTCTGTCTTAATCTTCAGGGTTGATACTTAATGAACATCATACCATGTCTTCATCTTTATTTTATTTTATTTATTGATCAGTGGACATAAAAAAGCTATAGATGGCAAGAATAGATCGGCTCTATCGAGGTAACAGCGTAACTTTGTTGAAGCACCTTTCCATCTTGACTGTCAAGGGCATAATGCGACTGCAATTTAATTCTAAATCGATGATAAATTTGTATATTGACAGTGTCCATTTATAATCAGATGAACTGTGTGCTAGTTTGTCACTTTAACTTGGTATAAAAAACTTCAATGAAAGAAAAATACTGAAACGTTTCTGCGTTCCGGCTAAGCTGTAAAGACTAGGGTAAAACACCCAGTAGTCAGCCTTTTAGTGAGGACGAAAATTTGATTCAACTGTATTTTAAATATTATGCATTATGAATAAAAACAATCATTATTCTCAGAAAGGTTGTTTATTAAATTTACTAAAGAAATCAACAAAACATATTTATAATAGAATTATATAAAAAATCAACATTAAACAAATTATGGCACTTTTCACCAGTAGTCAGTCTAATTTCTCCACAAGTCAGCCATGTCTTACCCTGTAGTCAGCCTTTCACTTATTCTTGCATATTTGGCATAGAAATTCTTTATTATGTATATTTTCAACTGTCATCATCATCATCATCATTACAGCCCTTTACAAGTCCACTGTTGAACATAGGCCTACCCCAAGGAATGCCACAAAGCACGGTCATGAGCCACCTGCATCCATCGACTTCCTGCATGTCTTACCAGGTCGTCACTCCGTCTAGTGGGGCCGCCCCACACTACGCCTACCGGTATGACTTTCTTCCCCATGGGTTGTCGGATATATATATTTATAGTTAACATATAACTGTTTCGTATAATTCACTCCTTCGCGTCACTCCATCTAGTGGGGTGACGCCCTACACTTCGCCTGCCAGTACGAGGCTGCCACTCGAGAACCTTCCTTCTTCCCCTTCGATTGTCGGTTCTTCGAGCTATATGACCGGCCCATTACCACTTCAGCTTACTAATCCTTTGGGCTATATTGGTTACTGTGAAGATGTGTCGTCTCCCGAACGCTGCCCAGCAGAGTTGAATCCGTCGATTGACCTCTCGGTCGAAGTTGGACTTCTATTTGCCGACGATATCGTCCTTATGGCAGAATCGCTGGAGGACCTAAGCACTATGCTCAATAACATCAATAGTATCTCCCACCGAATAGGTCTTAAGATGAACATGGACAAAACAAAAATCAAGTTTAACGTCCATGTCCACCTATGCCGGTAGTTGTTGGGAGCACTAAGCTCGAAGTTGTTGACGAATATGTTTACCTGGGACAAATATTCCGACTAGGTAAGTCCAATTTTCATATATGTCCCCAGCGAATTCAGTACATATCAAATGTACCATGCAAGGCAATTGTCACATCCAATATTCTTTAAGTCAATCATTTCTGTGTCGCTAGTCAATTTCTCTTCACAGTTTTTGCATCTTACTTTGTTTATTGTATATATCGTTAACAAGCTAGAGCATCTTCTCAATAACTGTATTAGATATATATTTGGTCTCCGAAAATATGATCACATCTCTCATTATCGTGAACGCCTGAAATGGCTCACTATCCGACAAAGACGAAACTCTAAAATTCTGCTTGTTCTTTTCTCAATTTTGAATAATCCAACTTCTCCAACATATCTCAAGGACAAATTCCAATATCTCTTTTCAACTCATGATAAGGTTCTTCGCTCCTCAATCATAAGATCAGTATTCCATCTCATTTCAATGGATTCACCAACAATTCCTTTATTATTCAGGCAACACTACTCTGGAACTCCTTGCCCGAAAACATAAGAAGAGCGCCATGTAAGGACTGTTTTAAAAAGTTGGTACATGGCTTTCTTTTGAAACGAAGCGATGTTGGATGTTAAGAATGATGATTATGTATTTTGATACATTTAGTTGCTTCACTTCTTCTTTTTGTTTCTGAAATTGTCTCCACTCTTTGGAAGAAATAGCTCCTATTCTTTTCATCCCATTACTAATCGCCGCCATAGCTTGTGCTAATTGCTCTTCTTTGTATTGATGGATGACTTTTTGACATGATGGAATTCTAAAACAAATGATATTCATGCTAAAATAACCATGCATAAATTTAACCCTTATTGAAATGTCTTTAAGGTACTATTTTGTGCAACAGGACTAACGGCTGACTCTGGATTTGTAGACCCATTGGTCGGCCCCTGACATGCAATTACATTTGTACGCGGCTGACTACTGGTAAAATACACTTTTCGCCTTATAAGAGTTAAACCCAAAGTAATGAGCAAAATTGGTACTATTCCTTCCGTTAATTCCAACTACATATAAGAAAATAACGAAAAAACCAGTAGTCAGCCACTTATGGCTGAGTACTGGATCTACCTTAAAGATTCGAAACCCACTAGTCGGCCACCCAAATTACAACATATTAAACAAATAAAATGCATGTAATAGCTAATTTTATCACAAAATAAACATTTTATTGTAACACAGTATAATAATCCACCACAAATTACAGCAAATGCAAACAAAAACTTACAGAAAACTCGAGCACGTTTCCTTAACCTGTATGTGCTCAACTTTTTTCTCGTAAAGCTGGTATTTTTTTGTTTTATTCTAAGTCCAATTGGCATAAAAATAAGGTTTCCTGAAAATTAAATAAAAAACCATTTTGAAATTTTCACCGCCCCAATTTTGGGGCGCTGAGCACGGTAGACCACGTTCATAACAACTCCTTAAATTTTTCAATTTTAATTAATTTAAAGAGTAATATTAATATAATAACTATTATAGAGGTTGTAAAGAAATTTTTATTATATTTAAAAATATTTATTATATAATAGTGCTTATTCTATCAGTATTTATCATATATTTAGAGTGGAAAATTTCAAAACAATTAGTATGACAGCCGACATCACATTTTCGGCATTTTTCGTAGTATTTTTATGGCATTCGGCACAACGTATCTGAGTTGCACTAGAAATAATTAAATGGTCAGCCCCATCTAGACGTACATCGTCTGGCACCCTCCTTTTCCTAGACGGCTTCATAGGACGGCCTAAAGAGCGAGCCGACGCATATCTTCGTAGATAAGTTGTAACCACAGACCTGATAAAGGCTAGAAAATCAAGATGCCCTTTCTCTTGCCCAGCTGGTGAGAGCCTGTACAACTGAAAAGCGTTATTCATTGAAGCGTTCAAGGGCCCCACAGAAGTTGCCAATACCATTTTTTTTATTTATGCTAATGCGGTAGCAGCCTATGTTTTGATCTAGACGATCTACTCCGCCCATATATTGATTATACATTTGAACACAAAGGCTGTTGGATCAAGATTTTTTCTTTCAGCACTTGACCATCGCTGTGCGGATCCAACTGGAGAAACACCTTCACAGGTAGAAGCTACGGTAACAACGTTATTGTCGTTGTATCGCACCAGAGACACGCCTGATGTTTCATCGATGATTTGATCATAGCTCCACGCTGTTTTTTCTTTATGTCAGCGATTGATTCCAGAGGCGCATTTTCGACCCTATTGGCCCGTATTGTTCCTGTCCCTGGTGACCAATATCCTTCAAAGCGATGAGCAATCTAAACGATGTAAAAAATTGTCTATGTAACATGAACTGGGAAATCTGTAGACAATTTGGCCACCAAGTTCATAACGACAGATCCTCCAACACCTAAATCGGGATTAGTGTTGCCTGTGCTAGCCCTTGATAAGGTATGGCTTGTATAAGACATCCCAGCCGTGTAGCCATGCACCAGCACTTGAATCCGAAACGAATGGGTTTTCCATGAATGTGCTGTTTTGTACTATGATGGCCGTAGTACGGAATCATTGATTCGTCGATGCTAACTTCGTTATACTGAGGCCAATACTTCATCCATTTTTCGTTTAGTTTTTCCCATAAAGGTCGCACTTTTGTGAACTTGTCCTGGACATCTAAAGCTGCGTTATCAGAAACATGCATAAATCGAAGTATTTGTTCAAATCGAGATCGAGATATTGCATTAGCTACGCCAGGGTGATAGGTATCGATTCCAGTATCCCAGTACATGCGGTTCCTTGCTTGAACGTTATAGCCACTTAGCAAAAGTATTGCTAAGACGAGGCGAATTTCTTCTTTGGTAACATCAAAATGTTTACCTTCAAAAACCGCATACCTTCTTGAATTTTCTACAAACAAATTCACAACATCGTCATCGTAAAATAATTCAAAAAATTCAGTAGGCGACCTATTAGTGTCTATAAACTCGACGATGGCATTCTTCTTTGATATTCGGGTAAATCTGATTTTTCCACTTTTTCTATGATCTTCTTTTTTTTTTGGCAGAAGTGGATGCGATCTCCGATAGTACGTTGTCGTCATCACCGACTCAATCCTATAAATTCTGTTTGTAATAGTGGACCCGATTGCGCACATTCAAGCTGCGCCTCGGCTCGTAGTTGGTTGCCTGTCAGGTGATTGATATCACCTACAAGCGCATCCTCCTCGTCACTATCGCAGTCACTCAACATATGGTTGCTAGGCGGGCATGTAGATAGTGCCCTCAACAATGTCATCTTCAGTCTCCAATATGTCAATAATTTCTGCCAAACTCAACCTAAAACAACAAAATAAATATAAAAATATAACATATAAAGTACCAATATAACTGGCAGTAGCTATAAACAACGTAAATAAAATATAACGCATATACTATGAAATTTGAAATCAACATGTAAGTACGCGACCAGCCCCAATAATGGGGCGCTATAAATAATACCTCTAAAACTAAATCTCAACAGAAAGAATCGATTTTATCACAAAACTAACCAAGTGTAAACTAATACATACAACAAACTGCTTTACACAGTATTACTTATGAAAAATAATAATAAACTTACTTTTTACTTCTCGCCATCGTAAACACCACACTTACACTTTTATTTTTCCAAAAGTTAAAGAAAAATGGCGCCAACACTTTGACGTTATTTTTCTATGATGCTAAAATGTAAACAAAGCGAACAGTACCATTCAAAAATCAAACCACAGTTTATGATCGCCACAGATAATAAATAACGTGCCGTTTTAAAAATGGGGCGGTGAGCACATATGGGTAAAGAAAAAATTGCAACAGCGACGCATCTAGTCATGTCTTTGGCAGCAGTGCAAATTAACGAGTGTAGCTCGTCAACTTGACATGATATTGGTTCGTAGGTGTGCGTATTAAGTCAATAAGGAGACACAGATTCAATTAAACGTTATTTTAAAGGTGTAAACAAATTTCAACACTATTTATATGGAAATAATGTCTGTAAAGACTGAGTACTGGTGCTTGGCTGACTACCGGGTGTTTTAACCTAGCTGCTATTAAAAAACCATGTGTGTAGTTAAGAACCTTCAGAATAACCCTGTATACTGTATTATCTATCTCATTCTCTCGAAGGTTAAATCGTATGTATATGCTTGTCTCTTTTAGTGACGCTATTTCGTTTCATCGAGTTTCAAATCAAAATATTATTATAAAGAAGTTTTCACTTCAAAATTTTTTTTTAGTTTAAGTTACAATGCCAGTTTCAGACATTGACCTTGATTCTTGCATTTAAGTCAATTTTAACACGTAGTTGTATGTTACAGTGGTGACTGCGCGTCGTCTTTGAACGCGGCCGGCAGCAAGCGCTCGGCTTTGTCGGCTTCCGACGCCGAGTGTTTTTCGCTCTGCCTGGGCGCCGGGCCTCTGTGGTAAGTTGTCCTTTGACTGATATAAATTTTCGCTTACATTGTAAAATTTTAATTTAGTATGACCTTACTGATTTCGACTACGGCGTCAACTTTCTTATACTTTCGTAAAATATCAACTGCGCTTGAATTATTATGGCGTCACATCACAAGTGTCCGCGCTAACTTAGAGGTACTCGTGCTAATCTATATGTATTCGAAAAAAATTATCGTCCAAAGACTAGGTACCGGTAAAGGCGGTTGACGAACTCCACATGTCTTCCAAATGACTTGACTTTCTAGACATGCAGGTATCTTCACTATGTTTTCCTTTTCCGTCGAACACGTGGTAGACAAACACTCAAAGTTGCAATAAACAATTTCATTTGTGCCGGCGGATATCAAACGTTTGCTTTTTCAAGGCGAGTTACTAGGATACGGTGTTAGAAACACTAGTACAATCACACTTTTTTTTTTCATTACAACCTATCAAAAATCCTCTGCTAAACATAGGCCTCTCGCATAAAATGAATAATTACAGAGTACAATCATAAGACGAAGAAACTCGAAAACCTACAATTTCTAGGGCTCGCTACGTGAGCCAGTAACTGGCCGCTGACCGCTAGTCCACGGGATCGTCAAATAGCAATAGAAAGCTACTAGCTAGATTTGTGTACCTATTTAACTGTTTACTTGTCCATTACTGAATAAAATTTTCTTCAATTTAATTATTTTATCAGGAACGTATACTAATTAACTACTAAATCTGTCTCTAACTATATAGGCGCCTATTTAGATTTGTATCTAAGTCGCTAAAATGGTGTTCAGATAGTCGGTGAAAGCCTACGTAGCCTTACAAATGGGAAATATTCGTATTAATCAACAGTTTCGCAAATATTTTAATCTCTCTATCTACAAGAAGATTTATCTATGACAGGTGGTCCTGATGTCCCTGCTCACGGCTCGGCACCGCCCGGAGGGGTGAGTAGCGGGGCTTCGAGCCCCGCTACCCCATCCACCCCCACTCACGACGACAACAATCGTAAGATTTATTTAATTCTGCTTAAAGAAACTTTTTTATTTTTAATCGATTTTAATTTATTCGTTATAAATTGTCTTTTTACCTTTCTTTTGCTTAAAAACAAAGAAAAATAATATCAATCAGTTTTGACGATATTTGAAGTTTATGTTTTAGTTTAATAAAATTTGATTTCAGAGTAATATGCTTTGAGTGTACTAGGCACAACTTGCTTATGTATACTCTAAAGTGATATGCGTTTGTTTAGATTGCGTTTAAATTAACAAGCTCGTTATTTAATTTTGCATCATTCTTTATGAAACTGATAATATACTTTAAAATTGAATAAAACTATGTTTAGACTTCCCAGAAGACTTCCTCTGGGAATTCTGCAGTCTGAGAACATGTTCAAGATCGTTCCCGCCATTACAAATCTGATAGACCACAAATCAAATTTGATAGACCACAAATCCCCCCGAAACGTCGGGAATTAAAATTAGTAAATTAAACGCGATAAAATCCGTAAACATAGTTTTATTCAATGTGTAGTGTTTGTGTAAATATATATAATAAGAAATCATTACTTTAAAATGCGCTAACTTCACAAATGTTTGTTCCTCATCCGTGTATATTTTTGTGCAGAGTTTAAATGGTCTGTAACGTCAGGTGACTTGTTGAGCGCTCTACTATGGGCCAGCGCGAGCTCGCTATCGAGCAGCGCGGAGAGCTTGGCTTCCGAGCCGAACTCGCCATCGCTGTCTCATCCGACTCTGGACCCAGAGAGACGTGAAGCGGTGAGTATTAAAATAATGTTATCTACTAGCCGTAGGAAGGTCAAAATCTCTTGAGTGAGCTTGGAATTTCTCTGCGTAAAGATTCCATATCCATGATATCCATAGTAGTCTATCCACCTAAGCTATTACGGTTACTCCTTTCTATGATTATCCTTTGTTAGCATTGAAACATTTCACATCATCGTATCTTGTGATACCCATGGGATAGGAATAGAAATTTGATGCAAACATGTGAACATTGTTAATATTTATGGTTACCTTATAACCTACTAATTGTGTACCATATTAAAAATGTGAATATTTAAAAAAAAATCAAATGAAAAACAAAAATTGACCCCTTATCAATGTAACTGATAACAAAGCCATTTTTAAAATGAGCGCACTACTTACATAGCATACTTTGATAATACATCTAATTATAACTCAACTGATCAACACGTGGAGTTATAAGTATGCCGTTCTCAATCTTTAGCATTGTAGGGCTTTAGTGTGTTTTGACATAACTACCTTAATAGAAGTTAATCTTCATCTATAAAGATTCCCTAGAGAAATATCTTAATCATTAACATTATACAATTATTTCAAACAATCAGTATACTCAAATGTCAAAAATATTTTAACTTACAATAAAAATGTATTCAAAGTAGGTAATACCTGTTGTGTGCAAATTGGCAACATAATAACAATATTGAGTAGAAAAAGAACTCGCTCTCTGTCACTTTTGTTTCTCATAAACGAATATTGACTGACAGATAGTTGCTTAGCTAATTTTTATATTGGTGTGGTTCATCAGCCCGTCAGCAGTCCACTGCTTGATCTCTCGTAGGATAGGAAGGATCCGCCAGTGCTAGAGTGTTTACATCCTGTAATAAATTAGTTATTTGGACCTATAATGAATTATATGAAAGAAAGACGATATTAAAAAAAAAAAAATTTTAATCTTCAAAAATTTGTAGAGAAATTATAATAAGAACATAATATATATTTAATATAAATATATCTAAAGTAAATATTGTAATGTTTATTACCTGACAGGTTATCAGCAAGATACTGGAGCGCAAAGATCGGCAACCAGTGAAGATCGACTTCAAAATTTTCCTTACGGAAAACACCGTTACTCGCTGGGAAGCTGTAAGTTTCTATTTTTTTTTAATAGGATAAGGCTAACAAATAAGCACACAGTCCACCTGATGGTAAGTGGATGCTGTGGCCATAGACATCTACATCTATCCTTGATTACGAATGAAAATGTCACCCGTGAGGACTAAGATGGAATGCCTCGTTTCCAGTAAAAAGGCTCTTCGGTTCTCTACACTCACCGTACGAAACACAGCAGCGTTAAGCTGCTATTTTGCGATGGTATTCCGTGAGAGCGTGGTCCTTCCCCGGTCGAGCAGAACCATTCGTGCTACAACTATACCAGTAATATAGCTGCAGCATGGCTCTACCACGTAAAAGTATTAAGTAGTAATAAGCTTTTTTTTAACTGAACGAACATACAGTCCACCCGATGGTAAGTGGCTACTGCAGTCCATTAACACCAGCAACCAAGATCAAACAAACAAGGTTACAGATCCATTGTCACATATGAGGACTAAAATGGAAATTTTCACAGCCTGTAATATACTGTATACTGACTTTATACCCTTCAGACAGGAACACTTTCAGATAGCAATGCAGAAACTGCTGGCGTCAGGAATAGGTAAGAGTGTGATACCTACCCAGCCAGACTCCTAAGCATAAAGAGACTCCTACCACCTAGTAAAGTTTCTGTGTAACTCCCTTCGGAGCTTCTTTAGCCGTTTCTTCTGCTGTCGTAGGAATCAAATTTTGAGTGGAAATGGATTTACAAAAGAAATTTTTATTTCTTATGTTGAATTTAAGAACAACCATAATATAACTGCAGTGTGGTAAAGCCACGCTGCAGCTATATTATGGTTGTAGCACAAATGGGTCGGCTCGACCGGGGTAGGACCAAGCGCTCACATAATACCAGTGTAATATAACAGCTTGAGTGTTTCGCGTGATGAGTATAGAGAACTAGATACCCTTTTTACTGGAAACGAGGCATTCCATCTCAGCACTCAGGGGTGATAACGCATCTGCATTTTGATTCTTAATTGAGGATAAATGTAGGTGATTATGGGCCACAGCATCCACTTAACGTCAGGTGGACTGTGTGCTTGTTTGTCGTCATCCTTATTCAATAAAAAAAAGTAAAGATATTTCATTTTATTTTAATTATACCTTCACAGAACATTTTAATATTTTTCGTAAAAACACTATCTTTAAATTTTAGAATATAATCGTTCAAGACAAACTCTCAATTAGGAAGTAAAACTCACCTTGTGTGTCGTAAGAGACGACAGAGGGAACTGAAATAATAGGAGTTGGGCAGCAGCATCTTCCTGTTAACAAATCAAAATAATAAAAAACTGGTTGACCCAAGTTGCCTGCCTAGCATGGCAATTATGACAAATAACCCCCCATCAATCACAGGCAATCTATGGGGAGGCCTATGTTTAGTTGTGTAAAAAGAAAAATAAGTTAAATTTAATTTTTATACAACATTATTTGATAATCTCAATCATACATCATTTTCTACAGAAATAAAAAAGCCCTACTTTGACATCTTAAAAACAATTATTCGTCTTTTGTAACAGTCTACCGACTTATCTAAAAATATTTGATAGCTAATAAGCACAAATCGCTGAATATTAACAATCTTAACATATTTAAGCAATATTTGAGCAATTTTTTGTTTTAAATTATTTTTTTAATAAAAATATATAAATATGCTATAATAAAAAAATTGTATTATTTACTTTCATATAATATATGCAAAGATTTTCATCTGATTGGATGCAGTTACTGCGAGATTTACATCAAAATAAGTTTAATCCCTGTTTTATAACATAAAATAGGAAATTTCGACAACAGCTTTAACATAAAATGTACACTTTATAATATATACTTCTTATTTTATATGACCTGTTATCAGTTAGGACGGTGTTCAGAGCAATAACTGGTACATTATGTGTACTGATAAAACAACTTATGCTGCAACAATATCAAAACATAGTTATCGAGGACACTAATTGATTTCACATCTGACCTGATTTTTGATGATTCATTTCACTACCAATATGATGCTGGTTTATAATTATTAATGAGCTGATTTCTTTATCATATTAGCCTCTTCGGATTTGTGACCACAGTACCAGATGTTTTGCGTCTTTGACGCTCCTCTAAATCTCCGTTTAAGTATTTTTACATCTGGCAGACAAAAGATGGTAAACTGCCAGCATCGGAAGTCATGAGGTCTTTCCGACCTTTCTCATATGTCTAGTTTTGTTAAAGAAATTGATTACTTATTTAATTAAACAGCAGGTAATATGCCCATTTCAATTTTATAACAGTCTTATTAAAATAATAAACATTCTTCTCATATCCTTGCATAGTAGTTATATTAATTCTTACACTTCTCGTCTCTACAAGTCGCGGCACGTAAGTCTAGCGCTGCACGAAACGTGGAGGGGATAGCTGCGCATAGATGCTGTTGCGCACGTATCACGTATCAGTACGGGGGACGGAATGCGACTGGAGAGCCAATCAGCGCGTGCGAACGATACGCACGCCCGCCCCGCGACCCGCTTACTACTCCATGATACCTTATTTTCGACTTATGCGCAATAACGGTCACCGCTAGACTTACGTGCCGCGACTTTACACGCCTTTTGAGTAGGTTTTATAAAGTAATAATAGCCTTGGCTGCAATACTTCTTGCCATCAGTTACATTTGTTGTCATTACACAAAGATGATTTTAAATAGAAACTCTATGTAATATCTTTGGTTTTACAGCCATTTGGAAATGTAAAAAAGGAGGATCGAAGGAATCTTTCCATTTGATTGTATAGCAGATGAACAATGACCATTAGGTTTATTTCCTCTTGATGTAATAACTATGATTAAAATATACTATAAATTCTTATAATATAAATCTAAACTGAAATTGGTTTTAGGTGTTGCATGGCAGTACCATCTATCTGCGCATGCCTGGAGTGCTGCAATCTGGAAGCAAGGAGAGCTTCATGCTCCTGCTGGACTTTGCTGAAGAGAGACTTGGTTGCAGCAAGTAAGTATTCAACAAACAAATTATTAACTAAAGATCCTGACTGCAGTGATGATATAATTGAAAATAAAATACATGTTCATTGGAATGTGCTTCACACAAGGACCATATTTTGTTGCCAAAGGCCAATCTTACGAAACCTCACTCTTTAAAATCCGTCAAGCTGTTAAAGCCTGTACTGTCAAAGGCTGTACAGGTCATAAAGAAATAAACAAACTTAAACTAAACCTACCCGTGCCCGATAAACATTATCCCTCCTTCAGACAGTCTGCTAAAAACCCCATTAAAATCAGTTGTGAGTAACAGTAGGCGTTCTCAACAATTTTTAATCGGATAACTGTTTTGTTGTATGTCAAAAGTCTATGGCAATGTCAATTTTGAAGAATTATCGATTCTTAACTTTTTAGTGATGAAAGACCATTTGCCCGGTTTTTGTTCATGGAACACCAACTTTTAGACATAGTATAAATTATGGTAAGGTCGATTTTTAGGTTTGTTCTACAAATAAAACATACAAAACTTAATGTGCGGCATTATTGTATTATAAACCGAATCCTTGTATTGAAAACCGAATCGATAGTATCTGGACACCAAACTTCATCTCCAAAAATGATCTCCTTTTCTTTCTATATATGAGAGAATTGTATGATACCTTAGAGGACCATTTTGAGTGGGGCTACCAGTGGTTCACGAACCACCGGTTAAGAACCACTGCTCTAATGTATATTGACATAGTGTATTGGGTAGCGCATATGCTCGACTTAACAATATATTCGCGATTAATAGTGCACTAACGCTGATAAAGCGAAATGCGATACCGACATACATGTGTGTTGTTGTATTGACGTTGCATTATAAAATGTAATATTTTTTCCAGCTGCATTATCTGCGTTTTAAAGTCCCGACCGGATCGAGCCACATTCCTTCGTATTGACGTTGCATTATAAAATGTAATATTTTTTCCAGCTGCATTATCTGCGTTTTGAAGTCCCGACCGGATCGAGCCACATTCCTTCGTATTGACGTTGCATTATAAAATGTAATATTTTTTCCAGCTGCATTATCTGCGTTTTGAAGTCCCGACCGGATCGAGCCACACTCCTTCGCACTTTCATGTTCATGGGATTCCAGCTGCTCTCGCCCACTTCGCCACTAATGCCGCCGGAAATCAACAACCCCGATTACGTCTTCTTGCACTACAATATGCAATAAATATCAACTTATCTCTGGCACTTATTTAACCTTCATTTAATTTAATCTTTAACAAAATCATATATTATTAATTGTTTACACAATCAAGATTATAAAAGGAAATTATATGCTTCACTAACAAATTACATTTAAAGGTGTTTAAGTAGTAATTAAAATTATGCCAGAGGCTAATATCCGCATTTTATTTGTGACAGATACCAAATAAAAATTGAAATTAGACCGTGTAATAATGTGTCAATTTTCTTTTTTTCAATTCGATTTCTTGAATGTCTTTTTTGTATTCCCATGAAAAGGTAATTCAAATCGGTCACAAATAATATTGCCATATTATCTTCAATATTGAATTGAGCTTGCATAGTGGTTTCAGAAAAGCGTTAACAAGTCTTTAGTATTTAGATATTTAGTATGTATTGTTCTATTGTGTAGTGTCATTCATTGCTTTTGATTTCTTTAAGTGTTACAAATAAATAGGTTTTATGAAAGTACTTTTGCATCACCACCTTCGTAGTAGGCTTGAATAAACTATTTAGAATTACATCAAACTAACGACTTAAAATTGTGCATGATCTTAGAGAAATCAAAAAGCGATTTAGTTGATAGGTTGTATTTTTTTTCTACAATTTCAGCTTTGAAGATAAGCGCTTTCAATTACGATCTTAATATTCAAAACTGACGTAGTAGAAACTTTATTTTAATCTATAATTATATTTAACGAACTTTATGTCGTCGTGTATTAATCATTATTCACCCACTCCGGGGTAGAGCGCTAAAATACATTTAAAAAAAAAAAAAAAATACAAAATGATAAAATTAAAATAAAAACAGTTTGTTAAATATTTCGATCTCCACTTTAATTCACAGATTGTATGTAAGTACACACTTTGCATGAAGTAGCCATCGAACAGTTTTTAGTACTTTTGCAAATTATAAACATCTAAATTGGGATTATAACTTCAATCGCGCATTGGTTATGTAATTCTTAATTTATACACCATTATTATCCAGTAGTGTGTACCACATTATTTTCCACTTCACTTAATCAGAACATTACAAAATATTTGTTTAATGCCTGTACACTAACGAATTAGTTCTATTTAGAATTATGTCGTTATTGAATAAGCTTCTTTAACTTTACTCTTAGAATTTAAACTTAGTGTCTAAGCGGTTTCATGTTTTAAATTTCTTATATTTTAATATATCTATATTAAACTGACTTTCACATATATGCTGTCGTTAAAGAATTCCAACTTCGATATCACATTATAATATCATCTGTGTTACTAAGACATCGGTGGCATAAATGTGGATGGTCATATTTTTAGAATATTTTGTGTAAGCAAACATTAGTCTGAGCAATGTTGCTCACGAGCAGCGTTGCTCAAGTTAGCCATTAGGATTAATTTTGCAGCAATCTCCAATTCTTTTGTTTCATTCAGTATTTGTTTGTGGGAATATTATAAACATTGTTTTTATCAGACGATTTTAGAGGGGTTGCTGCATGTAGCGTAATTGTAAGTTTATTTTAATGGAAATCCGATTAAAAATTATCTTAACCATTGCTAGTTTTATTTCATCATATCATTCAAAGATAGTTTATCTTATCTTTCTAGCTGTAGTTTTCTATTATTGAAGTGGTATTCTGCTTTGGAGGCGCTACTGTTAAATATGTAAGTATATACCGAGACTAGGATAAAATTAGCCTAAGTAAAACGTTAATGATAAAAAAATCGACATACAATCATCGATATATATGTACTACGCACTAGATTTCGCATTCCGAACATTCACTATGTTCAACTGAACTGTACTGCAATCCGTACACCTTTAGTGTCATTTAGTGTGGCTTCAATATTCATGCAGTGTGGAGCGGCGCTAATAATACGAGATTTCAAATTAAAGTTTAAACCTGGACGTAAATAACAATTCAGTAGTCAAGTAAGAAAAATTATTTGTTGTTCAAGTGATTAAATAGGTAATAATATCGTAATATTACAATAGAAAAAATAAGTCCACGCTATCTACAATCATAGACTAAAACATGCAGATGTTCCATCACAAAACGTGGTATATACGTGGTAGAGCCATGCTGCAGCTATATTACTGGTATAGTTGTAGCACGAATGGGTCGGCTCGGCCGGGGAAGGACCAAGCTCTCACAGAATATCAGCTTTACGCTGCTGTGTTTCGTATGGTGAGTGTAGAAAACCGGAGACCCTTTTACTGAAACGAGGCATTCCATCTTAGTCCTCACGGGTGACAACGCATTTGCATTTTGATGCGTAATCGAGGATGGATGTGGATGTCTTTGGGCCACAGCAACCACTTACCATCAGGTGGACTGTATGCTCGTTTGTCACCCTTATCCTATAAAAAACAAAAAACAAAACCGAATGTAGGTAAAAAGGAAGGAAAGGAAAAAATTACCAAGCGACATATAGGCAACTTTACAGGAGAGCTGATTAAGTTTGAAATTTTGTACTATTTACCCTTTTGGAATGATTCTTACATGATTAAAAATTTGTTTGGACTCTTTATTACCTACTTTAAGTAGGTAAGTTCCCGCTTTGCTTACAATTTCCGAAGTTAGTGTCGCTTAGTAAAAAAAATAAAAAAATCACGAACGGAAAAAATCGACCTACCGACAACCGACTTGAAGTAAAAACCGAAAAAAGTCATAATCAGACATATTTGAGCATGGATAAAATACCTATATAATAAAAAGAACTGGTGAAAGTTACCACTTCATGATTGATTAATTTCTGTCTGGGATATTTTTACCAGAGAACAAATTAAAATAAGGTTTTGCCCCTAATAATTCAATGCGGATTTTAGGTTTAAAAAGGAAAAAAAAACACTAGTATTTGTTTATTAAACATCATTTTTTTAATAAAAAAGATATTCTATTTCGTGATTCAAAATCACGTTCCCGAAACAAAACAGCCTTTTAAATTAAAATTAAAAGTACCTCCACAAGTTACAAATATCGTCAGAGACCTTCGGTTTTATAAAAATAAAAAGAATTCACAAGTACATTGTAACGCTAATTATTTACAATTATTTAGCAAACTATAAACTTTTTTATACATAGAAGAGAGGGCAAACGAGCATGCGGCTCGCCTGATGGTAAGTGTCAACCGCCACGCACGAGCAATCACAACATCAGGGGAATTGAAGGTCGGCATTTTAAAGAGGAGTAAGCTCGTTTTTTGAAAGTCCTCAAGTCATATTGGTTCGGAAAAATTGCACAAAGAAGTTGTGGCAAGGAAAGAAACTCCAAGTAAATCGCATAGTGATGGACCCCAAGATGATCCAGATGGTGTGGATGGTATCGTGAATTATGTCACGATGTGCGTTGGTGGAATTTGGTGGCTGGAATTAATCCAAATAATCCTTCAAATTCTCTATGCAGTGCCAGTGAATCTCATCAGCTATTCGAGCCGCTCTTCGCTGGGTGCGATCAAGTGGAAGGAGCTGGCAATGAGGTGTTACGGCCTGGAGATGAGAACAGTATTCCATGTGAGGCCAAACCTGCGTCTTGTAAAGTTACAAGCGGTGTGCCGGCATGAAATACTGTTCCGCTCTGCTGAGCACGCCAAGCTTTTTAGAAGCCAAATCTGCCTTACCTTCCAAGTGACCGCGGACCGGTACATCGTTCGATAAATGGACGCCGAGAATGAAAAAGCCCTGAAATTGAAGGGATACAACAAAGGGGTTCTTTTTAGCGATGAACACGGAAACCTGTGTCTTCAGAGACCAATCCGAGACTTTATTTAACAAAGATTTGACTTCAGGCACAAGTTTGTTCCGGTACTCGACGACTTGTTCCCGAGAAATATTGGTACGGCCGATGTAAAATACATCACCCGTGCTGTCATCCGTATACCAAGGAATGTTACTGGTTTGCAACATATAATTGATATTCAACATAAACAGTGGAGGTGTTAGCACGCAGTCTTGTGGCACTCTACCATAAATGGGCTTGCAGTCGGAGCATGCAGGAAAACTGGTGATCCAATTGCACAATTTCTTGGGAAGCAAATAGGAAAGAAGCACTTTGTGCCAAACCCGATCGAAGGCCTTCGATATGTCAAAACTAACGGCCAAGGTCTTCCTCTTGGACTCTACTGCATCCATCATCTTGGAGTCAGGTACACTAGAAGATCATCACCTGAGTGACCGCGGCAAAATTAGTATTGGCGGTTACTAATCAGCTGGTGGACCTCAATGTACGTAATGAGCTGGCAGTTTATAATCGTTTCCATGATTTTGAAGTACAAGGAGGTAATAGGCCTATAGCTGAACCGTCGCTATTTTTAGGTATCGGGTGCACTAAGGCTATCTCCATGAGTTCGGGACTACCCCTACGCCTAGTAGGACATGTTTTCAGCACAATATGAGGAACTTCATCAGGCTCACTCGACTTGTTAACATTCAGGGAGAGGAGTGCTTTGCGCACTGAGTACTCACACCACAAAATGGTCAGCAGTGTGTTCCTCCCGTCACTGAGAGTCGAGTTGGATGCAAAAAGAGAGCTTAACAGATCGGCTTTCTCCTTTGCGGCATGGGCAAGTGCGTCGTTCTCCCTGTGCAGAGATGAAAGAGATGGCTAACAGAAGTTCCCTTGGACAGCCTTGGCGAGAGACCAGAATGCACGGATTCCCGATGGAACGCGAACTAATATCTCGCCAATTCTGCAGATTTACGCACGAATCAGTGCACTGCTTTGCGTTAGCAATGACTCTTTTGAAGGACCTGGAAGCGAAATTTTCTTAATTTTATTATACTTATTTTCTTCTTGGTGTTTGCATCCTGGGACACCGACGCATCAGCCCAGGCCCGGTAGCACTCCTGCTTATGACAAGATGCAATTTTAAATGAGCTATCAATTCATAGCTGGGATCTACCTCCGATGGGCACTACAGATGATGGAATAAAAAGTTCCATTCCCTGAAGTTCCATGTCAGCGGCAAAATCAGCAACAACGTTGGAATCATCCGGCGACAAGCAACTTTGAAACACTTCAAAATAATCAAAAAAATTTCTTAGAATTACACGACATTATAATCTTCAGAAACATTTTGTATGGGTAAGGAGTCCTGCAAAGAAAAACAAAATTATGTTATCATCAAAATAAAAGTTAATTATATTATTATCTTTAATAATAACTCATCCTTGGTATGTTATCTTCTAACGAGGTACTTGGGACTAATACCTGCATTAATTAAAGCCAGGTCTATTAATTTCGAAAAACGCGGTTCCTTTCGCAGTTGTAAAATATGAGTAACTCAAATATTAGTACAACTAAAGAAGATTACGTAACACTTAAATGAAAATAATTACCGAATCTCTAGACCAAGCGGCGAGTCATTGGGACGCGCGGTCACACACCTATTCACCAAGCGCCAGCTTGTAGCACTTAGCATTATGATATTAAATGTGCGTTCGTTTCGGTATCAGATCTGTAGAAAATATTTTTAAAGGTTAAAATTTTAAAAAATACTAAAGATATATTTATATGTATATTATGTATATACTTTATTCTATCTAATACTAAACAACCGGTAGAAGTCGGACAAATTAGAGCATAATAATATGATAAAGATGGCAACCCTATCTTTGGAATAAAACTGGGAATTATTTTGAATGCATTTCAAACAAATAAAGTCTAAACGGCTTTTAGAACATTAATTTTAGAGCTGAAGCTTAGGCACTTCCTTCATGTAGTATGAAATTTCAAACTATTGTTCTATTGAAGCTGAAAATCACAACAGACTCATAATGGTTGTTTTGTGTTGGCTAATTATGCTGCAGCCATGTGGAAATGTTTCAGGAGAAACCAAAACTACCATTTCAGTGGTAGAGCCACGCTGCAGCTATATTATGGTTGTAGCACGAATGGGTCGGCTCGACCGGGGTCGCGCTATCACAGAATACCAGCGTAAAGTAGCAGCTTAATGCTGCTGTTTTGTATGATGGTGAGTGTAGAGAACCGGGGACCCTTTTTACTGGAAACGAGGCATTTCATCTTAGTCCTCAGGGGTGACAACACATCTGCATTTTCATTCGTAATCAAGGATAGATGTAGATGTCTATTTTTTTTTATAGGATAGGGTGACAAACGAGCACACAGTCCACCTGATGGTAAGTGGTTGCTGTGACCCATAAACATCTACATCTATCTTCAATAAATAATCAAAATGCAGATGCGTTGTCACCCGTGAGGACTAAGATGGAATGCCTCTTTTCTAGTAAAAAGGGTCTCCAGTTCTCTACACTCACCGTACGAAACACAGCAGTGTTAAGCTGCTATTTTACGCTAGTATTCTGTGAGAGCGTGGTCCTTCCCCGGTCGAGCCGACCCATTCGTACTACAACTATACTACTAATATAGCTGCAGCATGGCTCTACCACGTATAAAAATATCTATGGGCACAGTATCCACTTCCCATCAGGTGGACTGTGTGCTTGTATGTCACCCTATGCTATAAAAAAGCTGGATTATTAGAGTAATAGATTATTCCATCAGTTATCAACAAATAATTATTTTTACCAAGTAGTAATTAACAAATGTCGGGGTGTGTTGGGGTCTACAAACTTATGTACATTACATTTTTTATTACACCCCAAGTTTCATAACACTTCTTTCTGTAAGAATTTCAAATGTTTTAAGCAGTTTTAAACTACAAACTTTACGCCTCCTGTCAATAAAATTTTACGGTATCAGCACAGAACACTGATCTCTAATATAGGAGGTCAGTGGCACAGAATAATTACTAACTTAAAGGGAAAACATAATTCTTGAAATTTAACGCATTTTATGACGTTTTTACTTACGTGGTACAAAATAAGATAGCTATATTATTATTCTCACCTTTCTTTTACAAGGCATCTTTTTTCCATTCCATAGACACATTAGCGAAACAAAAAAAGTTGTCAATAAATTAATTTAGGCTATTAGGTAATTAAAATAAATTTATTCATTTAGTCTATTATTATTACATACGTAAAATATAAAAACGCGTGCACATTACACGCGGTAAAAGTGAAACCAACAAATGAAATTAAATATAACACAAAAATATCACAGCAAATGATTTATTTACTCAAAAGAATATTTTATTTCGACTAAAATTGCTTTATAATAGCTACGCCTACTTAATTCTATAGATCTATAGGTAAAATCATTTTATCGAATAAAATTAGATGGTCTTAACACGACTAATTTAATATAAATCGGTAAGATATTATGAAATCGTGGATTGTTAAGAATGGTTTGAATATAATAATTTTATTTATTTAAAATAACTTTGAAATTTTTTAATTGTTTATTTTAACAGTTAAAAGTTAGGTATATTAGGTAACCATTTTTAAAGCACTGAACACAGAGAAGATAAAGATAATAGGAAACACTTTATACTGAACTAGCTGTCGTGCCTGCGCGACAGGACACCTCGCTTATTATCGGGTGGCTAGGCGTAGTTCGCGCGCGGAGCCGAGTGTTGAATTATTAAAAATTTTCATTATCTCTTAAACTATGCGTCCAAATAACATGCTATAAAGATCAAATTTTATCTTCATAAAATTGTCTTGATGATGAAGTAATATTAATATGCCATGCTTAATAATAACGCTCATAAATCACTTTTTAATTTTCAATATTTTTTGTCACAAAATACCTTATTGTGGCTTATGTATAACAAGCGTTACGTAGACGACACTTTCACAATTTTACCATCTGACAAAGTAACTGCGTTTTTAAACCACCTTAATTCCATAAACTCTAAAATACAATTCACAATGGAGTTAGAGGCAAACAATTCTTTAGATTTCCTAGATGTTTTAGTCATCCGAAATCCTGATAACACTATTGGTCACACTGTGTATAGAAAAAGACCCATACCAACCGATATTTAAATGGTGAATCGCACCATCATCCATCACAGTTAGCTACCGTGGGAAAATCTTTGTTTCAGAGAGGACGAGGGATCTGTGACAAAAAACATCTGACCGCCGAGCTTCAGCACGTCGAGCAAGTATTGCAAGACAACAAGCTTCGGGTCCCGCGCCTACGTCACAGTGACCGAGTGAAGCCGGCCACAGTCAAGCGTGTGCCTGCTGTACTACCCTATGTCAGAGGAGGCACAGACAAGGTTGGCTACATTTTGAAGCGAGCTTCTATTAAAACATACTTCAAGCCGCCGAAGAACATTAGTCAATTTTTACCATCCGTCAAGTGTAATATCCCTCTACAAGATGCAGGAGTGTACAAGCTTGATTGTGAATGTGGTCTCTCTTACATAGGACAAACAAAAAGATCCATTAAAACCCGCATGAAAGAACATATAGCTGACGTGAGGCACCGACGCTCTGGGAAGTCTGCAGTCTGTGAACATGTTCAAGATCGTCCCCGCCATTACATCAGATTTGATAGACCACAAATCCTCGCAAAAGAACACCGATTCCTACCAATATGATAATACGCGATGATACGCGAGGCTATTGAAATTAAAAAACATCCTAATTTCAATAGAAAAGATGGATGGGTGCTGCCATCTGCTTGGGATCCTATAATTAACAAAATTAAATCCAAACCCAAGCATACCACTGCAAGACTTCAAGATACTGTAAGCTCATTCTGCGTAGATCGAACCAAAAATTAATATTAAAAAACTGAAGGTAGCCGGGCTAACTATGACATCAGGACGTCAAACATCTCAGTCCCCCCCGTGACCATGGGTTGCTGTAAAGCACCCGAAACGTCTGGAATCAAAATAGTAAAATTAAACGCGATAAAATCCGTAAAAATAGTTTTATTTAATGTGTAGTGTTCGCGTAAATATAAGAAATTTTTATTTTTCATGTTTGTTTAATCGACATGGGGTTTGCTTCACGGAACATAATAAGTACACAGAGGGCACTGCTACGATAGTATAAATACGTGATCTGCCTCACGGAATATACATATTTTTATATTCCGTGATCTGCCTTCTCTTTTCTCGCTTCACCACATTACCAATAGATCGATTACGATCATACCTGTTACTCGTTTTCCTCTCTGCTCCCTCAAGATATTATCCATCATTCATTCATTGATTAGAGCCTATCAAAAGTCCACTGCTGAACATAGGCCTTTTCCATAGATTGCCCCATAGGGGTAATATTTGCTAGTTTCCTCTTAGCAAGTGAGTTGGCAACCGCAATTGTTTTATTATTTTGAGTTGTTATCGGGAAGATACTGCTGCCTATCTCCTGTTCCATTTCCCTTCGTCGCCTTTTGCGATAGGTACTTACGGGATAATACTATATATTGGAGGTTCTAAGTACGAGGTAGTGGATTCTCTTACGCCGCCGCTACACGTCATTATCAAGATCCTGCCTTCACATCATGATTTCGAAATATTTTCATCCAAGCAGTTATAGCTTTCTCGATGGTTTTATTTTCCGCTGAGCAAGTGGTAAATCAGCATATAAAATTGGGATTACAAATGGAATCCAACTCGCTTACCGTGTGACTGTCAACTTATCCTTATACCAACATACCCTGAGGACCACCAGATGAGCGGAGGCAGTGGAGTCCAAGGGGAGGCCTTGGTCGTTACTTTAGACACAGCGAAGCTCGGAGCTTCCCGAGATTTTGTGCAGTTGAATCATCAGTTTTTTTTATAAATCGGAGCATCAAGGTTCAAGGAGATCAATGCTCCGACGACAAGCCTATTATTGATGGTGTTCTACAAGACCGAGTGTTATCACCTACGCTGTTTTATCTACATAACAATGATATGTTGCAAACCAGTAACATTCATTGCTATGCGGACGACAGCACTGGTTATGATTTTTACACCGGACGCGCCAATAGAAAAAAGGTTCTCAAGTAGCAGCCTTGTATATGTAGCTGAAGTGTAAGGCGGCCTGCCACTAGATTGAGTAACAACCTGGTAAGAAATGTAGGAATTCGATGGATGCAGGTGGCTCAGGACCATGCTTTGTGGCATTCCTTGGGGGAGGCCTATGTTCAGCTGTGGACTTGTGAATGGCTGTAATGATGATGATAATCCTACTACTATAGGGATGCTATTTTTCTAGTAAATCAGAAGATACGAGTGTACTTACTCTCATATTTGGCATATTTTATAGAGACCAAAGATGATCTACTCATAAATTAAGTACACGGAACATATATTTTTTGCTATATTTGTAAATTAAATTAGAAAAAGTAAGACTATTTACTCAATTTATGTAGAATTGTAGATTCCCTCTATTCATACAAATAGATGTAATTACTGTAAGGGTATCAGAGTTGAAGCAATGTCAAATGCAAACAAAGACCTAGAAAATTCCTGTTATTTACCTCAGAACAATATAGGTATAAGATATACTTGCAAAATTCAATACCATTACTTCTAAGTACGAGTACGTAAAAATACCAGGGTCGGAAACCAGGTTTTAAAATACTTGGAAAGTATTTGTTAGTATTCAGTCTACTTCGTGTCGTGCCACAATCTTGTACCTACGTCTCGCCCGCCAACGCCCCGAGCCCCGCGCTGCTCGCGTATTCTTGGCGTCAAAAGTTGAAAATACTTGCATTCGATCCGTTTTCCGTGTTGTCGTATGATGACTAAGGAACATAATATATAGTATATCGGTGAAAGAAGTAATTGAAAGTTCAAAGTAGTTTTTATTCGCAAATACGATTGCGTTCCTTATTCATATTATGATATGGATTGTTTTCCTATGCAAGTATTTTCATGTTTGGTGTTTCAAGTTCTTCCCGCATCCGAATCATAGCACATACTTTAATACTTGCAAGTATTTTCTGCTCGTACCAGGGTACCTCGTATTTCGAAGTGAAACCCTGGTTTAAAACCTGGTAGCGTGAATACGTCTCATCTCTAGAACAATAAACAAAAGCACCTGTTACTATCAAGGGCACAGAACACAATTAGTCTCTACCAAGAGAAGAACGCCAACTTCATACTAAAAAAAGGAAACATGTTTATGAATGTACACGAAAAGCGCCTCGGTGGGCGCCCATATAAAACTTTTTTAGCGGGAATTTCAAAACTTTGTATAGTGTAACTTTGAACTTTTTATTTAAGGCACATTCGAGTAATTTTGGCTCAAGCCTCACAAACCTATGGGGTAAATTCCCATACATTTGAGAGGTTGCACCAAAATTACTCGAATTTACTTTAGAGGAGTATGTGGGATAAAATAAAACTAAAAATAGGTATAGTTATGTAATTTTATTTTTTGGAAGATATTGTTTTATACACTATATATTATTATTTGTTTTTATTGCTTTTGCAGATAATATTTCCACGCGTAATATTGATTTATAACATATGTTATCGTGAGAGCTATTCTTCACAGAACATTAACGTAAATTTAAATCAGCAAAATTCTCATGTCGAAAACTTAACTTAGCCCGAATACATGATCTGAAACAGATAAAATTCGAGTTAATATAGTAATAATCCCTACAAATAACGATGAATAAATTCAAAATGCTTAAAGACTTACCACAATATTATCAAAAGTTTTTCTTCTTTTATTGTAGGAAACCTGCAGAAAGTGATCGAATGATTTTGTGTTTTTGTTTGCATAATTTTTTTAAATAATAAATTAATTTATAGTCAATATTTCATACAGAGTCAGTAACTCACAAAAAATCTTCACACACACAATCGCGAAGAATTGCCTACAAACGAAAATGGAGTATTCTGAACCGATAATAACTGAATTAAAGCAAAACGCAATAACAAATATTAAAATCTAAACCATTAAATAAGTTTGGATCAATTTCAGAAAATATTTTCAATATGAAAGACGTTGACAAACAAATGTCATTTTTTTCTTCTTTTAATTCATGGCTTCTCTTGATAGAATTCTGCTAATATTTAATAATTTATTTTTTATCAATTAGTAGGTTAATTAATTGTGCAAACCTCAAAGTAATATGTATATAATTACTGTAAGGTGCAAACAAAAGAAAAAATATAGCATAGAATTAAAAAAAATCAGTTTCTTCCGATATAATAGTTATGTATATTTGTATCTAATTTTTAAAATGGCAATCTGAAACAACGCGAAAGAATGAAACGGCGATATCCTTTTCTCGCTTTATTTTTACACGCCCACCCCACACATAGATAAAATTATGATTGTGTGCAAGTTTCTCGGGCTTCATACAGAGTTGAATCACCCTGATCAAGGGTAATTGACGTTCGTAACATGACAGCTTCTTTTGTCGATTTACAGTCCTTGTAGTAATTTATAAGAACGAACAACCATCACAAGCCTTATAGTAAGTTAGCTCCACGCCGGTATTCACCTGTAGGGTTAAAAATAAAACGACAGGTTGCATAATGATTTCTTATATTTACGCGAATACTACACATTAAATGAAACTATTTTTACGGGTTCTATTGCGTTTAATTTAACTTTTTAATTCCCGACGTTTCGGGTGCTTTACAGCACCCATGTTCACGGGGAGGGGGGACTGAGGTGTTTGACGTCATCCTTGGTAGGAATCGGTGTTCTTTTGCGAGAATTTGTGGTCTATCAAATTGTCTATTGAAATTAAAAAACACCCTAATTTCAATAAAGAAGATGGATAGGTGCTGCCATCTGCTTGGGATCCCATAATTAATAAAATTAAATCCAAACTCAAGCATACCACTGCAAGACTTCAAGGTACTATAAGCTCATTCTGCGTAGATCGGACCAAAACTTAATATTCAAAAACTGAAGGTAGCCGGGCTAACTATGACATCGGGACGTCAAACACCTCAGTCCCCCCCGTGACCATGGGTGCTGTAAAGGACCCGAAACGTCGGGAATTAAAAAGTTAAATTAAACTCGATAGAATCCGTAAAAATTAGTTTCATTTAACGACAGGTTGCATTAATTTTGAGTCTTTAAAATAAAAAAATCTGCTACGAGAAAAAATAAAAGAGCATGAGTTTTCAAAAAATTATATTAGATTAACAAGTATAAAAAATTTAATAAAGCACATTTAACATCCTTTCAGTTTAGAACTGCTTACTAGTAATAGACATAAATGCATGTAAGTTCATAAAACAAAATATCGCTCGAGAAATGTGAGATTTTAAAATATTGTCCGTTTAAACGGACATCAACCGTAACATTTTTTATTCCAACAATATTTAATTACAAGACCCGATCAATTCTTAACACGATAGTGTAGAATCAACAAAATCATTGTTAGCCCCAGCTATGACCCTAATGCTAATATTGGAAGTCACCATTTCTTGTTGGGTACAACTGTTTTGTAACGCATTAGACGCTAAAACTTTATCAAATTATACTGAATTTTAGTTATTTTAACAATACTAGGAGAATTAGTTTTATGGTATTCAACATAAACTGTATAAAAACCGGTCAAGTTTGGCGATCGAAGGAAAATGGGAGATCTCCGAAATCGCCGAGCATGATGTACTGTCTGATTGCTATATTTATAGTAGCCGTTCGAAAAATTCAATCACGTGCTATACAAGTCGCGACTTATGCGCAATGACGGTCACCGCTAGACTTTCGTGCCGCTACTTATAGCTATTCTGTGAACAATTAGTGTTCCATGTCTACCTATCAAAATTATGTATGCCAAATTTCAAACATCTTCGTGAAACACTCGTAGAAAAACTTCTGTGACAGTCAAACAGATAGACAGACAGACTCCGTGGTTATTACATACTCGTAAATGTTTTGTTTTGCTGAAATGGTCTGGAACACTTTTTTTTTTTTTGAAAAACAAGTCGCAGGACTTTTAATTGAATGCTGTTCTACTAAAGGTCACTCACTGTCCAATCACCTGGCACATCGACAATGGCGGCAAAGGCATGTTATTGTAAGTTGTACCGTAAATTACACAGTATCACAATGGTAAAATCTTATCTAATTATTATTGCTAGTAATTTGCACTACATTATCTTACTATAACAAACGAACACAATGTAATTTTAACATTGATAACTACATGGGCGATTACAAACGAGACGATTTTTGAACGCAAGCGGCATCACAGATAATTAGTTAACTAATAGTTACTACGTTAGTGGTAATGCTAACTCTTTCATTAAGTTACCCCCATACAAGGCCTTTTAATTAAGTACACTCATAAATAGTACATGAATATTCACTCAGTTCCGGAATGATTTATTTTCAGGCCCTAAAATACTAGTTCTATGTGGAAATCGTACCCGCGATTCGTACTACCGCCACCCACCATCCTTGTTTGTATTAGTTCATGATTTATAGAATATAGAAGTAGTTTGAGAGTAACTAATGGCGCGTTTATATTTAGTCACTGAGTTAAAGTTGAACCTTTTAATATAACTAGTATCGCCTTTGGTCGAAGTTAAAGTTCCACCAATTGTGTATTGTGTGGAAACTGGAAACAAAGCTATTTTTTTTTTCAATTAACATAATGCTTTCATTAAATTGTTTAAAGCGCTTTGTAAAGAATGCATACCTTCGCATTTTCATGTATTTATATTAGAGATGGGCCGACTAGCCGACTAATCGGTTTTCAAATTGCCGATCAGTCGGCCGACTAGTCGACAATGCCGATTATTTTAATACTAGCCTTTCAGAGGTATTCGGGCTATATCGTCATCACTCGACACGCTCGCGCATGCGTACGTACGAGCAGCGTTGCCACTTTAGTAATTTTATCACTAGATTTAGTGAATTTTTAGAGTTAGATAGTGATATTCTGAAAAAAAATCACTAAAAAATTATTTGATGACTTTTAGTGATATTTATCGAATCTTGAAGAATTTAGAAAATACATATTGGCAACCCTCTTAAACTGTCGGTGAATTCCCTAGTTTATGTCAAAATAGCACTATCCTTTTCTCACTTATCAAAAACGTAATTAGACGTCTTTATTTGATTATACTACCCTACCTTAGGGATTTCCCGACTAACTAATAATATCACGGATCAAACTGCTTGACTTCAGACTTGTGTAAAAACCGACAAATTGAATTTCTGCCCACTTCTAAAAATAATACAGACACATTAAAAGTTGAAGGAACGTCGTCCCTGTTCATTGCAGAACACACATCCATATAGCAAATTGACCACTTGACTGAAGCTTTAAAAAAATGTATTACTAATTCAAAGAGTGTTATGGATATAAAAATGCACAGAACAAAATGCAGTGCAGTAATAAAGAATGTGTTAGCTGCACATTTGAAACAGATGCTATTGGATGATGTTGGATCGCAAAAATATAGTGCACTATTGATGAATCCACTGACCTCGAGTGTATCAAAATTATTGGGCACAGTAATTAGACATTTTAGTTGCACGCAAAATAAAGTTGTATCCGCATTTCTAGCATTAGAACCACTGACGAGCGCGGATGCTCATGGAATTTTTACTGTCTTAGTAAATTGTTTACAGGAACATGGTCTTCTAATGAAAAACTTAATAGGAATTGGGGTGGATAATGCCTCTGTCATGACTGGAATCAATAATGGCGTACATAATATATTAAAAACGGAATATGGCGTATCTAATTTAATTCTAGTCAGATGTGTTTGCCACTCATTGCAATTAGCTGTTTCACATGCGTCAGAGCACACGTTACCACGAAATATAAGAGTTTCTCATTAGAGAAACCTACAATTGGTTCTCACGTTCACTCAAACACTGTGATGAGTACAAAAATATATGAGACAATAAATTGTGGCGAGAAGCCTTTAAAAATATTGTGCTCTTGTGATACTCGTTGGCAGTCCGTTGAAGAAACTGTGACCAGGATATTGTCTTAATGGGAAGAACTAAAATTGCATTTTCTTTGAACAGAGATAATTGCTACACAGCAGATTTGCTTTATTCAATGTATGCCGATGAAAAGGATGATCAATCGCCTTTATATATGTTTTTCAAAGAGCATTTTGAATGATGTCCAAATTGGAGTTAAGAGAAGACTCAAATCCAGTTGTCCTACTGAACACATTAATGACTTTGCTTCGCTCTATTTGCAATAAAGTACTAATGCCGTCGGCTGCAACGACTGACAAAGATTATTTGTCCATTCAAATAGGAGCCCACTTAAATCCGGTACCGTATTTAGCATATCTTTTTTAATCATAAGTACAAAGGACTTTTTTACCCAATGATGTCATCAGTGCAGTCAGAAAACGTTGTATTGATTTCACTGTAAAATTAGGAAAAGAGATTTAGCAAAGACTTCCTTCTAATTACTTAATTTTGGAGAAAATGTGTCTATTGAGTATGGATAATACTCTTCGCCAGGGCAAAGATAACAAAATAGCAGATCTTGCCACGGAACTCGGATTTGATGACGAAACAATAGACAAACTGTTACAGCAGTGGTATGGTATAAATTATATGAAATGGAATGCCATTGGAATGCCAATGCCAATGGAACGTCATTGATTTCTGGGCCGAAGTTCGAAAATATAAGAATGCTGCTGGAATAAATATCTTTCGGAAGTTATCTGATCTCGCTATATCCGTATTGTCACTACCTCACTCAAATGCTGAAGTGGAAAGGGCATTCATTGCTATGAATATCGTGAAAAACAAATTAAGAAACAAAGTGGCTTTAAACACTCTAAATAGGATTCTTTTCATTAGAAATCAGTTGAAGATAATGAAGATGAACTGTCACAGTTGCGAGCTCCCGGCTGATGTAATTACTGAAATTAAAGTATTTAGAATTGCTTCCAATAACAGTTATTTCTAAATACTCTTATAAATCAATAAAGTCTAACTGATGACCCATGTCAGCAGTCTACATCTGCAATAACAATCAATTAAGATGATGAAGAAATACCAGAAGTATTTGATGTTGATTTTTAGCTTTTTCTATGGTAGTTGTTATTTCCTTTTAAATAATTTGGTAAAATCTAGGGATTTTTTTAGTTAATATATTCCAAAATGTGGTGATATTTCAGATCATAACTAGTGATAAATTTTTCTGCAAGGTGGCAGCACTGCGTACGAGCCATCGTGCGGCCACGCCGAGCGTGTTGTGACTTGTGATGTGCTTTGTTTACGTTTTAATCATTTTGTGTATGTTTGCTCTGCCGGTGTAACCTGGTTGAAATAAATAAAAGAACTGTGTGTGGGGTCGTAAAATGTCGAAAAATAAATCGCGAGTGTGGACATTCTTCGATGATATTGAAAGAAAACCGACAAAAGTGAAATGTAACCAGTGCCAGGGAATCATTTCCAGCGGTGGTCAAGGTAGAAAAGCGAATACGACAAGTATGACAAATCACATAACAACGAGTTAATGCCTTAATTGGCAGGTTCTATTAAAAGTAGTTCGAATGAAGTCCATTTGTCTTCATCTTCTCAATCGCAACCTGAGCCCTTGTCACTGACGCCAGTTCCATCAACTTCAGCGAGAGGCGAAGTATACATACAACAAACTATTCAACTAACCTAGAAATACAGGAAAAATATCTGGAAAACTATACAGACGAATACGAAGATGAGCAATTCATGTAAATGAATACTGTATTGCAAAAGGGCTTGAAAACTAGATTCAGAAATTTGGAACAGAATAAATTATTTTCACTTGCAACTTTGCTCAATCCAAGGTACCAACTACAGTTTTTTGATAATGAATATGTGGCGGCGCTGTCGTCGCGCCACAAGCGAAATACATCGAAGCCTAAATCGCGCTATCAAAGTTCCGAATTAAAAACAGTATATATACAATAGCTCCGAACTACCACTCGGAGCGTTGGCCGCTCCCCGGGCAGAACACCTTGCCCGGCGGGAGATCTACCCTTTTCTTTTCACCGCCACAGTGGTGACTAACCGACGTGATATGAACACGCAACCAACAACCTTCGGAAAACTACAACTTCTCAAGCCTTCGTCATTATCCTCAAGAACCCCCTACCATTCACTCCCAAGAATCGTCTTCTGCAGTCTTCAGATCCTGCGAGCCAGTCCAACTTGTCTTCATCTCGACTCACCGCAGATTTATAAGGCAGACTTCTGGCACTTGCTTCCGGTACATCGTTCTCACCGGCATCACTTGCCAGTGCGTAGTATGGCATGCATTATACACCGGCATATCGTTCGCACCGGCGTCACTTGCCCTTACGCACACAGCATGCATTCCCCACCGGCATTAAGGACACACCGGCAATCGGACTGCACTATCGACCTCCGGTCTGAGCAGGGGGGTGATGTGGCGGCGCTGTCGTCGCGCCACAAGCGAAATACATCGAAGCCTAAATCGCGCTATCAAAGTTCCGAATTAAAAACAGTATATATACAATAGCTCCGAACTACCACTCGGAGCGTTGGCCGCTCCCCGGGCAGAACACCTTGCCTGGCGGGAGATCTCCCCTTTTCCTTCCACCCGCCACAAATATATAGTAACAGTAAGATCACAGTTTTTGCTGGAAGTCTTAAAGAACAGTATGAGTGATGATGATGACAGCGACCCAAATAACGACGAGACCAATACCCCAAATCCTAACTCCGAAATCACAGCTCATCGCAACATTTGGGGAGTTTACGAAGAAATGGTAACCCGAAATGTGCACAATATTGACGAGGAAACATCTAGTTCAGCTCACAAACTTCATTCTTACTGCACATTGCCAGTCTTAAAACGAACTGAAAATCTATTTAAGTGGTGGCATGAGAACAGCTCTGGATATCCTAAAGTGGCTCGTATAGCCAAAGTATATCTATGTTGTCCCACCAGCATAGTTTATAGCGAGCGTCTCTTTTCGGAAGCTGGCAATGTATATGAGACAAAAAGGAACCGCTTACTTCCTCATTGCGCCGAAACATTGATACTTTTGCATCATAACTTGTCACTAATTAAAAACAAAGATATTTAAGTACTTTTTAAGCGTTCATTCGCACTAAACATCTTGTTGCCAATTTATTTTAATATTGTACAATGATTCCATCACACTATTTTTTATATTTTATTATTCTTGAATAAAGACTTGAGTAAATTTAAATTAATACTATGGCTCTGTGATAGTTTGAAAATGTTATTAAGGTATTTATTTTATTTTATTTGTTGTACCATTGATTGATGATACTTAATTACTGACCGATTCTTAAATTCCTTATAATATGGTAACAGGTTAATAATAATTAATATAATAAAGCGCAGCTAGGTAATTATCATAAAACAGCTAGCAGCTAGCACAGCAGATTAATAAAACAATATAATAAAAAACAAGTACATAGGCATAAATGTTGGTTTAATTTATGTGCTAAGCGCCGATTATAATCGGTATATTTTGCCGATTAGTCGCCGACTAGTGGGCGCATCTATAATTTATATGTTATTTATTTCTACATATTATATGGATATATTTATAAATATATTCAGAATGACGCTCTTGACCTTGTGTAGGGGAGACACACAACGCTACAATAGTATGTCAAGAAAAATAAAGAGTGGACTTATTTCTACGGTGGGATATAAACCAAGACTGATATTTTAATGAGGAACAAGAGACGTCAATGACGTCATATATCCGAAAAGCGCATCTAGCTACTTCGGATTTCTTTTTACCTGAAGAAGCTAGACAACTCGCATACCAGTGTGCGACGAAATTTGGTGTCCAAAACATTCCACCTTTTTGGGCTGAAAATGGTAAGGCCGATAAGGATTGACAATTTTTTTGAAAAGATACCCAACACTTTCGATAAGAACACCGGAAGCAACGAGTGCAGAACACGCGACCTCGTTCAACAGACATAACGTGAACTAATTCTTTGAAACTGTGATTAAATTACAAAGTATAATCTTACTCCTTCACGTATATGGAATTTGGAAGATACTGTAGTTTAAACTGTGCTGACACTAAAGAAAACTGTGGCTGAAAAAGGAGTAAAGCAGGTAGGAGCAACTGTATCAGCAGAACGTGGCACGTTAGTCACAGTTGAGCTAAAGCGGTAAATGCTTTGGGAAACACAATTTCACCAATGTTTGTATTCCCACGTCTGAAATATAAGGATCTGTTTATTCGCGAAGGCCCTCCTGAATGTACTGGTGCTGGTAATCGATCGGGTTGGATGACAAGCACAGAATTTCTGATGTTTATGAATCAATTCATAAAACATACTAAGCCTAGTCCTGAAGAGCCAGTGCTTTTACTCCTAGATAATAATTTATCCCACGTTGATATTGATGTCATTTTCTGAAAGACATTGTACCCACCGCCTTCAACCACTCGATGTTGGAATTAATGGTGCTTTCAAATCATACTTCTCCAATGCTCAAAACAACTGTCTACGAACTAATCCTGGGAAGACTATGGCAATACCAGGCATAGTAAAATACGGTTTCCTGTTAGCAGCAACACCCACCAATATTTCCCACGCGTTTAAATAGGCTGGTATTAGGCCCTATGATTCGATGTTTTTACAGAGAAAGACTGCACCGTCTTTCGTCACCGATCGCCAGATACCGGATAATCAACCCTTACAAGAAATGAATAATTTGGCTGGCCCCTTAAGCATTCGAGAAAGGACCCCTGAATTGTCAGAAATTGTCAGACATGTGTCAAAGTGGTCGCAGTGTTGAGTCTAGTACGTCAATAATTCAGCCTGGTTCTCAGCAACGCCAGTGCAGTGTTGATTGTATAAATGAAACGATTCCTTCAGGTATTCAGCAATTAGTCAATGTAGACTGTGGAAATGAGCGCGGTTCATCGGGTTATCAGCAATTAGATTCACGCCAATACAGTCTAGAATTTATCCCACGCTATCATTCTCGAGCAGCTGATCGCATCACTTCTCAAATAGGTGGTAACTATGCAGCATCTTTTTCTCCGGAGTTAATTAGACCATTACCTAAAGCATATCTGCGATTAATTGGAGTTAACACCGACGTAAAAGAAAATCAGCTGTTCTAACAGATACTCAAAAAAAGCTCTAAGGGGTCTATCAGACAGGAAGCAGTCACGCGTTCTAGCGTTCTGCGTTCGAGCGTTCAGTTGCTCACGAATCCCGCTGTTGGACGGTCTA
The DNA here is from genome assembly GCA_029286625.1 of Parnassius orleans. NCBI lineage: Eukaryota > Metazoa > Arthropoda > Insecta > Lepidoptera > Papilionidae > Parnassius > Parnassius orleans. The sequence goes on along the minus strand of JAGSMP010000263.1, from coordinate 936,644 downwards.
CGCGGTGCCACTACAGTCACCATGTTTTTGACTATAGTTCTTCATAAGAAGACGAATTATTGATATTGTGGACATTAGCAGCATCAAAACAGGCCAAGAACCCCGGTAGGAGGAAAGTTCTTCAAAAGGATGATGAAAGTACCGACGAAGAGAATAGTGCAGAATGGTTCTGCATCCTATGCTATGACTTTTAACTTGCGGCGTATGTAAGAATTAGGCATATTTGCAATGTGTGGATTGTTATTGGGTGAAAATTTGATTAACCCTAGAACTTCGAGCGAATAGCTGCGCAATACATTATTTTGGAACCAAATGGCGGTATAAGGCGGCGAGCGCGGGGCAGTGGTCTAGGCTAGAGATGTATCTACACAAACATAAGCAATCCTTCATACGATTAAATATCGTAATCAATTACTTTCATTTAGAATTATGTGAATTTAGTGTATATAAGATATTTAAGAAAATAAATTTCTAAATTAATGGCTACCAAATTAACCCTTAATAAAACAAAGGTAAAATAATTACCACTTTCTTTTTTTTAACAAAAACCGACACATTATCTCATATGGTAACATTAAAAACTTCATTGAATGGAAATCTCAATCTCAAAAATATAATGGTATATATTTATGGCAACACTTATCTGTCAATCGTCATATTTGACTTCTAGTCTTTGTAGAAGTCAAGAGTTGTCGGTTTTCGTGAAAAAAATTCAATTAATCTCGCTGATTTAAAGTTTTTCGAGAAATTTGTTCTGGAAAATTTTTGGTAAGTTTTATTGGCAATCAGTTATGTAATCTAAACTATTTTCTTCGAATCGTTTGTATGTTGTATTCTCAATAACATAATATTTGTGTACAATATAACGGTTTGAACGAGGTGGTAATATACTTACCATTGTCTGTTCGTGCTTTATCAAATATCAGAAAATTATATAAAAAGTGTTATTGTTTGGATTGATTAGTTCAAGATTGATTATATTTTCGCTTTTTTGTTAGATTTTGAAATGGCTGCGAGGAAAAGGAAAGTTTTCATAAATGATACAAAGACACTAGAAAATATCATTAACAATCTAGATGATTTGTCTGATTTTTCAGACACAGACGAAGATGATAATCCAATATATGGAGACCACAACCTCAGTAGTCCATCGGATTCATATTTAACTCAGTCAGACGACAAACTAATTGAAAAACGTTTAGAGGAAATTTTTGGTCTAGATTTAAATAACCCAATGGTGGAACCGCATAGAGAAGAAAATATGACAGATGACTCTCTAATTGAAGTGCTATCACCTCAGCTTCCGCGTCAATATGCTCTAACAAAAGCTGAACGAAAATGCGGACAGTCTTTTTCAAATGAAGGGCAACCGAAAAAATTGTGTCTAGCGTCCCCTGCTCCACTTATCTCTGTTGCTGTAAGTTCCCCTACCTCCACGGCAACATATTCACTTGTTTTTGCTCCTAAAAACCCACAAAGACCTGCAACTCTACCCTCAGCCCTAAGTGCTTCTAATTCTACCTCACCGACACCATGTACTAGTACAACAGAGCAAAATATTCCATCGCTAATTAATCCACCTTTAATTTCTGTTGCTGTAATTCCACAAAGGTCTGCAATTGAACCTCCAACGTCAATTCCTTCTGCGTCACCAACACAACGCAAGTAAAGTAGAGTGAAGTAGAGAAAAATAGTTTGTCGCCAATCGATCCACTTATTTCTGCTGATACAAGTCCATACAGGCCTGCAACTCTGCCCTCAGCACTCAGAGCCTTTACCTCACCGAAACCATCTACTAGTAGAACAGAGCAAAATAGTCCATCGCTCATTGATCCACTTGTAACTTCTGCTTCTGTAAGTCCAGACTGCAATCACACCTTCAGCACCAGTCCTGCTGGAAGCTCTTCCGGAAGGACTGGTTTTAGAATCTAGTTTTTTTTTCATAAATCATACAAGACTATTCCCGTTTGTTTAAGGGTTAATATTTGTCGTTAATAAATGTGTGTTTGCTCTTATTTAAAAAAAAATTAACGAAAAATTATTTTCCAGATTAAAAGACATAATTTACATAAATTTCATTTTCATTAATCTACTAACGACTACTTTAGTCTAAGAAAATTTAAACCTCGTTATAAAATTGAATAGAAATATGTTTATATTTCTTAATTTCACTCGATTTAACCAATAATCGATTAAACAACACGACATTGCACATCTCTTTTGTTAACTACGTGCTTGTTCGGCAATACTTGGTCCGAGGCTCCGAGGTAATGTGTCTCAGTCACACGTCGTTTGGCATTTGGTTTGGTTTTACTCCTTTTTGAAGGCGGTAGAAAAACCAGTCCTTCCGGAAGAGCTTCCAGCAGGACTAGCCATCGGGCGATCTATCATTATATGTATAGAAATAATTATTAATGGCTATCATAAACTTTACTAATTGCTCCCATGATCAACCCTCAAGTATTCAAAGAAAAAGATCTTATAACTTCTTATATACTCGGAAAAAATAACTTATATCCCCTTCCAGCTGTCTTTCTCCTGGAATTTCATCTTCGTCCACTAAATGAAACTGCTGCTTGTCTATGTTTGGAAAGAAAGTGTCGCAGTTAAAAGATTTCTGTATCTCTGTCAGGTATATTTTGCCACAGTTTTCGTGTTCCATTGCAGCCTGAAATGCAGAAACAAATATACTGTAACTAAATGATGATTATACACAACCATATTTCTATAAGTTATGATGGTAAGGTGGGATCATCATCATCACAGCCTATTAAGTCTACAGCTGAACATAGGTCTCCTCCATAGATTGCTTCATAGGCAAATAATTGCCATAGTTGCCAAGCTTGGCAGGAGGGTGAACAACCGCAGTTTTTTATTACATTTGAGTTGTTTCCAGAACGACACTGCTGTCCGTCTGTTTCATTTCTGTCTGTCGCCTCTTACGACACCCACGGTATGATGTAAGATAGTAAATATTATTACACTGACACTACACGACGTGTAAGGTAAGGTAGGATAAAAGAATTTTAAAAGTGACTTATTTTGAGTCTTTTATTAATCTCAAAAATGTAAACAAAGTGGAGAAAAGGTTAGGAAATTTATGAAAAATACGAATTTAAAATATTTTATCGACAATCATATTACTTATGTCTCTTTTCTGGATTTATTGGAACCATCAATATGAAAAAGTTTACGCTCCATTTCTCCCATGATTTCCGTTAAATAGAGCACACTGAAAGTTCTGCGCCGCTCATAAATGTTTGAATTTTTTAAATATAATAATAAATTTTTTAAATTTAATATTTTAAACATAAGAATATCTTTTATTGATTAAAATTACTTTTGAAGTTTTGGCAGGAACTTGACTGCCGTCGGATTGTTGTTCCTGTTCTATAGACTACTAGCGATCTGCCCCAACTTCGCACGGATGATTAATGGATCTTGACAACAGCGCCACCTACCGGGTCCAATTATGAATCTAAACCATTCCTGAACAACTTAATCACACACAAAATTTCTACAAAATCGGTCCAGTCGTTTAGGAGGAGTTCATTCACATACACATGGACAGAATTATAGCGGCAGTCAGGCGACTTATTGAAGAAAACCGACGCATCATATATGAAGAGATTCGAGGATATTTGGGTATTAGTATGACCCAAATTAAAAAAAAATATATCAAAATTTAAAAGTTAGAAAACTTCATTGCCGCTGGATTCCCCATGAACTCACCTCAGAACGAAAACGGGCTCGAGTTGATTGATGTAAAAAAAATGTTGTTAAAGTATGATCACGGTCGTTCAAATGCTGGGTATGACATTGTGACAGGAGATGAAACATGAACATTAAAAATATGTTACATTCCGGACATATTGTTAACATTTTTTGTATGGGTGTTCGAAGGCGAACCAAACCAACGAAATTGCGGGCAAAAAAAAGGATTGCGTTTCTTTTCTCCCAGACTGGTCCTGTCTGCACAATCCCACTTGATAAGCAAAAGACAGTAATGCTGAGTGGTATACCACCATTTGTTTGCCCAGTGTCTTTGAAAAAGAGAAAAACAACCAAGAAGTCACATCCTATTGCACCATAACAATGCTTTTGAATTTTTGGCTTCTGAAAAAATGGAGCTGGTGACCAATCCCAATAAATTTGACATTTACGGAGCTACAGGAGGCCGTGATAGCTTTCAACCACCATGTGAAAAACATACACTCAGATCAATGGTCCTTATGATTCAAAAATGGTTTGAACGAATGAAAAAGTGCTTAAAATGTAACTGAGAATACTTTGAAAAGCAGTAAATATATAAGTTTACGTATAAAGTGTTTTATTTATGAGTCACTCAAAACTTTCAGTGTAGGGTTAACTGAAACGTACTCTCACAAAAAGTGAGACTTTAATAGTAAAGACAGACACTTCAATTTTATTTATTGAAAGAAAGGATTTCTAATATTATAATTGTATAGGAATCCTATTTTTGGAAGTCCCAATTACTACGTGTCCGATTTCTGAGGTCCCTAAAAAGCCTGATTCTATTATTTTTATATATTTAACTAGACTAAACTATACAAACATTACGCAGCGTAAATATACACATGTACCTTTTCTAGCAACAGCAATATGGAAAATAAGGAGGCAGACATTTTTAATAGGTCATACTTAAACTCTTTTCATGTTACATATTTTAAAGAAGACATAATATTATTATGTCAACTCCAAACCAATGTCAGAATTATTAAGATGATGATTAATGAACAGAATTATTAAGTTTTTATTATATAAGAATTGCTCACAGCATTTGTTATACACACTTGATATAAAAAGATTATGCTTATGTAAATAATCACTAAATAGGAAATTTTCTTATATTAGGTCCTTACATATGAAATTGGCGTTTTGTACGGGAGGAATATAAAGTCAATTTTTTTTTGTAAAATATATTTAATTAATCAAAGTGTACACCGTTGTTATCTATGTACTTTTGCCATCTCATAGGTAGTTCATTGATCCCTTTACTAAAAAAAAAACCATGGGGGCGAGAATCAATAAACTCTTTGAAGGCGGTTTGGGCTGCCGCATCGGACTTGAATTTATTTTCCTTGTAAGAAGTTGTCCAAACTCCGGAAAAATGGTAATCTGTTGGAGCAAGGTCCGGGAGTACGGTGAATGTCGCAGACATTCCAATTGTAGCTCATCTAACTTAGTGGTTGTTAGTTGTGCAGTGTGTGGACTTGCGTTGTCGTGAAGCAGCAGTGGCCTAGAACGATTGACCAATCTCGGTTGTTTAGCAGCTAGTTCTTCCTTCATGGTTTGCAGTTGCTGACAATAGATATCAGCCGTAATCGTTTGGCCAGATTTTAGAAAGCTGTAGTGAACGACACCGGTGCTAGTCCACCAAACACTCACAAGTAACTTTTCTAGATATTTCAGATCAAAGTGGTCAGTACGACAAAACGCTAATTTCATATGTAAGGACCTAATATTTAAATGAAAACTTGAGTTTTATTTAATATAAAACTAATTTTACTTATTTTATCGCGCTTAATTTAACTTATTTATTTTATTTTTAATTCTCGAGGTTTTGGGTGCTTTACAGCACCCATTGTCACTGAAGTGTTTGACGTCTCGAATCGGGGCCACGTTAAATAAGTTAAATTAAATGCGATAAAATCCGTAAAACTAATTTTATGCAATATTAAATGGGATTTTTTTAGTGCTAGCAGGCTGAATCATTTCCATACCCATTTTTTTTAATTTAACTTAATATTTAAGCACGGCCAAATACATTTTAGTTATGTGGTGTCAGTGTAAAAAAATCCATTACCCCATTTCTTCTCGTGGGTGTCATTAGGGACTATGGAAGATGTCAACATATGACATCAGATAGATGGGACATAACCATCTTGTTTACGCTAGATGTAAAATACCCAGATGAGTACCGGAGAACACCACCACATGTTCGAGACGTCCTTTTTTTAATAAACGGAAGTGGCGAACAAACTTACAGTCCACCTGATGTGTAAGTGACTACTGCAGTCCATGAACACCTACAGCCAACTTTAAACAAAAAGGAGGCTACCGATGTTGTCATCTCTGTTCACTAAGATGGAATGTCCCACAGTCTGTAATCATACTGGCTCTCTATACCCTTCAGACTAGCCAAGTATGGGGATTAGGGTATATCCTTTCTAAAACGAGGGTCATGTCCAGCAGTGGACTTTTATGGGCTGTTGATAATGATGGTGAAATACATTTTTAAGATTGGATAAACAACTAAAATAGAACAACTACAAATTTGAAACCAGAATATAGGCTTATATCAGTTGTTTCATCTGCTGGCTTGCTAAATAATAATTATAAAATAAAATAAAATATACCTTGTAGATGGCCGATCCACCAATAACCCAAGTAGATTCTATGTCCTCTCTTCCTTCAATGTATCTGATTGCTTCATCTAAGCTTGGGACTACCACTACATCATCAGGAACCTTGAAACATGAACATGGTTACACTGCTGCTAAGGAAACAGAATTCATATTATCGGTAAACCATCTGGGCAAAAAATTGACATGGACGTTATATCATCATTGCAATGAATTTCGGCGAATATTTTAGTTCAGCGACTTGCCACACAACATTTGTAGGTCGCTACTTCTCGGCGTATATCGGCGCTGTGTATATTCGACTTTTTTCTCCATCTGTTACTCCGCGTATCTTGCTACCGTATATTGTAAAGATTCTTAAAGTTTTTATCAACTCAAATCAATGATTTAATTACTTCCTCAAAATGAGCTCCCGATATGTGTAGTACGGGGAAGTTAAAACAAAACGTGGCGAATATTTGTTTATTACATAATGTCACGTCATCAATATGGTTTTAGGTCGGGAAAAAGTACAGAAAATGCTGTTAGTGACTTGGTTGATTACGTTACCACTAAGCTTGATAATAAACAAAAATGTATCGGTGTTTTTCTCGAACTTGCCAAGGCATTTGATACTGTTTCGATTCCTTCTCTTCTTGACAAGCTAGAAAGAGCAGGAATTCGTGGTGTAGCGTATTCCATCTTCAAGGACTTTCTTTGTGATCGTGTACAATGTGTTAAGATCGATCGAATAGTAAGTTCTTATGCCGCAATTACATATGGTGTTCCACAAGGAAGCATACTTGGCCCAAGTCTCTTCTTGGTTTACATTAATGATCTTTGCCAACAGCCATTATATAATGAACAAATATTTACGTATGCAGATGACACAACGATGGTATTTTATGGAGAGACTTGGGTTAAGGCTTGTAAAAATGCTGAAGTTGGAATACACAAGGTAAACTGCTGGCTAAGGCTGAATTTACTTACTCTAAACCTGTCAACAACAACTTTTATCCAGTCCAATATCAAGGAAAACCACACTGGAAATATATCAATCAAGCTACATTGCTGTAACTTATTGAAAAATCGGCATTGTTCATGCCATATGCTCCATAAATCTCATACTGTTAACTACTTAGGCGTCATTTTAGATTGTAAAATAAACTGGCTTAGTCATATAGACCTACAAACCTCTAGAATAAGGAAGCTAATTTGGGCGTTTAAACATCTAAGGTATGTGGCTGATTTTGATACACTTCGCATGGTATATTACGCGCTTGCTCAGTCCGTAATAAATTATTATAGTATTAGAGTTTGGGGTGGCACGTGCAAAACCTACGTTTTGCGACTTGAAAGAGCCCAAAGATCGTTGCTTAAAACGATGACTTTTAAGCCATATAGATTCCCAACTAGAACACTTTATAGTAATTGTCAAGTTCTTACTGTTCGGCAGTTACACATTTTACAACTTATAAGCAGACAACATCTTGCTACTGTGTACGAAAAAGACAAAGTAGAAGAAAAACGTACAATAGTTAATGTATTAACTCCAACTGCTTTCCGCACGTCCTTTGCCAGGCGCCAACATGGTTATCTTAATGTACATTTGTATAACAAAATAAACAAAATTCTTAACATTTATCCACTTTCACTTTACAAATTTAAAAACAAGTTAGAAAAATGGCTTTTATCATTAAATTATGAAGAAACGGAGGACTTTTTTAATGTTATAATGTAATCCGCTAGATGAACATTTATCTAAAATTTGTATATTATTTTTAATTAACTCATATAGATACATGTTTTACTATCATCATAGGAAGTGTTTGTCGTTATTTTCATATATTTATAAATACATACAAACGCAAACATACGTTATTATTATTATTATTACTCTCTAAACGTGTAATTCTGCCGGAAATAGAAGATGCAATAAGTATCTATCGTAAAAAGATGCAAGAAGTTGTCAGCGATGTAAATATATACATATACATATTTATATAATTTAACGCTCTGGAGTAGTTCCGTTGCAAGTTGCAACACCTAAAAATCGGCGAAATTGGTAGTGAGTTCAACTTTGATCTTCAATAACTTTTATACCAATTAGTCTATCGAAAAATCATAAGAAACCTTGTAGAGCGTTCAATTTTCTACAAAATTACTCTTAACACATTATTTTCATACTTTTGGTTGGTGATTTACTAAAATCAAAAGAAGCAAAAAAATATTTCCTATGTTATTCTTATGAAAAATCGAAAAGTGCAATGCGGAGCATCTTAATATTAAAATTAAGAGCACATATTTTCACATGATCATTTTTATATCTAAACTAATCATTTTTTTAATCACCCTGATATATACTATATAACTAATATAATAAATTCTATTCACTGATTTATAAATAAATAAGTGAACACAATGGCCGTGGCGGTCATAAGGGGGTATATTGCCATAGTTACCATGGTTGGCAACCTCAATTTTATTTATTGTAATTTTGATTTTAAAAGATGCTACTGCCCATTTCTTTATGCTGCTACTACACTGTTAAATATGAAGTGTGAACTTTTAGAGGCAACATTATTTTTATGGCATTGTTCCACAAAATTAGAATTATTTTGAGATTTAGTTATGCTGCCACTAAAAACCATTTCAATAATTGGAAACAAAATAAAGGAAAATATTGCAGTTTAGAAATAAGTTCAAAATATGGACAAAATTTAGCTCAAGCATAAATCTTGCCATTATTTCGGCAATTTTTTTCTCATTAATGGTGACAACTTTTGCACATTAATACAAACTTAAACTACAACTATGAGTACTCACTCATTACAGACTATAAAAAGGAAAAACTAAAAAGTAAAAACTTTGTATATTGGATCTGGGACCAAACTAGTATATTCACCCATATATTAGTCTGAAATGAAAGAGAACTTGAGAAATCAAAAAATACCTTTGCATTTACATCATCCACATGATGTGTCAGAACTATATTAACCCTATTATCCAGTGGACGATATTTGTTAGGAATGCAATCCCATGTTATGCGGCCCATTATGACAGCATTAATCTTGTTATCATCTTTAACTTTTGTTGTCATTGTTGTGAAGTATGTCATCTCCTTCCTGTAAAAATTACAGGGACAGTAAATCCTTTATTGTTTTTATTTAATAGATCTGTAGGTAGATTTTGACTATGGTGAAAAACTCAAAATTTTAAGTACTGCTTTGCCACATGCTCAGGCATTAAAGGAAAACATCTTAAGGAAATCTACATAACTGATTAAAAAAATTTTCAAAGACATAATATGAAGTCTGCCATACGAATTGGGCAGCATGGGAGAAATGAGAGGAAGCCTAGCAGTGCACCATATATAAACGGTAACTTAACTTTTTTTTTACTTTTCACAATATTTAATTTGTTTAAAATTATAAATTATAATAGTAGCTATTTTTGTAATTGTTTCTTTCTCACCACCTATTTTAGAATACAAGCAGTGACCATTTTTTTCACTTATAATTTATTTACTTTACCTTTAGTAATAAAACAATACTTACATATATATAACCATTATTTTGTTTAATTCAAACTGAAGATTAAAATTATCAAATATTTCTAGCAACATTGTATCAATAATTACAGAAAGATTTTTATACAGAACCTGTCAGAGAAAACCAGTTCCAGTGTTATCAATGGCAATCAATTTCAAATAAACTTGGAAGAGTGGAACAAATGGTGTAAATATAGCCTTTGATCATTAAGTGATAGATATCCTATATAATAAAAGGGTTGTTCATTTATTAATTACAGACATCCCTACGATGAGAGCACATTCTAATATTTACGCATTTCAAATACTTGGGGTTAACAAAGTTCGCAGCTTTGCATTTTGCACATTGTTGAAAAGTAAAGTAAAATTATAAGAGCAGCTATTTAAGTGTTTGCTTAAAAATAATGTCCTTACTTTAGCTTCCAAGGTAATGTTCCATTTATACCAATCCCCATATTTTCACAGGCTGCAGCTATCAGATTTAATTTTACCTTTGACATTTTTTGTATGGAATTTAATTTATAAATCCAATTATCTTCAGTTAAAGCTTAAATTATATAACTTATAATCTTCCATAAAATGATAAAATAAATAATATCACTAGTTCAAACTTGAACACAACGAACCATATATCATCAAAATCAAATTCAAAAACTTCAAAAAGTCAAATAGGCACGTGTGCATGTCGATATGACATCGATTAATCAAAAAATCGATAATATTTCGAGTAAAATAATCGATTTTTCAGATCGATTTGGAACTCTACATCGATTCAATGAATCGATCCAAAAACCTCTTGAATCGGACTGATTCAAGAACTAGTGATAAAGTTTCTAAACTGGCTGCGGTATCTTAGTTTTCAATTCTTTTGCTGTTGTTAGACGCAAAAACAACCGGTCGTACTTGGTCGATAATTTGAACGCAACAAATAAATATTTATGAACGCATCCAAAGATGTCGTTACTTACGTTTTTGTTTTAGAATAAGGGTGACAAACGAGCTGTGATGAGGTGTAGCTCATAGACATCTTCATTTATACTCAATTAAGAATCAAAATGCAAATGTGTTGTCACCCCTGAGGACTAAGATCAAATTTGCGAATCGTTTCCAGTAAAAAGGGTCTCTGGTTCTCTACACTCACCATACAAAATACAGCAGCCTTAAGCTGGTAATTTACGCTGGTATTCTGCGAGAGCGTGGTCCTACCCCAGGCGAGTCGACCCATTCGTACTACAACTAATATATATGCATCGTAGCTCTACCACGTATAATATACGTTACTTACTACAGTCTTTGCGTTATAGCATGGTGCGGGTGACAGGTTGACAGGGCACCAGAACGTAACTTGCGTGTGTTTGCAAGATTACGCCAATATTTTTAACATTGAAAATAACACTGATATTTTTAAATTATTTTTTCTATTCTGTTATGACTATTAAATTAACATTAATTTAAAAAAAAAACTCGTCTAATATAGTTTTTTTTTACTAATAAAAATATAAAAGTTTCATTTATTCATAGACTTAAAATATACTGGCGTATAGACCAACATAGTGTGTGCAAGGGAGAAGAAAATTCCTTATGGCAATAATGCAAGATAGAAAAGGATACCAAATCTCATGACTCTGTAACCGATTTTGAATGACAGGTCGGCACAATTCGGCACGCAAGAAATAACTCCTAGATATTTTGTAATTTTTTAAAGTGTAATAGTGGTTATTTTTAGTAAGTAACTTTTTTCCAAAGTGCTTACTTGTTCTGTGAGTGATTGTGGTGTTAATAATAGAAATAATCCTGATAATTGCACATTTCACAGGTAAATTCTCAATACGTCGTCAATGTTATGAAGCGTTTATTTTTGATTAAAATTTATGTTATATACTGTCTAAAATACAGATCGTTTTCAATTATTTTGTTAATTTTGATATTTTGCGAAGAAAAAAGTCACGTTATTGATAATTTGCATGAATTTGGTAAATACATTTTTATACAAAATATTTTACATGTACGCTAGGGATTGACTCAACTATATCAAAATTAATGTCGATATTTATCTTGAATGCTTATAATGAATCAAAAGACTTGCCCACACAACAAGAAAATAAATCCTTGATTTGCGTTCTAAAATGTAATTTTATTTTGCCGTTTGTCAAACAGATTCCATCCGGATTCTATAATTTAAAAAAATGGTAAAGGTTAATTGGACGGGTTGGTTGGAATACAAAGAAGAACTCAACAATTTGCAGCAAACATTTTCTTGAGAAGTGTAAAAGAAAAAGTAGAAACAATTTTATTAAAAGGAGTCATTTCTACATTATTTGTACCAGTAAGTATAATATTGTTATAATAAGACTTCAAAAATTTAACTTTCAAAACTTTAGATAAAAATAGAGACAGATTTTATACATTATAAAACTGTAGTACATTAAAGATTAAAAAATTGAGATTTTCCTCATTAAGCCATTATAAAACCAACTAAGTATCTATTTATCAAACAAAATAAATGTATAACCTTACTTAACCAACCGCACAGCCTCACGCTCACACTAGTACGATATTTATAGCATCCCGCTATTTTCCCCAAGGGGTTGAGCGAAGCTTCGGATTATATTCCCAAGTCACAATGATAAAACTTTTAGCATAGTTAGGTATAGATATTTAGTAAAGCACCTGAAGCGCCAATAGATGCCCGCGCATGAGACGCGATTGTATAAATTCCATAGTATTTGATACTCACAACGCTCAATGCCCGATTCATTCTTGATGGCCGACGACATTGTGCCGAGGGCTAAATAGCGTGGTTTATCCCCTACAGCGTTAGTCGTAGAGAAGAGGAACTCGTGGTTAAGTAATAGCTGCGCAGATCAATAGATCTGCGAGATTAAGTTGCACTTGCCGCGATCAGTCCATGAATGAGTGACCATTTTGTTAACATACCAAGATTGAGAGAATAGAGTGTGCATCTGTATCCTCAGACACTTAGTGCACTTTAATGTGTTAAGATCATTATGTTTTTAAAATTCATACAGCTAAAATGATAATAAGTTTATTATTACTTTATACTTTTCAGGGACAGATGAAAGAATATAAGCATGAAGCATGATGAAGCCTCATAAACATATTGGCTTTTAAACACAGCAATCTATCCTATAAAAAAAAACTTATTTTACTGATTCCTACAAGTTTCCTTCCTTAAATTATTAAGTTTACATTCATAATTAAGTCGAATGTTAAAATAAACTTCTATAATGTATTTAATTATTAATTATTAAATGTTTGTAATTATCACAAGTAATACTTATATGAAAAATAAAGCAGCCATTATGTACTCCATGTACCAGTTTTTATTTCCCCATCAAAACATTTTATAAAATATATAAAATATTAATACGTATATACTTAGTTACGTATCTACCTATTTATATTAACAATATTTTAGAAAAGAAATTCCGGGGAAACTGCCCACAGCAGTAAATATTTTTCTCTTAAGATAGTAGGTCGAAAATACAACATTCCGATCTGATTATTGGAGAGTTTTTTAAGTTTATCGGTAAATTCACCTGGGATTTTAACCATTTGAATTAAAATCCAACAAAAGGCAAGTAGGTTCAGTTTACTCCCAGGAACATGTTATATGAATATTTTTAATTATTTAGTTAAATTCAGTTAATTTTTGAAGTTATTCAACTTCATAAACGAAACAATTTTTTTAAATCTTTTCACCGCTTCCTTAACAATCATTTTTCGATAGTCCTTGTAAGTAAAATGTACATCACTAGCTAACGCACACAATGACAAATCAAAATTGGTTACGCGTTTTCGGGCTGTCAGGTGGTCTATACGCCAGTATATTCTAAGTCTATGCATTTATTTCACTTGCGTGCGCAGTTACATACTATGCATGCTAGCGGTAATTTTTTTTTAATTACTAGAGATGTGACTCATAATCGAACGTAAAAACTTTTAAAGCAATACAATCGTTTGACAAAAAATAAGTATACAAGATAATTCTATTTTAGTGCAATACCGTCATATTTCTGTAAACTAAATTGAAGTAAGTTACAATACATGTACTGTAATATAATTAAAAGAATAACGCCCGAAATTAATAATCAATCCTGATCCAATTTTAGCTATCTCAGATTGATATTTTAATCTATTTTATGGGTTAAGCGTGCCAATAAACAATCTATGCATTGAGTTTGCTATCTTAAAAATCAATCTATCCTATAGAGGGCGGATCACAGAAAAACGATTGGCCTCTGTTCGAAAATGACAGTTTGCGCGTGTTAATAACCTATCTGTCGATTTTGACATTTGTTTTGATCGGTGTAAACGATCGGGATCAGGCTGGTGCAACTTCCATAGTAAAAATTATACGTACGAGATTGGTCAAATTTTAATGACGGTTATCTCTTCTTTCTGCTTTTTGTAATAATGTCTATTAACGACATTGTCAAATTACATAGGTTCAAATGTCAAATCAAACAATTACATTTGTATAATTTTATTTATTAAGATTGCTTTAAATTTTGTTATAGAAGCCGTTGTTCATTTACAGAATTGTTACAAAAATAAATATACATTAAAAAACTTGCCAATTAAATGGTGCAAGAAGTGGAAATAATAATAACAAGAAAAGGCTATTCGTAGCAATACTTCCCTTAGATGATGAAAGGTTTGTGGTGATTTCAACTTTAATTGTAATATGATATTTAACGCGAGTACATTTATGGACTAGCCATCTATGTAGGACAGGTTTTTATAGTGTATGATTGTGTGCACAAATACAAACACACTATTTCCTAAATCTGATAGTTCATGGGATGGCAATCCGAAACGAACTATACTTAGAAAGTACATTATCAATTGTGACTGCTAACATTCTATTTGTTCAATAAAAATGTGATTTTATTTATATTATTTTTTCAGATGCAAACAATGGGTGAATAGCTGGCACATGTACCAATTGAAAAGATTCACATGTTAAAACATATTTGTGGCAAACATTGCAAATCCGAGGATTTTAAACCCAACTAAAACAAACTGTTATTTCATCAGTGGACTTAATTTAAACTTCCACTATTATGTGTATGTTAATTAGGTTTCATTTACATGTAGCAAAAGATAATATCCCTCTAAAGTCACATTTTGGTAAGAATTCGATTATATAACTAAACTCAAAGTTATTCGTAATTACCTGGTTATAAATATTTTTTTTTATAGATTCATCTACAAACATTAGCTATAATGCGCACTCATTTTGACAATTAGTAAACAATCTCTTACATAGGTACTTCTGTGAAGAAGCCTAGCGATTTGTACATAGTATTTGTTACACTTAAAAGGAATTTAATCCAATCAGTGTTAAAAAACCCAATATTTTTACCCTTTAAAATGAACTAATGTTGAATGAAAACAAGCATCCAGACGCAGAGTATTTATTTTACAGCATAGCAACACATGTTCAGTGCGGGAACGAAGCCTCGGTCCTGCAATGCCGCAGCCAAACGCTTAGTCACTGCGCTACGGAGTCGTCATTTATATTTTACTTAATTAATTATTAGAATAATAGCGCTTTTTTTATTTTATATTTTCTTTATACATATTTTTGTACCTTATAATTGTAAAGATATAATTACAAATTGCTGTGTGTAAAATACATTGATTTCTTATCCTCATGGCCATTTTTACTCAATCCCCACGTAAAAAAATTTTTTTCTCATAAATTATTCAGTATAGGGATCTAACTTTTATAAAAAAAAATCGATAAACAATATATCGATAAAAGTTATATCGATAAAATTATTCGAGGATAGACATTTATTGCACTGTTATAATTCGCCTATGTTGTCAGCACTGTTTGTCAAAAATTAAATGTCATGTCTTGATGTTGGTAGAGTAGCTTGGCGCAATGTCATACATTTACTTTTTCTTAGGAAGTCCCGCCTCTTAAACGTAGTGATTATATTCTCTTTGATCGGGATTGCAATCCTAGAAATACGGGGGATTTCGTCACAGCGTTACTTTTATTAAAAGAAGAAAATGGAAATATCGATATTTTACAGTGATAGTGATGACAGTGATTTGGAGGTGCTGGTTCAATTATCCGATTGGGATACTAATAGCGACGCTAAAGATAGACACCGCGCTTCTTCACGAAAAATTAGAAGGTTAAACTACATGCAGTCTGGATGATGCCGAGTTCATGTTTAGGTTTAGGTTATCCAAACCTGCTTTCAATTCGCTATTAATGAAATTGATGCCGTTTATTCGTTTAACCTCCACAAGGTAAATAATTTTGGAGATGATGTAAAACATTAAATTTAAAAAAGCAATTTACTTTCAAAAGATAGTACTTAACCTTACTTTATATGGTATTAAATTTTCAGGAACAATGGGGTTTCGCTACTTCATCAACTTTAATTAACATTACGATTTTATGCGTTAGGCACGATGCTAATATCTGTAGCGGACTTTGTTGAGTATCTATATCCACAGCAGGCAGAATAGTTCGTGATATATCATCAGCAATTGCCAACTTGTATGATGAATACATTGTAGTACACCAACAAAGTGCTGAAAATTCTACCATATTGCAGGATTTCTAGAGTTCTTGCTACAATTGATTGCACTCATATCGAATCCAATCGCCATGTGAGTATTTCCTAATATTATACAGACTAAAATTGTATATTTTCTATTCATAAATATCATATATAAATAGAACATACACTATTCTATATGTGTTAGAAAGGTTGGCTCAAAAGGGGAAGAACTACACTCACAGAAACAGAATACCAGTGTTAAATATGTTGTGTAAAATGTGATCACAAGGCATTTTATCTTAATCCTCAGGTGTGACAATGCATTTACATTTTAATTTTAAATGGAGATCAGATGTAGCCTATGGGCAACAGTATTTCTTACCATCAGGTGAACTGCATGCTTGTTTGACACTTTTATTATATATAAAAGATACACTAACTATGATTTGTTCTAGGTCATGTAATGGTGAAGAATTTAGGAATCGTAAAGTTACTTTTCCTTAAATGTCCAAGCAATCTGTGATGCTGATTTGAGATTCATGAATGTGATTGCCTGTTGGCCAGGCTCGACACATGATGTCACAATATTTAACAACTCAATTCTCAGAGGTTTCTGACTGGTTAATAGATTTATTTGCTTTTGTTATATTTCAATGTTATCATAATGTACTTAATTAAATATGTCTTTATTTACAGCCCAATGTGATGCAGGTCTGTTTTGGTAACGCTGTATGCTTGTGACAGTGCTTACCCAAACAGGCCATATTTCTTTGTTATAAATCGTTACTGAAGCTGAACAGCGCTATAATGAAACACACATAAAACTAGAATATTATTGAAAGGTAGCTACTTTGTTTAGATATTAGTGTATAAGTATTAGGTATTTTATTTTATGAAAAGGAGGTTCTCAATTCTACTATATTTTTCATATATATATCTTTATCAATTGAGAAATTACTTTAATGATGCTTTTATTCAATAGTTTATATTATGGACTTCAGAGTTGGTCCCATATGAAGTGGAGATAAAACGAGGATGGGAAAATGGGGAATGAAGTTTGCATTGTAATTATTTAGATGACAGTCTACTCCTTTGAACCTTGAGCTTTTGATATTCCATAATCCATTTAAAAGGTCAATTCTAATATTATACTTTTATCTTTTCTCAGAATATTTGGTGTCTGGAAGCGTCGCTTCCCTGTTGTAACATTAACACTGCGTTTATCATTGCCTAAGGTTCAGACAATAATAATTGCCACATAGTGTTGCACAATATTTTGTAGGAACTACAACTTAGAGGAAGTTCATTCAGAAGTGGAGCTGCCAACAATAAATGAAGATGTGTACTTTTCTGAAGTTCAAGATGTCAGTGAAAGAGCAGCCCTTATAAATAATTGTTTTAGATAAATAAATACTTTTCTAATCAATGTTTGCTTTATTACATACAAATTTTAAACCCAAGTTAAATTTTATTTCCAAATTTGAGGTAAGGCCCTCAACAGTGAATCAATAATTTCAAATAAGTTGATAGGTCTCAGTTTTAATCTGAAGGAAACCCCATGCTACAAAAAGAACAAGTCTACCTAAATCCAATTCCTGTCCTGTTTCATAATTATTTTTATCATAACATAATTACTTCACAAAAAATATAACTAATGGTTGACTAGTAGAGAATGCCTAATGGTATTAACTTTTTATTCTTTTGTTATAGGGAATGCATAAAATAAATAAATGAAAATTTTACTTATTTTAATGATTATTGCATTAATAAAAAATATTTTAAAGCCTAGAATTACACAAATCAAATAAAAAAAAATTGCTAAAGCTGGTTGAAAATAAGTTAGACCTTATAATTGTATGCATGATTAAAATTTAGGTGTCAACAAATAATACTGTAATAAACAATTGCTTGCTAAAAGTAACTCAGTTGAAGTATTAATGAAAACAGTAATTTGTAAGTTTGATTTTAAGTTAAACGCCGATTGGGTATTCATTGTATGCATATAAAATTATTTTCTACAGACTTCAAAAGGAGAACTCAATTAGACTATGTTTTTGTGTGTGTTACCTCATAACTTTTTCTAGGTCAACCGATATATTTTGATCAAGGTCTCACCAATAGTTTTTAAGTTATCCTTAATAATTTATATTGAACTCGGTTGTACAAAATTTTTAATATTAAATTATTATTTAAAAGCTTAAGAATTATAAACAAGTATAAATTAAAGAATAAAATATGTTAAATTAGTTTATTCAAAATAACAGTGTAAAATTAAACAATAATATTATGATGGTGATTAAAATTTTTATTATAAGCAATTTAATTTAAATTCATAATAAAAAAAAATATTCTTTACCACTATTTCATTTAGACAGAAATAGAAACAGAAACTTTTTTATTCAATGTAGATTATAAATAATACTTATTGAAAGTCACTCATGTTTAATTACCACTGGTTGGAAAAACCTCTGTCCTGGGAAGAACCAGCAGCCGAGTTTAAAACAAACAACTTACAATCATGTATGTTACACAATTAACAACACAAAACAAATTGGTAGTCAGCAACCACAGTCTCAATCGTTTTCATTAGATAATTGTGTTGAGATTGTGGTTTCATTTAAATCTACAATAATTTGTGGTGTCTGCACGTCACATTTCAAAATTTTTCACTATCACCACTTATTCCACCTTCACTATCACCACCACCACCACTAACATCAAACTAAGCTGTTTCCTTGTCAGCTAAAGCGCAGTAAACCCACAGACTGTACTTCCTAATAGACTGGTCACCGGTCTAATATGTCATCTGGGGTTTATAATCAGCAGGAACCACCACCAGTCTGCAATAAGAATATTAGATTTAACATTATTTTACAACATGCCATTGAAAGTCTTAGACTATGAATAAAGATATACATTATATATGTTAGAAGTATGTAACTTTAAATTGGTTGATCCTTATTTTGGTGCTGCTTGCGCGAGTTCTTCTTTAAATTTTCCACTTCAAACGCAACTGCTGTGGTGTTCTCCAGACAATTCGTAGCTGTGGCATTGAATCGCTCTGCCAAACAATCCACTCTTCAGTTTTGAGTTGTTGTTGTTGGGCGTTTGTAGTTTTGGTGGTAATTATTTTGCTACCTTCTATTAAAGGCAAAACTTTGACTCTCTTTTGTAAGAGGTTTACCTTTTACCTAGTAAAAGAAAATTACAATGATTAACAACAATGTTACAAATAAGGCGGGAATGGTAAGCGTCATTATGACGCGCAACTTAGAACCATAATATATAAAACAATAAGGTACTTACGATTTCTGAATCCATTATACTTTAATTACTAATTTATATATAACAAGATAATATTTTTGAAGTTTGCTACAGGAAATAACTAATATGTCATTGTCAAATTCAAATGCAAGACGCCCTACGTCACACGCTCCATTTCAACTAAATAATGTCATAGTTTTAATACCAAAACTAGACTGTGAAATTATAATTTCCGTATTTTTAGACATAATATTACTTGTACTAACAACAAACATTGTTTCGAATGATTTTTAAGTGGTTACGTGAATTATTTGTTTTAAAACACACATAATAAAATTTTATGCAATCGATATTTTACATCAAAAGGAACGGTCAGAGGAACGGATTTCTAGCAATCCGTCGTCGAAAAAAATTGGGATTACCGAGTTGAGTTATGGCTGGAATTTTCAACTTCACCATACGCAATCCAAGACTGCGGTCAATCTTGGATACGAGATACATTATTAATTTCGGGCGTAGGCGTTACTTTGCGGAAATCCATTGTATTAAAGATGTTAAAAATTTATTAGCTAAGATCCGCTTTTACTACGCGGATCGTAGCTAATTAATTTTTAACATTTTTAATGAACTGAATTGAACTGTAATCTATATATATATAAAATGCAAACCTGATTGACTCATCTATCAACACTAGAGCATGCAATTATCGAAACTTTTCGATAATCGATAATTCAATTTTTATCGGGTTTTTTTTCGATAAAAACCGAGAATTACCGATTTACATTAAAAAAATACCTGTCTCTTAAAATTGCTTTCTTTGTGCATTCTACTCTCTACAAGAAAATTTATTGTTTTTGAAATTCAATGAAATACGTTATTTAATTAAAAATATGGTTTTATTTCCATAAAACTAAAAATCAATATAGAAAAAACAAGTCTTAATCATAATCAAAAACAAAAGTATAGTTACTTTATGTAGTTAGAAAACTAGTCGAATAAAATTTACTTATGAATTAACACTTTCGTTTTAAAACAGTAATTATTTTAAGTAATCATCTTAAAACAGTAATCATTTTAAGTAATATGTAGTACATGTTACTTAAAAAGAGTAATCATTTTAAGTAATATTTACTTAAAATGATTACTGTTTTAAAATGACTAATCGTTTATCAAATTATAAAAACAATAAAATAAAATATTAATATTAACCTATTACTTAACATTTTTTGGTTTCATTAGGAATCAATTATTGTAACATTTAAATCAGTCGTTTAATTTAGAATAATTTGTAGGTATATTATTAACATACATAATCTATTTACATTTTTTTTGTTGTTGGAAATAAGTGCGAAGAAACGACAAGCAATTTATAGTTTTGTCGCTAAGGCTTGTGCGCAGTTTATTACATAATATTCCAGCCGCAGAAAAAGAGCGTTCACTCTCTACACTTGTTGGCTTAATTGAACGAATCCATCGATAAGCTTTTGACAGCAATTGGCCTCGATCACCTCCATTTTCATTTCAAATAACAGCATTTACACCTTCAGTAGTGTCAATAAGTCTTCTTTAGACGTTGAAAGATTTCCAATTCCAACTCTTCTCGTGTCATCAAAGATAATTTTGCTGATTTGTTGGTTAATTAATTCTTTATTTGATAATGAGGAATTGCTGCCGACTTCATTCTGCGAATCATCAGTAGGTAAGTCATTGACATCGTTGCAAGTAAAGATTGTGCGGCCGAATCGTATTTAGAAGCCCAATACCATCTCTTGCAGACAATCGTTAGGCAAGCGCGGATAAACATCTGCGTCATATTCATTTTCTTCAAAATATGTTGCTGGGTTGTGAAGGTATTGCATTAGACTTGCAACTGGTAGCCGCCTTTGTTTGATCCTTTTGCTCAGACTTGCATGAAGCTCCTTACTAAGCAACGTGTTACGAGTTTCAAGTTTTTAAGTGCAAAATCATGGCAGCATCAGCACTAAGCAGAGTAGCATCTTCGCGACAAACAACTTCAACAGTAACTTTCATTACATCGAGATTCTCATAAATGTCTTCGAGAATAGACCACTCCACTTCATTAATCTGGATATCATTTTTACATCAGTGCTTTTAAGACTGCTCTTTTCACTTTAATAAACCTACCAATCATATTGCAAAGAGTACTCCAGCGCGTCTTGCAGTCTAATATCAGTGCGTATTCTTTACCAAGCTCCATTTTATGTAATTTTGAAGAATATCGGATTTCGTTGGTGACTTTCTGAACATCCGCACAATATTCCTCCTTTTCTACAACAAGCCCAAACTTAATATTTGTCTCGTCAACTGTTACAGTTGGAGCTTGCTCTATTGAAATCCACCAGTCTCAGTATCATCTTCAGTGCCAATGCAAACAGTGTTCAGATTATTTTCGTTTTCAGCAAGTTCTTCTTGAGCCTCATTTACGTTTTCTTGATTTTTACGTAGAACGTATCCACGATGGCCAATTGCAGCCATGAGCTAAGCATAACTGATGTATGCAGTTAAATTTCCTCTAGTTTTGTCATAAGGCTCCATCAGATATAATGGCGATCACATCAGTGTCAAAATCTAATTTAAATTCATTAGCCTTTCTCATAGTATTCTCACACTTGATAGCGGTAACAGAGCCATACGTCCTACATAAACCAAGATTTCTCGTCGTGTGGTGGTTACCTTTGAAAAATGCAGTGAAGATTCATTCATATATCGCCTATTTCTTGAAGATGTCCATTCATCTATTGAAACCGAATTTGTGTCCTTCATCCTTTAGTTCCTGTATTTCCTTTATAAGGTTTTCTTAGTCTTATCATAAAACTTTATAGTCACATCTTATAGTATTTGCGCTCGTAGGTAATTTATAACCAGCTTTTATAAATAGATGCTTCAGGTCTTCAGATTCTGTAAATGCCCTGTGGCATACCGTCAAGTGCTGTCATTCTTGATACCATAACATCCAATGATCTGTTTGATTGTGAGAAGTAGTCGGTCATTCTGCAATTTTCGCTGAAACTGGTGACTCAATAAAGAGTTATCATTTTCTTTTAAAGTCCCAGCAGCAGTTTCCAAGCTACTTCTGGCAAACCTTTCGCTGTCAAGTGAAATATTATGTAATCTTAAATGGCTGCGTAGTCCTGTTGTAGTACCACCGCACATAATAACTTTTCACATGTTTTTTTTGCAGAATCACCGTATCGGCCTTTAGGAAATGATACCAAACCGACGTTGGATCGGAACTTTTGTATACAGGAATGTAGTTTATTTTATTTGACATTATTGATTAATTCACTCGTTGCAGTAAGTACCTAAAACAAAGATATTTTAATATTCACACTACTAATAATATTATGATTCGAAATTCGACTACGGGCAACACTGGTAGACTGAGACACTCTGAGACGTGATCTCGATAAAAATACGGTAATTTGGTAATACTGCGAATGATATTTTAGTATTGTGTAAGTAAATAAACTTTTAAACACACTACGTAACATTTAAATAACGTGTGCCTACCTAAAGTTAAAATATTATATAAAATTACCTACTTATATGACTGACCACTGTGGGCTGTGAGTAAAGAAGATGTATGAATATGAAGTGGGCTTATAAAGCGAACGTCAAACAAGTACATAATATAAAATCTACTTAAAATCTATCTATCTAGATTATTTTACTTACCTACTGTAAATCCTTTAGCGTCGTGTCGACAAAAAGCGAAGCCTCTAAACAGAACACAACGCAACCAACCAAACATCACACCACACTGGATCACACTGAACAAACTTCCACGCCGCGCTTAATGGCGCGTTCTGTCCTACGCGACTGCGCGACTCGTGTTGGTCATGAAATGAGTGAGCAAGAGAGCTATAGACACGGGCTAGTGGAATGCCACTGCACGCAGCGCGAATTCCAAAAAATAACTCGCGGTAGTGATGGAAATGATTGCATAAAACCTTTATGAAATTATCGTTTATCGGTATTTTTAAGAAATTTTTCGATAATTATCGGGGAAAAAAATGAACTGATTACCGATAAATTATCGGTTATTGATTATCGGTTTGCATGCGCTAATCAACACACAGCAAACTAATAAACGGATTTCGCTGAAATTTGGCATACAGACAGTTGTAATGATGGCATCCGATATGAAAGGATTTTTGAAAATTCGCTCCCTAAAGGGGTGAAAAAGGGGTTAAAAGTTTGTATGGAAGTCCGTCATTTTTAGAGCTAGAAGCCTGAAACTTTGTTTTTAGGTTAACGATTAGAAATAAACAATTACGTGTCCTAGGGTTTTTGAAAATTCAACCCCTAAGGGGGTGAAAAAGGGGTTGAAACTTTGTATTGGGAAACAAGATTAGTTAAACTATTTTATTCGAAACTTGACAGGAGTGAACAAGTGTTTCGGGCTCTTTCAGAATTTAACCCCTAAAAGGTGGAAAAGGGGTGACAAATTCTGAAAATCAACATGGGTATCGTTTTTATGGTTTATCGGGTCGCTAATTACGAAAACAACAACTATTTCATAATCCAACGTAGCAGACGGGAAATACCAACCATCATCCCCTGTGGGGGTGCGATGTGGTTGTAATGTCAATGTTTTTTGGGACATTAATTACGAAAATGGCATCAATTGTGGTTTGAAACCGTCATGGATGGAAGGATGGATGGAAGTTTGTATGTAAAAATAATCATGGGTTGGGTGACTTGGGTGTCATTTTTAAGGTTTTTGGGTCGAAAATAACGTAAATGATATTTTCTTAATTTATTAGTATATAATAGAATATACTTTTATTGCACAAAAAGATAAAACAAAATAGACAAGAAGATTTGTATAAAAAATTTGCACAAAATTACACCTGAACAAAAAATACTAATTTAAAAATTTAAAAACAATGAAATTAAACAACCAAACCAAATATATTTTTTTACAAATTAATAAAATGGCAAAACCAAAAGAAATACTTAGGTACCTACCAATAGGTACAAAATATTGTATTGATCCTCAAGTTCCAATCCCTACCAATAGATGGCGTTGCTATCGTTTTAGAACGCGATAACGTTGTGTTTTTTCGAACTAATATTAAGTGAATGGTGAATGAGCGTTTCAACCTGTACCACATACGGTACCTATTCACTGTTAACGGATATTTGACTAGACTTCGACTTTGCTTGCTTACGGTTTTTCGGATTAGTTGCTTGATTTTGTCTTTCTTACAACCACTGTTCAAACTTGGAATCCGATTTGCTTTGTGATTAGGTATTGTTGATAGAATTATTTTTTCTCACTGAAAATATGACTACAGAAACACTTAATATTAAAGGAAAAATGGAAGAACATACTGTCGTACCCATTATAGGTGACGGCGCCTGTTTGTTTCGTGCTCTTTCATTTTTAATGTACGGAACCCAAGAAAATGCGATGATGGTGCGTTCACAAATTGTTAGATTTGTGGTAAATGATTGGCCTAGGTTTTCAGTTATGACCCACGACAGAAATGGCGATAATTATTCAACAGCAAATTAATATTCACCCGATATTTAACATATGATATTTAAAATGAAACTTACGGTGGACTTTGTGAATTGGTAGCTGCAGGATTAATATTTCCGTTTCGTTTTGAAGTATATCGAAACGGTCTGCTATACACAGAGTCCGGAACAGATATCTGTCCAGTGAGGCGATTACGATTTAGCCATGATTTATCTAATGGACATTTTGACGCCTATCTGCCTATTGTTGCGAAGAAAATTACACAGCGTCGCATGGAGGTACCTGTCGAAGAGCGTGATCCTTTTTCAGAGCTGGACCATTTAACTGTTACATCTTTTGTAAACAGTGAAATATCATCTCCAACCAGCGGAACAGATCAATCTGTATCGTCGACATTAAAATATGAAAAAAAGAAAAATAAACGAAGGTCGAGATTTACTAATTACACAAGAAAAAGTGAATTAAATAGTGCACAATAAAGATATAGGCAGAAAAAGCCAGATTCAAATCGTAAAGCTGTGTCCGCTTATCAGAAAAAAAAAATCCCGATGTACACAGGCAAGCTGTTGTAAATTACCAAACTGCGAATCCACAAGTGCATATAGCAATTGAGTCACGGTATGAGAAAAACATTACACTGCGTTTATGGAAAAACAAGGTCCATTCCCCTATGGAGTATGACCCTGATATTGCTTATAAAACTGACAGTAGCCTTGGGTTCTATGATATACAAGTGTCAGTGGTTCAATACGCTGAAATGGAAGGATGAGACACCTGTTATGTGTTGCAGCGCTGGAAAAGTGCAACTTAATCGGTTGAAACAACTGCCTGAACCACTTTTTAGTTTGATTAATGATCTACACCCAGATCATGACCATTTTATGGGTAATATTCGTAAATATAATGCCTGTTTCCAGATGACTTCCTTTGGTGGTAAACAGGTAACAGCAGATGGTTTTTCACCGACTTTTAAAGTACCATCTAATTGGATGTATATTACCAGTAGCCAAACATGACGATCAATACCTTCAAATATATTTTGTAGGTGAAGATGATCGAGAAGCAAAGATTCGATGTTCTAAATTTTCTAACTTGAAGCCAAATTTAATCAAACAATTGCAGAATATGCTGCATCAAGTGAACCCATATATAAAAGATCTGAAAAGTGCCATTGATAAAGTCCCTCCTTCAGAGTCATACAAAGTTGTCATACATGCTGATAAAAACACCAAATACCGAATGCTATCACCTTCGCATGCTTCTTCATGAGATCCGGGGCCCAATTTCGTTTGAAGCGTTAAAAACTCTAGATGGTCATGTATATTCCACGTTCCAATCAGCGTGCAAAGCTCTCGGCTTGCTTGAAGATGATCAGCATTTGTTCGTAGCAATGGAAGAGGCAGCGCTTTGCAAATTACCGCAAATGATTCGGGATCTTTCTACGATTATTTTAGTGTTCTGCCAAGTATCAGACCCTTTAAGCATTTGGGAGAAATTCAAAGAATACCTATCTGAAGATTTAAAAGGCAATTAGAAAGACAGGGAGATGTGGATGTAGAGCACATAACAG
Organism: Parnassius orleans; assembly: GCA_029286625.1. Lineage (NCBI taxonomy): Eukaryota > Metazoa > Arthropoda > Insecta > Lepidoptera > Papilionidae > Parnassius > Parnassius orleans. The sequence goes on along the minus strand of JAGSMP010000263.1, from coordinate 909,838 downwards.
ATGTGTTATTTAACAAATGCCTTTCGGTAATAGAAGATGCCGTATTAGCGTTGGGTGCTCGGCTACTAAAAGAGTATGGGTTACCTCAGCCAAGCAAAGAACAACAATTTGAAAATAGGGAGTTTCTTAAAGAGACAAGTTACGACTTAGCATCATTAGAAAACACAGTTAAAAATAATGAAGGATCACTGAATGACGAACAAAAAGCACTTTACAATCAAATTAACACAAAAATTGAATCAAATGAGGGTGGAATATTCTTTTTAGATGCTCCCGGTGGAACAGGCACAACATTCCTCATAAATTTGCTATTAGCAAAAGTTTGAAGTACTTGCGGAATTGCTTTGGCTGTGGCTTCTTCTGGGATCACAGCTACACTGCTTGAGGGTGGACGAACTGCTCATGCTACCTTCAAGTTACCACTCAATTTAACAACAGCTTATACTCCCATTTGTAATATATCGAAACAAAGTAATTTTGCTGAAGTATTAAAACATACGAAAATTATAGTGTGGGATGAAATAACCATGGCTCATAAGGTTGGCATAAAGGCTTTAAACAGAACTCTACAAGATATAAGAGGAAATAAGAAGATAATGAGTGGTGTAACGGTTTTGCTGGCTGTAGATTTTAGACAAACTCTACCAGTAGTGCCAAAAGGAACTAGAGCAGATGAAGTTAAGGCGTGTCTTAAGAGATCCACTTTATGGCCTCTAATTAAAATCCTCAAGCTCTCGAAAAATATGCGGGTACACTTAGGAGAAAAAGAGTCTGCTGGTGGATTTGCGAATCTCCTACTTGAAATCGGCAACGGTGATTACCCGATAAATGACGGAATGATAACTATCCCTGATAATTTGTGCACAGTTGTATTTACGTTACAGGAGTTAATATCCAAAATTTACCGAGATATTGCTCATATCCACGATAAGCCAATGGAATGGTTGTGTGAACGTGCCATACTAACCCCGAAAAACGACCAAGCAGCGGCAATTAACGATATACTGTTAACGTCTTTTGAGGGGGAAGAAATGGTGTACACGTCAATAGACTCTGTGGTCAACACAGATGACGCAATTAACTACCCTGTCGAATTTCTTAATTCACTGAAATCATCGGGTCTTCCACATCATAAGTTTATTCTGCGCGTGGGCACTCCTGTTATGTTGTTGCGAAATTTACAACCTCCTCAACTGTGCAACGGAACCAGACTAAAAGTAAAAGCGTTACATCGCAATGTAGTGGAAGCCACAATTATAACTGGATGTGCGCAAGGGGAAACTGTATTTGTACCAAGATTTCCCTTGATCCCGAATGATCTTCCCTTTGAATTCAAACGAATACAGTTTCCCCTCAAAGTCTACTTTGCAATGACCATAAACAAATCACAAGGGCAGACATTAAAATTTGTGGCTATAGACTTGAGAGAAAATTGTTTTTCACTCGGGCAATTCTATGTGGCTTGCTCATGCGTAAGCTCGCCCAGTAGTCTGATAATTTTGGCACACAGTAATAGATTAGCAAAAAATGTGGTGTATAAAGAAGTTTTGTAGTTTACTAGCTTTTACCCGCGACATCCAGTTATAATTTTGGCTTGTACCAGCAGACTCTTTTTCACACATGGGCGCGATATAACCGAACTCCACGCGGATGAAGTTGCGGGCAAAAGCTAGTAATAAAATAAACGGAAAATGAAAAAAGTGGTAAAAAATAAATTGAATTATTATAAATTTATTCTGTATAAGGTTCACAATCTAAACGAACGTCAGAGTCAGAAATGTCTGAATCGTCGTCTGATTCCGAGACTGATATAATAAATGCGAATCTATTATGTTATTTATGTAGATATCACGGTCCCAATCTGTTAATATATCTCTTTTTTTGTTTTATTGACAACTTTAGGCCAATCGTGCGGTGTGATGTTTTTGATAGCGTCTTCTAAAAGTGTCATCATGTTGTTAGCTGTGAATGGAGGCTCGGTTTTGTTCTTTGCAGCGTGGCCTAAAAGAAAGTTGTCAGGATTCGAAAAAAATTAAGGTTATTTAGTAATAAGCATTTATTATGTATAATTAAGAGAACTGAGATTAAGGATTAAAAATTTACCTTTTATTTGGGACCAAATGAGCTCAATGGCATTATACCGGCAGTGATATGGTGATATGGTGGAAGCCGGAGGACCTGGTGACCTCTTTCTTTTGGAGTTTGATGGGGGTTTGTCTACTTGCACCGAATGATATGGTGCTCCTTCTCCTATAATAATTGTAAATATGATTTCTAATGGCATCGATGGTAAAACTGTCTATATTTGTAATCGGCTTCGTCTTCTTCCGCTTTTTTTGGGTGTGGATAGTTTAATTTCAAACGTTTCATCCCGTCCAAACTTCTCGCGCGTTATACGTGAAACGGTATTGCGGCCAATATCAAGAGCTTTAGCTACTCTTTCCACAACTTGAGTCAGTGGTAACAACGGTCCGCCATTTTGTTGTTCTCGCTCAAAGTAATCTCGGAGGCGAATGACTAATTCCTCGCTTGACTCCCAAAACAGTTTTTTGTTCGTTTCGGCATGTTAAATGAACAAACTTAACAAAAACAAAATTAACTTAACAAAAGCAAAAAAAAACCTAACAAAAACACCAATAAGCTCGGATACCGAACAAACCACGAGCGCGATAAAATACGAGATATAGGTAAAACAAATATTACGACTACTTTATAACGAAATATTAGACGCTTGCGTCTAATAATAATAAATTAATATTAATCCTTAGGGATATACGATTTATTACAGAACATATCATTTTCAATAAAATTGTGCACGCTTCCAAGAAGTATATAGTATTATTATTATTTTATTGTGTTTCATTGTTTTCAAAATAAACGATTTTAGATCTTATGGTGTGCATAGTAGAATGTTATTTTTAATCCAATTATTATTGTAAAACTTTGTAACACGGCCTTTGGCCTTGACGAAGTGTCGACGAGCACAATTTAAGTGCCTATTTTGCTTTAATTTCATTTTGTGTTATATTTTAAATTTTATTTTTAGTTTTGAGCATCCCGTCGCGTAATTTGGGTTGCGTTTGTGACTGTGATTCGGTTTCGAAATTTTAAATAAATTTTAATGTGATTTTTTTGTTTTCTGTATTTATGGTTTTATGTTTGAGCTGTCTTTCAAATCACCCTGTACTTGCCTGACAGTTTCAAGAGGCTCTTGACCAAAAGTCGCTCCCGAGCCTCTTCACTACTGGGATCACTTATTTGGTTCCTAAAGACCATGATTCCACAGACCCTAGCAAATACCGTCCCATTACGTGTCTACCCACCATATATAAGACACTGACATCCATTTTGAGTACGCGAATCATTCGTCACCTGGATTTAAATCAGGTGATGTCGCGTGCTCAAAATGGATGTCGGGGCAGTGGTCTTGGAACCAAGGAACCACTCCTCATTGACGCGGTCATTGACAAAGTGGTTAAACGCAACCATTGGAACTTCTCCGCCGCCTGGATAGACTTAGAAACGCATTCGACTCGGTGCTCCATACATGGCTAATGAGGGTCCTCGAGCTGTACAAGATTGACTGTACAGTTAGAGACTTCCTCGGGCAGTGTATGGGGCAATGGAGTACAATCCTTTGTCATCTAGGCGAGCGGATGACGAATGCGGAAAGCCTCATAAGGATAAGAAGGGGTATCTTCCAGAGCGATTGTTTGAGTCCAATCTGGTTTTGCCTCTCCCTGAACCCTCTCAGTACCTTACTGGAGGACTCCGGGAGGGGATTTCAGCTTCGGAAAGGAGGTACAAAAGTGACCCACCTTTTCTATATGGATGATCTCAAATTATTCGCCTCCAGTCGCTCCCATCTTATGGAATTGCTAAACATCACTTGTGATTTTTGTAATTCTATTAGAATGGAGCTGGGGACGGATAAGTGTGCGGTCCTTCATGTTGAAAGGGAAGGGTTGCTAACTCTGAGGCATAGACTTATCTATGCCCATCAACATAAGGACCCTTCTGAGGCTGAAACATACCGATACCTGGGTATGTCACAGAACATCGGTATCGATGAGGCGGTTATGAAACAGTCAGTTTGCGATATGTTTTATGCACACTTGACCAAAGTGCTTAACAGCCTTTTGTCCGGTGTGAATAAGACACACGCATATAACGGTTGGGTGATGCCTGTTCTCATATGCCTTTGGCATACTTAGGTGGACTCAAACTGAACTTAACGCCCTGGATAGAAAAGTCCGCACTATTATGACGTCCCATAGGATGCATCACCGAGATCGTCGATTATGAGGCCGCGGAAGCATGGTGGGCGTGGCTTTTTAAGCGTGCTTACCATGCATAATCGCGAAGTGTGCAGCCTCCGTAATTACTTTCTGACGAGAGCGGATGATCCATTCTATAGGGACGTCATTTCTTGTGATAACGTACTTACCCCTCTAGCTGAGCAATGGCAAAACCCGGCAGTACAGAGCATTTCCAACCGGGAGACCGTATGGAAGGAGAAGGAGCTCCACGGGAGGTTCTACAAGGCTCTACATGAGCCTTTCGTAGACACAGTTGCCTCCCTCCACTGGCTACGTTTTGGTGACCTCTTTGGGGAAACCGAGGGTTTTGTCTATGCGATACAGGATCAGGTTATTAAGACCAACAACTATCGGAGATACATCCTAAGCGATGGCACCGTCGACATCTGTCGAGCTTGTCGCCATCCCGTTCACTTAGGCATGTCATCTCCAGTTGTTCGGCGTTTTCTAACTCTGAGTACTTGCACAGGCACAACTTAGTAGCCAGAATTCTACACCAGAGCTCGCTCTGAAATACGGTCTCGTGGACCGGAAATTGCCGTAATACAAGTACTTGCCGGAAGCCGTGCTCGAAAATGACCGCACCAGGCTCTACTCGGACAGGCCATCATCACAGACAGGACTATTCTTGCGAATAAGCCTGATATTGTGCTGATGGACCGGGCACAGTCAAGGATATTTTTGTTCGACATTACCATTCCGTATGACGAGAACCTCGTGAAAGCCGAAACAGATAAGCGAACAAAATATCTGGACCTCGCTCACGAGGTGACCGACTGTAGTCGTCTCTGCGAACAGGTTAATCCCAGTCAGCCTCTCGGGTCATCTGAGGCGACTGGGACTCCGTGACGGACCGCTCCAAGCTCAAATGCAGAAGGCGGTGCTCCTCGATACCGCCCGCATCGTCCGCCGGTTTCTCTCCCTTTCCCCCTAACCCTCGGCCGTTTGGTCTCCCCTGCCGAGGGTTTCCATCTGGTTGGGTTTTTATTTATTTATGTATTATTTATTTATTTATGTTAGTATATTAAATATATATTTATGTTTATTTATTATTTCCTTTAAAATATTTATTCAGCCCAACCAGATGAGAATACTATATAAATACCCCAAAATAATAATAATAATAAATAGGCGTAGGGAAGTGACGACCCCATCGCCCGCTGACGTAACAGTTAAGTGACAAAACTGCTACGTCGGCGCAGTCAGTCAGCGCCTTGCCAAGAGGTGTGAGCGCCGTGCCTCGGCAGAAATGAGGGTGCTAATTTGGGCCCGTTTGTGCTTGGCCAAATCATGAAACGGTGCCGGGTCTGGGCGTCTCCCGTTAATTGACGCCCACTTAATGGATGATGGAAGAAAATAGAACGCGCATAGGGCCGCTGCCTGGGGTCGCCGGGCGCGTCTGGAGCTGGCGCTGGACGCGACAGCATGCGGGCCGCCAGCCGAGCGCGAGGTGCCGCACGACCACCCAGCAGCCCTCGCATCCATCATCCCCACCAGATGGCTTGGTGTCGGCAGGGTCCTCTCGGACTCGGCAAGCGGCACCCGCTGCTGGTGGAGTAGTGCGCCGCATGCGTTGGACAAAAATATGAACACAAACGCATTGCGGGCGTACTATAGGGCGAAGGAGGAAGAAACTGGAGGGATAGCGTATCGGGCCCGGATGCATCGCTTTTTGCTGAGCTGGAGCCATCTGTTCCCGTCACAGAGCAAAACCTGGCAGACAGAGTTCGGTACATCTTACGCTCGAAAATATTTGATGATGCCGAACTCGAACGACTACGGCGTAAGGCTATACCCTCATCGAATGAACCAGCTATAGCTGGGAATGCGGCCCAAGGCCATAGACCAGCAGCCACGTGTGGAAGCCGCCATGGATCTTCCTGCTCTGGTTGATTCAGGCGATGATGGAATGGTCACCCATGAACTAGAGCAGATGAGGAGTAAATTGGAGGAGGCGATTGTGGAAACGCGCTGTACGCCTCGAAAATCGACCGCGACTCCCGCGCATAACCCTAAGCAAGCGGAATCGGGATGTTGTGACGGCCCTGAACCCACTGCTGGCAACCTTTTGAAACCAGCCGGGACGTTTGCGATACGGACTCAATACACTTTGGCGCCGCTTTAGCAGTTTGCCGCATTGTTGGTGCCAACTTCCCACGTCTGGACGTGCTACTGGGCAAAGTAGCACTATCCCAGCCTGGAGAAGAAGGATTGAGGACCGTATCGCAAAGGCAAGGGCCCTCATCGGCAGACTGATAAGCTTCAGGTCGGGCAATAACAGGCCGAGTTGCGCACCGTCAGGATGGCGTTTGCTGGGACAAATATCAGTTTGTCCCAGCCGGATATAACGCAAAACTGACGGAGCGCATAGACGACCTAAAGCAGAGAATCGCTGCTTGGGGAAGCGGATTCGGCGATATACCGAGAGGTCGACACGGTTCAACCAGAATCGTCTCTTCCAGAGTGATCAGAAGAGGCTCTATGAATCATTGAGCGGCCAATGGTACGTGGGACGGACTCAGCACCGAATCAGGCCGACACTATCGCATTCTGGCGCGGCCTGTGGTCAGAGCCCGTAAACCACAGCGAGGCCCTTGGACGGAAGTTGTGGCGAGTCAGTGTGCGAGTGTTACGCCCATGGACCCCGTCATCATAACGCCGGATGACGTAGCTGAAGCGGTCCGTAGGGCCCTGAACTGGAAAAGTCCGGGCCTCGACGGACTGCATCACTACTGGCTGAAGGGGTTCGTGTGTGTCACGCTGTGCTCGCCCGACAGTTTCAAGAGGCTCTCGACCAAAAGTCACTCCCAGCCTTTTCACTACTGGGATCACTCATTTGGTTCCTAAAGACCGGGATTCCACAGACCCGAGCAAATACCGCCCCATAACGTGTCTACCTACCATATACAAGACACTAACATCCATTTTGAGCGCGAGAATCACTCGTCACCTGAACGCAAATCAGGTGATGTCGCGCGCTCAAAATGGATGTCGGGGCGGTGGTCGTGGAACCAAGGAACCACTCCTCATTGACGCGGTCATTGGCAAGGTGGTTAAACGCAACCGTCGGAACCTCTCCGCCGCCTGGATAGACTACAAAAAGGCATTCGACTCGGTGCCTCATACATGGCTTAAGAGGGTCCTCGAGCTGTACAAGGTTGACTGTACAGTTCGACACTTCCTCGGGCAGTGTATGGGGCAGTGGAGTACGATCCTTTGTCATCTAGGCGAGCGGATGACGGCTGCGGAGAACCACATAAGGATAAGAAGGGGTATTTTCCAGGGCGATTGTCTGAGTCCAATCTGGTTCTGTTTCTCTGAACCCTCTCAGTACCTTACTGGAGGGTTCTGGGAGGATTTCAGCTTCGGAAAGGAGGTACAAAAGTGACCCACCTTTTCTATATGGATGATCTCAAGTTATGCGCCCCAGTCGCTCACATCTTGTGAAATTGCTAAACATCACTTGTGATTTTAGCAATTCTATTAGAATGGAGTTGGGGACGGATAAGTGTGCGGTCCTCCATGTCGAAAGGGGTAGGGTTATTAAAGGGGTAAGGACCCTTTCCGAGGCTGAAACATACCGATACCTGGGTATGTCACAGAACATAGGTATCGATGAGGCGGATATGAAACAGTCAGTTTGCGATATGTTTTATGCACGCTTGACAAAAGTGCTCAACAGTCTTTTGTCGGGTGTGAATAAGACACACGCATATAACGGTTGGGTCATGTCTGTCCTCATATATACCTTCAGCATGCTCAGGTGGACAGACCGAACTGAACGCTCTGGATAGAAAAGTTCGCACTGTTATGACGTCACACAGGATGCATCACCCGAGATCGTCAGTAATGAGGCTGTACTTGCCGCGGAAACATGGTGGGCGCGGCTTTTTGAGCGCTCTCACCATGCATAATCGCGAAGTGTGCAGCCTCCATTCTACAGGGACGTCATTTCGTGTGATAAAGGGCTTACTCCTCTATCCTTAGCCAACGAGCAATGGCAAGACCCAGCAGTACAGTGCATTTCCGACCGGGAGACCGTATGGAAGGAGAAGGAGCTCCACGGGAGGTTCTACAAGGCTCTACATGAGCCTTTCGTAGACACAGGCGCCTCCCTCCACTGGCTACGTTTCGGTGACCTCTTTGGGGAAACCGAGGGTTTTGTCTGTGCGATACAGGATCAGGTTATTAAGACCAACAATTATCGGAAATACATCCTAAAGGATGGCGCCGTAGACATCTGTCGAGCTTGTCGCCATCCCGGCGAGTCACTTAGGCATGTCATCTCCGGTTGTTCGGCGCTTTCTAACTCTGAGTATTTGCACAGACACAACCTAGTAGCCAGGATTCTACACCAGGAGCTCGCTCTGAAATACGGTCTCGTGGATAGGAAAATACCATATTATAAGTACTTGCCGGAAGCCGTGCTCGAAAATAACCGCGCCAGGCTCTACTGGGACCGGGCCATCATCACAGACAGGACTATTCTTGCGAATAAGCCTGATATTGTGCTGATGGACCGGGCACAGTCAAGGATATTTTGGTCCATATTACCATTCCTTATGACGAGAACCTCGTGAAAGCCGAAACAGATAAGCTGACAAAATATCTGGACCTGGCTCACGAGGTGACCATATGTGGTGGTCTGCCGACCGAAATTATTCCTGTGGTCGTTTCTGCGAACGGGCTAATCGGTCAGCCTCTCAGGTCATCTGAGGCGACTGGGACTCCGTGAAGGACCGCTCCGTGCTCAAATGCAGAAGGCGGTGCTCCTCGACACCGCCCGCATCGTCCGCCGGTTTCTTTCCTTTCCCCTAACCCTCGGCCGTTTGGTCTCCCCTGCCGAGGGCTTCCATTTGGTTGGGTTTTATTTATTTATGTATTATTTGTGTTAGTATATTTAATATATAGACATATATATTTATGTATATTTATTACTATATTTCTTTTATATATTTATTCAGCCCAACCAAATGAGAATACTTTATAAATATCCCGAATAATAATAATAATAATGCGTAGGGAAGTGACGACCCCATCGCCCGCTGACGTAACAGTTAAGTGACAAAACTGCTACGTCGGCGCAGTCAGTCAGCGCCTTGCCAAGAGGTGTAAGCGTCGTGCCTCGGCAGAATTGAGGGGCAAAAGCCCGTTTGTGCTTACGGCCACACTATTAAACGGTGCCGGGCCTGGGCGTCTCCGTTAATTGACGCCCATTTTATGGATGATGGACAAAAATAGAACGCGCATAGGGCCGCTGCCTGGGGTCGCCGGGGCGCGTCTGGAGCTGGCGCTGGACGCGATAGCGTGCGGACCGCCAGCCGAGCGTGGTGCTGTACGACCACCTAGCAGCCCTCGCATCCATCATCCCCACCAGATGGCTTGGTGTCGGCAGGGTCCATTTCATTTGATTGAATGTCAAGGTAAATGTTGCCATTAACATAAAAAAGAAGTTGATCTTTTTTTTAAATTGGTACATAGTTTATGTAATATGTGTATATAATAGCGTCTTAATATGTATATTATGTGTAACTGTATCTAAAATTAATTTGCATTGTAATTTAAAAATGTACAGGTTTTTATTTTTTTCTCAATAACTTATCGATTATTTGTGTTTAGCTTTGTGAATCGTTAATCGCCATTTGATAAATCGATTTTACTTTGTCCATCTCTAGACACGCCAAACCATAGAACGCTAGTATATTCTATAGTCTTTGCGTTATAGCATGGTGCAGGTGACAGTTCACGCCTATGAAGTTTCGTATTTTTTTAGGTAAACTGTCATACAGATACTGTTGTACTTCATGGATGGGTACCGCCCACTTACGACAGTGATGTGCCACGCTAAACTATGCCATGCAATAACGAACAACCACAGACTATCAAAAATCGGTTTTGAAATAAATCGAATATATAAAAATCACGTAAATATGTATTGGAATTGGAACTAATTGTTCAACAAATTCTGATTTACTATAACTCTATAATACTTATCGATGTTCTTTTCTACTCATATCTGTTCACAACCAAAATCACCGACAACAGATAATTATCAAATGTTTATTAATTAACAGGTTTCCAACTGAACCTAGACTAAAATTATGGCAATAAACACAAAAATTGTGAATTGGCATCGGAAACAAATTGATTATCTTTGTTCTAAGCACTTTACAGACGACTGTTTTATTGGATATGAGAATCGCACCAGTTTGAAAAAGTGCAGTATATCCACAATATTTTCTGGTAGTACCAGTAAGTATAAAAGTATTAGATTATTATTTCGAATGTTTTTTATTTTTTCTCTCCTTATTTTCCCCCAGACTCAAGGGCCATAACCAAGTGTAGAAAGGTCGCCTGATGATGACTTTGTGTTTACAAGACGTAAGTTTGTTAAATCTGTATAATTATTATGACCAATTTATTGTATCAAGGGAATAAATTTATATTGGAACTGCAAAATTATTAATGTCCTTAGTGAGTTTGCGTGAGTTTAGGTGAGAAATAACTCCTCCCTGAACGAGTTCCCGCCTTGTCGTGGCGGTGGGAGGGGGGGGGGGGGTTAGTAGCAGTGGCTAAGTAACCCATGGTAAACGTAGGGCGACTCACATGGCTGAGTGGGCTTGTCGGGCCCTTGGATGTGTGTTAGTGAGCTGCGGCTAGAGGAGAGTCCTCTCTCTATATCGCTGCAGCCGAGGTGGAGTCGCAAGGGAAGAGGATTGTTGGTATGGTAATACGCCACTCGACTATCCTCCGCGACTTTGGCGGGACTGTACCATTTAGTGCTTCCGAGTGCTCGTTTTATCTTGGCTCCATGGCCTCCACATATCGGGCTCGGGATGTCGGGGAGGTAAGTCCTCAACCAAGAAGGGGTCCTCGTTAGTGGGGCCGCGGATGTGCTTGAAAGCGTTTCCGTGGCCCTGTCAATGTGTGGTGAAGGTGGAAAATCATGGGGTTTTAGTAGGTGCAAGTCCGACATAATCCGTTCTTGCCCCCGCAATGCAGGTATGCGTAGGAATTTTCTCATTTGAAACCCGAAACAAAATCCGTTCTGTAGTTACGAATAAAAACGTAGATAGATCAACGTAGCGTCGATTCTTGTTTTATATGAGGTATAAAGCTTGCGTCTAAGACCTAGGTATTAATTGACACATTTATTTATTGTATGGCATTATATTAATATGATACATAAATACTCGTAGAATGGACGTTACGGGTAGGCCTGGGTATAGAATTCTTATCGATATATTTTTTCACACTGTCTTATCTCTATTATTAGTTCCGTGGACGTTCACTTCTGCTGTCAGCGCCAAAATGGCGAAAATCAAATGGCCTCACTATGTCACGGTGTCAGTGTATCAATCCCCTTTGGTAACATTCGTTCACTGGTACGTAGACACTTCACTAATCAACACGCTCAGCTTTGGAAAAATCTAATAGACTGTAGACAAGCTAGGGAAGCCCTGCCTGAAATAAACAATCGCTTAACCAAAGTTCTAATTAGACTGAACAAGCCGCAGATCAGTATAGTAACAAGAGCTATCACAGGACACGGCATCTTTAACAAACATTTATTTACCATAGGTGTTACAGATAGTCCCCTGTGCAGGGCATGTATGGGGAAGGAAGAAACGGCGGCCCACGTGTAGCTGAAATGTCCGGAGGTCGCTACATACAGGGCTAAACATCTCGGCACACCGGGACCACTGCCTGAAGTTGCACGCAACATCAAAGGACTATTAATTATATTATTCCTGTCCACACGCAAAATACGCGCTTAGACGTGGAGTTGCGGAAAACAGCCCATCGTAAACTAAACTAAACTAAACTAAACGCTGCGTTTAAATTCAAATTTCTTTAAGCTTATGAACTGTAACATGTGACACCAAATAAATAAAAAAAACACTCGACCTTTTGAGTACGCGGTTCGCATCCTGCCATTAGGCTACTGTCGTTTTAAATAGATACACTATATAAAGCGCAAGTCCGACCGTGCATATTTCCGTCATATTTGGCCTGGTGCTACTGGCTTTGGAATCAATGGAAAGGCATGCTACGAGGCTTATTGGTGACATTAATATGATTAGAACCAACCTTGCCAGCCTCGAGCATTTCGGATAGTGTGCATAGGAATTGCATAATTCCACCCCCTCCATTCCATCATCAGATCACCAGACACTCGGCTGATCTCTACCCCTTTGTTACCGACATACCACGCATTTGAACCAAAGGGTTGGTTCTTCGTTCATAATACATACAGTAAACGAGTGGAATAATTTGCCATCATCTATCTCTCCATCCGAATATAATGTGGGTGTCTTCAAGGCAAGAGTGAATAGGCTTTTGCTAAGCTAAGTCAGTGCGCTTTACTATTTTCGGCTGTATCAAGACTTACCATCAGTTGGGATAGTAGTCAAGTACTAGTTTATAATAGCGAAAAAAAAACTGGACACGGATACGTTCTTTTTAGGTTATTTCAGATGTTTTTTGATAAAATTGATTTGAAAGTACCAAGTACTGCCTGTAGAGTAGAATTTACGTAGATTAATACGAATTAAAAGTATCTGATAATTCAAACTAAAAAAAAAAACGTAAATATTTATGTACTGGTTGATCAACAAGTTTTTAGTTACTCAATGAAACTCTAGGATAAGTAATAAGTATATGTAAATTGTATTTATTTCTCAACGAAATTGCCTTTTAAGCTAATACCCCTTGAATAGCGTTTTGCAAGTTGGTTAATTCCCTTGGAAAAAAAAGCTTGATTATGGAACTCGAAAAAAGCCTCTACAGCACACATCAACTCATCGTTGCCGTCGAATTTAATACCATGGATGTGCTTTTTCTGGTGAGTAAAAGGTGAAAATCACTCGGAGCTAGGTCCAGTGAACATGGTTGATGCTGAGACAACTGAAATCCAGCAGTTTGGATGGCGCTGCTATCCAAACTGCTGGACAACAATTTTCCTTCATGTTTATTCTTTAGTTCTTCGATTTTTGATTAATGATCCGTAATAATCTCCGGTTATTGCCTCTCCTTTAGTTAAATAGTCGATCATTATTATTACCTTCCGCATCTCAGAAGAGAGATGCCTAGCACAACTTGTCTATCTCTTCTTCTAGCTTCAGAATCTTCTCATCAGTCCTCAGAGTGAGTGCGTTAAATGTTGTAAGGTCAAGTCGTTGAAGGTGCCAACTAAACCTCCGCCGGAGATTCCAAGTACACCATGCCTCACCGTTACCATGGTTGCCGCCGAAGTCAGAAAACAGATTTATTAGCAAGTATAAGTATTATGTTATTTTACAAGCCAGAAATAGCGGAGTCGCTAGGGAATGCGGGCTTTTTTTGAGTATTTTCTTATAGATGGATCTTATAGATGGATGTTTGTTTTAGTAACCATGCTTGGCAGGCTGGTTGGCAACCGTAATTTTGATTATGCAGTAGTTATCGGGAAGATGCTGTTACCCATCTCCTGACTTTATTTCCCTGTGTCCTCCTTATGACACCCACGGGATAGACATTAATAGATGCTACTCAGGCAGATCCCAGGCGGATCGCTAGTTATAAATTATTGTAATATATACACAATGATAACACTAATAGTTAAGTATTTGTTGCAGTGATTAATAGGTATCCCGCACAAAATACCTAAAAAGGTCGTGTTTAAGCCTTCAACGGTATTGAATGATTCTGTCGACGCGGGCGTTGGTAAATTGACACCATATCTATGTAATGAGGCCGAGTTGGCAATTTGCACGAATCGGCCCACTACACTTTATGACTATTATACATAATTCAATGTATAATTAGCATCCTCATTTGAACTAACATTTTTTTTTATTTTGTATTAAAATAAACAATTTCCTTGTTCTGTCTGTGTTAAAACAAATATCTAGAAATCGTTCCAAAAACAAAAGCCTAAAATCATAAAAATTTAATACGTCTGTTAAGAATTATTCATTCATGATGCAGGCGTGTTGGCAACCGCATTTTTCTATTTTTCAGTTGTTATTAGGAGGACGCTCTTGCCCATCTCCTGGTTTGTTTCTCTCTGTCACCTCTTACTACACCTAAGGTAATAATACTATACGCGGCAGTGAATATTGTAACACCGCCACTACACAAGAAACAAGAAAATCTAGTCGTTACGTTTAGTAGTGGTGCAATGCAGAGCACATTTGTGTACGCTTCCACTTTTCACTGCCAGCTTACATCTATCACAGAGTCTTTGTCTTCGACGGTGCGTTACATTTGTGCCGTCCGCGTCGAGTCAATTATGTTAAAATCTGATATTGCACGATTTAGTCCAAACATCCAACTCCATTTTCATTTAGAAAACTGAGTGGCAAACAAGCTTACACACCACCTGATAGTAAGTGGTTGCTGCAGCCAAACAAAGAAGGCTACCGATGCGTTGTCATCTCTAAGGATTGAAATGGAATGCCTCACATACTGTAATTACAGTGGTTTTCTATACTCTTCAGAGCGGAACTCAGAAGTGCAAGCATCGCTATTTGGCGCCAGAAATAGATAAGAGAGTGATACCTACCCAGACATACTTCTAGGGAGAAAAGAAGTCCTACCACCTACAACCAAATTTATAGGTATACAAATATTTTGCCATTTTGTATTTATTAAATACCTTTTAGGGATGCAGATCTTTATAATATATTATATGTACATTCACGTCAGTTTATACTAAATCTATAGTATACTAGCTGACCCGTGCCCACTTTGATGGGCGTCAAACATGTGATGAAATTATCTTGTGTGGTTCTTAGTACTGAGTGTTTACGATTTATTTTCGGAATTGATTGACAAATATTGTTATTTCACATTAAAAAATATTATTAATCACAATCAAATAAAGCCTATGTCACTCAGGAATAATGTAGGTTTCTACTGGTGAAAGATTTTTTTTAAATCGGTTCAGTAGTTCCAGAGATTACTTCCTACAAACAAACTCACAAACTTACAAACTTTACCTTTTTATAATATTAGTATAGAAGTATAGATATCTTAAAGCTAAAGTACGTAAATCAGTTATAGTGCAGATTAACTAGTTAATCTGTTGATTACCTGGCTGAATCCGTTAAAATGCGAAAAATTATTCAATACTTACTTTAACTAGTTAATCTGCAGACTTCCTAGGTATTCTAGGGACTAACAGTAGGATATCAGTAGGTAAAGCCGCGTACATTATAATTATATAAAATGTAATATTGAAAGAATTGAACTTTTCAATTTCAAAAATTCAAAGTATTTGTCAAAAGTAGTTTTGTCTAACATTCTGGGTCAAAACCACTTTTAACCACTTTTATACTTAAAAAAAAAACCGTCCGACGGTAAAAGACAACAATCATTCGAAAAATATAGTAATTAAAGTTATAAATTTGCAATACAATCAGCTCTCTGTCTTCCGCGATTTAACGGTGTAGCATCCGTTGATATGCAGAGTAACTAGGTAAAGTGCAGATATTTGCTACTTTAATTAATATTTCGCACATTAACGGATTGCAACCGATAATCTGCAGATTATCTGGCTAATGCGCAGATTAACGCATTCCGCATTCTAACGGTAGGTAATAATAAGAATAATAATAAAATAGTGCCCGAGTGTATGCGCAAGCACAGGTGCACTCTTTATTCCTTTCCTCTCATAGTCCGATGGGACGGTTATCCGACACGAGAGCTCAGATGCAGGACCAACAGCATTACGTGCTTTCTGAGGCACGGGGATGAAACAACGCCAACTTCCCGACTTCGGGCTGCTACTGAGAATTTCTCGACAGAAAACCCAGTAACAAATTTTGGCCCGACCCAGGATTCGAACTCGGGACCTCATGATCAGCAATCGCTTTTCCGACGAACGAGGCAGTCTAAGGTAGTGGCCTAGTGGCGTCATGTGCGTGTCGCAAGAGGGCGACAATAGAAAATGTCAGAAACATTTCACAGCCTCCCGTTGATGTTAACAATATCGTATAATTTGTGAGATGTAACATATAGCTCAAAGCCCAGCAGTGGGTTGGCACAAAACCATAAGGAAGAAGAAGAAACTAAATTTTATTATTTATCATACGCTCGGTGGAGAAGGAAAAAATCGTTAGGAATCCTGCATGTCTCAGAAAAAAAATTCGAAGACATGTGAAGTCCACCAACACGCACTGGTGCAGCGTGGCGGACATTTTCTTATCCAATACCCTCTCAGGAATAAGAGGAGGCCCATGCCCAGGAGTAGGACGTATAGAAACTGTAACTTTACTTTACCTTTGATTCCGGCACATTTCTTTTATGTCTTCTAAAATCGAATTAAAAAAATGTAACGCAGGCGGTAAATTACATTAACTTTATTACAACAAATTTTCTTCCCTGAAGACTAATTTGTTTTTATATGGAATTCAATTTGCGCAATGTTGCATTAAAAGCATTATATCAAAATTGCCCGGTAGCGAGACTGCTACCGGGCACTGACAAGGTGACTAAGCGGAACATAGGAAATAGTCGGGTAGCCACCGTAAGACAAGACCGATTATTCCAAATTACGGCGAGAAAACAACCTAACGATGTTCTCAGACTTTTCTATACAATCGCCTCCTTTAGCAGAAAATAATTCCAACGCCCCCTAGTCCATATTAGGTAATTTTTTATGAAAAACTAAAATATTATTGCATATAACCTGCACCTCATTTATATGTTTATTTGTCTATTAAAATCATTAACCATAAATCAATAAAACGACAACAGAATCTCTTAAAGTTAAAGTTGCAACCTATATACGTCCCACTGCTGGACTGGACCTAAAAACTCTCTCATTTCTGAGAGAGTTTTTAGGGCAAGGAAATATCCGCCGCGCTACCCCAATGAGTGTTGGCTAACTTCACATATCTTCGAAATATATATTTTCTTCTTATTTCTCAGTTTCCTCACGATGTTTTCCTTCACCGCCGATTACTTGGTAAAGGAAACCCGAATCTCTTAACTTCATCATCATCATCATTACATCCCTTCACAAGTCCACTGCTGAACATAGGCCTCCCCAGGAATGCCACAAAGCACGGTCCTGAGCCACCTGCATCCATCGACTTCCTGCATGTCTTACCAGGTCGTCACTCCATCTAGTGGGGGGCCGCCCTACACTTCGCCTACCGGTACGAGGCTGCCACTCGCGAACCTATATGGCCGGCCCATTGCCACTTCAGCTTACTAATCCGTTGGGCTATGTCGGTTACTCTGGTTCTACTGCGGATATCCTCATTTCTAAGTTTATCACGCAGAGAAACCCCGAGCATAGCCCTCTCCATAGCTCGCTGAGCGACCTTGAGCGTCCTCATACGGCCAGCAGTGAAGAACCACGTCTCAGATCCATAAGTCATCACTGGCAACACGCACTGGTTGTACAATCTCGTTTTCAGGTTTTGAGGTATACCTGACGAGAAGATGTGTCGTAATTTCCCGAACGCTGCCCAGCCGAGTTGAATCCGTCGATTGACCTCTCGGTCGAAGTTGGACTTACCTAGTCGGATTATTTGTCTCAGGTAAACATTCTCGTCAACAACTTCGAGCTTAGTGCTCCCAACAACTAACGGCATAGGTATGACATGGACATTAAACATGATCTTTGTTTTGTCCATGTTCATCTTAAGACCTATCCGTTGGGAGACACTATTGAGGTCATTGAGCATAGTGCTTAGGTCCTCCAGCGATTTTGCCATAAGGACTATATCGTCGGCAAATCGAAGGTGAGTGATGTACTCGCCATTGATGTTAATACCGTATCCTTTCCAGTCCAGTAGCTCGAAAACGTCTTCCAATGCAGCGGTGAAGAGTTTCGGGGATATAACGTTACCATGTCTTACAACTCTCTGCATTTGGATAGGTTTCGTACTATGATTCTGTACTCGGACAGCCATCGTAGCCCTACTGTACAAACACTTCAGCACTTCGTTATACTGACAGTCAACTTGGCACCGCTGAAGGGACTGTAGCACCGCCCAAGTTTCGACGGAATCAAATGCTTTCTCATAGTCCACATACGCAGGCAAAGTGGCAGATTGTACTCTTCTGTCTTCTGTACAATTTGCCGAAGGGTGTGTATGTGATCTATGGTACTAAAGCCTCTTCGGAAACCGGCTTCTTCAGGAGGCTGGAAGTTGTCGAGTCTGCGTGCGAGACGATTCGCAATGACTCTCGAAAACAGCACGTAGACGCGGCTTAGAAGGAAAATCGGTCTGTAGTTCTTCAAGAGAGCGTTGTCGCCTTTCTTGAAGAACAAGACCACCACACTTCTGCGCCACGCCTCCGGAGTAGTCCCCACCATGCAGGACGGAACTAAAGAGCTTCTGAAGGACTTCAAGTACCGGTGTTGCACCCGCTTTCAGAAGCTCCGCTGTAATTCCATCCTCACCTGGGGCCTTGCCGTTTTAAGGTGCTGGAGAGCCATTCTAATCTCGCTCAGATTGACGTCCGGAATATCATCGGAATAGTGTCGGATAAGACTCGCTCTTGGATCATTACTCACACTTGCGTGTGGCTTTAACGATGACGTGTACAGCTGCCCATAGAACCTCTCAATCTCACTCAAAATTTCAGGTGTCCCGGAAACGATGCTGCCACACTCGGTCTTCAGCTTTGACAGTGGGCTCTTTATGGCAGACTAATCTCTGGCAAAGACTTTGGAGCCTTGGTTCCGCTCGATCGCTTCTTTAATACAAGCTATATTGAAGTTGCGTAAGTCCCGCCGCATGCATTTGGAGATCTGTCTGTTCAGTTACCTGTATGTTGTCAAATCTGTTGAATACTGCAGCTTCATTTCCCGTCTAACAGCCATGAGATTAAGGGTGTGATCGGAGAGTTTTTGTGTTCTCCTGCGGCGGGTCTCGCAGAACTTAGCTCCGATCGCATGTACAGTTTCCACGAGCTTATCATTCACATCGTCCACTTCATTGCAGTCTGCACTGAAAACGATTTTGTAACTCGAGCTGAAAGGCTTCGGGACTTTGGATTACAGCACAAGGGGGACGGAGCGTTGACTTCATTAGACGAGACCTCTCCGACTTAACGTTTAGGTTCAGAGTGCCTTTAAGCATTCGTGATCGCTACCAGTTTTCGCGATCACTGAGACATCACTGAACAGTTGTCGTCTGGTCGTCATAATCTCATTTTTTGTCGAACCGTCGGGGCTCGACCAGGTCCACTTCCTGTGGGGCCGCTTCTGGAAGAAAGAGTTCATCATAAAGGATCCCTCTTTCTCCATGAAGTCGGCTAGCTGCTGGCACCTGGGGTTCCGTTTTCCCTACCTTCAGATCACCGTTCTCTCTTGTGCCTAGTTTTGAATTGAAGTCTCCCATTAACACCGTATAGTGGGTTTTGGAGGAATGCATGGCTTTAGAGATATCCTCATAGATTTCCTCCACCTCATCATCGGGATGTGCCGAACGAACGATGGTGCGTAAACCTGTATGACCTTCAACGAATACCGTTTGGTGATTCTGAGTATAAGGTACGCAACCCTCGTCGACACACTCACAATCTTTACAACGTTGTTAACGAGAGACTTGTGGACAATAAATCCGACATCTCCTTGGGACAGATGGTCGCCCTCCCGGTGATAGAACAAGTTGCTGGATTCGAGGATTACCGTGTCCTCCCCCTCTTTTTGGACCTCGGCTAATCCTATAATATGCCAGCGTAACTTTTTTATCTCTTCTTCCAGCTCCATGATCTTCTCGTCAGTCCTCAGGGTGCGTGCGTTTTATGTTGCCAGGTCGAGTCGTTTTAGGTGGCAACTGAACCTTCACCGGAGATTATTAGCACCCCCTGCTCCGCTGTTACCATGGTCGTCACAGTTGCTAGGAATAGCAGGAGCGCCGGGGACTGGGGGCCTTCTCTTCGTAACTTTCAGCATGGGGGATAAATGCCATAGTTGCCACGCTTGGCGAGCGGGTTGGCAACCACAGTTTTTATTGTAATATTGCTGTTATCAGGAAGATGCTGCTGCCCATCTCCTGCTTTTTTCCCAATGTCGCCTCTTACGATACCCACGGGAAGATATGGAGTAGTGATATTCTTAACCGCCACTACACGGCGAATCTCTTAACTTAAACAAATTAAAATACCCATTTCTAATCTCTACTTTTAATTCACATAGCGACGGTCCTACGGACCAAGGAGTATAATAAGTATATATATAGGACTATGGACCACCTCACGGACTTTAGTTGTATGTGATAGGTGCGATCGTGAATTGATTGGTCGTAGTCCTCTCCAATGGGGTCATGTCGAAGGTTCGGTGAAAACTCTCGAATATTGCGGCACGACCTCATCATCGTGTAGTTGATGTTTGTGACGGTCATAACGACCAACCTAATCAGTCTGTCAATTAAATGTTAAGGAAAGGAAGTATCAGTATGTCAAATAATAGAAATGGAAGAAAATTATGAAAATAAATTTATGACTGAGTTTGGTTGCATTGTTTTATGAAAGAGCGAATCTCTTTTATAACTTAACATAACATTAACATATTAACTTTCACGCCTGTCACCCATAGGGGCAGGCAGAAACTACGGACTTCCGTTTGGCGCGGTCTTAATAAAATTTCCCCTATGAGGCAATCTCTGGTGGAGACCAATGTTTGATAGGCTGTTATAAATGAATGATGAATGATGGTACAAAAAAAATATTTATAGTCTTATTTGGATAACTAAAATATCATTAGATTGTGTTTTTGTGTTTATAATCAATTTATTTTTAAATGTTAGTCAATGAATAAAAAATCAACGGCTGTCTTTTGTCACGCTTAAATATAGTTCCAAAGCGGAAAATAATGTTTTCAGTAATTTAATATTTGTTTGATTTTTCCTCATTATTTAATGAATAAGTAAAGAATATGCACACAAATGTATATTATATTCACTACACACTTTTAGAATAGAAGGCCAATGTAACAAGCTTTAATGTGACTAGATTCATGAAATTTCCCCTGGGCATACCTGTATGGATTAGCATATAAGCAATATTATCTTCACATGCTTAAATTAATAAAATAAATGTTGTTTTTATGTTCTTTTGTGTTTAGGGTAGTATATGACAATTAAGATTTATTATGACAATTAAGATATATTTTACGGTTCTATTTTTATCAGCCTTTTTTTAATCTACCGCTTGTATGCCTTTTTAAAAATGGGCCAATGTATATTGAATTTTATTTCCATACTTGCCACGGTTATCGCATAGAATAGGTTTGATACCTTTATACCCGTGGGTATATCGTGTGAGCGTAGTATAATAGGTATCGCGCCCCAACTTTACTCTGTGAAATTGGGGTTCAGTGGTTTTTAATAGATATTCCACTATCGATCGATCGTCAGAGAGACGTTTTTCAGTGAACAGGACCCTCCGCGAGTGGATATATGATTAGCGCTGTGAAAAAAATTGGCATGTAGCTTAGGTATATCATATTTAAATTCGTAATTCGTTATTTTGAATAACATATATTAAAGTCGACAACAGTGACTCTATTGTCGACTTTAATATATGTTATTATTAAAGTCGACAACAGAGATATGAGTCATCTCTGACTTTACTTAAAAGCCAAAATAATTCTAATTCTATAACATAAAAGTATCTATTCTAAAACTTTGCTACACAAAAAATTTACAATTAACGTAATTAATTCTCAACTCCTCATCCTTGATATAAGAAAAAAGCCCCAGCTTTAAAATATTATTCTTCATTATTATCAAATGTTCACTGCTGAACATAGGCCTCCCCCATATATTGCCTCATAAAGTTCAATTTAAGGCTAGCAACCGCAGTTTTTAATTATTTTCGGTGGTTATCAGTTGCATCAGTTTCCCTCTACCGCCCCTTACGACACCCACGAGATGAAATGGGCTAATGGATATACTTACGCCGCCACTACACAACGATAAGCACATCTTTAATAATAGGTCTTTACCTATGAAATTGCCGTGCTGCAGTACTGGCCATTTTAAATCAAAAATTTTTTTTATAGGATAGGGTGACAAACGAGCACACAGTCCACCTGATGGTAAGTGGTTGCTGTGACCCATAGACATCTACATCTATCTTCAATAAAGAATCAAAATGCAGATGCGTTGCCACCCGTGAGGACTAAGATGGAATGCCTCTTTTCCATAAAAAGGGTCTTTTTGTTTGGCTAAGAATTCTAATCTCAAATTAATTTTATTTTAAAACATGGAATTCTTTTTTCAAAATTTGTCATTTATTTATTGATTAGCGTTATGTTTTCATCGCATTTGAAACTTCTTCGTCATCATGGATACGTTAAAAATTCGAGCAATTATGGAATATGAGTACCTACTGGCATGGCAGCAACGCGGCATAAGCGGCATACAACATCAAAGACGTTTGCGGAGCGAATACTAACGCACCACCTGTTATTGGTTTGACCGCTTCCGTTCTGGAAATTTCGACCTGAAAAATGAATACCGTGGTCGTTCGAAAACTTTGGTCGACAATGACGAATTATAGGTGATGTAGAAGCTGATGAATCAATCTACGGCTGAATTAGCATCAGCTTTCGACGTTAGAATCAAAACAATATTGGTCCATTTGCGTCAAATTGGCAAGGTACAAAAGCTTGACAAATGGGTGCCCCACGAACTAAATGATCTTTAGCGCGAAACACGCGTTGTGACGTGCCTTGCACTGCTCAACAGGCACACAAACGAACGAATTTTGAACCTCATTGTTACCTGCAACTAGAATGGATTCTGTTTGAGAATCGCAAGCGTTCAGGAAGTTGGTTGGATCCTGGTTCAGCATCTAAACAGTGCCCTAAACGAAAACTTACCCCTAGAAAAGTGATGGTCACTATTTGGTGGCCTAGCGTCGGTGTGATTCATCACAGCCTCTTACCAAACGGGATGAGCATTACTGCAGATGTGTACTGTGAAGAACTGAACACAATGATGGAGAAGCTCGCACTTATAAAACCACCTTTGGTCAATCTCTTGTCCCTGCTGCTCCTGCACGACAACGCGCGACCTCATACTGCACAACAGGCGATCTCCAAGTTACAAGAGCTGGGGTTGGAAGCTCTCCGTCATCCGCCGTACTCACCAGACCTTGCGCTTACAGATTTCTACTTTTTCCAGAATTTGGATAACTTTTTGGCGGGAAAAAAATGCAATACCCAAGAGGCAGTACAAAAGGCCTTTGAAGAATTTGTTGCCTCCCGTCCAGCTGATTTCTTGCAGAAGGACATCAATAAACTGCCACTTCGTTGGCAAAGATGCAGCGATTGCATGGATTACTTTGATTGACAGAAATAAAAAAAATTGAAAAAAAATTAAGTTAACTTATTTCATAACAAACGGAAATTTCATAGGTAAATACCTAATATTATATAGTTAGTTAGTATCCACCAAGGTCGTTAAAAATATGAAATTTGAGTCAATATCACAAAACAAAATTGAACGTATAATTAACATCTGTTCAAAATTTGCTAATAAAAGTAGTCAGTGTTGCGGATAAATTTAAATTATTTGTCGGTAATAAGCAACCAGTATTCATGAATATATCCTACATAAATAAGAGAGATTATTGTTGAAGTATTGATTTTATTACTCTCTCGTTTTATATCAGCGGAGAGAAAAGGCAATAATAAAAGATTTTATTAAGCCGTCCCCCACTGCTGTGCAATAAAATTCCCTAACACAATGCCTATCGTAAATTGTTTTAATGCCCAGAAGGAAACCTACACCGTCCATCTTTAATGCGTCATTAACCGATAAAGAAAGCACGCGGCCATATGGTGCAGTATACACAAAACAATAAAAAGACCAATACTAAGTGAGTAGTTCTATTTTATAACAATAAAAGTTTAATGCTTAATATGTCAATTGATGCTAATTAAAAAAGAACTAGAAAATTTGATGCATTAATTTTTCTCCAACGCTACATTTTGTTGGAGTTCGGTTTATTAAGCACGCGTTCTATTTTATGAATAATGAGAAAGTAATTCTATATTTTTTGTAGATATTTTTTATTTAGTAAGCGGCCAGGATAAGGGGAGTAAAAGAGGTAGAGTTAAGGCAACACTACCGACAAGAGAGAGATAGGCAATATTGTATACTTCTCTTATAGATTTGCCGAAAGCTGTACGATATGATGTGCTCAGTGCTCTCTTCAGCTTCAGTTTTCACAGAGCGGTTCCGGTCAGTGGACGTTCCGTTAATGTCGGCATTCTAAATTTTCCGATGATTTTCATTTATGATTTTATTCAAAAGGAAAGTTACTGGCAATTTGGAGTTTCTGTGAGATTCAATTTCTAGTTATTTTCGTTCTTTTATAAATGTGTGTAAAATATCTGTAAATATATTTAGTACAATAAATGAAACTATGTTTGGAAATTGAATTGTATGTAAATATAAAATTTCAATTAGGCGAAACAAGTTAACCGGACGTTTATTTGAGTGTTGGTGTTTGTGAATATCATAAGTATTTTATTGTGCTAATTCAAAACTTAGTGAATATAAATAAACAACAATTTTGTGTGCAGAATATGATACAAGTTGAATGTTCCGAAGTTTTATTTTGAATTCCTAAAACTTGGTAAGTGTAACCGTTTTGAAGTTAAACCTTTTGAAAATTATATTTTGCTTTGATTTTGAATTTGAACAATCTAGATCGTATAAAGTTAACTTTTGAATTTTATGAAGAGTAATTATAGTTACGTTATGTATCTGATACGTAAAAATAAAATAAAAAGTAAAGTTACAGTATTTATACATCCCGCAGCTGGGCACAGATCTCTCATGTCCGTTATTATAACATTTAATCCACAGCGCTGCTCCAGTCCATGTCCTCAAAATAATTTCATCCTTAGACGAGCAGATTCCTTACAATGTTTTCTTCACCGCCGAGCATGTAGTAAATCAGTTATAGCTACCTACTTAAAATTGCAATTAACGATTTATTTAGTGCTGGCGGGGATCGAACCCGGGTTTATTGCTTATTGTATAATTTACGTCGAGCGCTTAGCTATTACGGTTTTCACGTATATATTTACGAAAATGATATTAATATTAATACGTTTGGGGTGTAGAGGGTATATCGTCGTATTTCAAACCCGTCAAAGGTTTTGGTGAAAAATTATTAAATGCACTTATTAACAATATTCACACGACAGTACCCGTGCACCTACCGGCTTCACCAACCAATGGGTGCATAAGGAATTCCTGTTTAAACATGCAGGC
This sequence comes from Parnassius orleans, assembly GCA_029286625.1. Lineage (NCBI taxonomy): Eukaryota > Metazoa > Arthropoda > Insecta > Lepidoptera > Papilionidae > Parnassius > Parnassius orleans. The sequence goes on along the minus strand of JAGSMP010000263.1, from coordinate 884,280 downwards.
ACTCTGTCAAAAATACTAATCAAGAAATATCAGCGACAGTAGGTTAAGGTGCGGTCGTAGGTACCCCAAATTCGCGGACATTTATAAGTAATAAATTAATAATGCAGTTACATAGTCACAAAGCGTAATACAATGGGTACACGGTTAACAGGAATTCACCCTGCACCCACAGATGGGTGGAGCCGGTGGATACACGGATCGATTTTTGTATTCACTAAGCCTCATGTAGTTTAAAAAACCCGTTTCGCATTATTTCAACTAGTTACAAAATTATTTAAATTGTATGACATAGGTAAGTACTTAGCTTTTATTTATTAAATGACTTCTTAAAACTCGAGGAAGAAAAAATAATTTTCAGTTTTTTGTTCCTACGGAAAAGTTGGATATTTTTTGTATATCGGGTTTTGTAGGCGCAGCGACGTCGATCACTCTTGCAAGCGTTGCTGACTGACGGATGAGACCATTTTGACGGATTGGTGTCGGATAATAATCTATCTAAAAATACAGAAACCAAAATTATAAGTTTCATCATTCACAATTAAATATTACAGAATGTAGTGATTATGAATGTATTTACAAAGTGTTGATTGAAAGGGTTGTGAATGAAACAGACGAAAAAGTATGGGATGCACAAGCGGGATTTAGAAAGGGAATGGGATGTATGGATCAGGTCTTTTCCTTGCGGTGCATAGCCGAAAAGTGTTTGGCTAAAAACAAGACGGTCTATTGCGCATTCGTGGATCTAGAAAAGGCCTATGATAGAATAATGAGGAATGAATTGTGGTCAGCACTGTCCGTGAACCGTGTGAGCAGTATCTTCATACGAGCACTGCAATCTCTTTATAGGGATTCTAGTGCTTGTGTAAGGATAAACGGGGCATACACTGAATGGTTTAATATCGAAAAGGTGTTAGACAGGGATCTGTAGCGTCACCGTGGCTGTTTAATATGTTCATGGACAATTGCTTGACAGATTTAAAAGAGAATGAAAGTGGGTTGAGAATGAATGAGTTACTCGTCAAATGTTTTCTCTATGCTGATGACCAAGTATTACTTGCGTCTTCGGCCGAGTTACAGGAGATGGTAACTGCTATGAGTGGAGCTTTTGTTAGAAAGGAATGAAGATGAATGTAAAGAAGACGAAAGTGATGGTGTTTGAAAGAGATGAGGCAGTGACAGACTGCAATATCGTGATTGGAGATGAACAAATTGAACAGGTGAAGGAGTTTGTGTATCTGGGTTCAAAGTTTACAAGAGATGGAAAGTGTGAGAGTGATATCGAAAGAAGAGTGAATGCAGGAAACATGGTGAATGGAGCTTTGCACTCCTTTATGAGCAGTCGGAAGTTGTCTAACAAGGCTCGTTTGGCTGTGCATGAGGGGGTGTTGGTTCCGACACTCATGTACGGAAGTGAAAGTTGGCATATAGGTATAGGTATGGCAGAAGAAACATGAAAGCAGAATAAATGCAGTTGAGATGAGAGCGTTAAGAAGTATGATAGGAGTTAAATTGAGTGACAGGATAAGAAATAGTGAAGTAAGGAAACTTTGTGGTTTGAAAGAAGATGTAGTGACAAAAATTGAGAAAGGTATGCTGAGATGGTTTGGCCATGTCGAGAGAATGAATGAAGAACGATTGACGAAAAAAGTGTATAAGGCGAGTGTGAATGAAAGTGTTGGAAGGGGTAGACCTAGGAGGACGTTTCTCGACCAAATCAGGGACGTCTTGAAAAAAGGCCAGGTCAAGAGTACCCTAAACCGAAGAGCATGTATGAAGGGAATAATGAAAGTGGACGAAGCGAAACAAGTATGTAAGGATCGTAACAAGTGGAAAGAAGTGGTCTCTGCCTACCCCTACGGGAAAGAGGCGTGATTATATGTATGTATGTAAGTAAGCGGTTACCAGTGCAAGTGTATCGGCTCTGCCTTCACAATCTGCCTGCTCCTCCTTCTCCTTCTCAATCAATTTTTTTTAACAATAATCTAGATATCAGTTTTAATAATAATATAATCAAATTAATTTTAAAAGTCATTTTCTAGAAAATGGTTTTAGAAAATGATTTTTAAAATCTTCCAAATCTTCCAATGCAGTACGCATTAGTGAAAAGGTTTATATACGTGGTATACTGTGGTAGCCGTGCTTTAGACGATGGTTGTAGCACAAATGGGTTGGCTCGACCGAGAAAGCAAATAGCAGCTCAATGCTGACGTGTTACGTATGGTGAGTTTAGAGAACTGGAGGCCTTTTTTACTTCCAGTAAAAAAGGCCATCTTAGTCCTCATGAGTGACAACGGATTCTGTATTTTGATTCGAAATCGTGGACAGATGTAGATGTCTATGGGCCACAGGCCACATCACCTATTTACCATCAGTTGGACTGTTCGCTTGTCACCTTTATTCTATTAAAAAATCCAGTCCAGCAATAGAATTAAAATGGTTGCTGATGACGAATTCGCTAAATTGTTTGCTCAAATGTTTAAATAGAAATGAGAATTAAATAATATTCAAAGCGATATTGTTATATTTTGTTGAAGGTTAGTAGCGATAACATTAACAAACAGCGAACACACGCTGAGAGTTTCAGCACAGAAACAAGACGTAACTTACATTTTTATTTATTTTCCTCGTGGGATTTGAATAGGGTTGTCTCTAACAGGCGTACCATTCTGAAACCTTCTTTTATAGTAAAAATGTTCGTAGATGATATTTTGTGACAAGCATATCTTAATGCAAACTGCGTTTACATTATTTTAAATATTTATTTACATACGATGCATACGATTAATGTAAATATTTTTTATATACCGTACCGCACCGTACCGTCCACTACCCATATCGTTCCGTGGGTGTCGTAAGAGGCGACAGAGTGGCACAAACCAACAGATGGGCAGCAGTGACTTCCTAATAACAACTGGAAAATAAAAGCTGCGGTTGCCAACCCGCCTGTCATGCGTGACAAGTATGGCAAATAATATGAGGAACCCTATGTTCAGATATGGACTTTGATTGGCTGTAAATAAAATGATTTTTATGAATATAAGTTTTAGTTTTATTAAAATGTTATTACAATAAACTAAAATAAGTCATTACTGTAATGTGAGACTAACGTATTATACGAGTATCTGACATTGGCGTGATATTGGCACACTTCAAACCGAAACACAACAGTGGACGCATTGCTGTTTAGCGGCAGTAATAAAAATAATCGGCCAAGTGCGAGTCGGACTCGCGCATGAAGGGTTCCGTACCATCGTAAAACACGTTTCTAATAGGGGAGCCCCCCTTTCATTTTTAATTTATTTCTATTATTTGTTGTTATAGCGACACATTCTGCGATAATTTCAACTGACTACCTATTACGGATCATAGTAGGTAGTCAGTTGTCCGCTGACTGACGGACGGACGCACGGACAGCGGAGGCTTAGTTATAGGGTCCCGTTGGTTATCCTTTGGTTACTGTGCGATGTTGTTGAACGATGTTTTTATTACGTGAACTTTTAGCAAGCTAATTGGTGATATAATAGTAATCCAAACAGAATTACTTTTATATCACCAATTAGTTTGCTAGGTACACCTAAGACTAGCCAGCTGTAGTGTATCTTCATCCTGACGAAGGACTCAATATTTTCGGAAATTCCCAAAATCAATGTTTTACGCCTTCACTACAGGGCAGTCTTGACATGCTTCGATTTTGTTAAAATTGTTAAAAGCTGTTTTATATGCGTACTAGCGATCCGCCCCGGCTTCGCACGTGTGATTTATGGATCTTGACAACAGCTCCATCTACCGGCTCCAATTGTGAATCTAAACCATCCAGGGACCCACTCAAACACACACAATTTTTTTTAATCAGAATCGGTCGAGCCAATTTTTGTATAAAGCCTTTAATAATATGTAAGCCATAAATTACATTTTAACCGAATCATCGGACTTCTAATTCAAATCGTGGATTGGCGTACGCAATACGGCGTCGTACTATTGACTTTGCTCTACTTTTAACTGTTATTCTCTAGTCTAGTAGAGTTTGAGTATTTACATCTGGTATGCGAGATTGCTAGAGAAAAAAATGGAAGATGTATTTTATTATGCTATTACCACTTGGCTTCATCAACTATGGGGAAGGCCGAGATATTGCAATTAACTGTTTAAAAGGTGTCGTAGAAGAAGAAAAAAGACAAATGAGCGTACAATATTGATTGAAAGTGGACACTATGGTCCATGGAATATCTTTCTGATTTATCTTACCAGAGAAAATGTTAATTTCACAGTAAAAATTTCTCCTGTATCGTGGAGTCGTTTTATATACACAAATTACACACGGACAAACACCCAGACTTGGTTTAATGAAACTAATTTTTACGGATTATATCGCGTTTAATGGCAGCACCCATCCATCTGCTTGGGATCCTATAATTAATAAAATTAAATCCAAACCCAAGTATATCACTGCTAGACTTCAAGATACTGTAAGCTCATTCTGCGTAGATCGAACCAAAAATTAATATTAAAAAACTGAAGGTAGCCGGGCTAACTATGACATCGGGACGTCAAACATCTCAGTCCCCCCCGTGACCATGTGTGCTGTAAAGCACCCGAAACGTCGGGAATTAAAAAGTTAAAATTAAACGCGATATAATCCGTAAAAATTAGTTTCATTTAATGTGTAGTCTTCGCGTAAATATAAAAAAAACATTACCCAGACTTGGAACAATTTTTGTAGGCTATAGAATTACATGTCCATAAGTGTACTACCAAACTGTTTTTAAGGTATCTAACCAGTCATGAATTTGTCTTCAAATTACGAATATGTTGACAAAATTACCGTCCATAAATTCAATACACAATCAGAATCAGAATCGGAAAAGTGAAAAGTAAGAAATTTAAGTCGAGCAAGAGTAATATAGCACGATTTATACTTTGTGTGTTCTTTTAAGTATCTCGTGGAAGATTCAATAATTACTAGAGCAAACGGTATCCACAAACGGGTCACGCTTGGGAAGAGTTCTTAGAATAAGTATTATTATATCTGATTAAGGAATTCCTTTAAAATTTAAAGTGCTTTGATTGAAAAACTATAAGAATATTAATTTATCTTTATGCCACTTCTAATACGAGTATGTTAACACCAGTCAAATTCTTACAAATTTATATCTATAAATAATAAATCTGTAGAAAGGTTGTCTACGTAATTCCAATAATTTCTGGAAAAATAAACAAGGTAGCTATTTAAGGTATATTAAAATCAATTTTTTTTCACTTATTATAATCAGAGCTTGACCACAATCATACCTGGTGGTAAGTGGTGATGTAGCTCTAGATGGTAAATCGCACTGTCTTAGCGTAACAAAAGTTTATTCACTCTTGCCTTGAAGACGCATAAATTGTATTCAGACGGAAAGATAGACGCCGGCAAATTATTGCACTCTCTTGCTGTACGCATTACAAAAGACGAAGCAAACCGTTTGGTTCTAATGCGTGAAATATCGACAACAAAGGCGTGAAGATCCGCCGACTGCCTGGTTGTCCGATGGTGGTAAGGAGAGGGAGGAATTAAAGCATGTAATTCCTGCCCGCACTCACCGAAATGCATCCTACAGAATACCGACAAGCTGGCTACTCTGCGCCTGTGCTCGAGGCTGACAAGATTGGTTTCAACCAAATCAAGGTTACCAATAAGCCTCTTGGCACTTTTCTCCACTGAGTCCAACGCTGCTACGTGGCATTTTGCAGCACCAGCCCATATGTGACAGCAGTACTCCATGCACGACCGGATTTGTGTGTGTCAAAAGTGATTAACGGTTCGTGCAAAAACTACTGGATCGATTTTCGTTAAGCCCATCTTAAGCTACCTTTATCCTAGTACGGAGATGGATAAACGTATGTTAAGGTAAATAATATGTTATTGCTTCTTTAGATGCTTATAAACATAATAGCTGCTGATGATTCCATCAGTTTTTAGCAATAGAGCTCTAAATATATAATTTTATTAATAAAGTTTCAAAATATTTCAACGGCTGTGACGTAGTTGGGAACGGCGCTAACAATTTACGTTGTATGATTTAAAAACATGGCTTTCTGTTAAAAATGAAAAAAAAACAACTTTGTTTTTCTTTCAGTAACTAATCTATAATTTTTTAAAGCATAAGGGTGGGCACACAGTCCACCTGATGGTAAGTGAACACTGTGGCCGTTAGACACCTATTATCCTAATTCTCAAATAATATTGAAAATTAAGATGCATTGTCACTCCTGAGGACCAACATAGAATGCCTCGTTACCAGTAAAAAGGGTCTCCGGTTCTCTACACTCACTGTACAAAAAACACAGCAAACAACATTATGTTGCTATTTTACACTGGTATTCTGTGAGAGCGTGGTCTTTTCCGTCAAACCTACCCAGTCGTGCCATAACCATAATATATCTGCAGGGTGATTCTATTACGTTAAAAAAATATAAAGTAATAGAGGCATTTTGTATGTATAATAAATTGTTTTGAAAGTTTTGCCTTTCATTATTTAAATAATTTTAAATCGACGGCTATTTTTTTTTCATGGATCGCTTATCTCAGCTGTCAATGTAAATTTTTCGCATTTATGCTGAAATGCGAAATTAATTTTTATGGTACATGTTCGCGACGTCTTGTTAAGAACCTAGGAAGACCTCGCACCGTGCATGCGCCCGCACATTTGAGACGTTCTATGCCTTGAACGTCCTTTTGACCGCTGCGCTGGCGAGATCCGCGTGAGCTCCGAGGGCGACACTCAATATCGAACACTGGCGCAAACGAACGCGTCCCATACCTTGTATTATCTTTTTGCATCAACATCTTAATTTCTACATATTATGTTAATTGGAATCGAATAAACCTACAAGTACTACAGTCTACTCGTGTATCAATCAACAACAGTACGAATAGGGTCCGTGTATTGGCGGTGTAAGAATATCCACTATCACTTATCATCCCGTAGGTATCGTAAAATGCGACAAAGGGAAATAAAACAGGAGAAAGGCAGATGCATCTTCCAAATAACAACTGAAAATAACAAAATAACTGCGGTTTTCAATCCGCATGTCAAGCGTGGCAACTTTGGCGCATAATATCCATATGAGACAATTTATGGGGATGCTTATGCTTAGCGGAGGGCTCTTGAAGGATTGTGATGAATGAATGAAGAATATTGTTAGTTATGAGAATCATATCTGTTGTTTACCTTGTATGGTATATTATAGTATATATATTGGTGAACTTTACAAGGCAGGCACGTAGAACAGAATCAATTATGCCATGCCTGCTTTAACCTTTCACAAATGATGCATATCAAAGGCCCCTTTCGTATCGGTAACCGCACAAGTTAGCATAGCTAATACTAATTATGAACAGCCTGATACAAGTCCCAATAAGTTTCACCGAACAGCTCCATCTACTAAATAATATTAGCAACACAAATTTAATTATTGTAAAGATGAAATTGGTTGGCAATAAGTCCATGTACTATAACTGTTATATATAATGTTATATAATGATATATAACGTTATAGTAAAACAACAGAAATAGAAAAAAAGAAAATTCCTACATAATAATCACAAGGAATAAAGAGGAGAGTTAGCTACGAGTAGTTTTTAAGTTGTACGGAGATTTATAGAAAACATTTTATTTATTTACTTAATTGATTAATAATTGCATTACATGTGATGTGGCAACTTTAAACATTAACATTACACAATACAAACATACACATGTATCTTTTCAGACATAGAAATATGGAAGAGAGAGAGAGGCAGACATCTAAAGCGTTTTACCTTATAACTATTCCTAGTAGTCTGTATAATCAGCTTTACATATGAAATAAATCCTTCAATAATTTGACAAATATACTACTAAACTTATTTTCTTCTTCTTCATGACTTTGATGAATTTGCTTACGCCGTCACTTATATGAATATAACTTGTATACAAATACATATGTATGGTTAAATGTGGCCTAAATACAGTGCCGGATCAAGTAAGCGCGGGGCCCGTAGCAAATTCTATCGAGGGGCCCTTGATCTGCTATGCTGCTATTATTAAGTATAAAGTGGTAAAAAACAATTCAATACTCAATGCGTTTATTTGCCATCTATAGTATAGGTTACAATTTTGTTGGTGTTTCATAGTACAGTAGATTACTACAGGCCCTGTTATACTCTGACAAATACAAAATGTCAGAGGTGAGATTGTCCTGGCAATTTAGAATGATTTTGATAGGAAACCAACAATTTAAAAGTGACGATACCACACAATTAATTGTAAATCTTTTTTAGTACATATTTCAAAATTTCTATTTATTACAAAGTATATTATATTTTTAGGAATAGCTAATGTTATATTTTATGGCTAATGTGTAGACGTGTGTGGCATAGGTGTAAATTCTGTATATATTTATTTGTTTCTTTTATTACTTTTTACTTTTACTAAGTAACTTTTCTAGATTTCATCTGGGCAAATTTAGTAATAATACTATCCGTAACAATTTCTCTAAGCCAATCATATTCTATATTCATCAGAGAGATAATTCAGGCGTTCTTGACTCATAGTGTTCCTTAATTTATTTTTTATACGGTTCAATGTCGAAAATGAACGTTCATCACTGTAGTTATTGACCATGAGAGACAATAAATGCACAAAGCAGTTTCTAAATTGGAGAAACATGATTCTAATGAATTAGGTATCCATTAGGAATTTATAATATTGAATTTCCAGAGTTTCGTTTTTCGTACTGTCAATAAATAATAAATAAGTTTTCAGCAGCTCGGCAAACTACACTAATTCGCCGTCTATGCTGATTTCCAAACCATTTACATAAGCACTGACCATAATTGGAGTTTCTTTCAAAATTTCTTCTGCTGTAATAGATTTTAACTGTCGAAATATTCCAAAAACACTAGTTAGATTTTGGTATGCTTTCATGCGTTTATCTAAAGCATATAGTAAGTTATTAATAATGAGAACAAACACCTCAATTTCAAACCGCTAAAATGGTCGTACTTTGTGTTTCGCTTGCGTCGTCTTGAAGTCTGTTGCTGATATTCATGACAGCCTGTCAGATTTTTGGCTTTTGCTTTTATATCTAAAAATGTATATCGTATTGTTTGGAAAAACATATAATGATTCATAATGGGTGTATCCCGTATTAAGGTCTAGTCGCTTGCACGCGTTATAGTATCCTCACGTAATTGTCATTATTTCCGTTTCATGCATTCGATGCATTACTTGCTTAATGTTATTAATTTGATAAACTCCTCGCATGTTGTTTTAGATAAATATACCTTTATGGATATAAGTTTGTCGTATCGATCCGGAAAAACCGCTGGCGACAGTAAATTCCACAGTATGGTCGTGCGAAGCAAAAATTCCACGAAAATCGCACAGTAGTGGACCGCCAGCCATCGAGATGTAGAGGATGGAATTTCGAGTTCTGTCGCAGTGAACGATGATGGAATTCAGCAGCTGGAACTAATCCGAACAATTCCTCTGAGCAATCCCCGTGGTATATGCGGTAGAAGATGCATAGAGATGCAATGTCTCTTCGCAAGGCCAGTGGATCAAGCCGATCGGAAAGAACTTGATCGTCGACGATTTGGGCCACTCTCCGTTGAATAATCCGGTCAAGTGGAAGGAACTGATACTGGGGAGTCCCGGCCCAGAGATGAGAACAGTATTCCATATGTGGCTGACTCTGTGGTTGGTAAAGCTGCAAGCGGTAGTCTGGCATGAAATACCGTCTCGATCTACTGATCACACCAAGCTTTTTTGATGCCAGTTTAGCCTTCCCTTCCAAGTGACTGCGGAACTGTACGTCTCTCGAAATGTCAACGCCTGTCTTACATGAGTCTGGAACGACGCCTAAAGAGTAAGAGAACCGGAAAAAACGCGTAAAAAGCGGTGCCAACTCTGGAGCACACGTCTTCAGAACAATTAGGAGGATCCCATCAGGCCCACTGGACTTGTTGCCGTCTAGGGACAGGAGTGCTTTGCGCACCAAGCGCTGTATAAACAGCACATTGCATGGAGCACTCACACGTATGTTATTGGTATGTTCCTTACGTAGCGTCGTCGAGAATCGAGTTGGACGCAAAAAGAGAACCTAAAATATCTGCTTTCTCTATTGCGTCCTGGGCCAGCGAGTCATACTCCCTATGCAAAGATGGTAATGATGGCTTACAAAAATTCCCTTGGGTAGCCTTGGCGAGGGATCAAAACGCACGAGTTCTCGAAGGAATGATGATGTATGTATATATGTATGTATGTATGTATTTGTATATATGTATGTATATATGTATTATGTATAATATGTATATATATGTGTGTATGTATATTTCTTTGTAACCGCCTTCGTAGTTCTATCACTGCCCTAAGGTTGACTGGCAGAGAATGCTTTTAGCATTAAGTCCGCCTTTTGTTCCTGTACTTAATGTGTAAGGTTCAATAAAGTTTAAATAAATAAATAAATAAGGAAAGCGAACTAAATTCTCGCCATCCTCCCAATGTGCTCCGAATTTGCCCTAGCGATAACTCTTTTGAAGGACCTGGAGGTAGAATCGCACTTCTTTTTGAGTCATCCCGGGACGCCGAAGCATCAGTCCAGGCCTTGTAACACTCTGATTTTGCTTTTTCCGCGACGCAAATTTTGCAGGAGTGTCCAAACCAAGGCTGGGATTTGCCGCCGATAGGCAATACAGATGACGGGATGAAAAAATCCATCCCCTGAAGCACCAAGCATATCGGCGACAGACTTAGCAACGATTTTTATTGGATCATCCATCGAGAAGCAAATCCGCCCCCATGGGTAGGATGCAAAAAAAGCTCACATCAAATCCCAATCTGCTGACCTAATCAATCGTGCCTGCAATGAGCCAGCGATGTGCGCTGTACTCCGGATCAGGCAGTGATCCGAAGTGCCTAGAGGGGCATCGACGGAGACTTGATATCAGTCCGGATGAGAGGTCAGCAGAAGGTCCAACAGAGAATGTGTATGATGCTCTACATCTAGTATCCACGTGGGCGAAGTGACCAGTTGTGTCAGACCATATGCCAAGGCAAAGTCGTAAACAGAACCGAGTCATTCGTCGTGGTTGAAACTTGTGTGTTTATCGTATGAAATTCTGTGTTTTATTTTCGCCAAAGAAATAATGGGTTACTAATTGTCTACCATGGATTGTCTTAGTATAAAAAGGTGTAACGTTTCACGTTTTTGTGATATCAAGTAAATTTAATATATCACGTCTAAAGTTTCACTCAAAAAATTACGCTTAGGCGGTGACGGGCGGGTTTGGATACGCGGGGCCCCCTTTTGCGCGGGGCCCGTAGCAATTGCTACTCCTGCTACGTGGTTAATCCGGCACTGCCTAAATATCTGCAATATGTAGGCACTATGGCGGCGAATAAAAAAGTTTTCCAAAATTAAAATGATAAGGAATACATACATAGGTAAACAAAGCATGTTCCATAAGTAACAAAAAATACACAACAAAAAAATCAAAGCTAATAAATGTGTTGCAATCCCAAGCAGACCAGTCTCCACAAGCCGCACTTGTTCACAAGTATGACGCATGTACAGCCTTCGTCTCCCTTGACCATGGCTCTCATATGAAAAGTCATACTATGGCACTAATATCTGAAGAGGGAAACTTTTAGATGGCGAGTCACACGAAATTGTTTACAATGTTTTTTTTTAAATAGAATAAGGGTGACAAACGAGCACATATTTAAATAATACTAGTTTTACGGATTTTATCGCGTATATTAACTTATTTTATATTCCCGACATTTCGAGCACTTTACAGCACCCATTGCCTCCGGGAAGTCTGCAGTCTGTGGACACGTACAGGATCGCCCCGTCACTACATTAGATTTGATAGACCACAAATCCTCGCTATAGAACACCGATTCCTTCCAAGGATGATTCGCGATGCTTTTGAAATCAAAAAACATCCTAATTTCAATAGAGAAGATGGCTGGGTGCTACCATCTCCTTGGGATCCTATAATTAATAAAATTAAATCCCAACCCAAGCATACGACTGCAAGACTTCAAGATACTGTAAGTTCATACTTGCGTAGATCGGAACAAAAATTAATAATTTTAATCTGGAGGTAGCCGTGGTTAACTATGGACATTGGAACGTCAAACACCTCAGTCCCCCCCCCGTGACCATGGGTGCTGTAAAGTGCTCGAAACGTCGGGAATATAAAATAAGTTAATATACGCAATAAAATCCGTAAAACTAGTATTATTTAAATGTGTAGTGTTCGCGTAAATATAAGAAATCGTTATGTAAATGAGCACATAGTCCACCTGACGGCAAGTGGATGCTGTGGCCTATAGACATATCCTCGATTAAAAATCAAGGTACAGATGTGTTGTCACCCCCGAGGACTAAGATGGAATGCCTTGTTTCCAGTAAAAAGGGTCTCCGGTTCTCTACACTCACCATACGAAATACAGCAGCATTAAGGTGCTATTTTACGCTGGTATTCTGTGAGAGCGTGACACTTTCCCGATATAGCCGACCTATTCGCGCTACAACCATAATATAGCTGCATCATAACTCTATCACGTATAAAAATGTTTATAAATATTAATTTAATTTTATAATTGTTTTAACAGTTGCGGACTGCTAGCGCTTCGTGCGACATTGTTAACGCTCAATAAAAACAAAACTAGCTGATTATCTAGCTCGATGTGTAAATTTTACAGCGGCGTATAGTAGGTACATTTATAAGTAGCTGTAGTAGCTCATGGCTAAGAGCTTGTTCCGAATTTAATAGAAGGTACGCAGACAACCCTACTTGGACCCCTCCGTTGGTAGGGAAGTTGTTATTTGCAATTTCAAGTGCCAATTTGCCGCATGCGGCGGTGAAGAAATATCGTGAGGAAATCCGCATGTGTAAGAGTTAAAATGTTCCGAGGACATGTGAGGTTCTTAAACAAGCACTAGAGTAGTGCGGTAGACATACTTCTTCGCTGTCTTTATATATATATATGCATTATTATTTTATTATTCCCTGTTTTGGCAGAATTTCTGCCCTCAACATAAACACTACAACATATTTTAAACTAAATTATTTTAACTTTACAAATAACACTCAACCAGAACGGTTAAGATGATTAGATAAGGTCCTATGTGAACTTTAAAACTAATAATTGTCGGAGCAAAACTATCTTAACTTCAATTAAGACATCGACGTGTGCCAAGAACTCAACTACAAAGAGAAGCTCAAGTGCATGTTCTAATTAAGTTTATCTTCTTGTTTAATTAATACATTTTATAGTCGACACAGTTATAATATCACTAGTAGGATAAAAGTTACAGCCTATATACGTCCCACTACTGGACTCCTCTCATTTCTGAGAGGGCAAGGAAAATTCCGCCACGCTGCCCCAATGCGTGTTGGCGGACTTCACATATCTTCAAAATTCTTTTTCTTATTTCTCAGACATTCAGGTTTCCTCACAATGTTTTCCTTCACTGCCGAACAAGTGGTAAATCAGCACTTAAAATCGCAATTGAGCCGGCGGGGTTGGTCGCGTACTGCGAAATTTACAGTGAGCGCTTAGCCCCCGAGCTAGCACTAGTAGGATGTTACAAATTAAAAAAGTGTAATTGTAACTGCCTCGTATGTTGTAAGCCCGACAACTAATCATGTGGTCCCGGTCGCGCCATTTTAGTTATTAGGTTTTATGAAACGAGTTATTTTACGGATTTTATCGTGTTTCGCTGCAATCTGCGAACATTTTTAGGATAGCCCTCGCTATAATAAAAAAATTGATATACCATTACAAATCGTCACAAAAGAACACGTGGTGGTTTTACGTGGTAGAACCATACTGCAGCTATATTACAGTTACAACTACAACTTAGCAAAATTTAAAATTTCTTAAAATTATTAAATTAAAGTTCAAGATTAGATTACATTCACCATTTGATTACAACAATATAGAAAATTTATTAATTAAATTTATAATTAAAAAGTAAATAAATAAACAAAAAAGGGAAGTGATGTGTTAATATGTCTGAAGTTAAATGTTAATGTTTCAGTTATGTTATTATATAATTATAATATTCATGTATATGCATTAATATAATATAAATATAAACTATATGTATAGTATAGATGTATAGTATTAATATAAATACTTATAGAATACTTTATTATATTTTTTTTAAGTTCTTTTAATTTGGAATTGTTTATCTTTTATTAATTTATTTGAAAACATGTATAGTTCTCTCAACTGTTACCTGTCATAATTCTGGGAGAGGCCTCTGATTCCTAAGACACAGTCTCGTCTAGCTTAGGAGTCTGAGACTTCATAAACTTTTGTACTTTATTTTTGACAATAAAAGATTTTATATTATTTATTTATTTGTAGTTATAGCACGAATGGCTTGGCTCGACCGGGGAAGGACCACGCTCTCACAGAATACCAGCGTAAAATAGCAGTATAATATTGCTGTGTTTGGTATGGTGGGTGTAGAGAACCGGAGACCCTTTTGCTGGATACGAGGCAATCCATCCTAGTCCTCAAGGATGACAACTGACAACGCATCTGCATTTTAATCCGTAATTGAGGATAGATGTCGATGTCTATGGGCGACAGCATTCACTTACCATCAGGTGGACTCTGTGCTCGTTTGTCACCCTTATTCTAATAAATAAAACACCGATTTCTACCAAGAAAGATTCGCTAGGCTGTTGAAATAAAAAAAAGCTAAATTTCAATAGAGAAGAGGGCTGGATCCTACCGTATGCTTATGCGAACTCAAGTATACAACTGCAAGGTATCAAGATACTATAAGTTCTTTCTGGGTAGATCGGAGCAAAAATTAATAAGGACCACACTCTCACAGAATACCAGCGTAAAATAGCAGCTAATGCTGCTGTATTTTGTATGGTGAGTGCAGAGAACCGGAGACCCTTTTTACTGGAAACGAGGCATTCCATCTTAGTCCTCTGGGGTAACAATGCATCTGCATTTTGATTCTTAATTTAGCATAAATGTAGATGTTTATGGGCCACAGCATCCACTTACCATCAGATGGACTGTGTGCTCGTTTGTGACCCTTATTCTATAAAAAAATCATTAAAGGTTGAGTTTATCAAGAGATTCCAAATAGCACGCTGGGGTTTGGAAATTGGCGGTGTGCCTTGGAAAGCACATAAAACCGGGTCCCGCACCTGATCTCTCACCAGCAGCGTGTCGCGGATTTCCGTTTCATCAAACTATGAGAGTGAGGTAATGGAAAGTATACCTGTGTTTGCGCACATACTCGTGTGCTGATGACTAGTGTTCTTTAAGACTGGCCGCCGTGACTGAATTTCGATCTGGCGGACATTATTGGAGGGTTTTTGTAAACTTATTGACTCGAGGTAGCTCAAGAGCTAAATACATAACTTAGTATTCCGTGAGCGTGATACTTCCACTGTCAACTCGAAAAATTTGTGTTGCAGATGTAGCACAGCCGCAGCGTGGCACTGCCACGTAAAGTTCTTAGTATACTTTTTTAAATAAAACAAAGAAAATAAATTGCGTTGCTTCGACCAATTGAAAAGGTCCTCTCAATAGTGAAAATTAACCTTTTCTTATTGCCTCCGGATCTAATTAGGATTCAGAGCGTCCTTTTAATACTGTTTACAATTGAATCCAATTACAGACTGTTCCAGCACTTATTGCTTGGGTGATATTTTCGTTGTATAGGTATCTACGTTTATTTAAATATAGGTATGTAAATATTTATATCAAGTCACAGCCTACATAAATTCAAATGCTGGTCACAGATCTCCTCTCATTTACATAGGACAGGAAAAGGCTACCGTGCTGCGTGTTGGATCACTTATCCTCGGAATAATTTATTTTCACACACATGCAGGTTTCTCAAGATATTTTCCTGTTCATCCTCAGTGATAAGACGACACTTAAAATTGCGAAAATTGACAATAGCGCAGATCACATACTGAGAAATTTACGGCGAGCGCTTCGCTCCTGAGACACCAACGGTTTGTATTTATTAAATATATATTATTATAATACTATATTACGTACAAATAAGCAGTGGACTGTGACGAATTCATATATTATATTATTTTTTTAACCTAATAAATAAAAAAAGGAAAGAAAAAACAAAAACATACAGAAAAAAATATAAAAAAGTAAAACATTTTATTTTTCATTATTTATAATTTGGAATCCCTATTTAATTATTTAAAGATGGCTTGCGTTCCGCAGAGGCCCCGCTCTTCTTAGTCCTCAGAGGTGACAACGCATTCTGCATTTAGATTTTTAATCGAGGATAGACGTAGATCTCTAAGGACATTCACTTACCATCAGGTGGACTGTGTACTCGTTTGTCACCATTATTTTATAAAATAAAGTGTCTGGTCTCGCTTTATTACGATTCCGTACAAAGGTAATATGATTAATTAACTTTTTTCCAAGAAAATATTAGTTTATTTTGGTCAAATCTTACAAACTACATTACAAATCGACGTTTCCAGTATTTTTTGTTTAAATACAGTATATCATATTGCACGCCACATAACGCGAAGCGTTATTAGGTAGTGCATTACTTTCGACACGTCAAGCAGAGCAATTTTGTGTTCTTAAAATGCTTCTATCATAACCATATTGCACTTATACCTTATACTTACTTATTAGTAGCCGTATATCAAGAAAACACTCGAATTAATCCATTTTATATTTTCTAAAAAATCATTTAATATTGCTACTTTGAAAAAAAAAAACGGTTTGAAAAAATTTTACGTGGACGTCCGGATGTTGATTTTCTATGTGGTCACGATAACTCCCGAAAAATTGACGTATCTAGACCGGGTTTTTTATTAGCTCTAGAATTATATCAACTGGTTCCCTATTTCATATCAATAGCTTTGTACCCGTAGTTTGTTAATAAAATGATTTTCAAGTTTTATTGCTATTAAAAATTTAAAGGCGCTTTCATTTTTATAGCCCTTGAAATACAAAGGATAAATGTACCATACAGCCTATATCGATATTATACTTTGTGTAATCGATTTATTTTGGTGAACATTATTACTTTTTTCCTGTAGGTGACACTACCTGTTAAAATAATAGAGCGCTAAATTTAAAACACGTAAATAATATAATAAAAGTCAGGAGTACAATTTATTTTTTTATCAAAATTAAATGAAACGCTCATGAGGCGTGCACTTTTGGATTTTCCAAACTATTTAATTTTTTCTAGAACTCATTGAGTACATACAGTTCGAATTTAGTAGGTACTCTAATTTGTGCCGTGTAACGGCGGCGTAAGAGAATGCACTACACCACACGTCATGTTGTCAGAGGCGACAGAAGGAAATAAGGGGAAATGAAACAGAAGATATTTTATTTTTATTCCAGATCAGGCTTAATAATACGAGTACCTATATCACTGTTCGAGCTCAATTCAGAAGCCATTCCGCTGTACAATGCTGGAGTCGCAAGTGAATGAAATGAATATAAGTACACGTTGAAGAGTGCCGTTTGATATGTTATTGTTTAATAAAAATAATAAATGGTGGAATAATAAGTTTCGAGGATATCCGGGGGGCATTTTGTACATACAAACGTGTTCTTCTATTTTTACTTGGATAATGACACGATGGTATCGATATAGATTAGTTATAGATAGTAGATTTTGACTGCTATACCTACTAACTACGGTTGCCAACTCGCTTGACAAGCGTGGCAAATATGGCAAAAATACCTTCCATAACTGTGGGGTAGGTCTATGTTTTGCAGTGGAATTTGAATATTACATTAAAAACCTTGTATGTATACCTATAAACATTTAATGCACACTGGGCAATCAGCCAATCATTTCACAACGAAGTTATTACACATTGCCGTTGACACGACGACTGGAAATATGGAGTGGAATTAAAAATAAATGGTTATTATCTCCTTATCAATACTCATCGTGAAGTGTCTATTAACACTTCACACCACGGCTTAATTATCTAGAATCGAGCAGGAGTCGTTTTTCAAATAAAGCTGATTTATCATTACTGCTGGAAATTTGATAAGTCCATTGCTCGGCTTCGTAAATTTTTCAATAATGTTAAGTAAATTTTGCAATTTTACTATAATATTGAAAACGGTAATATTAAATTAAAATTTAATATTAAAGTTATTTACTATCTCGTTTTTTTTTGTATTTGTATTTTGTTCCGTCTGACTAACACAATGCGATGAATAGAACCTTTATTTGCTTCATCATCATCATCATTTCAGCCTTCATAAGTCCACTGCTGAACATAGGCCTCCCCCAAGGAATGCCACAAAGCGCGGTCCCGTGCCATCTACATCCATCGACTACCTGCATAAATTCCATACCTTTATTTGCTTATCTATGTATTGTTGCGCGCCACTATTAATGTTTTGTACATGGCAACACTAGCCACTAGCGCCCTCTGGTATCGAGTAGCAGAACTAGGAGAGTCAAGATCCTTCTAGAAATTTCGGGACCGATATGTACTCGAATATTCTAGATGTTTCTACAGTAGAAGGCTCTGGAAAGTATCTGAGGCTCTATATAAGGCCGGTATAGACCACGACAGAGTCAGTATTGAATTGGCGATACAAGCGAAGACTTCGAAGCGATACAACTGCGAACTAATGCGATCTGTAGTAAAATTGTGTTTTGTTATTAGTGTGGTTTAAAGTTGTAATTAGTGTTGTGTAATTAAAGTGTCAATTTTAGTAATTCACTCGGCAGTTTTTAATTGTCTCGAACCCCAAGCTCGTAACAATTGGTGTCAGAAGTGGGATTAAATCATGCCGATTTTACCAAAGGACGACACGGAGGGTATCCGTACCCGAAGTCAAACGGACGGACGGACGGACGAAACGGACCAGAGACGATTCGGTGGTGCAACGCCGCAGACGTCGGAGGGCCAGCTGCTGACCACGGAGGCCAGCCCGTCAGCAGCCCCTGCATCTGCAGCACCTGACTTAGGTGCTCTGATGATGATGCTGCAGGAACAGGCCTGCCGACAGGAGGAACAAGCTCGTCGGTTGGAAGAGCAGCTGCAACGGGGACAGGAGGAACAGGCCCGTCGGTTGAAAGAGCAGCTGCAGCGGGGACAGGAGGAACAGGCCCGTCGGTTGGAAGAGCAGCTGCAGCGGGGGCAGGAGGAACAGGCCCGTCGTTTGGAAGAGCAGCTGCTTCTCATGAAGGACCTTCACGCTACCTTCGGGAAAGAGATAAGGGAGTTGAAGGATAGGGTTGCTCAACATGACAACCGCCTGTTGGAAGCTGAAACCCGAATCGACCAAGTGAACAATCGGGTTGACAACGTGATGGCTGACGTGAAGAAAACGCTGGACGACCTAAAAATTGGGGATGGAATTGCAGCTCCCGTGGTAGCTACAACACCTTCGCTACGTGGATTCAAAGTGCCGCCGTTCGACGGGACTGGTCGGCCTACAAAATCCAGTTCGAGGCTGTCATGAAGGCGAACGGCTGGAATAAAAGTCAGGCCATGACTGCTCTCACCCTAGGCCTGCGCGACCAGGCCTTAACTGTTCTGGAAGCTCTCGGTAAGGAAGTGACTTACGAGCAGCTCCTTGGGGCATTAGAGGCGAGATATGGCGACGCTCACCTGGAACACGACTTTCGTGCGCAGCTCAAAGATCGCGTGCAACGCAGCAACGAAAACCTGCAGCAGTGGGCCCTTGAGGTGGAAAAGCTGGTTCGAAAAGCATACCAGTCTGTACCTGCGCTCATTGTAGGGAACTTGGTGCAGACATTTATCGACGGCATCCGCGACCTTGAAGTCAGAGCTGCTGTGAGGCTCGGGCACCACGAGACGCTTAAGGACACGTTAGCCCATGCACTGGAGGTGGAAGCCGTGCGGCAGGATCATCTTTCCCATCGCGTCAGGGAGGTTGCAGCAGCTACAGTTCGCGACTGCAATAAAGGATACAACCCTAGGTGCTACGGCTGTGGGGAAAGGGGCCATCTTCGATCCAGCTGCCCTAAGCGAACTGTAGAAAGGGGAGATGATCGATCTCGAGAGGGTAGCGCGGCTAACCGCAACCAGCACCACCCAGCAGCTGCAGGGAAACGAGTAAAAGCCAGGAACTGCGGGGTGGGTGCTGGCTGATGTTAAAAGAGCCCCAAGGATTTCGATCTCACAAACTCATGATGGGAACAGCCTAATCATCAAAGGCGAGGTCAACGGAACGCCGTGTAAACTGACCATAGACACTGGAGCCTCTCGCACGGTTGTCAGTTCCCAACTTATAAGTCAGTTCCTTAGGGACTCCGCATTCAACCGAGAACGCATTAATTTGGTAACCGCCACGGGTCAGCGCATACCCGTACGCGGAGAGAAGGAGATGGAGTTGAAGCTAGGCAACATGATCTACCTGCATAATGTCATCGTGGCTGATATAATGGACGACTGCATCCTGGGCCTAGACTTCATGAGGAAGAATTGTTGTGAGATCGACGTTAAGCAAGGTGTTTTGAAATGTGGACAGGAGGAACTTTTCGTGGAAGGGGCGTTACCAGGGAATGTGTACAGCCTTAAGAAGATTGTTCTGCCGCCGAGATCGGAAACGATTGTGCCGGTTAGTCTTCCTCGGAATCCTGATCAAGCTCATCGTTGTGTACTCGTGGAAAGGGTGGACAATGACCTTCCGTGGAAAGTGGCTCGAACCTTGGTCAGAACCACACACATCTCAGGAGTACGTGTGCTGAACCTTTGTGATCAGGAACAGATTATGGAAAAAGGCACACTGGTTGGTACTTGTGAGGAAGTGGATTGGTTGCGTAGGTGCCAATATCCATCGACTGGGACCCCCAGCAAGGATGCACAAACGAGGGTGACCACACTTTTAGAAGACTGTCGCAGCGTTCTCTCCCCGAATGAAGTGGTCAAGGCGAAGAAGTTGTTACTCAAGTACGCCGATGTTTTCTCGTCAAACGATGCTGACATAGGAAAGACTGGCTTAGTTCAACACAAAATAAACACAGGAGAAGAATTGCCTATCCGTCAGCGCCAAGAAGGTTGCCGGTAGCACGTGAAAAGTGGAAACCATGATTGAGGGAATGGTGAAGGATGGTGTTATTGAACCTTCATCTAGTCCATGGTGTTCACCTGTGGTGCTGGTAAAGAAGAAGGACGGCAGCATGCGGTTTTGTGTTGACTACCGCCGTCTGAACGACGTTACAAAGAAGGACAGCTATCCCTTGCCATGAATTGATGACACGCTGGACATGCTTACAGGCGTAAAGTGGTTTAGCACACTGGACCTAAAAAGTGACTAATGGAGTTTGAGATTTGGCCTAGTCAAAGATTATAATGTGTGTAATAAGAAATATAATATGTGGTATAAATAAATTAAATAAAATAAAATAAAATATTCATTGTTTACGTTCATACTGCCAATGTCAAACACATAATTGCCTATAATTTGTTCACTTCATAATGTAAACGTAAAAATAATCTGTGGTCAAACAGTCGCACAGAGTAGAGATTGCCGCCAAAGAATTTTAAAATGTTGTCGACAAATAACTACTGTCAGGTTAAGTGATATATAGATTGTTTAATATATAAGTCAAAAATTTTATGAATTACGGTCGAATTTTGACCATCAGCCGCTCACTGGTTGTTTTTAACCGTTAATGTATCACTACGTTTTTGAGGTTTTCGTAAATTTTCTTGTGAAATTCAATGCCTTCAAAACACAAGCGGGTTCTTCAACGCAAAAAAAAAACAAGTCGCCTCACCTTCGCTCCTTCGTGAGGGATTGAGATTTTCTCGAAACTAAAATTTCGGTCCTTCCATTGAGTCGAGGACAAAGCAGCTCCAAGGAAGTTAGGTGTTTTACAAAGGTGCGGCGGCGGCGACTCAGAGAAAAGGAGTGCTAAGAGTTACTGCTATTACGTGCTAATTAAAGTAACTCAAGCCAGTCGCGAGTATAGGCGAAAAGTAGTCAGCCTCTCGGTATACTTTAGGATACTTTACGAACATCAATTAATTCCTTCCTCTCCCACTTTACTACCAGCCTCTTTTTTTTCTCAATTTTTTCCACTGTTTCGTTGAGCTACGCCAGATACTCATTTGTTCTGCGAATAAGCTTATTACAGATATTATCATGCAGAGAAGCCCCAAGCATAGCCTCCATAGCTTGGTGAGTGACTTTGAGTTTAAGAGGAATAAGGCTAGCAGTTCCTCATACGAGATTTATGTAAAAAAACGACATCGTGCTGTTATGTCGAATCAGTTAAATATAACGTAAGATGGGTGTCTTGTCTAATCTAAATCAGAAATAAAATGGCAGCCGCAAACTGTTCCCTTTTTTAAAATTTCCCGACGAATGTGAACAGTAGTCAAAAGCCTTGAAAGATGATATTTTTTTCTGTAATTCAGACTATTCCAACAAAGTAAACTCTAAAAAACAAATTGCTTATTTCCACTTATGTTAAGCAAATTTTGTTTAACTTGTATACATATTTTATAAGTTATTGTGCGTTTACGTATAAAAAACATTTGCACAATCAAACAACTGGCGGATCAGCGACACGCTAGCAATTAATTACGTTAAGATTATCTTGCTGAAACTTTTCGTAAGGGGATTATTTTGACAGTAATATGGCACATAATATATTACTTTACGACGTGAAGTCGAATAGAGAAGTCAACAGCTTTATATGCATGCATATATGTATGTTTTAATGTGGCCAGTCTATTGTTCAGGTGCTTTTGACAGAACGAACTTCTCCAGCATAAAAAGTGCATTCAGTAGCCATAAAGTTGAACCGGCACTGATTGACTGGATAGTAAACATGCTCAGTACACGAACAATAAAGATTGCTGGTAAATCTAAAACAATCTAGATGAAGAAATGCTGCCCACATGGTGGGGTTCTTTCACATCTCCTGTGGAATATGGTGATAAATGAACTCATTAGCTAATTAAATGCCAATCATTTCTACACAGTAGGTTATGCTGATGACCTGACAATACTGGTCTCTGGAAAGACAGCAGGCATGGTGTGCGACCTGACCCAAGCGGCTCTCCGTAAAGTGGAGAGATGGTGCAGGGAATACGACTTAACTGTCAATCCAAATAAAACGGTTCTAGTAATGTTCACATAAAAATGAATGCTGAGTAACTATCATCTCCCATGTCTTTTCAGCACAAAACTCCAGCTATCCTCCGAGGTAAAATATTTAGGTCTTACTTTGGACAGTAAACTCAACTGGAATAAACACATAGAAAACAAAATCAACAAAGCTAGTATAACTTTCTGGCAATGCAGAAACATGATTGGCAAAAGATGGGGTCTGACGCCAAAAATCATACTGTGGCTATACAAAACTGTAATTCGGCCCATGATCACATACGGCGCTCTGGTATGGTGGACCAAAACAAATGAAGCCACCACTATAAAGAGGCTTCAGCGTTACCAGAGACTGGCATGTATGGCTGCCACAGGCTGCATAAGAACTACGCCAACAGCGGCCGATGCTGGAGCTAACCCCGTTTCATCTACACATACAACAAGAAGCGACTTTAGATGCCATTAGACTCAAGACCCTAAATCTTTGGAGTAAGAATAGAGTCCAGTAGAATACAGGCATAATTGGTAGAATTCACTCAAAAATTCCTATCTTACAAGCTAAGTACGATAAGATCCCTAAACAATTTGTATTCGATAAAAAGTATAAGGTACAATGAAATGAAACCAGCCAGCCGGAGTGATTAAGCCCAAAAGAGCTTAGAGTCTTCACCGATGGTTCTAAAACAAATGAAGGTGTAGGATCTGGAACTTTTTCTGAAGACCTCAACATCCACATATGCACACCGCCGGGTACCTACAACACAGTCTTTCAGGCAGAATGTATGGGTATCATAGCAATAGATGCTAGAAAGGTTAATGACTTCTCCATCAGAATACTGACCGACAGTAGGGCGGTACTACAAGCCCTGAGTTTCAATGTGGTGAGCTCAGGATTAATATATGAATGCCATCAACGATTAAATGAGGTATGTAAACACAACAATGTGACTCTGCAATGGATAAAGGGACACAGTGGATCCAGAGGCATCGATGCAGCAGACGAACTGGCCAGAAGAGGATCGGCCCTGGCCACTATAGGGCCGGAACCAATCATACCAATTCCCTTTGGTAACGTTCGTTCACTGGTACATAGACACTTCACTAATCAACACGCTCAACTTTGCAAAAATCTAGTAGACTGTAGACAAGCTAGGGAGACCCTGCCTGAAATAAACAGTCGTTTAACCAATGTTCTAATGAGACTGAACAAGCCGCAGATCAGGATAGTAACAAGTGCTATCACAGGACACGGCAACTATAACAAACATTTTTTTACCATAGGTGTTACGGACAGTCCCCTATGCAGAGCATGTATGGGGGAGGAAGAAACGGCGGCCCACGTGTTGCCGACATGCCGCTGCATACAGAGCTAAACATCTCGGTACGCCGGGATCACTCCCCGAAGTTGCTTGCAACATCAAAGGACTGTTGAACTTCTTCGGGGAGATTTCATGGCTCGAATAAATAAATTATTCCTGCCCACACGCAAAATACGCACTTAGACGTGGAGTTACGGAAAACAGCCCGTTTATTCAATTCAATTCAATTCAAAAGGGGATTATTTTAACAGTAACATGGCACATATATTACTTTACGACGTGAATCGAATAGAGAATAGAATTCAGATCAATAATAAGCTTCTTAGCAAGCCTTTTCATTAAATCCAAAGCTGTTAAGTGGCATTTTGCAGCATAATGTCATCATTATCATCATCATCATCATTACAGTCCACCACAAGTGCATTGCTGTACATAGGCCTCCTCCAATTAATACCACAAATCAGCCTCAGCTAGATGCATCCATTGATTTCCTGCATCTCTTACCAGGTCGTCAGTTCATCTAGTGAGGGGGCCACTCCACACTTCGCTTACCGGTACGAGGCTGCTACTCGAGAACCTATGTTCCCTACCAGGCCGTACATATATGGTAGCAATACTCACAAAAGCCGTATAGTCCCATTCTTAGAATGCCTGCAATTAGGGATTCACACGCTCAAATATAGTTTCCCTTTTGGACTAGATTTGATCCCGATAGGCCTGAAAACTTGGTTGATATCTCTTCAAACCCATTCCATATCTGCGTAGCCATAAATGCCAGGCATAAGCAGGGCATTGATAAGCAGCAGAAAGGGGGTCTAGGAGAAAGCGGATCCCTTATGAAGTCCAGCATTAGTAGTCATAGGCTCGGAAGAGCACCCTTCGAAAACGACTTAGAGAGATCGTTCACTTAAAAAGTGCAAATCGGCTGACCTAACTGATCTAACCTGATGGGCTGGGTCTTTGCTTAGCCGGTTAGATTAGAGGATAAGTCGAACGCTAAAAGCTTGTCTTAAAGGCTAGTGTGCTAAACCCTGTCAAAGGCCTTTGAGGCATTAAGGCAAACAGCAATTGCTTGCCCATTTGTAATAATACGACACAGCTTTTCTTTGTGTCAAATAATGTATTTTTTGTTTATTTATTTCTAAAAAAAATCTCTATAACTATTGTAACCAACGAAATTTTGAACCACCTGATGATAAGCGGCTTCAGTTCATGAACACCGGCATGTAAAAAAAATCTGTTGCACTACACGGTATGTTTAAAATTGTTAAATAGCGAGCATAGTTTTATCACGTACTCATATGATTACGAATTCCTCTTGTATACCCTTGTTAGAATAGGTCGAGCTTATCTATTTGTTGACTAATGACATTGCTCATTTTTGTTTACCATTTTCAGACTTACGTTTATTTTAATGTCAGCTGATACGTTTTTATTGTCATTTATGCATGTTATTACAAAATATGAGACGTTATGGCTGCCGTCTTAGACTTAAGGGTACCCCGAAACGGTAAATTACAATTGCCAATATTTACGTGAATGTAGATTTCAAATGATGGGCAATTGAAGCACCATTGATTGGTGAACTGTGTTGAGAAGACGCGCGATTCTGATTGATTCCCAGTTTCTTATAGGTTAAGGTTAACAAACGAGTACACAGTCCACCTGATGGTAAGTGGTTGCTGTGGCCTATAGACATCTACATCTATCCTCGATTACGAATCAAAATTCTACGGCTCCGTGGCGTAGTGGCTTAGCAATTGACTTGCAGCGCTAAGAGCTGCGGGTTCGAATCACGCACGGGACAAGTATTTCTATGGCCTACAAATAGTTGTTCCGAGTCTGGATGTTTGTTTTTGTGCAATTTATGTTTGTGAACTGCCCTGACGTTGCAGGAAAAAATCCTAGTGTGGAGGTTACATTTAAAAAAAATGATTTAAAAAGCAGATGCGTTGTCACCCGTGAAGACTAAGATGAAATGCCTCGTTTCTAGTAAAAAGAGTCTGCGGTTCTCTACACTCACCATACGAAACACAGCAGCGATAAGCTGCTATTTTACGCTGGTATTCTGTGAGAGCGTGGTCCTTCCCCAGTTGAGCCGACCCTTCGTGCTATAACTATACTACTAATATAGCTGCAGCATCGCTCTACCACGTAAAAAAACTTTTAATACGATCATAAATTGTAAATCACTGGATATAAAACCACTTATGACTTCAAAACCCGCGAGTTGTTAAATGGTTTGTATTTTGTTGAATATTGTAAATATTGCAAACTAGCTGTGCTCGCGACTTCGTTCGCATATAATATTTATTAGAAAACTTTTTTTGGTTGAAAAGTAAATGAAAATCATATTCTTATAATTATATTAAATATTCGGGAACAAAAAAATTTATTAAAAAAAATAACAATCGTATGTAGTGTAAATAGATTATATGTAATAAAAAAAATAACAAACATTATTTTGTATTTAAAGAGAAATGGCGCTGTTAACACCAGTTCTTAAAAATAAAAATGAAAAATTTTGACGCATTTGATACATTAAATAAAAGAACCTTTAAATTAGGAGGCTAAAGACAGGTTTTTAGTAATCGAGAACATATGGATATTATTAATATGTACATTTTTCAATTTATAGATTCATAACGGAAGGAGTGCTGCAGTAGCTCAGGAAATAAGTGCCCGCATGGTACTGGTACGCGAAATCAAATGTTCGAATGAAAACAAAAGAAGACAATTACTATTTGACTATTTGCTATTTATCAATAACACACATTCAATAAAAATACTTGACCGAGCGTGCTGAAACCAATATGTTATTTAGGATCCTTGATTTATTATTTGTCTTAATATGACTTTAACTGCCATGACAAATTTAGACTCACGAGACCCTTTGACTCGAGCGCAAAAAACCGACACGCTTCCGAGAGCGAACGAGGGCCGCGAGACGCGACGCGACGCGACGAGGGCACCATGTACACGCTCGTACTCGGCCTGTCTCATGGTGTCTCGACGAGCGTGTACAGCCGCCAATAAGTGTGAGTTTCATGGCGGCTGTACACGCTCGTCTCGTTACCTCGCGTACCTCTCGTCGCGTAGAGGCTAGACACGAGAGCACACCATGTACACACTCGTTGTATCACTTGAACTCCGGATGCCCACTGCGATGGACGTAGAAGAAACTGTTGCTATGTTTTTGCCTTTGCTATTTTTTATTATAATTTTTTACATATTTCCAATAAAAAGAAAATTAATAAGCCATGGTGGATGGTTTCTATTCACTGTAATAGAACTATGTAAGTTCCTATATTGTATTTAACAATATTGACAGCCGCCATAACAACTGGTGGACTGTAAGTTCGTTTGCCCCTTCAGTTTTATAAAAAGAAACATGCGTGAGCGTCGTGGTTAACTTAGTCGGAACGAAGTTCCTTTCGTAGTATATTATTATTGATAAACGTATTATGTTATTGATTAACAAATATAAATAAATGAATTAATAGCGTCTATTAAAATGAAGCGTCATTTAAAATAAAATAATATTTCTTTCATGGCAAGATAAAAAAAAGTGCGAGGGAGATGGATATTATTCCATCTCGCTTCCTTATAGCCGCCAAGGCCGTCTACACTATGTCAGAAGGCGTCGTGACGGAAAAATCTTATGGCGGCTGTACACGCTCGTCTCGTCGCCTCGCGTGCCTCTCGTCGCGTAGAGGTTCGACACGAGAGCACACTATGTACACACTCGTTGTATCACTTGAACTCCGGAGGCCCACTGCGATGGACGTAGAAGAGACTGTTGCTATGTTTTTGCTTTTGTTATTTTTTATTATAATTTTTTTCATATTTCCAATAAAAAGAAAATTAATAAGCCATGGTGGATGGTTTCTATTCACTGTAATAGAACTATGTAAGTTCCTATATTGTATTTAACAATATTGAACTATTTTTTGATAATTTTTATAATTATCAGAAAACAAACGAGTGTGTAGAGGCGTGCTCTCGTTTTCATCGCGAGACACATGAGACCCTTTGACTCGAGCGCAAAGAACCGACACGCTTCCGAGAGCGAACGAGGGCCGCGAGACGCGACGCGGCGTACTCGGCTTGTCTCGTGGTGTCTCGACGAGCGTGTACAGCCGCCATCATAGTGAAACGATACGAGTAAATACAAGTACTTACTCTATACTTTTATTTCAACACCAAGTACTTTTGGTATCGATACTTTAAAACTCAGTGCCAAGTAGTATCGAAAAAAAAAGTACTTGCCATCGGTACTCGATCAGTCACACACCCACAGACACTGTTGATGAGTGATTACTGATTACTTGTCAAATAACTCATGTTCGAGAGATTGTTTTCGTTATCTGGCGCGAAAATGACTGCTTATAGAAATCGTTTTATCGGAAAACATCTAGAAAAATTATTGATCTTAGGAAACAAAACACAAAAAAATTACCTTATTTCACAGTTTTTTTTTAAATTTTATGTAATGAATACCTCATTAACTATTACTTCTCACGGTACGGATACGGTATAGTATAAAGTATCGATACTTTGATGGTATCGTTTCATCCCTACACAGAGTAACAGCGCGATATTGCAGCGCGACTAATCTGTGCACGGGGAATCCCCTTTGCGCAGGAAAAACCCTAATTTCATAATTTATCAACTCATTTGTCACCTTTGTACGAGTACGAGCATCTAAATCTTCTTCTCTTAAATTTTAAATATTAGTAATAATAATTTCTATTAGAGATTCTTATGTACGTTCTCAATATTTCTGCTGTTTCTCATGTTCCTGATATTTTAATGTGTGTAATATAATAATAATGATAAAAACTGGCTTTTTGTCTTTATTTTTCTCGTTAATATTTTTTGTCGTTAATACTCGGTGCTCGGCCGAACCCTAAAAAAAGGCCGAATCCGCCGAGTACCGAATTTAAACCGAGTACTCGTCCCACGTCTACCTCGAAATCATTTTTCTTCAAAAAATATACGACGAACAGACACTTGTAATTTACATTTTTATTATATGTATTGATATAGATAGATATGTCAAAGTAACCGCAATATCAAAATTGTCTTACAGATATAATATGTTAACGTTAGAAAATGGTTGTATAGGTACGTATAAAAATATAGAATTTATTGATGTGTTATCGCGTTAGGTTAAAACCGACACGGGTAACGTTCGAAGTAATTGTTAAATGGTAAAAGGAAAGACGTTGGGTCCACCGGTAATCCCTTGACATTGCCAGCCTGAATTTATTTCAATAGTAATTTCCTCTTACCTTTATTTTCAAGCTGGACAGGTTAATCCAATTAATTATTTCTTTACGTAAAAATTTCTAATTTTTTACGTCATTTGTCATCTTATATGATTAATACTTATCCCCATCAGCATTTGGTGAATAAATATAAGATGGTTACACCTCCAATTATCAGAGGCCACCATAGATATAGTATACATTAGATTGGCGATAGAGTGATTAGGGTGAGAACAAAACGAAATGTACCGGTGTGGTGAAAATGTGCATGTGTGCGAGACGAATAGTGCTGCCTTGCATCAACTTCAATTATCGATATAGAGCGCTGTGTCCGTGTCATAAAATGAATATTTTTGTTTGAGGGCATAAAATAAACCTACAAACAAAAGTTTGTGATATTTATTTTCCACCAAAATAATTAATTTATTGTAAAATGTCGTAAGCTCTCTTTAGAGGTATTTTGCAATTTTGTTCATACTTCAATCTAATAATCAAATAAGTTTCGATTATTAGTTTAATAATTAAGTGTTTATGGTTCTATATTGCTGGCGAATCATACATATGTATGTCAAGTATGTAAAAATTATTTGCAGGACACAAGGCATTCGTTTACTTATTTTCGAAACATATTTTCGTTTACAATTTTTCCTTTCATATGTTTTCGGAAAACTCGTTCAGAATGAATACCTATCTCATAAACGTCTTGAGAGGGATAAACAGAAATAAACAGCAGTGCTTACACTGCCGCGTTCCGGCTCATTGTGTATAGAGAGACTTTATAATTATTGAAGGCATTTTGTCGTAGTCCTCTGGTCCTTCTTTGTTTGAAGCTGACTGTGGACGGGGTTTTTTTTAATTACGTTTTTAACCTTTAAGCTCGTTATAATATAAAACTGTATTCACAAACAAACCTACCAATTCGATTGATAGTAAGTGGTTACTGCAGTCCATGGAGTACTTGGAGAATGGAGGACTTGCATCCAACTTCGAACGAAGAAGGCTACAAATTCGTTGTCACCTCTGAGGATAATATGAAATATATCTTTGTGCACTTCTATAAAACAAATAATTTTTGTTCAAAGTGTTTCCAAAAAATATTCAACTATATGTAGCAAGCTACATATAGAGGAATATTTTTTGGGAACCCAGTCTTCTCTATTTATCATTTTTAACCATGTATGTTTAACCTCAATATTTTTTGGAAATCTGAGACATTATAAGAATTTAAATTAACTCACTAAAGTATTTACTATAATGCCATTTGGCTACGAAACCCAAAAAATTAAAAATAGAAAATTAAAAAAATTACGAAGTTACGAGAGGCTGCATCCAAAGATATGTCTTTGCCTGTTAGAAACATATTATCGATAAGATGATATTGATAGTGTCAATCTCTACAAAAATTAGATCAGAAATAGCGGAATTCACGTTTGTTATTATTTTAATATAATTTACGCATTTAGAGCATTATCGTAATAAAATGCGATATTTTTCTCTATCCATTTGTGTATAAAACATTTGTACCAGTTCTAAAATATTGCATTTAGAGTGCTAAATATTTTAATTGTACTTACGTGTGAAATATATAATATTGTGAATTTTCCTTTCTTGATGAACTGGATTCAGGTACTGCACACGTCAGCATATTTAAATCACACCCTTTAATCAGTTATTAATACTTCAAAATCAAAGATATCGCGAAAATAAGCGGGATATGTTTCGTTAACGATTGATGTCAGGCCTATATAGGCCTATAGCGTGTACGTGTGTGGTCTAGCAATTCTATCTCGTTCTAACGTAAGCATATCCTATGCCCTTTCTCTTTTACATTGCCAATCTAACGTAAGTATATACTAAATCTATGGAGGCCACAATATCTTTTTTATGCCCAAATACTCAAACTACGGTACGGTTTCTTTACTCATGTGCTCAAACGCTACTCATTTTCAGATTGCCGTCTCGTGCTGTCTCTATCACTTTAAGTCAAAGTGACTGTGACACCACGAGACTTAACGACGATCTCAAAATTGAGTAGCAGTTGAGTATTTGGCCATTTGAGCTATAAACTCGCTAAGAACCCATAAGTAAAGAGAAACAAAAACAAAGGCTAAAAATGCAATGTCACTTCTGGAGACTAATGGGACGTCTGGGGATGGAATGCCTCAGCCTGTAATTAAACTGGTTTTCTTATTCTATGCAGCAGCAATAGGTAAGTGAGTGGTACTTAACAAAAGTCCCGTACCACCTAGAAACTAATCAGCGTGAGCCGGACATAAACTTGCCGAGCGGGACACGTAGCCATTGGCTCTATTCACTCTTGACTTGGAGACAATCACATAGTATTGGTATGGTTGAAATGCGTAGTATGTCGGCCACAAAAGGGTAATAGGACCCACCGGGAGCCTGGTAATCCGATTATAAAAGTTTAAGGATGCGGAAATAAATTTAATAGTAATTCCCACACACATTCACCATAATGTGACCCATGTCAATCTTCTTTAATCTAGAATCCAATAAGACCGTAAACAAAATAACGTCTAATGAAATGTTTTGACTTTCAAGACGTAAATAATATCGACTGATGTTTAGCCTACTTGTCACTTGGTTTACATCTACTGACTCATTCCACAGAGTAGTTTATAATTAGTCTTAGGTTTAAACAAGATACTATTTCAAGGAAGAAATCCCGAACGAAAAATATACGAACTAAAATATTAAGTATGGACTTTACAACAAATGTAATAAGACCGCCAGTTTTAATACGAAACGTGGTCTATTAATAGCTTGGACAAATGTATGATACTTTGTCCAAGATTGATAAGTCTTTATCACACAAGTGGTAAAATTAAAAAATTGTACAACCGACTTCAATATAAATAAAATGAGAACATCATCAATGTAGTCGAAGTCAATTAAATACGCATTATTAAGGATAACTCAAAAACTACTGGTCCGATCTTGATTAAATTTATATGGGACCAAAAAAGAATCATCAAAGTCGGTTAATCTAGAAAAAAGTTGTGAGGTAGTACACATTAAAAAAATACAGTCGAATTGAGTACTTCCTCCTTTTTTTTTGAAGGCATTTAAAAAGGAGGTGGTGGTGGTCTTAGCCGTGGTGCCAAAGCCTTCGCGAAGTTTGACATTTGCTGTCGAACTTACTTTACATTTTAGTTCGCATGTTTTCCGCAGGTTTTTTTTTTATTGAAACATACTCTAGTTTAAAACTAAGAAAAATAATTATAAACTATTTTTGTAATAAGGCGGTTAAAGTCTAATGAAACTAACAAAATTATCATACTTCCAAGTAGGTATATGTCTGTATCTAATATAATTTGACTACTCCACAAAAATATACAGAAATAGTAAGAATTTACAGTTATAAAATAATTCACTTATCTTCAAAAGAAAAATGACCAGGATATATATAAGTAAAATATAGAAAGTAACCAGCAGAAAACAAAATACAGGAATTATTAAGTACACACGTTTTTTTTTGTACTAAATAGGGT
This sequence comes from Parnassius orleans, assembly GCA_029286625.1. Taxonomy (NCBI): domain Eukaryota; kingdom Metazoa; phylum Arthropoda; class Insecta; order Lepidoptera; family Papilionidae; genus Parnassius; species Parnassius orleans. Next base: position 851,047 of record JAGSMP010000263.1, on the reverse strand, counting down.
CAATGCCATAGTTGCCACGGTTGGAAAGCGGATTGGCAAGCGCAGGTTTTTTATCGAATTACAGAAGTGATAACATGAAGACTTAAGTAATCGAAACGTCGTCCTTCACTGCTGGCCGTATGAAGAAGCTCTAAATAATTTATCTGGCGACGGAGAGGCCTATGCTCAGAATGTTTATGTGTGATAGGATCCGTAACTGCAGCTATAGTTGTAGCACGAATGGGTCGGCTCGACCGGGGAAGGACCATGCTCTCACAGAATACCAGCGTAAAATAGCAGCTTAATGCTGCTGTGTTTTGTATGGTGAGTGTAGAGAACCGGAGACACCTTTTACTGGAAAAGAGGTATTCCATCTTAGTCCTCACGGCTGACAACGCATGTGCATTTTGATTCGCAAACGAGGATATGTGTAGATGTCTATGGACCACAGCAACCGCTTACCATCAGGTGGACTATGTGCTCGCTTGTCACCATTATCCTACATAAAAAAAAAAAAATGGAGAGGAAAAGTTCTGGAGTGGCAGCCTCGTACTGGTAAGCGCAGTGTTGGGCGACGCCCCACTACATGGAGTGACGACATAATGAAACAAGTTGATAGATGCAATTGTAAGGTGATTTAAGACCATACTTTTGACCATACATACATTACCAAGCTATGAAGCAAGGCTTTATTTCAACAGTGTACTTGTGATAGGCTGTAGAGATAGTGCGATATTGATAAACAATTTTTAGCAACGAACTCAAAAAAAAAACATTTCTCGCTATCATTATTTATTACTGAAACTTTATTTGTTATATTTTGCAAAAGAGACCTAGTCTTCAAAACAAACATTTAAAGATATATATTATATTATCTTTGTCCTCCCAATATATTTAAATAAATAATTAAATATATTTATTTTATTGAGATTTTATTAGTAGCTCTGGGTGCTACCACGGCTTTTTATCTAAAACCCACTCCGATATAACTTGCGGCCAGTAGTGAGACATGTAGGCTGTATCTTTACGTTTTACTTTTATTTTTATTTTATTTAACAAAAAACTAATTACAATAACAAACTATACAGCGATTGCTGCACTAAGCTCGAGCGCAGAATAAAATGGCTCGATCTTTATTTAAATTAAATCCTTATAATAAATTAAATCCATTTTTATTACGTACTATAATACTCTTAAATATTTTTTTAATTAAAGTATTTAAAAATAACTCTCCATTTCTATATATAAAAATCAATTGACCGATTCTAATGAAATTTTTTGTGTGTGTGGACCTAGTAGGTGGAACTGTTGTCATCCAATCAATGTCAAGTCAATCTAGAAGTCACGCGTGCGAAGCCAGGGCGGATCGTCTTTCACTATTTAAATATGTAAAAGTGGAAATATTCTCAAGCACTTATATGTTTTCTATTCAATAACTGAATAACTGAAGCCGCAAAGCGATTTCCTTTATGATATATATTGAAGACAGATATACCTGCTTTATCAAATAAATTCGTCTGTGACTTCCATTAAGCACTAGATCATCATCATCATCATCACAGCCCTTCACAAGTCCACTGCTGAACATAGGCCTCCCCCAAGGAATGCCACAAAGCACGGTCCTGAGCCACCTGCATCCATCGACTTCTTGCATATCTTACCAGGTCGTCACCCATCTAGTGGGAGACGCCCTACACTTCGTCCGCCTAGAAGTCCAAACCTCATAAAGATTTCGCTAACAAGAGTTTTCGCACAGGTTTCGGCTGTGGCCTCGGTTAGAGCGAACAGTTCGACCCACTTACTAGCAGTGTCCTCCACTATCAAAATCCATCTTTCGCCCTGAGGTCCTTTGGGTAACGGCCCAAAGAGATCGACGGCAATAACCTCGAATCGTTGAGCAGGTACCGGAGTCTGGAGTAAGCCAGGCGGTTTCAAGTTGGAAGACTTATACCGCTGACACTCAGTGCAGGTCTTCAGGTAATCGGTGATGTAGCGTCTCGTACCAGGGAAATAGAACTGCTGGGATATACGATGCAAAGTTCGTTGAATACCTCCATGAGCGGCGGTTGGCGAGTCATGACACTCAAACATAACTTTGCCCCGCAAACTCTCAGGTACTACCAGCTGAGGCTCCTCAGTATCGGCGTCGTCCACGTACCGCTACAAAACACCTTGGTTTACCAGGTAACCCCTCTCCGACCACCGATGAACTGACAGCTCATCAGAACTTTCCAAGTCCTTAAGGATTTTGGCTACTTCTGGATCAGCCAGCTGGGCTTCACGGGTTGATGTAGCATCCTAACGTGGAACATCCACAGACACGGGGCAGACACCACATTCCGTCGAAGTGCTATCGATGACTGGACGGCTGAGTGTGTCGGTTAGCACATTAGCCTTCCCAGGAGTGTATTCCATCTGGAGACCAAAGGACTGTAGCTTTAAAGCCCAACGAACAAGCCTACCACTAGGCGATTTGACAGAAAACAGCCACTTCAGGGGTTGATGATCACTTATGACCACTACCTGGTGACCATCAATATATCCACGGAATCTTTCCACGGCCCAAACAACTGCTAGCGCCTCCCGCTCCGTAGTGGTATAATTTTTCTCTGATGACGTGAAGAGACGGCTCGCGTACTCGATTGGGTGTTCATCCTGTGGAGACTCCCCCTGGAGTAAAGCTGCGCCTATAGCAAAATCGCTAGCGTCCGTCCTAAAGATGAATGGCTTCGAGTAGCCTGGCTGAACAAGAATGGGTGGTGAAGCCAGAAGGGACTTAAGATGTAAGAAGGCTTTGGCTTGATCATCTCCCCATTGCCAGATCTGTGACTTTTTGGTAAGGCGCGTAAGCGGCTCAGCTACTTTCGCAAACTCTGGTATAAACTTTCTAAACCAAGAGCAAGTTTGCAGTAAGGTACGAAGTTGCTGGAGATTGGTCGGTTTTTTCATCTCTAAGACAGCACGCACCTTATCTTCGTCTGGAGATATACCGTCGTTGGATATCACGTGGCCTAGGTATTTGAGCCGGTCTCTGGCGAACACGCACTTTTCGCGGTTGGCTCTTAACTTGAACATCCGAAGACGCTCAAATACCGCACGTAAGTCAGACAAATGGGATTCAAGGTCCTCTGAAATTACCAATAGGTTATCAAGATAACCTAGAATATGCCTACCATCAAATGAAGGTCCCGACCGGAAACGGTCTATGAGTCGCTGAAACGTTGCCGGAGCACCCTTGAGCCCGAAAGGCATGCGCGTGAAGTGGTAGGTCCCAAAAGGTGTTACGAAGGCCGTTTTATTTCTGTCCGCAGTAATGACCTGCCAGTACCCACTATTGAGGTCATTGAGCATAGTGTAGGTCCTCCAGCGATTCTGCCATAAGGACTATATCGTAGGCAAATCGAAGGTGAGTGATGTACTCGCCATTGATGTTAATACCGTATCCTTTCCAGTCCAGAAGCTTGAAAACGTCTTCCAATGCCGCGGTGAAGAATTTCGGGGATATCACGTCACCCTGTCTTACACCTATCTGCAGTTGGATAGGTTTCGTACTCTGGTTCTGTACTCGGATAGCCATCGTAGCGCTATTGTACAAGCACTTCAGCACCTCGATATACCGAGAGCACTAGATGTGTAGAAATATTCACCGTCTCGCATTCAGCAACGAAATCGGATAGATGGTATAGGAACGCTTGTAAGACGAACAAACAAGTAATTAAACAAAAATTAATTTGTATATTATATTAAAAAACGAGCAAAGAAAGTTATTCAAAAAGATTTGGGGTAAAACGCAATACATAAAAGATATGAGTTAACTTCATTCTTATTTTCAATTTACTTTATTACCATTACTAGTGCGAAGTTCTGGTTTCTGCGAATCAACTCACCAAATAAAAAAAATTATCTCACCAAATAGCCAGCTCTACGTGTTGTGTATGGGCGTTGTATAAACTTTTAAGAAAGACATGCTTGATGGCACATTAAAAAAAAAGTCCATGTCCAGTAGTAGACCACATAGGTATTAATAGTACAATCCATGATATACTTATACGATTTTATTTTTTATTTTTATCTTTGAAGACAAATAACGTATACTGAGAATGAATCAGGTACCTACTCATTTGCGATTGTCTATTGAAACGTAATGAAACCGAACCATTTTTGAAAAGGTTGATCACTGGTGATGAAAAGTGGTTACCTACGACAAGAACTTGCGAAAAAGATCATGGTCAAAGGTTAGTCAAGCTCCACAGACTGTAGCGAAACCCGGATTTACACGCAATAACGTGATACTGTGTGTATGGTGGGATTGGATGGACATAGTTTATTATGAGCTTTTACCGCCGGGCAAAAACATCGACTCGGATCTCTACTGCCAACAACTAATGAGACTCAAGCAAGAAATTGAGAAAAAATGGCTGGAATTGATCAACAGAAAAAGAGTGGTCTTTCATCGTGATATCGCCAGACCACACACTTTTTGGCCACTCAGCAAAAATTGAGAGAGCTTGGTTGGGAAGTGTTAATGCATCCACCATATAGTCCTGACCTTGCACCCTCAGATTTTCACCTGTTTCGGTCCCTTCAGAATTTTTTGGGTTATGTTAGGTTATCATAAAGAAAGGACTGTCCAAACTACTTGTCGCAGTTTTTGATCAAAAATGCCAAGATTTCTACTACAACGGGATCATGTCACTATATTTAAAATGACAACAAGTTATCGAAAAAATGGAACACATATATTATAATTAAGTTATTAAATTTTGAAAAAAAAAAACAACACTCGTTGAAAAAATGAAAAGCTTGAAATTATTATATAAGTATAAATTAAGAATTTTATCCTTGCCTGATTCAAATGTAGTCTATAATGAAATTCCTTGTAGTATTACGATACGTTTTATTGCTAAAGATGCAAAGATTGATGTTTTATCTCATGAATACGAGCGAGCCTTATTCTTGTGCTTAGTAAAGGACACATATATTATTTTCTATGTTCACTTTCCGTTCTGACGACACTCGATAATAATTTTTGATTCTAGAGCTTGCGCACGCGCACCTACACTATAAGTAAAACCAACCCACCATCGTGAGACAAAATTACTACTCGTATATTGTTTATAACATTGTACATGAATGCTTGGGGATGAAAAAAGTATCCGCGCGTTGGGTACCCAGAATGCTTACCGATGCGCGGAAATAAACTAGTTTGAATATTTCCCGAGGCTTTTTAGAACTATTACAACAATATCATGATTAAAAAAATATCTATTTACATAACATAATTTACAATATTTTATTATATTAAAAACAAAATATATACTAGAAATATTAACCTAAAACTAAAAACCTTAAAAAAATACATTATAATAACTAAAATATATTATTAAAAAGGAGGCCCTTTAGGCAAGGTTCCGAAAATTCTTTGTCCGAGGTAGCTGCTAGCTCTTCGGTCTCCTGTGACGTCGACTAACCTTTTTGCTATTTCCTTAAAAAGCCTTATAGCGCTAGGACCCCACGGACCAAGGGTCTCGACACCGAATGGGACAAAAACATATTCGGAGCCTAGACTTCTGTATTTGCATGCTTTAGCTTTTTCAGCCGCTTCACAAGTCGCACCAGCTCTGTTGGTGGTTCCATGTAGATGGGAAGAGGCCAGCGTGTCTGAACAGGTTGCATCCCATACCAGCACCCGGCCCATCTTCCATGGAATCAAACTCATACCGTCCGGACTCAAGTAGACTTGGCACGATGACGGTGACAAGGGACCGGCGTATGATATCGTTAAGTGCTGCATGTCTCGAGAAGCGGCCTGCACTTTTTTGGCATGATAGTCCGTGATGTCCTAGCTTGTCGACGTCGAACCCCAAGCCGTAGACAGGTTGCGATTCGGAGCATGTCAGGCTCAAGAAATGTTCCTGTATTTGACGAAGGGTACGCGTGAAGCCAGTAGCCGGCCTCATGCGTACCCACGGCCAAAAGCCTAGCACGCGCCGAACCTGTACTAAAGCTCAAAAGATTGTCATAAGTCAATTTGCAGTTTATGTCGTCCCAGCTCCTCTGTGAATTTGGAGAAACTGGAAAATTTTGACCAGGGCATGCAATTAAGAAAGCGTTTCTAGCTTCTTCCAGGCCAGCAATCTCAAAGTTTGAAGGGGATGCCCTTAAAATTTTACTTATGATTTGTTGAACTATGGACAGAAGATAGGAAGGCTGGTAAAGACACTGAAATTTTGCGAATCCCTAAACCACCATAACGGATGAATAGGGATGCTTGGGTCCAAGATTGCTCGTTCAGGTGCATATTAAGAATTGATTCTAAATTAATTTTGATTAAGTTGTCTACTTGTGTCAAGAGGTCTGGGTGATTCCAAAAGGAGCAGCAACGGAGAACATACGTAAATTTTGGGACGAAAAGACAGAATTTTAAGATGCAAAGTGCATAATGTGGACTAATTTCAAGGAGACGTTCAGCAGAATTTTGAAATTTAGTAATTGAATTATTAATATATTCAGAAAAAGATTCATTAAAAATTGGAGAACTTAAAAGGTAAAGGGAATTACTGTTAACTATTTTAATATTTGGAGCCAAAATATAAAATTTTTGTTTCACGTCATTTAAATTTAAGTTGCAGTTATTTATAAAAAGTTCGCATTTGCTAAAATTAAGCTCCAAACCAATGGCTTCAAATTTATTTTCGATTAAAAAAAGGTCCAAAAAAACACAGTATCCATTTAACCTCCTAGGGTTCCGTCGTCCAAATACCAAACGTTGAATTTAGAATTTAAATTTTTGATTATCGGATTTATAGCCAAACTAAAAATTGTTGGCCCAAGGGGATCACCTTGTTCACAACCTACTTCCGAGGACAGTTCATTAGAACGATATAACAATTTTGTTGGGTCAGCGTAACTGAGAAAAAGATAATTGTATATTTCCGGTATATGTTGTTTTATTTCCGTCAGCAGGGTATCGCTATTTACCGAATTGAAAGCATTTTTGACATCAATTTTGAGCAACACGTCAGGATGTCCGTAACTTAGGAAAGAGTGTAGGGCATGGACGGCTGCCTCACACCCTCCTTTTGCACCGAAACCTAACTGTACGGGTTCAAATTCCGAATTTAATTTTCGAACAGCAATTTTGGAGGCCAGGCGTCGTAGCGTTGATCCAACAGCAATTGGTCTCACCCCTCCGTCCTTTTTGGTGAGGGCATTGAGGTTCGCGCCGAAAAGAATGAGAACAATTTCTGGATTGACATTACCGGAATACATATAGTTGATTTATTTAGTGATCGAATTAATTAGTTGTTCACCTGCATCACCCATAGAATGTGATGTTAAGTCTTTCAAATGTTGGGGTGAGATTCCATCTAAACCTGCAGTCGAACCTGGTTTAAAAGATAAAATGGCATCCGCAACATCTTTGTTTTGAATTTTAAGGCATGCTTGCCCTGCTGTTGGTCGGTCGAGAAAGTATGGGTTTACTGGAGCTTGAGGATGTTTTCTCCGTAAGGGCTGAAGGGTGTCAGGGGTATCTGGTGATAGCACGTCGTTGGAGAACAAAAGGCGAGCGGCACCTTTGAGGGGCATCATGTTTGATTAGAGGTGCGGGAGAAGGTGAGGAGCTGACAGCACAGTTATTTTTAAACTTTTGTGTCAAGGATAAATTTGGTTTATCAGTTTTTATTATATGTAGTGTGCTGTATGAAAATAAAAATAGGTTCTGCCAGTCTTGAGTACAATTGCTTATGTAACATTTCTGGATTAATTGTGACAAATGTGTAGCAACGGTTATTCGAGCTCCTCAAGGGATTCTTTTAACTATCGGTATACTATTTTTCAAATGGCTAAGATATGTGTGGAAAGGAGTTGGATCGTTGGCTACAAAAGAAGGCGAACTCGGAATAATGGGGTGGATGTCTAAAGGTGAACTGTTTTGGCTAATACATTTCCTGTGTGTTTTTGTAGTGTGTATATTGCGGCCTTTTAAAGATTTGAATGACTTGTTGCACTGTGTACATGTATGGGTCGCGTTCGACATGCCATCACAAGATTGGGTCACGGACTGCATTCATAACAATTAAATACAATCACAAAAAAGAATAACTTAAAACAAATTTAAAAACACAATAAAGTAACTTAAAAATTACACCGAAAGTATAAAAAAGTCAAAGTCAAAATATGACGGCTGCTTGTTTTGGTAACAAGATGCATGCGTCGTTACGTAGGTGCGTCACAGGACGGTCCCGCAATTGGACGCTGCAGTGGAAGAGATCCAGCGACGCATGTCGTCGCTAGGACAAACGATGGCGTCCTTAGCAACCGTGTCTTGAAATTATCACACGCGGACTAGAAGTTTTCAAAGACTGAACAGGCACTGTGGTGGGAGCAACAACAAAATTCCCATGCGCACATATGAAAAATATCCCGACAAACTCTTATATGCAGGTCTGAGCAGTCAGGAAATTAAAATGGCTTAAAAAAGAGTTTAAGAGACCCGAGCCTGCTTGTCACTTTTGTTTTTATATAAACTATAGCCTTGTTTGCATAGATGGCTTTGCGATACGATAGCTCTTCATCAGTCAATCAAATATATATTTCAGAAATCCTTTGTTGTGAATTGTTTCGTTACATTTGGCATAATTATGTCACCATCTTGAAATATTTTTATATCTCGTAGTTGATTTCAGATATTATATAAACCACTGTTATACTATTTATATCTATGTCAACAATAAAAAAAACATTCAAGTTATTTTTATATTATAATATTAGTATTTACCAGATATCGAAAAACTAGGGCTTGTTTTCCTCTTTTCTGTTAATTATTTTAATGGTGTTGTGTTATTTGTTTTCAATAACTAAGTTTGTTCTTTTTTTATAAAACTGAAGTGACAAACGAACTAACAGTCCACCTGATAGTAAGTGGTTACTGCAGTACCTGCAGCTAACTTAAAACAAAGAAGTTTCAGACCGGAACACAGGCGGCGGAATGTGTTTATATAATATATTAGGGGACATTCAAATATTACGTAAGCAAACTATCTATGATTTTGGACCCCCACTCCCCCGTATCAGCAAAAATAAGAAAATTGCGAACTCCTCCTCCCCAAATGATAAAAGATGTAAGAATTTTTTAAAACTTTTATTACATATTAAAGTAATTAGTGTTTAAATAAAATTTGAAAATTAATCATTTATTGTCCATTGGCTCCATATCCAAGTTTCTACATTATTAACAATTGGTAGCTCATCTTCACAATACTAAAAATAGTATAATTAATGTAGATTGTAGATAGTAAAATTTATTATCTACATTAATAATACTATTTTAAGTAAATATTGTTTATAAATATTTTTATTGTTTTATAATTTTTTAACTTATGTAAGGTTTTCAATATTCCCCCATCCGTTGTCAGCAAATGTAAGAAAAAATTGAAAAGCCCCTCTAAGCCTGCTTACGTAATACTTAACGCCACCCTAATGAAAAACACATTAGATACATTCATACATACAATCAAAAACCATTACTCTCCTTTTGGGACAGCCGGGTGAAAATGACATATTGCACTAAACGGTGACTGTGTCGAATAACAAAATAACATTACTTCCATTAAAGTTTCTTATTACATACTCAATCTTACTTTTTTATCGAACGCCCCTAGTATTATTCTCACAAAGCGCTTATCTTTTACTTTAACAAAAGGGCCAACGCCATTGGAGAACTATATGAATGCTTGAATAGCAGATTATCTTTGAAAACGTTCAAAGCACTGGCTCTGGCTATAAACGTGATTTTAGTTCTAGTTCTGTAAGATAAATGGTATTTAAATTCGACTTTTATTTAAATTTATAATTTTTTTGTTTTAAGCTATTATTTATATTTAACATTGTAATTTTCGTTGTAACCCTGGGGTTAAGCGCTCGCTGAAAATTTCACAGTATGCGAGATAGCGCCAGCACCAATGAAATTGTTAGTTGAACGTTTTAGTGCTCGGCGGTGAAGGAAAACATCGTGAGGAAACCTGTATCTCTGAGGAATAAAATTAATATTTCGAGGACCTGTATCAGCCAACCTGCATTTTGGGGGCATAGTGGACTACTTGCTTTACAACCCTCTCAGAAGATTGTGGTAGAACTACATATTCCATACATACAGATTTAAGCAGACTGCGATGGAGAGTTAGGCATTTTAATAATAGGCAGTTAGGGCGATTAATAAAGGCGCAATATATCTGGTACGTAGTATGGTACTGCGATCGTTAATTAAATTTCACATTGCAGATTAGATAAGTACATAGTTTAAAATTGCAATTAAGATTTTTTTATCGAGCCAAATGTGATTCTTCTGTCTTACACATCTCTTGTATGTACGTTAAATTGTATAAATAATTTTGTATGTGCGCAACAATTATATTTAACTTGATTTAAAGCGGTCCACAAAGTTAAAAATTACTACTATAAGGCCACCTTAATTTGGCAACTCACTGCACGGCTTTTATAATCATTATTAAGTTATACTTTTTAATAGGTTCCTAATGAAGCTTTTAACTATTTACTATATTTTGCGAATAATACATATTGAATAAAACTTATTATACGGATTTCATCGAATTTTATTTCATATTATTTTTAATTGAATAAAACTATATTTTTACGGATTTTATCGCGTTTAATTTTACTATTTTGATTCTCCCCGTGACCATGGGTTGTTGTAAAGCACTCGAAACGTCGGGAATCAAAATAGTAAAATTAAACGCGATAAATTCCGTAAAAATATAGTTTTATTCAATATGTAGTGTTCGCGTAAATATAAGAAATCATTATTATTTTTAATTCCTGATATCCCACGTGACAATGGTAGCCGATCACGTCGGATTCGAAATGTCAGGAATTAAAAGCAAAGCACTCGCACTCGACACGTCGATTATTAAAAATAACTATTTTTAAATAGAAGTTTGGAAGATAAACGAGCACACAGTGCATCTGATGGTGAGTTGGTGCTGCCGTCCGTAGACACCTACATATATAGATATAGATAAAGCATCCAAATGCAGATGTACAGTACGAGTAGTATCAGTAAAATGGATGTCACAGTTACACTCAACACATGAACTTTTACTATTTTCAATATCATCATCATCATCATCATCACGTAAGCAGTCCACTACTGAGCATAGACCTTTCCATAAAGTTAAAGTTACAGCCTATATAAGTCCCACGGCTGGGCACAGGCCTCTTCTCATTTCTGAGAGGGTTTAGGGCAACAAATGCACTGCCCCAATGCGTGTTGGCGAACTTCACATCTCTCCGAAATATTTTTTTCTTATTTCTCAGACATGCAGGTTTCCTCACGATGTTTCCATCACCGCCGAGCACGTGGTAAATCAGCACTTAAAATTGCAATTAATAATTTCATTGGTGCCGGTGCGGTGGGAACCGAACCCGGGTTGCTCGCGTATTGTGAAATTTATAACGAGCGCTTAGCTCCTGAGTTACCACGGCTCCTGACCTGACCATCCCATAGCAGACAGAATTTTCTGTTATTGCAGGCGAATTGGCGCTTGCAGTACGAGACGTTACTCACCCTTAATATTGTTATCCATTGGAGGTTTGAGAGTTTTATCTGCTGCAAATATTATCGATATTGTCTTTATGGCGGAATCGCAAGAGGACCTCAGCACTGTACTCATTGCCTCGAGTGTGTTTACTCACTCATTACAGCCCATCATAAGTCCACTGCTAAATATAAGCCTACCCATAGGAGGCAACTGCATTTATCGACCACCTGCTTGTTTCATTAGATCGTCATCTTGTGGTCTGCGCTATATACGAGTATACTACGCTTGCCAGTATAAAGCTGCCATTTTAGAATCTTTCTTGACGTTTTCTTGCGAACCGGTGGTAAATGTTAAAAAGGACTTTCAATAAGTATTATGTACTGTAATCTATTTTGAACAAAAATGATTCTATTCCATTCTATTCTATTCTTAATTTTAGACCTACTTCGGTACTACCAACACTTAGAGTAAAAAATAGAAAAATATTTTATGTATATTTAATCTTTTTATTGCAAATAAATTGCTACATAAAAATCAGTTTGCTTTTACAAGGGGTCTACGAGTAAATCTGAAGCCGGTGTTGAGCTTATTAAACATTTTTTTTTCCGGGTCGGTATTATCTACGGGTGTTTCCTCAGGACTAAATTCAAATTCAAAAGCAAAAGTAAACTGGTTTAACGTCAACAATTCGTGAAATTTACAACATCACGTATAAACCAGTGTGCTTTTAAATGGAGAGTTGATAATAACCCCTGTGAATAAGGTGATCGCTACCGTGCTGTTTCTAATAGTCTTCATAACACTCAAATTTACAACATATATTTTAAATTAATATATTTAAAAAAGTCCCGCTGGGTTTCTTGTTAAGTCTTCCCAGAACAGAGGCTTTTTCCGTATTAGTGGTATTCAAGAAGCCGATTTACCTTAGCTCCTTTTTTGCAAAATATATCACTGGAATACACCAACTTCTGTTCCCCTACGTGTTCCGATCAAAAATAGATAGCCCGTTGGCTTTTTATTTACTGTCAAAGTCTTAGCATTGGAAAACTTTAATTTCTTTGTTTGCAAAACATATTCATCAGGCCGTATAAGTCCCCTGCTAGATATGAGTTCTTCTCATAGAAGTCATGTGGTGTATAACCACTCATAGATGGAGAGAGGCTTTAGAGAATAATGGGAAGTAATTGCTCTTTTCCTTGATGTCTCGTATGCTTAACATCGTGAACGACATTTTACTACACTATATAAAGCGCAGGTCCGGCCGTGCATGGAGTATCGATGCTATATAATATGGGCTGGTGCTGCAAAATACCACTTAACGGCTTCGGACTCAATGGAAAGACGTACTAAAAAGCTCATTGGTGACACCAATATAGACTACCAATCTTACCAGAATCGAGCATAGGCTAAAAGAAACCAACCTTTCGGTGTGTGTTTACAGGATAAATTCCGGAGAGTGTGTAGACTTAATTTCTCCTTCTCCGTTCTATCATTGGATCACCAGACGCACGGCTGGTCTTGTCCCTTTCGCTGTCGACATACCACGCATTCCAACCAAACGGTTTGTTTCGTCGTTCATAATGCTCACAGTTAAGGAGTGGAATACTCTGTCTTTCCATCCGATTACAAAGCAAAAGCCTATTCACTCCTGCCTTAAAGACACCTACGTCTTTAAGGCAGGAGTGAATAGGCTTTTGCTAAGCGAAGTCAGTGCGTTTTACCACCTATGGCTGCATCACCACTTACCATCAGTTGGGATGGTAGTCAAGCACTGGCTTATATTAGTTGAAAGAATTATCACGCTTGTCAGGCGGATTGGCTATCGCCGAGGTCGAGCATAGGATGTTGAATTCTCTAACGTCGCTACCACACTATCTATCCATCCATCCATTACAGCCTATAAAAGTCCACTGCTGAACATAGGCCTTCCTCATAGATTGCCTCATGGAGGGATTTTGCCATAGTTGCCACGCTTGGCAAGCGGGTTGTCAACTGCAGTTCTTTATTATTTTGAGTTGTTATCAGGAAGATGCAGCTGCCCATCTCCTGTTTCATTTTCCCTCTGTCGCCTCTTACGACATCCTCGGGACGATATGGGGTAGTGGATATTCTTACACTACACGGTTAACCTACCACACGCAAAGTGATATTTACACTCAAGTATAATTATTAATTATACATTCAATGAGCAGTGAGTGAGCGCCTCATGTTTATACAATGTAAGGCTGAAAAGAGAGCACACCGTTCACCTGATAGCGTGTGGACGCTATGACCCATAGATGCGTACATTTGGCCTCGATCAAATGCAGATTGTCTCCCTGGGGAATATCTCCGAAGATGGTGAGTTAATCTGGTGTGCGTAACTGGGCCGACGCTTCCGGTTCTCGTTACTTGAGATGCGCTGGTATTTCGTGAGAGCGTTGCCCTAATTAGTTTGGACCGATAATTTGTGCTGCAGCTAAAATACACCTGCAGTGGGGCTCTACTTCGTAAATCGAAGCAAATGCACTTAGATAACTCTCATAGTGTCATGAGTGCAGTCAATGTTAGCACTTGGACAAGATGTCGTAACGTCCCCATTTAATAGGTTTCAATAAAATTTAAAGTTGTTACTGTCAGTAACAAGTACCCCGTGTAGTGGCGGGTAAGAATACTCACTACCCCATATCTTCCCGTGGGTGTCGTAAGAGGCGACAGAGGGAAACTGAGGTAGAGGATGGGCAGCAGCATCTTTCTGATAACAACAAAACAACAATAAAAACTGCGGTTGCCAACCCGCTTGCCAAGCGTGGCAACTATGACAATATACCCCCCATGATAGTAACGAAGAGACGGCCCCTAGTCCCCGGCGGCCCCGCTATTCCTGGCTACGGTGGCGACCATGGTAACGGCGGGGCAGGGTGCTAAGAATCTCGGTGGAGGTTCGGTTGCCACCACGACGACTCGACCTGGCAACTTATAACGCACGCACCCTGAGGACTGACGAGAAGATCCTGGAGCTGGAAGAAGAGATAAAATAGTTGCGCTGGAATATTATAGGATTATCCGAGGTCCGAAGAGAGGGGGAGGACACGGTAATCCTCGAATCCGGCAACTTGTTCTATCACCAGGAAGGCTTGTGGACGATAAATCCGACACCTCCTTGGGACAGCCCAGGAGGTGTCGGATTTATCGTCCACAAGTCTCTTGTTAACAACGTTGTAAGAATTGGGAGTGTGTCGACGAGGGTTGCGTACCTTATACTCAGAATCACCAAACGGTATTCGCTGAAGGTCATACAGGTTTACGCACCAACCTCAGCACACCCGATGAGGAGGTGGAGGAAATGTATGAGGATATCTCTAGAGCCATGCATTCCTCCAAAACCCACTATACGGTGTTAATGGGAGACTTCAACGCAAAACTAGGCACAAGAGAGTACGGTGAGCTGAAAGTAGGGAAATTCGGAATAGGGCAACGGAACCCAAGGGGCCAGCAACTGGCCAACTTCATGGAGAAAGAGGGACTCTTTATGATGAACTCTTTCTTCCAGAAGCGGCTCGACAGGAGGTGGACCTGGTCGAGCCCCGACGGTTCGACAAAAAATTAGATTGACTTCATTATGACCAGGCAACAACTGTTCAGTGATGTCTCAGTGATCGCTAGGGTGAAAACCGGCAGCGATCACCGAATGGTGAGAGGCACACTGAACCTAAACGTTAAGTTGAAGAGGTCACATCTAATGAAGTCAACGCACCGTCCCCCTCGTGCTCTAATCCAAAGTCCCGAAACCTTTCAGCTCGAGCTACGAAACCGTTTTCAGTGCCTAGAAGATTGCAAGATGTGCGGGACTTACGCAACTTGAATACTGCTCGTATTAAAGAAGCGATCGAGCGGAACCAGGGCTCCAAAGTCTTTGCTAGAGATCTGTCTGCCAGAAAGAGCCAACTGTCGAAGCTGAAAACCGAGTGTGGCAGCGTCGTTTCCGGGACACCTGAGATTTTGAGTGAGATTGAGAGGTTCTATGGGCAGCTGTACACATCATCGTTGGAGCCACGCAAGTGTGAGTAACGATCCCAGGCGAATCTTATCCGACACTATTCGATGATATCCCGGACGTCAGTCTGAGCGAGATTAGAATGGCTCTCCAGCACCTTAAAAACGGCAAAGCCCCAGGCGAGGATGGAATTACAGCGGAGCTTCTGAAAGCGGGTGGAAAACCGGTACTTGAAGTCCTTCAGAAGCTCTTTAATTCCGTCCTACATGGTGGCATTACACCGGAGGCGTGGAGCAGAAGTGCGGTGGTCTTATTCTTCAAGAAAGGCGACAACGCTCTCTTGAAGAACTACACACCGATTTCCCTTCTGAGCCCGTGCTGCAGTCCCTTCAGCGGTGCCAAGTTGACTGTCGGTATATCGAAGTGCTGAAGTGCTTGTACAGTAGGGCTACGATGGCTATCCGAGTACAGAACCAGAGTACGAAACCTATCCAACTGCAGAGAGGTGTAAGACAGGGTGACGTTATATCCCCGAAACTCTTCACCGCTGCATTGGAAGACGTTTTCAAGCTTCTGGACTGGAAAGGATACGGTATTAACGTCAATGTCGAGTACATCAGTCACCTTCGATTTGCCGACGATATAATCCTTATGGCAGAATCGCTGGAGGACCTAAGAACTATACTCAATGACCTCAATAGTGCCTCCCAACGGATAGGTCTTAAGATGGACAAAACAAAGATCATGTTTAATGTCCATGTCACACCTATGCCGGTAGTTTTTGGGCGCACTAAGCTCGAAGTTGTTGACGAGTATGCTTACCTGGGACAAATAGTCCGACTAGGTAAGTCCAACTTCGACAGAGAGATCAATCGACGGATTCAACTCGGCTGGGCAGCGTTCGGGAAATTACGGCACATCTTCTCGTCAGGTATACCTGAAAACTTGAAAACGAGGCTGTACAACCAGTGCGTGTTGCCAGTGATGACCTACGGAACTGAGACGTGGTCCTTCACTGCTGGCCGGATGAGGAAGCTCAAGGTCGCTCAGCGAGCTATGGAGAGGGCTATGCTCTTAGACTCACTGTGTGATAAACTTAGAAATGAGTATATCCGCAGTAGAACCAGAGTGACCGACATAGCCCAACGGATTAGTAAGCTGAAGTGGCAATGGGCCGGCCATATAGCTCGAAGAACCGACAACCGGTGGGGAAAAAAGGTTCTCGAGTGGCGGCCTCGTACCGGCGGACGAAGTGTAGGGCGTCCCCCCCCACTAGATGGAGTGACGACCTGGTAAGACATGCAGGAAGTCGATGGATGCAGGTGGCTCAGGACCGTGCTTTGTGGCATTCCTTGGGGGAGGCCTATGTTCAGCAGTGGACTTGTGAAGGGCTGTAATGATGATGATGATGATGACTGTCAGGAAACATCATGAGAAAAATATTACCGTGATGAATATCCTCATTAAGAGTATGGAGTAACCTTAGTTAACGTAAATATATGGTTGCTGTGTTTCGTATGGTGAATGAAGAGAACGGAGAACCTTTTTACTGGTAACTAGGCATTCCCTCAGAGGTGACAATATATCTAGGTTTTGGTTCTTAACTGAGGATAGACTTACATAGGTGTCACTGACCATCAGGTGTGTATGTGTTCGTTTGTCACCCTTTATTCAACGAAATTAAATTACATAATGTTAGTATTATTTATAACTCTTACGGTATACGTTATGATAATTTTCATTTGGTATGGCCGTTATCACTATGGTCGGAATCTAACGTAATAACCTAAACGTCACTCTTTGAGCTAAGCTTGGCTGTTTATATACGAAAACGTTATAAAGACTATCGGAAGTCGTATTTTTTCCGAGCAAACAGCGTTTGTGCTCGTGATATATATTTTATCAGGGCCTCGTCGAAAATATCCTCACCGTCGGCAATGTTTACGTACGCACCGAGCTCTTCTAATCAGATACAACTATTTCTGGAGCCGCCAATCGTTCCGTTTACGACTCCATCGTATGGTATGCGTATCTATAGTTACACAGTTCATTCCGTGGTTTTACGACCAATTAACTTTATGTGATATTTTGCTGTTAGCACGAGTAGAAAATAAAAACTTTTAAGATGAGATTCAAAGATAATTTGCTAAGATTCGCATGCAAAACAGAATGGTTTATTGCTAAGTTTGAAGAGTATTTACTACCATTTAATATTAACCAACACGAATATACCTACGTCACTAAATTCGATAGTACAACTCTTTTTATTACTGTCTAAAATGCATATAACATTCCAATTAAATACATTTAAATAACATCGATAACGATCCGTGGTAGCTCAGGGCTCAAGCTCTGGTAAACAATAGCTTTATTTCATGGAGGTATATAAGTGTTTATTTACTCCATATTAAAATAATTTAACATAAGCTTTTATTTGAGGTAAAAATATAATATTCAATATTTCATCACTATTCAAGTTTCATTAATTATCATTACAGCCTATCACATGGCCTATCACTGTCACACAAGTCTATGTTCATTCAATATCATCACATTATATACATCTAAATAAATTCTAAATAAAAGTCTCCGCTGTCTGGCTGAATGATGTATGTTCGCGCTAATCTCAGAAACTACTATGAAGATTTTCATTCGGTTTTCATTTATAGATAGATTGATTCGCGAGAAAGATTAAGGTATAGAATTTATAAATATTTTGCGCAAATTAGCTGATGATATTTGTTAATTAAGCCTGAAAAATCGTGCCTCCTGCGATCTGCCATAGGCTTTCCATAGCTGCATAAATCAAGTTTTGAGAAATGCTATTATAAATATCTATCTATTAAAATTAACTTGCAATAATAAAAATAAAACTTTAAATAATGATGAAAATGCATTTTTCTGTATCTTGATGCGGCAGGGTTTCTTGCTTGCATTACACGATAAAATGAACACTGCACTTATAATTAGTTTATTATTTATGAGTTCGAAGCGATATTTTTAATAACTTAAATATACTTATTTGCGAAAACAGCATGGCTTTTGTGTCCCAGGTTGTTACATTCTTACAATTTTTATGAACAGAATGAGCACTGGCGTCGATGATCTTCGTATGTATAAGGGTTGCATTGCGTCCTTTTCTTCTCTAGGCGAAAGTGGATGGATGAAGTGATTTTTTAAATTTTTTTATTATCACCAATACATTATAAACACCTGAAGGACCTCAACACTCTAGGTGTGCCATGAGTTGGGCATTCAATATACGTTCCATAATCTTGCAGAATATGGAGGTAATTGAAATTGGCCGATAGTTGGCCGATGATCAATGACGTATGATCCGAAGTATCTCCGAACGGATAGATCTTATTTTCCTTCGGTCGCAATTTGGTCTTTGTTACAATCCCTTCAACGGTGCCAAGTCGTCTGTAGGTATATCGGAGCACTAAAGTAAGATTGGCACAGTAGGGCTACGATAGCTATTCAAAACTAGAGTACAATAATTATACACCTGCAGTAAGGTGGAAGACAGGGTGACGTTATATATCTGAAATTCTTCACTTTTTTTTGGAAGACATTTTCCAGTAACTGGACCAGAAATGATACGGTATCAACATCAATGGCTAGTAGGTACATAACTCGCCTTCGATATAGTCATTATGGCAGAATCACCAGAGGACCTTAGCACTCTACTCAATTACCTAATAGTGTTTCCCAAGAAATAAGTCTTGAAATGAACATAGACAAGGCAAAGGTCATGTTAAACGTCCATGTCACACCTAAGCCGGTAGTTGTTGGGAACACTACGCTCGAAGTTATGGATAATGCTATGCTCGGAGTTTCTCTGCGCGATAGACGTATTTGTGAAGTTATGCCCAGTAAACTGACGATGAAGGCTATATTGATGAAAGCAACGTAGATATAATATATAGATATTTTAAGCGATTTGGGCAGAAGGAAGGAAGAGAATTTTATACCTGGTAGAGCCATGCTGCAGCTTTATTAGTAGTATAGTTGGCACGAATGGGTCGGCCCAACTGGGGAAGGACCGCGCTCTCACAGAATACCAGCGTAAAATAGCAACTCAACACTGCTGTGTTTCGTAAGTGAGTGTAGAGAACCAGATACCATTTTTACTGGAAAAGAGGTATTCCATCTTAGTCCTCACGGGCGTGACAACGTATATTGCTTTTTGATTCTTTATTGAGGATAGATGTAGATATCTATGGGTCACAGCAACCACTTACCACTACGTGGACTGTGTGCTCGTTTGTCATTCAAAGAAAAAAAAATGTCAAAACTTTAAATGTCATGACAGTGTTTTTGTAGTTTTCTATTTAGTGTTAATGATTACACGAAATAAAATTAGCTAAGCCTAACTTGGATATTTTAAATCTGTCTAGTTTTAATATACAAGTTATGTTCTTTGACACAACCAAATTTGTACAGCTATATCTTTTATCCCTCAGTAGTAGGTAGTTTAAAATTCGGCTATTTTAATAGCGGGACGAATAATTTTCATTGAGCTGCCACCACTTAACTTAAATATAATAACCTACAAAATTTATTAGTTCAAGCAAGACATGAAACTGAGGTGCTTTTGGTAAATTTATGAAATTAGTCTAAAATTCTGCCATCAGTAAATGTTTAAAAACATATTGCATTTTAACGTCAATACTCGTAAACAACGCTCGGTTTTACAGCTTTTACAATAAATTACATTGGTTAAATGTTTGGAACAAAATCGGGCGTGACTTGCGTACACATTTTATAAAATGCGCGTGAAAATGCTTTATTTTAGATGCATTATTTTAGTCTTTCTTTTAATATAACAGTGAAAGACAAGCTAATGTCCATCAAATTCACCTAAAATTAAGTGTCTACTCCAGCCTATAAAACCAGCAAGCTACTAAAAACAAAGGAGATAATATCCCTCTTAAAAACGGTAAATAATAATTACTTCTAAATTCCTTAATAGAATTAGGAATTATTTTGCGGATATCTCTGATAATATAGATGGAAAATTCAGTCAATTTGTTTTATAAACGTATTATAAATGATGACATGGCTTAGTTTGGGAAATGATTTTTAAAAAGCTCTAGAAGACCACCCTTCTTTCCACAGTCGTGTGCACTGTGCATTACCATCCTTCTTTCTCAGCCCGTAAAAGTCTACTGCTGGACATGGATCTCTCTCCTTGTAGCACAGATTTGCCTTTAACATAACGTTTGGCAGGCGAATTGACAATCGTGGTACCATACGTGTCGTAACACTGATGCTGCCACCTGTCGCCGGTCTTCATATTTTATTCTATGTATTTGTGAAAGTATCACATGCAATACTTAGCTTATTAACATAACTACGTAATAGAAATGTTCAAAATAACTGCTAGATCATGTGTTCGAATCCATGATAGGGATAAAATATTGTAAAAAAAAAAATAACCACAAATGGACTTTCTTTTCGGTTTAAGGCGTTTAGGTTATGGTTGTATCTTTGTCTTTGATACTGTACTCTTATCACAAAAGCATTACATGAGACAGGTGCAGATTAAGATGAAATAATGCTTCTGTGTTGACGCAAACATTTGTAGTACTGTAATACTGTCCCGCGCAGTTTGAAATAAAAGACTCGATAGTTGGCGCTATGTCCGATCAACAAGGAGAATCATAAAAATTTATCACCTGTTTGCGATTTTCATTGAAGAATACAGGACTGGGAGAATGTATCCGATTTGCGAGGAAAATTGTTTATACTGCGTTTTTAATCCTTGCTATTATCGCAATTACTTCACTTTTTATTATATCGAGATTTCTATCACGCAGTTTTTTAGGTATTTTTAGATTTACGGGTATTGCCACTTATTAGTTATTAGTAGATAGTCAAAACACACACGCTCACACAAGCGCGCGCGCACACACACACACACACGCACACACATACACACGCACACACACACACACACACACACACACACACACACACACACACACACACACACACACACACACACACACATACACGCGCGCGCGCACACGAACGTAAGCACGCACGAACGCACGCACGCACGCACGCACGCACGCACGCACGCACGCACGCACGAACGCACGCTCGCACGCACGGATGCATGCACACATGCACGCACGGAAGCACGCACGCACGCACGCACGCACGCACACGCACGCACGCACGCACGCACGCACACACACACACACACACACACACACACACACACACACACACACACACACACACACACACACACACACACACACACACACACACACACACACACACACACACACACCCTGACCCTTTTTACTGGAAAAGAGGCATTCTATTTTAGTCCTCACGGGTGACAACGCATCTGCATTTTGATTCGTAATCCAGAATAGATGTAGATGTCTATGGGTCACCAACAACATTTACTACACCTTACAGAAATAAATAGTTTATCGGTAGTGCAATTATATTAATAACTAGCTGGTACCCGGCGCATTGCTGCAGCAGAAGAAATATTTGTGGAAATATCGTTTTAAATTTGGAAGGATATTGTTTAATTAGGAATGATAATGATGATGATATACAACTTTCAAATAAAGTTGTCAGTACGATACGTGCGCCACCTACTGTAAGTTAATTGTACTATGCCTATAACCTTGCGCGCAAGTGCAAGCAATAAGTTGACAAAGTTTTATCGCAATCTGATGAACGGTATGGCAGCGCATAAAATACGAACAAACAAACATTAATTTTTATATATTAGACTAGCTGGTACCCGGTGCCTTCCTGCCACAGAAAAAATAGTTGTGAAAATATGGTTTTAAATTTGGAAGAGTTATATTGCTTAATTAGGAATGATAATACATTCATTGAATGAAGTTATCGTTATGATACGCACGTCATTCAAATGAAATTATCGTTATGATACGCACGTCACATAGTGTAAGCACATGAGTGAAGAAACCATTTACTCATGTGATGTAAGTTAATTGTACTATGCCTATAACCTTCGCGCAAGTGCAAGCAATAAGTTTTACCGCAATCTGATGAACGTAATGGCAGCTTATGAAATACGAAACAAACAAAAATTAATTTTTATATCTTAGATTAAAGAATTTGCTTTTTAATTTAAATATACTAGGACGTGACGCCGCAATATCTACAGAGTTAAAGTTGATATTGTAGGACTAAACAATTCTATGCATAGGGGAATGCTCCATCATCATCATCATCATTACAGCACTTCACAAGTCCACTGCTCAACATAGGCCTCCCCCAAAGAGCGCCACAAAGCACGGTCACGGGAACGCTTAGTGAACTATATTAGGTAATTTTTATTTAGTCATTACGTCAGTATTATCTGTTCAAGAACGTTGTACAAGCCGCCACAATTAAGTAAAGAAGACGAAATATTAAATTTGAACATTTTGATGAAAAATGTACTATGATTTATACAACGATATGCCAATTTTATAACCGACCAGATTTTTCTTGTCCATAATCGACAAATGTTTGCAAGTCTGTGGTGAATAATGCAATCAGTGTTTAAAACGCGGTGTTTGATGGATTATCTGGTACAGTGCCAAGTTTGTATTTTTAAAATTTATTTAGCTTATATTAAGATGTAATCTCAGACCAACATAGTAAGAAAGACGGAGTGCTGCGTATATTTCAAGTGATGCGAAAACCTTACTCAACTTTATGTAAGAACACGCACTCACATAATATACTTATGCATCTAAAACCATTTGCAGCCAACAAAAAAAAAGTAACATGGTTTTAGGTTTTAGGTAAACTTTTACGGGCTGACAAAGAAAAGAAGAATGATGCGTGCGTGAGTGCGTCAAGAAGTTAAGCATGGTTTCGACATTACACGAAATGTACGTAGCTTTCCGTCTATCTCACTTTATTGGCCTTAGGATATAATAATCGTTGCTAGAATCTGTTAAATAATAGAACAAGATAGAATGCCTCGTTACAAGTTAAAAGGGTCTCCATTTCTCTACACTCATCATACGAAACACAGTAGTATTACGCTGCTATTTTGGAGAGTGTGGTCTTTCCCTGGTTGAGCCGATCCAGTCGTGCTGAAACCAAGATGTAGCTGCAACATGGCAAACATATTTTTCAACATTAGGAATTCCGTTTAAGATGTTGAAGCTACTTGTATATGCATGACCACAAGAGTTTTACTAAAAAATAACAACATATATTTGTTTTTATATATTTTTAAGGTTAAGGTATAATATATGTCTATGGACCAATGTTCTTAACTTTTAAGTCGTTGATGCCTCAAATAAAAATATTATATTGTATTGTATTGATATATTATTTTAGGAAATATATATATTTCATTTTCACTTTTATTACTAACGTTATTACTAGGTAGAAATAGTTCGTTTGGGTAGGTACCAATCTATTACCTATTTCTACCCACTGTGGAGTTCCAG
Source organism: Parnassius orleans (assembly GCA_029286625.1). Lineage (NCBI taxonomy): Eukaryota > Metazoa > Arthropoda > Insecta > Lepidoptera > Papilionidae > Parnassius > Parnassius orleans. The sequence goes on along the minus strand of JAGSMP010000263.1, from coordinate 827,081 downwards.
GGTCAAGGAGACTATTATCATCAAAGCAGAGTCTCAAAACCGGTTTTGCGCTCATCAATTCATCTACCTAATTTAGTCCAGCTGACATTCTTGAAAATAATAATACGCTGTAGAGCCACGTTGCGATTGTGTTATTGGCTGCAGCACGGGTGAGTCAGTTCCACCAGGGAAAGACCTCGATCTCACAGAACATAATATTGGCGGCTCCGTGGCGCAGTGGCTTAGCAATGAGTTGCTGCGCTAAGAGCCGCGGGTTCGAATCCCGCACGGAACAAGTATTTGTATGGTCTACAAATAATTGTTCCGGGTCTGGATGTTTGTCCTTGTGAAATTTATGTGTGTAAACTGCACCCACGATACAGGAGAAAATCCTAGTGTGGAGGTAACGTTTTAAAAAAAAAAAGTATAAAAAAAAGTATAATAACAGCACTATGCTATGTTCCATATGGGCAACGTAGAGCACGGGAGACTCATTTTACAGGAAACGAGGCATCACTACATTTGATATTAAAATCGATTTTGGGGCTTAGGTCTTGGACCTCACGAACAGCTGCGTCAGCTCTCCGTGGCGCTATCCCGTGTCCGCATGCTCTAATTTATTTTAGCACTATAAAACAAGTTGTTAGTGAGTATACCACTGAGTTGTCGTTGCAATTAACATATAAAGAGATAAAATTTTAACTGAAATATACCGGATATTTAAGTAATAATTTTATCTCTGTTACACGCTCCAGAAACTTATTATATTCTTTCGTTGTGTTTCTGACTGCAACAGACACCTGTTTGCGGTTACTGTCATGAAAACATTGTTCTATTTTAGTATCGTATATTACATTATTATTAAACTGCCTCAACGTAATGTTTTACGTAACGTTTTTTAAGAATAAAAAAAAAACATTAGGGAAATAAAATTCCATTGCAGGCAGTGTGTAATTTAAACATTTATAAATAAATTGAATGATTTTGTACGTGATAGAGCCACGCTGCAGCTATATTATATGTACTTGTAGCACGCTCTCACAGAATACCAGCGTAAAATAGCAGCTTAATGCTGCTGTTTCGTATGGTGAGTGTAGAGAACCGGGAACCCTTTTTACTGGAAAAGAAGCATGCCATGTTAGTTTTCAGGGGGTGACAACGTATCTGCATTTTGATTCTTAATCGAGTATCGATGTAGATATCTATGGGTCACGAATCCGCTTACCATCAGGTGGACTGTATGATCGTTTGTCTGTCTTATTCTATTTAAAAAAAATCCGATTGGTATATCTTTCTATTTGTTTGTAAATTTCATCACAATCGGTTCAGCCATTCCGAAGATTAGCCCACACAGACAAACAGAAAAAGGGTTATAACCTGCTGAGCTTAAATTACAAAAAGGTTTTACAAAACATAGTAATATCAAATCCACACCATCAATATTCTTGTTAGCATTACAATTTAGACCGCAATGTTTTGCTCAGTTTTCATGGTTAGAGCGGTTATCCTTACGTGAATAATGTTTTAGAGTTCAAATTCTTGTTTGGAATATAACTGATATCTTCTTTTATTTATATTTTTATGTTTTAATTCATAATCGACGATTATTGTAGGCGTATATGGGTCACACCATTTACTTACCATCAAATGGACGGTGTGCATGTTTCTCACTCTTATTTTTATAAAAAACAGGCATTAGGGCAGTGCCGAAAATATTTTCCTGCTTCTAAACTGATGTTACGAGAAAAAAATGAGGGGAACCTAGCAGAGAGAGGCTGTTAGAAGGCTGTTACTTAACTTTTTTTAAATTTTTTGTTTGTTTTTTGATAAACACTTAAATTCGGTCTGATGACCTATATTTCATACGAATAGAAAATATCCAAGCTGTCCGTGATGTTTACGAACATGCTATACTCATCCAAATTGATACAACTACGGGCTAATTCGGGAGCTGCCGATAGTTTTGTTTTACTACGCCTGGATTGAGACGTAGCGTAAGTTGGATCTATGTTGAATGTATGAAATATCAGCATAATGCTATTTCGTTTGATGAATGACGAGAACTGAGATACTCTTTTTACTTATGACGTTTTGGAAGTGAAATTTCTTTATCGACTTAGTGGAGAAATTTAGCACGGTATTAAAATAAAAACGTCACGTTTTCTTGTAATGTTTCAACGCCGGGGTTGCACGAGTGTACTTTTGTTTAACCTACTTATGTAAAATATAAAATAAAAGAAGAATGATATGTTATAAGGAAGTTTCACTTCGTACGTGTGTACACAATTACCCTTGATCATCGTTATCATTACCATTATAATAGACCTTCACATGTCCACTGATGAAAATAGACCTCCCCCAAGGAACCACCTGCATCCATAGACTTCCTACATTTCTTACTAGGTTGTTCGTTTGTTAGTTTGACAGGACAGATCGGTCGTTGGTTAGTTATTTGAGCTTGGTTTAACTGGTTGGACTGCCATTGCCACTTCAGCTTGCTGATGTGTCACCTTTACCTCTGTAAAAAAACTTTTCATCTTGCCATTGTTTCTAGCTAGACGACGGGTTGGCTTAACTATGACCCACGAGCAATACAATAAAAGCAGGAGTGGTATCTTTTGGGTGTGGTAATAATGATAAAAATGTGAGCTCGTACAACTTGTAACATGGAAGTTAGAACGAAGTTTATGTTTGAAGAATTGTTGTCGTTTACTATTTTTAATTTATAAAATGTGTAATAAAACATAATAATATAGTATTCGCCTAAATATAATTAATCATTATTTTAATCAATCACATTGACGCACAATCACCTTTTTATATCCAAGAACTCTATCTATATACCTACTCAAGTGCGAACCAAATGAGATCAGGTTTAATATAAACCAGATTGTTGGCGTGTTCAATAATGAGATTAACTTTAAATAAATACGTATCTGTATAATGATTAAATGGTGTTGCATTAAAAAATAAAGTTAGCAAAACAATACGTTGCTTATTCTGAAGTGTAAAATAACGTAAGTTTTATTCTTAATTAAAGATTCTAGACTTGAGATTCCTAATTGAAGATGAACGGTGACTTACATAGGTGATAGATTCAGCGGGATCGATAAAAAATTCTGGCCTGCTGTCAACAAACCAAAGTATGTGTATAAGCAAGTATAATTCCGATTTGTGATGAGTCCATCGAAATACAAATTACTTTACGATTTCATATTAACCGAGTTCAAAAACGAGAAGGGTCTATTCGACGCTATGTTTTTTATGTATGTGCATCGATTTCTAGGTAATGGATGAACCAATTTGAATTATTCTTATTTTTTAATTAGGTTATACTTTAGGGATGGTACCATCAGCCATCATTATTCAGTTCATATTTTAAGAAAACATTTCGCTCTTAAGTGTGGAAAAATAGGGGATTTAATTATTATTCTAATTGTTTAGACGACATTCTAACCTTTGAAAACTGAAACTGAAAATAAGTAAAACTGACTTCTTCCTAGCTTCTGAAGACGATGACAAGAAGAATTAACTCCGATTTCAAAGTTGGAAACAGTTTTATTGTTTTCTTAGCTATTTTTTGAATTCGTTTTTACTTTATTTAAAAGCTCAATTTTTAATAAATATAGTCATTTTAAGTATATTGCAAACTATAACGGGACGGAATATTTAAAGTAGTTTAGGAAGCCAATGAAATTTGCATTTCTTCCGGAAGACGGTAGCCAGAGTCTCGTTCTTGTTATCAGTGTAAAAGCCGATATACTATTTTTCTCTCCAAATCCAAGCATTGCCACAAGCGGTACATCCTGGTGATTGATGGAGAAAGCAGTGTTATGATCATGCTGTTTCTCAGGAATAGTTAGACAGAACAGTAAGATTTGGATTCGGAATTTTCATTGGCTTTTTCGTCATTAGTCGGTCACCACTCTCATCCATCAAATTTGTAGAAATAGTCTTCGCATTCCCTCTTACACATATTCGAGTATTTATGAACTGAAAAGAAGAAGAAATACTTATAACCCGGGATCCTACCCCGTGGTTACTACGCCCATCTGTATTTTTAATAGAAACACAATTTTTAATTTTTGTGAACTATTGTTAAAAGAAGGATAAATAATACAAAACATGGCCGCAAGGATTTTTAATTAAAATTTAGTTTGAGTGATTTTTGTGAACAATTTCATTAACTTGTCATTTTTTGAGAAAAATATCAATGATATATAAAAGTACTATAAATAAAGTTAGTTATTATATCCGTACGGATAAAGAATGGGATTAGAAATGGCGGCTCATCGAGCCCGTACATGAACCCATGAAAACCCGCTAATATCGGTATATCGTTATAACGTTATATTATTCGGTTAATTGGATATTTCCTATTAATGGAAAAACATTCGAAAGGAATTGTATACGCAAGTACATTAATTTTAAAATAACATTTATAACTAGCGAGCCGCTCTGGATTCGCCTGAGTGGGATCTATCAATGTGGCGTTATTTAGACTTAAGATAATCATTAAAGACCATTTATTTTATTTTATCAATATTTCTATTTTAATAAAGTCTCTAAATTTTTCGAATAAAGTTTAGTCCAGATCACTCCTGGTATTACTCTCTATTTGTTAGTAAAGTTTTATCACAATAGTTTCAGCCATTCTGAAGATTAGCTCGGACAGACAGACAAACGAACATTTTAAAAATGGTTACTTATGTCTCAACAGCATGTAAATATTTTTTACAAAAATATTAACAAAACAAAATCAACAATAGTTATGACGAAAATTCTCAGAACGTGTCGTAGCTCACAATTTAGCGAAACTGGACTGAATTATTTTTTGTAGTTTATGATATTTTGTTATCATTGATTCCAATGACAATAGAACGTACGAAAAACACATATCGCAACGCATTTTTTTGCAGTCTTCACCGGCGGGTGTGAGTAAAGATAGCAATAGTGTGCGAGCGAGAGGCGATTAGAAGCGACGCCATTTTCAATCCCATTCTTTATCCGCACGGGTAGTAAGTAAAATGTTTGATTTGCCACTTTTAATTGGGCCGCAACATCTAGGCAACCAGGTGTAAACAGGAAACGTAGTTTAATGAATCATATAATTTTTTTTTCTTTGCACGATTTTTGATTAACAAGTGGCAAATAAGGGTTGCCAACTGTTGAATGTATGTAGTACGAGGCTGAGTTAGCGAAGCACACTCTCCATCGGACAAGGACGCAACTGCATTTGATTGTAAACCCACTTTGGATCATTACGACATTTGAACATATACACTACGTTGTTAAATTATAATTTCAACGAAAATATATTTAAAATGAAATGGAAAATAACAGCTTGTTATAAGATTGCCGTTTTCTTATCTTGATTCACAAAAAAAGCATGAACTAAATTTGAATTAAAAAACTTGCGGTCATATTTCGATAGGCAACCCAGCAAAAACGTATTCCTTTATTAACAGTTCACAAAAAATGTATTTCCTTAAAAACAGTTCGGCATGGAAATTTCGGACCATTACCCAGTTCGTTATCTCAAGAAAACCAAAAGAAAATCATGGAATAAAACTAATTAATTTTACGGATTTTATCGCGTTAAATTAATTTTTTTGAATTCCCGACGTTTCGGGCACTTAACAGCACCCATGGTCACGAGGGGGTCTGAGGTGTTTGACATCCTGATGTCATAGTTAACGAAGGCTACCTTTAACTTTTAATTATTCATTTTTAGTCCGATCTACACATAACGAGCTTACAATCTTGAAAGTCTTGCAGTAGTATGCTTGGGTTTGGATTTAATTTTATTAATTATGGGATCCCAAGCAGATGGTAGCACCCAGCCATCTTCTCTATTGAAATTAGGATGTTTTTGATTTCAATAGCCTCGCAAATCATCCTTAGTAGGAATCGGTGTTCTTTTGCGAGGCTTTGTGGTCTATCAAATTGATATAATAGTTGGGACGATCCTGAATATGTAATAAAATATATGATGTCAATGGAACACGTTTTAAAGAACGTTTTAATAATGACGGTCGCATGTCTTGGTATTTAATCACGGATATTGCATGTGCGGCATTGCCAGTTCAAGGAAGTGGGTCACTTTAGTTAGTTCATAGAACTATGAGTCTAATAAAGGCTCCACGTTGTCAGTAATATGCCGTTCCCTATGTTAATGGAGCTTGAAATGTAAATTAATGGTTTCACTTAGCTTCAGTGATAGTTGCGAGTTAATTATTAATTCTAGAGTATTAATTTGCAAAGTGATATTGTAATACCTACTCAATAATTACGGAATTGGGTGCGGACCGCGAACTCAAAAGGTCGTGGGTCCAAATCCCCCATTCGATTACTGTCTTGGACCACTCCTAACAAAAGCATTTTAAGCTTATCAGGAGTGTTTTTTTACAATTCTATATTCTGATTGAGTTGTGAATGTGTTTTTGATACCGCTGTTCAATCTATCTTCAGTCTTCTTGGTTCTCTGATCTTTGTTTGTAGATGGTTGCAGAATTCCATGGGCTACAGTTGTAACTCACCAACAGATGGACTGTTAGCTCGCTTATTACTTTAATATTTTAAGAATAACTTCATTCAATTAAGATATTATAATTAACATAGTAAAATGATTGCAGCTACTATTCGCTTATTATTATTATTATTTTTAAACGTTACCTCTACACTAGGATTATCTCCTGTGTCGTAGGGGCAGTTTAGATACATACATTTCACAAGGACAATATCCATACCCGGAACAATTATTTGTAGGCCATACAAATACTTATTCCCTGCGGGAGTCAAACCCGCGGCCCTCAGCGACGCAACTCATGTTAAGCCACTGCGCCACGGAGCCGTGCCAGCAGTGCACTTTTATGGGCTAATAATGAAGACGGAGAAGAGTAACCTCTGTGTTCGTATTATTGTATGAACAAACAACAGTCGTATTTGTCGTTTTATCGACAACCAACTGAATAAAAGACATTATCAACAATTGTAGTTAGCGTTTGTTTAATCGCAAGATCCATCTTTATGTTGTTTGACGTACAGTCTGGTCCACTGCCAAGTTACATCAAACGTTTCACGTAACGAAACGTTTTCCATGCCCTTGTTGTTTAGATACGCCTTTACGCCTAATGTAAAGGCAAACAAAGCATTTAATGATTGTTTTAAGCTATTTACTTGTTTCATATTTAGACTTTACGTGTATTTTATTAATATACATATTAGCTATGCTGCAACGTAAAGGTGTCCCAGAATGTATTTCGTTTTTGTTTTGACCATTTTGCGATAGAGAAGGGATTGTTGTCAAACTATTGGCGGGCTTGTTTAGTTTGGTAGCCATGGATAGCGTTGGGGTATATTATAAATATAACGATTAATAAAAAATGGCTAACATTTTATAAAAATAGAGATTCCAACACTGTTGCCCGACATCTTTGCAGGACACATTTTAATGTAACAGCACGGGAAATGTGCCAAGTACGATTATTTTTATGAAAATGTGTGACTAACAAAATTACAATCCACCTGATGGTAAGTGGTTACTGCAGGCCATGGACACCTGCAGCCAACTTAAAATAAAGAAGGGAAAGCTTCACAACCTGTACTTATATTGGCTATCTATACCCTTCAGATGATGTAGATGCTTGTTATCCGATCTTAATCAAAATCTTTTATAAGCTTGGGTAAGTGGTTACTGCAGCCCATGGACACCTGTAGCCAACTTAAAATAAAGAAGGGAAAGTCTCACAGCCTGTATTTATATTGGCTATCTATACCCTTCAGATGATGCAGATGCTTGTTATCCGATCTTTATCAAAATCTTTTATAAGCTTGGGTAAGTGGTTACTGCAGCCCATGGACACCTGTAGCCAACTTAAAATAAAGAAGGGAAAGTCTCACAGGCTGTATTTATATTGGCTATCTATACCCTTCACATGATGCAGATGCTTGTTATCCGATGTTAATCAAAATCTTTTATAAGTTTGAGCGGTCACATTTTCGGCCGCCATAAATATGATCATATTTACCAGTCTCATCTTCGTCTTAGACGGCTAATTAAGGTACAATTCTAGAATTTTGTAATGCTTTATTATAGAAAAAAAAATTATTCCGGTTTTATCGGAAACTTCTTTACTTTATAGGCTGCACTTTTCTGAAACTTCTAGTCCGATGATATCAGAAAAGTTTTTAGTAAGAACCTTTTCAATAGCCTCGTTCGCGAATACTTTTTGAAAACACACACTAACACACACACACACCACACACACGCACGCACACACACACACCACACACGCGCACACACACACACACACACACACACACACACACACACACACACACACACACACACACACACACACACACACACACACACACACACACACACGCACACACACACACACACACACACACACACATACCTTTGTTAGCTTAGTATAGTGAATACAACAAGGTTTATAAATTATACTAATTGAAGTAATATTATAACCGAAATACTTAAACTACTTAAAGTATATTATACGAGTACAATATTTTATTATATACAATATTAAAAACTAAAAAGTGTATATAGTCTCTACAGCAAATGGCACAAATATGTAGTCATCTCTCAGAGACTCATATTTGCGCCACTTACTCAATTCATCTGCCTCTGATGCCGCTCCGACTCTAAACGAGGTACTCTTGAGATGGGACGCCGCCAAAGTATCTACGCAAGTAGCATCCCACACTAGGGCTTTACCTCTCTCCCAAGGGACCAATGTCATACCGTCGGGTCTCCTGCCAGCATCTCTAAATATTCCACAAGGCTCTAAAACCGAGGGAACATTTATAGAGACAAGAGCCCTTCGGATGACATCGTTCAAAGGACCGTGCCGTGAAAACCTACCAGCACTTTTCTTACATGAGAGTCCGTGGAGCCCAAACTTGTCAACGCTGCTACCACAGGGGCACTGATGGGGTTGACAAATCGCCGCTCCTAGTCGGTTTCCTACGGCGATGCGTAAGCTTTCCCCATCAAGTAACGTGTCGAGATTACTTAATGGTAAAGCGTGTAACCAGTGACTACATTCCTTAGTCGAAACAGCTAGAAGGCGTGCCTGATCTTGTTCACTATGGAAATTGTGAAACAAATCTCTCTGCACGTTCTGTACCAACGGAATATCCCACTGTTTTTGTTGGTTAACTTCCAGTGGAATATTTCCGCCAGGATAGAGCACTCGCTATGTCTGCACTGCCTCCGTAGCAAAGCACAGGTCTACTTTATTATTTAAAATTATGTTACATAAGTCACTGACACTATGCACGAAAGCAAGGAAAGCAGGCAACGCAACGCTCGAAAGATTCGATTGTAGCAGATTGGCTACAATCGCAACACTATTTTCTAGGGATTAATTAGTCATCGAGGAGGTTTACTACTGGTTCAGAAAAAGCCTTAGGCTTGGGAAGAACCATCAAAAAACCCAGCGGGACTTTTATTTTAAAATTACAGTTTACATTGTTAAAACCTTTAGAAAAAGCTAGGTAACGATTACCTCCTTCGCAAAGGTTATTATATAAATCTTAACGTCAGAATTTGTATTCTTTATAATCATAACCCAGAGCTTTTTATGCAGTTTCATAGTAGGTCTATATTTTATAGAACAATATTATATATTGTAAGTACTATTATTTTTCATATTGCTTGTTGCCAACAAACTCAATATTAATTGAAATTATGCCTCAAGAGATCAATAAACTCTTATCAATGACGTCACTAAATTGACCACTCGATTGACCACTCTGTTCGTGACCTGAAATAATCGTTTATAAAACTCCTTTGCACGACGTCATCGTTCTTTTAATTTATTTTCAACTCTATGGAGTTTCACTATAGATCTGAAATCCGTTTGCAAACAAAAATTTATCACAACAATTATGAACGTATAATGACGTCATAGAAGAAAGACGGGAATGGAAAGCATGACGTCATATCGTGCTGTCTCATTCTATTAATCTAATACGTATAGATTTGCTATGGTTTACTGGACGGGAGGTCTTTTTCTGGTTTGGAGACCGTAATACGCTCTTAAATATCTGCCACCAAGTAAAGTAAAGTCTGTTCGGGTTTGATAGGTAAGAGAGCCAGTTTAAATACAGCCTGTATTGCATTTCATTTTAGTTCTGTAGCCTTTTTTTTTTGTATAAGTTAACACCAGGTTTTGTTAATCTCATATCTGTCACTGTAGATTTAAAAAAATGAGCTACAAGAAAGCTAATCTTAAGAAAGCTAGTAAAAAGATACAAAGATAGAACAATATACATTTTTTTAAATAACATGTATTTTTTCGAAATTTTATCTAGATTCCTACGATAGCAAATCCACTTGCCAATTTTGGCAATAACGGTGGTTTACAAATATTTAAATAATAGATAAGGGCTTAAACATTGCTAAATATTTTCCTCACCACTAATCAAGCAAGCATTTCAAACATTCTTTATTTAAAATAAATAAACTTGCCATTAATTTACAGCGTTTTTACGTGGTAGAGCCATGCTGCAGCTATATTAATAGTATAGTTGTAGCACGAATGGGTCGGCTCGACCGGGGAAGGACCACGCTCTCACAGAATACCAGCGTAAAATAGCAGCTTAACGCTGTTGTGTTTCGTATGGTGAGTGTAGAGAACGGGAGACCCTTTTTACTGGAAAAGAGGCATTCTATCTTAGTCCTCACGGCTGACAACGCATCTGCATTTAAATTCGCAAACGAAGATAGATGTAGATGTCTATGGGCCACAGCAACCACTTACCATCAGGTGGACTGTGTGCTCGTTTGTCACCCTTATTCTATAAAAAAAAGCTTATTATTTCGAAAAATGAGCCTTAACGCCCAAAATAGTATATGGAAGATTATAAATATTGACCACAAATAGACAGGAACAAAATAAATGTAATAATTATGTAAAGTTTAATTAAAGATATACGCTTGCTTCAAATTTTAAACCATATCATATAAACAGTATTTTTAAATCTGCAGCTGGACATAGATTGTTTTAAGAATTCGCCAGCTGGCAAGATTATACGTGGCAGAGCCACGCGGCTCGACCGGTTAAGGACCACGCTCTCACAGAGTGCCAGCCTAAAATGGCAGCTTAATGCAGCTGTGTTTGAGTGTAAAGAACCAGAGACACTTTTCACTGGAAACGAGGCATTCCATCTTATTGCTATGTACTATTAAATAATTCTGAAGTGATTCTAAAGCTCGTAAAATATTTCATCCGCATATTGTTATTAACCAAACGTTATTTAGTGATATTTAGAATGAGCCTGGATTCTCAGAGGACCACTCCATGAATTTAAATTCGATCCCGGTCGGGGCTAACTTTAGCAGTGACGTCAACATTGACCTAAGTGGAAAACAGATGAATTTCCTGCGTCGTTTCATTGTTTCGTAATTACTGAATAAGCGTGAACGAATTTTGTAATTTAATTTTTTTTTTATATCTAAATTTTATATTAAATCGCAAGTCAACTATAACTAAGAAGCTTAAGGGAAAAGCCCTTACAGTTACGTAGTACCTGGAGAAACCGAGTTTTATCATAGCCGGTACCAATGAAATTGTAAATTACAATGTTAAGGCCTGGAAAATATCGCGTGATACTTGCTTGCCTGATTGAAAATATTTCGAAGTTCGCTAATCAGTCTACGAGGCGTTATTCAAAACTTAAAACTTAGTTAGATTATATATACATATATATATATATATATATATATAGACCCTACAGGCCATCCCTGCAACTTTCCGCAAATTTCAAATGCAAAGCGCTCAAAAATCCACCTATTATGACGTTTTCGAGCACAAAAACGTCATACAATTTTCAAGAGAAATTTAAGAGAAATTTTTGAGAATTCTCAAAATCTACCAAAGCCAAATTGATTCAAATTCACATGAAATCTAATGTCAATAGAACTCTTTCGAATGCCGTGAACGGTGTTTCGATCGGTCAATCCGTTCAAAAGTTATAAGGAGTTTACATACAACACACTCACACATACATACATACGAAGCAACATTCTCGTCGGAATAGTCAGAATAGCTTCCTAGGACCTCAAAACGTGAAGATCTGACGAGAACTCGATTTTCGAAAGCCGGGGTGAAACCAATAACTTCACGATTTTTTGAAAATCGTTGATTTTCATAGCGGGAAGTTAAAGAGGACTTTTATAAAAGCTGTACTCGTAAACTAATCGGCGAAAGACGCGCGTGAAACAAAAACTATCTGTGCACCAGGGAACGCGCGAAAAAGAGGGATTATAGTTACTTTCGTTCATATCTAACTTATGATAGGCTACTTAAGATGAGAAATATGTGTTGCGAAAATATAATGAAAGAAACGAATGAAGAGTGGACGTCTAGGTACCGCGCGATCGCTTATGTAGGTTAACTAAATATAAAAAAGGCAACTAACGAAAACATCAAATTAGTCAGCTAGTACCGATAACAGGTTTATGGATAGAATCAAAATGCTAATTTTAAATGCAAAATACTTATTTTAAGTGAAAAATTAAACACAATTTTAGAAAACAAAGCAAATAATTTATGATTGCGGATTAAATTGTGAATTTCATTCTTACAGCCAATTAAAAGTTCACTGCTAAAAACATAGGCCTCTTCATAAATTACCTTTGCCAGAGGAGGTTTTGCCATAGTTGCCAATCTTGACAGGCAACCGCAGTTTTTTTTATTTTGAGTTGTTATGAGAAAGATAAAGCTGCCTATTTCCTGTTTTATTTCCTTCTGTCGCTTTCTGTCCACGACACCCACGGGATAATATGGAATAGGGGATTTTATTATGGCTACTGGTACCCGGCGTGTTGCTGCCACAGAAAGAATAATTGTTGAAATATTGTTTTAAATTTGGAGGAGTTATATTGTTTAACTAGCTGTTCCCCGCGACTTCGTCCGCGTTCAATTTAGGGATTTAATTTTTTTTGCGCGGAACCCTAATTCTTTTTCTAAAATAAAAGTAGCCTAAGTTACTCCTTATAACATCAGCTACCTGCCAGTGAAAGTCCCGTCAAAATCGGTCCAGCCATTTCGGAGATTAGCCGGAACAAACAGACAGACAGACAATTTTTTTTAAAAGTGTGTGTTTGTTATAAGTACCGTATACTTTTTCATATGTATTTAGTAAAATGCTGTTATTTTGATATTAGAAACAGACACTTCAATTTTATTTATTTGTATAGATTAGGAATGATAAATACATTCACTGAAGTTGAATGATGTATTCTACTTTTAAATATATATTTTAAATAAATATATATAATTAACTTTCAAATTAATTTGTTGGTACGATACGCGAGCCACCTATTGTAAGTTTATATATAACTGTACTATGCCTATAACCTTCGCACAAGTGCAAGCAATAAGTTGACAAAGTTTTAGCGCAATCTGATCAACGGTATGGCAGCGCATAAAATACGAACAAACAAAAATTAATTTTTATATATTAGATTAGCAACACTCCCAGAAATTAGAAGGGGCACATACAAGTTCAAGTTTTGGGAAGTATGTAGCTGTTAAGTTTTGTTGGTCGCTCTTTATATGTTACAGCCTATATACGTCTCAGGCCTCCTCTCATTTCTGAGAGGGTTTTAGGGCAAGGAAATGTCCGCCGCGCCGCCCCAATGCGTATTTTGTGAACTTCATTTGTCTTCGAAATATTTTTTTTCTTATTTCCCAGACATGCAGGTTTTTTCACGATGTTTTCCTTCATCGACGAGCACGTTAAAATTGCAATTAACAATTTAATTGGTGCCGACGGGGATCGAACCCGGTGCGCGCTATCATATCCTATTTGATTCAATAAAAATATCGACTATATTGAGTTAGGTATTTTCTATAAAAGTCCTTTAAATTAATCTTGAGGTTTCATAAACAACTTTTGTCAAACTTCAAGATGTATCTGCAAATTATTCCTATCAAATTATTCAAATTGGATTTAATTGGAATGATGTTCTTATATTTTTAGCCTTAAGTGTATCTTTAATTTTAAAATGTTTATAAGATCTAGAATTGACTATTAAAATATCACGTAGAATAAAGCTTAATACAATAACGTGAAAACCGAAATTAAACTGAAAGCAAAAAAAAAATATGTCAGGATTAAACAAAATCTTGAGTAGGCAATCTCAATTTAGTGAGCAATCTTCGTAAAGCTAAGCTTCCGGAAGCCGAGTTTTACTCAATAACGATCCGTTTGAATTACACTTCGCCAGTAAATAATATTAAGCGACCCAACCATAATTTATCCAAAAGCAAACCAAAAGTAACATTGAAATATTTATTTTTTAAGATCTTTTTGGTAATAATAAATGGTGTTTATTTTATTGATCCTTCTTAATTCACTTCTGTATATTATAGGTATTTTAAAAGAATGCGTAATCTGACATGCATATCAAAAAATAATTAAAAATTTGGCCGTACTCACTATCCGGAGCAGATGAGTTATGGTAGAGCTAGCATTAAATGGCTATCACTTGTCTATGAGGTTTGGGTTTAACATTTTCTATTACCAATAAGCGAAGTGTAGGACAGCTCTCCGCAATATGTAATGACGAAATGACTCTGGATCGTGCTTTGTGGCATTCCTTGGGGGAGGCCTATGTTCAGCTGGGTGATGGGCTGTAATGATGATGATCATGACAATTTTTTATTAGACATATACTGTCATCAATCAGTCACCAGGGTCGGTAAGCATGTGGGCATTGGATGAAAAACTTGTTACTCTACGTTTACTGTAGATTATAAAGTAAATATTAAGAATAAAATAAAATAGATTAGTTACTATGCTATTAAAATAAGAATAGGACTAACCAGGCACCATATTTTTTTATAGGATAAGGGTGACAAACGAGCACATATTCCACCTGATGGTAAGTGTTGATGTGGCCCATAGACATCTACATCTATCCTCAATTACGAATCAAAATGCAGATGCGTTGTCACCCGTGAGGACTAAGATGGAATACCTCGTTTCCAGTAAAAAGGATCTCCGGTTCTCTACACTCACCATACGAAACACAGCAGCGTTAATCTGGCATTTTACGCTGGTATTCTGTGAGAGCGTTGATCTTCCCCGTTCGAGCCGACCCATTACCTCGACACTAGGATTTGCTCCTGTATCGCGGGGGTAGTTTACATACATAGATTTCACAAGGACAAACATCCAGACCCAGAACAATTATTTGCAGGCCATACAAATACTTGTTCCGTGCGGGATTCGAACCCGCGGCCCTTAGCACTGCAAGTCATTGCTAAGCCACTGCGCCATGGAGCCGTCACTGATCTGTTTCACATTTATTGCTATTTACATCATGCGATACGCGATGGCATTATTAATGAAAAAGTGGCAATGAGAAGTGCTGCTATTTTCAATCTCTTTCTTTTATCGACCAAGTGTTATACTAATAACCAGTATAATATGCTGATCTTGCATTAGTAGGCAGTCACTAGTACTGGGAAGTCTACTTACCTGAACAATTTTTTAAGGTCATTGGCATTATACGCGAAAATATCGAAAACTGCGAAACTATGGACGGGTCGCTAATCAAATAATAAATCTGTAACTATAGCCTCAGTAATTAGGTACCTAATTATCTAGATCTACCTATAAATAATAATATCTTACCTTTCGGTATCCTTGGGAACAGTAAGGAATGAAAAGTCGTCATTCCTATTATTCTGCCCTGATACGGAAGAAGGCGGCTAAGTGCATTTTACCGATTTTGAGTTTTCAGCACCACTAAACTAAGCAAAAAATTCTCTATCGGCCAATATTGGAATTATATTTTTACGTTTGATAGTTCCAAAGTGCAAAATTTTCTTTGCTGTCATACGCTAGAAATCAGTTACAATACATCGCTACGCTGCAAAACCGTTAAGTGATTTTAACGATTTATTTTCTAAGTTGAAGTATAATATTTGATTATGTAAAACTAAGAAAAAATACCGTTAAACACATTTACTAAGTTAAGAGGCAGTTAAGCGTAGGTAATTGCTTTATTCCTTAGCAGCAGTTTTGCTAGGCTATACCTTAATAATATGCTAAAAAGCGGTAAACACTAGTAGTAGAAGCTAAAACACGACTATAAATACTTAACTGTTATCAAGCGTAGAATTAAAAAAATAAATTAAAACCACATACTCCCCAAAAAAGCAGTCACAGCTTTTTAGTGTATGAATGAAATTGAATTATATTTGAAATATTATTTAAAAAGCGGCAAACTGAATGTGCTACGCTTAAAAGCGTTTAAGAGTAAGTGTAGCAATCGATGTATGCGTGAAGAGTTCAATCTGCAAGTTCGATCAGAGCTCTTGTCAGAGTGCGTCAGAGGTATATTCCTTGGTTTAGACTGATTTTGAAAACTATTTTACAGTCCAAGAAAATGTCTTTTCCAATTAAAAGGAACTTAAAACTCAACTTTCCTCACCGCTTGCAGATCAAATCTAAATTGCGAGGACGAAATTTAATAGAATTTAAAGTAAATAAAATAATTATACTTATTTTTACAATGACATTTTC
The DNA here is from genome assembly GCA_029286625.1 of Parnassius orleans. NCBI lineage: Eukaryota > Metazoa > Arthropoda > Insecta > Lepidoptera > Papilionidae > Parnassius > Parnassius orleans. The sequence goes on along the minus strand of JAGSMP010000263.1, from coordinate 810,530 downwards.
CACTCATTTTAAACTTAAGTTCATATTTTTGTAAACTAACACCTCCATTGAGATTGCCACATACCACATACAGATTAGTACTTGACCCAAATAAGTATTAGAAAATTTTGCTACTTTTATATCTTAAAACCCTGATTTAGTAAGTAATTAAAAAGTTATAGTCATTAATGGCATATTTTATTCACTACGTCTCTAATATGTAAAAAATATCGTTATATTCATAACAAAATAATATTAATGTACGCTGCGGCCAAGGAGTTTTATGCATGCAAGGCCAAAAATATTGAAAATCAAAAGTGATTTTTGACCGTTATAATTAGGCATGAAATATTATAATTAATAGAATCAGGCGTTACTTTGCGAAATCCATTATATTAAAGTTGTAAATATTTACTTTGCAAACATCCGCTTAATAAAATAAAATGATGTGTCTTACCTAGTTTGAAGAGCACCTCCCGCCTCCCTCAATTGCGTGCACTATCCCGTCACCACTAATCCCAGCACCACTACTCCCAACACCACTACACTAGGAAAGACACACCACCGATGACAATACGACGTGTTTCGCCTCTACACGAGGCATCCTCAGGCGATGTAGACTTGCGGTGGCTGACCGCTAAGTGAGCGGCGAGCCAAACACAACTGCCATTTATACAGCCTGCTGACGCAACGGCTCCCTACCTAGTAGCGAGCGACTGCGATAATACTGTCCTGTTATTAGAGAGCAGGCTTAAAGATATTTAAGAGAGGTGAGTTAGAAACGTTTGTTTGTTCATTCAGCAGTGCAATGTTACTATTATTATTTTTAATATCTCTAACTGTTCCAGCACACACAGTCGCAGCCCTTTATTACATGTATGTAAGACTTTAAAGGAGTGGTCGTTGGCTGGGTTGTGTCCAGTGTCCAAAAGATGTTTAGCAAAATGGGATTTATCGATTGCAATTCCTGTACGCGGCTAAATGCTCTTTATAACGTGTCTCGAAGTTGCGACCAGTCTGACCCACGTAAACGGCGTGGCATCTGTCACAAACAAGTTTGTAAACACCGACTTTTGACGAATGTCTAACTTATCTTTATTATTACAGATATTCCTAAGAGAATTGTTTGTTTTGAACGCCACATAAACGCCGCTTTGACGAAGAGTATTAGCTACTTTTTCAGATATGGGGCTAAGTAGGTCAAACTGCTCACATATCGACGAACACTTTGAGATTGAACCGCGTACAGAGAGTTGCGAACAACATGCTTTTGTTTCTTTTTAATTAAATTGTTAATGATTTTTGAAAACCGTTAGAGACCGCTATTTGATAAATTACATTAAGCTCTTTTAAATAATTATCTTTACTTAATGGGACAGTGAACAAACGATTAATATAACAATAAAAAGCGGCTAATTTATGTTGCCACGGATGACACGATGACGGGGATGACCGTGTCGGTATGAGTTGGCTTTCGATAAATTTGGAAAACATGACGAATCTTTTCTTGTTATTGTTAAGTCGAGGAAATTAAGGGAACAATCTTGTTCCAATTCAAGTTTAAATTTAATTTTATCGTGGACTCTATTTATTTTATTAAGGAAAACATCCAGTTGTCTCCTTGTGCCAGTCCAGCAAATAATTATGTCGTCTACATATCGATAGTAATATAAGATATTTTGATTGACAACTATATGTTGTTTTCGAAATTATCCATAAAAATGTCCGCCATAAGGGGACTTAGAGGGGATCCCATAGCTAACCCTTCTTTTTGTAGATAGAAATGGTTATTAAACCGGAAATAGTTTTGTTTCATACAGAGAGAGGTTAAGTTAAGAAGATCATTTGCTTCCCCGGGATGTAGACGACGTTTATCAAAGAGATCTGCGAGTATACGCAAACAGTCAGGGGATGGGACATTTGTGAAAAGACTATCAACGTCTAAAGATAACAATATGGATTTAGGAGGAATACGAATATCTTTAATTTTGGAAATGAGATCTAAGCTATTTTTTAGGCTGTAAGTGGGGTTGAATCCAGATTTCTCTCGAAGGAGGAAGTTTAATTTTTTAGCAAGGAAATAAGCTGGTGCACCTATATATGAGACAACTGGACGAATAGGAACATGTTCTTTATGTATTTTAGGTAACCCATATAAAATGGGTGCTTGAGGATTCATTGGAACAAGACTGCTCCGGGACAAGTTGTGATCGGGAAAAACATATGATGACTGTTGTATACATAGCTTAACATCCGAAGTAAACTTTTGGTTGGGTCAGACTCAATGGCTCAAAGTCATCACCTTGGATAACATCGTTAACCTTCCGGCTGTACCCGCTACTCTCCATAATGACAACAGTATTGCCCTTATCGGCTTTAGTAACAATAAGGTCGTTTTCCTTTATTCTGCTTTAGTGACTTAAAAACAGGAACTCAGGATTGAAATGAGAAGACGTGGCACAGCCTGAATTTCATTAGCTACCAAACTTTTAACAATGTTATCCTTCCTCCGATCACAACGGCCATCTCGCGTCAACGGCCATGGTCTCTAACGATTTTGGGAGACCGAAGGTGTTAAATTATACTTTAGGCCTTTATGTAAAGAGACAACTCATCCGTTGGAAACTGGACATCGGAAAGATTCTTAACTCGGGGATAAAATTGGTGATATTCTGTATGTATGTCGTTATTACGATTACGGGATGAAGAGGATACAAGTCGTTGTAACTTACGGGACTGAATTTGATATTTCTCGTAAACAGCCATTGAAGCAAGTTCTCTGGCTTTCCCATCCAAAATATCAAATTCAATATTATGTAATTTATATGAAAGTTCAGAATATAATACTTTAAGGTGGATTTTTAAATTATCTCTATTGGAAAACCAACGACGACACTCCTCATTAAGCCAAATATTCTGAGCTTTAGAAATAGCAACATTGGCCGCTCGACTATTTGTGCCGGAACGTATTTGAATATAATTGGGAATAACATGAAGTTGTTTGCACTGCTGATTGAACCAAACATTTTGGCAGCAATACGATGGAGTTTTGTTAATTTGACATAGAGTCTTGCCTGGTCGGCCATGCTAGCCTCTTTAAGATAATTAATAGAATCAGGCGTTACTTTGCGGAAATCCATTATATTAAAGTTGTAAATATTTACTTTGCAAACATCCGCTTAATAAAATAAAATGATGTGTCTTACCTAGTTTGAAGAGCACCTCCGCCCTCCCTCAATTGCGCACTATCCCGTCACCACTAATCCCAGCACCACTACTCCCAACACCACTACACTAGGAAGACACACCACCGATGACAATACGACACGTGTTTCGCCTCTACACGAGGCATCCTCAGGCGATGTAGACTCTGCGGTGGCTGACCGCTAAGTGAGCGGCGAGGCCAAACACAACTGCCATTATACAGCCCGCTGACGCAACGGCTCCCTACCTAAGTAGCGAGCGACTGCGTCATGCGATAATACTGTCCTGTTATTAGAGCAGGCTTAAAGATATTTAAGAGAGGTGAGTTAGAAACGTTTGTTTGTTCATTCAGTGCAATGTTACTATTATTTTTTAATATCTCTAACTGTTCCAGCATACAGTCGCAGCCCTTTATTACATGTATGTAAGACTTTAAAGGAGTGGTCGTTGGCTAGGTTGTGTCCAGTGTCCAAAAGATGTTTAGCAAAATGGGATTTATCAGGATTGCAATTCCTGTACGCGGCTAAATGCTCTTTATAACGTGTCTCGAAGTTGCGACCAGTCTGACCCGTAAACGGCGTGGCATTCGTCACAAACAAGTTTGTAAACACCCGACTTTTGACGAATGTCTAACTTATCTTTATTATTACAGATATTCCTAAGAGAATTGTTTGTTTTGAACGCCACATAAACGCCGCTTTGACGAAGAGTATTAGCTACTTTTTCAGATATGGGGCTAAGTAGGTCAAACTGCTCACATATCGACGAACACTTTGAGATTGAACCGCGTACAGAGAGTTGCGAACAACATGCTTTTGTTTCTTTTTAATTAAATTGTTAATGAGATTTTTGAAAACCGTTAGAGACCGCTATTTGATAAATTACATTAAGCTCTTTTAAATAATTATCTTTACTTAATGGGACAGTGAACAAACGATTAATATAACAATAAAAGCGGCTAATTTATGTTGCCACGGATGACACGATGACGCAGGGATGACCGTGTCGGTATGAGTTGGCTTTCGATAAATTTGGAAAACATGTGACGAATCTTTCTGTTATTGTTAAGTCGAGGAAATTAAGGAACAATCTTGTTCCAATTCAAGTTTAAATTTAATTTTATCGTGGACTCTATTTATTTTATTAAGGAAAACATCCAGTTGTCTCCTTGTGCCAGTCCAGCAAATAATTATGTCGTCTACATATCGATAGTAATATAAGATATTTTGATTGACAACTATATGTTGTTTTCGAAATTATCCATAAAATGTCCGCCATAAGGGGACTTAGAGGGATCCATAGCTAACCCTTCTTTTTGTAGATAGAAATGGTTATTAAACCGGAAATAGTTTTGTTTCATACAGAGAGAGGTTAAGTTAAGAAGATCATTTGCTTCCCCGGGATGTAGACGACGTTTATCAAAGAGATCTGCGAGTATACGCAAACAGTCAGGGGATGGGACATTTGTGAAAAGACTATCAACGTCTAAAGATAACAATATGGATTTAGGAGGAATACGAATATCTTTAATTTTGGAAATGAGATCTAAGCTATTTTTTAGGCTGTAAGTGGGGTTGAATCCAGATTTCTCTCGAAGGAGGAAGTTTAATTTTTTAGCAAGGAAATAAGCTGGTGCACCTATATATGAGACAACTGGACGAATAGGAACATGTTCTTTATATTTTAGGTAACCCATATAAAATGGGTGCTTGAGGATTCATTGGAACAAGACTGCTCGGGACAAGTTGTGAACGGGAAAACATATGATGACTGTTGTATACATAGCTTAACATCCGAAGTAAACTTTTGGTTGGGTCAGACTCAATGGCTCAAAGTCATCACCTTGGATAACATCGTTAACCTTCCGGCTGTACCCGCTACTTCCATAATGACAACAGTATTGCCCTATCGGCTTTAGTAACAATAAGGTCGTTTTCCTTATTCTCTGCTTTAGTGACTTAAAAACAGGAACTCAGGATTGAAATGAGAAGACGCGGCACAGCCCGAATTTCATTAGCTACCAAACTTTTAACAATGTTATCCTTCCTCCTGATCACAACGGCCATCTCCGCGTCAACGGCCATGGTCTCTAACGATTTTGGGAGACCGAAGGTGTTAAATTATACTTTAGGCCTTTATGTAAAGAGACAACTCATCCGTTGGAAACTGGACATCGGAAAGATTCTTAACTCGGGGATAAAATTGGTGATATTCTGTATGTCGTTATTACGATTACGGGATGAAGAGGATACAAGTCGTTGTAACTTATGGGACTGAATTTGATATTTTCGTAAACAGCCATTGAAGCAAGTTCTCTGGCTTTCCCATCCAAAATATCAAATTCAATATTATGTAATTTATATGAAAGTTCAGAATATAATACTTTAAGGTGGATTTTAAATTATCTCTATTGGAAAACCAACGACGACACTCCTCATTAAGCCAAATATTCTGAGCTTTAGAAATAGCAACATTGGCCGCTCGACTATTTGTGCGGAACGTATTTGAATATAATTGGAATAACATGAAGTTGTTTGCACTGCTGATTGAACCAAACATTTTGGGCAGCAATACGATGGAGTTTTGTTAATTTGACATAGAGTCTTGCCTGGTCGGCCATGCTAGCCTTTAAGATAATTAATAGAATCAGGCGTTACTTTGCGGAAATCCATTATATTAAAGTTGTAAATATTTACTTTGCAAACATCCGCTTAATAAAATAAAATGATGTGTTTACCTAGTTTGAAGAGCACCTCCGCCCTCCCTCAATTGCGTGCACTATCCCGTCACCACTAATCCCAGCACCACTACTCCCAACACCACTACACTAGAAAGACACACCACCGATGACAATACGACACGTGTTTCGCCTCTACACGAGGCATCCTCAGGCGATGTAGACTCTGCGGTGGCTGACCGCTAAGTGAGCGGCGAGCCAAACACAACTGCCATTTATACAGCCCGCTGACGCAACGGCTCCCTACCTAAGTAGCGAGCGACTGCGTCATGCGATAATACTGTCCTGTTATTAGAGAGCAGGCTTAAAGATATTTAAGAGAGGTGAGTTAGAAACGTTTGTTTGTTCATTCAGCAGTGCAATGTTACTATTATTATTTTTTAATATCTCTAACTGTTCCAGCATACACAGTCGCAGCCCTTTATTACATGTATGTAAGACTTTAAAGGAGTGGTCGTTGGCTAGGTTGTGTCCAGTGTCCAAAAGATGTTTAGCAAAATGGGATTTATCGGGATTGCAATTCCTGTACGCGGCTAAATGCTCTTTATAACGTGTCTCGAAGTTGCGACCAGTCTGACCCACGTAAACGGCGTGGCATTCGTCACAAACAAGTTTGTAAACACCCGACTTTTGACGAATGTCTAACTTATCTTTATTATTACAGATATTCCTAAGAGAATTGTTTGTTTTGAACGCCACATAAACGCCGCTTTGACGAAGAGTATTAGCTACTTTTTCAGATATGGGGCCTAAGTAGGTCAAACTGCTCACATATCGACGAACACTTTGAGATTGAACCGCGTACAGAGAGTTGCGAACAACATCCTTTTGTTTCTTTTTAATTAAATTGTTAATGAGATTAATGAAGAAAATTAATGAGAGAAAAACCGTTAGAGACCGCTATTTGATAAATTACATTAAGCTCTTTTAAATAATTTTCTTTACTTAATGGGACAGTGAACAAACGATTAATATAACAATAAAAAGCGGCTAATTTATGTTGCCACGGATGACACGATGACGCGGGGATGACCGTGTCGGTATGAGTTGGCTTTCGATAAATTTGGAAAACATGTGACGAATCTTTTCTTGTTATTGTTAAGTCGAGGAAATTAAGGGAACAATCTTGTTCCAATTCAAGTTTAAATTTAATTTTATCGTGGACTCTATTTATTTTATTAAGGAAAACATCCAGTTGTCTCCTTGTGCCAGTCCAGCAAATAATTATGTCGTCTACATATCGATAGTAATATAAGATATTTTGATTGACAACTATATGTTGTTTTCGAAATTATCCATAAAATGTCCGCCATAAGGGGACTTAGAGGGATCCATAGCTAACCCTTCTTTTGTAGATAGAAATGGTTATTAAACCGGAAATAGTTTTGTTTCATACAGAGAGAGTTAATTAAGAAGATCATTTGCTTCCCCAGGATGTAGACGACGTTTATCAAAGAGATCTGCAGTATACGCAAACAGTCAGGGATGGGACATTTGTGAAAAGACTATCAACGTCTAAAGATAACAATATGGATTTAGGAGAATACGAATATCTTTAATTTTGGAAATGAGATCTAAGCTATTTTTAGGCTGTAAGTGGGGTTGAATCCAGATTTCTCTCGAAGGAGGAAGTTTAATTTTTAGCAAGGAAATAAGCTGGTGCACCTATATATGAGACAACTGGACGAATAGGAACATGTTCTTTATGTATTTTAGGTAACCCATATAAAATGGGTGCTTGAGGATTCATTGAACAAGACTGCTCCGGGACAAGTTGTGAACAGGAAAAACATATGATGACTGTTGTATACATAGCTTAACATCCGAAGTAAACTTTTGGTTGGGTCAGACTCCAATGGCTCAAAGTCATCACCTTGGATAACATCGTTAACCTTCCGGCTGTACCCTTCTCTCCATAATGACAACAGTATTGCCCTTATCGGCTTTAGTAACAATAAGGTCGTTTTCTTTATTCTCTGCTTTAGTGACTTAAAACAGGGAACTCAGGATTGAAATGAGAAGACGCGGCACAGCCCGAATTTCATTAGCTACCAAACTTTTAACAATGTTATCCTTCCTCCCGATCACAACGGCCATCTCCGCGTCAACGGCCATGGTCTCTAACGATTTTGGGAGACCGAAGGTGTTAAATTATACTTTAGGCCTTTATGTAAAGACAACTCATCCGTTGGAAACTGGACATCGGAAAGATTCTTAACTCGGGGATAAAATTGGTGATATTCTGTATGTATGTCGTTATTACGATTACGGATGAAGAGGATACAAGTCGTTGTAACTTACGGGACTGAATTTGATATTTCTCGTAAACAGCCATTGAAGCAAGTTCTCTGGCTTTCCCATCCAAAATATCAAATTCAATATTATGTAATTTATATGAAAGTTCAGAATATAATACTTTAAGGTGGATTTTTAAATTATCTCTATTGAAAACCAACGACGACACTCCTTATTAAGCCAAATATTATGTATAATAATAATAATATAATGGATTTCGGATTTTTATTGTTACTAAAGCCGATAAGGGCAATACTGTTGTCATTATGGAGAGTAGCGGGTACAGCCGGAAGGTTAACGATGTTATCCAAGGTGATGACTTTGAGCCATTGGAGTCTGACCCAACCAAAAAGTTTACTTCGGATGTTAAGCTATGTATACAACAGTCATCATATGTTTTTCCCGTTCACAACTTGTCCCGGAGCAGTCTTGTTCCAATGAATCCTCAAGCACCCATTTTATATGGGTTACCTAAAATACATAAAGAACATGTTCCTATTCGTCCAGTTGTCTCATATATAGGTGCACCAGCTTATTTCCTTGCTAAAAAATTAAACTTCCTCCTTCGAGAGAAATCTGGATTCAACCCCACTTACAGCCTAAAAAATAGCTTAGATCTCATTTCCAAAATTAAAGATATTCGTATTCCTCCTAAATCCATATTGTTATCTTTAGACGTTGATAGTCTTTTCACAAATGTCCCATCCCCTGACTGTTTGCGTATACTCGCAGATCTCTTTGATAAACGTCGTCTACATCCCGGGGAAGCAAATGATCTTCTTAACTTAACCTCTCTCTGTATGAAACAAAACTATTTCCGGTTTAATAACCATTTCTATCTACAAAAGAAGGGTTAGCTATGGATCCTCTAAGTCCCCTTATGGCGGACATTTTATGGATAATTTCGAAAACAACATATAGTTGTCAATCAAAATATCTTATATTACTATCGATATGTAGACGACATAATTATTTGCTGGACTGGCACAAGGAGACAACTGGATGTTTTCCTTAATAAAATAAATAGAGTCCACGATAAAATTAAATTTAAACTTGAATTGGAACAAGATTGTTCCCTTAATTTTCTTGACTTAACAATAACAAGAAAAGATTCGTCACATGTTTTCCAAATTTATCGAAAGCCAATCATACCGACACGGTCATCTCCGCATCATCGTGTCATCCGTGGCAACATAAATTAGCCGCTTTTTATTGTTATATTAATCGTTTGTTCACTGTCCCATTAAGTAAAGAAAATTATTTAAAAGAGCTTAATGTAATTTATCAAATAGCGGTCTCTAACGGTTTTTCAAAAAATCTCATTAACAATTTAATTAAAAGAAACAAAAGCATGTTGTTCGCAACCTCTGTACGCGGTTCAATCTCAGTGTTCGTCGATATGTGAGCAGTTTGACCTACTTAGGCCCCATATCTGAAAAAGTAGCTAATACTCTTCGTCAAAGCGGCGTTTATGTGGCGTTCAAAACAAACAATTCTCTTAGGAATATCTGTAATAATAAAGATAAGTTAGACATTCGTCAAAAGTCGGGTGTTTACAAACTTGTTTGTGACGAATGCCACGCCGTTTACGTGGGTCAGACTGGTCGCAACTTGAGACACGTTATAAAGAGCATTTAGCCGCGTACAGGAATTGCAATCCTGATAAATCCCATTTTGCTAAACATCTTTTGGACACTGGACACAACTAGCCAACGACCACTCTTTAAAGTCTTACATACATGTAATAAAGGGCTGCGACTGTGTGCTGGAACAGTTAGAGATATTAAAAATAATAATAGTAACATTGCACTGCTGAATGAACAAACAAACGTTTTAACTCACCTCTCTTAAATATCTTTGCCTGCTCTAATAACAGGACAGTATTATCGCATGACGCAGTCGCTCGCTACTTAGGTAGGGAGCCGTTGCGTCAGCGGGCTGTATAAATGGCAGTTGTGTTTGCCTGCCGCTCACTTAGCGGTCAGCCACCGCAGAGTCTACATCGCCTGAGGATGCCTCGTGTAGAGGCGAAACACGTCGTATTGTCATCGGTGGTGTGTCTTTCCTAGTGTAGTGGTGTTGGGAGTAGTGGTGCTGGGATTAGTGGTGACGGGATAGTGCACGCAATTGAGGAGGGCGGGAGGTGCTCTTCAAACTAGGTAAGACACATCATTTTATTTTATTAAGCGGATGTTTGCAAAGTAAATATTTACAACTTTAACATGAAATATTAATCCTTACGAACAAAAGTAACTTTATCATCAAGACAATTTCATGAAGATAAATTTTGCTCTTTGTTGCAAGTTATTTGGACGCATAGTTTAAGAGATAATGAAAAATTACAATAATTCGACACTAGGCTCTGTGCGTGAACGACGCCTAGCCACCCGATCAAAATCTAAAAATAAGCGGGGTGTAAGGTCGCGTGGCGCAGACGGCGGGTGAAACCGCGGGGCATAGCTAGTACAGTAGAAAGTGTTTCCTATTATCTCAGTCTCCTCTATTTGCGGTTCTTAAAAGATAGTTAGTATAACTTTAAACTGTAAATATAAAAAAAGAATTAAAAAATTTACAAACTTATCAAATTTATTATTATATTATTCAATTAATTATATTGAATTAAATTATCATATCCAAACTATTCTTATCAATTCACGCTTTTATATCTTACCGATTTATGGACCAACCTGAGAGTCAATCAATTTTTGTTCGATAAAATGACTTTACCTGTAGAATGAAATAGATGTGGCTCTTACAATTTGCTTACTCTTGCAATTTTAGTCGGAAGAAAATATTCTTTTGATTTAGTTAATGCACTAAAATTTAGGCTCTACATGTTTAAAAATAAGAATTGTAACATTTATTTGCTATTAAATTAAACTTTTATCTTATATTTTATGCCGCACTTGTTGTTAAAATAATCAAATGAAATAAATAATTTGCTGAGAAATATTTTTATTTTATATTTCATTTCAATTGAAGGTTTCACTTCTACCGCGTGTGAACTGCACACATGCTTTTTTTTATTTTACACATTAAATAATGCCTTGGTAACAAAGTCAAGAAGTTAGTGAGCATGGCAATAAAAGAGGCAGCAGAAGACCATAAATCATTTAAACATAATTAGTGGGCACATTGGTCACGACTGGCTAATCGTTTTTTTAATAATTGATTCACTTTTATTTTATTATACTCTATGGATCTCTTAACTGATTCTGAATCAATTTACAAAATCTTGTCGACTCCAAAACATGCGTGAAATATTCAAACTTGATAATTCGCAACACGAAAATGAAGATACACAATGAATTGACGTAACTGAAAACGAATAAAACTCTTTGAAATTTTTTTTTTTGAAGAAATGGTATTATCTGTAAGCGATGTACATGATTGTAATGAATTGATCGCTATTAAAAAATGTGTGCCACCGATGAACATGATCCAGAATAACTTCAAATCTGAAGGAAATAACAATTAATCTATTAATTACTCCTTGCCGCCCACTGTACAACTTCCAGAATATGTCAAAGAGCACCACAACATTGAATTAGCCGATAAAGATTTTAACTCCGATGATTCTTGGAAAAGTATAATTATGTGCTACCATTAAACATGCCGCTGAATAGCTCCACATTCGAAGAAGTCTACAATCTGTCCGTAAAAATCTGTAAAATTAGTTGTTCCTTGCCGTCTACAGTACGTCTTCTAGTATCAAAAGAAGAGCGCCATTACTAAGAATAAAGCGGTGAAGATTTTGACTCTGACGATTCTGTAAAAGATAAGGACTACGTGCCGTCAGTGGAAATGCCGCAAAACAGTTCTGATTCCAAAAAAGATGGAAATCATTCTATATCAATAAATAAAACAGATTCATCAGATCAGATTTGGCAGAAGATGAAGAATTATAATTGAAAAGAGTTTAGTAGAGCATCACATCATCACATTTCAAAAAAAAAAAAACAGTGTCTCTAAGAATAAAAATCGTTGTCTTGTTTTTCCTAATAGCTGTTAGTGCTAAGCATAAATAAAATTTTGATATTCTTTAAACTAAAACACATTTTTATTGTACACTTAGCAACTATTCAAACTTACATAATAATAATGTACCTTCCATGTACCAACCATCATGCTAACCAAAAAAGCGGTTCCGTGAGATTGATGTACATTTAACTACCTTTTAGATTAGTTGCACTTGTATTTAATTTGATTATTTGCTGATAAACTATACTATAAGGCCGTCAAATCACAAAACATCAATAAAGCGTAGTCTAAGAGTATAATTTAAAGAATGCGTCAGAAATCAAAAGAAAGTTAAAGTAGGTTAGCCGCATTTTTGCATATGATTATTGTCAGTGCTATACTAAAAAGCAGTTAGGGTATACTTAACTGCCTTTTAAATTGTGACAAATATTCAAATATAATGTTTCAATACTTACGTTAACTACATTTTTGGATTTTACAGAACAGGATGTCAATAATTTCAGTCAAAAATATTTATGAAAGATTCATAATTTTTTTTTTACATGTATTCCAATAGTTGAAACTTTTTTCTCAGTGATATCTATCAAGAAAACCAATTTCGCGCTTTTTTTTAATTTTTCTCGAAACGTACTTTTGTGGCTTAGCCGCCTTCTTCCGTATCAGGGCAGTATTATTTAAGCACCCGCATGCTATGCTTTTGGCTTTTTGAGAGGCCATACTTGAATAAAAACTCAAAAATAAATATCAAAAGTGCCTAAATACTTTTAAGAGAAAAATACTTTTTTGTTAACGTAAGGCGCGCGTCAGCTCGAGCGGGCGCGTGACAACCTCACGGAATTAGCCCCGTATACGGGGCCGCGCAGCGTAGGTATACTTTCATGCCTAAAGCACGGAGTGAGACAGGCCTGATTAAGGCAAGGCCTTAGCGCAATGGCCAGTTTTGGTTACGGTGCTGTTGGTCATGAAATCGATTCACGCTCATTGATTTTTAATGTTTGTTATCTTTTTTTATAGACCAATTCTATTGTATAATTAGAATACCTATTCTAAGTCCGCCTAATGGTAAGTGGATACTGTGGCCCATAGACATCTACATTTTATCCTCGATTAAGAATCAAAATGCAGATGCGTTGTCACCCCTGAAGACTACCATGGAATGTCTTGTTTCAAGTAAAAGAGGTCTCCGGTTCTCTACACTCACCATACGAAACAGCAGCATCAAGCTGCTATTTTACGCTGGTATTCTGTGAGAGCGTGGTCCTACCCCGGTCGAGCCGACCCATTCGTGCTACAATCAGCTCACACAAGGCTCTGCATACGTGGTAGAGCAACGCTGCAGCTATGTTATATTTTTATTTTTCTTAGTATTGTGTAAAAATACTTCATAACAACTTCGGATAGTTCAAAGGCTTCTGCAGAAGATTATTTAAGACTAATAGCTGGATGGTACTTGCAGTATTGACTTACAAAGTGTTTACGTACACAAACCTACACTTGCAAGGGTAATCTTATACATCTAATATTCCTTTAGAAATTATATATTTGGAGCTTAAGCGGCAATTGCGAGAAATTATAGAACATGAAATATATTGAAACATAAATTATTGTTCCAAATCCTCCCTTACAAAGGTGCGTCATATTTCCAACCGTGGACTTTTATGGGCTCATGAAGCGGGATAAAGATCTTATGTGTAGTTTTTTCTTTGTCATCAATGATATATTTATACTTTAAAGTATGCTGAATGCTGTTGAATAATCACCGGGTTGAGCAGGTGGATGGGAGTAGGAAAGCGTAGACACTTATACTGGTAATGTTGCTCCATATCACCAGCCTGTGGTATTCGAATTCGGAATTTTCGAATCTGTGGTTTGTTAATAAACAGGTACCACAGTGCAGCCTGTTAAATGATGTTGCCATTGGAAAAAAAAGTTCTTCTAAAGTTAACATTAATTTTAGAATTCGTGTTAATCAAATACAAACACCAATTACCAAAAAATGAATATTTAATCAGTTCTGGCTTTCATAATTTCGTACACACGTTTGGACAAAGATACTGGTGAAGAAAAAAAGACTTTTATGTTTAATTTAATTACCTACTATATTTTATTGCGGCTGACACTGCATCATCTGAACTTTCCTTTAAACTTTTTGGCATAAAGGCACAGAACTGGTAATCATGAGGTCCCGGGTTTAAATCCCGGGGCTGGCCAATAAAATCAGTTATTCAGTTTTTCAAAGGAAGGAAAGCACTTAAAGCCGTTGGTCTTGCGCCCTGATCTCTGTCCGGTCGTGTCATATTGCCGTCCTGTGTGTCCTGTGGTTGCGCAGACACTCACTATAATCCTGTCTTGCGTAAATGACTAGTCACCGTTGAGACTAGCCGCCATGAACGAAATTTGGTCTGGAGGACATTATTATTATTATGTACAGTTATATAATATATATAGTATTCGGTTCTATGTAATATGGGAGGATTTTATGGTGGGAATGGCTAAAAAGTAATTATAATATGTTTTATAAATAACTATGTGCTGCCGAAACGTGTTTAAACCTGCCGCAGAGGACAAGTTTGTCGGACGTGGCGAGTTCACGGACAAGAAAATGGAGAGCTCTAAACCTTTCAAACTCTCGTAATGAAGAATAATAAATGTAAATATTTTGTACCGCTAGCTTGTCCTGATGTAATTGCACGAGTACAACCTAATTTAGATTCTACGGTAGCGGCGCCACTGAAATTTTAATTACAATTTTAAATGCTAATTTACTACGTGCTTAGTGCTGAAGTAAAAAAGTCTTAGTGAAGCTGCAAATTAAGAAAAAAAAATATTTCGAGGCGTGCGTTAATACGATCCGGGAGCAGTAACAAGGGCTCTCCAATTCCAACATTGTTAAAAAACATGAAAGAACATCTGTGCCTGGTATTTTTACATAGAAAAATACTCGAAACGCAAATGTCCCTATTTTTATTCTTTCTTTCTTTTTGTATACATAATTGCTTAATGATTTCTTATATTTAAAAGCACACTACACATTGATATAACCGGCCAAGTGCGATTCGGAGTCGGCCAAGGGTTCCGTACCATCGTAATACACATTTCTAGTAGGGGAGCCCCCTTTAATTTTTATTTTATTTCTTGTTTTTATTATTTGTTGTTATAGCGGCAACAGAAATACACATCTGTCTACCTATTACGGATCATGAGATACAGCCCGCTGACAGACATACGGACGGACGGACGGACGGACGGACGGACGGACGGACGGATGGACAGCGGAGGCTTAGTAATAGGGTCCCTTTGGTTACCCTTTGGTTACGGAACCCTAAAAAATTAGTTTTACGAATTTTATCTTAAAATGCTTTCTACAAGGGAAAGTGGGTTAGATTTATAGCCTGGCCTCTTAACCACCTTAACCATTAGTTTATTATTACTGCTTATTACAACCCATCATAAGTCCACTGGTGAACATAGATTGCCACAAAGTACGTGTTTGTTGCCAGTGATGACTTACGGAAGTGAAACGTGGTTTTTCACTACTGGTTGTATGAAGAAGCTCAAAGTCACTCAGCGTGCGACGGAAAGGGCTTTGCTTAGAATTTCTCTGCGGAATAAAGTCCGTAACGAGGAAACCCGCAGAAGAACAAGAGAAACTGACATGACCGAGCGATTAGTAAGCTAAAATGGCAAAAGGAAATGTTCTCGAGTCGCAGCCTCGTATTGACAAGCGCAGAGTCGGGTGATTCCCTATAGATGAAGTGACGACCTGATGAAACGCGTAGGCAGTCGATGGATGCAGGTGACTCCATGATTTGCGGCAACCCTTAGTTTACAGTTGCTTAATTATTCAAATTACATTATATTAACTAGGTACTAGCTATTCGAATTCGAATTACGATTAGATTTCATGGGTTTTAATTTTTTTGCGTGGAACCCTAAGTCTTTTCTAAAAAAAAAAATCGGTACTCCTTATAATATCAGCTTATCTGTCAGTGAAAGTCCCGTCAAAATCGGTCCAGCCATTTCGGAGATTAGCCGGAACAAACAGACAGACAGACAAAAATTTAAAAAAATGTTTTTTGTTATAAATACTGTTTATACTTTCATATGCATTTAGTAAAAAGCTGTTATTTGAAAATTACAAACAGACACTTCCATTTTATTTATTTATTTAGATTAATAGAATAAACGCGATTTTAATAAAAATAAAATATATCATTACGAAGAGTGCATTGAAACTAATGTTAATGTATTCGTTGGCCAGAACATAAGATGTTGGAAAAGAAAACATAAATATAAAAATTTAAGGAGATAATGGTTTTTAAATGTGCTTGTTTAAAAAAAAATGTAATAAAAATTTATCAGTCAATAAAATTAAAGTTGTAATTTTAAACATGTGGTTTATTAAAATTTGTATCATTTAATATTTTAAATGTCTAATAACGGTTATATACACGGTTACAAGAAAAATCGTGCTAGATCCGGTAAGGGCATGGAGTACCCATCATTTCTGACTTATTTTACTATGCAACACCCTACCCTAAACTTAACCCTTTTCGAGATATTCGACTTTTAATTTTTTTATTGAAAATTGCCGATTTTTAGGCTACTACATTTATTTTTGTTTATTTTGTGTATCTTATTATTATTATTATCACATTTTTACATGTGTAATAAGATGTTTTAGGACGTCAATCATTAAAATAGTGCATAAGTTAATTGAATAGACCGTAGTAGACAAGTGAAAGTAAAGAAATAAAAAAAATTATTAGAAACTTTATTTTTCTCTAAGGGATATCTAAAAATAATATTATGGCAATTGTTCGGCAGATGTTTTTTTAAATATCTACGTTTCATCAGCTATCTAACGAGGTATAACAATCTAGGGTTTGTATTACATTTCGTGGAAAAAAAGTAGTTGGGGCGCTCCAGGTAGCAGTTCTAACGGTCCCGCGCCTATTGTCCTTCAAGTTAAGACGCACCAAGCGAGCGAGACAAGTGACGATTTATGTAGGTGCGAATAAAAGAAAAAATGTGTAGAGACCGGTTAGAGCTGGGAATACAACAGGGGGTATTGTTTGGTTGTCAGTCTGCTTTTGTGCTTTGTACATAGTAGATGCGATATCGTTTTGCTCTTTTTCTCGACTTGGCTGTGATTCTGGACTATCTCTTCTGATTTGTGACTACTATGCTTGTTAACCGGACTCTGATTTGTACCTGTGATACGGAAGTGTTGAAGATGACGTCCTACACACCTGAGGAATATGCTGATATGCTTATTTGTTACGGATACTGCGATTGTGTGTCTGCGCAAGCTCGCAACGAATACATAACTCGCTACCCCGGTCGTCGAGTGCCGGATGTGGCCGTTTTTGACAGAGTTTATCGAAGACTTCGAGAAACTGGCTCTGTTTTGAGACGAAATACAGACATGGGAAGACCACGAATTGACGACGAAGAACAGGACAATGAGATAGTGCAATGCTTTCGAGCGGATCCTACTACTTCCACTAATATTGTTGCCTGTGATATGGGACTTTCGCAATGGAAAATGTGGTTTACAGTGCATACTGCTGGCCTATACCCGTACCATTATTACACGCCGGTACACGTTATTGAAGAAGGAGACCCCGCGAGAAGATTGGACTTTTGCAGATTTATGCTAAATGCTGACGTAGAAGACCCAGATTTTCTAAGAAATATCTTGTGGACGGATGAGTCCAAATTTGATAAAGATGGCATAACTAACTATCACAACGCCCATTACTGGGCCCCAAAAGAACTAAGGAATCCCAATAAGAAAAGAGTGAAGGGGTCCCAACGAAGATTCAGCGTGAATGTGTGGATGCGCATTATCTCCAATCATTTGATTGGACCTTACTTTCTCCCGGATAATCTAAATGGGGAATGCTACGAAAATTTCTGAGAGGACTTGAGTGATTTGCTGGATGATTTGCCACTCAACCTGATCAGGGACATGGTTCCAACACGATGGCTGCCTGCCCATTTCAGGAGAAGTGTCTGGCTGGACACAAATTATCCAAACAAATGGATAGGACGAGGTGGGCCGTTGCCATGGCCAGCAAGAAGTCCGGACCTAACCCCATGGATTTTCATGGGGTGCATAAAAGTCTAGTACAGCGAGCTGAATCCAGTTTCGTCTGTGGAAGACTTAAGAGAAAGGATTGTGGATGCAGCAAATAAAATGAGGACCACGTTGACCACTGGAGTAGTGAAGACTGGTCTTTATAGAAGGATGCGACAATGTATCAGAAATAGAGGCGGCCATGTTGAACATGAACTGTAGAATAAAAAAAAGTTGTGTGAAAACCTTTAATAAATGATATTTCATGGTTAACTATTGTTTTATTTTACTTTTTTGGGGTAAGTATAAATTTTCTTCTCCACTGTCGCCTATGAAACTAAAGTTTTTTCAATTCATTTGAGTTATGTATTCGTTGCGAGCTTGCGCAGACACACAATCGCAGTATCCGTAACAAATAAGCATATCAGCATATTCCTCAGGTGTGTAGGACGTCATCTTCAACACTTCCGTATCACAGGTACAAATCAGAGTCCGGTTAACAAGCATAGTAGTCACAAATCAGAAGAGATAGTCCAGAATCACAGCCAAGTCGAGAAAAAGAGCAAAACGATATCGCATCTACTATGTACGAAGCACAAAAGCAGACTGACAACCAAACAATACCCCCTGTTGTATTCCCAGCCCTAACCGGTCTCTACACATTTTTTCTTTTATTCGCACCTACATAAATCGTCACTTGTCTCGCTCGCTTGGTGCGTCTTAACTTGAAGGACAATAGACGCGGGACCGTTAGAACTGCTACCTGGAGCGCCCCAACTACTTTTTTTCCACGAAATGTAATACAAACCCTAGATTGTTATACCTCGTTAGATAGCTGATGAAACGTAGATATTTAAAAAAACATCTGCCGAACAATTGCCATAATATTATTTTTAGATATCCCTTAGAGAAAAATAAAGTTTCTAATAATTTTTTATTTCTTTACTTTTCTTCACTACGGTCTATTCAATTAACTTATGCACTATTTTAATGATTGAAGTCCTAAACATCTTATTACACATGTAAAATGTGATAATAATAATAAGATACACAAAATAAACAAAAATAAATGTAGTAGCCTAAAATCGGCAATTTTCAATAAAAAATTAAAAGTCGAATATCTCGAAAAGGGTTAAGTTTAAGGTAGGGTGTTTCATAGTGAAATAAGTCAGAAATGATGGGTACTCCACGCCCTTAACGGATCTAGCACGATTTTTCTTGTAACCCCGTATATATTCTTTAAATATCGTGTTTTTGTGTTTCTTGTGTGCAGTTATTATATTAATATATGTATTATCATCAACATTACAGCCATTTACAAGTCCACCGCCGAACATAGGCCTCCTCCAAGGAATGCCACAATGCACGGTCCTAAGGCACCTGCATTCATCAACTTCCTGCATATCTTACCAGGTCCTCACTCCATCTAATGGCATGCACTAACTTCGCTTACCGGTACGAGATTGCCACTCACACACACCACCTTTATTCTTCATCGGTTGTTGGTTCTTTGTGTTATATGGCAGGCCCATTGTCACTTCAGCTTACTAATCCGTTCGACAATGTCGGTTAGTCTGGTTCTACTGGTTCTCTGCGTGATAGACTTAGAAATGAGGATTTCTAAGTCTATCACGCAGAGAATCCCCGAGCATAGCCCTCCCCATAGCTCGCTAAGCGATCTTGGGCTTCTTCAAATGACCAGCAATGAAATATTATATTATACAATAATTTTAAGAAATACTTCCTTATCCTACAATGAATGGTAGTGAAGCACTTATTATATTTTTGAAAAAATATTGGCGAGCTTTTATATGATCTGTTCTATAATATTCATGATCATCCTACTATCTGATGGATTCTGAACTCGTATTTATTTTCTGTCATTAATGTAGTATGCTTTTGGCAATAAAGCCACTCTAGTCTGGTTCGTCCGTAAATGTGGCAGACTTTATGAATTAAACAACAGAGGGTTTGTTTGTTTGATTGATATCTGATTTCGTAACTACAATACACATTGTTCTCTAGTGTATTAAATTGAACGATAATGATAGGACGAATCAGTAAAGTAAAAAGAAAATAAATGTTTTTATTATCTTCATAAAATTGTATTGTGTGTACAATTAAAGTAATAAATCCGTTATTTCTGTCCCTCATAACTTTTTCTTTAAGATTCCCATTAGAGACACGACTGTTTTCTCAGAAACGTTTCAAAGAATATATAACAATTACACTAATACACAGTTTTAAAAAAAATTTAAACCTCGATAAGCTTTCATTTGAAACAATAAATGAAAATATTTATTTTTGTTATTACGATGTACTCTTTTGACTCCTGAGTCTTAATGCACCACTGAAATTAATACCTGAATCAAAATTAAACATTGTATTTCTAAAGATGAATTAAATCAGACTAGTTTTGACCAAAGCCTCGTGTTGTTAAAACTCCGCAATTTTTCAGGCCAAATTTGTCATCCGACTCTTGGCGTCATTGTTCTTGGATCTCTCCTGCGGTGGGTTAAGAAAAGTGAGTACTTATACGGAAGCACTAACCTTCCCTCAGAATCGCGTAGGTTATATATACAAATCGTGTCTAAACATACTAACACTCCTCTACCCCTGCGTCTCTACATCGTCTGCGGAAGGTACGGGAAAAGGTTATTTTCTCCGTATTCTACCAATGCAGAGCCGTGGGCACAACAATCCCACTCGGAGCGGTCGAAAGCCGGCCCTTAACTTAAGGTCAGCCATGTAGATTTTACTTATTACCATTAGGCCACCTTCACGAAAAGTTAGAATCTCTTAGTATAATAAGTCGATTAAATTCGCTTTTATCAATCCTACTGAGCATCTGTTTCACTCATTCAACTTCTTTTTGTGAAGTTATCCATCGTCTAAGAGCAGAAATTCTGATGATTCTGGCTTAAATGGCTGGTTGACTGAACATCTGTTCTTTCCTCTGGATATAATCCTTTTTAATATGCTGTAATGTAGCTAATGTCTTCATGGTGGCGATGGAAGAGACTTCTCACTCCATTTCGTTGTGTCCATGTAGAAGGAAAACATCAGATCAACCTCATAGCTTCCCATACCCAGACCGGCAAGTGAGAGAAGCTTTAAAGTTTACCACTATCCAGTACAGGTCTGCCTAAGCGTGTTGCTTTTGGCATATCTTTCCTACAAAGGGTGAGGCGCAGGTCAAGTAGTGAACTGTTACGGAATAGTAAATAAGAAGAATCGGGCAATAATACATCTGCAGTCAGTGTTGTTGCTTCAGCCTCAGAGCATAGTTGTTTAACTTTTGTCCTTGTTAAAAAGAAAAAAGCTTTTTTTATCATATAATTATATCTATAACGTTACTAACAGAAACATCATAAAATAACAATAGCTTTATATCTTTACGTCACAGCCAATTATATTACATCAAGAAAGCAATATATTTCCTAACTTCAGCGCACTAATCCCGCATAAAATCGAAGAGAGCATTAACTTACAAAAGGTTTATCTTTTGTCTGTTAAATTATTCGAGCTCCCAATATCATGGTGCCGCTATAATTTATAGTCATCCGAAGCTTTGAAAAGCTTTGTGAGATGTAGCTTTGAGTTTGATGATTGCGGATCGGAGTTAATAAATAACAAAGGTAGTACGTTCGTAGTACGAAGTATTATCTTTGCACTTTTATTTGAAAATTTGTGGGAATAGAAGACTAAACATTTCATACTTATGAAATAAAATCCTATTATTACCTCATATACATATGTAGCTAATCAATTTTATTTATTTTAATACTAGTCGTATTATTACAATAGTAGTACAAACAAAATGTGTTAAAATTAAATGGTATTATTAAATTAATGTAGTTGATAATTATCATTCCTAAATGTTTACAACTAACCTACGCTTTATTGAAGCTAAAGGAAGAAATATAATAAAAATATAATAAAACCTACGCTTTATTGAAGCTAAAGGAAAGTGCATAGCAAGCTGCGTATAAATGCCGCGGAATAAGGTGCTCATAGAACCTTATCCCGACCGAACGATCTCGTTTCCTAATTCCGAGAATTAAAAAATGCAAGATTTTTGATTTATATATAGATTAATACTTAATTACAAAATCTTTGTAAATATAATATAATACTTGCTAATAATTACATCGATTGTGTATGAACTTAAATTTTCCTTTTTAGCTTTCCCATACAATGTACTATACATGTATAAACAAAATACCTAAATAGATCACCTTTGATATGCTATAATTAGTAAATGCAACGCAAAAGTATTATATCTAAGAAATAGATTTTATGTTCATTGTTTTTTTAAATTGTTGAACCCAAAGCGGGTAGGGTCTAATCATAAAAACAACCATGAAAAATAAAAAATAAATCAAGTATCTGAAATCGCTATTCCGCGGTATACATCGGAATAAGGAACCTGCTGAAATATTAGGCACCTAATGCCGTAGTATTTTCAAGACGTAGTATTAGTATGTAATTAGTATGCCGATTTAAGCATTACTTTACTACATACATAAGTAATGATTGCATATTTTTAAAACATGTACCAAAAATCTGTAGTTCAAGTGTTTTATTTGCGTTCACTGACAAAAAGTTTAAACTACAAGAGAAAGTCCGAAATGTCTAATAGGACGTTATATAAAACTAGCGCCAAAGTATAAATGTCCGATTAATATGGATAGCACATGATGCCATAAAATCCGAGATCCATGCCACGGCTAACAAGTTCAGTAGAAATATTTCAGTCATTTAATTAGGCAATAAAAACCTCTCATGAAAAATATTATGTCTAAGCATTAAATGACATTGCGATGCTTCTTTCCAACAGTCGTGTTTTGTTAACATTTTATGTTAAATTTATTATTAACTAGCTCTTACTTACCCGCGACCTGCACCTGCAGATCTGTATAAGTGGTCTTTGGGCAAGTAGTTTAGTTATCGAAAAACCACTTTAAAATCATTTATTGCTATTATGATTAAATAAGAACTTGAAGATCTATCAATTTCACATAAATAGGTCTTAAAAAGTTATTTTATCCTATATCACTCATAGTTATGTTGTAAACTAGTTTAAAGTAAAATAAATTAAAAAATAATTTTGTATCAGGCAAAGTGTTTAGGGCCTTTTTGTGTAAAATTGTAAACCAAAAGTTTAGTTCGATTTTTTTTGTATCCCTTATAGTTGTTTGTCTGTTTATTTTATCAGTTTCTTGATTACACAAGAAATCCTGCAAGGTATTCTTCTGATAAACTATAGCGTAGATCACTCCTGGAATTGCTCTCTATCTGTTCGTGAAGTTTCATCACATTCGTTTCAGCCCTTCTGAATATTAGTCTGAACAGACATACAGATAAAAAAATTAATTCATGTTTTAATAGCATGCAAGCTTGAAGTCAGTTATTTTGATAGGCACTTAAATTTTTTCTACCGACTTTCCGAAAAAGGAGGTACTCAATTCGACTGTATGTTCTTTTTTATGTGTGTTACCTCATAGCTTTTTTCTGGGTGAACCGATTTCGATGATTCTTTTATCATTTGATAGCTGGTGCTTCTCACGTGGTCCCATATAAGTTTGATCAAGGTCTGATCAATAGTTTTTGAGTTATTCTTAATAATTTATATTGAAGTCGGTTGTACAAAATTTTAAATTTTAAATTATTTATATGTATAGATTCTTTGAAAGAGATCATATAGAATACTTCTTATTTCTTTATTTAAAAATCTTTTGTTTTTTTTTTGTTTTTTTTTTAATGATTTTGTTGTAGTTTTGTAGAGCTGAGAATACTCGTAGATACCTTATACCTTCTACATATTAACACAAAGCAAGACATTCAGTCAATTGTATCCAAAGATTTTTCTAAAATGTAATTACTGCTGTTTGGTACTGGTGTAATCAAATCTATCACCCGATTTCGTCCCATAGAAGTCATTTAAGTGTCCATTAAGGGGACACATAAAGTTGCCTTATCTTAATCTACCAGGGTTAGGTTAAACAACTTAACTTCTTGAAAAAATAAGCACATTATTTACACACTACAAAATAGGTAAAATAACTTTTAACTTTATATTACCTAAGTATGTGCTTTACTAGAATGGTATTACTGAACTCTTATGATATTGTCTATCGTTGAGTTGATTTGTTGAATATCTTTACAATTCCATTTTTTAGCTTTAACTTTCAAACATTTTTATTCTTGTCTTTAATATAAAGAAAATTCTATTAAGATTAAACTAGTATTGTAGTTTTTATAGCCAATATTTAACATAAAAAGAGACAAAGAAAGATATTTATTTAGTACTAACAAAGTATAAAAAAAATTTATTAACTTATAAGGTTAAAATAAAAATAATAACAATATATGTATATTACAGAAAATTGTACACTAATACTTAAACATTATATGTTTTGTTAATACTGAGATGAGGGCCAGTTTAGCAAAAGCTTTAACAAACAGCGCAGCGCTACTTTTCAGCTGGTACCAAACATTTTTATAAGTTAGTGTGGGTTTTTATGTGAGTTACATGGAAAATTAAAGTCAATATATAATTATTGATACCAAATTACAAAACCCTATGAGTAAATATCATGAATTTAACATTAAACTACGCACAGGAGGAACCAACACAAGCACATCTATCTATACTAATATAATAAAGCGGAAGAGTTGAAAATTTATAATTAATTGATTTGAAAAATTATTTTGTATATTATAGCCAGATTCATGTGAAATAGTATAGGCTATCTAGCATTAGGCTATATCTCTCAGTATTGATTTTTATTAACCAAGTCAGAAAAAAAGCGCTTGCGAAATGATTTACCCGCGTGCGCTGGTGTTATGGTTAGTGATACGTAAATACAATGTTGTACAAAAATATAGATTTTTACTCCGTCTAAAAAAAAGTCCGCGATACCATATGTCTATTTCTTATACAGAAGCCACAATTAGGTATTTAGTATAATAAATAAGTCACTTCATCATCAAGACAATTTTATGAGGATAAACTTTGCTCCTTATAGCATGTTATTTGGACGCATAGCTTAAGAGATAATGTTAAGTTAAAATAATTCAATACTTAGCTTGGCGCGCGAACGACGCATAAACCCTAGCCGCCCGGTGAGAACCGATAGAAACCAGTATTGAATGCTTCTATGAGCGAGGTTAGTTCAATCATTATAGCTAAAAAAAAAACAATATTAATTGAGTACTTTCATCTATCTCCCGGGTGAGCGTAACAAAGATTAATTACATCTTTATTTCTGAACTCTTTCATTTCACGCTGCTATGGTATTTTGAAAATTTAATTGATTAATAAGTATAATAGGTTGATAGCAGATTTATCAAGAATCATTTCATGCCTACAGACTTTTCATGTATCATGTACGGTTTTCTTTAAAACTGGAAAAAGCTGCGCTTCGGGACACTTTCTGGGACGTGGGGGGGGGGACGCTCAACCGGGAGGGGGAGGGAAAGTGGATAAAATTTAACTTCGCTCTATAACGTACTAAGTACTCCATTAATTATGCCAGTTTTTCCATACATTGCTATCTAAAATGCTTGAACTAAGTGTCATGTCGCGCGCCTCGGACACGTGATGACTGATGACGCGGGTGAAACCGCGGGGCACAGCTAGTAATCAATAAAACTACTTCAGTAATAAAATATTATAATAATAAACACTCACGCCTGTCACCCAGAGGGGTAGGCAGAGATATTATAATAAAATATTATTATAATATATTTTAATTTAGCAATTAACAATTTAAAATAAATATTATAGAATATATATTTATCAATCACCGCATGATTATATCGGACCAATATTTTGACAATATCAGTGAATATTTTTATACTGTGTAGTTGCGGTGTAAGAATAATAGCGTTTTCCTAATAATAACTAGAAAAAAAACAACCCGCATTCCAAACGTAGCAACTATGGCAAGTATCTCCCTTTTAGGGTAGGGCCTATGTTCAGCAGTGAGCCTTAATGGGCTGTAATAAATAATGTTGGTGATGAGTGAGAATTTTATCTGTTGTTTTAATACCATTCATTTTATATTTGCAGGTAAGCTGAATAACAACGGGACGCATATTAAACAGGTAAAATGGGTGTCCATAATCAGACATTATACGTGTGCTGTTAGATGAGGGACCACTTTTCATATCATTAAGATAGTAATTGTAGAAACTGAGTAACGAGCGTGCATCGGCGCGGATCATTTAGCGTACGTGACAAAAATACGTACGTACTACGTAGTATGTACAGTACTCTTTAGGCACTGATGCCCTCAATTTACGCGCGTGTGGTGTAACGTCGTTTTGCCATACAATTTCAAATTTAGCCATTTTTTTTTGCTTTTTAGTATGTATATTACATAAGATATTATTAAATACTATGTATTACATACTAAGTCCCTAATAGAGACATGCAAATTTTTTTTCTTTGAAATTGCCTTATCCAAACTAGAGAGCATTCCGGCGTAGCAGCGCGTTATGGCAAACGCGGTTCGCTGGACGAAAAGAGAAATTTAAATTAATAGCTATATAATTAATGATCACAAATTTAAAAACCATAAATAATGTTAAGCCCTGAGTGGAGATCCAAACATCTAACGATTTAATAAGCTGAAGTGGCAATGGTATATTTTCTCCTTTATCGTTGAGGTGTTTTACATATTATATAAATTGCATATGGACAAACCTCAAGACCAGAACAATTATCTGTAGACCACACAAAAACACGCTTCGTGCGGAATTCAAGCCCACATTGTCAAACATTATTAACATGCAGTTCGTCTGCCGCTCCTGGATTCGGATCCGGGTATGGTCAAAATCAGTTATTGAGCGTCTTCACTATAATTTTATTCAACTTCAATAGTTATAATTATTTTTCATTATCTATTTCTCTTTCATTGTAATATTTACGATCGCGATATCTATTCCATCTGCATTATGATGGCACTAGTAAAGTCGTAGTAATGGTATGATTGAACATCTGTGTTTCTAGTTCAATGACCGAATGTGAAATAATGACGAAAATAACATTTGCGTACGCCTCTATTTATATCTAATATTTTACGTCTTTGATTAAATATAACTTTATCAATCACCGAGGTTTTTATTACAAAAGTACTATTAAAAACAAACTGATAAATAGGTAAAAGAGAAAAGAAGAACGTTCAGTTGCTCTCGCAGTGTAGCAAAAGTCATTTGCTAAAATTTTCTTGTTCTGCAGCAGATGGTGCGAAAAAGCTCTCGGAAATTGCAATAACCCCACTGTAATATGACTTATATAATTTATTATAGTGATGTAATCATCGGCGCCAGCTCGGGACAAAGTGCGAGTAAGTTCATCGAAACTACAGGCTACAGTTTCAGAACCTAACGATAACAAAAGAAACAAAAACTTCAGTGGAAAGAAATACAAATATATTATGTGATATAATAAATAAAAAGAGATGTCATATCATTAGCGTAAATATGACTTCTCGAAATAGCTCTCTATTATATTTTTTTAGGTAAAAGAGTTATGTTTATGTAGATCTTCAAAGAGTTTATGTAAGTGCTGCTTACAGATAAAATCCGAGAATATGTTATACAGAAATAATTTATATAGCCTTACAGTAATAGAAATGTATAACTTCGTATTGAGGATATCCGCAGTAGAACCAGAGTATTCGACATAGCGCAAAGGATCTGTAAGCTGAAGTGGCAATGGGCTGGCCATACAGCTTGAAAAATCGGCAACCGTTGGGGCCTGGTAAACGAAGTGCAGAACGGCCCCTCACTAGATAGTAGTATCAACCTGGAAAGAGTTGATGTTGATGTTGATGGATCTAGGTGGCTCAAGACCGTGCTTTGTGGCATTCTTCAGGAAGGCCTAAATTCAGCAGTGGACATTTGATGGGCTGTAATGATGATGATGATTCGAAATTGTCTTTATTACATAATCAATAACTATGTCTAAAAAACTAAAAGTGTCAAGCTTATCTTTGATTTTGGCATGTTTCGAAAATATTTAAAATGATGAATGACTAATGAGTGAAACCGATAATTTTTGTTTAGATTTGACAAAATTTCTTACCTCATTTATATCTTTTGCATATTTTTTGTTGGCTATCGGGGAGGCCATCAGGGTCTGAACCAAAAGCATATCATAAAAATGACATAGCAACATAATGTCAAATACTTAGGCCCGTATTAATAAACGTTACTCAGCTCAAGTACACGCACTTGAGTACAATCTTGAGGTTATGATCTTATTAATAAACATATCTCAAGATGCGGTTTAGGTTTACGATATCAGCTGAGTGCCACACTGATTAATAAAAGAAACTCGACTCTTAAGTGTATATACTTGAGTGCAAGTCACAGAACAGTATTCCTAAGTACAGCGTTTTGAGATACTGTTTTTAGATTACTGTTTTTATGTGTTTATTAATTAGCAACGATCTTGAGATGCTGATTTCGTAATGAAGTGCGTATCAAATGATTACGCACTTGAGTTCGTCGTTGAGTAACGTTTATTAATACGGGCCTTAGTCTATAAAATCCTAATCTTTATAGGAGACAACGCATCTGCATTTTGATTCTTAATCGAAGTTAGATGAGGTATAGGCGATAAGATGTCTCAGGGGCTGTGTGCTCATTTCTCACTATTAATGTTATAAAAGAAAAATACTTGTACAGTCCTCAGGTGGACGGACATGAGCTATGAACACCCTCACTTTTTTGAAACTTTTTTAATTTTGCTAATATCTATATTTAAACCTTATAGGTATTATTATGTAGTGAGCGTCTACGAAAGACATTTTAATGGTTTGCATTGGCGCGCCTCGACAGTTATTGATGGGTATTGCATCTGCAACAGTGTCAGTGGATATAAAAGTAGGTCACCTAAGAATCATGGAAAATTTTTGTTTAATATGTTACAAATATTCTAAATGGGAAATATTGTTAATAAAATAAAAAGCAATTGCTTTTTACATGGTGGTTAAATATAGTACAGATCGCTTCATCGGTTGATAATAACCCCTGGGAATGAGGTGGTCGCTCCCAAGCAGTTTCTAAAATAAATTTTGTAAATAGTTTGTACAACCATTATTGTAAAATTTACTTTAAAAAAAGTCCCGCTGGGTTTCTTGCTGGTTCTTCCCGGGACAGAGCGTTTTTCCGAACCAGTGGTAAAGTAAAAAATGACTTTGAATTACACATGTGATCTATATTGAATAAAAATTATTCTATTCTATTCACAAATGTTTTCACTGAGCGACGACGCAAACGTTGTTTGTCTATAAAAAAATTGCTAAAATCGTTACAGCATTCAACAGACTACAATCTGCCTACAGCGTTATTATCATCATCAATACAGCTCATCATAAGTCCACGGCTGAACATAGGCTTCAGTAATCTGCCTTATTGAAGCATATGTTCAACAGCAAACAAAAGTTTTTTCCTAGTTTAAAAAGGCGGTCTTGCCACAAATGACAGAATATATTAGACAGACACATTGGCCGTGTGGTGGCTACGTAAGAGAATCCATCACCCAGGAAGGGAAATGATAGAATATTATGGTTATACGCCTATCTATCGCAGATAGGCGTATAACCATCTTGAATAATGACAATTGCACCTAAAATTCCCCTGGTGTTGAAGTTGTTAGTGGGCGGCAGTTGACACTTACTATCAAGTGAGCCACATGCTCTATGCTCTTTTCTATAAAAAAAAAAATTGGGAAAAATTAACATAAAACTTGAAAACGAGATTGTACAACCCCTGTGTTTTGCCAGTGATGACATATGGATCTGAGACGTGGTCCTTCACTGCAGGCATTATGAGGAAGCTCAAGGTCGCTCAGCGAGCTATGGAGAGGGCTATGCTCGGGGTTTCTCTGCGTGATAAACTTAGAAATGAGGATGAGGCCAATGTTCAGCAGTGGACTTGTAAAGGGCTGTAATGATGATGAAATGAACATATAAATTATGTTCTACTTTTCGTTTCGATCACAGTCTCACCGAGAATATCGAAATTCCGTTCTACAAACAAAATGCAGGTTAATTTGAATGTTGAGTATCAGTGTGCTTGTGAAGTTCTGCAATTTGAAAATTTTAGTTATGTAGAATTGATGAGACGTGCTGGTTGGCGGTGTAGGAAACTGTTTCCGGGTTGTGCTATGTGTCAATATTTCGTGGAGACCTATTTCGAGCATTGAATTAGAGACGGGCTGCATTGAATGAATATAAATCTTGTCTGACAATAATAGATTTCGCTAAAAGTTACCTAAATTGTTAAAAAATATAGTAAAAATAAAAATGATTTACTTGTAACTTTGGAACCTTATGGCAAGATAAACATGAAATCTGTCCATAAAACATTTGTGCAGGATATAATTTCATCAACTGTATTAAAATTAAATTTCTAAATGAGTTAACTGGAATGACCCAGTTACAAGAACACCAACATAAACTGTCCATAGTATAAAGTGATCGATAGTTGTCTAGGACAAAAATAACTAAAATAATAAGGGCACTTTACTAATGGCTTTAAAATTACTCAATTTAAGTTTATTCGATATAAAGTTCTTAGTTTGGTGATATTATTGTAAAGTATCTATATCTATTGCAATTTATGTGACACGTTGAAATAATATTAATAAAATATTTGAGTTTAAAAATTTTTTTTCACGCATTAATCATAAGATGTGATAATCCAGTGGGAATACTAGGATATATTCATGAAATAGTATTAATTGTATACTTTTCTATTTTTTATTTAACTTACCATCAAATGAACTGTAAGCTCGTTTGTCACTTCAGTTTCATAAAAAAAAACATAACATTTATATGCATACATACAAAGATGCAAACAGGTCTAGCTAGATCCCTCCGTCATAGTTATGGGTATCTACTATAAACTTAAAATAAAGTCATTGTTTAAAATACTATATGATCTCATTATTTTGTTATTTATTGCAATGGCTCTATTTGATCAGAAATATTCGCGGGCACGTACATAACAACTAACCAAAGTTTCATCGTAATCGGATGAATTGAACGCAAAGAAGACAAACAAATAAATAGAAAAATATTCATTCCTTTGTCATAAACTTTCGCGAGTGCGCACACAACTGTTAAAACTATTTCATCGTAATCGGATGAACCTCACGGCGAAAGGTATAGGAGCGCATAGAAGAACAAACAAAAATTCATTAAGTATTAAAAACGTCGCTTAATGCTGCTGTGTTTCGTAAAATGTGTTTCGTATGGTGAGTGTAGAGACCCTTTTTACTGGAAACGAGTTATTACATCTTAGTCCTCAGGGATGACAACGTATCTGCATTTTGATTCTTAATCGAGGATAAATGTAGATGTCTATGGCTACACTGCATTCACTTACCATCAGGTGTGTGCTCGTTAGTCCCCATTTACTATAAAAAAAGAATACGAGTATATTAATATTATACAAGCGAACTGTCCACTACTTCGGTTAAAACACAGAACAATATACTCTTGGGGTTAAAAGTCAAGATGTAAAAATGTGTTAGTAAAAGAACCCGAATTTTGATCAAATTTTAAAAGAAAATCATTAGTAGTCTTATCGTGAATTCTTATGTAGAACATGTTTAGTAGAGAGATCTAGAATTTAGTAATACATCATCATAGTCGCTATATCTTTTATGCTTTAGTCAGCATTAGAGATGTCACACTCAATCGAGTCCATCATCATGATTTCAGCCTATCAGAAGTCCACTGTTGAACATAGGCCTCCCGTAAAGAATGCCACATACATACATCCGTCGACTTCCTGCATACTAGGTCGACACTACATCTAATGAGGTCTCAATACTTCACACTTTTTTCATTATGAAGTCTATTAATCAGAGAAACTCCAAGCATATTCCCCTCAATAGCTCGCTGCGCGACATTGAGCTTCATTAGACGACCAGCAGTGAAATATCACATTTAATTCACGACCAATTGGTCGTGATAATTATGAAAGAGAGTCTTATCGAACTTGAAAATATAAGAATTTATATTTGCATTAAGGTAAATTCTAATCCCGTGTAGTGGCGGTGTAAGTATCTCCACTACCCCATATCTTCCCGTAGGTGTCTTAAGGGGTGACAGAGGAAAACTAAGGCAGGAGATGGGCAGCAGTATCTTTCTGATAACAGCAAAATAACAATAAAAAAATGCGGTTGCCAACCCGCTCGCCAAGCGTGGCAACTATGGCTATATACCCCCTTGGCGAGAGTTACAAAGAGATGGGCCCCAGTCCCCGGCGGCCCCGCTGGCTACGGTGGCGACCATGGTAACGGCGGGGCAGTGTGTACTAGAATTTCCGGTGGAGATTCAGTTGCAACATAAGACGGCTCGACCTGGCAACATATGTCGCACGCACCCTGAGGACTGACGGGAAGATTCTGGAGCTGGAAGAAGAGACAGACAAGATATTATAGGAATATCTGAAGTCCGAATAGAGGGGGAGGACAAGGTAATCCTCGAATCCGCCAACTTGTTCTATCACCTGGAGGGCGACCGTCTGTCCCAAGGAAATGTCGGATTTATTGTCCACAAGTCTCTTGTTAATAACAATGTAAAGATTGGGAGTATGTCGACGAGTGTTCGTATCTTATCCGCCGTGTCTACGTGCTGTTTTAAAGAGTCATTACGACGACTTCCAGCCTCCCGAACAAGTCGGTTTCCGAAAAGGCCATACATACCCTTCGGCAAATTGTATAGAAAACCGAAGAGTACAATCTGCCACCTTGTCTTGCGTATATGGACTATGAGAAAGCCTTTGGTTCCGTCGAAATTTGGGCGGTGCTGCAGTCCTTTCAGTGGTGCCAAGTTGACTGTCGGTATATCGAAGTGCTGAAGTGTTTGTACAGTAGGGCTACGATGGCTATCCGAGTACAGAACCAGAGTACGAAACCTACCCAACTGCAGAGAGGTGTAAGACAGTGTGATGTTATATCCCCAAAACTCTTCACCGCTGCATTGGAAGACGTTTCTAAGCTACTGGACTGTTCTGTCACTGGAAGACTCACCTTCGACTTGCTGACAAAATAGTTCTTATGGTAGAATTGCTGGAAGATCTAAGCACTATGTTCAATGGTCTCAATAGTGCATCCCAACGGATAGGTCTTAAGATGAGCATGGACAAAATAAAGATCATGTTGTGTAATGTCCATGTCACACCTATGCCGCTAGTTTTGGGAGCACTAAGCTCGAAGTTGTGACAAGTAGTCCGACTATTCAACTCGGCTGGGCAGCGTTCGGGAGAATTCGACACATCTTCTCGTCAGGTATACCTCAAAACTTGAAAACAAGATTGTACAGCCAGTGCGTATTGCCAGTGATGACTTATGGATCTGAGACGTGGTCCTTCACTGCTGGCCGTATGAGGAAATTCAAGGTCGATCATCGAGCTATGGAGAGGGCTATGCTCAGGGTTTCTCTGTGTGATTGACTTAGAAATGAGGATATCCCCTGAGTTACTGATATAGACCAACGGATTAGTAAGTTGATGTGGCAATGGGCCGACCATATAGCTGGAAGAACCTACAACCGATGATGAAGGAAGGTTCTCGAGCGGCAGCCATGTACCCGTAGGCGAAGTGTGAGATTTGAATGACTTCACCATCGCGTTAACCGACTTAACGTCATAGCTATCGACAAGCGAAGACAAGCGAGTGTGAGTTGCAATCGAAGCTAACCCTTCGATCCGCGTTTGCTCACTGTGAATGGCGTTCGTTCATTCTCTTACGTTGGCAGCGCGTTCCCGTCGTAAGATAAACTAACCAAATTGAGAACGACTTTTTATTTAGTGGTCTTAATATTAGCATCTGTCTATCAAAGTTGTGGTTATTATAGCGATCTTTATTACCTATTTGTTTATGTTTCGTTTCGTTGTTTAGGTTTCGACAGTTTGTGTTAGTATTATGAGATTGTGAATTAGCCATTTAATTGTTAATTATTGAAAGTATTAAATTGAAAGCAAAAAACATGAAGATGTTTTCGTTCTAATATGATTTTATGGTGACATTTATGGAGCAGTAAATGGAATTTAGTTACTTAGTGTTAAGTGAACTTATGATGCGTGTGTTTTAACTTATGAGGGTTTACAGACTAGAATTTATTAGAGGCCTTAGCAAAGCATCCTCTAATGCAAGCCTTAATTATTGAATAGTGATGGTAGGAACTTGGATTTATCAAACACTATTTACACAAAAACTTGAATACTTTCTTGGAAAAGGCGATATCTATCCTTAAATTGCCTGTCATCGGGGTGAAACACCGGACTAAAATATGCACGAGCTCTTGCTTCAACACTAGTATTATAATAGCAGTGATCTATTATTATTAGTTATTAATGCCTTGCGGCTGCAAACATCCTCCAAACGAAAAAAAAAACGTTCTGCCAAAATTATATAATAACTCTTCAACAATTATTCTCATTCTTCTATCTCACTGTAAAAACCTAGGTGAAAACTTTTTCGATATCGACGGCGTAAAGTTACGTCTCGAACGATCGAAATTGCCGCTCGCACTCGCAAAATACTTGAAACAACCAATCACGTGCGTAAACGTTCTCACTGTCGAATGCGAGTCGATATCGACGACCTAATAAACTCGCACTCATGAATTGTGATTCCGATTATTGCCACTAGTTGGCGCTGATTTTTTTCCATACAAATCGTAGTTAACTTTCTCGGGATCGAACACGTAAAAAAACTCGCACTAGGCACACTGTGCGTAAGTAAACATCGCAGACAGCGAGGTCATTTTAAACGTAGCTTCATATTATATAACAATATGGTTTTAAAAACTTTTTGTAAACATTTCTTAAATTAAATAACCTAAAGAAAATTTCACATAACTTTATCTAATATATGTGGTAAATTCTCAACTCACTTTACTCAACATTAATTTAAAAGAACAGGATGCAATGTTTTCCACAAAATTTAATTAATTAGTATCGACAATGTTAGTTAAGTTAAAACAAAGAGAGAGAACAAGATACGTTTCAGTCTCGTGGCAATAAAGCTATGTAATATAATATCGTAGTAAAAGAATTTATTAATTAGGCTCATGCCGTGCTTGTCGTTATGTATTAGATCATTAGAAAGGCAGCGAGACCCTTTAAAAACATAAAAACTGAATACCGGATCTTCAATTCAGCTGTCAAGTATGACAATTAGCAACACCTAAAAGTACGAGTAATTACAAGCACATGAGTTTAGTATATCGCTCATTAGATTTTCTAAGATTTTATGAGTGGGTTCAACTTACGATCACTGTTTTGGTTCTTTGAAGTGCAATCTCTCGCAGATGTTAAGTTTTAAAAACTTATAACAATGTATATTTTAAAAAATGTTACGTTTTAAGTGTAAGAATAAGTCAAACTGTACTAATATCAATTTTAACAAAGTAATGTTCATGTTTAATATTTTCAACCGACTTCAAAAAGGAGGAGGTTCTCAATTCGTCGGAATCTTTTTTTATGTATGTTCACCGATTACTTAAGACGCGTGAACAGATTTGGAAAAAATGCTTGTTTTGTTTTGTTCTTCCCAGGTGATCCCATTTAAAGTTTATCGAAATCAGTCGAGCGGTTTTAAAAAATCAACAATAAATTATTTATATTGAAGTCGCTTGTACAAATTTTTACATACTCGTCCAGTGCGCTCAACCGGAAACATCGGTGCTGTTGCTCAGAGTGTGCGTGAACAACCATCAACATCAACACGTCATCGTTCTCAAGAATTGAACATTTCACGCACTTCTTTGAGAAGAATTTTGCATAAAGATCTCGGTATGAATGCGTACAAAGTTTAATTAGTGCAAGAGCTGAAGCCGCATGACCATCCGATGCGTTTTCGGTTTACTCAATGGGCCGAAGACCGCTTGATCGAAGATGAGCATTTTTACCGAAAAATCATCTTTTCAGATGAAGCTCATTTCCACCTCGGAGGATACGTCAATAAGCAAAATTGGCGTATGTGGATCTCAGAAAATCCACACGTCATCGTGGAGAAACCATATGCATCCACAACGAGTGACTCTCTAGTGCGGATTTTGGTCTGGCGGCATTATTGGGGCATTTTTCTTCGAAAATGAGCAAGTAAAGGCCGTTACAGTGAATGGCGATCGCTACTGCGCCATGCTAAGCAATTTTTTGTTTCCCAAAATTGAAGAGGATGACATAGACGACATTAGGTTTCAACACGACGGCGCAATTTGTCACACAGCCAACGTAACAATCGATCTTTTGCGCACTGTTTTCGAAAATCGCATAATCAGCCAAAATGAAATCAGCTGTTAATTGGCCACCTTGAAGCTGCGATTTGACTCCATTGGACTTTTTTTTGTAGGGAGCCGTTATAAACAAGTGTTCCGCTAACCAGCCAGAGACGATTGACGACTTGAAACATGAAATCGAAGTTGCCATTGAAGAAATAGAGACCCAAACAATCGAAAATGTACTGAAAAGTTGGACTGATCGAATGGGATATTGTAAGTTGTTGTCTTTCATTCCTAAATAAAAAGGTTCAATCTTTCTAATAAACCCATAACTTTGAAAAAATATTCATTAGTTTTATTTATAGCCGATTCAAATTCCAAATCTTAAATGGCCCACCCCTTATTAGTACAGATCCGAAAATAGTCGAGATGTAAACTAGTCTTAAAGGCACAACCTGGAATTTCAAGTGTCGTTCAGGTCATTTAACGTGAAGCAAGTAAATTTATAATACATAAATAAAAGAAAAGTAAAATATTATATAAAATTTTAGATTTCTGAAAGTCGTTGTTGAAACAAAAATCTCAATATCATACAATTACGTAAGTTATAAATTTAAAATTGGGTTAATTATCGTAATCATAATGTTATTGTTGCCGCACGTTTATTTTTTAGTTGTCTGTTTTAAACAACTCGGCAGAAAAGACTTCAATGAGCCGTAAAATTAAATAAAATGACGATTTTACGCGATATGAGAAAGTATGAATCAACCAACAATACTTAAAGAGTATAGACATTAACGCTAATTTTGTTTCGTTATATCTTCTATTCATTCTACTCGAATATTTGCTTTCTCTATCTTAAATTTTAAATACTTTTAAGTACATGATTATGTCATATCTAATTTATTCTATCGATTATATTAGGGGTTAAGGCATGAAATTGCTACAACTATAAATTGGAACAACTAAAAGTATAAAAAATATTAGTAATTATTTTATTTTATCGAAGTTTATTTTATCATGACTTATACCTACCTACATTTCTGCCAAAATTGAGAGTTCTTGAGAGATTGAGGCTGGTCTGGCGAGTATGGAACGTAGAATTTCTAACTGCAGGTCTTGTAATGTTAAAACAGTTTCTCGAGTAATGTGAGGTCTTACGTTACCATGGAATAATGGTAAAGATCTATTGACGAGTCAAGGTTGTTTCTTTTAAAGTTTCGATGTATAAACTATATAAAGTTCTTTACAATAGATATGTTTTGATTAATATACCAGTTCTCAAAAAGCAATAGTGAAATACACCATCAAGCGACAACCAAACAGTTACCATTACTATTCTATGGGTGAGCTTCGCTTTAGGGCAATGTTCCGGAGATGTAGAGAATCCATTTTTCATCACACGTCACAATTCTGTCCACAAAAATCCCTTTATTTCTTTCTGTATCTACTCATCAAAACAAGGCAAGCTGCAACGGCGGTTACGACCCCACGGAAAGTGATTTAACTCGGCGTTCGTTGCCAGGCAATTCCGATAACAGAAATAATCTCCAATGGGTAAAAAACACCCAGAAATTTATTGCCCATATCTGGAAAGTGGTGTATGTACTAATATTTACTATATATATAACTAGCGAGCCTCGGCTAGGCACCGGTGATTTCTGGATCTATACAACAGCCCATATATACCACCTACCGGGTTCCAATTGTCCTTTAATGTCCCGTCCCGTTCCGTCCACGGTCCAAAGTTAACGTATCTTAACTTATCTTAAGTGATGCTTATCTCATCTTAACTTATCTTATCCTATCTAATCTTAAAAGATAATATCTTAAGTTATCACACCTTAACTTATTTTAACTTAACTTAACTTATCTCTATTTATCTTATCCTATCTATCTAGATACGACTTAGGGACCTTCAAGAAAAGAGCCTACTCCTTTTTAAAAGGCCGGCAACGCATCTGCAATTCCCCTGGTGTTGCAGTTGTTCATGGGCGGCGGTAGTCACTTAACATCAGGTGAACCGCAGGCTCGTTTGCCCCCTCTCCTATAAAAAAAAAAAAAATCTTATCTTATCGCATATCATCTCATCTCATCTTATATAATCTTATCTTGTCTTACCTGACCTTAACTTATATTATCCTAACTTTACTTAACTTAGCTTAACTTAACTTATATTATCTTATTTTATTTTATTTTATCTAATCTAATCTTATCTTATATTGACTAAACTTATCTTGTTTTTTTATCTTTTCGTGTCTTATCTTATCTTTCTTATTTTATATTATTTATGTGGTATATATATTTTACGTGGTAGAGTCATGCTGCAGCTATATTAGTAGTATAGTTGTAGCACGAATGGGTCGGCTCGACCGGGGAAGGACCATGCTCTCACAGAATATCAGCGTAAAATAGCAGCTTAACGCTGCTGTGTTTTTTGGTATGGTGAGTGTAGAGAACCGGAGAACCTTTTTACTGGAAATGAGGCATTCCATCTTAGTCCTCACGGGTGACAACGCATCTGCATTTTGATTTGTAATCGAGGATAGATGTAGATGTCTATGGGCCGCAGCAACCACTTACCATCAGGTGGACTGTGTGCTCGTTTGTAACCCTTATCATAAAAAATAAAAAAATTCATCTTTACTTATCTTAACGCATCTTAACTTATACTTTATCTTAATTTTACTTATCTTAATGTATTTTCGCTTATCCTATCTTAACCCCATCGTATCCTATCTTATGTTATCCTCTGTTATCCAATTTTCTCCATTATCCTATATTTTCCTACCTTATCCCATCTTTTTACCTTTCCTGTCCTATCTTGTTCTATCCTTTCCTATCCTATCCTATCCCATATAATACCTATCTCATCTCATCTTATTCTATATTTTCATATCTTATCCATATTATCCTGTCCTGTCCTGGCCAGCCCTTTCCTGTTGTGTCTTGTCTTGTCATATTTTTTTGTGGTAATAAGCATCCGGCCAGCGAACCTGAAAGCAAATATATCTTATAATCTTATTATTTCCATCGCTTTGAATTCTGAGATATTGGGGTCGAAAGTGAAGTCGGTAATTTTCACGCGGCTTTATGCTTTTTGCAATCTATTGCTAATTGAGTTTATCGATGGTATATAATATAATTTATTTACACCAGCTGTTTACTGGGATAAAATATAATGTGACAATGTTTACGCTATTACGTAACATTATATAGAAAATATTATTAAATATTAATTATATAGAAAATATATAGAAAATAAGTTTATTTAGTAACACATTTTAGCAGTTTGCTTACAATAATAACATATTATAAATTTGACAAATGGTTACTAAAAAGGTACCCAACTCAGCATAGTCTTGGTACTGACAAAGTTCTTCGACACTGATCTTCCGTGGGTGCCAATAAAAATTTAACAAAAACAAAACTTAACAATATTCATTATTACACAATTTTAAGTCAATATGCACACATAATATATTTAAACCATACACACGATTACACTACCACATACATACTTATAATAAATTAATATAATGGAAGTAGCAATTACATAAATAAAATTAATAAGAAACGAAGAAACGGTATAGGAAAGTATGTAAGACACAGTAAATAATTTTCACTAAGTTGACTTTTTAATACTGAGTAAGTATTTTTTGTCATTATATTTAAATAATCCGATTGAAGCTAGATTTCTAATCGGTGGTGGAATGTTGTTGCAGCATCTCGTGGCAGAATAACGAAACCTACCTCGAAATGCCGCTGTACTGTGTCTTGGACATACTAAACGAGTAGAATAGCAACTTGTCGCTGTGAAAAGTGTAATTTGTTATAAAGTGACTGTGGTATGTGTGTCATTATGATACCAAATAATATGCTGGCAAAATGAAGAGAACGTCGAGACTGCATATTCATTAAATTACTATTGTTAAGATAAAGTGTTACATGGGTCCGCTTCGGTATGTTAAAACAAAAACGTGAACAAGCGTTTTGTACCCATTGTATAACTT
Source organism: Parnassius orleans (assembly GCA_029286625.1). Taxonomy (NCBI): domain Eukaryota; kingdom Metazoa; phylum Arthropoda; class Insecta; order Lepidoptera; family Papilionidae; genus Parnassius; species Parnassius orleans. Next base: position 769,982 of record JAGSMP010000263.1, on the reverse strand, counting down.
TCTTTGTATGAGAAAGGAGACACTCGCCTATAACTGCATCAGCGTAATTAAGCTTAGAAAGAATTAGTGACTCACAAAGGTATAGCCTAAGGTCTAAGCTTAAATATTTACGTACTTGATATAAAACTTTTAGGCTAAAATAACAATTTTTGACAACTTCTGGGACATGATTACGAAATTGTAATTTGCTTGATAGTGACATGTTTTAGATCTTTATAATAGATTCAGTCAGATTCAACTTTTGTGGAACGACTCCTTGCGTAGGCTTGGTCCCTTAGTTTCATCATACGCTTGATAGGGATAAATTTAATTTTTAATGTAGGATTTCTTAACAGGTGCATGGATTTCATAATTATGAGTTACATAGGCATTAAAAGACATTAAAAAAATATTTACAGCTTCATGAAAAAGTCGTTCTCAATTAATACTATCAACTATTACATTAAATTCCTCAATATTTATAGTTCTTAGGGTCTGTAACTTATTTATTTAGTAACAGGTCTGGGTTTTTTTTATATACAATTCACATGAAACTAGAGCATGACTACTTAGGTTTGGGATATGATCAACTGACACACTGAATATCTTAGAAGTGCTGAATATTAAGTCTAATAGCGTTTCAGAATGATCTATGAAGTGAGTTGGTTTTTCTACATATTATATATATACTACTACTACATATATACATATTTTCAGTGAAGATAATAGTTTATTTGTGTTGGGCTCGTTAACTGCAAGTAGATTGATATTAAAAAACATCTATACTTATAGTACCGTACACCAGATATAATAGGTCTTTACCTATTAACTTGCCGTTCTACAGTACTGGCTATCAAATCGAAATAATTAATCTTTTTCGTCATCATGGATACGTTAAAAATTCGAGCAATTATGGAGCGTCGTGACAGCAACGCGGCACAAGCGGCACGCAACTTTACGACGTTTACGGAACAAATACTACAACCGAACGCGCCACCTCTTATTGGTTTGCCCGCTTCCGTTCTGGAAATTTTGACCAGAAAAATGAAACCCTTGGTCGTCTGAAAACTTTGGTCGACAATGACGAATTAATGGCGATTGTGGAAGCTGATGGTACTCAATCTACGGCTGAATTAGCAGCAGCTTTCGACGTTAGCAACAAAACAATATTGGTCCATTTTTACAAATTGGCAAGGTAAAAAACTTGACAAATGGGTGTCCCACGAACTCAATGATCGCCAGCGCGAAGTACGCGTCGAGACGTGCTTTGTACTGCTTAACAGGCACACACACAAAGGAACTTTGAACCGCATTATTACCTGCGACGAAAAATGGATTCTGTTTGACACTCGCAAGCGCTAAACAATGCCCTAAACGAAAACTGAAAACTTACCCCTAGAAAAGTGATCGATATTTGTTGGTCTAGCGCTGGTGTGATTCATCACAGCTTCCTACCAAACGGGATGAGCATTACTGCAGATGTGTACTGTGAAGAACTGAACACAATGATGGGGAAGCCCGTATGTCTCCAACCAGCTTTGATCAATCGCTCGTCCCCGCTGCTATTGCACGACAACGCGCGACATAATACTGCACAACAGACGGTCTCCAAGTTACAAGAGCTGGGGCTGGAAGCTCTCCGTCATCCGTCGTACTCACCAGACCTTACGCCTACAGACTTCTTTTTTTTCCAGAATTACCTTTTTTATAGGATAAGGGTGACAAACGAACACACAGTCTACCTGATGGTAAGTGTTTACTGTGGCCATGTACATCTATCCTCGATTACGAATTAAAATGCAGATGCGTTGTCACCCGTGAGGACTAACTAAGATGGAATGCCTTGTTTCCAGTAAAAAGGGTCTCCAGTTCTCTACACTCACCATACGAAACACAGCAACGTACAGCTGCTATTTTACGCTGGTATTCTGTGAAATATCTGAGAGATTTAGATAACTTTTTGGCGGTAAAAAAATTCAATATACGCGAGAGGCAGTACAAAACGCCTTTGAATAATTTGTTGCCTCCCGTCCAGCTGATTTATTCAAGAATCAATAAACTGCGACTGCGTTGACAAAAATGCATCGATTACATGGGTGATTTCTTTGATTAATAAAAATAAAAAATATAGAAAAAAAATAAGTTAACGTAACTTATTTCATAAAAAACGGCAATTTCATAGGTAAAATCCTAATATTAGCCGACGTACGCGTACGGAGGAGTGTTTGATATGTCAAGGCAAAAAAGCGTTTATTTTGTGTTTGGTATAAAATATATTTTTGTTTTAATGTGCTGTTGAAAATGAAATACAGCTTGTTTATTATACATACTTAAAAAAATTGTAAATTACGGTCGAATTCCGAAGACTAGGCGATCACTAGCCCTATTAATTATTTATTAATAATTCTTAATATTTTAAATTATGAAACCTAATTTCTAAGGTGCTTACGGCTTGAATGTTTTAATACTTTTCAAGTAGTGGAAATAGTGTGAATTGGACTGATTCTGTAAGCAAAAAGACAATTTCAACGGAGTAAGTGCTCGTACTCATCGATAATTCGATCGTAAACAACGTTCCGCGCAGTAAATTAGTGAACTAGCGACCGCTTTAGAAACATTTTATTCTTGATCGCCTTCAAGCTGTGCAGGATACGTTAAACTGTTAATTCAGACCTAGGTTAGTTAGGTAGAGGTAGAGAGTACTAGTGTTCTGTGGTTCGGACTATCTTTGTTCTGCTATTTCATCGAAATAAAAACCGTCAAATTAATAAAAGTTTGATTACATAATGTGAAATCAATCACATTATTTTAAGTATCATTTACATATATTTTACACATTTTTAAAAATTAAACCCATAATATACGATCGGTCCCTAATGTGTGACATTTTACGTTTTATTTATCATCTCTTTTTCCTATTACTTGATCCTCCGGCAAATCATGTGACTATCAAGCAATTAAATATACAATAATATACGATAAAATGATACAATAATACTTTATTTGTTGAATATAGTAAAAGTAGTTTCATATCTATGGAATATATATTTGTTGGTAACCCTAAATATGGCTTGCAAGATTTTTCGGCCTGAAGAAAATGTTTGACTATCCCGACGTCAATACCACAACAAGGTAATCTTTGCGACCCGCCCTTTAGCGATAACCCTTCATGACCAAGTTATTTCGTTTGCCGAACCGTTGTTTTGCGACCCCTTGCACATTATGTGAAGTAGAGTAGGGGCTAAATTTTATTGAAGCTTGCTTTATTTCTCAATACGTTACAGTGAAAAAAGAACATACTGCTAAATTAGACACAACAACCATATTTATATGCTTCGTGTTATATTTAACGAGGCGTCTGGTACTACATTTGCCAAGCGTGGAGACTTAGGCATAGCAAAACGTCCCTTCACTTGGAGATGCCCATGTCCAGCTGTAGAATTTTATATGCTAAGAAGATGAAAAAGAAAAATGAAAAATAAGTAAAAAAAATTGGGTTATGCCAGTTCTTACTTATCTTGTACAATGTAATGGAAAATATTCTTCTATTCTATATTAGGTATAATCTTAGTATGTCGTATTATGGGCACGTAAGAAAAGCCGTCACCCATTTCAACCCGCTAGTATCTTAATGGGAAATGGTCGGCTCCGGTCTAAATAGCGCCAGTATTATATATATCCTCCTGCCAAACGAACGATTATGATAAAATTCGCTTTCAACGAGACAGTCTTATGGTCATAAGTGATACTTTAGAACTCGTAAAGAAAATTCTTAATTGCACTATTATGTTGGCAATACAATACGAGTTTTTTTAATCGCATCATTGTATATTTGGCATTTACATTGTATGTAGTGGACTTTTAATAGGTTGAATCAATCACTCAATGTACGGAAAAAATCTAAAAGTCTATGTTAAAATCTTTATTAAAAAAAAATGTACATTTTTATGGGCATTCCACGCTATATTTATTTTTAATCTGTATCTTACGTATTATATGTTATCTGTTTGCTACATGCGTAGACACATTGGCATCATCTTATCTCAGCCCTACCTCGTTTAGAGCCGGAGCGGCTTTGGGGGCAGCTGAACTAATTAAGTGGCGCAGCTATGAGTCTCTGAGAGATGATTACATATTTGTGCCATTTGCTGTAAAGACTTTCCGTGGCGTCCACGTACGATGTAGTTCCTAAAGGAACTGTATCCACGACTGGTCGTCGCTGCTGGTGATAAAAGGGCTGGTTCTTTTCACGCTCAAAGGCTAAGTTTAGCCATTCAACGATGAAACGCAGCCGCTGGCTTCTTTTTCTTTTGGTCTTCTTCTTCATGGTACTATATTACTCTACGTGTGACTAAAAATATTAAATATCAAATTTATGTCAGCCTATTAACGAAGACATTTTAGTTTATAATTTATAGTGACAGTTCATAATTCTCGCTTTATTTACGATTGTAATCACACACGCGTGTTTTAAAGTGGTTTTTTATCGTTATGAGGTATTTAAATATGAAATATATTTTATTTGTTTTATGTTCTTATTACGCTACTAAAATTGACGTGATGAAATCCCTGCCGACTTATTAAATATTAAATACTCGTAAGTATGGGTGTAATCAAACTTAGTAATGATACGAAAATGCTAAATTGTTAAGTGTTTATGCGTTTTTACAGTAAATTATATGTCTTTGACGGCACATTGCTGCACTTGTTAGTGGTTTGCCGTGCACGTAGTGTTGGCGATATTGATTGAACTGACTGCTGAAATTCTATAAATAATTTCTCCTTATTTGACGATATTTAATGAGATAGATTACCAAGAACCATCAAAATAGATTTGAAATGGGAATATGTAAAAAGTCTCAAATGTTAAACTCATCTGCTCATGGTGTACCCTGCTGATTGACGCACGAGGTTTTACTTGATTATAGTGATGGACAGTAGAAATATGTATGTGACGGTATCGGCTCTGCGCTCGCCCACCTCTGCTCCCATCAAGGTTAGCATGGGCATTACCTGAGAAACATGTATTTATAAATATGTAAAAATACAAATAGGAATAAAGTAAGCTGCAATGTTGTATGAAGCATGAAGTACAAAATTTTAACAGCATTATTTTGTTAAAGTCCACGTTAACCTGAAACTAATTATTAGTGGCAATCATTATTACAAAAGAATTGTCAATAATTATTCTATAAATTTACAAAAACGTTTATACTCGTATTCAGATAACGCTATTTGTTTGAATAATTTTGTTCTCATCCTTGAGTCAATTTAAATTTTCTTTAGAGACATTATATAATGTGGAAAAACTTGGATTTAAATCGAGTTCAATGTTGTTACATAGCAACGTCTAGACAGAGGATTTAATCAAGTCTTGGAATTGGGTTTACGAAGACTACACAATATCTTAAATATTAAACGATAATGAAACTTTTCATAGTTTCATTTTGAATAAAAAATATTGTCGTTAAAAAAATTGTGCGTATCAGCTCCGACGCGTGACTGGAGTTTACTCCTTTGTTTCCTAAAAACGATTGTCTTAAAATATATACAATAGCAAAGGAATTAAATGAACCCATGTATTTATTTATATTTATTTGATAAAATATATAACATAAATTATATTACATAAAAGTATATGAATTATATTACAATATTCATTTCGCGCTATGAGATGTGCGAATATGTTACGCAGAGAAAAACCACAACGGCTCCACTTTACGTTAACGCTTGATTTTACTACAGCCTATCTATTTTTAATACCGTGCGCTATATGAAACGACTATTAAGGAGTGAACTCCAAAAAGGTACAAACATGTATTCAAAAATTACAAATATTTCTTTTATGCCGTGTAAAGAGGATGTAAAACAATTCATCAATCCATTTAGAGTTTAGACTCATGTGTGCAACACACAGATGATGAATAAAATAAATACGGGAAAGGCCAGAAAGACCTCGTAGCCTCCCATATATGGTGGAAAATCTTGTATGAGACAGACGATATTTATACAGACCAGCGACAGAGAGCAGTGTCAACGGTTCGAGGCATCTGTAGCAGTCTAATCCGCCGAACTAATCCGTCTGCTCAGGTAAAATCTTTGTTCGTTGAGAGAGGCTCATGCCTGACAGTAGATTTTAACGGACGAAAAAACCGGTCAAGTCCGAGTCGGACTCGCGCATGAAAGGTTCCAGTATCATCACACATGTATCTAGTAGGGGAGCTCCCTTTAATTTTTAATTTATTTCTATTTATATATATATATATATATATATATAATACATATTCTGTGAAAATTTCAACTGTCGACCTATTACGGATCACGAGGTACCGCCCGCTGACAGGCAGACGGACGGACAGCGGAAGCTCAGTAATAGGGTCCCGTTGGTTAACCTTTGGGTACGGAACCCTAAAAAAGACGTTTCTCACAATGAATTATTCCTCGGGTACTAATTCTACGCATCTGTGGACTACTTGTTTTAGTCGATTGAACATACAATGCATTCTATAGGTTGCAGAAACCACTCTCAAAGTAAACTATAACCTACTTTTTTTAAATAAGGTAATTTTATAAAACGACAGTATTCCTACAGAGTAGAACTTTGTTACGTCAATGTTTTATAAATATAGATTAAATGTAGCATTAGTACACACATAGAATTAATTTCCAAATCATTAACAGTCTAGTGGCAACCGTGTAGTGGCGGTGTAAGAATATCTACTACCCCATAAGGTCCTGTAAGTATCGTAAGAGGCGACAAAGGGAAATTTAAACAGGATATGGGCATCTTTCTGATAACAGCTGAATAATAATAACAAACTGCGGTTGCCAACACACCTTCTAAACATGACAATTATCGCAGAATGCCCCCCATATGATAAAATCGATGGGGGCGGCCTTTGTTCAGCAGTGGACTTTTATAGGCTGTAATGGAATGGTAATGGAACAATCTAGTGGAAACTTTTTCCGAAAATAGGAAAAAAATGATAAAAATTGTATGGAAAGGAAGAACGACCGAGTTCTTTCCGATCGGCTCTATTCACTAGCGCTGCAAAGAGATTTTGCATCCCTTTGCATTTTCTATCGTATTTACCACGGGGAGTGCTCTGAGGAATTGTTCGGATTAATTCCAGCCGCCAAATTTCATCAACGCACATCGCGACAAAACTTACGTTACCATCCACATCATCTGGATGCTTGGCGGTCCACTACTGTGCGATTTACTAGGAGTTTTCTTCCTCGCACGACTACTTTGTGGAATCGTTTACCACCGGCCAGTTTTCAGGACCGATACGACTTAGGGACCTTCAAGAAACGAGCTTACTCCTTTTTAAAGGCAACACACCTGTGGTTCCACTGGTATTGCAGTTGTTCATGGGCGGCGGACGGCACTTTCCATCAGGTGAGCCGCATACTCGTTTGCCCCTCTTCTATAAAAAAAATAAATAGATATTATAATCTTTTGTTCATAATAAAGAAACATGTATTATCTTTCTCACATAATATTGAACTTACTACAACAATATTTAAACGTATAAACTATTTATCGCTTCGCTATTGTAAGTCGTAAAATATGCCAAAAAGACCATCACTTTGAATGATGTTGTATGTAAAATCTCGAAAGCAATAAAATAGTAAAAACCACTGGCTAACTTAACGTGTAAAGTATTTTTCATTGCGAAATTTATTCACCACGTCAGGCGTGTGTAGTTTGAGCACGTCTAGCATGTATTTTCCTTCTAAATCCTTACTCATAAGTATCAAAACATAATAAAATTATGATAAAAAAGCTCAATGTGAGATTTATTCTAATCCTACTTTAGATATACTATACATTATATAATTGAAAGTGTGCGTGATTTAATTTGTTTCGCTCTTGCGCTCGACTTGCACGCGCGAGATTGTAACTCGCGATCAAAGCTGTTTGATAGGCCACAGTTTCTACTAAAAGCTGTATAAGAAAGTAAAATATAATTATTATTAACATCAGTAAACTGTAAGTCCCAAAAAATTATTAGTATAACTAAACAATCAACTCCGTTTTTAGACAAATTTAAAAGACAAAGAAGTCAAACATAATTCGTATATATGCAATTATTGTTAATTTATTACATCCCAATAGAGCATAATATTTACAATAGTAAAATACTGTAAACACATGAAGTTACTAGACCCTGAAAATTATTGCAAATTAATTTTCATTAGCTATATGACATAATATTTCAGCACTAATAATATTCAGTTAGCGTTACCGTTACAGCCTATTAAAGTCCACTACTGAAAATAGGCCTCCCCCAAAGATTGCCTCATAGGGGAGATATTCGCCGTAGTTATCACGCTTGGCAAGCGGGTTGGCAACCGCAATTTTTTTTATTCGTTATTAGGAAGACCTATGGAACTGAGACGTGGTCCTTCACTGCTGGCCGTATGAGGAAGCTCAAGGTCGCTCAGCGAGCTATGGAGAGGGCTATGCTCAGGGTTTCTTTGCGTGATAAACTTAGAAATGAGGATATCTGCAGTAGAACCAGAGTGACCGACATAGCCCAACGGGTTAGTAAGCTGAAGTGGCAATGGGCCGGCCATATAGCTCGAAGAACCGATAACTGATGGGGAAAAAAGGTTCTCGAGTGGCGGCCTCGTACCAGCGGACGAAGTGTAGGGCGTCCCCCCACTAGATAGAGTGACGACCTAGTAAGACATGCAGGAAGTCGGTGGATGCAGGTGGCTCAGGACCGAGCTTTGTAGCATTCCTTGGGAGAGGCCTATGTTCAGCAGTGGACTTTTGATGGGCTGTAATGATGAATGATGAGGAAGACGCTGCTGCCTATCTCTTGATTTGTTTCCCTCTGTCGTCTCTTACGACATCCACGAGAATACCCGCTACCCCATGCTAGGGGTACTCTTACACCGCCACTACACTGTACAGTTAAAGTCAGTGCTGTACTATATTCAAAATTGTATAATAATATTATGATAAGTTTCTTCAATGCTGGTCCCAATAAAATAAAATGTTTAAATGTTTTAAATACCTGATCGTACTTAGTAGTTGCTTTTTTATGATACCGATGAATGAAATGAAATTCAATAAGTCAAAAATATTGAAAAAGTGTTCGGAATCTTAATACGAGTGTATCTACCGATATTGAGGAAGTGACGTCGTTTCCCATTTATTACAAAGCCCACGCGTTCACAGCCACACAATAATTGATTTTGGCTCATAATGAATACGTAATAGATTTTTTTCATTCGAATGAATCAAATTTTTATCTAATTATCCCTTATTTAGACGACTGTGTCGGATTACTGTCGCATCGGACTATGAGAGTGAGTGAATAGAGAGTGCACCTGCGTTTGCGCATACACTCCAGACAAAATATAATGCATATATATATATATATATATATATATATATATATATATATATATATATGCATAATAAATGAAATCCATCGCAATCGACTATTTAAAACAAGGATTTTAAAGGCGTTGCTTGGACTAGCATGAGGGTCCATCTTCAGATCCGGTCAATGATACCATATTATTTCATTATTATCGAGGTCACATAAGTACGCCATTTTCAGCTCAATCAGATGTAAGGAAGTGCTTCGAAAATTGATTACAAATTTCGAACCGGAAAGACTTATGAAAGAAACAAGTATAATTAAAAATTGTGATAAACATATAAACAAACATTATCGCAGTGCCCCCTTTGACGTTCTATGCCAGTGTCGGTCTGGGTGTCTATCTTCTTGATCTACAACCTTTAAGACTATTTCTAGAAAAAAGCTTTCGAGAACGTGTCAACAGATGTGCATTTCTTAAATGACTTACGGATTTACCGTAGAGGTATTGTGCTCCCATTGGTATCTAATGCCGCTTGCCATCATCAATTTAAAAAAATTAATTAGGATCTACATTGGGACTACACTAGGACAACCCCCACACTAGGATTTTCTCCTGTATCGTGGAGACAGTTTACAAATACAAATTGCACAAGGACAAACATCCAGACCTGGAACAATTATTTGTAGGCCATATACATACTTTTCTTTTGTAGAATAATGTGACAAATGAACACACAATCCACCTGATGGCAAGTTGATGCTGTGACTCATACACATCTACATTTATCCTCAGTTAAGAATCAAATTACAGTATTATTATAATTGTATCTTTGAATAACATTTCTCATTGGCTAGAACCAACGACCACGTCGCCGTATATTGTGTTCATTATCTTGAACTATTATATTTAATTTTCCACGTGATTGTTCTTTTTCTTCATCATCAGCTTGCAAAAGTCTACTGCTGAACATGAGTCTCTTCCGTTAATAGGCCTTAATCACCACATTTGTTAGCGGATTTCAATCACAGTACTAGATGTCCGACACCTTTGAAGCTGCACCCTGTCGCTGGTCTAGGTATTTTATATCTGTCGTAGAGGAGATGGCTATACCGCCATCTATCTGAAGTTATAAGATTTTTCCGACACTTACTATAGTCGTATAGTCGAGCCGTCATAGCTCAGATGGTTAGCGCTAAGTAAGTTTCACAGTACGCGAGCAACCCGGGTTCGATCCCCGCCGGCACCAATGAAATTGTTAATTGCAATCTTAAGTGTTGATTCACCACGTGCTCGGCGGTGAAGGAAAACATCGTGAGGAAACCTGCATGTATGAGAAATAAAAAAAAAATATTTCGAAGACATGTGGAGTTCGCCAACACGCATTGGGGCAGCGCGGCGGATATTTCCTTGCCCTAAAACCCTCTCAGAAATGAGGGGAGGCCTGTGCCCAGCAGTGGGACGTATATAGGCTGTAACTTTACTTTAACTTTTACTATAGTCGTCTGTCAAGACACCATAAGAATTTGTGTGATGGGTCCTCTTACATGGCAATCACACTGCTTATATCTTTTACCTTGAAAAAGGGTACAAGGGCCGGACATCAAGCCCTCCCTCCCGATCATACCCGGTCATTGCAAAAATGTGAAATGATCAAATAATATGCAAAACACAGTCCGGGTATAACGTCTAATGGTTGTCGTAAGAGACGACCATAATAATAGCAGCAAAATCTTATAGCTTCCGATTGGAGTTTCGAAATAGCTGAAAGCGACGCAGAGCAGAAAATAGAAGGAACAACGAGCAAACACAACAGACTTACGAATAAAATATGTTATATAATATAATAATAGACACACATGGAAAACTTCTACAAAACCGTAGACACGGGTAAAAATATGGTATATATATTTTTGTTAATTGTTAAAATTCCCAACAGGTTGCTCAGTGGCGCCCACTAGGAGCTATTTGTTTACAAACACTTATCGATGCAAGAACCCGCATTATATAATATTATATATCTTATGGGTATTCAGTGGTCTTGATATTATGTCACTCACAATTCACACAACAGTTATATCAGGTAAATCTCCTATAAACTAAGTTTAGATGCATAAAAATACATAAATACTCACGCCTGTCACCCAGAGGGGCAGGCAAAGACTACGGACTTCCATTTGACACGATCCTGACACACTTCTCTCGCCTCCTTTACATCCATATATCTACGCATACACGCTCGTCGGTTAAGGGTACTCCTAATCTGGCCCATTTTTAATATATCGCCAATTTGGTACATAAACCTTCGTCTAGGGCGTCCCTTCCCTACTCTGCCGTTCACTTCTGCAACATAAATTTGGTTTGTTACTATTTCCTCGTTCATTCTTTCTACATGACCAAACCACCGAAGCATTCCTTTCTTAATCCTGGTCACAACGTCATCTTGAAAACCACACTTTTCTCTTATCACACAATTTCTCACCCTGTCATTCAGATTCAGCCCTAGCATACTCTTAACTCACCCATTCTCAACCCACATTCTTCAACTTTCAAAGTTTCCAAACAACTGTCCATAAATAGGTTAAACAGTCACGGGGAAGCTACACAGCCCACTCTGACACCTTTTTGGATGCCAAACCAGTCCGAGTAGACCCCGTTGATCCTGACATAAGCACTAGAGTCCCTATAAAGAGACCTTAATGCCTGTATCAAACCAGCGCTCAACCCAAATGAGTTCAGTGTTTGCCATAACACATTCCTGTCCACTCTGTCATAAGCATTTTCCAAGTCCATGAACGCACAAAAAACTTTCTGGTTTTTGGCCAAAAACTTCTCCGCAATCATGCCCATGAAAAGAATTGATCCGTACACCCCATTACCTTTCTAAATCCAGCTTGCACATGCCAAATTTTTCCATCAGTTTCTTCCATAACTCTTTCAATTAACACCTTAGCATACAGTTTACCCACAATGCTAAGCAAGCTGATACCACGGTAGTTTTTACAGTTCTGCTTTGACGCTTTTCCCTTATATATTGGAACTATAACGGCTTTTCACCAGTCTTTCGGTACCCGCTTCAGTTCCCAACATAAATTAAACAAGGCGTACAGCAGGCCTGCCACCACTCCCTCTCCAGCCCTTAGCATTTCCAGTGATACTCTATCATATCCGGCTGCCTTACCTGCTTTCATGTTTTTCATTGCTTTCATTATTTCATCTACACTTATCTCCCTACCTCTCTCCACTTCTTTCGGAATTTCTATTTCACTTAATTCTCTCACTTAATACTCTTCACTCATAAACACGCTTTCAAAGTACTCCTTCCATCTCTTTAAATTCGAAACTTCGTCATTCAGCATACAGCCATTCTCGTCTCGTATAGCATTCATTCTAGGCTGTTTTGAATTTCCCCTGGCAGTTCTTACGAGTTTCCAGAACATTTTAATATTTGCCTGGATGTTATCAGATATCCTTCTATCATTCTTATCCGTTCTTTCTTGCTTTTTCCTTTTAACAACTTCTTTTACTCTCTCATTTATACGTCTAAAGTCTGCCTTTTTTATTTCAATCTCATCATTCATACCGCCAGAATTTGGAGGAGCTTTGTTGCTAGTAAATCTAACTATGCTCTCTTTTTTGCTTCAACTTCTATCCGTACCCCATCATCCCACCACAACGTATTATTTTTCCTTTCATTCGTTCTCTTACTTACACCACATACTTTGGTGGCTGCATCCACCAGAACTTTCTTAACATTATTCCATACAATCTTCAAGTCTAAATCATTCATACATAATTCATTCAAACCACTTATATTTTCCCTCAGTCTACATTTATACTTCTCTTACACACCTTCATCTTGTAACCTCTCTATTCTTATACGCTGTAACGCAGTGGTAGACACAGATGTCCGATGCCGTCAACGCCTGAATAGACCATTAATTCGGCATAAGACCAAGTAATGATCCGTCCCTACGTTGGACCCCCGGTAAACCCTTGTATCTACCACTGCGCTCCTCATTCTTTCATCCACAATTATGAAATCTATCATGCTTCTATCATCACCTCTTTCCCATGTATACATGTGAATCCTCTTATGACGAAAGAAAGTGTTCGTCACAAAAAGATTATTTTCCACACATACGGTGAGGAGGTCTTCACCATTCTCATTTATACTTTCATCGCCAAACGTTCCTAATATCCTTTCATAACCAGACCTCTTCACCCCAACCCTTCCATTAAAATCTCCTAACATAATAATATTTTCATTTCCCTTACATTTCATCAACACCATCCTTACCATATCCCAAAACTGCTCTCGGATATAAGTGGGCTTAGACACATCTGGGGCGTACACATCCATAGCAGCCTTGGGTTTACACATTCATACTCTTTCACACATTGACCCATTCTTTCTGAAAGGATGACACCGACTCCCTGGCATGCCCGCTCGGTCTCGTCTGCACCAGACCAGTAAGCGGTATACATGCCATGTATAGTGGCATCCTTTCCCTTTCGTTTCGTCTCATTTATACATAACACATCTATTCCTCTATCATTCATCATTTCGCATACTTCATCTATCTTATCATTCATTGCTCCACATACATTCAGCGTAGCCAGACGGGCCTCCGCAATCCACTTTTCGCCTCTCCGGTAGACAGAACGTGACGTGAGAACCTTGGATCACAAGTTAGTATCATAGATGTTACAAATATGCCCCGTAATTATAAAAAAATACTACTAAAAGTCAAGATAAGGCCCATACAACATGAGAAAAACTGTTCAAACCATAATTGAAAGAACTTATGGGATAATAAATAAAAATAATAATAACGAATTGATAAATAGTAATAAATTGGCGATTTATTTTATATTTTAACTGTGGATACTTTACTGATGTAAGGGTATGTACATAAATTTAAATTTTTAATTATCAATTTAACATTTTCACTGTTTTTTTTTTTTTTTTTTTTTATAGGATAGGGTGACAAACGAGCACACAGTCCACCTGATGGTAAGTGGTTGCTGTGGCCCATAGACATCTACATCTATCTTCAATAAAGAATCAAAATGCAGATGCGTTGTCACCCGTGAGGACTAAGATGGAATGCCTCTTTTCCAGTAAAAAGGGTCTCCGGTTCTCTACACTCACCATACGAAACACAGCAGTGTTAAGCTGCTATTTTACGCTGGTATTCTGTGAGAGCGTGGTCCTTCCCCGGTCGAGCCGACCCATTCGTACTACAACTATACTACTAATATAGCTGCAGCATGGCTCTACCACGTATAAAATATTAGTGTATCCCAAATATTAAATAAATAAATAAATATTGCAGATGGGTCAAATTAAGACTTCCCTTAACCCCGAGCATGTATGCGTAAGTATATATATAGATGTAAAGGAGGCGAGAGTGGTATACGAGTATGTCAGGATCGTGCCAAATAGAAGTCTGTAGTCCCTGCCTACCCTTCAGAGTGTCAGGCATGAATGTTTATGTTTATGGAGTAATTGATAGCGGCTCAAATTTTTCAGGTACTAAAATTTGCATTATAAGATCGAGTCAAGAAACTTACACAAAACAATGATCTGGTATCTCTACCCCTCAATCTTAGGTGTGTTTCAAACCGATACTTTGTCTACAGAAAAATATTGTTGAACATTTGTTCCTCAAGTAATAAGACCTTTCGTATCCTCGTTTGTATTCAAAGCAGGTTGTTCTTGCTAATTCTGCGGAAAGAGGTCACTTTCATACCAATTTAATTTATGTATCTGCCTGTGACAATAATACTACTATTATTTTCACGTGTTTACATGAAGACCAAAGCACGATGGCGCAACATCGGCAAATATTTGAGTTTGTCATTCAGATGACTAACTGAATTTTTATTCAGTAGCTGAATATTCACTTTACGTCGCCGGTAAAGACTTAAAAAGAAGTCGTGATCCTGCTACTACTTGATGGATATTCGACCCACATAAATAATCCTCCATTAATTTAAAGGCCAGGGACAAAAGTATCACAATCGTGAGATTTTCTTCTTAAAATTACATTCCTTAGGTGTAAGCGTCGCGGGTACAATGAGTGTGAGTGAGAGTAAGTGGCAAAGAAATAATCATGAAAGAATAATCACGATTACGGCAAGCAAGACTTTTTGTAGAAAATATTTGTAAGGCACCGAAAATACGGAGAACCGTGTCTAGCTTTTCTAAAGCAGGCATTTTCCTGACAAAACGGAAAGTCTTGTAGAAAATAAATTTTGTCGCGGCCGGAACGAGTAAAATTCACACAAAATCGTCTTCAACTTCTAATTTGCTCTACTGGGAAATATTGTTGTATACGGTTTGTCTATGAATCCGACAAAACCGGAATAAGCAGAGGTTTTGTTTTAAAATTTTTGTTTAATTTTCAGAAACATGTTCATTTGATTGTGTCCCTCGTGAGACTGACATATTAAAAACGGTATATTTGCATTTATAAATTGATGGGGACAAAAGCTGTAGGTCTAACTTCAAGATTTTGCAAACCAATTGCAAGCAATCGGTGCAGAAACAAGCGTTTTGAAAATGGCGGCCATTTACTCTAGGTCTATCAACGAATTCTTGTTACTAGATCACGTAGACTCCCATATATTGATTTTAAAGAAAATCGGTGCAGAAATGAGAATTTTTATAATGACGACAACTTATTGCATTTCTAAGAATTCGTAATCGTAGAGCAAGCGAATTCTTAAATATTAATAAAAATAAAAATGTATTAAGTAAGTAACTATTTTGTATGTATGTACGAAATATAAAAGCGAATACAACTACGTGCACATCTTCCCTATATTTCCCCACGCACTGGTAGGAATTTTAGAATCGATATTACTACGACACGTACACGAAGACAGCCATCGCGAGTGTGAGACGAAGCTGTCACGTACACAGAATTATTTATATTTTTGCCATAATATTTTTAAAACGTATTTACAGCGCATCACGGTATAACATTATAATATGATTTAAGTTAGAAACATTACCTAATAATGTTCAATTTTATTTAAACGCTTAAATATAATTAAAAAACATTAATGTACATAGCAAGAACACTAGTAAGTAGTTTTGGATTGTAATAAATTATGGTAACGGTTATTATGCAGACAAAAGATAAGCTTTTGTTATTCAATATATTTGCCTACCTAATGAGAGAATTGGCGAGGCCTTAGAGTATACATAAGCATAAGCATTTAAAGCATTTTTTATAAAGATATTTACGTTAAAACATATTATGGCAGCGAATAAAGAATCTTGTGTTGAACATAATTAAATTTTTGACATTTTTCACTTTTATTTATTAAATTAAATTTAACATATTCTCAACTGTCGCTATAATGTACATAGATACTACTTGAAACTACAAAAATTTGTAAGTATTAAATATTAGTTTTAAAAACTATAGTGATTGTCACCCTTTTATCATATGTAGAAAATCATCTTTAAATTACTTAGTTCACACTAATATTATGTAGCTTTGGGAGTTCTTATGAAAGGTATGCACATAGTAGGATTGCGCTAGATTATTACTATTTGTCCAACCAACAACCAATGGGAAAGAAAGGTTTTCGAGTGGCAACCCTGCACCAGTAAGCAAAGGGTAGGCCGGTCTCTACTAGATGGTGTGACGAGCTGGTTATACATGCAGGAAGTTGATGGATGCAGGTGGCTCAGGATCACATTTTTTAGCATTCCTTGAGGGAGGACTACGTTCAGCTGTGGACAAGTGAATGTTTGTAATGACGATGATGATAAATAGGTGGCTAGCACATCGTATACAAAACGAACCCAATATAACATTAGTCGCCCTTTACGACATGTAAGTAATGCAGTTGCCTCACTCTACAATGTTAAAAGTCCCATGTAACCTTTACACCAATAAATGTGTGACCTTTAAGTCCTAGATGAATACGGGAATAAGACCAAAATGATTTTGTAATTCATATTATTCCTTATTTCACTTAATTTTTCAGACATGCATCATCTTCAGACATCTTTACGATGTTTTAATTTACCACAGAGTATGTGATAAATCAACATTTAAAATTGCAATTACCAACTTCATTGGTGCCGGCGAGTGTCGAACCCGGGTTGCTCGTGTTCTGTCAATTTTACAGCGAGCGTCTAGCCTCTGAGCTACCACAGATACAACGGACAGAATAAAAGAAGTAAACAATTCACTTCAATTGGAAAAGTTCTCACAATATTTAAAGTACATCCGCCGACATTAATCAAAAGTACTTTTTTTAAAAGTCAATTTCCAATTAAGCCCACTCACTCGAAATCGAACAATTATCGCGTTAGGCCTTCACCAATATTTGGAAATATGTTTTCTTTCCACGTATTGTACTATTGCTTATCGTGTATGCTAAAAACGATAAATGTCTGTCTCTACATAACATATTTGATAAAGTTTCGTTATCTCTAACAAACCGTTTTTGAAGCACAGAAAGTGGTAAAACCTTTTAAAAATAATAAATTAAAATAAATTGCCTCCGAGGGAGGATATTAGATATTGTTGCCACGCTTGACAGACTGGTCTGTAACTACATTTTTTTATTATTTAAAGTTGTTATCAGAAAGATGCTGCTGCTCATCTCCTGTTTCATGATCTTGTGTTGCCTCTTACTAAACCGACGGGATAATATGGGCTAGTGGATTCTCTTACGCCTCCCCTACACGACTGCAATGTTTTGCCTGGCATTGTCATCCATAAAATGGAATTAGTTTCTAATAAAACTCGCAAATAGCATTACGTGCACTTCCAATATGTCCTCAATATAGCTTTGGGAAACCAATAAAGTGCGATACACAAACATATGGCTGATGCCTAGATTTTAAAGCATCTTAAAAATTTCCGACGGCTCCAAACACATTTTTAAACCAATCACTCTTATTCTTTATTCTTTATTTACTACGTAATTTAACACATATATATATATATATAGATATATATAATAATATAAACACTCACGCCTGTCACCCAGAGGGGTAGGCAGAGACTACGGACTTCCATTTTCCACGATCCTGACACACTTCTCTCGCCTCCTTTACATCCATATATCTACGCATACACGCTCGTCGGTTAAGGGTACTCCTAATTTAACATTTACGGTAAAATAATATGTTCAACGGCGGCAAATTGATCACAGTTTCTTGCATAGTAAAAGCTTACTTTTAATTCAGAATATGAAATGAAATTGTAACATTATTGCCTGCCTAGTTGTATTTCTAGATGCTACTACACACATTCTTTCTTTCATATCAATCTAAATTACTTTAAGGTAATCATAAACTCTCATGAATTAATACGCAAGTTTATACGTGGTAGAGCCAGGTTCAGCTATATTATGGTTGTAGCAGAAATGGGTCGACTCGAACGGGGAAGGACCACGCTCGCACTGAATACCAGCGTGGAATAGCAGTTAAGAGCTGTTGTGCTTCGTATGGTGAGTGTAGAGAATCGGAGACCCTTTTTATTGGAGACGGGGCATTCTATCATAGTCCTCAGGGACAAGAGCGCGTTCTGCATTTTGTTTCTTAATGCGATTGATGTAGATGTTTATGGACTACAGCATCCATTTACCATCAGGTGTGCTCGTTTGTCATCATTATGCTATAAAAAAATATATTATGAAAAATAAGATGTCTCTGAAAATTCATATTAATACGAGTAAATTTCATACGGTAATAAATGTAGGAAACGCCATAGCGATGTATTCAGGTCGCGGCCGCCACGAACGCGTTTGTTTTGCTCTCAAATCTCGCTTGTTATTATTCTATTAGGGAACTTTCTTTCCTTCCTTTGAAAGGAAAATATGAGTTTTGTTCACAGCAATAAAGTCATAACAAGCGCGTTTTGATACAATATGTACTTTATGATAATGTAAGTAAGACTTAGTTTGACTTAACGGTGATAAAGGAAATGGTAATTTACTTTTTGTTATGTAAAGTTCACCATTTCTATCTATTAAAACGTTGGTTGTAGGATTTAAATTAAGATAAAATTAATATTTTTATTGAATACTAATTTTAAGTCAATATTTCGTACGTGGTAGAACCACGCATTAGTACAGTGGCTCTACTATGTACAATGCTGCATCTTGCAGCTTTATTATCAGTTCGACCGGGGAAGGACTTTAAACCGAATTGAGAAAGGGATCTTCGGAGATTGTAAGCCTATTTTAGTGATTTTTTAAATGGACTATATTTGGCCCCATTTTACATTAAACTTGAAGATAATATAGACAATATGGAAGAAAATATGAATGAATGAATATACTTTTATTGTACACCACGAACAAATATACAAATGACATAACAATAATTAAAAATTAAAAATTTTGTACAACCGACTTCAATGTAAATTATTAAGAATAACTCAAAAACTATTGGTCACACTTTAATCAAATATATAATTATATGGGACCACATGTGAGGCATCAGCCAAACAAAAAGAATTATCGAAATCGGTTCACCCAGTAAAATGTTATGAGGTAACACACATTAAAAACATACAGTCGAATTGAATACCTCCTCCTGTTGAAGTCGGTAGAAAAGCAGATTATATGTACAATTTGGCCTTATCTCTACATAGCGATCTCTTCCAGGCAACCAAAGGTGTAAAGGAATAAAACAATGAATACTATGTGGTGCAATATAAATATACATAATATAATATCAATACATGCGATATGTAGATAATACATGCAATAAAATAACATATAAATAACTAATACATGAAATAATATAAATTACTAATACATAAAAAAAATAGTATAACATAATATATATATATATATATATATATATATAGATATATATAATAATATAAACACTCACGCCTGTCACCCAGAGGGTAGGCAGAGACTACGGACTTCCATTTGCCACGATCCTGACACTTCTCTCGCCTCCTTTACATCCATATATCTACGCATACACGCTCGTCGGTTAAGGGTACCCTAATTTAACATTTACGGTAAAATAATATGTTCAACGGCGGCAAATTGATCACAGTTTCTGCATAGTAAAAGCTTACTTTTAATTCAGAATATGAAATGAAATTGTAACATTATTGCCTGCCTAGTTGTATTTCTAGATGCTACTACACACATTCTTTCTTTCATATCAATCTAAATTACTTTAAGGTAATCATAAACTCTCATGAATTAATACGCAAGTTTATACGTGGTAGAGCCAGGTTCAGCTATATTATGGTTGTAGCAGAAATGGGTCGACTCGAACGGGGAAGGACCACGCTCGCACTGAATACCAGCGTGGAATAGCAGTTAAGAGCTGTTGTGCTTCGTATGGTGAGTGTAGAGAATCGGAGACCCTTTTTATTGGAGACGGGGCATTCTATCATAGTCCTCAGGGACAAGAGCGCGTTCTGCATTTTGTTTCTTAATGCGATTGATGTAGATGTTTATGGACTACAGCATCCATTTACCATCAGGTGTGCTCGTTTGTCATCATTATGCTATAAAAAAATATATTATGAAAAATAAGATGTCTCTGAAAATTCATATTAATACGAGTAAATTTCATACGGTAATAAATGTAGGAAACGCCATAGCGATGTATTCAGGTCGCGGCCGCCACGAACGCGTTTGTTTTGCTCTCAAATCTCGCTTGTTATTATTCTATTAGGGAACTTTCTTTCCTTCCTTTGAAAGGAAAATATGAGTTTTGTTCACAGCAATAAAGTCATAACAAGCGCGTTTTGATACAATATGTACTTTATGATAATGTAAGTAAGACTTAGTTTGACTTAACGGTGATAAAGGAAATGGTAATTTACTTTTTGTTATGTAAAGTTCACCATTTCTATCTATTAAAACGTTGGTTGTAGGATTTAAATTAAGATAAAATTAATATTTTTATTGAATACTAATTTTAAGTCAATATTTCGTACGTGGTAGAACCACGCATTAGTACAGTGGCTCTACTATGTACAATGCTGCATCTTGCAGCTTTATTATCAGTTCGACCGGGGAAGGACTTTAAACCGAATTGAGAAAGGGATCTTCGGAGATTGTAAGCCTATTTTAGTGATTTTTTAAATGGACTATATTTGGCCCCATTTTACATTAAACTTGAAGATAATATAGACAATATGGAAGAAAATATGAATGAATGAATATACTTTTATTGTACACCACGAATACAAATGACATAACAATAATTAAAAATTAAAAATTTTGTACAACCGACTTCAATGTAAATTATTAAGAATAACTCAAAAACTATTGGTCACACCTTAATCAAATATATAATTATATGGGACCACATGTGAGGCATCAGCTTTCAAACAAAAAAAGAATTATCGAAATCGGTTCACCCAGTAAAATGTTATGAGGTAACACACATTAAAAAAACATACAGTCGAATTGAATACCTCCTCCTGTTGAAGTCGGTAGAAAAAGCAGATTATATGTACAATTTGGCGGCCTTATCGCTACATAGCGATCTCTTCCAGGCAACCAAAGGTGTAAAGGAATAAAACAATGAATACTATGTAGGTGGTGCAATATAAATATACATAATATAATATCAATACATGCGATATGTAGATAATACATGCAATAAAATAACATATAAATAACTAATACATGAAATAATATAAATTACTAATACATAATAAAAAATAAAGTATAACATAATATATATACATATACATACATGTATATAAATATATAAACAAACTTACATATCTACCCAAAAATACATATATAAATTACAAAATTCCTCAAACAATAATATAAAGCTGATAGATACAATAAATACATAATCACATAATTTATCCTAACGGTATCCGAACGATTGAGACAAGTAATGCTCTTTAAGTAGTCAGAAAAGTAATGCTCTTAAAATATATATAGGAATGAAAATTTTAATGTTACTGTTTACAACGTCCACTCACCCAAATGCTATGAGCTAAGAATTAAAGGCTCGATTTTAGGTGATTTTGACTTTTCAATGAACACTATTATGCAGTTGTCAATATTATATGTCAACTTCGTATTAAACTCAGTGTCAGCTCCATTTATAATATATATTATGCGGTTATTTAGGCAAACGCTTAATTATTAACAGTACACAAGATTATCATGAAAATTTTAAGGAAACCTGAATTATTTCTGCTTAATGACGTATACTTACTTATCTTTTGTTACTTAAAATTATTATTTTGAGTAACAAAAGATAAGTTTTTTGTATTTCAGTTTATAATTTTTCATAGTTCTTATAAAAATGAACGATAGTATTTTCAAAACATTTTATAAATCAAACCTATTATTATACTTTCGCGGATATATATGAATTGGTTTGATTTATAAAATGTTTTAAAATCATGTACAGTTATAGTTTCTCGGAAACGGTTCTAACTATTTGGATGATTTTCGTACTTAGATAATGTTTTACATTACAAGTTTTTCCAGATAGGTGTAATCCCTGAAAAATTTTTTTTTCAAACGCCGAGCAAAGCTTGTTCGCTCAGGTATTATTAACTTATTTGGGATGAAAAGGAACGTCATTTTTGGATACTTTTCTTATCTTCTTCTTTATAAGCTCATAAATATATAACTATTGCACGTGGGCCTTTTGTATTATAGCAAGGCCTTTCTGTATTTGGTACTTATTTTTAAACGACTTCAAAAAGGAGGAGATTCTCAATTCGAGTGTATGTTTTTTTTCATGTATGATACGCGATATCTTCGCAGATTGTAAACCAATTTTGATGATTCTTTTTTATATTAAATAGGTTATACTTCAAAGGTGGTCCCATATAAATTTGGAGAAAAAATTTCACCCCTAAGGGTAGCAAATAAATAACTTTTTTAGCAATTTGAAGTCGGTTTTTACTTTTGTTAAAAGTTATAATAATTTATAAATATATATTTGGTACTTAGCATACAGGTTGGTGATTTTAGTACGAGATGACTCGCTTTTTTAACAGTGCTTCGCCGGTGTGGACACAGCACAGCGCCGGTTTTAGCCAAACTGGTGCTTATACTTGCGATTATGACCTTGAGTTTGGCTATAATATCAGATTTATTTGTGGGTCAAGCTGCCGCACGGCTACGTGGCGTTCTCTTGACACGGGTGGTCCTATGAGGTATTACTGGTCTTTCCCGTTTTCGCCTTTTACGACCAAACGAAGTGATGGATTCTATAATGTTATTTAAATACGGCAAATTCCACTCTTTACCAATTTCTATTATTACCTACTTAGTTTTTTTTACATATACAGTGTCCGGTAATGAATGGATAACTTGAAATGGCATATAATAGACCTTATGGCCGTTCTAAAAAATACAATAAAATATATCTCAAGTTTTTAAAAATACTAACTTTTTTTACCTTATTTTATATTCTTCTTTACCGCGACCACAAATGAATGAATTCCATCGGTTATTTGTTGTTATAATATTGTACGTTGAGTATGTCGAGAGAGAGGTAATAAATAGTATGACTAGCATGTGCACATTAAAAAAAACACATGAATTATTAATTAGTGCAAAATTTGCGAAAATTTTCTTTTTGATAATGTTTAACAATCTTGGGTGTAAAAAAAACATCTATGAAAACCTAAGTGACCAATTATTTT
The DNA here is from genome assembly GCA_029286625.1 of Parnassius orleans. Lineage (NCBI taxonomy): Eukaryota > Metazoa > Arthropoda > Insecta > Lepidoptera > Papilionidae > Parnassius > Parnassius orleans. Next base: position 746,016 of record JAGSMP010000263.1, on the reverse strand, counting down.
AAAAGAACGTGTGTTAAAAGTAGATTTTGAAATAGTAGTTTAATGATTTTCCCCGCTATTTAGATTCAGGCCGCTAATAACATAAATAATTTACGCCCCAGAAGCTGCTTCATAGTGTATAAAACAAATCGATCGTCCATCTGTTGTTTTATTCATAAACTCGCCTCGTTTATCGGCTGACAGTTGACCAACGCCGATTTATTGCCAACGATGACGTAGGTTTGTTACGGAGTTATTAATATAAATTCTTATAATTCTAGTTTCAGGCGCTTCAGTATTCTGTTATCGTAGAATTTTATTAGTAGAAAACGACTGGATTATTATGTTTCTATATTTCGTACGTATCATCAGTTGTAGCACGAATGGGTCGGCTCGACCGGGGAAGGACCACGCTCGCACAGAATACCAGCGTAAAATAGTAGCTTAACGCTGCTGTGTTCCGTAAGGTGAGTGTAGAGAACCGGAGACCCTTTTTACTGGAAACGAGGTATTCCATCTTAGACCTCACGGGTGACAACGCATCTGCATTTTGATTCGTAATCGAGGATAGATGTAGATGTCTATGGGCCACAGCAACCACTTACCATCAGGTGGACTGTGTGCTCGTTTGTCACCCTTATCCTTTAAATAAATAAAATCATACAATCCATGATGGTAAATGAATGCTGAAGCTTGTAGAGGCTTACATGGATTAAGAATCAAAATGCAAATGCGTCGGCACCCCTGAGTGTAAATGTATAGATATGCCTAAATTAAGTTAGTAAAAACAGTTGTTATACTAACTAAATAAAGAAGTCAAAGTCAAAGTCAAAGTCTTTATTTGCAGAATAAAATGTTTAGGTAATACAGGTATTTAGTATTAGAGTAAGTCTCAATAATATTCTACCGGGAGTTGTACCGGTGTGCAAATATATCTTAAAGAACTGTTCCTTAAGGACATATATATATATATATATATATATATATGTTCTTAAGGAACAGTAAGGTATATATATATATATATAACAGTTGTTATACAATATAACGTTACAATAATCATATCATCCAGTGGGTGTCGTAAGAGGCGACAAAGGGAAACTGAAACAGGAGATGAGCAGTAGCGCTATTGTCATAACAACTGAAAATTATAAAAAACTGTGGTTGCCGACCCGCCTGCAAAGAGTTGCAACTATGGCAAAATACCCCATGTGAGGCAATCTATGGGGCAATATATATCATCTTCATCATCATCATCATCATCATTAAAGCCCCTCACAAGTCCACTGCTGAACATAGGCCTCCCCCAAGGAATGCCACAAAGCACGGTCCTGAGCCACCTGCATCCATCCACTTCCTGCATGTCTTACCAGGTCGTCACTCCATCTAGTGGGGGGACGCCCTACACAACGTCTGCCGGTACGAGGCCGCCACTCGAGAACCTTTTTTCCCCATCGATTGTCAGTTCTTCGGGCTATATGGCCGGCCCATTGCCACTTCAGCTTACTAATCCGTTGGGCTATGTCGGTCACACTGGTTCTTTTTTTTTTTTTTTTTTTATAGGAAAGGGGGCGAACGAGCATGCGGCTCACCTGATGGTAAGTGACTACCGCCGCCCATGAACAACTGCAACACCAGGGGAACCAGAGGAATTGCAGATGCGTTGCCGGCCTTTTAAAAAGGAGTAGGCTCTTTTCTTGAAGGTCCCTAAGTCGTATCGGTCCGGAAAATCGCTGGTGGTAAACTATTCCACAAGGAAGTTGTGCGAGGAAGAAAACATCTTCTAAATCGCACAGTGGTGGACCGCCAATCATCCAGATGGTGTGGATGGTATCGAGTTCTGCCGCGATGTGCGTTCGTGAAATGTGGCGGCTGGGATTAATCCGAACAATTCTTCAGAGCACTCCCGTGGTAAATGCGAAAGAAAATGCAAAGAGATGCAACATCTCTTCGCAGCGCCAATGAATCGAGCCGATCGGAAAGGACTTGGTCGTCGACGATCTGAGCCGCTCTGCGCTGGATGCGGTCAAGTGGAAGGAGCTGGCACTGGGGAGCCCCAGCCCAGAGATGGGAATAGTATTCCATGTGAGGCCGAACCTGCGCCTTGTAAAGATGCAGGCGTTGTGCCGGCATGAAATACTGTCCCGCTCTGCTGAGCACGCCAAGCTTTTAGAGGCCAATTTGGCCTTCTTCCAAGTGACCGCGAAACTGCACATCACTCGATATGTCGACGCCGAGGATTCCGATACTGGCTGAGGCAACAAGGGGAGTGCCTTGAAACTGAGGAGATACGACAAAGGGGTTCTTTTTAGCGGTAAACGCGCAAACTTGTGTCTTCTGAGGATTAAACTGGACTAGATTTAGTCGCCCCCAATCCGAGACTTTGTTCAGCAAAGACTCGACTTCAGACACAAGTTTGTTCCGGTACTCGGCGACGTTTTCCCGAGAAATATTCGCACGGCCGGCGTATAGAGCATCACCAGTGCTATCATCCGCATAGCAATGAATGCTACCGGTTTGCAACATATCATTGATATGCAGAAGAAACAGCGTTGGTGATAGCACGCAGCCTTGTGGAACACCAGCGTTAATAGGCTTGTAGTCGGAGCATGCACCGTCTACAACGACCTTGATGCTCCGATCTGCAAGAAAGCTGGTGATCCAATTGCACAATTTCTCGAAAAGCCCATAGGAAGGGAGCTTCGTAAGAAGCGCTTTATGCCAAACCCGATCGAAAGCATTCGCAATGTCCAAACTAACGGCCAATGCCTCCCTTGACTCTACTGCCTCCGTCCATCTATGAGTCAGGTAGACCAGAAGATCACCAGCTGATCGACCCCGACGAAAACCGTATTGGCGGTCACTAATCAGCTGATGATCCTCAAGGTACCGCATGAGCTGGCAGTTTATAATGGATTCCATTATTTTGGAGAACAAGGGGTGATGGCGATAAGCCTGTAGTTTGGACGGGTCTGAGCGGTTGCCTTTTTAGGGATCAGGTGGACAAAAGCCGTCTTCCATGATTTCGGGACTACGCCTAGGGAGTAGGAGTACCGGAAAAGACGCGTTAGAACCGGTGCCAACCCGGAGCACACGTCCTCAGCATTATTGCGGGGATTCCGTCAGGCCCACTCGACTTGTCCAGGGAGAGGAGTGTTTTGCGGACCGAGCGCTGTGAGAACTGCACATCCGGTATGGAGCACTCTCACAGCGGGATGGTCGGCGGTGTGTTCCCCGTCATCAAGAGTCGAGTTGGACGCAAAAGTGAGCCTAAAAGGTCGGCTTTTCTTTTGCGGCGGGCCAGTGAGTCGTCCTCCTGTGCAGAGATGGTAGTGATGGCTTACAGAAATTCCTTGGACAGCCTTGGCGAGAGACCAGAATGCACGGGTTCCCGAAGGAAGGCGAACTAGTTTCTCGCCAATTCTGCCTATGTGCTCAGACTTTGCCTTGGCAATAACACTTTGAAGGACCTGAGGCGAAGTTATACTTTAAGCATGCTGGTGTTTACATCCCGAGCCGCCGAGGCCGCAGCCCAGGCCTGATAGCACTCCTGCTTACTGCGTAATGCAGTCTTACAGGAGCGACCAAACCAAGGCTGCGATCTGCCTCCGATGGGCACCACAGATGATGGAATAAATAGTTCCATTCCCTGTAGCATCACGTCAGTGACAGAGTCAGCAACAGCGCTGGGATCATCCGGCGAGAAGCAAACCCGCCCCATGGGTAGGATGCAAAGAAAGACCGCATTCCGTCCCAATCCGTCGACCTGTAATGCCAAACACGTCGGCAACCTGCAAAACGCAACCGCGAGGGAGCGTGAGTGGCACCACACTGGATCAGACAATGGTCCGAAGAGCCGAGAGGGGCATCGACGGAAACCTGATATCCGTCCGGATGAGAGGTCAGCAGAAGGTCCAACAGGAAGGTGTATGATCCTTCACATCTGGAATCCGCGTAGGTGAAGTAACCAGCTGTGTCAGACCATATGCCAAGGCAAAGTCATAAACAGATCTCCCCGCATGATCGGTTAAACGTGAACCGAGCCATTCGGCGTGGTGGGCGTTAAAATCGCCAAGGACCACGATCTCTGCGGATGGGACCTGTTGTAGCAAGGAATCTGTAGCCATTTGGACGTGGTCGATGAGTCGGTCTGTTTCGGCATTACCGCTATGGAACCTATAGAGGCACCCGTAGACGCGCGGATGATCGTCGCTATCTACGCGTAGCCAAAGAATGGACAGGTCCGAACCTTCAAGACTGCCGAGGCGTCGAGAACAGATGTCCTCTCTGACGTATACGCAAACTCCAGCCCGAGGCACAAAGGAGTGTTCCAATTTGTACTTCGGGTAGGAGAGATACGAAGTATTAGCTGAAGAGGACACCTGCGTCTCGGTCAGAAAGAGCAAGGCCGGCTTCGCCGTCTCGACATGGTAGTGGACGGCGTTTAGGTTCGAGTGAAGTCCCTGATGTTGCAGAAATCCACGGATAGCGTGGCAGGGGTCGCCTTGGTTTTGTTGCTCAGCTTGCCCCGAGCAGTTATTGTTTGGAGCGGAATTTGCTCCCTCCCCCCCAGAATACGCGGGGCAGCTTGAGCACCCACACTCAGGAGTGGAGTAGCGTGATTGTGGATGCTCAGCGGAGGATTCTCCAGGGTGCTGGTACCTCCTGGGGTAGTCTAAGATTTAATTCCGCTACCATGTTGATGGGGGGGGGGGGAATTGGGCCTCCGGTCACCTGCACTCACCAGACGAAACGCAAAAGCAGAGCTTCCACTTCATGCCGGTATTCTGTGAGGTCGTGGTACCAACCCGGCTCGAGCCGGCCCATACGTGCAACAGCAAAAGCTGCTGCGTGGCTCTACTGCGGATATCCTCATTTCTACGTTTATCACGCAGAGAAACTGCGAGTATAGCCCTCTCCATAGCTCGCTGAGCGACCTTGATCTTCCTCATCCGGCCAACAGTGAAGGACCACGTCTCAGTTCCATAGGTAACTGGCAACACGCACTGGTTGTACAGTCTCGTTTTCAAGTTTTGAGGTATACCTGACAAGAAGATGTGCCGTAATTTCCCGAACGCTGCCCAGCCGATTTGAATCCGTCCGATTGACCTCTCGGTCGAAGTTGGACTTACCTAGTCGGACTATTTGTCCCAGGTAAACATACTCGTCAACAACTTTGAGCTTAGTGCTCCCAAAAACTACCGGCATAGGTGTGACATGGACGTTATACATGATCTTTGTTTTGTCCATGTTCATCTTAAGACCTATCCGTTGGGAGGCACTATTGAGGTCATTGAGCATAGTGCTTAGGTCCTCCAGCGATTCTGCCATAAGGACTATATCGTCAGCAAATCGAAGGTGAGTGATGTACCCGCTGTTGATGTTAATACCGTATCCTCTCCAGTCCAGTAGCTTCAAAACGTCTTCCAATGCAGCGGTGAAGAGTTTCGGGGATATAACGTTACCCTGTCTTACACCTCCCTGCAGTTGGATAGGTTTCGTACTCTGGTTCTGTACTCGGATAGCCATCGTAGCCCTACTATACAAACACTTCAGCACTTCATATATATGGTAAGACATGCAGGAAGTCGATGGATGCAGGTGGCTCAGGACCGTGCTTTGTGGCATTCCTTGAGGTAAGCCTATGTTCAGTAGTGGGCTTGTGAAGAGCTGTAGGGATGATGATATATATATATATATATGACCTTGTTTGTTTGATCTTTGTTTTGTCCATGTTCATCTTAAGACCTATCCGTTGGTAGGCACTATTGAGGTCATTGAGCATAGTGCTTAGGTCCTCCAGCGATTCTGCCATAACGACTATATCGTCAGCAAATCGAAGGTGAGTGATGTACTCGCTGTTGATGTTAATACCGTATCCTTTCCAGTCCAGTAGCTTGATAACGTCTTCCAATGCAGCGGTGAAGAGTTTCGGGGATATAATGTTACCCTGTGTTACACCTCTCTGCAGTTGGATAGGTTTCGTACTCTGGTTCTGTACTAGGATAGCCATCGTAGCCCTACTATACAAACACTTCAGCACTTCATATATATATGGTAAGACATGCAGGAAGCGATCGATGGATGCAGGTGGCTCAGGACCGTGCTTTGTGGCATTCCTTGAGGGAGGCCTATGTTCAGCAGTGGGCTTGTGAAGGGCTGTAGGGATGATGATATATATATATATATATATGAACTTGTATTCTTACTAGAACCATTACAGCTCATTATAATGAGTGTTGTTTAAGTTTTCATAAACTTTAATAATGTTCGTTTAGCGACTCTTTTAATAATTTCCCCTTTGTTTGCGTTTGTTCAATATTTTGAAAATAATATGAGGTATATACAAAAAATTGTTTCAAAAATAAAAGTAAATATTATTTCAACTTATACTTACATTAATTTTCTAAGATTTTTGCCGCGTGGAAATAAATAACACCAGCGTACTAGTTTTATTAATGGTTCTCGTAATAAGATACGATTTAAAGCGCCGTGGTAAAAAATGTCTGACGCTAACAAGGCTGCCCTCTTTTGAAGCCATTTGAGGCAAAGTACGATAAACGAGACGAGACACTTCATCTCAAGAGTTGTTCAGAATTTTCTAACGGTTTACAGTTTGGCGGTTATTATTATAATTAAAAAGTAAAGTACGTCCCATATCAGGGCAACGGCCCGCTTTCGTTTTTGAAAACGTTTTCGGGCATGGTAGATTTTGATTTTTAATGAAATAAAATTAGGGTTAAAAATCTCAAACAATGTATTCAACACTGGGATCATAAAATGTGACGATCCTAGTGAAAATAATGAGTCCTAGTCATGAAATTATTGACTGATTATAGAGAAACGCGGGCCACCGGTGTACCGGAGGGTAGTAGCCATACACAGGCGTTCCCCTCTGTCTAAGTATAAGTTCAAACGGTCATATGCGTACAATAACCGCGTATAATAAATAAAATACGGTTGAATTGACGTCCTACAAGAATGCTGATTTATTCAGTTTTTTTGCTGCATAAAGAGATATGCCACGTCAAATTTACAAAAAAATAGCTTTCATTTATAAGTAATTTTTAATCAAATTTTTGCTATTTACTTCTTTTTAAACTTAAAAATTACAATAATAACGGTCGTGTTGTTTCGGATTTATTTACAACACACGGCGCTCGCCCTCAAAGATCGGTCAAGCGACTGATCCCTGTCTGTATCTCAGTTGTCGCTGTCACCGAGCGATAGTGTTATAATGTATCCATGTGTGTGTGTGAAATCGTTAGTTTATTGTTTTAATTGTTATGTGTGAGTTTCGTAGTGACAGATGATTGTTTTTGTGTGCGCAGATTTCTCCCCGCAAAAAATGACTAACAGTTCTACATCGGAAAAAACGCTATGGCTACTCCCCTCCGATCCGCCGGAAGCCCGTGTTGCTCTATGTAATTGATCGACTGATTATTATTGTCCTCTTTAATTGAAAAAAAAAACTCTATATCAAAAATCAATCCAATTAGGTTTTTGTTGTGTGTACTACAGGTTTGAGAAAGAAATGATTCAGTGGTTTGGATACTTAGAAAGAATGAATAAGGAAAGAGTAACAAAGCAAATATATATATATATATAAATGGATGTGGAAGAAGCGACAGAGGTATGTTAGGTCGTGCCTAATGGACGTCCGTAGTCTCTGCCTCTGGGTGACAGAGTGTATTCGTCATATTTGTTTCTTTTTTGCTCTGATATGTATATTTATAAAATAATTTAACTTTAATTTTATTAAAGCAAGTGACGTGTGTGTGACGCGACCACTCGGCGAAAGTCTGAAAAGCAGCATCTCATACTGCCTTTCGCTCACTCCCAAGCAACATGCAAGCTGTATACGAGCTGTATTGAAGCTCGTTTTTTATACTAGAGGCTGTATTTTCTGGCTATATAAAAGCTGTATAAGCGCTTATACAGTTCTTATAAGTAAAAAATTGGCACAAATTATGCAGCTTTATGCGTTAGTAGCGCTGTACAGTAGCTGTACAATCACAAATGAGGCTGTATAACTGCTGTATTACAGCTGTTATTTGGTGTGCAAGGAAACTATTACACGACAGATATTGTCTTATAAGTAACTTATAAAGACAAACGTTCTAAATTGGTTTTTGAACGGGATTACAAATGAATAATACAAAAAGAAATTGAATGATAGCGACATTTAATGTACATATATTTAACATATTAATATTATATTCGGATTCGAGTTGAGTTTTGACGATGATAATTGGTGAATTGGATGTGCAAAATTAGATTTACGGTAAACTTGTATATGTTTTCTAACGAAAACTTGCCGCGCCAGCAAAATAACAAAATAATACAAGGACAAAATACTAAATACGGTAACTAAATATCGGTTGTACAGGTTAGAATAAAAAAATATATTAAATTAATGGATATGATGGCACATTGGGGCACAGTGATCATTAGTCAAACTGAAATAATGGTATAGGCTAAGACTAATGTCTAATATTCCCAAATTTATATTTTTAATTTTGTTTTTATGGGTCTTAAAATGGCGACAATTTGCTAAACAGCCTAAACGCTATTTCGAGGGTCTTATAGTCTTAATAGCTGTACTATGTATGTTATGGATTATATAATGCAGTCATTGGTTTTTAATCAGCTCTATAATAGGATATTTTTATAATTTACGCTGTATAGCAGTTTTTTCAACATAACATATAACTCTCTTTAGATATACGTATAAAAGATGAAAAATCTTGTCTTAGGAACAGTGTTGGATAAATTTAATTTAGATTTAACATGGTCTTTTTACTGCACCAAATCTTATTCCTTTTTTCCCACATATTGATAACAAATTAATTTTGTTCACTAGCACAATATAAAGACCGGTGACGAGCGGCGCACCCAAGGTGCAAGAGTTCTGTTCTTCTTCTTCTTTTAAATAATGGCTTCTCTTGATAGAATTCTGCCAGTGTCAAGTCAGTAAGAATTCTGTTAATGCGATCGTCAATGCAACTGTCAAGCGTAACTAACTATTAAGGCAAACCCTCCGTACAATGGGAAGGGTTCTTAACCAATAGTGGACTTTTACGTGCCATTGAAAACGATGAATTTCATAAGTTCCGGTGAGATCGACCTCAATTTGATTGCCTACTATGAATGTCATATGAATAACCACTGTTCAATAATAATGCAAGCTAGATATAATATCCCATTTTTTATGTTTTTGTCTATAAGCTGGTAAAATTAAAGTGACTGTAGTATAGTGACTAAAAATTTAATACATTTACCTTTCCATTAAGTTAAGATTACCATATTTATTAAACAATAAAAAATTGACAAGTGCAAGCAGAACTCGCGCTCTGAGAGTTCCTTATAAACTTATTTATATATTTAGAAAGTCCAACCATCTCAGTAATCATAGATAAGATAAGCGCCGAACAACGAAAATGTAAGACGGATATAAGGAGAAACTTAACTTTGCACAGGAAACAATGATATCCCTGCATCTCATCATTCTCTATACGTCGGTCTATATCACAGTCGATTCTTGAACTGGAAATGTAAGTTTGTAATCGCAAAAATATTTTAATGCAATATATCTACAAAATCATGATTTAGGGATTTTTTTTAAATTACTGATACTGTGAGCCCTTGCTCCCTGTAGGTTTTGGTAAGTGAGTTTGCAAGTATCTAAATATGTGACATCAATGGCCGTATCTTTTGATTGCATTGACTTAGAAGCTTGATTTTTTACACCTTCAAGGAACCTTAGAACTTAGTGTTTTATATTAATTTCAACTGTTACTTTACCCGTTCCTGAGCAAAAGATCTTGACGGACGTACAACAAAGTGATGTTATAAGGTAAAATTTCTATTTTTCCTTTCTAGGTACAGAACCCTAAAAATTGATGAATCTTTTTTGATCCGGTTCAGCAACCACTTTGATTCAGGGCACTCATAATTTTTAATATTAGATTTATGCGCCAAAGGCCGCTTTGTAGTGAATGAAAACAAATCGATCGCTCGTCTTTTGTTTTTCTCATAAAATCCACAACGTTTATAGATTGACAGCTGAACAAAGCTAATATATTCTTATTTATGACGTAGATTTGTTGCTGCATCATTATGAATTTATTTTTTATAATTTGACGACCTGGCTTGTTAACTGGTTATAGTTTTTGGGTCCTGAATTCGAGTAAACATCCTTAAATTTTTCAAAAAATACAAATACCAGTTCTTGGTCTGTATTACTAATTACTTGACTACAGCGCCACCTATTGGATCCTAGAATAGCTACAAAAGATCCCCTTAATCTGTAGTGTCGTTCAGGACGCACAAACGATTAAAACATAATAAAACGATTTTTAACTTCTATTTAATTTCTGGAAAACGTGTCGAATAATTTTTAATGAACCTCAATTACATTCTACACACCCATAAAATATCTGTTTTCCGAAACAAATACTTTTTACACCTTATGAACTCATTTTTCAGTACAGAGCACATCGGTAGCGTTATTTAAAAGAATTTTCTGCCAGTAGATGTTCGCTGGAACCTCGTCAGTCGATCAGCAGGGTGCACCGCGTGCGTTTGAGGCGGACACTTGGAAAAAGTTAACTTACAAACTTCATTACACACATTTAACAAGTTTTTGAAACATTGACTTAGAAGCTTGATTTTTACACCTTCAAGGAACCTTAGAACTTAGTGTTTTATATTAATTTCAACTGTTACTTTACCCGTTCCTGAGCAAAAGATCTTGACGGACGTACAACAAAGTGATCTTATAAGGTAAAATTTCTATTTTTCCTTTCTAGGTACAGAACCCTAAAAATTGATGAATCTCTTTTGATCCGGTTCAGCAACCACTTTGATTCAGGGCACTCATAATTTTTAATAATAGATTTATGCGCCAAAGGCCGCTTTGTAGTGAATGAAAACAAATCGATCGCTCGTCTTTTGTTTTTCTCATAAAATCCACAACGTTTATAAATTGACAGCTGAACAAAGCTAATATATTCTTATTTATGACGTAGATTTGTTGCTGCATCAATATGAATTTATTTTTTATAATTTGACGACCTGGCTTGTTAACTGGTTATAGTTTTTGGGTCCTGATTTTGAGTAAACATCCTTAAATTTTTCAAAAAATACAAATACCAGTTCTTAGTCTGTATTACTAATTACTTGACTACAGCGCCACCTATTGGATCCTAGAATAGCTACAAAAGATCCCCTTAATCTGTAGTGTCGTTCAGAACGCACAAACGATTAAAACATAATAAAACGATTTTTAACTTCTCTTTAATTTCTGGAAAACGTGTCGAATAATTTTTAATGAACCTCAATTACATTCTACACACCCATAAAATATCTGTTTTTCGAAACAAATACTTTTTACACCTTATGAACTCATTTTTCAGTACAGAGCACATCGGTAGCGTTTTTTAAAAGAATTTTCTGCCAGTAGATGTTCGCTGGAACCTCGTCATTCGATCAGCAGGGTGCACCGCGTGCGTTTGAGGCGGACACTTGGAAAAAGTTAACTTACAAACTTCATTACACACATTTAACAAGTTTTTGAAATATTAAATTATTCTCGAATGGTTTGTTGTATTTACAGAAATACTACACAAGATAAAATATATTTTACGGATTATATCGCTTTCTGTTTGTTTCAATCTCCAATCCAACTCACCTGTCAAATGTGGCGATTACGGAAAATCCTCCTCTGCTATGGAAGAGGTCCATGACCATTTATTTATTTACGGCTTCTCTATTAGGCACCAGATGTAAAAAAAAAACTAAGCCCGGCGACGGTGGAAGCGTCAAAAGTGCGACGACATCTCTGCGATCTTCAATCTACCCTCCAATCGTGATTATTCTTAAAGAAGTATTTGCGAAAATTTGTAGCTACAGCATTCAATTTTACAAAAGCCGAAATTCAGACAAAGAGCAGATTAAGCATATTATTATTTTAAATTGCTTCTTAGTTGAAGACTTAGAGAAATTGTGGTTTCTGCTTATTTAAATAATACCGAGAACGAGGCTTTGTAACAATAATATATTCTGTTTTAAAGTTGGAAAAATTTACTTTGCCAATATCCGCTCAATAAAATAAAATGATGTATTTTACCTAGTTTGAAGAGCATCCCAGCACCACTACTCCCACCATCACTACACTAGGAAAGACACACCACCGACGACAATACGACACGTGTTTCGCCTGTGTCGTCGGTGTTGTGTCTTTCGTAGTGTAGTGGTGACGTGGAGTAGTGGTGCTGGAATTAGTGGTGACGAGGATAGTGCACGCAATTGAGGGAGGGCGAGAGGTGCTCTTCAAACTAGGTATGACACATCATTTTATTTTATTGAGCAGATATTGGCAAAGTAAATTTTTCCAACTTTAATATGATGGATTTCCGCAAAGTAACGCCTGATTCTATTAATTATATTCTGTTTTCCATTTCAAATAGCTATATTAAAAACTGTGAATGTAGTTGTGTACAGAATTAAAATTATTTTTCTGAACAATGTTACTCAATTGCGCCTCAAGCTTACATTGCTCTTATTTCGAGTCGTTTGTAAATATTGTGAACGATGGACGAGGATGTGAATTTGCTTTTGTCTTAGATCATTAAATATTAAATAATTTATGTGTAATGCTGATTAAAATTAAAATATGTCTTATAAATCTTCTCCTACTTAATACAGGTATTTCTTCCGTATTGACAGTTCATTAAAAATAAAGCATATTAAGTTTATAATAATGTAAGATAATTATCTAGTCTTTTTTTTGAATTAACATTTAATAATGCTTGAATATTTTGATATAATAATATGTTAATTTGTACCTTTTTCATGGAGGGTATGTTGCCATAATTGCAAAGAGGCGGGTTGGCAATTTCATTTTTTTTATCATTAAGCTGTTATCAGAAAGCAACATCTTTCTGATAACAGCCCATATCCTGGTTTAGTTCGATAGTGGTAGTGATATAATTTGAAATGAGGCTATCCGCAGTAGAACCAGGGCTAACCGACATAGCTCAACGAATCAGTAAGCTGAAGTAGCTGGTAACATACCTCGAAGAACCCTCAACCGATGAGGAAGAAAGGTTTACGTGTGGCAGCCTAGTACCGGTAAGCGAAGTGTATGGCGGCCCTGCACTAGATGGAGTGACAACTTAATAAGACAAACAGAAAGTCGATAGATGCAGGTTCAGGGCCGTGTTCTGTGGCATTAGTTGGGGGAAGGCTAGGTTCAATAGTGGGACTAGTAAAGGACTGTAACACATAGTTCAACATAGACCTCCTCCATAGAATGCTTCGTAGGGGGATGTGTGCATTTTGCAAGGCTTGTTTTTGTTCTGTTCGTTTCCCTCGTTGCCTTTTATGATAACCACGGGATACTAATAGATATAGGATAGTGGATATTCTTACAACTTACAGGTTCAAATTACGTAAAAATATTTATTCTTAACTTATAATATACGAGTATTTGATACTTATTTTTATAAAGGTACCGAAGAAATGCCACGAAGCCAAGGTTTTTTAATCATGATCAATTTGCAGACTCTAAGTAATCGAAATGGATATTTTATAAAGACAGACTTGGCTCCCGGAAACGTGGCTTCATGAAGATTACTCGCTAAATTGAAACTGCCTGAGTAGGTATCTTTTTTATTTTTAGACAACTTCGGACATTTTATTATGGATTCATTTTACTTGCAACATACAAATACAAATACAGACAGGACAGTTTATTCAAATCATTCCGTAGTCCTTTTAACTACAAATCATTACCTATTTTCAAATATAAAAGCAAATCTCAACTAAAATCACCTTTAAAATTTCGTGCACCATCTTTGCTGATCAGAAAAGTTACAATCTATATACATGTCACTCCCAGGCACAGGTCTCCTCTCATTTGTGAGAGGGTTTTAGGGCAAGGAAATGTCCACCGCGCTGCTCCAATGCGTCTGAGCGAACTTCACATATTTTCGATTTTTTTTTGTTATTTCTCAGACACGCAGGTTTTCCCACGATGTTTTCCTTCACCGCCGAGCACATGGTAAATTAGCACTTAAAATTGCAATTAACAATTTCATGAGCTAAGCGCTCGCTGTAAATTTCACAGTACGCGTGCAACCCGGGTTAGATTCCCGCCGGCATCAAAAACTAAAAAGAATCACAAGCTCGAGAACGACTATAATGTCATCTAAATTGATACAAAAAAAATGTCATCTAAATAATTTTCTACCGCATTTACCACAGCTCAGAGGAATTGTTCGGATTAATTCCAGCTGCCAAATTCCACCATCGCATATCGCGAAAACTTTTGCGATACTATCCACCAACTGGATGCTTGGCGGTCCACCTCTGTGCGGTTTACCTGAAGTTTTTTTCCTCGCAAGACTTCTTTGTGAATCGGCTACCACCAGACATTTTTCCGGATCGATATGACTTAAGGACCTTGAAAAAAAAAGAACTTACTCCTTTTTAAAAGGCCGAAAACGCACCTGCAGTTCCCCTGGTGTTGCACTTATTCATGACTACCGCCACAAACCATCAGTTGAGCCCCTTAGGTAAAAGAGTACCTATGTTGCTGCACTTCTTTAAACATAGTTCATTTAGCCCAATTTTTTGCAAATAGTAATAACTGGACTAATGTTTTGAATCTGGCTTTTTATTTCTAATATTGATATTCATTTATTTACATAACACATTATATAATATGAAATATTAATAGCAAATTAATAACTAGAAACCGAAATTATCATATTCCCTACAGTTACTCGCCGCGGTATAGTGCAAAGAACTATTTTATGTCTGGGGTAAACAATATGGTGTACCGATTGTTATTGGAACCAATAAGATGTTTCCAGCATTTTCCTCTTACGATAGCCATGGGACGAAACGGAGTGATTGACGGCAAAGTTAGTATTTACGTATATATTTACGATGTTTATTTGTGATTAAATCCTAAGCGGTTTCTTTTTGTAATTATTTTAACCTTTACTTACTGTTTACGCAAGAAAATAGAAGAAAACAATATTACTGTTTCCATAAATTAACGAGACATGAAACGTGATATTTTGCGTAACAAAAAAAAAACTGGATATCAGAAAGTATATTAATAGAAATACTATTGCGTAAGAACAAATATACATGTGCAAAGATAAATTGACCCGATTAAAAAAATAATAAAATTAAGTAAAAGCGGACTTCAAAAACTAAAAATAATGAAATGATTTCCACATTATAGCATCCGAAGTCGGTGCTAAAACATTGTGTATTGAAGAATTAAAGCCTCAACTTCAAAGCTATTATGTGGAAATTATTTGTTGTTTGTTATTTTAAAAAACGTTACCTCCACATTAGGATTTTTCTCCTGTATCGTGAGGGCAGTTTACGAACATAACTATCACACTGGAACAATAGTTACGTATAGGTCGTACAAATACTATTTTATTATTTTTATTTTTTAAGTCAGTCTTTTTATTAATAGCATAATTTTTACGCTTGTGAGTGACAAGTAGAATATCATATATAAATAGTTACATTAAAAACTTCATCCCCTATTTTCCACCCTGATTGAAGTATACCTATGTAATGAAAAAATAATTAAATCACTTCAGCCATTTCCGAGAAATTGGTGAAAACAAATAACACACGTCGTTTACAGAACATACTACTTCTTTGAACTTGATTAATAAAATAAGGAATAAAAACTGTCCCGTCATTTTGGGTAATAATATAAATAACCGGCCAAGTGCGAGTCGGACTCACGCATGAAGGATTCCGTACCATCATAAAACACGTTTCTAGTAGGGGAGCCCCCTTTAATTTTTAATTTAATTCAATTTTTATTATTTGTTGTTATAGCGGCATCAGAAATACACATTCTATGAACATTTCAACTGTCTACCTATTACGGATCATGAGATACAGCCCGCTGACAGACGGACGGACGCACGGACAGCGGAGGCTTACCCTTTGGATATGGAATCCTAAAAAGCATACTGTTTTGCCTTTAGGCCGAAAGCAAAGTTAGTTGTTATTCTCTACCTAGAACTATCTACTAATAGTTTCTACTCTATTAGTCTTTCATTTAGCTCATTGGACAAGCGCCCGTCAAATTTTTGCTAAAAATTACTAGATTTGTTAATTGAAATTTTAAGTGCTGATTAAAAGATAAGTGATATAGGTGTATAATATAATAACATGACAATACAATAAAATAAATATAACACCTAAAAATTAAAGTTACCTCTCGATCATCGTGGAGGCCGGGTTTTTATATGTTTTTTTTTATATTTAAAAAACGTAACGTGTATTTTATACATATTTGTCATCATAACCGAACAATTTTCTCTAAAGTATCGTATGTCACGGATACCATTTATCTCTAAAGACGGACGTTTTGATGAAGTAGTTGACCTATAACAACTTATCCTTCAAATTTTTATGACGTTTATATGAACGTCTAAAAATACATTTTGCAAGAAACTATATACATCTAATATATAAACATTAACTATGGTTTGTTCGTATTTTATACGGTGCCATACCGTTCATCAGACTACGGTAAAACTTTGTCAACTTTTTTTATTGGTAGAGTCACGCTGCAGCTATATTATGGTTGTAGCACGAATGGGTCGGCTCGACCGGGGTAGGCGCTCGGCCACGTAGGACTCGGGCCACGCTCTCACAGAATACCAGCGTAAAATAGGAGCTTAATGCTGCTGTGTTTCGTATGGTTAGAGTAGAAAATCGGAGCCACTTTTTATTGGCAACGAGGGATTGTATCTTAGTCCTCAGGGGTGACAACGCATCTGCATTTTGATTCTTAATCGAGGATAAATGTAGATGTCTATGGGCCACAGCATCCATATACCATCAGATGGACAGTGTGCTCGTTTGTCACCATTAGGTACAAAAATTAGTGCTAGGCACATAATTTCTGGAAAATCGTACGGTAATGGACCGCCAAATATAGAGATTTTATTAAGGATCTTTTTTGTGTCAGATTGTCATGCCTAACACGGTGAGCACCGGGTTCCAGTGGGACAAGCTGTCGCCCGCCGAATTCCAGCAGCTGCAGGAACTAGCATCATGTAAGTAGGCAATGATTTCTAATTTGCTGCCTCAATAAATTTGCCATGTTGTAGGAGTTTAAAAAAAACTTTTACATTAAGAGAGAGAATAAATCTACCAGAAAACTCTACATTGGTATTCTGTAAGAGTGTGGTACTACTCCGGTCGAGCTGGTTATACCACGTATATTTTGTTTTGTATAAGTGATGACTTTAGCTGGGATTCGAACACATGACCATGACAAACATAATATAAAAGTATCATAATCACAAGTAACGACTGTGAAAAATATCAGGAATTTTCTTTAATTCCAATAAATGATACTATAAGCCTCTTATGTTGTGTCAATAAAGGAAGGTGACGAGATGTTTGGTAAAGCGAAATCGTTTACCCTAAACCAAATCCCTGCTACGAGAAAGGCCCTTGTCCAAAAGTGGATAGCTTACGGGTTAATAGGAAGGGTGACGATTATGAGGCGAAAAAAGTAATATTTATACATTGGAAATGCTAACGATGTACTGTAAAGGTTCATAAAAATTGTACGAAGTGAATGGATAGGTATTTATATCTTAAAAATAATTATTAAAATAATCAAAAACCCGCCTGCAAAAAAGACAATTTAAGAGTAATGCACTAAAATGACCGAAACAAGATTGAGAATAGAAAACAAAATTAAAATAAACTAAAAACAAAGTAAACTCTACTTCGCTTTAAAAGACTATATTATGAGCTGAAAGCCTAAGTTAATTACCCGTATTAAGTATAGTATTATTTTTGTTTTCTATTCTCAATCTTGTTTCGGTCTTTTTAGTGCATTACTTTTAAATTGTCTTTTTTGCAGGAGGGTTTTTGATTTTTTTAATTATTTATTAGTGTCCCGGATATTTATAACCATTCTAAATTTCATATGATAGCACGAGTTCCGACACATACATGGCCCATTTTTACGCTATCAAAAACTTTTTAAACCAATTTATTATTCCTAATTAAATTCAAATATATATATTATATATATATTTGTAATCCCCTTTTAATTTCCTTTACTTTGATACCCTACTTTATCGAAGAATTAAAGCCCCTTTTGTTAATTATTTTGTATGCCAATTTAAAAACAACTTAGAAACTACCACGGCTCAGGAGGATCTGAATAATACGAAACTTTAATGTTGAAGGTAAAACCTAGTGATACATAAACTCTTTGTGTGGCATATGCACCGTATCCCTAACGTATCATGTAAAATAATAAAAAGCTTTTATTTTATATAATATATTATACGTATTTTATATATATATATATATATATATATATATATATATATATATATATATATATATATATATTATGGAGCGTATTGTCCGTTCATCTTTTGACTTGACGAGTGAAACGGTTGGCAGCCTTTAACTTTTTAAATATATTTAAAAAGTGTCCTTATATTCTAAGCGCACAACAACACGTAAACACTAAGATGGGCTTATTTTTCAGTAAAAAGGGTCTCCGGTTCTCTACACTCACCATACGAAACACAGCAGCGATAAGCTGCTATTTTACGCTGGTATTCTGTGAGAGCGTGGTCCTTCCCCGGTCGAGCCGACCCATTCGTGCTACAACTATATTATAAAAAATAGCTGCAGCTTGGCTCTACCTCGTAATTCAAGAAATCAATCAAAATTCAAAAAACATCAAAAATAATAAAATCAAAAAATGTAGATCTGTGTGTCTATACATACATATAATGATTTATGGCCGCTAAGTAACTGACGGTATTACACGAAAATAACAATCAGTCTAACTAGAAGTAAAAAGTCGATATATGAAATATATTATTTTCGTTTGCTATTAATAATGTACGACAACAATAAAAGAAGATAATTGATAAGTATCTGCCACCTACGGTTTCTTTACTCATGTGACCTAAACGGTGCGTAGGCGTGAACGAAGCTTTAAGAGATTAATGTCGCGTGTGAAAAGTGCGAAAACTCGCCGGCTATTTACTTGTCTTCCACTATGGTCGGCTTTGACGTCAGGTCTAAATTTAGCCGCGCCTGCGGGTTGAATTTAATTTAACTAATTGCCCTCGTAGGAATTTAAGCTTACTTCGCACATACCTAATAGAACTTTGTAATAACGTACGGATAAAATAAAGTGTTATTTAAACGCTTGCGACCTGGTGACTATTTTGTTAGTGATATAATTAGAATTAATTTAAAATCTCTTATTCTGCATATATGCATATCTAGCTAAGATAATTGTTAATAAATTCCACTATGCACTGTTTTTTAAAGGGAGCTAATACATTCAAAAAAAGTATAATAACATAAAAAAAAAGTATAATTACAAAATAACAAAAAATATTGTACGCTGGTGTTATGTGCATAGTCCTTCCGCGGTTGAACCGCCTCATTTGTGCTGCAGTAATAATACAACTGTAGCGTGGCTCTACCAAGTAAATAGGTTAGTCTATACATCTATACAAATAAATAAAATTGAAGTGTCTGTTTGTAATGTTGAAATAACAGCCTTTTATTGAATGCATATGAAAGTATATACGATAGATACTAATAACAAAAAAACAAGTTTTAAATTTTTTTGTCTGTCTGTCTGCCTGTCTGTTTGTTCCGGCTAATCTCCGAAACGGCTGGACCGATTTTGACGGGACTTTCACTGGCAGATAGCTGATGTTATAAAGAGTAACTTAGGATACTTTTATTTTAGAATAAGAATTAGGATTCCGCGGAAAAAAATTAAAACCTATGAAATCCTAGTAAATTCCACGCGGGCAAAGTCGCGAAGGACAGCTAGTCATTAATAAGGTAAAAAAAGTTAATGATTTCTTAAATTTACGCGAACACTACACATTGAATAAAACTAATTTTACGGATTATATCTCGTTTAATCAACTTATTTTTATTAATTCCCGACGTTTCGGGTGCTTTACAGCACCCATGGTCACGGGGGACTGAGGTGATTGACGTCCCGATGTCAGAGTTAATCCGGAGTACCTTCAGCTTTTTCTTTTTTTGAAAAGTTGTCTATCAGTTGTTCACATAAGACTTCGTTATTGATATTATTTTGTAGAAATATAATATAGTGAATTTTCCCACCACTTTTAAGGCATGGAATACTCATATATAAAAGAAAGTCAAACGCTGCTAGTGAGGGTTCCTGTGACTAATAACAGGGCACATAAAAGCAAGGTTGCGAGTGAAAGAGCGCTAGGTGGTCTCTATACGTTACAAGTGAAAAGCGTATATAGGATTTCATATTGTAGTGGCGTGATTCAAATAGCTCCAAGGAAAGCAATCTATCCACTTACTTTAACGGAATAATGAATGTTTTCTTACCAGTAAAAGGGTCTCCGGTTCTTTTTACTAACCATACGGAACACAGCAGCAGTAGATCTTATCACATAAACGTTACAGTGGATTAGGGCGTGAAATGTCATATAAAAATAAAGGCCTCTGTGTTCACATTCAAAACCATGCTCAACTTTTGACTCACACTCACACACATATGTTTCTTCTTTCTTTCTTTAATAGCCGTAAAAGTCTCAAAATTTGTGGGTTGGTAAAAATTTAGATGCATGTGTGTCCCTGAGTGCGTTTTTTACAATGAGTTGATCATAGTTTTGCCTTGGTTTCGGCGTCACTTAAAATGTACGCAACGCTCCGTCTATCTATCTTTGTTGTTCGAGCTTTCACCAATAAAATACTAGTAAATAATTACATTTCTTTGTATTTTATTAAAGCCATGGTAGCTCAGGGGCTTAGAGCTCGCTGGAAATTTCACAGTACGCGGGCAAACCGGGTTCGATCCCAGCCGCGAATTAAATTAAATTTGTGGTGAAAAGATTCAAATTTAAATTATTGGTAAAGAACTATACATGTTGCAATGAAATATAGATAATTCTTTGGATTGTACAGAGTTATTGTGGAATGGTTAATAAACGTCAAAATGTATTTCTTAGATTTGGTTGAGCCTTCCCATCGGTTGTCGATTCTTCCACGTATATTTATGTCTAATTATATTCAACATTATTTTATTTATTTATTTATTTTAGCCAGTGCTTGACTACAACCTTACCTGTTAGCAAGTGGCGATGAAACCGTAAATGGTAAATCGCACTGTCTTAGCGTAACAAAAGCGTATTCACTCTTACCTAGAAGACACCCAGATTGTAATCGGACGAAAGACAGACGCCGAAAAATTATTCCACTCCTTTACCGTACGCATTCCATAACTGTGTTTAATTTTAATTTTACCTAACGAAGATAATAACGAATTAACGAATAAAATTTTACTATGAATGTAGTTATACAATTGTTGTTGTTATTTTTTCGGCAAGTTTCTTCATACTTCTTATTGTTAAAAATATGAAAAAAATGCTAAGTAACATAATTTATGAGTCAATTTCATAAAATGTGTGGCATTCACTCATTCTTTACTACCCACCAAAAGTTCACTGCTCAACGTAAGCCTGCCGTATAGGTTAAATTTTGATATTAGGATATATATTATATACTTGCTGTTGTATGTATCTGTTGTATGTTATATACAGCAAGTATATATAACTTTTCTTCATATTTTTAACAATGAGACAAGTATGAAGTTAATCATGCAAATAATTTTCAATCCATTTAGAATTGTAAAGTTATTAATAACGAAGGTCAAAATCGAACACACTTCGGCCCCGTGTTGACGTTACTTCTCTAATGAAAAAAATGCAAATTTAGCGATAATTAAATAGAAGAATCAACTATTGTACTGTGCGAATTAGAAGATGTTTTCTTCCTCGCACAACTTCCTTGTGGAATAGTTTACCACCAGCGATTTTTCCGGACCGATACGACTTAGGGACCTTCAAGAAAAGAGCCTACTCCTTTTTAAAAGGCCGGCAACGCATCTGCAATTCCTCTGGTTCCCCTGGTGTTGCAGTTGTTCATGGGCGGCGATAGTCACTTACCATCAGGTGAGCCACATGCTCATTTGCCCCTGTCCTATAAAAAAAAATGACTTGGGAATTTGTCGAATGTGTATTCTGACCTATTGGTTATACCGTAAATCTTTGAAAGAGGAATTTAGCTCTAACAAATTTAAACACATCATTCAGTTTTATTCCAACCACATCATGTCATGCAACAGGTTTATCTTTACATCCGCATTCAAATTTTCAGAATTTGTGAACTCTCGATCGGAAATAGTCCAAAAATATTTGTATTGGCAAAAGATCTGTCAAGATCGTTCAACGTATTTCACTGATTCACTGATTCAACTCTTATTTATATCTTCTTAATGAAAATATCATTGAGACAAAGACCTTGGAGCATGTAGATATTTAAATGTATCGTGAATAGCACCAACAACAATAGGCAAACTTATGGACAACTAATGATACGCAAAGAAGAGAAAATTAGCTCATGACTTTTGCAATATTTCATTGAATTTCACAAAAAATACAAAAAGACGATAAAATTATTCAAAGAGAGCTTTACTCGCAGCTTCCAGTTCCGGTTTGAGCTTTTAAATTGGTGAAAAATGTGGAATAATTTATGGTACTGTGGTAAACGTTTTGAGAAATTGCACTAATGTTACGTCTCTTATTGTATGCATTAGACACAAACAGTAAGATTTAGGAAGGTGCTACGTTCACGTAGATTTTTTAATTTGGGATTTTTTCTTTACATAATACTAGGATTTTCCGCTATATTGTTGAGGTGTTTTACATACACTAATTGTTTATGGAAACGTCCAGGCCCGGAACAATTGTATGTAGGCCATACAAACGAACGGAATTTGAACCCGCGGCCCTGCAACGCCGTAGACAAATACTTAACTTCTGTGATAAGCCACAGATTTTTTATTATATTACAATATTTATATAATATATTAATACCAAATTATTAATAAAAATATTGATACCAAGTTAGTCCCTGATAGGAAACCCGAGGATTACCCGATCAAATATCAAACATGAAACTTTAGAAGTTTTAGTGTAGTATAAATGCATAAAAACGGATGAACAAAATAAAAAAATATGTTAAGCAAACAAATAAAGAAAAAATAAGATGTGAATAAGCTAGCAAATTAAAAAAAATATATTCAAAATTTATAGAATAACTATCCGCGGGTACGTGGTAAAGCTACGGTATAACTGTATTATGATTGCCGCATGTACTGGTCTCGACCGAGGGAAGACCGTGCTTTCGTGAGAACGGTTTGTTATACTTTCATGTATAATAGTGTGTAATTGATATGATAATCATATAAAATGATTTACCACAATTTTATTCAATTACAGATTCAACAAAAAAGCTTCAGGATGTTCTCAACGAGTTTTGCGAGGTCAAAAAACAAAGTCCGGATGGGGTGAGTGATATTTATCAATTCTTAATTAGTTAAATATGAAAATATAAACGTTAACAAAGCAACTCTTTAATTTACTGTAACTTTATACAGTACATCAACGTCAACAATAAACTATTTTTCGGATCTATTGTTTGGATTCTGTTTACTTGGTGCCATTCTAGAATCTATTTATAGAATGACACCAAGTAAAACAGAATTTTACTTGGTGCCATTCTATAAATAGATTCTGGTTTTGTAAATGTATTAACACCTCATAGGAAAATTGCATGCCTTAAGCGCAAAGCGCGTAGTATGTTCTACTAGCGCCTAAAAATTAAGATTCCAACGTTTTGTCGCATGAAATCGTATCTAACAATCATATTGAACATATAAATGATATAAAAAGCACATTGTCAGAAAGAAAAATGATTGTTGACTTATTTTTTTTTTAAATCGATTAATTGCTATTTTTACATAAAAAATGGTTTTAGTGGCTTATGGTATAGATTTATCAAGTCGGCATGGAGGAGTAAACACGATAACTTTTGAAAATATCAATTGTTTAACTCGATCTATTTTTTAATCTCTTCATCTAACACGTGGGAAGCCATGGAATGTAAATGGCAGTTTAATTTTGATTTATTTAGTTATAATTAAGAATAAATTTTTCGGCCGAGAAATCCCGAAATATTCGGTGTTTAAAGCAGCCAAGTAATAATTTATTTTACTAAATACTTTGCTTTGCCTCACTACTCACTCCCACAGAACACTAATACACTTAGCTCACTCGCTCACTCCGCGCTCGGCCCCCCTCGTGAGTGGATCACTGTATCTTCTGCTTATAGCAGCGTTAATAGGCAGCAAAAATATCGATTGCTGTAGAAATACAAAATATTTCAAAAACCAAAGCAGACAATCGTTTTGGGCCCATTAGAAACTTTAACGTAACTTAATTTTATTACACATAAAAAAGATACCAATTTATTATAGTAAACGGCCCAAAGATTTTATGAAAATGTAACCGGAATTATAAAATCTGAAAAAAAAGTTCTTTTGATATTCGTGAATTGGCTAATGTAATATGATTTTTTTTCCATCAACCTTAAAGTACCTATAAATGCTGAATGTACCTACAACTTTCTTGTATACTATTAATTATTGACCAGAGCAATATTTTAACTTATAATACCAGTGAAAACTACTAGGTAATCGCTTTTAGTTTGTTTTTAGGTTATTGTGATATTCATATTTTAATTGTTAATTTCTCAGTATTCCCATTAGATACGGTAAAACTAATATTACTATTGTAATCTATTGGTTATAAGGAATAAATCGACATGTGTTTCATAAAGTTACGCCTGGTTACGGTGGTGGGCCCATTCTCAATACAAAAAGAAATTGTCTTCTTTGATACATACTTTGAATCATTTAGAAAGAAATGCAAAGTACAACAAAACAACAAAAATTGGAGGCAGGTATTAAGTATCATATATAAATTTGCCGATTTGCATAGCACATATGAGTATACATTTCAGTCTTTTCTTTACGTTATTTCACGTCAATGCCAAAATTAGGTTAAGATACTGTGTTTTTTAAAATTCAGCTGTGGCAGAATACCAGCGGTAACCTCAAATCACCACATAGTTGAGTCACAGGCCAGTTTGTCTCATTACTTTTATGTTACCTAAGTATGTTTCTGAGATAAGTTTGTGATAATCTTTTTTGTACACTTTTAACAACCATGTGTGAGTTGAGACAAATAAAAATCTTTATTATTTATTATTATTATTATTACTTGACCAAGGTTATTATTTCTATAATCACAGATTTTTATTACAATATTTTGTTTCGCTAAAAGTACGTAGGATTTATATATAAATATACTTATACTCGTACGTACCGGCAGGCGAAGTGTAGGGCGTCTCCCAACTAGATGGAGTGACAACCTGGTAAGACATGCAGGAAGTCAATGGATACAGGTGGCTCGTGACCGTGCTTTATGCCATTTCTTGGGGGAGGCCTATGTTCAGCAGTGGACTTGTGAAGGGCTGTAATGATGATGATGAAACACAACGATATTTTCTTTCGTTTAAAAACTTCCGCGCGAGCCCCTTTTTAACCTTGCGCCGCTAAGCACGTGCCTAGTTTTCCTTAAGGATAATCCGCCACTGTCCGGAGGTAAGGTCTCAGCATAAGTAACAAAACGAGCCCAAACTCAGCACACCTATTACTATTACTACTCTTCGAGGAGTTACAGTAGCAGATACCGAAATACACCTTTAGATCACTCCATAAAGTCTAAGACGTACCATCATCATCATCATCATTACAGCCCTTCACAAGTCCACTGCTGAACATAGGCCTCCCCCAAGGAATGCCACAAAGCACGGTCCTGAGCCACCTGCATCCATCGACTTCCTGCATGTCTTACCAGGTCGTCACTCCATTTAGTGGGGGGACACCCTACACTTCGTCCGCCGGTACGAGGCCGCCACTCGAGAACCTTTTTTCACCATCGGTTGACGGTTCTTCGAGCTATATGGCCGGCCCATTGCCAGTTCAGCTTACTAATTCGTTGGGCTATGTCGGTCACTCTGGTTCTACTGGGGATATCCTCATTTCTAAGTTTATCACGCAGTGAAACTCCGAGCATAGCCCTCTCCATAGCTCGCTGATGAATTGTCGTGTTTGATTACTCCTAAATCGCTCTTACTCTCTGTTGTGCTTGCAATAATACACGTTCGTGTCGTCCTCTCTCTCATCACATTTTTCATTTATGCCCTACTGTTAAGGGTCCTCGTATCCTAATTATTTTGCAATTATTAAACTATATTATAATTTATATGTTATAATTTATAATATTGTTTAATAATTGAAAAAAAATTGCCTCGTTTTGTTAGTTATGATGCGACTTTACCTCCGGACTTGATAGAGATACCTGAAGGTGTACTTCGGTGAATGCTACTGGAACTCCTCAAAGAGTAGAACTAAGTGTGCCGAGTTTGGCCTCGTTTTGTTAGTTATGATGAGGTCTTACCTCCGTACTTGAAAGAACGACCTGAAGGTGTACTTCGGTGAATGCTACTGGAACTCCTCAAAGAGTAGAACTAAGTGTGCCGAGTTTTGCCTCGTTTTGTTAGTTAGGATGAGATCTTACCTCCGGACTTCTTAGAACTATCTGAAAGTGTACTTCGGTGAATGCTACTGGAACTCCTAGAAGAGTAGAACTAGATGTGCCGAGTTTGACCTCGTTTTGTTAGGTATGATGAGACCTTACCTCCGGACTTGATAGAGTGACCTGAAGATGTACTTCAGTGAATGCTACTGGAACTCCTCGAAGAGTAGAACTAGGTGTGGAATTTGGCCTCGTTTTGTCAGTTATGATGAGACCTTACCTCCGTACTTGATAGAACGACCTGAAGGTGTACTTCGATGAATGCAACTCGAACTCCTCGAAGAGTAGAACTAGGTGTGCCGAGTTTGGCCTCGTTTTGTTAGTTATGGTGAGACTTTACCTCCGGACTTGATAGAGTGACCTGAAGGTGTACTTCAGTGAATGCTACTGGAACTCATCGAAGAGTAGAACTAGGTGTGCCGAGTTTGGCCTCGTTTTGTTAGTTATGATGAGACCTTACCTCCGGACTTGATAGAGTGACCTGAAGGTGTACTTTGGTGAATGCTACTGGAACTCCTAAATGAGGAGAACTAGGTTTCCCGAGCTAGGGCTCGTTTTGTTAGTTATGAATAGACCTTACTTGATGGAAAGACTTGAAGGTGTACTTCGGTGACTGCTACTGGAACTCTTTGACGAATAGAACTAAAATTTACAATTTTTTTCACGATCACATGAGCATTATGAGTCATGCAGTTTTGGATTTTACAAATTTTTTTGAATTGAATTTTACATAAAATTATCGAAAAATTGGAAGTATAAGGTTTTTAGTGAAAACTTGTGTGTAATTAAACTACTTTAAAAATTGGCATGCACAGTTGGATTTACCAATAGTTTTTTAGGTATGTTATGATTGATGAGAATGTGTGTAATATTATTAATATTAACTGTAAATTATTGAATAAAAGACACAACTTTCGTGCAATCATTAATACTTACTCATTTTGTCCCCTTCGAGGTCTTTTGACACAACAAAGTTTCGCTAGCTCTTTCTTCAGTATTCGAAACATTCCAAGGCGCTGTGGTATAAAGTTTTCTTCTTCAATGAATCTGATTAAGGAACTTTATTTCCCTAAAACTAGTACCACGGAGCGCCAGTTTTAGTTACAGAAACAAAAATAGGCATCAGATGTGCCGAATGTTGTAATTATATGGTTGTACACAGTTTTGGTCGTTTTGAACAGAATTTTTCACACAGAAGCTTCAATACAACTAGATGAATATTTATGTTTTAACTAATCACGAACGATCGAAGAATATCGAAGAACACAATGTATTATTGATGTTTTTTTTTTCGAATTAATTTTTCTTTTCCATTGACTTGCAAGATTATCGGACCCGAAGAATTGACACGATCTTGCATGTCTAAAGAAGCCTGTTTATAGTATTACTTGTGTAAAATATTCACCCCTTTTTTTAAAGCCGAAAAGTGACACTTTTCATATACAAATTATCCACAATAATCGAAGAAATGGACTCGTAGAAGATATTGAGGTCACGTCTTATCTTCCCTAAGCTGGAACGACGATTATAGAGCACAATTTTCTTTACTTTCTCGATGTTCTCGTCGGTTGAAGACATTGAAGGTCCGAAACGAGGGTTGTTCACGACGATCCCTCGGCCGTCCTTAATTTTTTGTATTACCCGTAGGCGTGTTCTTGATAAAGCTTATTCAACATACCTATCTTTCTCTTTCTCTGTCTTTTCTAACATTTTATTCGAATTGACACATTATATAAAGCAAATTCTTTATTAAATATTTTTCTTTTATTGTAAAAATTGTAACGCACTGGGGTATATAGATTAAGTCATCTGTACAAGAGACAGATCGAGCTCATTTTAAAGTAAATATGACGCACTGGCAGAATAATAGTACTCTGTGGCAACACTGTTACAGCATCATGCTGATTCAGATGTCTTTTCGTTATTTTCTTTCAGATGCAACCGTGTCGTGTGTGACGAAAAAATAATTCATTCATTCATTTTAGGTATAATGATTAACGAAAGAGCTACCATCTTACAATTTTTTTTAAATATTTACAGGGGACTTTTCAAATTACATACTAATTTGAAAAGTCCGTTTTCGGAATAGGACACTTATCAATGGGTTATAGAAATGCGTTTAATTTTTTTCGAATCTTAAATACTAATACAAAAGGCCAGAAAAAACTTAATTAAAAACTATACTCAATTTATTTTCAAACTTCACATTTGGCGGGAATTTAATTCGTATGCAAAATTTAAAAATTCGAACTTCGTGCGGTTATTAAATATTTCTGCCTGAAATTTTATTCTACAAAAAGTGTTTTTGAAGAACTGCAGTCTAGTTTTGCAGACAATGATCCGTTTTATTCTACAGTGGCTTAATGATGCGCTGAATTTAAACGCGGCAGAACCGCCTGAAATGAAGACACTCGCTCCGGGCGGCCAACAGCGGCTACTAAGGAAGGAAACGTTAAAAAAAATGTTAAGGTAGGTCGACGTGTGACCGTTATTTAGCTGAGATTCCAAAGCTTCCATTTATTTTAATTCATACCTCATACTCATTCAAACAGGTGGCCGCGCGCTGGGTTCCTCGAATGTTAACAGACACCCAAAACCGTAGTTCATCTACGGTTACGAAACGAGAGTGCACTATAGTGAAACGTGGGTACACTATTTTGACCCGGAGACGAAAAACCAAAGCAAGGTGTCGAAAAGACCGTCTTCCCCGGCAGTCAAGAGATTAAAAGTGGCTGCGTCCGCTGAAAAAATAATGTCCTCGGTCTTCTGAGATGCGAAAGAAATAATAATGATCGACTATTTAAGTAAAGGCGAGACAATAACCGGAGATTATTACGCGTCATTAATCAAAAACTACGCGAAAAACTAAAGAATAAACGTCGGGAAAAATTGCGTGCTGGAGTGCTTTTTCATCAAGCTGCCCATTGAACTGATATTGCAGGCGCTGACAACCGAACTGCTGGGTTTCAGTTGATGCAGCATCCGCCATATTCTCCGGACCTAGCTCCGAGTGATTTTCACTTTTACTCACCTAAAAAAGCATTTGCGTAATATAAAATTCTACGGCGACGATGAGGTAATGTAGAGGCCTTTTTCGAGTCCCAGGATTAAGCTTTTTTTTCAAGGGAATTAACCAACTTGCAAAACGCTATTCAAGGTGTATGTATTAGCTTAAAAGTAGATTACGTTAAAAATAAATATAATTTACATGTACTTATCCTATTGCGTTTCCAAAAACTTATTGATCAACCTTGTATTTCTCGTTCTTTTGTGATAGAATGAATATTTAATAATTAGTTTCATTTTTAAATTCGATGATCGATTAAGATGTAAAAGCATGTTCGTTTGCTATTTGTTCTCCAATTACGCTCGAACGGCTGGACGAATACTAATGAAATTAGGCATTAGGAGTCGACTAAGTCGTAGAATGGGACATAAAACACGATTAATTTACGCCAAAGGGGTAGCAACTAGTATAATATATAAAGCAAAGTTCAGAGTTTCCTCATACATTTCTTACTTTCATACAGAAAATATACGAGAAGCTGAAACTTATATCAATAGCGATTTAGTGCTCGATTTTACTTAGACTTGATTTTATTGTTTTGTAGTACAATTAATTTCTAAACTGCATATTGAAATTTTCTTGGGAAATCATATAAAACTTAGTCAAATTCTGACGCAAATAGCATAAAAGGACATTAAAAAATATCACTTTTGTATTAAGTACATTGTTCTGCATCTTTATTTTATATCAGTTAAAATTTTAAATACAAAATAATAACAAAATGTACCTAAAACAAGCTTAACGAGGCGTAGCCAGGGTCAGTATTCGGGTTTATCCTCGGATCAGATATAATAGTATCGTCATCGAAGTTTCAAAAGTAAGCCAAATTTCAGATAAATCTATTTTTAACCGAAAAGACGACAAAGCAAGTTGTAAAAATAATATTATATCAAAACTTAAATCATTATCACTAAATAAATATATGGCGACTAATTTCAGCGTGACGTATATTAAATAATATGAACGTACATTTAATATACTTTTTTAAATTTTATATCTATCTATACAAAAAATAAAATTGAAGTGTCTGTTTGTAATGTCAAAATAACAGCTTTTTACTAAATAAATATAAAAGTATATACGGTACTTATAACCAAAACACAATTTTTTAAATTTTTGTCTGTCTGTCTGTTTGTTCCAGCTAATCTCCGAAACGGCTGGACCGATTTTGACTTGACTTTCACTGACAGATAGCTTATGTTATAAGGAGTAACTTACTTTTATTTTAGAAAAATAATTAGGGTTCCGCGCAAAAAAAATTAATTCGCTTGCGTAATATTTCTATAATTTTGTGACCTTTTGTCACAAATCGTATTATTGATTCCACATCTTCCGGATAAGGGCTACAATTATATGTTTATAGTAGGATAGAATTGGGGCTTCTGCGTCACTTGCTATCGCTTCGCTCGAGCTACGTGCCGCTGAAGGCCCCAATTCTCTTCAGTAGAGGTCCAAATTTTTAGTCTAACCAAATAAGTGCCTACATGTTCGCAAGTGTTTGTATTGTTGGAGGTCTTTTCTATGTGTAACTAGCGAACGCCAGTAGCTTCGCCCCGCACGGCCTACTTGTGTGTTAAGTGTACTTCCACTTCCAGTTGAGTTATTGAGCATTATATTCAGAGCGTTTGTAAGATACTGCTGGTATTGCTGCATCTATATGATTAATTTATAATGATACGACTTGTTTTGACTAACTTCATTATGGTCAGTGCTAATAAAACAATGTTTTTTTTTGGATAATTATACCTAATATAGCTTTAGCTCCTATTACTTGCACGAGTACAATTATCTTTACCTTATTAGCAAAATCTATCGTGTTAATATAACACCTCTACAATTTCTTCTATTTATGGCCAGGTATTCCAACATGTGTAGGAATCAAATTAAAAAGTGTGCGAAGCTTAGCTTATGCTAATCTTTCACTATTGTTTTATTCTCATTGCGAGTGCACGTTGAGTACAACGTTCGTCAAATATCTATATTGGTGAGTTTAATCATTTTTACTATACAGAAATTAAATTAAATAAGATTTGCTTACCTCAGAATCTGGAAAAACGTTTAATTTTCGTTTCTTGCTGGTCGAAGCTGGGGCGAGCGACGGCAATATATCAGCCTCAGATTCCGAGTCGCTTCCGAATAGTTCAACTCGTTTCTTGGACTTAGGAGCTGTTGTTTTTGTCTTTGATACATTAGTTGGTTTCTTAGCCACTTTTTTCTTTTGCGAAGTCGACTGTACTTCAGCGTCTGACTCGAAGGGATTAGAATACCTAAAATATAATACAAAGTTATTACAAGAAAAATACATCACTGTACAGAAACACCCATATGAAAACTTATAAAGTGAAACATATAACTTTACTGTAACATATAACAAATTAATTATTATTCTATTCTATTTAATGAGTGCGGAGCCTAAGTGTTACGCACATACTTGCCGCCTTGTTGATGATGAACACTTCCAAGTCTAGTAGACTGTGGGAAACACACTGTAACCAATGGTGAAACACCTCCAAAGAGCCTTTTTTTTACCCCTAAATTATAACACTATACCCATCTGAAAGTATTTTAATTTGTCATATTTTAAAATAAAGGAATATTTCATTCCTTTATTTTAAAATATCACCTTTAGCATTGATCCGTATTTATGTAACTCATAAGGAATATTATTGCTTATATTCAAACTTTAGATATTTATATGTGAACACCGCCTTGCTTAATTGTTATTGCGCCGATCATGCACTCGAAATTTTTATATGATAAACGTATGTACTCATGCAAATACGGAATGGGTCAACATATAGCGGTCGATGAAGTAACTAAATTGAGATCCATTACTAATATATCTTTATTCAAAATTAATACTTAATTAATAATAATAATACTTTTGTAAAAAAATTTTTTTTATAAATAGCTATTTTTTAATATTAAGCTGAATTTTATACTATTCGTAAATACATACTTATCTTATTAATTAATATCAGAAACGTAAAAGTCTGGATGTATAGGTGTTTTCGGATGTTTGTTACTCAATCATGATAGAATCGCTGAACCGATATGAATGAAATTTCGCATTAAGATAGAATATAGTCTGAAAAAACACATATGCTACTTTTTATCACATAAACTATTTACACGTGGAAGAGCCATGCTGCAGCTATATTAATTATATAGTTGCAGCACAAATGGGTCAGCTCGACCGGGGAATGACCACGCTCTCACAGAATGCCAGCGTAAAATAGCAGCTTAACACTGCAGTGTTTCGTATGGTGAGTGTAGAGAACCGGAGACCCTTTTTACTGGAGAAGAGGCATTCCATTTTAGTCCTCACGGGTGACAACGCATCTGCATTTTGATTCTTTATTGAAGATAGATGTAGATGTCTATGGGTCAGCAACCACTTACCATTAGGTGGACTGTGTGCTCGTTAGTCACCCTATGCTATAAAAAAATTAATATTATGAATGTGAACGACCTGGATTTTTAGGTGTTTGTTACTCAATCGCGTCAGAACGGCTAAACGTATATGGATGAAACTTGACATAGAGATAAAATATAGTCTAGAATAACACATAGGCTACTTTTTATCCCTGAAATAATATTATTAATGTGAAAGTTTGAATGTTTTGATGTTTTTTGATGTTTTTTTTTTACTCAATCACGCAGGAATGGCTGAACGGATATGGATGAGATTTCGCATAAATATAGAAAATAGTCTGAAACAACACATAGGCTACCTTTATCATGGAAATAATATTATAAATGTGTAAGTCTGGATGTTTAGGTGTTTGTTACTCAATTGCGTCAGAACGGCTAAACGGATATGGATGAAACTTGGAATAGAGATAGAATATAGTCTGAATTACACATAGGCTACTTTTTATCCCGGAAATAATATTATAAATGTGAAAGCTTGGAAATTTGGATGTTTGTTACTCAATCACGCTAGAACAGCTGAACGGATATGGATGAAATTTTTTATCCCGGAAAAAGTACGGTTCCGCGCGGGCGAAGCCACTAGCGTTCGCTAGTTACACATAGAAAAGGCCTCCAACAATACAAACAAACGTGTCCATACACACTCATTTTTGTACTGTGTGGGAATCGAATCGTAACCATCAGGCTTTGTAGTCCGCTCGTAGTACAAACACTAGACCATTGCGATCAACACCATTGGTTAAATAAATTTATATAATATAGAAACTTGCGAGCATGTAGGCACTAATTTGGTTACACTTAAAATTTGGACCTCTACTGGAGAGAATTGGGGCCTTCAGCGGCACGTAGCTCGGGCGAAGTGAGAGTGAGTGAATGCATTTGAACTTAAGCTGGTGGTTAAGATAATCTTCAGTAGCTCTTTCAAGTTTAAATTATTAACGTGATTGAAATAACGTTAGTTCATTGAAACCTATCAACCAATACGGTCAAGTTAACAAACCTTTTATGAAATTTCTCAAACAAAAATAATCATTTAAATTAGAATGTATCTGTCCTGCACTAAAAAATGAGGTTAAACGTCATGGAAACTTATTGCCAGACACTATACGCAGTATTGTCTGCGGTCCATCGAATTGCGGAAAAACTAACTTAGTTATCAGTTTATTGTTACACCAGAATGGACCACGTTTCCGCTACGTTTATGTATATTCAAAGTCTTTATATCAACCTAAATACTTATTTTTAGGAAAATTACTGCAGAAGGTATCAGAAACATCTTATTAAAAGTATAATCATAATAGTGAAATTTTGAGTCCACACGAAGCTTCACCTAACACAATTATAATATTTGATGATAGAGCTTGTGAAAATCAGAACAACATACGCGATTATTTCGCCGTGGGTTGACATAAGAACATAGAATATTTTTATATTAATCAAACGTATACAAAGATACCTAATAAACTAGTAAGAGATAACGCTAATCTGATCACATTGTTTAAACAAGACGACATAAATTTGAGACACATTTATGATGAACATGTAGGGTCTGACATGACATGGTCTCAGTTTCGTGAAATGTGCTCAACTGTGTGGAGTAAGCCTTTCAATTATGTTGTTATAAATAGAGACTGTGAACGAAATAAAGACTGTTACAGAATGAAGTTTGATACATTCATACTAGTAGACTAAACGTTTAAATAGCTACTATGTCACAAAGCATTCAGTTTCATTTGAATAGTCAGAGTACAATCCTTTACAATGGAACGAAACCTCAAGAAACAAATTGTAAAATCTGCTACAGCTGTAAAAAGAAAGGTAGAAATGATAAAAGATGCAAAAAATACAAACAATCTGACTTTGGAAACAATATTTAAACCTATCGTTGATCCGCTTAATATGCTTACCAGAAAAACTGGAGAAAAGAAACGAGAAAACAAACTAAGTACAGCGTAAGTGAGTCATCGATTTCTTCAAGTGATGTGTTTGAGGATCCTGTTAATAATGAAGAAAACTCAGATAACGATGTTTGTACAACATATAACAAAACCCTCACTCACTCGCTTCCTGCGGATGATAATGACGCGAAGGAAATTTCGTGGAAATCACTTCAATCAACACCAAGTATTGCAAATGATTCTTTATCATGGTCTACGTCATCTGAAGTACTAAAAGATGTACCTTATGGTGTCAGACATTAGCGTGGGAAACTAATGCTTGGCACAACTCGCGTCTATGACGATCAACCATCTTAAAAATTATAAATCATAGTTTTAAAAAAACTCCAAGCTTAAAAGAGTTATTGTTTAAATACCTACCAAATTTAGATATTATAACAGAGGAAGACTTACAAAATTATAAATTTTTACTTTTGGATAATAATGCACACAAACGTAGTGGTGATCCATCCAAACCGATTAACAGTAAAGAAGGATTTAAATATATGCGAGTGATCAAACCATTGTTTAAGTACTCGAGAAATCATAAAAGTAGTGTAGAAAGTGTTCCAAAGGGAGAAGGCGTTGATATTTTAAAATAAGTTAAAAAAGATACTGATTTGGTTTACTGGAACGATCCAAACGAGTTAGTGGAACGATTAAAATTACTACTAGGATCATGGACAGCTGGTAACACTGGAGTTTATAATAAAATTTATGTAATAATCGAAGAAATGCGTGAAGCTGGCATCATAAAAGACATTAAATATATTAAGCTGCCTACAGGAGGATTACGCAGTACCATTTCTTTACAGAAGCCGACAAGACGGCAATGAATATAGACAAATTTGGTCATCACGTTCATAAGCGCTTACAACTATCTGAATGCACTGATATTCTCAGTGATACTTTAGTAAGAACAGACGCAGGTGACTTTGATTTGAAATCAATTTGAGATTAAAAGGACTGCAATATCCTGAAAAAGACGATGAGGCTGTAAATAAAGAATATGTGGATAAATGTGTTCAAGGACTTAAAAATGAAATGAAAACAATTCAGAATAATATCAAAAAGTACCTTAACAATTTAGAAAAATTGACTAATAGCAATTTCAGTACATTTTATTACACGTAAAAGGAAATCGACCTCATGATTGCAGCAAAACCTAAGCAAAATGAGTAAACAAGATATTGTCAATGAGCTTCACAAAGCAGCAAGAAGAAATTTTTCTCGTCAACATACAATTATTAAAGGAATAGATGATTTATGGCAAGCTGACCTGATTGATTTTCAAAAATATTCAACGTTTAATAAAGGATATAAATATGTTCTAGTAGTAATCGATGCTCTATCGAAATACGCGTGGGTTAGACCATTGAAATCGAAACATAAAAATTGTGTCAATAATGCGATGCAAAGTTTATTATCTGAATCGAGACGAAAACCTAAAAATTTACAAACAGATACAGAGTTTTATAATGATTCTTTTAAGATTTTATTGAAAAATTATAATATAAATCATTATTCCACGTACTCCGTTAAAAAAGCCTCCATTGTAGAACGAGTAATAAGAATTTTAAAAACTCTCCTTTACAAAATATTCAGTCTATGCGGACGATATCAATGGTTCCAAAATAATTTAGATTTTGTAGTAAAGCTGTATAATAATACTTTGCATCGTATTACAAAATTCAAGCCTATCAACGTTGATGATTCAAATGCGATTTTAGTTATGTCAAACATCAAGAAATCACAAAAGCCTAAGATACGCCAAGGACCAACGTTTTGCGTTGGCGATTATGTTCGTATAAGCAAATACAAAGGAGATTTTTATAAAGGTGATACCCCTAATTGGTCTACAGAAATATTTCGTATCGTTAAAGTCAACCAAACCAATCTTCAAACTTATCAAATAGAAGACAAACACAATCAAAATATTCTAGGCTCTTTTTACGGTTACGAATTACAAAAAACTAAATTTCCCGACCTTTATCTTATTGAAAAAGTTGTTAAAAGAAAAGGAAATAAGCTTTTAGTAAAATGGTTAGGCTTGAATGATGAAGAAAATAGTTGGGTGGACAAAAGTGAATTAGTAGTGAGGTATATAAATAACACATTATTACTTAAATATCTCATTTTATACTTATCGATGAAGGAAGGCGGTAGTATAATTAATAACGTGATAGATAATTTACCGTTTGAATTACATTTACCCGGCTATCAATTTTGTGGCCCCGGAACGAAACTCCTAAAACGGTTATTCAAAGGCGATCGCGGGGTAAACAAATTGGATGAAGCTTGCATGCTCCATGATATTGCTTACATTAACAAAGATTCGACCGCTCGACAAAAAGCGATTTTAGAACTTTTGAATATGGCTAAGAGGAGGTTGAAATCGAAAGATGCTGGTAAAGAAGAAAAAATTGCCTCATGGATAGTCAAAAATGCGATGAAAGCAAAAATCCGGGCGGGGAGTGGTATAAAAGCATTAAAGAATAAATACAGTCTCATTTAAAAAAACTAAAATCCAAAGACAGCCACTCGGCTATAAAATATGCCTATGCAGCTGCAAAGAAAATATTTAGTAATAAAAAAGGAATAAGTTTACCTCGTTGTATTCCTCTTCCAAAGTGTGGAGAACTTTTACCGCTTATTCCAATATTTGCGGGATTGTCAGCTATAGGATCAATAGCTGGTGGAGCAGCGGGTATAGCAAAAGCTGTTAATGATTCAAAAGCAGCACAAAGGAGTCTTCAGGAATCTGAAAGACACAATTGAATGATGGAAGCGGTTGCTCTAGGAAAACGATTATATATTAAACAAGGAGCAGGTTTATATCTTAACCCCTCAAAAAACTAATTAGACAGCTACCCAGACGTGCGCTCACTAATCTAGACATATTAGAACACGCAAGTGACATTCCATACTTTCGCGGTATTTTCATGAGAAATAAATTACCTTTGAAACCGAGAAAGATAGAATTTGGAATATTGAATTTGAATAGCTACAGAAATCCCGGAACGCATTGGGTAGCCTTTGTAAAGCACAATAAATACGTAGAATATTATGATAGTTTTGGTAATTTAAAGCCACCATTAGCATTAGTTAAATATATGCATAGCTTACCTATCAACTATAATTATGCACGACATAAAGCGTTTGGCGCTACAAACTGTGGTCATCTTTGTCTAAAATGTTTAAGGAATTACTGGAAAACGCATTTATATAGTGTATGAAATAAATAAACGTATCAGTATAAAAATGTCTTTCACTGTGTCTATAACTGGGAGCCTCTTTATCAACAAACTTTTCACTGACATTGGAACTACGAGGAGACTACGAATGTGGTCTTTTGCATTTTTCAACTTTCAATTCTATTCCCAATATAGATGAAAGAAACAATAAATTTTATTATGGTGAAAAAGAAATGATCGAAATTTCTGAAGGGTCTTACGAGCTTCAAGATATTTGTTTGAACACTATATTAAAACTAACTTGTAACAATAATACATTGAAAACAAATATTTTTTGCTCTGAAGATGTTCACTTTAATAGAAGCGAATCACTGTGTAAAATTTTAGGCTTTGGTATGGAAACAATAAAAGCAAATATGAGTACTGAATCAAAGTATCCTGTCAGCATTCTATCGACAACCATCGTGCGGATTGAATGCGATGTAGTTAGTGGTTCATTTGTCAACGGGAAAGCAAGCCACATAATTTATGAATTTGTACCTAATGTACCACCTGGTTATCGAATAATTGAAATACCTAAAAACTTAATTTATTTTTCTGTTAAACAAAGTTCTATAAGTGCTATCAATATAAAGCTGTTGGACGCTGAGAAACGAGGTGAAGAAGTACAACTGTATTTACATTTCCAAAAAAAAAAAGATAAATTTCAATAAAAGCCCACCTACGTCGTGTATCCAAGTCAGTTCTAAAAGAACACACCTCTTCAGCTAAACAAGAAGCTTAGCAAGAATAACAAAGAATTTCTTAAGCTAGTTGGCTTGATAAAATTAATATTTTAAGCATATCGCAACAAACATCATACGATAGCAGCATTGAAAGTTTCGAGTATCATTCATACAAACCATATGTAACTAGTTTTAACAAGAATGACGAAATACGTATTCCTATTAATCAGCAAGACCTGTACGTGCTACCTTCACTCAGTAGTTTATATATCGAGGGAAAAGTGAACGTTTATAACAGCACTACGAAAGAAAAGGTATCAAACGTACATTTTGTTAATAAGCCAGCACTATTTCTATTTCAAGACATACGATATGAACTTAATGGAGTAGAAATAGATAAAATTAAGAATGTGGGTATCACTACTACAATAAAATCTTATCTATCCTTAAATAAAAATGAATCCAAATGTGCGCGAATTTGGAGCTGGTCAACAGCAGGAACAAGCAATACTAGTGGTGCAGCGTTTTCCGCATCTACAGGGTATTTTTGAAACGCTCCCGAAAACGAAGACAGATGATAGTACTAAGGATACCTATGATGATGGGTCACAAAAAAATTCAATCCCGAGGAAAAAAATCATCTTTTCACAACTTTTTATTAACTTTATTCACGCTCCATCATGTTATTACAGTTATTTGAAACGATATTTCACAAAAAAAAATCATGAAAATACTGAAACATAAAACCAGCAGTGAAATTACTGAATTACAATCAGCTGACTAGGGGTCAATGTACGCGCGAACGCCGAATTCGCGCGGCCCGCAACTAGCGATGGTACCACAATACCTAATAATTTAAAACACTTGTCTAAATACCTAACTTATCTACTTAACCTACTATTTTGCCACTGTGCTTGTCTCCACGTAGCCACTTTAATTCGGATTCACAGGTTAAATAAACCAAATAACTGGTTCGATTCCCCGCTAATGAAAAAAATACTTAAATAAAATGTTAACAAGGTTAGAGTCATGCTTTTTTATACATTGTGTAGGTATGTTTATTATTCTGATGTATTCAGTTATGTACCTATTCAGATCAGTTCAGTACTAAGTTATTTAAAAAAAATTAGGTTAAATAAACCAAACAACTGGTTCGATTCCCTGCTAATGAAAAAATACTTAAATAAAATGTTAACAAGGTTAGAGTCATGCTTTTTATCCATTGTAGGTATGTTTATTATTCTGATGTATTCAGTTATGTACCTATTCCGATCAGTTCAGTACTAAGTTATTTAAAAAATTAGGTATGAAACAGTTACCGATCCTCCGTGGCCTTATGATTTCTTCAAGCACATTAACATGTTGCCGTATTCACGAGCACTATAAACGTACCTACGCGTTAGGCATTATTAAAACAAAACAAAAAACACAAAACGTAACAACAAGAACAATATCATTAGTTAATAAATAACAAGTAATAACGACAATAATTTAATAAACAAAACAATTGAACTATCGCTCGTGATAGTCAACATGGAACTGTCTCAAAAACTAAAATTATTAATCAAACCCGCCAAAACAAAGGCGCACATTGTAACGGCCTTGAAGCATGTTTAAATTCCACAGCGCGAGGCGACACGAAGCAGCGTGTGTGTGAAAGGGAAGGATAGAGTGAGTAGTATACCTAATGCATTGTTTCGTACCGATCTTTCGTAGTTCGGCGCCCGCGAGGATACTGACCCTATTGTCAGCTGATTTTCTTTTTTAAGTTTCACTGCTGGTTTTATGTTTCAGTATTTTCATGATTTTTTTGTGAAATATCGTTTCAATTAACTGTAACAACATGATGGAGCGTAAATAAAGTTAATAAAACGTTGTGAAAAGATGATTTTTTTTTCCTCGGGATCGAATTTCTTTGTGACCCATAATCATAGGTATCCTTAGTACTATCATCTGTCTTCGTTTTCGCGAGCGTTTCAAAATACCCTGTATACTATTGAACAAGATATTAGGATTTGGAGAAGATTACGAAAAAATTATAATTAATTGTAAACATGAGTTAGTAATATTACGAAGCAATACGAATCTTAATGCGATCAAGTTAAATACAGGTGAAGTCTTAGATGATATTATAATAAATAAAATTGTTTGGAGAGTTCCACACATCAAAGAATCAGATCGTGAAATAATCAACCTATTAAAACATTTAGAGAAAGATAGAGCTATTCCATTAGCGTTCCGTTCCTGGAACTTATATGAGTATCCATTGCTACCCAGAACATGTAAACATACTTGGTCTATAAAAACTTCATCGCAAATAGAGAAACCACGATTTGTTGTCATCGCTTTACAAACCAACCGCAAACATAACGCGGCATTATCAATGGCAGAGTTTGACCATTGTCACGTACGTGATGTAAGAGTCTTTTTAAATTCATCATATTATCCTTATGAGGTACTGAATGTCAGTTTTTCAGAAGATAAGTTTTCTTTATTATACGAACAGTATGCGAGATTTCAACGGTCGTATCACAGACGTCGGTCAGAGCCGTTGATGGGTTTAAAGGAATTCAGAGACGTAGCGCCATTATTTGTAATTGATTGTTCAAGACAAAACGAAACTTTAAAAGGTTCGATCGACGTGAGAGTTGAAATGGAAACAGACCGAGAAATACCAGATCAGACAGCTGCTTATTGCTTGATTTTAAACGATTGTATATTCGAGTACAAACCACTGAATAATATCGTTAAGAAAATATCATGAATGGCAATACAATAATCGTAGATCTTCAAGGATTCAAAAATAGCAAAAATGAATTTATAGTAAAAGAATTTGCTATAGCCACTCTAGAGTACACCAAAATATTCCTAATTAAACGTCCTTATCCGTTCACTTCACTATCTCAAAAAATTTGCTGGATTGAAAAGCAGAGAGAGAGAGATAATTCTGTGAAAGAGCAGAGACTTTCACAGAATTATCAAGACATATTTGAAAGATAAAAAGATTTTTTAAAAGGATGTGAAAAAATAAAATGGGTACAAGATCTTTGTGATGAAAATAATACTATCATAGATATAAGTTGCTTAGGAGCTCCCAATTTAAATACTCTTTATACTGTATAACTTTGTACTGAATAATACTGTATAACTGTTTTATTCATAAGAAAATCTGTGCGTTAAAAAATGTTTTATGTATTAAGAAATGGTGTTTTGAAAACAAAGTGATTGTTTGATTTTCAATAAAATATATGTAAATAAAAACGTCATCTTTTAATTTAAACTACCTTTGTGTTCGAGGAGAAAAAAAAATAGTTTCAGACCAGCAACGATTAGTATTATTAAAGTAACTGTTATTTTTTTTGCACCACATTGCATTTCAACGATAAAGTGGAACCTCTACTGGAGAGAATTGGGACCTACAGCGGCACGTAGCTTGAGCGAAGCGAGAGCAGGTGACGCAGAAGCCCC
Organism: Parnassius orleans; assembly: GCA_029286625.1. Lineage (NCBI taxonomy): Eukaryota > Metazoa > Arthropoda > Insecta > Lepidoptera > Papilionidae > Parnassius > Parnassius orleans. The sequence goes on along the minus strand of JAGSMP010000263.1, from coordinate 703,605 downwards.
AATTCTATCTTAATGTTTACTGCGCCATTGTCACCGTGACAGAGAAAAACAGAAATAAAGTGTAAGCAATAACAGTACGATTTGCCATTTGATAACAGTACGATTTATTTGTTCCACTTTATCTTCAATGCTTTATGCACTTAACAAAACATTAAAATTATTTTTATATTCCTAAAGTAAGACTAGAACTCCATGCTCAAAACAAGTGCTAACGATGACGAGCGTGAATGTGAAGAAGATCCAATCGGATCAACTCGAGTCCGCTCACCTCGCCTCGTCTGTGCTCGCTTTTGATATTTTGTGGAAAGATCAAAGTAGCAAGTGGCGAGCGCGGGCGCGCTCTGTACACAATCGCATACGTCAGTGTTCAGATTCAGACGGAGTTTGCTCACGTGACTGAAACTTTAGTTGTATTTTGTGATATCGGCATCAACTGAATATGGCAATGAGCACAATCTGAGTAATCTCACTAAATCACTATGTATTTAGAATTGTACCAGCCGGTTTACTCGTATTTAGGATCTAAACCACCAGGCAAAGTATCCACTATCTTCTTTTCTTACAACGTTTACAAATATTTTTTGTATAATATATATGTATTTTCTTACATAATTAAATAAGTATATGTTAATGAGCAACCTAGCTCACAGCAGCGATATTTCCTATCTTCGAAGGTTCGGCGGCAGTTGTGCCAGCCGAGCGTGCGCCTCGCTCGATATTAAGCCGGAGCGTATTAAGGCCGATATCCAAAGGCAATTTCGAGCTGAAACTTTAAGAAAAGAAGAGTCTAGACCATACTTATGTTATACAAAGTTTGACATTGTGGAGCTTAACTTTGAGCTCGATACTATCTCTGAATGCCGGCTTAAACAACAAACAACATAAATATGTTGTGACGATACGATAAGAATTTATTAGCACGTAGAGTGCAATTTACATAAATGTTGCCGCCTCTTTTAAATTAAAACTTTTAATAAAAAGTAAAGGCTGAGTTGAAAAAACTAAAAAGAATAGAATGATTTCCACATGATAGTATTAAAAGTCGATGCTACGGCAGTGTATAGAAGAATTAAAGCCTTTTTATTTCCTTGAAGTCGGCTTTTACTTTTCATTAAAAGTTAAATTTTTGACTCTTTTGAATTGACTAAGTACTCGTAATATCACAAACTCAAGTTAACAACTACAATGTTGTCTAAATAATTACATTAAAATCGTTTATTGCGAACTTCCCCTTTCAGAAGTCGGCTCAAAATAACTTTGCAAAACTCTGCCAAAATCTTGAAAAATGTTTGTTTAAAATGGGAAAGTATCTTTTAATTTTCGTACTTTATGACTTTTCTTTAAAATTTTCAAGGATGTGATAACATTTGAAAGGGATTCCGATATCATTTAACTTCGTGTCATTATTTATTTAATATTATTTGTTGATTTTTTTATTGTATTTATTATGTAGAACGTGTCTCAAGTGATGGTTAGGTGAGCATCAGGTGATGGTACTTATATAGGTGCTTATGAGGGCTCAGTACTAATATTTCTGAGAGGGAAGTTAAGCAATTAGTCCGTCGACCTGCTTGATGTGATGGTTGAGATATGGTCTTCCTTTGCTATCTGGAAGTCCTTCTGAGTAGGTTAATACCTCCTTCCTATTTCTGTTGCCAAGCTTCAGTATGTACGTAGTATACAGTGGATGTCGACTGCCTTATTCCGACTTGAACGACGAGAGAACCAGTATAATCACACGCTGAGACATTCACTTGAACATTGACTTGTGGCTTGTGGCGGCAGCAGTCCATGTGCACTAGCAGCTAACTTCAAACAAAGAATGCTACAGATGCGTTGTCACCTCTGAGGATTAAGATGAAATGCCTCATAGCCTCTAATTTTTACGTGGTAGAGCCATGCTGCAGCTATATTAATAGTATAGTTGTAGCACGAATGGATCGGCACGACCGGGGAGGGACCAGGCTCTCACAGAATACCAGCGTAAAATAGCAGCTTAATGCTGCTGTGTTTCGTATGGTGAGTGTAGAGAACCGGAGACCCTTTTCACTGGAAAAGAGGCATTCTATCTTAGTTCTCACAGCTGACAACGCATCTGCATTTAAATTCGCAAACGAAGATAGATGTAGATGTCTATGGGTCACAGCAACTACTTACCATCAGGTGGACTGTGTGCTCGTTTGTCTCCCTTATTCTATAAAAAAAAAATTCTCTCTACACCTATTGTCTATAAACAAGTTACGCTGGCATATTATAGGATTATCCGAGATTCGAAGAGAGGGGGAGGACACGGTAATCCTCGAATGCGGCAACTTGTTCTATCACCGGGAGGGCGACCATCTGTCCCAAGGAGGTGTCGGATTTATCGTCCACAAGTCTCTCGTTAACAACGTTGTAAAGATTGTGAGTGTGTAGACGAGGGTTGCGTACCTTATACTCAGAATCACCAAACGGTATTCGCTGAAGGTCATACAGATTTACGCACCACCCTCGACACATCCCGATGAGGAGGTGGAGGAAATGTATGAGGATATCTCTAAAGCCATGCATTCCTCCAAAACCTACTATACGGTGTTAAAAAAGGCACAAGAGAGAACGGTGAGCTGAAGGTAGGGAAATTTGGAATAGGGCAACGGAACCCAAGGGACCAGCAGCTGGCCGACTTCATGGAGAAAGAGTCCCTCTTTCATTGAATGAACTCTTTCTTCCAGAAGCGGCCCCACAGAAAGTGGATCTGGTCGAGCCCCGACGGTTCGACAAAAAATAAGATTGACTTCATTATGATGACCAGACGACAACTGTTCAGTGATGTCTCAGTGATCGCGAGGGCGAAAACTGGTAGCGATCACCGAATGGTTAGAGGAACACTGAACTTAAACGTTAAGTTGGAGAGGTCTCGTCTAATGAAGTCAACGCTCCGACCCCCTCGTGCTCTAATCCAAAGTCCCGAAACCTTTCAGCTCGAGTTACAAAACGGTTTTCAGTGCCTAGAAGACTGCAATGAAGTGTACGATATAAATGATAAGCTCGTGGAAACTGTACATGCGGTCGGAGCTAAGTTCTGCAAAAGCCGCCGCAGAAGAACACAAAAACTCTCTGATCACACTCTTAATCTCATGGCTGTTAGACGGGAAATGAAGCTGCTATCTTCAACAGATTTGACAGCATACAGGCAACTGAATAGACAGATCTCCAAATGCATGCGGCGGGACTTACGCAACTACAATGCAGCTTGTATTGAAGAAGCGATCGAGCGAAACCAAGGCTCCAAAGTCTTTGCCAGAGATCTGTCTGCCAGAAAGAGCCAACTGTCAAAGCTGAAGACCGAGTGTGGCAGCATCATTTCCGGGACACCTGAGATTTTGAGTGAGATTGAGAGGTTCTATGGGCAGCTGTACACGTCATCGTTGGAGCCACTCGAAAGTGTGAGTAACGATCCAAGAGCGAATCTTATCAGACACTATTCCAATGATATCCAGGATTTCAGTCTGACCGAGATTAGAATGGCTCTCCAGCACCTTAAAAACGGCAAGGCCCCAGGTGGGGATGGAATTACAGCGGAGCTTCTGAAAGCGGGTGGAAAACCGGCACTTGAAGTCCTTCAGAAGCTCTTTAATTCCGTTGTGGCACTACTCCGAAGACGTGGTGCAGAAGTGCGGTGGTCTTGTTCTTCAAGAAAGGCGACAACGCTCTCTTGAAAAACTAAAGACCGATTTACCTTCTGAGCCGCGTCTACGTGCTGTTTTCGAGAGTCATTACGAATCGTCTTGCACGCAGACTCGACGACTTCCAGCCACCCGAACAAGCCGGTTTTCGAAGAGGCTTTAGTACCATGGACCACATACACACCCTTCGGCAAGTTGTACAGAAGACAGAAGAGTACTCTGCCACTTTGCCTTGCGTATGTGGACTATGAGAAAGCCTTTTATTCCGTCGAAATTTGGGCGGTGCTACAGTCCCTTCAGCGGTGCCAAGTTGACTGTCAGTATATCGAAGTGCTGAATTGTTTGTACAGTAGGGCTACGATGGCTATCCGAGTACAGAACCAGAGTACGAAACCTATCCAACATGTGGTGTAAGACAGGGTGACGTTATATCCCCGAAACTCTTCACCGCTGCATTGGAAGACGTTTTCAAGCTACTGGACTGGAAAGGATACAGTATTACCATCAATGGCGAGTACATCACTCACCTTCGATTTGCTGACGATATAGTCCTTATGGCAGAATCGCTGGAGGACCTAAGCACTATGCTCAATGACCTCAATAGTGTCTCCCAACGTATAGGTCTTAAGATGAACATGGACAAAATAAAGATCATGTTTAATGTCCATGTCACACCTATGCCAGTAGTTGTTGGGAGCACTAAGCTCGAAGTTGTTGACGGGTATGTTTACCTGGGACAAAAAGTCCGACTAGGTAAGTCCAACTTCGACCGAGAGGTCAATCGACGGATTTAACTCGGCTGGGCAGGAAATTACGACACATCTTCTCGTCAGGTATACCTCAAAACCTGAAAACTAGATTGTACAACCAGTGCGTGTTGCCAGTGATGACTTATGGATGTAAGACGTGGTCCTTCACTGCTGGCCGTATGAGGACGCTGAAGGTCGCTCAGCGAGCTATGGAGAGGGCTATGCTCAGAGTTTCTCTGCGTGATAAACTTAGAAATGAGGATATCCGCAGTAGAACCAGAGTAACCGACATAGCCCAACGGATTAGTAAGCTGAAGTGGCAATAGGCCGACCATATAGCTCGAAGAACCGACAACCGATGGGGGAAAAAGGTTCTCGAGTGGCAGCCTCGTACCGGTAGGCGAAGTGTAGGGCGACCTCCCACTAGATGGAGTGACGACCTGGTAAGACATGCAGGAAGTCGATGGATGCAGGTGGCTCAGGACCGTGCTTTGTGGCATTCCTTGGGGGAGGCCCATGTTCAGCAGTGGACTTGTGAAGGGCTGTAATGATGATGATGATGATGATGATACCCTTCAGACCGAAACACAGCCAAATAAAAGTTCAAGCATTGCTATTTGGCGTCAGAAATACTTAAGATGGTGGTAACTATCCAGACGGACTAGTTAAAAAAAGAGCCATCTAGTGGTTGCAGAATTGTAAATGTCAATGGCCTACAGTAGACAAAGTTATCATCTATCTATTCTCTGTGATTTAAGTGCTGTTAGCCTATGCGGCTCTTACGGCTCCACCTGACACAGACCTTTCAGGCCGCGAGCTATTTAAAAAAAAGGGAAAGACAATGACGGGGATGAGGATGATGTTGGTTTGTGATTTGGTATTGTTACCAATCATCATGTCCCCTCTGTTGAGGTTATTTTTGAGCTATCTAACTCGTGTCGGTCGATGTTCTGGGCGGTGAGTACCGCCCAGGTACGCGGGCCCAGGTACGCGGGTGTACAGGGTGTACGCGGCGTGTGCCGCGTACACCCTGTACACCCGCGTGGAACGCGTCGTGCCCGCCTACGGGTGCGACGCGCCCTATCTGTTAACCTACTTGTGCTTGTCCCAATTGGTGTGGGTGTAGTGTCAGTGTTTGATTTGCCTGCGACGTTTGGGTCGACGGGATTGAGCGAGCGTGGTTGTTCCATAAGTACGTTACGCGGTCTACGGAGAGTCCGCGCGCCGTTTGGTATCGGGACGCAGTTGGCTGCGTTTGCCACTAGCGGGTTTGTATGGATTTCCGCGCTATCAAAGTAGCGCTGCGACATCTCCTTAAAGTATTCGGAGATAGTGGGTAGTTTGCAATCGTTGTGCAGATCTGAATTCCGTTGATACCCCCGTGCCCGGTGGCTTTTCGGATGAAAGAGTTTTGAACTTTCTGTAGTTCGTATAGGTGGGTCCTATACGCGTGGGCAAAAGCTACACTTGCGTAAGACATGATAGGTCTAACGCAGGTTTTGTACAGTTGGAGTGTGTATCTTAGCGACAACTTACTCTTCCTATTAACAAGAGGGTTGAGGCGGCCAGGTTTATCACGTTTATATAACAAAAATGCGCATGTATTTCACTGTGGAGTTATTTTCTGTATTGTCATTCCAAAAATACGTCTTTGTTTTTATGTAACAGCATCCCAAGGGTAATGTCATTTTTGCGTCAATACACGGTTCGGAATATTTATCTTTTTTTCGTCAAAGTGTATGTAAAACGCCTCTGTTTCGAATAATATATTAAAGCTTGGAAAAGGGGATAGTTTAAGAATTGACATTGACGAGAAATTTTCTATAAATCCTGTTGAAACGTAGAAAATATTATTTTGAATTGGCTCAAATTCAACATTAGAAAGAGGAAAATAAATTTGTAACCAATTTTAGTTTTTCTAGTTGGAGTAGACTTTGTTTTTAGTTCAAAATTCCCTTCCTAGAAAACCTCTTTATCTGGAACACCTAAATATTCCTGTACTGCAGCAATCGACTATTGCTTTTTTCATTTTAAAATCTTTGTCCTTGTAGATACTCCTTTAATCTCAGAAATAAATAGAACTGTGCAAGGTCAAATATTTAGTATTCTCAAGCGTTTCAAAGCCAGCATCTCGAATTGCAGCCATCGTAAAGGCGACTTGTGGGTATGTTTGTGAATCGTGTGTTGGAGCCACGCTGCAGCTTTATTATGGTTGAAGCACGAATGGGTCGGCTGGACCGGGGTAAGATTACGCTCTCACAGAATACCAAGGCTACTATGTTTCGTATGATGTGAAGAGTGAAGAGAACTGGAGACCCTTTTTTAATGGATACGAGCAATTCCATCTTAGTCCTCAGGGGTGACGACACATCTGCATGTTGATTTTTAATAACTTTTAATTTTGATAGATGAAGATGTCTTTGGGTAACAGCATTCACTTACCATCAAGTGGACTGTGGGCTCGTTTGTTCCATATAAAAAAAACATGGATTTCGTTGCGCAATTTTTGATTTGTTCTGCATACAAAGTACCCTTAAGATATATAATCATTACTATTTCTCGACTTTTTCAAAAAAGAAAGTCCTTACCTTCAAAAGGAGTAACCTTAAATTGAGTTGGAGATGACTGTCTTTTCATAGCTGTGACGCTTTGGGTCGCGGGTTTAAAACCCTGTACAAACAACTATTTGTAAGGCCTACAAATTATATTTTTCGAATTTGAACATCGAATTTATGTAAGTATTTAAAACGCCTTCACTATCCAGGTGAGACTCCTAGCGTGGGGTTCACTTTTTAAATATATTTTTTAAAGAAATGAGTGGAAGCATGTATACAGCATTGGGATGTATTTCGGGTGTGGATAACTACTATTCATCAATCGTTATGGTTGAGAGAATAGATTTTAATCAAACACTGGTTCATAAAACGTAAAATATTGAGTGACTCTGTACATAATAAGTTCACTGCTAGAGGTTAGTCCCATAGATTGTCACGTCAAAAATACGCCTTTGCTTTTACAAGCAATTTTAATTGTCTCAGTGTAATGATTGAGTTCTCGGCGAAAAGTATTATTTTCTGCATATTTTGTTTTTTTTTTTTGTGAATCTCATACCTTTAATAATGTTGAAACAATTCAGTCTTTAAAGTTTTTAAAGATAATTTTAGAAGAATAATGAACTAGTATTTTAATATAATTTGATGATAAACAGTTCATGTATGAACCTTTTTTTTATATTCTAACTCTAGATATTATGTCCTTACATATGAAAAATCTAGAAATGGCCTATGATAGAGTAATGAGGAATGAATTGTGGTCAGCACTGTCCGTGAACGGTGTGAGCAGTATCCTCATACGAGCATTGCAATCTCTTTATAGGGATTCTAGTGCTTGTGTAAGGATAAACGGCGCATACACTGAATGGTTTAATATCGAAAAAGGTGTTAGACAGGTATGTGTCACCGTGGCTGTTTAATCTGTTCATGGACAATTGCTTGACAGATTTAAAACAGAATGAAAGTGGGTTGAGAATGAATGAGTTACTCGTCAAATGTTTTCTCTATGCTGATGACCAAGTATTACTTGCGTCTTCGGCCGAGGAGTTGCAGGAGATGGTAACTGCTATGAGTGGAGCTTTTGTTAGAAAGGGAATGAAGATGAATGTAAAGAAGACGAAAGTGATGGTGTTTGAAAGAGATGAGGCAGTGACAGACTGCAATATCGTGATTGGAGATGAACAAATTGAACAGGTGAAGGAGTTTGTCTATCTGGTTCAAAGTTTACAAGAGATGGAAAGTGTGTGAGAGTGATATCGAAAGAAGAGTGAATGCAGGAAACATGGTGAATGGAGCTTTGCACTCTTTTATGAGCAGTCGGAAGTTGTCTAACAAGGCTCGTTTGGCTGTGCATGAGGGGGTGTTGGTTCCGACACTCATGTACGGAAGTGAAAGTTGGGTATGGCAGAAGAAACTTGAAAGCAGAATAAATGCAGTTGAGATGAGAGCGTTAAGAAGTATGATAGGAGTTAAATTGAGTGACAGGATAAGAAATAGTGAGATAAGGAAACGTTGTGGTCTGAAAGAAGATGTAGTGACAAAAATTGAGAAAGGTATGCTGAGATGGTTTGGCCATGTCGAGAGAATGAATGTTTTAAAAACTCAAATGTATCAGCTAAATGAATTTATAAATTTGAATTTGGAATTCTTAACCAAAGAGGAGATATTTCAGATCAAAGTGGTCAGTACGACAAAACGCTAATTTCATATGTACATACATACATATAATCACGCCTCTTTCCCGTAGGGGTAGGCAGAGACCACTTCTTTCCACTTGCTACTATCCTTACATACTTATTTTGCTTCGTCCACTTTCATTATTCCCTTCATATATGCTCTTCGGTTTAGGGTACTCTTGACCTGGCCTTTTTTCAAGACGTCCCTGATTTGGTCTAGAAACGTCCGCCTAGGTCTACCCCTTCCAACTCTTTCATTCACACTCGCCTTTCCCATTCATCATTCACACTTTTTTCGTCAATTGTTCTTCATTCATTCTCTCGACATGGCCAAACCATCTCAGCATACCTTTCTCAATTTTTGTCACTACATCTTCTTTCAAATCACAACGTTTCCTTATCTCACTATTTCTTATCCTGTCACTCAATTTAACTCCTATCATACTTCTTAACGCTCTCATCTCAACTGCATTTATTCTGCTTTCAAGTTTCTTCTGCCATACCCAACTTTCACTTCCGTACATGAGTGTCGGAACCAACACCCCCTCATGCACAGCCAAACGAGCCTTGTTAGACAACTTCCGACTGCTCATAAAAGAGTGCAAAGCTCCATTCACCATGTTTCCTGCATTCACTCTTCTTTCGATATCACTCTCACACTTTCCATCTCTTGTAAACTTTGAAACCAGATACACAAACTCCTTCACCTGTTCAATTTGTTCATCTCCAATCACGATATTGCAGTCTGTCACTGCCTCATCTCTTTCAAACACCATCACTTTCGTCTTTTACATTCATCTTCATTCCCTTTCTAACAAAAGCTCTCATAGCAGTTACCATCTCCTGCAACTCCTCGGCCGAAGACGCAGTACTTGGTCATCAGCATAGAGAAACATTTGACGAGTAACTCATTCATTCTCAACCCACTTTCATTCTCTTTTAAATCTGTCAAGCAATTGTTCATGAACAGATTAAACAGCCACGGTGACGCTACACATCCCTGTCTAACACCTTTTCGATATTAAACCATTCAGTGTATGCCCTGTTTATCCTTACACAAGCACTAGAACCCCTATAAAGAGATTGCAGTGCTCGTATGAGGATACTGCTCACACGGTTCACGGACAGTGCTGACCACAATTCATTCCTCATTACTCTATCATAGGCCTTTTCTAGATCCACGAATGCGCAATAGACCGTCTTGTTTTTAGCCAAACACTTTTCGGCTATGCACCGCAAGGAAAAGACCTGATCCATACATCCCATTCCTTTCTAAATCCCGCTTGTGCATCCCATACTTTTCGTCTGTTTCATTCTACAACCCTTTCAATCAACACTCATACAATTTACCGACGACGCTGAGAAGGCTTATACCGCGGTAATTTATGCAGTCCTGCCGTGACCCTTTTTCCTTATACAATGGCACGATTACGGCTTTGCACCAGTCTCCCGGTACTTGCCCATTTTGCCAGCACAAATTGAAAAGGTGGTACAGCTGACTAGCCACTATGCCCTGTCCAGCCCTCCACAATCCCTTCACAATAATGAAGGGATTTTAAATCGAATCGTTACTTGTGATGAAAAGTGGATACTTTACGATAATCGGAAGCGCTCGGCGCAATGGCTGAACCCTGGAAACTCAGCCAAATCCTGCCCTAAACGAAAATTGACTCAGAAAAGTTGTTGTTTGGTGGACTCAGCCGGTGTCGTTCACTACAGCTTTCTAAAATCTGGCCAAACGATTACGGCAGATATCTATTGTCAGCAACTGCAAACCATGAAGGAAGAACTAGCTGCTAAACAACCTAGATTGGTCAATCGCTCTAGGCCACTGCTGCTTCACGACAACGCTAGACCACACACTGCACAACAAACAACCACTAAGTTAGATGAGCTACAATTGGAATGTCTGCGACATCCACCGTACTCCCCGGACCTTGCTCCAACAGATTACCATTTTTTCCGGAATTTGGATGACTTCTTACAAGGAAAAAAATTCAACTCCGATGCGGCAGTCCAAACCGCCTTCAAAGAGTTTATTGATTCTCGCCCCCATGGTTTTTTTTAGTAAAGGGATGAATGAACTACCTATGAGATGGCAAAAGTGCATAGATAACAACGGTGCATACTTTGATTAATTAAATATATTTTACCAAAAAAAATTGACTTTATATTCCTCCCGTACAAAACGCCAATTTCATATGTAAGGGCCTAATACTTTACAGGTGTGCAATTGTGTTTACTACTTTACAAGAGTGAATAGGCTTTTGTTAAGCTAAATTAGTGCGCTTTACCATCTTCGGCTTCATCAACACTTACTATCAGGTGGAAAACTAGTCAAGCACTGGCTTTTAATAGAAAAAAAATATTGAGGAACTACGTAATATTTCCACTGTTTGTATCCCAAATAATAAAAAATAAAATAAAATAATATTAAGCACGTAGCATGACTCCGATCACTTTTATCGAACAAATATCTCAGTAATGATGACACGAACCAGTGAAATATAACCGCCAATTTAACACGATGACGCAGCGATCCTAGTTATTAGCTCCCAAAGGAGCTCAGCGAATGCTTAAAGTGTCGTGAGAGGTAATTTAGATGACAAATCGCTAATAATATTTGTTAAAGTTCTAAGCTTACAATGAAATTAATACAAGATCCTCACATATTAAAATGCCGTTAATAAATAGATTATTTGTGTTTTGCTTTCTCTCATGACCACGGATGATTCATAAAAAAATAGTACAATATAAGTATTTTAACCATTTCACTGTCATACAACTTTTTTTTCGCGGACAGAGAAACTTTTAATTTACTTTTCAATTTGTTTTGTGTTTACTTATAGTTTCGATATTCCAGCATAGGTAGGTGGTGCGGTGGTGGGCATGCCAGGTAGAAGCTTTTTGTCATGACCACGCGAGATTTTAGGATATTGAGATCAAACAAGGAACGTATATTATATAAACTAAAAAGAAATAAAGGTGACAGGTGACAACTGTATTTATTTTGTCTAAATATTTTAATAAAAATAAATATATATTTTAATTGTAAAATTTAAGTGTACAAGGAAAACGTTTATTATTGACATAAATATAAATAATATAACAGTGGTTTATAATCTGAATTTAGATATTATAATCTCAAATCAACTAAGAGATATAAAAATATTTCAAGATGGTGACTTATGACAAATGTAACGAAACAATTTGCAACAAAGGATTTCCGAACTATATATTGCTGTCTGGACACAAAAGTGACAAGCAGGCTCAGTGCCTGTTCAGTCTTTAAAAATTTCTAATCCGCGTGTGATAATCTCAAGACACGGTTGCCAAGCCGCCATCAGTTGTCCCGAAGCGACAAAATGCGTCGCTAGATCTCTTCCACTGCAGCGTCGAATTGCAAGACCATCCTGTGACGCACTACTTTAACGATATTTGACTTTGACTTTTTATATTTTCAGTGTACTTTTAAGTTACTTTATTGTGTTTTTAAATTTGTTTTAAGTTATTCTTTTTGTGATTGTATTTAACTGTTGTGAATGCAGTCCGTGACCTAATCTTGTGATGGCACGTCGAACGCGACCCATACATGTACATACAGTGCAACAAGTCATTCAAATCTTTGAAAGGCCCCACATACACACTACAAAAACACACAGAAAATGTATTAGCCAAAATAGTTCACCTTAGACATCCATCCCATTATTTCGAGTGCCTACTTATGTAGCCAACGATCCAACCTTTCCACACATATCTTAGCTATTGAAAAATAGTATACCGATAGTTAAAAAGTCCTCGAGGAGCTCAGAATAACCGTTACACATTTGTCACAATTAATCCAGAAATGTTACATAAGCAATTGTACTCAAGACTGGCAGAACCTATTTTATTTTCATACAGCACACTACATATAATAAAAACTGATGAACTGAATTTATCCTTGACCCATAGATTAAAAATAACTGTGCTGTAAGCTCACCTTCTTCCCGCACCTCTAATCAAATATGATGCCCTCGTAATCGCAACAAACTCATCGAAAACAAAATCTGTGACGGAGATCTCAAAGGTGCTGCTCGCCTTTTGTTCTCCAACGACGTGCTGTCACCAGATACCCTGACACCTTCAGGCCTTACGGACAAAACATCCTCCAGCTCCAGTAAACCCATATTTTCTCGACCGACCAACAGCAGGGCAAGCATGCCTTCAAATTCATAACAAAGATGTTACAGGTGCCATTTATCTTTTAAACCAGGTTCGGCTGCAGGTTTGGATGGAATCTCCCAACATCTGAAAGACTTAACATCGCACTCTGTGGGTGATGCAGGCGAGCAACTTGTAAATTGATCACTAAATTAATCAACTTTATGTATTCCGGTAATGTCAATCCAGAAATTGTTCCCATTCTTTTCGGCGCGAACCTCATTGCCCTACCAAAAGGACGGAGGGTGAGACCAATTGCTGTTGGATCAACACTACGACGCCTGGCCTCCAAAATTGCTGTTCGACATATTTTATCAAAATTAAATTCGCAATTTGAACCCGTACAGTTAGGCTTCGGTGTAAAAGGAGGGTGTGAGGCAGCCGTCCATGCCCTACGCTCTTTCCTAACTTTCGGACATCCTGACGTGTTGCTCAAAATTGATGTCAAAATGCTTTCAATTCAGTAAATAGGGATACCTGCTGACGGAAATAAAACAACATATACCGAAATATACAATTATTCTCAGTTACGACCCAACAAAATTGTTATATCGTTCTAATGAACTGTCCTTGAAGTAGGCTGTCAACAAGGTGATCCCCTTGGGCCAGCAATTTTAGTTTGGCTATAAATCCGATAATCAAAAATTTAAATTCTAAATTCAACGTTTGGTATTTGGACGACGGAACTCTAGGAGTGATATGGATACTGTGTTTTCGGACCTTCTTTAATCAAAATAAATTTGAAGCCATTGGTTTGGAGCTTAATTTTAGCAAATGCGAACTTTTTATAAATAACTGCAACTTAAATTTAAATGACGTAAACAAAAATTTAATATTTGGCTCCAAATATTAAAATAGTTAAAATTAATTCCCTTTACCTTTTAGGTTCTCCAATTTTTAATGAATCTATTTCTGAACATATTAATAATTCAATTACTAAATTTCAAAATTCTGCTGACCGTCTCCTTGAAATTAGTCCACATTATGCACTTTGCATCTTAAAATTCTGTCTTTTCGTCCCAAAATTTACGTATGTGCTCCGTTGCTGCTCATTTTGGAATCACCCAGATCTCTTGACACAAGTAGACAACTTAATCAAAATTAGTTTAGAATCGATTCTTAATATGCACCTGAACGAGCAATCTTGGACCCAAGCATCCCTACCCATCCGTTATGGTAGTTTTGGACTAAAATTTCCAGTGTCTTTACCAGCCTTCCTATCTTCTGTCCATAGTTCAGCAAACTTTAAAATTTTAAGGCAACCCCTTCAAACTTTGAGATTGCTGGCCTGGAAGAAGCTAGAAACGCTTTCTTAATTGCATGCCCAGGTCAAAATTTTCCTGTTTCTCCAAATTCACAAAGGAGCTGGGACGACATAAACTGCAAATTGACTTATGACAATCTTTTGAGCTGTAGTACAGGTTCGGCGCGTTAGGTTTTTGGCCGTGGGTACGCATGAGGCTGGCTACTGGCTTCACGCGTACCCTTCGTCAAATACAGGAACATTTCTTGAGCCTGACACGCTCCGAATCGCAACCTGTCTACGGCTTGGGGTTCCGGTCTGCGTTCCTCATAAATGTCCGTGTGGCAGTGACGTCGACAAGCTAGGACATCATGGACTATCATGCAAAAGTGCGCAGGCCGCTTTCGAGACATGCAACACTTAACGATATCATACGCTGGTCTTTTGCCACCGTCAACGTGCCAAGTCTACTTGAGCCGTCTGGTATTGCAGAGACGATGGCAAGAGACCGGACGGTATGAGTTTGATTCCATGGAAGATGGCCGGGTGCTGGTATGGGATGCAACCTGTTCAGACACACTTGCCCCTTCCCATCTACATGGAACCAACAGCAGAGCTGGTGTGGCTTGTGAAGCGGCTGAAAAGCTAAAGCATGCAAATACAGGGTCTAGTCTGAATATGTTTTTGTCCCATTCGGTGTCGAGACCCATCTGTGGGTCCTAGCGCTAAGGGTTTTAAGGAAATAGAAAAAGGTTAGTCGACGTTTCAGGAGACCGAAGAGTTGGTACACCTCGGACAAAGAATTAGTATAGCTATTCAAAAGGGGAACGCTGCCAGTATTTTCGGAACTTTGCCTAAAGGGACTATTTTTAATAATATATTTTAGTTATTACAATATATATATATTTTTTTAAGGTTTTTAGTTTTAGGTTCATTATCCCAGTATATATTTATTTTATAAATTGTGTAAGTAACAAAAAATTGGTTAATTTTTCTTAAAATGTATATAATGTATATATATTTTAGAGGTAATTTGAGAAGTTTTAAACAGATTTTTAGCGAAAACAATTTTTCCACGACACGATTTTTTTATAATTTATGATTCACCGGAGTTCATATTTTTCCTCTAAAATGCTAACATATAATAGAAATCAGTAAGAAAGTTCTAGCGAGTATGGTGGATGACGAAAAATTTGTAGTCAGAGCTCTCACAAACAATTTCTCTGGACAACACTAACATAACATACTTATTTCATAATGCAGACGGTTTCCGTTTCATTGTAAGGCCACTATAAATATTAGTTGCACTCTCAAACTTCTTCCTCAAGTTGTTTGCTCGTTAAGTCCAAGCCAAGGTAGTCGTGTGGCTTTTATTTCTTAAAGGATGATAGGAGTAGAAATTATTTCAGGTAGAAATTACTACATAGGAGCAGTAATGATGAACGTAATTTAAATATAAATGTGTGATGAATTGTGATGTTTCCATGGCCGCAGACACAGAGATATCAAAGAAAGAAAAAACGGCAGGAAAATAAAGGGAAAAACTGTTTTTTTTTAAAGATACTTCATAGCTTTGATGACTATAATTTGAATTTGGTATTCCAAGTCAGATGCTAGCGGTCGAACTTGAAACTAGCTAATACTAGAAAACGCAATTTCATAAATTAACACCTAATATCGTGTAGGTAAAGAGCAAGAACCACAGTAACCAACAGAGCCAATGTACGGTATATTATAAGCTCAGTAAGCTGGAGTGGCCACGGGCTGATTATATAGCTCGAATAACCGATATCCGATGAATAAGAACGGTTTTCAAGACTGCCCCGTACCGGTAAACGAAGTGTACATAGAGTGACGACCTGGTAAGACATGCGGGAAGTTGATGGATGAAGGTGACTCAGGACTGTGTTTTGTGGCATTTTTTGAGGAAGGCCTGTGTTTGTCAATGAACTAGTGAAGGGCTGTAATGATGATGATGATGATAGTGATAATAAATTTTACTATATCTAATACACAAGAGAACTTCTTACATAATAATTGGCAACATAATGTTGTCTTGTCTACATAATATACCTAGCTACATGATCTAACCCGTATTATGTTTTTTTATAAAGTACAGGGTGGACCGTGGCAGATTTACAACTTGAAATTTAAATAATGATTTCTTATATTTACGCGAACACTACACATTTAAATAAAACTAGTTTTACGGATTTTATCGCGTATATTAACTTATTTTATATTCCCGACGTTTCGAGTACTTTACAGCACCCATGGTCACGGGGGCACTGAGTTATTTGACGTCCCACTGTCATAGTTAACCACGGTTACCTCCAGATTAAAAATTATTAATTTTTGTTCCGATCTAGGCAGTATGAACTTACAGTATCTTGAAGTCTTGCAGTTGTATGCTTGGGTTGGGATGTAATTTTATTAATTATAGGATCCCAAGCAGATGGTAGAAAATCAGCCCTTTCTATTGAAATTAGGATGTTTTTTGATTATAGTAGCCTCGCGAATCATCCTTGGAAGGAATCGGTGTTCTTTAGCGAGGATTTGTGGTCTATCAAATATTTGATTATCAATATCATTGGTTTGATATTCAACTTTTAAGTGACGGACCAAGAGTAAATTTAATTAGAACGTGGGTGCAGAAGTTCCGCGCAACTGGTTCAACCATAAACAACCCTCGGCTAGGCCCTAGCCGGACGTCAAGGACCAAAGAAAACATTCAACGTGTTGAAAGCAGCGTACTGCAAAATCCTCGCTAGTCCGTGCGCAAGAGAGCATCGTCTTTGGCGCTACCAAAAACGACCTTGCAGCGAATTTTAAACAAGGACATGAAACCTCATCCATATAAGGTCCAATTGGTACAGGCTCTTAAACCAGATGACTTCATAGCGCGTAAGGAGTTCTGTGAAAACATGCTAAGTCGATTTCAAACTGTAAACACAATTTGGTTCAGTGACGAAGCACATTTCCATTTAAATGGGTTTGTCAACAACAAAACTGCCGGTATTGGGCACCAAGAGGACAAAACCCGAGATTAAAGCACCAACTAGCCTGTTCATCCCGAAAGTCACCGTTTAGGCAGCTTTATCAACGAATGGAATAATTGGGCCTTTTTTCTTTGAAAATTCCCGTGGATCAACAGTAACCGTTGATGGTGATGCTTACCGCCGCATGATAAGTGAATATTTTTTGCCGAAACTTTGAGAGCACCAATCGTACAGTTCACACACGTGGTTCCAACAAGATGGTGCCACAGCTCACACGAGAACCACCATGAGCTTCCTCCGCGAACGGTTCCCTAGAAAACTGATTAATCGATATGGTGACATCGTGTGGCCACCCAGATCGCCGTATGTCACGCCTTGGACTTTTTTCTGTGGGGGTATCTTAAGGCAAAAGTCTATGATAACAACCCAACAAACATATTAGAATTAAAAGAAAATATCGAGCGAGAAGTGAATGCTATTCCGCAATCAATATTGCAACGCGTTGCTCGGAATTGTGTCGAGAGGTTCCGTGAATGTGTACGCCGCGGCGGAAAACATTTAGACGGCATAATCTTTATAACTAATTAGGCCCAATTCTCCCCCCCCCCCCATCAACATGGTAGCGGAATTAAATAATAGACTACCCCAGGAGGGTACCAGCACCCCTGGAGAATCCCTCGCTGAGCATCCACGACCATGCTACTCCACTCCTGGGCGTACCCCCACAGAATACGGGGGCAGCCTGAGCACCCGCTCAGGCTGCCCCTTATCTAAACTTCCCTCAGAGCAATAACTGCTCGGGGCAAACTGAGCAACAAGACCAAGGCGACCCCTGCCACGCTATCCGTGAATTTCAACATCAGGGGACTTCACTCGAACCTAAACGCCGTCCACTACCATCTCGAGACGGCGAAGCCGGCCCCTTTCTTCTGACCGAGACGCAGGTGTCCTCTCCGGCTGATACTTCCATGTCTCTCCTACCCAGGGTACAAATTGGAACACTCCTTTGTGCCTCGGGTTGGAGTTTGCGTATACGTCAGGGAGGACATCTGTTTTCGACGCCTCGGCAGTCTTAAAGGTTCGGACCTGTCCATCCTTTGGCTGCGCGTAGATAGCGACGATCATCCACGCGTCTACGGGTGCCTCTATAGGTCCCATAGCGGTAATGCCGAAACAGACCGACTCATCGACCACGTCCAAATGGCTACAGATTCCTTGCTACAATAGGTCCCATCCGCAAAGATCGTGATCCTTGGCGATTTTAACGCCCACCACGCCGAATGGCTCGGTTCACGTTTAACCGATCATGCGGGAAGATATGTTTATGACTTTGCCTTGGCATATGGTCTGACACAACTGGTTACTTCGCCTACGCGGATTCCAGATGTGGAGAATCATACACCTTCTCTGTTGGACTTCTGCTGACCTCTCATCCGGACGGATATCAGGTTTCCGTCGATGCCCCTCTCTGCTCTTCAGACCATTGTCTGATCCGGAGTGTGGTGCCACTCACGCTCCCCTCGCGTTTGCGTTCTGCAAGTTGCCGCCGTGTTTGGCATTACAGGTCGGTGGATTGGGACGGAATGCGGTCTTTCTTTGCATCCGACTTTGCTTCTCGCCGGATGATCCCAGCGCTGTTGCTGACTCTGTCACTGATGTGGTGCTACAGGGAATGGAACTATTTATTCCATCATCTGTGGTACCCATCGGAGGCAGATCTCAGCCTTGGTTTGGTCCATCACCAGCTTTCTTGCAGATCGGAGCACCAAGGTCGTTGTAGACGGTGCATGCTCCGACTAGAAGCCTATTAACGTTGGTGTTCCACAAGGCTGCGTGCTATCATCAACGCTGTTTCTTTTGCATATCATTGATATGTTGCAAACCGGTAGCATTCATTGCTATGCGGATGACAGCACTGGTGATGCTCTATACACCAGCCGTGCCAATATTTCTCGGGAAAATGTCGCCCAGTACCGGAACAAACTTGTGTCTGAAGTCTAGTCTTTGCTGAACAAAGTCTTGGATTGGGGGCGACTAAATCTAGTCCAGTTTAATCCTCAGAAGACACAAGTTTGCGCGTTTACCGCTAAAAAGAACCCCTTTGTCGTGTCTCCTCAGTTTCAAGGCACTCCCCTTGTTGCCTCAGCCAGTACCGGAATCCTCGGCGTCGACATATCGAGTGACGTGCAGTTTCGTGGTCACTTGGAGAAGGCCAAATTGGCCTCTAAAAGCTGGCGTGCTCAGCAGAGCGGGACAGTATTTCATGCCGGCACAACGCCTGCAACTTTACAGGCGCAGGTTCGGCCTCACATGGAATACTGTTCCCATCTCTGGCTGGAGCTCCCAGTGCCAGCTCCTTCCTTGACCGCATCCAGCGCAGAGCGGCTCGAATCGTCGACGACCGAGTCCTTTCCGATCGGCTCGATTCATTGGCGCTGCAAAGAGATGTTGCATCTCTTTGCATTTTCTTTCGCATTTACCACTGGGAGTGCTCTGAGGAATTGTTCGGATTAATCCCAGCCGCCAAATTTCACGAACGCACATCGCGGCAGAATTCCCGATACCATCCACACTATCTGGATGATTGGCGGTCCACCATTGTGCGATTTAGAAGATGTTTTCTTCCTCGCACAACTTCCTTGTGGAATAGTTTAGCACCAGCGATTTTTCCGGACCGATATGACTTAGGGACCTTCAAGAAAAGAGCCTACTCCTTTTTAAAAGCCCGGCAACGCATCTGCAATTCCTCTGGTTCCCCTGGTGTTGCAGTTGTTCATGGGCGGCGGTAGTCACTTACCATCAGGTGAGCCATATGCTCGTTTGCCCCCTCTCCTATAAAAAAAAAATAACATAAAACCCGCATGTGTGAAGATTGATTTGGTAGGCAATACATAATTTTTGTTCACATCTAATATCTATTTGTTTCATTTACTAATTGTAAACCTGCCACGGTACACCCGGTATAAGGCAAACACGGCAGTAGTGAGCTGCTATTTTACGCTGGTATTCTGTGATAGCGTGGTCCTACCCCGGTCAAGCCGACCCATTCGTGCTACAACCATAATTTAGCTGTAGCGTGGCTCTACCACTTATAAAATACATACATAGTACATAGTAGAAGAAAGAAGAAAATAAAGTAACAGTACTGCTACTAGTTGATTTTTCAAATGCTTTCAACACAGTTGATCATGAAATCCTTCTTTCCGTACTGTCTCATCTAAATTTTGGCCCTACAGCATTGGAATAGTTTGCATCTTATCTTCGAGGTCGACAGCAGTCAGTCTGTGTGGGGCAAATGACCTCAGCTTGGGCTGATGTAGAAGCTGGTGTGCCGCAAGGCGGTATTCTTTCTCCTATAATTTTTTCAATATTTATAAACTTTATTACCTCCATCTTCGATTGGTCGTACCATCTATATGCCGATGACCTTCAGCTATATGTTCAAGCTGAAATTGGAGATATCCATTATGGGATTAAAAAATTAAATGACAACTTATCAGCTATCAAAGATTGGTCTACTCGTTATGGAGTGTTGGTCAATTCTTTGAAATGCCAAGCTATACTGGTGGGTAGCTCAAGGATGCTAGCCAAGATTAATCTTGCAGACTCACCTCCTATTTATTACAATAAATTACAATACCGTTCAGTAAGTCTGTAAAAATCTTCCTACACATTGACAGCGCTGAATTGGAACTCAGGTTTCTGAAGTGAGTCGTAAAGACATTTCCACGTTACGTTTTCTTCTCACAAAGTCTAAGGTCATGCTTGTCCAATCACTCATATTACCCATAATTGATTATGCAGATGGGTGTTACCCGGATCTGTCCCAGGATGTTCTGAACAAGCTGGAACGCCTTCTGTTTAAGATTTATTTTCGGACTTCGTAAGTACAATATAGATCTAAGCTTAATTGGCTTACAATCCGGCAGAGGCGTATTTCCAGAATATTACTTGTTCTTTTTTCCATATTAAATGACCCATTTTCGCCTTCTTATCTTAAGAGTAAATTTCACTATCTCTCCTCACCTCATGATAGTGTTCTACGTTCTTCTTCTAACAACAAAATATGTATTCCAATTCACTTCCATTCCATGTTCCATGGTAACTCCTTTACAGTTCAGGCTACACGCCTTTGGAACTCCTTGCCCGATGACATCAGAAAAGCTCCCAATAAGTTTGCTTTTAAAAAGTTGGTGCGTAATCATCTATTAAAGACAACGCTTCTTACATGAATCATCCATGTCATGTATATTATTAGACGTATATACTAATAGTTATTTATATATGTATGTTGATATGTATATATGTATGTTTATGAATGTATGTATATTTTTGTACATATGTATAAATCAGAGATATTTTTATAGTTTATTTATTGTATATATTATTAAAATGTATATATAACGTAGTTAATTATCATTTTTATTTTGTTTTTATTCTATATTGCTACACCTACGTCAAATTCTCACCACTGCATGGGTTGACTGGTAAAGAATGCCTCAAGGCATTAAGTCCGCCCTTTGTATTCTTTTATATTAAGGAATACAATAAAGAATAAATAAATAAATATATAAAATAGTAAGTATCACAATGTTTTTGGAACGAAGTTCTCTTATCGGACGGTACGAATTTGGCGGATGGGGGCTAGGCGAGAAAAAGTGTAAGATTTTTCCGTCACGACCCCTTCTGACGTACTGTAGACGGCCTTGGCAGCTATAAGGAAGCGAGATGGAATAATATCCATCTACCTCGCACTTTTTCTTATCTTGCCATGAAAGAAATATTTATTTTATTTTAAATGACGCTAGTAATTCATTTATTTGTATTTGTTAATCAATAATATAACACGTTTATCAATAATAATATACTACGAAAGGAACTTCGTTCCAACCGAGTGTTCCACGACAATCAAGCATTTTTTTTAATATAGAATATGGTTGACAAACGAGCACACAGTTCACCTGATGGTAAGTGGATGATGTGGCTCGTAGACATATATCTACATTTATCTTCGAGTTAAAAATCGAAATGAAGATGCGTTGTTACCCTTGAGGACTAAGATGGAATGCCTTTTTCCAGTAAAGGGGGTCTTCGGTTCTCTACACTCATCATACCAAACACAGCAGCATTGAGCTGCTATTTTACGCTGGTATTCTGTGAGAGCGTGGTCCTACCCCGGTCAAGCCGACCCATTCGTGCTACAACCATAATTATAGATCTGCAGCGAGGTATAAAAATACATACATAGTACACAGTGTTTAGTTTTAAAGGTAAAAGTCTAACCTGAATTAAATGAGCGTATTATTTAAACGCTTCGACCTTGGTAAAAAGACACATACAGTGTCTTTTTTACCAAGGTCTTCTATATTATTATAATATCAATCCTATAATTATAATAATATAGAAGACAATATTTTTTTATTACATAAAAACTATAAAACTAATTCTTATTAAAAGTATTTTTTCCAAAGTCCACATCGCTCAATAAATATTACGATAATAACATACAAAGTCATTTAAGAAACAGCTTGGAAGCGATCACTTAACAAGATTATTTATTCACATTTTTAATATCCTTTTTTATAAACTCAATGATTCATAGTACCTACACCGCGCTCTGCGGCAATGACGTAATTTATAAAAAACGTACTTTAAATATATAACGTATTTTAAAAACCTTCTCAGAAATAAGAGAAGGCCTGTTGCCAGTCCAGCCTGTGTGTGCAGCAGCAGTGGGACGTATATAGGCTGTAACTTTACTTAACTTTTTTTAACACCGCGCTCTGCGGCAAAGACGTAATTTATAATATATCATGGAAAAGGGAATCTGAAGATCGCCAATCCTTGTACAGCATATTATACCATATACATTTCATGTTATATGAAAGCAGCCTTCTTAAAATTATTTTCGTCACCCACCAAGTCTTTTGCTTCCTTTGTTATATAATGAAATGAAATGCAGAACTTGTTTTTCTTATTTGGACATAGTGAAACCTCCTACAAAACCACAGAATTGACTTCAATGAATAGTGAACACTTGCTTCCACGAGCAAAAACTCTAGTTCTTGTTTTTCTCAGCTCAGAGTCGTGGTAGCTCAGGGGCTAAACGCTATCTGTAAATTTCACAGTACGCGAACAACCCGAGTTTGATCCCCGCCGGCACTAATTGAATTGTTAATTGCAATTTTAAGTGCTATTTTACTACGTACTCGGTGGTTAAGAAAAACAATGGAAGGAAGCCTGAATATCTGAGACATTAAAAAGATATTTTTGAGGACATGTGAAGTTCGCACACATGCATTTGGGCAGGGCGCCGGATATATCCTTGCCTTAAAATCCACTCAAAAATGAGATAAGCCTATCCCCAAAAGTGGGACGCGTATAACTTTTTTTGTCTCATTCTTGCTCGTAGGTATTATTATGGTGTAAATGCTGATAACGAGCTTTTGTTTAAATTAAAAGATTAAGAAAGAACCCTCTTGTTTCAACTTTATTTCTTCAATTGTTTCGTCTAAATCCACCATAATGGTTGACCAGCGCAGACGTCAACAGAAGATTAAATTGGTCCTTTGATTCAACGCCCAGCACTAGTTCCCTTGTTAAAGTTTGTTTCAGATTAAATGGTGCCTATTTTCTCGACTCAAAAAGGCGGTAAGCGCTGCGTAAACGCGTAACAGAGATTTTTTTTTTAAAAACATTACCTCCCATTAGGATTTTCTCCTGTATCGTGGGGGCAGTTTACACACATAAATTTCACAAAGACAAACATCCAGACGCGGAACAATTATTTTGTAGACCATACAAATACTTGTTCCTTGCGGGATTCGAACCCGCGGCCCTTACCGTCTTGTACTTGAGCCGTCTTGAACCGATTTGAACGTCGAAGGTACGTGCACGGTCAACAAACGCTTTTGTGTATGCGGCCCATGGCACGCATCAGTACTAAATAAAAATAAACACGTGTCCAAATAAAAGTTTTTCCTATAATAATATAAGAAATATTTCTCATTTTGCCATCTTTTTATGACGTATTTTATTTTTAACATCATCCATTGGGGATTTATAAAACGAGGGACTAAGTACTCTACTTGGGACAATACTGCGATAGTTGATTCGCGTGTCAAGCATAGGGATTATGGCAATTCCTCTCTACTTTGCTGGAGACCCAAATTGGCTCACAAGTCGACTGCTACGCGCTGATAAAATAAAATAAAAGTAAAAGAACCAAGAAAAGGTAAATAAACATCCATCTATTAATGTTGGGATTCATAAACATTATCTGTGGATATGATTATAGTAGCTGATACACGCTCGCTTCGCTGGGCGCACGATAATATTTTATTGCCGAACCTAGATGTAAAATATCAAGAAATTTTCTATATAGATACATAATATATTATATGATTATATCTTTAGCGTTTATTTTAGTTTAATATAGAAAGTATGGAATTTTCTTAGGCAAACCGAAGCGCGCCGTTGGAAAATAAATGCAAATCCGTTTACTTATTCGACTGAATTTTCATTTCTTCCTTTATATTAAATTCCTATACCAACATTCCGGCCACGCGACCTTGATCTCGTGAAGAGCGTAAAGAAGAGTGAAAAATAATTGCTTATACGCTTAATATTTAGGTCAAAAGACGAATAAATTTTTCCTTGCATATTATGTAAATACGTTCAATTGCCAATCTTGCCTGCACGTGGTGTATCTAGCTAAATAACAAACGGGGCTCTGTTAACAAATAAGGGTATATATATCATACAAATATTTTAATTTTTTAGATGTGTAGCTTTCTTCATGACGTTTTCTTAACTCACACACTACAGTTGGGCTGGCCCGAGGTGGCCACTCTAAGTGGGCTTCGCGAACCTACTTCGAATCTGCTTTGCTGGACTGAGGAGGGAGGTCCAACCACAGCAGTCACAATGGTATTTTGGAGGAAGGGGAGTGCTGGGATGGCAAAGCGCTACTCGTTCCATCCTCCGCGACTCTGTAGAGACCGCAACGCTGATGCGCCGGTGGGGTCCGTGGGGGAAAAAGTGTCGGTATTACGATGCGCCGCTGTCACTCACCTCCGCAGCTGAAACCTGGTTGGCGGTGAAGCCATATACCGGGCCTACGCCGTTGAAGCCGGGAAGGGTGATGCTTACGGGCACATTTTACCGCTTTAAAGCTTTCGCCTTACGGATTAGGGGGGAGGGCGGGATTACGCAATTGAAAATGGAGGCTGTGTAGGAAAACGCGCCTTGTTTTCCGGGGCGTATTTTTTATTTATTTATTTACACTTTATTGTTCTCACCTTAACAAAACGTTTACCTAGGGTGGACTTACTGCCAATTATTGTGTAAATAGAATTTGTTTGAAAATAACAAATTTAACGCAATAGACGTATAACAGAATATTACTTAAAATCCTATATAAATAATAAAACACATTGTGTACACAAATATATCTCTATATATAAAAATCAATTTCTGTCTGTTCGTCTCGCTAAAACTAGAAAATGGCTCGACTGATTTTGATGAAAGTTTTTGTATGCCATCCACTCAAGCAAGTGGGTCCCTGGATGGTTTAGATTCACAATTACCGACCGATTCATTAATTAGCGACCTTGAGCTTCCTCATACGGAAAGCAGTAAAGGACCACGTCTCACAGCCATAATTCATCACTGGCAACACGCACTGGTTGTACAATCTTATTTTCAAGTTTTGAGGTATAACTGACGAGAAGATGTATTGTAATCTCCCGAACGCTGCCCAGCCGAGTTGAATCCGTCGATTGACCTCTCGGTCGAAGTTGGACTTACCTAGTCGGACTATTTGTCCCAGGTAAACATACTCGTCAACAAATTCGAGCTTAGTGCTCCCAACAACTACCGGCATAGGTGTGACATGGACATTAAACATGATCTTCGTTTTGTCCATGTTCATCTTAAGACCTATCCGTTGGGAGGCACTATTGAGGTCATTGAGCATAGTGCTTAGGTCCTCCAGCGATTCTGCCATAAGGACTATATCGTCGGCAAATCGAAGGTGAGTGATGTAATCGCCATAGACGTTAATACCGTATCCTTTACAGTCCAGTAGCTTGAAAACGTCTTGCAATGCAGCGGTGAAAAGTTTCGGGGATATTACGTCACCCTGTCTTACACCTCTCTGCAATTGGATAGGTACTCGGATAGGCATCGTAGCCCTACTGAATCAAACGCTTCAGCACTTCGATATACCGACAGTCATTTTGGACCGCTGAAGGGACAGCAGCATTGCCTAAATTTCGTAGGAATTAAAGGTTTTCTCATGGCAGTGGCAGATTGTGCTCTTCCGTCTTCTGTACAATTTGCCGAAGGGTATGTATGTGGTCTATGGTGCTAAAGCCTTTTCGGAAACTGGCTTGTTCGGGAGGCTAGAAGTCGTCGAGTCTATGTGCGAGACGATTCGTTATGACTCTCGAAAACAGCAAGTAGACGCGGCTCAGAACACATAAAAGAAGACATTTACATGTCTTCATTTGTGTAATAAATACATAGTAAAACTGATATAACATTATGTATGTTATGTCATTAAATAGATATAACTGAACGACAACAGCATACTCCATGATCTACATAATTATCCCGATGTCTTTAAAATGTTCGCGTACCAACTCTTTCTTGCCTGAGTCATGAGCGTTCCCGTGGCCCCGTCGTTATACGAAACAGGCGGGGCACCACGAAGATTCAGTCGGTGCGAGTCCGTCTTATTCCCCACAAGGCGGATATGCGCAGGCATTTCCCCGTTAAAAAAGTGTTTATTATGACTAACTTCGAAAAAGCGTATTTATCCTGTACCTTGTGTTACTGTTGAATGCTTAAAAAAATTATACAATAAATGTTTCTGTATTTTTATTTAAATTCAAGATCAATTATAATAATTGACCCGATGCTTCAAAATCTGGTAAACAATTTATTGAGTGGCATTCACGACTCTTATCTTATTTCCGCCATACTTGAACGATAAGAATAATAAAACACTTTCTTGCAGAGTCAGATGCTTTTTAATAATTACTATTATTAGCAAAACTAATTACATATTAATATTTATGTTATTATTAAATAATTAAGCAAAAATAAGTTATAAAATTTGTTGATGGGGGAAAAAGTGAGACACTATCATACATGCAATCATATTTACAGTAAATGTAAGATAAAATTTTATTTAAATAAATTAAAGTTAATTTAATTAAATCCCAGAAGAAAATGTTCAAAGTTTGACAAACAACAGTTTAAAAGTTATATTAAAGAAAAATTATACAAAAAGGATTATTATAATATTAAAGAATATATGAATGAAAATAACCCCTGGAAATGAGGTGATCGCTACCATGCTGGTTCTATTATAATTCATAAAAAAAATTCTACAAAATTATTGTAAAGTTATAAAGGTTTAAAAAAAGTGTAATCTTGCTGGGTTTTTTGCTTCTTCTTCCCAGGACAGAGGTATTTTCCAAACCAGTGGTAAAAAAAATTACTTTCAATAAGTATTGTAATAATCTACATTAAATAAAAATAATTCTATTATATTCTAACATCTATACATCTTACACATAAATTAAATTGAAGTGTCTGTCTGTAATATCGAAATAACTGCCTGAAATTGAGCTGAGCGGGTTATTTGCGTGCCTTTAAGACATGAATGAACCATTCTTAAAATTTTTGTCTATTTTTCTGTCTGTATGTCTGTCTGTTCGGGCTAATCTTCGGGATGGCTAAACCGATTGCGATGAAACTTCATTAACAGATATAAACCAATGTCTGGAGTAATCAAGTCTAAATTTTATCCAAAAAACTAGGCGGTTTTGTTGAAAAAGAACGATAAATTTATAAAATAAAAAATATTGGATAAACTTAATTCTAAATAACGCCATTAATAGATCCTATCCAGGCGAAGCCGAACGAGGAGAGTTTATCATCAGCCTGCTGCAGTCCACAGCTGGACATAGGCCTTTCCCAAGGCGCCTCACTTAGCCCAGCTACACCAGTTTCTACCAGCCACCTTACACAGAACGTCACTCCATCTAGTCAGGAGAAAAGTCTCATTGTAATCGGTTCGGCTACTCCGAAGCTTACCCCGGACAGACAGATAGACCGATAGACAGACAGACAGACAAAAATTTCAGAAATGCTTATCCATGTCTTAATAGTATGCAAATAACCCCTTAAGCTTAATAGAAGGCAGTTCGATATTACAGACAGACACTTCAATTTTATTTATCTGTATAGATTAATTTACACCAATCGAAGCGGGCAGGTAAGAGCTAGTTTTAAGTAAGAGACACCATATGTCTATTACTATCTTTATGTCTAAAACAATTAATTGCTAGTCCCGTCCATTATGACTACGCTACGCTTGCTAGAATAGCTACTTAATATACAGAACACGCTTTCCATTAAACGGAGTGTGGCGGTGCTAATAAATCGACGAGTTTTTTTTAGAACAACTGCTGACTGAAATGCAACCTTTATCCAGGAAAAAGTTTAATGTAAAGTAAAATAGGCTTTCACACAAGTGGCATAAGGTTCGTTTTATTTTATCCTGTATTTTGCTTGACCTGGTGATATTTTGGCGACCTATTTTAAGCGTATCAATAATTGCCTGAATTTGCTCTAGGCCGCAAAAAGAGGCTTACTGAGGCAAAATTAGGGTTTTATTATTTATGGAGTTATCTATAAGAGAAAGCTTTAATAATTATACGAAATGTAGGCAATATTTATGGCTTGTACGACAAACCGTAGCATTGTGTCGGCGTAGACTTCACGACCCCATATGCATACGGTTATCGTAAATATAAAGTATGGTAAAGTGAAGAACAAATGACAAAAACTATTTATTTTTAAATCTTTACAGTTACCGTTACTGTTACATCCTGTCAAAGGTCATCTGCTGAATATAGATCTCCCCCATAAATTGTTTCATAATTCATATTTGCTATAGTTGCCATGCTTGGCGGGCACTATACTTTTACTGGAAACGAGGCATTCATTCTTAGTCTTCAGGGGTGGCAACGGATCTTCATTTTGATACTTAACTGAGGATAGATGTAGATGTTTAAGGGCCACAGCATCCATTTACCATCAGGTGGACTGTCTGCTCGTTTGTCACACTTATTTTATTAAAAAAAATCTTAAGCTCAAGGTAACAACTATAATGGCGTCTAAATAGTTATATAAAAAACTTCACCTCGTATTTCCACCCTCATAGATGAAATTTTTATTCCAAATTTATTTGTCCTATATAAAACATTCAGTCCTGAAGTATAAGCCATTTCATATCAGTCAGATCAATTAAAATTCACACAATTGATTGAATTGACAATTGTGAACCGATATAAAACATACAAAATTAAAGAACATAAGAAACCTTATTCCGAGGGGTTTTAAAATTGGCACCATATTCCGAGGTATTTCTAAAAACTGCGTTTACGAGCGATTTACTAGCTCTTTTTTACTGCAAGATCTCTTATTCAATTAATAATATAAGTCTGGAGTAAAGTGTATACGTTTTAAAATAATTAATTAGTTTTGCGTCAGCAGCTAGTCCGAACCCACGCTACATACATTTTGGACCTTGTGCACGTGAGTACCATGTTTTTTAATAGTGATTTTTTGGTTATTTTTGTACCGTGTAAGTAATTATTTGAGTTAAACTATTTGAAGGATTATATTTTTTATCGAAAACAGTTAACTTTTGTATGATTTTCTAAATAAATGAAAGTGAAAATACGTCCTGAAAATACCGCGGCATTAGGTGCCAAATATTTCAGCCAGTACCATATTCCGATGTATTTATTTATTTTTTCAGGGTTGTTTTTATGATTAGGCCCTTCCAGCTTTTGGTTTAACAACTCAAAAAGACTGACTAATAAAATCTATTTCCGAGGTATATACTTTTGCGTTTCATTCACTAATTATAGCGTGTCAAAGGTGATCTATTTAGGTATTTTGTTAATTAATTGTATGGAAAAGCTAAGAGGGAAAATTTAGGTTCAAACACAATTCGATGTAATTTTTAGCAAGTATTATAATGTTATATTTACGAAATTTTTGCAATTAAGTATTAATCTATACATAAATTGTGCTAAAATCTTGCATTTTATACACTCTGGTTTAGGAAACGAGATTTTTTGGTATGAAACGCTATTCCGAAGTATAGTAGATCGAGATAAGGTTATATGAGCATCTTATTTCGCGGCATATACTCGTACATACGCAAAATACAGTGTTCACAATTTTTCGCAGCTTGCTATGCACTTGCTTTAGTTACAATAACGCGTAGGTTCCTAATTACTTTATAATTAATAACTTTCATAAAATTCATACTTATGAAATATTTATATTGATTATGAGGATGGGTGTTTATTACGCAATCAAACCATATATTATCCCCACAAATTGTTACATACATAATACGAAGATAGTACTTCTGAAAATTTTGCTCTCGTTTGGGTTTGTAAAGGAAAATAAATTTTGGTTGTAGGATAATGAACACAATGTATTATTCTTGCAACCTTTTTCCAAGTATTTTTATATCGTAATAAGGTACCTCTGACTTCTTTTCATATTTAATTAGTTTAGAATAAAAATTGAGATCTAATAGCTAAACCTATTATCTATTTCATGAGTAGAAGCAATAATAGTTATGATAAAAATAGCCAAACCTTCAAAAGGGTACAATAAATGCTTAATTTTCGATCTTCTTTCGAGTTTTAATAAAAATAACGCGGAAATAGTTGCCCTTACCTTAGTACAGTCGAATTGAGAACCTCCTCCTTGTTTTGAAGTCAGCTAAAATGATATCCAAGTACAAATTTAGTAATGAAAAAACATGCGTGAGTGTCGTGGAACACTCGGTTGGAGCGAAGTTCCTTTCGTAGTATATTATTATTGATAAACGTATTATTTTATTGATTAACAAATACAAATAAATTAATTACTAGCGTCTATTAAAATGAAGCGTCATTTAAAATAAAATAATATTTCTTTCATGGCAAGATAAGAAAAAGTGCAAGGGAGATGGATATATTCCATCTCGCTTCCTTATAGCCGCCAAGGCCGTCTACACTACGTCAGAATGGGTCGTGACGGAAAAATCTTACAATTTCTGGCATCTGAATATTGTGAATGCCATTTCGTAAAGTAAACCTATAAATGTTCCACTGCATTACTTTGCCTCTCATTTTTAAGTGGGTAATGGAAATAATGAGTAGTCACATAATTCTCGAAATATGGAATGTTTTCAGAATTTCCCTTATTCCCGAATTTTTTTTTGTTTATAAGGAACCAGTACGCAGCCTAAAGTTAAATGCAGGCTGTGACCTGTGATCCTTACACAAAGGCTGTACAAGTTCCAAACCGACCCACTAACTCACTTCACTAAGGTTGATAATATAATGAAACTACAACTACGTGTAAACAGCAACCTATATTAAAAGAATTACAGAGACCATATTATGCAATCAACTATGAAACCTTTTCTCGCAACGTAACTCATCACTAGCGTCATCTAGTTTACAAAATCAACAAAGGCAACATCTATTCTAGATTAAGAATCTAATTGCAGATTCGTTGTCACTCCCGTGGATTGAGATGTTTTAACGCTGTTATTTTTCGAATTTCACGCCGGTATTCTGTGAAAGCCTGATCATTCCTTGGGCGTCTCGATCCATCCGTGTCGCAGCAATAATATACCTGCAGTCGGTCTCTACCACGTAAGAAACATAACACTAGTTCAGAGTTCAACAATGTTGGTTTGTCAGCCTCGGTGATTCAACTTAATCCCATTTCATCAATATATATTTATTTAAAAAGGATCACTACAACTGTTACAAATGTTTCATTGTACAAAATAAAAAGTATAATTTTATATCTTATTCTAATTTCACAATTAGTTACTTGTAAAAACCGCTACTCGAGAACCTTTCTTCCCTAGCGGTCGTCGGTTCTTCGAGCTATATGGCCGGCCTATTGCCACTTCAGCTTACTAATCGGTTGGGCTATGTCGGTTACTCTGGTTCTCAAGTGGCAGCCTCGTACCGGCAGGCGAAGTGTAGGGCGTTTCCCCACTAGAGAGAGTGGAGACCTGGTAAGACATGCAGGAAGTCAATGGGTGCAGGTGGCTCGGGACGGTGAATTGTGGCGTTCCTTGGGGGCGGCCTATGTTCTGCAGTGGACTTGTGAAGGGCTGTAATGATGATGATGATGAAACACCGCTAAGCCATAATTTACATTAAAACAATAATTGAAATGGTTATTTGTAATGATTATACAAAAAATTATTTTATTTAATTAGGAGTTCTACCTAACAAGTACTTGCGAAACTTAAAAGAGTCAATAAAATTTACTTAACCTAAATATATTATGTTAAATATTGTCTCAAATTTGAATTGATGTGTTAAGGAAACGCTTTTTCTAAAGGAATTTGTAATAGGTGTAAATAATTGAAAAATATATAATTGTAAA
Organism: Parnassius orleans; assembly: GCA_029286625.1. Classification (NCBI taxonomy): domain Eukaryota; kingdom Metazoa; phylum Arthropoda; class Insecta; order Lepidoptera; family Papilionidae; genus Parnassius; species Parnassius orleans. The sequence goes on along the minus strand of JAGSMP010000263.1, from coordinate 671,023 downwards.
CTGTTACTATTAAACTATACAAGATCACATGTATTTTTTATATGAGTGATTAATTTAAAATGTTTCAGTCTTTATACATCCCACTACCGGGTACAGGCCTCCACTCATTTAAGAGAGGGTTTTCAGACCAACGAAGTGTTCACCGCACTGCCCCAATGCGTTTCAGCGAACTTCACATGTCTATGAAAATGTTTTTTTAGCTTTAAAACCTGCAGGTTTCTTCACGATGCTTGTAATATATTTAACAACTCAGTAATTATTTTGTAAATGTATCGTATAAATATTTTTTTTTTGCATAAATGATTATCTAGATCTTTACTATAATGTCCGTCGTACTCGTAGCATAAGCAGGTAAGCGCTAATTTAATGACCTCAGTTCAACATTTTAAATTTCATAATACGTGATAAACCCAAAATTAATCCCCGTCACCACCAACGTAATCGTTAAGCGGTCTACACACCAAAGCCGCTGACCCGGCGGCACGGATCGCCGGCCCAACCCGCCGGCCTTATTTTGTACAATCATGCCGCGGCTTCTCCGCGCGGCAAGCTGGCGGGGCGGCATGCCGATGCCGACGGCTCTCTCCACTCACTCAGTCAGTTGGCCGCCGGCTTTCATAGAGTAGTGACGTATCACTTATTCATTCTCTGTTGTTGTGAAGTGTCGGCACTTTTATTTTTATCAACTAACCAATATGGAGGGACGATGCAACAGTTATAAAACTAATAGACCTCTATCATTTAAAAGAAATATTATGGAACCCAAAAACCGTGACTACAAAAGCCGGCCAAAGCGTTACGACGCATTTAAAGAAATTGCTAGTGAATTTGCTACTGATGTTCCGAAATCGAGAGAGATAAAAAATTTAACTAGTCATTATTACGAGAGAAAAAAAAGAAGATAATTCAAATAAGTCTGGTGCGGGTACTGATGATATTTATCATAGTAAATGGTTTGCCTACAAATCACTAAATTTTCTGCAGAACAAAAATGTGCCTACTGGAACCACCGATACTGTAAGTAAAGATTTAATTTTTTTATTTATAATCAGGCAACTAGCCCCATAGACATATAATTATATTAGTTTATTTATTAGTGTATCTTTGTATTTACATTTTAACCTTTCCCGGCATTGGTAAAATAGTTGCCACTCAGGTAAAAAAATGTGTTTGAAAAAAAAATTGAAATGTTGAAGACTTATTCAGTGCCTTTAATAAAATCCATAATAAAAAATACACAATAAATGTTGATTTTGACTAGATATACTTATTTATTTTTATTAAATAAAAGTAAAACGGCTAAACGGGCAGTCTTTTCGTCTTTTTCGCAGGACACACCGTCGACGAGCCACGATTCACAACGAGATTCACAATCAAATCAAAATGATTTACTACAGATGTCGCCAGAAAATACAACTTGGCAACGAAATAAACGTCCTAAAATCAACCTAATAAAGAGTTGATATCCGAAGCATTGTATATTATGAAGAATGTCTCCCAACGACCAAATGTGACAAAAGATGAGGATGGTTTATTTGGAGACTATATTGCGGTCAGCTAAGACAAATGGATCGACAAATGAAAGCTATTGTGAGACATCGGATCAACAATATAATATTTGAAGCCGAAACTGGATATAGATCCGATACATTTACGGATTTTGCAAGACCAAGTAGTGTTTCTAGTTCACACAGTCATCCAGGATACTATACAGCATCTTCACTTCAACAGACGGTTGTAAGCCCTTCTACAAATAACTTAACTTCTTCTGAATACTCTGCCCAAACAAACCCAGATCCACAAACAATTCAACCTTCGTCACTAGAAACATTTGCTGAAGAATACCTAGCTCTAAATCCTTCTGATAGTGTTATAAAGTAATCTTCAAAATATGTTATAAATATTTAATTTTCTTTTTGGTATAATTATTATTACCATTTAATTATAACCCATTAAAGTTAAATTTAAAATTAGTGTTGACTATTCCCTTCACACGAGTAGAGCTTGACATATGTGCGAAAGGAATAGCAAGGTTTTAATTTTAGTTTAGTGACACTTCTACTGTTACCAATAGTTAATATCATGTTATTGGTTTACAAAAACACATTTCTTATTTTGTTTAAAACTTTATTATACGAATCACAATAAAAGTGTATCTCACTATGTGTAATTTACGATTTTAGATTTAATGGATAATACATGGAACTACTTAATGATTAAAAATAATATTGATTATATGAGTTGAGTTATTGGTTATATTGCCATTCTAATCCTCCGACACTAGAAAGAAAATAATGAGTCAACTCCACTCTTGTATCCTCAGCGGTCACTGTAGTATCCGAGGTTTGATTGTCTTCTCCTGACATATTATGTAAGCAACTGTCGTTTTCAAGTGGTCTACGCCATTCACCGAAAGACTTCTCCTTGATTATTTTCAGTATCGTATTCGTTTTGCTGAGTTGCAGCGGTTCGTTTGATATAATTAAATAAATGTATACACGCCAAAGTTACAGTAGTAGCTTTTTTCTGGGATTAGCTGAATAGGTCTATGAAAAATCTTAAATTTGTGTGTTAACTGCCCAAACACGTTTTCAACTACTCTTCGCTCTCGACATACGCGATAGTTAAAAACCCTCTTAGATGATCCCATTGTGTGATTACCATCATAAGCCTTTATAATATGGGGTTGCAGAGGAAACGCATCATCACCCAAAAAAAAATACGGTACTGGTAGATTCCTTCCGGGTAAAGGGGTTTTATGTGGTATATTCAATTCATTATCATTTAACAATCGACCTAATGCTGAATTATTAAAAACCCCACCATCTGAAATCCGACCCTGACATCCCACATTAGCGTACAAAAAGTTGTAATCAGCATCTACTAAAGCAAAGAGCACAATACTGAAATATTTTTTATAGTTTATATAATCACTTCCACTTTTTGGGGGACATTGAAGTTTTATGTGTTTCCCATCCATTGACCCAAGACAATTGGGTATTTGCCATCTTTTTAAATATTCATCTGCAATTTCTCTCCATCCTTCCTGACTCCTTGGAATTTTCACATAATCTGAAAGTCCTTCAACTAAAGCATCACATACTTCAGGAATAATGCTTGAAATTAGTTGAGGAGATACTTTAAAGACGTCGCACAGGCTACTAAAAGAATTTCCTGAGCTTAGGTATTTTAACGTTATTGACAATCTTTCCACTGGTGAAACTGCTTTTCTGTAATTTGTGTCTTGTTTAGCTATTTTGTGTCCAACAATATTCAGTAAATATTCAAAGTCGGTATTGGTTAATGACAGGAAAGTCTTAAAAGAAATGGGTTTGTATAGAACCAAATCGTCTTCCTTTAAATCACTTAATCTTTGACAAGTACTGTATTTATTGCGACTCATTAAACTTGGCCTAACCCAACACTTTCGTGTGTTGAGGGATCCACCGATAATAACTCCACAAACTGCTATTATTAAATCACTGTTATCGTCCTCCTCCATGTCAATCTGAAAATACTACTTCTGAATTATTCAAACACACACGTCCAATCTCTACGACTATTTGGCAATTACTAGAACACCACATGCCTGTCGTGCTCATTACCGCCAACAAAGTCGTTCGGCTTGGACATTCTGAAGCCGCCAGCAACCCGCCGGCACTAAGCCGCCGGGCTGTGCCGCCGGGTCAGCGGCTTTGGTGTGTAGACCGCTTTAACTGCAATTTTAAGAACTTATTTACTACTTGGTTATAGAAATCCGATGGGAAGGTAATCTGCCACGACATATAGAGAAATCAGACTCAAAGTCAACGGCTTTACGTTCTTTCTGAGCACTGTGCACAGGGTGAAATACTGAGAATTTCTTGATAGAAATCCATCCAATTTTGGGGCCGATCACACCTATTACTAAAAAGTTAAGGAACTTTCCTAGGTTGTATTTAGTTTTATTTTACATTTGTTTGAAGGTAAAGACATAACATAAACAATTACGTTTTTTTCAATATTTTTTTTTAAAAACTCTAATGGCAATAAGTACCGTACCGTACCGTAGTACGCGGCACCTATAATTGTTGATGGAGCTTGCATAATTAGGGAAATCTCTTATCTGTTGTATGGGAACCAATTATTGAACAGACCAATTAGATAAATTCGGGTGAAAATTGTTGATTATTGCGGTTATTTTGTGTTTTATTTAAAATATGAATCACAAGCGTATAGTTTGTCCAATTCGTTAGTTGGTTCGTTTGTGGGTTCGTCCGTTGGTCCGTTTTTTTTATGGTATGAGGGTAACAAATGAGCACACAGTCCACGTGATACTACGTTGATGCTGTGGCCTATAGACATCTACATCTATCATCGATATCAAAATGCAGATACGTTGTCACCCCTGAGGACTAAAATGGAATGCCTCGTTTCCAGTAAAAAGGGTCTCCGGTTCTCTACACTCACCATACGAAACAGCACCTTTAGGCTGCTATTTTACTCTGGTATTCTGTGAGAGCATGGTTCTACCCCGGTCGAGCCGACCCTTTCGTGCTACAATCAATATATGACTGCAGCGTGACTCTACCACGTTACCGTTTGCGGGCCATCTATTTGTTCGTTCGTTAGTTTGACTGATTTACTGACTAACTGAATGTTATCCATCTGGATAGTATCTTTCTAGGTCTTCGCGACAGTTAAAAGCACAGCTTATTATTATATAGATTAATATAGGCTTTTAGAATTTTAAACCTAATATCTTCAAATATTCTAAATCTACATTTAAAAAATCATCTAGCACCAATGATCGAAAGTAAAAATTGAATATTAATTCGACTCTATTTTTACATAAAAAAAAACAAAAGGAAAGAGAGGCTTTCAAGATTTATGTGAATAAAAAGATTATTTAGGTAATTTGCAGTGCAAATTTAAGCTGAATAAGCGTGAATATCACTTAGTTACCTTACCAAGCAAACTCGCGTGTCAAAGTCCCCGTACCCGTACAAAGGCGGGTGGATCAAAGCGAGCGTGACGGAGTTCGTTTAATATAGATTAAAAGTCTGAATACTCAGACCGTTTAATATAAATACTTGAGATAGAAATAGGTAACCAGATTTTATATTTTGAAATTTCTGTTCACAGAAAACTACTTATTATCATTATTAAAGATACCGATTAATTGTTTTTTTAATTTAACTTATACATTTTAAACATCTGATCATTTTAAACATATCTCTCAGATTTTTTACAGAGTGAATATTCTTGGGGTTCGATATAAATTTCAACCAGATGCGATGATAATTGAAGTCTTTTTAATGTTATTTTAATTAACATAAACACTTACGTATGTCAACCAGAGGGGTTAGCAGAGACTACGGTCTTCCATTTAGCATGATCCTGACACACCTCTCTCGCCTCCTTTTTATCCATATTTGTACACATATACAAGCTCGTCGGTTAAGGGTACGGTTAATTTGGCCCATTTTCAATAAGTCGCCAATTTGGTCAATAAACTTTCGTCTAGGGCAAAATAATCTTTTTTGTAATACAATAATTATCAACATTATCATTTTTTGAACATTTCGGCTGTTATAAAATAAGATGGAACAAAACAAAATAGAATACTATCTTTTATTCCATACAGATAAAAAATGTAAAGTTACTTCTATGAGACACGCTCCTACTATGGCAAATCTATTACGCTCTATTAAAGATCATCCATTCAGGCCTGGATTACTTTCAATAGAGTCGAAACAAAACGGAAGACCTATGACCACTGTTTGCTTCAAACAAATTACACTTTTAGAGCCTCTTCTTTCTTGCATTCCAATATTCCTTCACTTGAACATTGCCAACACATTTATAAGAGTGTGACTGAAAATAAAATACAATACATACTTTGAGAAAACTTTTCTATAGAGAAAGGTTGTTTCTGTTGTTGGTTGGTTCTTTTTATTTCATCTCACTGTATTGCATATTTTAATGAGTAAATACTAGGTGGTAAGAATGCCGCTGAGTAAATACTAGGTGGTAAGACTGCTTTTCTGCCTAGGTGTTCGCCTGGACAAGTACCACTCTCTTACCTATAGTCTCTGGCGCCAAGCAAACTGTAATTATACTCTCTATACCTGAAGGATATAGAGAGCCAGTATAATTATAGTTTGTGAGGTATTCCATCTTAGTCCTAAGATGTGACAACGAATACGGATGCACAAAGAAGGCTACAGAGCCTTCTTTGTTGTTTTTAAGTTGGCTATTTAATTATAATTTGTACAAAAAAAAATACAGAAATATTATATATTATTTTTCATATATTTGGATTGCATAAGGTCGTTTATTTATTCGTTTATGGGTCGTATAATATTATGAGAATGAGTAGAAAAGAAAATAAAACCCACATAATATTATTTCAGTCTTTATAATTGTTAATTTCTCACCAAATCAATCGTTTTTATTTTAATGATTCATGAGTTCTTATTTACCGTATTCACATCGTGAAATATCGTTTAATCGTTTTTAATAATAATAATAATCATTTATTTCGGTCCATGATCCATATGGGTTAGTAAGTAATTTATAAACTAAAATATGTTAGTAACAACATTAACTAATTATAACTAAATTAATTCATACCCCACTTCCCACTGCACCTTTTGCTTTATTTATAGTAACATCGCTAATTTTAAGGAACTGTCAACGTATCATACATTATGTATGTATTCTGGGAACGGACCATTACTGCTATTACTGTTATGAATCTTGCTCTATAAAGCTCTTGATTAATAACATACACATATTATTATTAAAGCCATTTTGGTTTTGACGTATTTATGTATGACACTTTTAAACAATAATTATTTCAGTTGTATCATAGTAAATGTATTGCTTTATATCTATCTTTTAAATTACTCTACATGTTAAAGTTCTTGGATCACTTATCTAAAAGCAGGAATTAAATTAATTTCGATCCGTGACGTCATGACTTGACGCCAGAAATTCTCTATCGTTCACTATTAAGAGTAATCGCTATCATAATACTTTACGCAACTATTTGTAAGGGTCAGGGAAGCGTCGTTGACGTCATTCTATTATAACAAAGTACTACGACCTTGCTTAGCTCGTTTCGTAGGCTTAAGTACAGGCCAAATTACGTATACGCTGCCTGAATATTAAGTTATACTACTCGTATTTATGGTTGATAATAGAAATTATTCAAGGAATATCTCTAGTCAATTATATTCTTCTTCATCAGTATATCAACAATCGACTGTTGGAATTTGCCATAAAATGTAGGTTTTGCCGTAATTGCTATTTTATAGAAGTAAGGATGACAACCGAACCCAGTCCACCTGATAGTTGAAGCTGTGGCTAATAAACACCTATATATATACACACAGATGTGGATATTTGTCATTTAGCACCTACAAGATGATCATCATTCGCCATCGACATCGCCATTCAAAGTCCAAGAGAATTCCTTATCATTTACATAGGCCGAATTTTATAAGTTATAAAGACAAGATGGGTCATAAACAGAAACAGAAATGTCACGATGATGAACTCTCTCACAGCGTCACCACAGACTCTTAAGATTTTGAATTATATTCGGTTTTTGGTTCATTCGGTATTTCGTATTATTGCGTGTTACATACTACTACAAGAAATTTATTTTATTTAGTCTCTGTGAGCCGTGGTAGCTCATGGGGCTAAAATATTTCGAAGACATGTGAAGTTCGACAACACGCATTGGGGCATCGCGGCGGACGTTTTCCTACCCTAAAACTCTCTCAGAAATGAGAGGAGGCCTGTGCCCAGAAGTGGGATGTATATAGGTATTTACTTTACTGTATGTCTTTGTCATCATTGTGAAAAATTACTCGAATCAATCATGATTTTATTGATATAAAACAATCAAGCACAGTGATAGGTAAGAGCAAATATTTATGATTTATGAAAGTCGATGAAGAAGAAGAACAATACAAAACGACTTTGCTCTTACCAATTATGATATGTGCATTTTTTTCTTTTCATATTTTCGCCAAATCCCTTCCTTACCTGTTCCGAAAAACATTTAGTACGTAAATATACTGAGAGGCCAAAGTTAATATATGTATTTGTTTGAAATTTTCTTTGAGAGACTCGGTTTTAAGTTGTAAATAGCTCTATCTATCTAATTACAGTGCATCTTGAGAATCGAATTGACGAGCGGATAGTCAAATTTTTTGTAATCACAGAGTAATTACTAGCATAGAAAGAATCCTAAAGTAAGAACAAAATTCTTGTAGATGAACTCTTTATGCATATGAAACTAACTTTCTTTCTTTTGTTAGGTTATGCTTCATAATGTTACTACACAAACCTAGTCGAATAATGCGGAATTTCACACTATCGTGGTAAGTCAAAATTTATTGTTGAAAAGGTCACTATGAAATCTACTTAAATTCAGCCGGTATATTTCTGCCAAATTATTCCTGGCCCTATTATGGGTTTCACAGGAAATATTAACAGTAAAAATGTAATGAAGTACCCCTTTGAACTATTTTATTTATTTATGTTTGTCTCATTTGCTTTACGGAACGTACACAGAGGACACTGCTAGGATAGTACAAATATCGCGGCACGACTGCGTCTCTATTCCAGCTTCACCATAACTACCAATAAATCGATAACGAACGTAGGTATTACCCGCTATCCTCTATGCTCCTTCAAGATATTATCCATCATTCATTCATTACAGCCTATCAAAAGGTGCTGAACATAGGCCCTCCCCATAGATTGCCTCTTAGCGCAGATGGGTTGGCAACTGCAATTTTTTATTATGTATTTTGAGTTGTTATCAGGAAGGTACTGATGCCTGTCTTTTGTTTTATTTCCCTCTGTCGTCTTTTACGATACTTACGGGAAGATGCCACCTCTCATGATTTCGAAATATTTCCATCCAAATATATATAGCTTCCGATGGTTCTATTTTCCGCCGAGCAAGTGGTAAATCAGCATATAAAATTGCAATTACAAAATGGGAACCAACTCGCTTTTGTACCGTGTGAATGTCAAGACCTGGTATTCATACCTTTTCGATAAGATTTTTGCATTGTAAAATAAACATCGTCACCACTTGATTTCGAAAACAATTCATTTGATCGAATAATAATTTTAGTTTGAGACATATAAAATTATTTTTAGTTTTAAATATACATACAAGTAAAAAAATAAACAAAAGTAAGTATATCAATGTCAATTGTTGCTAACATTGAGAACGAAATCACTATAAATTAAAGACGTCACGTCTTGTAAAATAACGTCATAAGTATTACTACTACATAAGCGTGACATTTTTCTAGAAAATCACAAGATACGAGTGTATTATCTCTCATATTTGGCATAATATAAAGAGATCAAAGTTAACCACTTGTCATTTCAAACTTTACGTATGAAATGACAAACATATCTTTCCATATGTTTGTTTCTTTTTGATTTATTTGAAAATTAAATTAGAAAAAGCGAGACAAGTATATTGACTTCCTTTATGTAGAATTATAGATTCCCTCTATGCATACATATGTATGTAATTACTCTAAGGTTGTAAATGTTTGTCGGCTTCTTACACTACATTATATTAGGCGAATAATATTCGACTTATTTTAGAAAATATAAAATATGACCATACCATTTATATATATAAAAACGCCTAAACGCAAAGAGCATAACAAGCAGTAAATCGTTTTCAGAGTCATGCCTGTACGTAATAGACTGGTTAATTATGTTTCACGTCAGATAAAGCGTCGACATCAAAAGCGGTCCGATAATCCTACGAGGACTCCACTAAGGATTCTGCTTCACTGCGCTTCGTTAGGCGAGTAATTATGTTAGCACTGCTTTCTTTCTTACAACGCGTGTATAGGCGTCATTAGTATAGTGAATAGATTAATGTTAACTATATTAAGGCAATTAATAAAATATTGAAACCTAATGCCGATAAATATAATAATAGTAATATGATGAACTTGTTTATTTTTATTTAATAACTTTTAAATATTTTTTATAAATTATACGTATACATAAGTTTAGTAGTTTCTGAACACTACCCGAATACGAATTCTAATCTAAGTTTATATTTTAGCAACATACATAAGATTTTGCATTTTAACGATATTGTTACGAGCTTGGGGTTCGAGACAATTAAAAACTGCCGATTGAATTACCAAAATTGACACTTTAATTACAGAACACTAATTACAACTAAAAACCACACTAATAACAAAATACAATTGTACTACAGATCACTTTAATTCGCAGTTGTATCGCTTCGAAGTATTCGCTTGTATCGCCAATTCAATACTGACTCGGTCGCGGTCTATACCGGCCTTATATAGGGCCTCAGATAGTTTCTAGAACCTTCTACTGTAGAAACATCTAGACTGTTCGAGTACATATCGGTCCCGAAATTTCTAGAAGGATCTTGACTCTCCTAGTTCTGCTACTCGATACTAGAGGGCGCTAGTGGTAACTAGTGTTGCCATGTATAAACCATTAATAGTGGCGCGCAACACTGCCCCTCTAAGACATGCTCGTCCCGAGCATGATTATTATAATAACGCGCCAGTCGATCCACATGGACGATCTTAGGGTACCTCTTGCACTTTCTGTATCCGGTAGGTTACGTCATTGATCCTTGTCACAATCCGGTACGGTCCGTCCCATTTAGCTTGAAGCTTAGGAGATTTCCCTTTGCTGCGAACTGGATTGTGTAACCACACTAGTGAACCTTCGTCAAACCCTTTGTTGTTCATTTTGCGGTCATACCGTGTTTTCATCTTCTCAGACGTTTGCTGGCCCGACTGTCTGACGTGCTCATAAATGTCATTCATTTTGTCCCGCAAGTCATTTGCATAATCGGTTATACTGCGTGGGGCATCAGGTGGTATTCCGGTGATCAGGTCTGCAGGCAGCCGTAATTCTCTCCAAAATTTGCTAAAGCTGGTGTCACTGATGTACTTTCGTGAACAGCGCTTCGATATGACAACAAAACGGTTGTATGTGCCTGTCCCAGTCTCGTTGCCGTTTTCCACAACTTTGCTGGTACCTCTCCAATGTCTGATTAAATCTTTCTACCATTCCATCAGATTGTGGGTGGTAAGAAGTTGTTCTTGTTTTATGAGTACCCATAACTCAGCAAGTTTCCTGGAATATTTGAGACTCAAAATTCCTTCCTTGATCGCTGTGAATCTCTAAAGGTACTCCAAAACGACAGAAGACTTCATGAACTAGTTTATCTGCAACTGTTGAAGCTTCTTGATTTGGAATGGCGAAGACTTCTGGCCATAGTGAAGTAATCCATCACAACCATGAAATACTTGTTACCACTTTCACTTTCCGAAACAGCCCCGCAACGTCAATGGCTATCCTCTCCCATGGTGCACCAACATTGTACAATTTCAATGCACCTCTACTACGAGTTTGAGGTCCTTTACAGCCGCACAACTTGTACATTTGCGACACCAGTCCTCGACATCGTCACGACAGTGGACCCAGTAAAACCGTTCTCGGATCTTCAGTAGAGTTCGTTTAACTCCCAGGTGGCCTCCTGAACAACCATTATGGTACAGCTGTAGAACATCCGGTACTTTAGCTTTAGGACAACCATTTGCAAATGACAACTGTCTCCCGACCATTTTCCATTTACGGCACAAGACTCCACCCTGAATCAGCAAGCTGTCCCATTGGGCCCAATAGCTTTTCGTGGTCGAACTCATCGCTGAAACGTCACTCCACTTGGGCTTAGGAGCACTGGCCTTCATCCATTCTAGAATCGGCTTGATGTCCGAATCTTCCTGCTGTGCATGTCGTAGGCTGTCTTTCCACTCATTGTTGAGCTGGTCTGTCATAAGCATCCTCACAGATACCACTTCCTTACCCTCTTGCCTAGTACAATGCTTGCAATCTTCAGGACAAGGTCTTCTTGACAATGCATCTGCGTTGCCATGAGATTTCCCGCTGCGATGTTCGATCACAAAGTCGTATTCCTGTAGTAGCTCAATCCATCTCGCACCTTGTACTTCTGGATTTTTGAACTGCAATAGCCATTTCAGTGCAGCATGGTCAGTTCGTAAGAGAAATTTCCGCCCCAGAAGATATTTGCTAAAACGCTGCAAGGACTTTACCACAGCAAGCAATTCCCGTCTTGTGACACAATAGTTCCTTTCCGGCTTTGACAAAGACTTGCTGAAGTACGCTATCACAACCTCTTGATCACCATTCCTTTGAGACAACACACCGCCAAGTCCTATATCACTTGCGTCTGTGTCAACTATAAATTCCTTGCTCGCATCAGGGTACCCCAAAATAGGTGTTTTGCACAGACGGTCCTTGAGCTCCTGGAATGCGATATCGCAACTTTCATCCCAGCAGAAATGTCGCTTCTCCTCAGTTAGCTTGTGCAGAGGTTTGGCTATATCTGCAAAGTTCTTTACAAATCGCCGATAATAGAGCACAAACCCAAAATGCTCTAACCTGTGTCTTGTCTTTTGGAACCGGCCAATCCTTGACAGCGGCAATTTTCTCTGGATCCGTGCGGATACCTTCTTCCGACACTACATACCCCAAAAGCTAACTTGCCGTTTGAATAGTGAACATTTCTTCGGACTCAACTTGAGGTTGGCACTCTGAATCTTCATGAGCACGCGTTCCAGGTTTTGAAGGTGTTCCTAAAACGTACGGCCTACGATGATGATGTCATCCAAGTAGACCAGACAGGCATCGCCAATTAACCCGGTAAGTACAAGCTCCATCAACCTTTCAAACGTTGCTGGGCATTGCACAATCAAACGGCATAACTTTAAATTGCCACAGACCCTTTCCTGTCGAGAATGCAGTTTTCTCCCTGTCCTTAGGGTCAATTTCAACCTGCCAGTAGCCACTTTTCAGGTCCAGTGTGCTAAACCACTTTACGCCTGTAAGCATGTCCAGCATGTCATCAATTCTTGGCAAGGGATAGCTGTCCTTCTTTGTAACGTCGTTCAGACGGCGGTAGTCAACACAAAACCGCATGCTGCCATCCTTCTTCTTTACCAGCACCACAGGTGAACACCATGGACTAGATGAAGGTTCAATAACACCATCCTTCACCATTCCCTCCACGGACGGGTATGCGCTGACCGGTGGCTGTTACCAAATTAATGCGCTCTCGGTTGTATGCGGAGTCCCCAAGGAACTGACTTATAAGTTGGGAACTGACAACCGTGCGAGAGGCTCCAGTGTCTATGGTCAGTTTACACGGCGTTCCGTTGACCTCGCCTTTGATGATTAGGCTGTTCCCATCATGGGTTTGTGAGATCGAAATCCTTGGGGCTCTTTTAACATCAGCCAGCACCCGCCCCACAGTCCTGGCTTTTACTCGTTTCCCTGCTGCTGCTGGGCGGTGCTGTTAGCCGCACTACCCTCTCGAGATCGATCACCTCCCTTTCTACAGTTCGCTTAGGGCAGCTGGATCGAAGATGGCCCTTTCCCCACAGCCGTAGCCCCTAGGGCTGTATCCTTTATTGCAGTCGCGAACTGCAGCTGCTGCAACCTCCTGACGCGATGGGATCGATGATCCTGCCGTACGGCTTCCACCTCCAGTGCATGGGCTAACGCGTCCTTAAGCGTCTCGTGGTGCCCGAGCCTCACAGCAGCTCTGACTTCAGGTCGCGGATGCCGTCGATGAATGTCTGCACCAGGTTCCTACAATGAGCGCAGGTACAGACTGGTATGCTTTTCGAACCAGCTTTTCCACCTCAAGGGCCCACTGCTGCAGGTTTTCGTTGCTGCGTTGCACGCGATCTTTGAGCTGCGCACGAAAGACGTGTTCCAGGTGAGCGTCGCCATATCTCGCCTCCAACGCCTCAAGGAGCTGCTCGTAAGTCACTTCCTTACCGAGCTTCCAGAACAGTTAAGGCCTGGTCGCGCAAGCCTAGGGTGAGAGCAGTCATGGCCTGACTTTTATTCCAGCCGTTCGCCTTCATGACAGCCTCGAACTGGATTCTGTACGCCGACCAGGAAGAAGTCCCGTCGAACGGCGGCACTTTGAATCCACGTAGCGAAGGTATTGTAGCTACCACGGGGGCTGTAACTCCATCCCCAAGTTTGAGGTCGTCCAGCGTTTTCTTCACGTCAGCAATCACGTTGTCAACCCGATTGTTCACTTGGTCGATTCGGGTTTCAGCTTCCGACAGGCGGTTGTCATGTTGAGCAACCCTATCCTTCACCTCCCTTATCTCTTTCCGAAGGTAGCGTGAAGGTCCTTCATGAGGAGCATCTGCTCTTCCTGTTGGCGGCCTGTTCCTCCTGTCCACGCTGCAGCTGCTCTTCCAACCGACGGGCCTGTTCCTCCTGTCGGCGGGCCTGTTCCTCCTGTCGGCGGGCCTGTTCCTCCTGTCGGCGGGCCTGTTCCTCCTGTCGGCGAGCCTGCTCCTGCAGCATCATCATCAGAGCACCTAAGTCAGGTGCTGCAGATGCAGGAGCTGCTGACGGGCCGGCCTCCGTGGTCGGCAGCTGGCCCCCCGACGTTTGCGGCGTTGCATTACCAAATCGTCTCTGGTCCGTCTCTTGCTGGCGTTGACTTCGGGTACGGATACCCTCCGTGTCGTCCTTTGGTAAAATCGGCATGATCTGATCCCACTTCTGACACCAATTGTTACGAGCTTGGGGTTCGAGACAATTAAAAACTGCCGATTGAATTACCAAAATTGACACTTTAATTACAGAACACTAATTACAACTAAAAACCACACTAATAACAAAATACAATTGTACTACAGATCACTTTAATTCGCAGTTGTATCGCTTCGAAGTATTCGCTTGTATCGCCAATTCAATACTGACTCGGTCGCGGTCTATACCGGCCTTATATAGGGCCTCAGATAGTTTCTAGAACCTTCTACTGTAGAAACATCTAGACTGTTCGAGTACATATCGGTCCCGAAATTTCTAGAAGGATCTTGACTCTCCTAGTTCTGCTACTCGATACTAGAGGGCGCTAGTGGTAACTAGTGTTGCCATGTATAAACCATTAATAGTGGCGCGCAACAATATTGTCTGCAAATTCATTATAATAAATTTTACTTAAACTAAGAAAATCACTTTGTTCGCATGCGAAAATAAAATGGAGGCAAACACGTCGTTATACATATTACATCGAATCTATGTAAAGTATAGTGTCTTATTTACACAGTAGTCACTTATTTACGTCGAATCTATATGAGGCTATTCACATAATGGTGTGAATATCCTCTTAATGTTATTCACACAATGGTGTGAATAGCCTCTTCTGTAGACTAGTACCATTACCGCAGCTTCAATATTAAGAGTAGTATTGAACTTACTGTAAGGAATTTGTTATGGTGGTTCTAGTATACCTGACTGTGGAAAAGGCTATTTAAATTAATAAATTTATTTATTTAGTCATCCCTTACTATAGAACATGCAAGTTAACGTGATTTCTGCACAACTTGACCTCAATCGGTCAAGTTGTTCAGAAGTTACAAGTTACGCAATCACTAACAGACGCGCCAACGATTATATAAAGATATTATATTTCTGTTTTGTTGTTGTTGCATGTGTATTAAAACAAAAATGTTTAGTACTAACAATTTATATAATACTTGTTGTTGCTCGCCCGCTTTGCAAGGCGCAAATAAAATTGTTATAGTAATTGTTATAAAAAGTATGCACAAGCCACTCCACAATGGAAAATACTTCGATGACTTTCATTAGAATCCATCCAAAATTAAAGTTGTAGTAGTTCAAATTGTTTCATTTTTATATTCAGTCAGGTAATAATTTATTTGATGGATAACTTCCATCTGTCGATTGTAAAATCAGCCCTAAGGAGGTTAATATAAACGTACATCCTGAATTAAAATAAAACACAATTTTTTTATAGAATAAGTGTGACAAGCGAGCACATAGCCCACCTGATGGTAAGTAGATGCTGTGGTTCATAGACATCTACATCTATCCTAGATTATAAATTATAATGCAAATGTGTTGTCACCCCTGAGGGCTAAGTGGAATGCCTCGGATCCAGTAAAGAGGATCTCCGGTTCTCTACACTCACCATATGGAACACAGCTGCTTTGAGCTGTTGTATTCTGTGAGAGCGTGATCCCTCCCGTTCGAGCCGACCCATTCGAGCTGCAGCATGGCTCTACCATAATACGTGGTAGAGCCATGCGGCAGCTATATTATAGTTGTAGCGCGTATATAAACAGGTACTTATTATAGATACAAATAAATGCATATTAATATACGTATAGTATATACACATAAAATAGAAGTGATTAATTAGCAGATGGTAGTAACATTGTCCATGTTAGCTACTATCTGCTAATTAATGAATAAATTATTTAAAGGAAACTTTAATATATTTGAAAAAAATTATGATGGATTTACGATCATCGACAGTAAGCCTTTTTTAAAGGCTCCTCGTTTCTTGAAAGTCGCCGGTGGTAAACGATTTTACAAAGAAGTCGTAGGAGAAAAAAGCATCCAGATGATGAGGATGGTATAATGAGCTTTGTCGCGATATTTTGAACAATTCCTCAGAGCACTCCCCATATATCTAGGCTCACTCACATCTTTGTGTTAGAAGAAATTTTAAACTTTAATAAGATGAAGATAGTAGGTAGATTCCATTTCTTTAAGATTAAGAATATACAAATATTTTTAAACTTTTTGTTACATATTAAATAAACGAATAACATAATTTACGATAAACAAAATGATCACTGATCAGCGATCATCGGAAAAATTAAACAATGTTTAATTCTAAGCGATTTGTCGCTACTCCTCTTAAGCCTCGTAATCGCTGCCTGCCTATCTCACACAGCGAGTTCTCGCTGCAAGTGCCTAATCGCAGCGAATATTAGCTGTGTGTGACCGAGGCTTTACATTTCAATGTATTGTCACTACTACTATGACAAAAATTTGATCACGTGGTTCATTTCTGGTCGCAGCGGCTGAGCGTATAGCATGTAGATACCAATACCAGTACCAATATGATCGCTCAGACTGTGAGCGTGTGTGTGTATAATGCACTGCGTTCCAAATCACGCACGGTTTTTTAAATTTTACTAAGGCATTGAATATAACATTAGCCTATCGACCTCAATAAGGGCATGCCCACCGTGCCCACAACGGTGGATCCGCACTTAAAACTGATAATTATAGCTATTAGGTACTTCTTTTATACTTAATGGTTTAGGCACATGAGTAAAGAAATTACTCATGTGGTTTAGGTGAAGTTATTAAAGGAGCTGTATCCATATGGTCACCACCGCTGGTGACAAACGAAAGTAAATATATGGGATATGGACCAAATTAAAAACACACTTAACCGAAAAGCATGGCTGCGTATATGGATGTGAAAAAGGCGACAGAACTATGTCAGGATCGTGCCAAATGGAAATCTCTCTAGTCTCCGCCTACCCCTCTGGGTGACAGGCGTGAGTGCTTATGTTATGATATGTTTATGTAAGTAATATAGTTTATATATAGTAATAGGCAAATGGTGAAGAAAAATTAATTTAAAAAAATCTCTAACATTTTTTTTCTCTTAAATTTTTTTTTTGGGATTTTATGTCGAAACGACATGCCAATCCCATACCTTATAATAATAACTGCTGACACTAGAACAAAATAAGAAAGTATAATTGTGAGTACTAGTTAAATTACTAACCAAAAAAGAAACTTATACTGAAGATGAGAAGATAATTATTCCGTCCTAGAAGCAAGCTGGAATAACTCTCTTGACATCTTTGATTTGGGGTTTGATAAAACCATTTGCACTAGATCGACATCCAAAACATTTACGTTAAATTCTTCCAACACAGCCTGTTTTTTACGAGTGTTAGCCTTGAACGAAAAAGATAGTTCTTGACACACTCCATCAACAAATGGTAAACTTCTTCAATTTTGTTGCACAATTCGGTGAAGGTTTTCTTTCCATTAAGAAAGCGAACTTTACTGATGGAATATGACCAGAACGAAACCAAGGAACGCGATATCTCAAACATTCTGTCCTTTTTATCTTTAAAATTCAAAATTCGTGGTAATGAATTATTTTAACTTGATTGTCATTCATAAATATCTAACACCTATTATATTTACTACGCACGCAAACATTCGTAAGGGTCGATCGGTCGGCAAAAGCGTTGCGAATTGAATCGCACACAGAGAGGCGCGCGTACGTGTAGTTGATGCCCATAAATCACATTCAATTTAGGATAGTTTCAAATAAAAGTAAAAGCCATACTTACTCGTATTTTCATAAACTGTAATAACGGTATATCATTATTTATATATTTGAACTTAAGTTTAAAATTTTGCTACTCTTTGAAAAATAACCCTGTATATACTCGTAGGTACCAACTATTCGAACAGGATTCGAGAAACCGATAAACATGTTAAGAAATAACTCTCGTCGAATACTATTAAATAACATTGGTAGGTTTGTCTCCTACAACCAAGACTCGGTAAACAATTCAAAGAACAAACAGTGCTGAATTAAGGAAGGAAGGATACTGAAGTAAACAAAGCTTTTAACAACGTCAACCACATAAACCACGTGTAACCACATTAAACTAAGGAAGTTTGATTTTATTTCATTTATTAAGGTTATTTTTTGGTAAACTACTTTGACGTAAAATAATACTTGCTACGAGAATTAAACGTTATTAAATTTTTGTATTTTATAAGAAAACAAAATACTGAAGAAATTGCAAGCTGTGGTCCTTCGGTGCTATTTTTAAGAGTAGCCTATATCCCTTTACCTTTCATGGTTCAGTTAGGCTGCGTTTCCACCAGAGATGTGCGAGGTAGCTGGGCGGTGCGAGGATGTGTAGCGAGGCTGCGTAACGGTATGAGCGTTTCCACCTGAGATGTGCTAGGCAAGTGCGAGGAAGTGTAGCGAGCTCGTTTTAGATGCGAGCGGGGTGAGGTGTGGTGGGAGCGGAGCGTGCGCGCCACTGCCCCCTACTTCTTGCGTCCTTCCCTAGCACACATCCCTCGCACACATCCCTCGCACACATCCCTCGCAACACATTCCTCGCACACATCCTTCCCTTGTTTTGTATATATAAAAACCTCGCTCCGCTGAGCCGTTTCCACCAGAGCTGCGCTGAGCGATATAAATGAAGTGATTCTATTGGTTCTTAACAAACACATCCTTCGCTATACGCATCCTCGCACATCTCTGGTGGAAACGCAGCCTTACTCTGGATGTTATGATGTTAATGATTCTAAACTTTACTATATACTAATGAGATGTCATGTAAGATAATAACGCATTGTAATATAATTTTCATTTTAGGCAAACAAGTAAACAACTTTAATTATTAGTTTGAAGATGTAAAGAAAAAATCAACAAAAAGGATGAGAATGTCAATTTTATTTTATTTAAGCATCTATGTAAGCAAATCTTTATATATAAAATTCTTCTGACCGATTTTGATCAAATTTTGTGTGTGTTATTAAGTAGATTCGAGAATGGTTTAGATTCACAATTGGACCCGATAGGTGGAGCTGTTATCGAGATCCTGAAATCACCCGTGCGAATCCAGGGAGGATCGCTAGTATTATATATAACTATTAAATAACATAATATAATCTTTTTATGTAATATAATTTCATCTAATCTAATACATTCTTTTTAATTGCTTTCTATGGGTGGTTTATTCTGTCAAAGCAGCTGCAAAAAAGTACGGTGTATGGTGGTGTCCTTGCAATGGTGCGACGGTACTTCACGCCGGGACAGCAACTCTATATAAAGCATAAGTCCAGTCGAGCATTAAGAGTTGTCAAATAACCAGCCTTTCAGTGATTCACAAGATACATATCGGAGAGTCTACGTTGAAATTGCATAACCTTTTGTTGTGGACAAACCTTCTGCATTGTAATCGTTGTTGTAGTTGATTTGTTGTTCGTTCCACATCAAAGGAGTGGAATAATTAACCAGCATCTATCTTTTCATCCGATTTCAATGCAGGTTCTTCAAGGCAAGCTTTTATTAAGCTAGGTCAGTGCGCTTTACCATCTTTGGCTGCATCACCACTTATCACTTCAGGTGGAATAGTAGTCGAGCACTAGCTTATAATGTCAAAAAAGTAGCGCTAAATCTTATGACTATATTATATTATAATCCCATGTTTAAATGTTAGACTAAAGTTTATATAAAATTAAAAAAAATATATTTTTTATTTTCATGATATAGGAATATAGTATAAAAGCGCGTTATTAATCGACCCCAGCTAGATAGTGACGACGTGATGAAATATGCATGGAGTTCAGGACCGTGCTTTTCGGTAATATGGGGGAAGCCTTCGTTTAACAGTGGGCATATGATGTGATGTAATAATGGTGATTATGATGATAGGTATATACCCCTTCCTTATTTCAAAACAGCAACTGACATTTGCTCAATTCAATGGCATAAAAAGTAGAATGATGTGTCTTCACATTTCTCTGTTCATTACTCTCTCGTTTCAACTGCTCACTTTAAATTTGCTTTTCATATGGTGAGTGTAGAGAACTGGAGACCCTTTTTACTGGAAACGAGACCTGCAATCTTAGTCCAACAAAAGGTGACAACGCATCTGCATTTTGGTTCTTAATCGAGGATAAATGTAGATGTCTATGGGCCACAGCATCCACGTACCATCAGGTGGACTGTGTGCTCGTTTATAACCCAAGAAAATAGTGAAATACTCGAAAAGATTAAACCTTTAATAATAAATTAAATAAATAATTTAAGTGGCGCAAATATGAGTCTCTGAGAGATGACCACATATTTGTGCCATTGGCTGTAGAGACTATCAGACCGTGGGATCCACGTGAGGTGAAGTTCCTAAAGAAACTCCATCCGCGGCTGGTCGTTGCTGCTGGTGATAAGAGGGCTGGTTCTTTTCTCGCTCAAAGGCTAAGTATAGCCATTCAGCGAGGAAACGCAACCAACGTTCTAGGCACTACACGACGGGGAGTAGGACTATATGATAATTAGGTTATTAGTTTTAGTTTTTTTTATATTGTATATAATAAAATATTGTATAAAATGTTAAAATTAATAATAATGAACAATATTATTCGTTATAAAAAAAATTACTTAATAACCATCGATATCATTCCCAAAGAATTTAATATTCACGGTATCTTTTATAAATATGCTAGGGATCGGTCACTAAGCGAACCGCGCCTTTTATGATTAAATTATTTTTAATTTAGTCAAAACACAGTTAATTAACAATGCTAAATATGAGACTGTTATTAAATAATTCATATTGTTTTGGGATTTTCAAACAGTATGAATCGATTAACCAATGCTCAACATTGGCCTCCTTAGAGAAAAGCCACAAAGCACAATCCTGGGGTACCTACATCCATTGACTTCCTGCATCTTTTACTGCCTCTTGGGGGGGCAAGGCTGGCCCATTACTACTTCATCTTACTGATCTATTGTGCTATGTCAGTTATATTTATTTTTATTTTTACGACCTTAATCTTCCTCATACGGCCAGCAGTGAAAGACCACGTCCCAGATCAATATGTCATCACTGGCAACTCGCACTAGCTTAACACTCATGTGTTTTGAGGTATACGTGACGAGAAGATGTGTCGCAATCTCCCGAACGCTGCCCAGCCGAGTCAGACCCGTCGATAGACCTCTCGGTCGAAGTTGGACTTACCTAGTCGGGAAATTTATCCTAGGTAAACAAACATACGCGTTGCAACTTTGAGCGTAGTGCTCCTAACTAGCGGCAGAGGTGTGACATGGACGTTACACATGACCTTTGTTTTGTCCATTTTCATTTTAAGATCTATCCATCGTAAGACGCTATTTTGAGTTTATTGAGCATAATGCTGAAGCCCTCCAATGATTCTGCTATAAACATAATATTATCAACATATCAAAGGTGAGTGATGTTCTCACCACTGTTATTGATATCGTATCCTTTCCAGTCCAGGAGCTTGAAAACGTCTCCCAGTGCAGCGGTGAAGAGTTTTGGGGATATAATGTCACCCTGTCTTACACCTCTCTGCAGTTAGATAGATTTTGTACTGTGGTTCCGTACTCGGCCATCGTAGTCCAACTGTACAACAACTTCAGCACTTCGATATACCGACAGTCGCTGAAGGGACTGTAGCACCGCCCACGTTTCACGGAATCAAAAGCTTTCTCTATATAATCTCTCTAGACTATATCTCTTACTACACTCACTTACAAAGTGGCAGATTCTACTCTTCTGTCTTCTGTAAATTTGCGGAAGGGTGCATATGTATTTGTTAATAAAGTCTTTTTTACAAACCGGCTTGTTCGAGAAGCTGGAAACCGTCAAGTCTGCTGTTCGCTGCGATTCGTCATGAATCAAATGAATTGTCTGTATGATACGCGCGCCACCTACTGTAAGTTGTTTGTACTATGCCTATAACCTTCACGCAAGTGTAAGCAATATGTCGACAAAGTTTTACCGCAATCTGATGAACGGTATGGCAGCGCACAAAAGACGAACAAACATTAATTTTTATATATTATTATATTAAACAATATAACCCTTTCAACCAAATTTAAAACGATATTTTCACAATAATTTTTTCTGCGGCAGCAGCGCGCCGGGTACCAGCTAGTTTTAAATAAAAATGTCATGTAAGCAAATTTTAATTCATTAGGTATGCATTCCACCAGAGCGGAAAAAGATGTTAATCATGAATGAGTCAGCTAAAGTTAATGGTGTTAAACGATACCTCCTCCTAACGACGCTCGTTTATCGTATAACACGATTTAAGGCTATATTAAAGCACAAAATATCACCGGTTTTTCTCAACAAATATTCTTGTTAAGCGAATGGCTAGTGTATTTTCCTTAGATGATAAAACAAGGTAAGATATGTATGATGCTTTTACATGCAAATGGTGATATAGCTCACAGAACTCCATGATCCCTTTCAATCGCGCTTCAGACATCGAAATGCCGCTTTGTAGCGTAAAAATATGTAAAAATAAGAGTACTGATAAAACTTTAAGGCTTGTGGCATAACATATTATCGGTTTATCAAAGATTAATCTCCATTTTGAACTTTAATATAATTATACTCGTAATTTTTTTAAGAATAGTTCACATTACCTTACGCTATATATCGATATGTTTGAATAATGTTACACTGTTCGTCTGCGTATGTTTTATATTATTTTGCAAAAAAAACATGTTTTGCAAAACTTTCCCAAAAGTTTGACCCCTTGTAGTGTAAAAAAAATGTATGGTCACCTGAGTGACCAACTAATTAGTAACTTGTTTATTTCATTGAAATTCAGAAATGATATAGCACTTGGTATTTCTAGCTTTCAATGCAAAGAATATTGCTGTTAAGGTGGGCAAGGGTAATTTTTTCAAATTACAAGTAAAATTAAAATTCTCTTGGGGAGTTCGAATTCCGCAAACAAAATTAATGTTATTACAAAGAAATTTATTAAAACAAGAAAATGAAACAAATTAAGACATTTAAAGTACATTTATTGGTTTGAAATTTCTTACAACAAGTGCTCAGTACAAAGAATGCTATAGAGTAAACGATTTAGAAAATTTCGTAAAAGTCCCATAACTTGAAAACGGTGACCCTTTTACTGGGTACGTTGTTTTGTTTTCTGAACAGTTATGATATCCCCCACCCGTAGGTACAGGTATATCCACTGTTTACGCCACAGCCTGTATATAAAGCTACCAGAAACAGATGCAATCAGATGGTGCGAGCTGCAAAACGCCGACATATCCATAAGAACATTTTAAGCTCTTCTCCAGCCGGCACTTGGAAGTTTCTCAATTCCCTTGTGTTAGGTAAACAAAAGAATTGGCCTAATATGTCTCTCAACGATCTTAATAAGCACTTCTCCTCGGCACCTATAGTCGACAACTCCACTAAACATACTAAGTGAAAGAACTACTTCACTTATCTCATCACTTCCCAAAATCGATGCTTACTGCTTTGCTTTTTCTCCAATAACTGATGAAGATGTTCGTAAAACTATTTTCTCCATTAAATCTAAAGCAGCCGGCTATGAAGATGTGTGTAGAAATATGATTATTCCTATAATTGATAACATTCTCCCAATACATTTTTCTTTTCCCATCTTTTTGGCATAAAGCATTTTGTCCTTCTTCTTCCCAAGTTAAATAATCCCAGTTCTGTTAATCATTTTCAACCAATTTCTATACTTCCCTTTCTTTCAAAGATTTTAGAATCAGATGCACACAAACAGCTGCACACAAACAGCTATCAGCTATGTAGCTGGATAGCTGTTGTCTGTGCACTAATATGTGAAGGGGACTAGAAGTTTATTTTATATATGTATATAAAAATAAACTTCTTAGTCCCTTTCAATCTGGTTTTCGTCCTGGACATAGTACAACCACAGCTCACCTTAAATTTCTCGATAACGTACGAGAGGGTATGGAGGAGTCAAAATTAGCAGTTCTCGTATTAATTGACTTCTCTAATGCTTTCTGTATAGTCGATCATGACATTCTTCTTGCTATCTGTAAATACATGAGTTTCTCTTCGTCATTTTTGGATTGGTTATCAACTTATCTTCGTGGTCGCCAGCAAAGAGTTAAAGTCAATCAACAGTCTTTCTTTGATTGGTCTGATCTTACTACTGGCGTCCTACAAGGCGGAATTCTTTCTCCTTTATTATTTTCAATTTTTATAAATCTCATAACTGTAAATTTCAAATGCTCCTACCATCTGTATGCTGACGATTTACAGCTGTCTGTGACTGGTGCAGAAGTTATGGAATAGCTGTCAATCCTGCTAAATGTCAAGCCATAATTCTCAGTAGCCCTCATCGTCTAGCTAAATTTGATTTTAATTTACTGGAGCCTATTGTTTACAAAGCACAAATGTTCCTCTTAGACATGTAGTTAAAGGGTTAAATGATCGATACTAATTTAAGTTGGCTGAAATAAGCCGGAGAGTGACGTGACAATCACCCTGCGTGGCCTTTATCGTTTCAAGAATTTCCTTTCAACCGAGACTAAGGCTACGTTGGTGCGAACACTAGTTTTACCGGTCATTGATTATGCTCATGTGTGTTATCCTGATGTGAGTCAAGTACTTCTGTGCAAATTGGATCGTTTGTTAAAAAAATATTTTTGGCTTTAGTAAATACGATCATGTACCCTTATATCGTTCTAAGCTTAAGGGAGCTATAGGGAGCCACAATCCATCAGCGTACATGCATCAGAATTCTTCGCACGCTATTTTCAATCCTATATGATCCATGCACTCCCAAATACCTGAAATACAAGTTTCAGTATTTGGGTTCTTCTCACGACCGTAACCTGCGATCCTCCGAGGGATTAACTACCTTATGTGTTTTTCCACGCCGTACCAAATTTATGTCTCAGTCTTTCGCCGCTGAGGCCATAAGGCTTTGCAATAAATTACCTCCTCATATCAGGAAACCGACTTCTGTTTCAGCCTTTAAGAGACTGGTGTCTGATCACTACCTTTCTTCTTCCAGCAACTAACTTTCTTATTTAAATGTTTCTGCTTATGTATGGCTCGATATTATAAATTATTTAAGTTGTTTTTGTATAATATGTTCGTATGTAAGTATGTATGATATGTATCAGGTATAGAGTATATTATTAAGGTTATTTGTAGTTATATATATTTATTTTTGTATTTACACGTATGGTATGTACGTTTTTATATTTACATTCATGTATAGATATGGTCATGTTTTTATGGCACCTGCTTTAGTTTCCCTGCTTAGCTCGTGGTTGACTGGTAGAGAATACCTAAAGGAATTAAGTCCGCCAAATGTACATTTTAAGTGCAATAAAGATATTTAAATTAAAAAAAAAAAACTATTGTGAATATTATTGTGAAATGCACAATTGACTTTTTTAATTTATGCTACTACTTTACTTGGTTGTTTGCAAAATTAAATTATAATAAAAAAATTATAATAATTTGTATTTAAAAAAAATCCTTTTAACTGTATTACTTAATTTAAAAATTAAGTGTTAATTAACACGTCTAATAGGGGATCGAACTCGGATAGCTTTTGTATTAAGTAATTTATCGCTATCGTTTAACCCCCGACCCCCGTTTAACACAACTATAACTTATAAATTAAATACAATAAATATCGAAATGAATTTGTGAAAACCAAAAAAAGGTTAATAATTGTAAAAATCTATATTAATTAAAGTAATATTTTTCTTGAGTAATAAGGAGGTGTAATAACTTTTTTAAATGCGAACCTCATCTGCATCTGCTGTCCAATTAATAAGACTATAACGACCGACAAATTTTCTGTGCAAGGGTTCTGCGTTCACCAACCCGCCTGTTCTATTGGTGTTTTTATGTTTTTTTTTTTAAATTAAATTATTTAACTTATTTTAATATTCGATGTTGCGGGTGCTTTACAGTACCCATGGTCACTGAGATGCTTGACATAGCGAAGTCATATCGCAGTTCGATCTACGCATGTTTTTTTATTTTCATATTAATGTTCTTTGTTTTTTGTTTCATTTTGTGTTATGATCATTTAAGAAAATCCATAACCCCATTTCGTTCTGTGGTAGTCGTAATAGGAGGCTATAGAAATTGCTACAAAAATCTTTATAGATTCCGAAAGATGGCTGTATATCTCTTTCACAGGAAAATACCCCGACTGGCGATGGCTAGCAGCGTCAAACGTGCAAAACGTATAACTCTGCGAACGTCAATACGCCTGCCCAGCGTGATGATTAGACAAATCCTCCCTAAAAAGCATATGTCCAACTGTGGACTTTCACTGGCAGATATATATGTGGTAGAATCATGCTGCAGCTATATTATTAGTATAGTTGTAACACGAATGGGTCGGCTCAACCGGAGAATGACCACGCTCTCACAGAATACCAGCGTAAAATAGCAGCTCAATGTTGCTGTGTTTCGTATGGTGAGTATCGAGAACCGGTGACCCTTTTTACTGCAAACTAGGCATTCCATCTTAGTTCTCACGGGTGACAACGCATCTGCATTTTGATTCATAGTCGAGGATAGATGTAGATGTCAATGGACCACAGTAACCATTTACCATCAGATGGACTGTACGCTCGTTTGACACCTATATCCTATTAAAAAAAAGATCAATAAATAGAAAATGATCCTGTCCGGCGTGGTGAGCTCGGACAAGTCTTTGAACTGCATGTTTACATTGACATATTTTTAAAGCCCATAATATCAATCAATAAAAAAAAGTTAAAGGAAAAAGAAAGAATACCCTCTTAGCAATGTTTTAAGTACTCATATAATGTAAAATATCTGTTCTTGTTATTGTGATTTTAATTTACAAGCATTTTTAACGGAATACGAACTCGTCGGAGCAGATTAAATTAAAGTAGCACTTGTAACAGAATTTGACGTCTACATACGAGTAAGTGCATTGAAGAGGAAATCCTTCTCGCAGCTTTTGCATCATTACTATAGAGCTCGCCTTTTGTCAAGTATATTTCTGTTATTTTAAATTTTCAATAAAATACACTTTTTGTAGACTATGCATTTCTTATATAATAGATAGAAAAATAGAATATTGACTTCGGTTCTACTATTAGACTTCCTACTGTCGTAAATAATTTCTAGTAAAAACGTTTTAGGCTAAGTTGGAATAGTTAACTAAAATATTAGAAATACCCTCTCGTCTGTAGCAATGCCAAAAATACTTTTTTCACTGGTGCATAATAAAGCCTTTATCCTGGGAAGAACTAGCAAGAAACTATTTGTCTTATGTAAAAAGATGGGGGGCGTCCTTCATTAATATGAAAATGTAATGTATGTAATATTTCTTGATTACAAACAAAATATATTATTACATGTAGAAAACAAAAATTTCATCAAAATGCATCTTCAATAAATAATATTTTAATGTCAGAAGATGCATTTACATTAGGAATACGTATCCAGCTACCTTCTACGTATTTCCAGCATGAGCCATGCTGTTAAAATGCATTCAAAAATTAAGTTTGATAGAGCCACGGGTGTGTATCTATTATGGATTTCCTAGGCATGGTTTCCAATTATGATGATAATTAAAAGAGGTGAATTCATTCATTCTCACATTCGAACCTAATAAGAAATAAATGTTTAACATCTCCATTTATGGTTACACACACTGCATCAACAGTTTATCATGTAAGCAGGGCAAGTAAAAAAAATCTATAAGATGCCAGATGACCTTACGAGACAGGACTCCCTGCCCAACTCTCCCTATTTTAGGATTACTCATCAATTTCTTCGCTTTAAGCGTAATACAGTTTGGCAGATACTCGTATATTCGTATTCTGTATTACTTTTTCTAGGGTGGCTTGGGCATATTGTCATGATATTTAAATAAAATAGTAGTCTACAATTAGACATATTGTAAAACCGTTTCGGATAATGAGAGTCGTAGAATTATGATTGAACTACACTTAATCATGCGCAGTTAAAAATCTTTAAAAATTGTGTTACGTAATACTTGAACGTCCCCTTGATTAGTTAAGTATTAAGTTAGGTGTCCCTCGCCCTGCGTTGTGATCGCTACTTTCACTTATTGTCCGTGCTGTATTACTGTTTATCGTTAAGAGCGTGATATAAATATGGAAAGTCGTCAATATTTAGCGCAACATATTGCTGACATACACTTCGTGTATGGCTTTTGCAATGGAAGTGCAAATCGAGCTGTACAAGAATATCGACGAAGGTACCCTAACAGGCCTACACCGAGTCGCCAAACTTTTGTCGACGTGCACTCGAGATTAGCGGAAAGGGGCATTCAAAGGGCTGTTAATGAACACGCTCGTTTGGTATCGCGCGAAGATGAAGAAGAAGTGCTTAGGCTAATAACAAGTGATCCCAGACTAAGCGTTCGACGGATTGCAGTGCAACTACAACTGTCTAAGTGGAATGTATGGAGAGTTTTGAAAAGAGAGGGATTACACCCTTTTCATTTTCGACGGGTCCAAGACATTATCGGAACAGATTTTGCAACAAGATCTGTATTTTGTTCGTGGATCATTCGAAATGTGAGACAGGACCGTCATTTTCTGCAAAAAATATTATGGACAAGCAAAATTCACAAGAGCTGGCATTACAAATCACAGAAATGATCATCTCTGGTGCTCAGTAAACCCACAAGCGGTGCGCCCAAGTTCGTTTCAACACG
Organism: Parnassius orleans; assembly: GCA_029286625.1. Classification (NCBI taxonomy): domain Eukaryota; kingdom Metazoa; phylum Arthropoda; class Insecta; order Lepidoptera; family Papilionidae; genus Parnassius; species Parnassius orleans. The sequence goes on along the minus strand of JAGSMP010000263.1, from coordinate 641,824 downwards.
AATTTTCGGTGAATGTATGGGCAGACATAATCAACGATAGTTTGATAGGACCGTTGGAATTACCTCCTACATTAAACGGCATTAGGTTTCTGGGGTTCCTAGAGACACAGTTTGCTGATAGCCTTATGGAGCTACATTTGTCTTACCGTCAACGTATGTGGGTCCAGCTTGATGGTGCACTTGCGCATTTTTCTCTAGCAGTGAGAGACTATTTAAATAACAACCATTCGCCGTGGATCGGTCGCGGTGGTCTAGTAGCGTGGCCACCTCGTTCACCCGATTTGACGTCCTTGGATTATTTTTTGTGGGGTCATATGAAGCAAAGGGCGCCACAGTTCCAAACACCAGGGAAGAACTCATCACAAAAATAATGTCAGTGGCTGAAGAAATAAGATCTGATTTACAAATGATTAGGCGCTCATCAACTCAAGTGGCACATAGAATTTTAGCTTGCCTACAAGCTGGAGGTCAAACAACAATAAGTCTTAAATTAATAGGCATACAGCTGTAAACTTAATGTTTTATTGTAGCTTAACTCAAAATCTGTCGATCTAGTAAAAAATAAAAAGGGTAATCGGGGTTGTTTTTGAAGTAATTTACAATAATTTGCCGATTTGCATAATTTTTTGATATTTATTTGGACTTAAATATTTTTTTTAAAGTTACGAGTATGTGAACCCATTTTTTCGTAATGTAAACGATAGACAATATTGTTGCCCTCCGAATGAGCCTATTTTTATCTCAGTAAGACCAAAACTTTGAGAGATATGATTTTTATTGTACACACGTAGAGAATATCTCAAGAAAAAACAAAATGGCTGTCACATAGAGGGGAAGGGGATTAGACCTCAGTGTGTAGTGTATTTGTGTATTAAAATAGTTGTAATATAAGTACCTAGAATATCGCTAGTCCGTGACCGGACACATTATATATTGTATGATCTTTTTAAAGAAATAAACAATTTTTCATTTTTTTTTTCATCTACCTTATCTTACACAAATATTAATTATTCATAAATTCAGGATATTTTATGGTCTAAATACTTAGTAGACAATTTTTCTAGATTAGTACACTATTTGCGAATGTTATCAAGAAAACAAAAAAAATGTTTTATTAATTTCCCTTTTAGCATCAATGTCAAAGCTTCAAATATCTAAAATCACTGACAAATTTAAGAAAACAAAAAATATAAACAATTCGAAAGACCCCAAGGAAAATAGTTGAAAAGATATTTTGATTTAGGTTATATAGGTACATAAGAAGTCATAAATTCAAACCATGTGAAATTTTTAAGGAAATGCTATGGATAAAATGATTATTTTAACCAATTTATGTTAATTAATTTAATATATGTTAAAATAACATCTTTTTTTAAAACTTATGTACCTATCAATCTATGGGGGAGGCCTATGTACAGCTGTAGACTTTTGATAGGCTGTAATGGTAATGATATTAACAAAGTGGATCAGTCTAGCAATGGTAACCTAATTAATTAGTATTAAGCGAAGAATAAATATTGCTATTTAACTGACCATATAGCTTGAAAAACCAACAATTGATGGAATCTACATGTGATGGTTAATCTACATTCGACGCTGTGATCTACATTATAAGGTAATGCTAGCTGGCTCAGCAGACGTTGTTCTGCCCTTTCTGGTAGATAATGCGACGAATTTCACTCCAAATTCACTCTGAAATTTGTAAAATGTAAATATAAAATGTATCAATAACTCGACCACCGCGCCGCCTGTTGTTTCAAAAATGTTTGTTTTGTTTTTCGGCACTAAACCAACGTATTATATTGTGAATTTAAGTCATTTTGGTCCATAAATTTAGAGTATTAGCATAGCGTCTCGACAAAACAAACATAATTTCTAATTGTAAGTGACCTCAATCAGTTAAGTCGTTTGGAAGTTACACGATCACCAACAGACGCACCAATGTGCCAAAAATGACCTTGACCAAAGTGCTTAACAGCCTTTTATCGGGCGTAAATAAGACACACGCATATAACGGTTGGGTCATGCCTGTCCTCATGTATACCTTTGGCATACTCAGGTGGACTCAGACTGAACTTAACGCCCTGGATAGAAAAGTCCGCACTACCATGACCTCCCATAGAGTGCATCATCGGAGATCGTCGGTAATGAGGCTGTACTTGCCGCAAAAGCATGGTGAGTGTGGCTTTTTAAGCGCTATTACCATGCATAGTCGCGAAGTGTGCAGCCTCCATAATTACTTCCTAGCGAGATAGGATGATCAATTCAATAAGGACGTCATATTTTGTGATAAAGGGCTTACCACTCTATATGAAAATATATAGCTATACCCTATATATGAAAATATGCAATATGGGTATTATAACAAGTCAATCGCCTGTTTTCAAATATATCCTTATTTTTTTCTTTAAAAATAAGTGAAAGAATGAAGCAAACGGCAGCAGCGCATAATAATTCTAAACACGTCCTTAGTTTTTATCTCTTGATTAAGCCCTGTTTGTTCGTAACTTTTGTGATACACTCTATCAGTAAGAGTATTAAAGTATTAGTTTTGCAATAAAACATAAACAACTTTCGTAGAATTTTTTTATATAGGATTAGGGTGACAAACGAGCACACAGTCCACCTGATGGTAAGTGGTTGCTGCGGCCCATAGACATCTACATCTATCCTCGATTACAAATCAAAATGCAGATGCGTTATCACCCGTGAGGACTAAGATGGAATGCCTCATTTCCAGTAAAAAGGGTCTCCGGTTCTCTACACTCACCATATGAAACACAGCAACGTTAAGCTGCTATTTTACGCTGGTATTCTGTGAGAGCGTGTTCCTTCCTCGGTCGATCTGACCCATTCTTGCTACAACTATACTACGAATATAGCTGCAGCATGGCTCTACCACGTAAATAAATGAATGAATGAAATGAATTTAATTTGAGCGTGTTTTAATAAAATGTAATGTATCAATGTAAGCAAGCAAGGGGCTTATAATTCTTGTTAAAATCTTCTCTTTTCATGATCATTTCAAATTTATTTGTTTTAATTTTGTTTAAAAAGTTATACTCACACTAGTAACTCTCCTGTATCGTGGTGTCAGTTTACATACATAAATTGCACAAGGACAAACATATAGACCCAGACTATTACTTTTATGTCATACAAATATTCTTTCCTTGCGAGAACTCATTGAATAAATAACGCTTACAATATTATTATCAAAAATGTTATACAAACCGTAAATTACAGTAATTAATAAAATCAATCATTACAGATTCTTCTAAAAAGTTTGTGTGCCTCTACCATGCAAAATTGTATACGTTTGTCTATTTTATATTTGCCCATTTGTATTACTATATAAATAAAATGATAGAGGTTTGCAGTTATGCGCGCATCACGGAAAAACTACTGGATAGATTTCAATTAGGTTTTCACAAGGTAAACACTTGGCCCTTACCTAAAAAAAATATTGCGATATCTTCATTTAATATAAAGTTATTAAAGTTTTAAGAAACAACGATTTTTATAAGTACCTACTACGTGTTTAGTGATGTGTGTTTTCTTGATATATCATGCAACACGGACGAAGTCGCAGGTATCAGTTAATTCTATATAAAATCACAACATGCTATCAAGTGTTTTAAAAATCAACTGTGAGATATGACAACAAGCAATTATGGACTAAAAATGGTTGTATAACTATCTCGTATAATGTATCAAATGTATAATACTCAGTCCAGCGACGTGAAACAACTTCAAATGTGCGAGCCACCTGCCATTGTGTTTGCAAATCGTTGAGCGTGGCGATTACGATAAATCCTCTTTGTAATTGGATGGAGGATTCCAATAATTATGTAACGGACCGATCAAAATGATAATGAAAAGCATAATACTGACGAATTGAAACGTAACATAAAAGCTAATTACGTTGGCGGTGGTTACCAGACAACAATAAATAGAATCAGGCAACACTTTCCAGAAATTCATAATATTATGGTATGTATTACCTAATTTGAGTAACGCCTCTCCTTTTCCTTATTCCCTCTGAAGAGAGTAGAACATTTTAAATATCTTGGACATTTAGTAACCTCTGACCTGGGGGACAATTTAGATATTGATAGAGAGCGCAGGTCGTTGTCTGTAAGAGCTAATATGATAGCCCGCAGGTTTGCTCGTTGCACAACAGAAGTTAATATTACGCTGTTTAAAGCTTATTGTACATCCCTCTACACGAGCAGCCTCTGGGTTAATTACAATCAACAGCATTACAGCGCCCTGCGCGTGCAATACAATAATGCATTTCGGGTGCTAATGGGGCTGCCTCGGTTCTGCAGCGCATCAGGGATGTTCGCTGAAGCGAGAATGGATTGCTTCTACGCGATCATACGTCAGCGGTGTACATCCCTGGTACGTAGGATCCGGGCCAGCTCTAACGGCATCCTAGTGATGTTCTCGAATAGAGTTGACTGTCAGTACCTGAACCATTGTTGTATGGTGGGAAATCAACTATGTTCTTACTGAAAGATTTTTATTTATTATCTTATTTATATTTATTTTATTTAACTTTTCTTTATTAGTATAATTAATTATTAACAATAAGCTATGTTATCACCTAATTATATTAGTTAAGTAATATGATCCTTGTTGGTCGAAATAAAGATGGTGTATTTATAAAGTATTCTCATCTGATTGGGCTGAATAAATATATAAGAGGAAATAATAAATATACATAAAGCAAATTAATAAATAAAATAAAAAATAAATATATATTAAACATACTAACATAAATAAATAATACATAAATAGATAAAAACCCAACCAGATGAAAGCCCTCGGCAGGGGAAACCAAACGGCCGAGGGTTAGGGGGAAAGGGAAAGAAACCGGCGGACGATGCGGGCGGTATCGAGGAGCACCGCCTTTTGCATCTGAGCCTGGAGCGGTCCGTCACGGAGCCCCAGTCGCCTCAGATGACCCGAGAGGCTGACCGGGATTAGCCCGTTCGCAGAGACAAGTACAGGAATAATTTCGGTCGGCAGACCACCCCACATGTCGGTCACCTCGTAAGCCAGGTCCAGATATTTTGTTTTCTTATCTGTTTCGACTTTCACGAGGTTCTCGTCATACGGAATGGTAATGTCGACGAAAAATATCCTTGAATGTCCATCAGCACAATATCAGGCTTTGTTAATATTATTAAGCTTTATTATATCTACGTTACTTGCATAATTAATAATCATGATTACCGGCTATAAAATAAAAATTGAAATAGAATGATATACCAATTATATGTCCTGGAATAATAGGAATAGACAGACTGTCGGCTTCTATCCCGCGGATCGAATTTGAATCCCAGTTAGAACTAACATTTGTGCAAAAACACAAATTGTTGATTCTCTGATTTAATTTATACGCTTTTACAACTTTGATTTTAATTGACTTCCTGTATGTCTTACCATGTGTAACGACCACGTCACACCTATGCCGGTAGTTGTTGGGAGCACTAAGTTTGAAATTGTTGATGAGTATGTTTACCTGGGACAAATAGTTCGACTAGGTAAGTCCAACTTCGACCGAGAGGTCAATCGACAGATTCAACTCGGCTGGGCAGCGTTCGGGAGATTATGAAACATCATCTCGTCAGGCATACCTCAAAACCTATGGATCTGAGATGTGGTGCTTCACTGCTGGCCGTATGAGGAAATTCAAAGTCGCTCAGCGAGCTATGGCTCTCCATAGATCATGGTCACATCACACAGAGAAACCCCGAGCATAGCCAGAGGGCTATGCTCGGGATTTCTTACCAGAGTAACTGACATAGCCCAACGGATTAGTAAGCTGAAGTGGCAATGGGCCGGCCATATAGCTCGAAGTACCGACAACCGATTGGGAATAAAGGTTCTCGAGTGGCAGCCTGCAAGCGAAGTGTAGGCGTCCCCACTAGATGGGTGACGACCTGGTAAGACATGCAGATAAATAAAAATGTGGTAAATAAAAATTACTTTCAATAAATATTTTTATCATCTATATTGAATAAAAATCATTCTATTCTATCCTGTTCTGTTCTATTCTGTTCTATTTTGTTATATTCTGTTCTATTCTGTACTATTCTATTCAATTATATTATATTATATTATATTCTATTAAATTTAGCTGAATATTTAAAAAGCAACTTTTTAAGTGCAATATATTTTGCGTGGGTAGGTGCGTGCGTGTCATTTTACCTCCTCCGTCAACCTAGCTGTATTATTATTAATATTTTGTGATTTTTCTAACTTCTCTGATATGGATCTCATTTGTTATCCGAAATAAAGATTTATTATTATAATTATTATTATTTTTAATAAACCATGTTTATGAGTGCGTTCATAATATTTTTAAACAAAAAATTATTAAAATAATGAGCTCTAATTACTTGATACAAACACGCTCTGTGCTTTCTCCTTTGTACATCATATTTGCGTATACTTCAGAGAATACAAATCTCTTTCTGTGACAGAAGTCATTTGTTTTGTTCAAATATTTATTTTCATTTTAGTAGTTAATTATAAAATATACGATGGATAATTTAATCATTATTTTCAAAAAAAATAAAGTTATATAATTTTATATGTAAACTGTTTCGACTAAGAATCTTAGGGCCAGACTTTTAAAAAAGTACGAGCAGTAAACGCACCTGCAAATCCCTTGGTGTTACAGTTGTTCATGGGCGGCGGTAGCCACTTACCATCAAGTGAAGCGCATGGCCGTTAGCCCCTCTTCTAATAAAAAAAATGTTTGCCACTATAGTTACTGGTTTTACTAACAAGTAATCTCGCCACATTACTTGAAGATGAGAACTTTATATTATTAAGTTCAAATATTGGATAATTAGGGCTTTATCTTAGTAATCCGATTAGGAATAGCGATATGTTAACCTCTGACCGTCAGCGTCCTTACGGTGGCGACGGCGATGAGTTTGGGTTTACTATGAAAAAAACTGCTGTCTTTTACACTAAATAATACCAGTGTGATCCATTAGAGTGCCTTTTCACAGAATAAATAAAAAGGGTCATTATTTATTACTTATACTTTTTTTTATTAATATGACTTAAATCCGTGCAAAAAAATTATAATCTTTACGCTGATATTAAAAAAGCGCTGAAGTAGACTGTTATAAAAATAACAATAACTGTTAATACTCGTACTTATAAAATTTATAATGCTATAAAGGTATTAATGGATTTCACCAAAAACATTTTTCTATCTAACGTTGTCGTTGAATTTAAATATTATAGGTACGCCTTGTTTTTGATATGACATGATATATCAATATCATCTTCAGTATGTAAAAATAGAGACTCACGATAATTATAATAATAGCAGATATCGTTCATGAATGAACACATAAAGTTGTTACAAAAATGGAAAACTTATGATCTACAAACCGTGGTCATATCGCTTTAAGCGATTTTTACCCGACAAACCAAACGTAAATCTGTCTGTTCAGTTGCATGTATGCTGTCAAATCTGCTGAAGACTGCAGCTTCAATTCCCGTCTAACAGCCATAAGATTAAGAGTGTGATCGGAGAGTTTTTATGTTCTTCTGTGGCGGGTCTTACAGAACTTAGCTCCGACCGCATGGACAGTTTCCACGAGCTTGTCATTCATATCGTCCACTGCATTGCAGTCTTCTAGGCACTGAAAACGATTTTGTAACTCGAGTGAAAGGTTTCGGCACTTTGGTTTAGAGCATGAGGAGTTCGGTGATCGTTGCCAGTTTTCACCCTCGCGATCACTGATACATCACTGAATAGATGCCGTCTAGTCGTCATAATGAAGTCAATCTCATTTTTTATCGAACCGTATGGGCTCGACAAGGTCGACTTTCTGTGGGGCCGCTTCTGGAAGAAAGAGTTCATCATAAAGAATCCCTCTTACTCCATGAAGTCGGCCAGCTGCTGGCCCCTTGGGTTCCGTTGCCCTAGCTCACCGTTCTTTCTTGTGCCTAGTTTTGCGTTGAAATCTCCTCATACACTTTCTCCACCTCCTCATTGGGATGTGCCGAGGTTAGTGCGTAAACCTGTATGACTTTCAGCGAATACCGTTTGGTGATTCTGAGTATAAAGTACGCAACCCTCGTTGACACACTCCCAATTTTTACACCGTTGTTAACAAGAGACTTGTGAACGATAAATCCGACACCTTCTTGGGACAGATGGCCGCCCTCCCGGTGATAGAACTAGTTGCTTGATTCGGGGTTACCGTGTCCTCCCCTCTCTTCGGACCTCGGATAATCCTATAACATTCCAGCGCGACTTGCTTATCCATCCTTCCAGCTCCAGGATTTTCTCGTCAGTCCTCAGGGTGCGTGCGTTATATCTTGCCAGGTCGAGTCATCTTAGGTGGCAACCAAACCTCCATCGAAGATTCTGAGCCCCGCCGTTACCATGGTCGCCACCGTAGCCACAAATAGCGGGCCCGCCGGGGACTGCGGGCCGTCTCTTCGTAACTCTCATCATATATATATATATATATATATATATATGTATGTGCATATATACTTTATTATTATTTTCCTGTTATAAGAAAGATGCTGCTGCTCATCTTCTGCCTCAGTTTCCCCCTGTCGCCTCTTACAACACCCACGGGAAGATATGAGGTAGTGGGTATTCTTGCCCGCTACTACACAAAAGAACACATAGTCCACCTGATGGTAAGTGGATGCTGTGGCCCATAGACATCTACATTTATCGTCGATTACGAATCAAAATGCAGATGCGTTGTCACCCTTGAGGACTAAGATGGAATGCCTCGTTTCCAGTAAAAAGGGTCTCCGGTTCTCTACACTCACCATACGAAACACACAGCAGCATTAAGTTGCTATTTTACGCTGGTATTCTGTGAGAGCGTGGTCCTACCTCGGTCGAGCCGACCCATTCGTGCTACAACCATAATATAGCTGCAGCGTGGCTCTACCACGTTGAAAAACCATATACTGCAGAGAAAATTAAACAAAAAAATCAAGTATTAATGAAAAGAGGAAATACATAAAATAATTTATTATTAAGACGGAAAATTAAAATAATACTCCATAATTAATTTTTTAAAAATCTGTAAAGATTGTCTAGCTGAATGTAAAGTGGTAGTGAAATCCAAAGTAGGGTTGCTTGTTAAGTAAATGACTTATTATAAAATAAAGTTACGCTGCAAGAAGTATTCAAGCCAAGCTATACACAGAACGCAAATTACGGTCATGAAATTCATGTCGATAGTGAAATATAGTTGAATGAATACGGGAGTATAGACAATATACTATTATTATAAAGTAATTCTCTATGGTTTGTACAATTATAGATTATATATTATAAATTACACAGATAACATATTTGTTTAAATAATAATAATATTAATATTATTATTAGCCATCTTCAGCGCAGACAATGAATTCATAATAATAAATTAATGTTTGTTACCTTTAAATCCCTTTGAAAGTTTGCTCTTTTTGATATGCAAATTTTTATTTGGATTGCAAATAGCGTTCGATCCCATTTCATCTGTCAGTAGGATGCAATCGAATGGATGAAGTTTATGATTGCTTTTCAAACAGAACTAGATCTCTGTTCTCGACGTGGTCGAACATCCAATCGAGCATCGACAATTTACTGAGACATGTACAGATATTATATGCATATTAACCGTTGACAAACATAAATGTAGTAAGTATCTTGAAAAACAATGAAATTTAAATCGCACGACATAAATTATTTTAATATTGATTATTTATCCTTATAAGTTTTAAAAATGAAGTTCCAGTCTAAAACATTCAACGAAGTGATAATTTATAATATAGCATAACAACATTAAAATACCGTTCTTTGTCTTTCAATCAGGACTCTGAAATGTCCCTACATAATATTTACTGTTAAGTATATTCACTTTTTTTTGGTAAAAACATGTATGTTAGGTAAAGGGTAGTCGGATACTTCCTTCCTCTCGCTTCCTTCACATCTTTCACATCCAGTTTGACCCATCTTCAATATATCGCCAATTTGGTCGATAAACTTTCGTATAGGACGCCCTAGCCGACTTGGACAATAAAAAGGCAATATGTTTGTCACTCTTTCTTATTAAAATATTAACAGTAAAATATAGCGAACCGCACTTAAGGCCCGCTAGTTTGCTGTGTGTAACCTAAATATTTTAACACAAGGGAAACAAATTAATTTAATTTTCTGTGATGTTAAAAAATTCACAAGTTCAATGGTTGATTACGATTTCGGTATTGCATTAAAACTTGTATATAACTCGATATGCCACAAAATTTGTAAAGAAGCTGACAACGGTTAATGAGTTGTATACTGTCGGACCGGATCGCAAAGAAAAGAAAGAGAAGCGCGATGATACTACGCTTGTAACTTATCTATTACAAAACATAAAACAATTAATTTCTTTAAAAATAAATAATCAATACATACATATAAATAAAATTTAAATGTCTCTTTGTGTTATAGAAATAACTAGCTCCTTTTGAGCTCAGGAGATTGTTTGCATGCTATTAAGACCTAAATAATCATTTTCTCTAATTTTTTGTCTGTCTATCTGTCTGTCGGTCTTCTGTCTATCTGTCCGGGCTAATCTACGGAATGACCGAACTGATTACAATGAAACTTTACGAACAGATAAAGAGCAATGCCAGGAGTAATCTATAGGCTATATTTTTTCCGGAAAAAGTTCAGGATTTTTTGGAAAATCAAAAAACTTTATAGAACATTAAATAAATAAATGCATTAATAATTTTGTATAACTAACACAGGTATTGCTGTAATCATTTTAGTGGTAAATACTAAGAAGAATGATGTAGATTTATAAAATACCTCTGTGACAGACTGACAGGTGATTCTGTGTTACGTTTTGCTAATTTTATAACATGTAACTAAAGCATACGTACATACATTAGCTCTCACGCCTGTTACTCATGGGAGCACAGACTTCGGATTTTCATTTGGCACAATCCTGACACACCTCTCTCGCATCTTTCACATCCATATATCTACGCACACATACTCGACGGTTAAAAGTACTCTTAATTTGCCCCATCAAGGTGCGTGTTAACAGGCTTCTCCTGGGCGAACTCGCTACATCGTAGACCTCATCTTTGCCCTCGGGCCATATGGAATCAAGAGTGAGCCAATTTTAATTAAAAAAAAATAATGCCAAATTGTTCGATAAACTTCTGTCTAGGGTTTCCCTTACCAAATTTGCCACACACTTCTGCAGTCTAAATTTGATTTGTCACTCTTTTCTCTTATCACACAATTTCTTACCCTGTCATTTAGAGTCCCTCTGATACATTTCTGAATATCCGCATTTTTTATATAGGGAAAAATTGTACTCGGAAATTTAGTTGGTAAATTGTTTTTATCTGTTTTCATGTTTCTCTTTGTGTTTTTATTTTTCGTATAATTTTCTTTTATAAAACACTTTTTCTTTGTTGTAATATTAAATAGGAGGATAGTTTATACATGCCTAACTCCTATTTTATTAGAATACGGTTTGGAGAGGAAAATTCTTGATTTATATTTTTTTTCCTAAAATTATCCCCTTATATAATTGGTCTTGGAACTGTATTCTTCAATGCTTTGGTTATCACTAAAGATCAGCATTGTAATTTACCGCAACTCATGATGACCTTTTTTTGGCATATCTCAGATGTGCCACGTCATTTTTTTTATATATTTTTTATATATTATTTGTATATCGTTGCATTGTGTATGTCAATAGTTTATGCCGAAATAAAGTGTTCCTTTCTTCCTTCTTTATTTCATTTCTAAAATTTCTGAAATTCTAAAACAGCCTACTTTTCACAGCAAAGAGAGGGTGGAAAAAATGGCTTGGAATGCACTGATTACAGAAAATTTACAACCATACCACTGCAAGATTTCAAGAATCTATAAGCTCCTTTTGCGGGGACTGGAACACAAACTAATTAAAAGCTAAAGGCGTGAAGAAAGGGGTTAAATTGAATATCTGGACGTCTAATACCTCAGTCCCTTTATAACCATGGGTTCTGAAAAGCACTTAAATCATCAAAAATATAAAAGGTTTAAAATGCAACGCGATTAAGTTTGTAAAACATATTTTCTGCTGAATGCAGTATCTCACAGAATACCAGCGTAAAATAGCAGTGATGTGTTTCGTATGGTGAGTGTAGAGAACCGGAGACCCTTTTTACTGGAAGCGAGGCATTCCATCTTAGTCCTCAGGTGTGACAACGCATCTGCATTTTCATTCTCAATCGAGGATAAATGTTGAGGTCTATGGGCCATAGCATCCACTTACCATCAGGTGGACTGTGTGCTTGTATGTCACCCTTATTCTATAAAAAAATTATTCAATAATATTATTATTGCATGAAACATTAATTTACCATATTTTTTTTAAACAATTCCACTACACAATGTCCACTGAATGTAGTTCTAATTCTATATACATCGTTAAAAGAAAAAAAAGACGAAATAGAAAAGTCCGCCGTATAGTCACAGGGGAATTTTCATTACAAATTCTGTCGTCGGAATTTTGATTACAACCGAAACACATTAATGTTCGCTTCCGTTCCGAGTAATTATTTAACCGTGTAATGCGAGAATACGACGCAACTTCCCTTTGTATATGGGACGATGAAACAACGTGTTTGTAGACTGTTAATTACTTTCTAAAAGTAGATAAAAGATTCCATACTACTGAATCAATGTAAATCTTATAATAAATTTAAATTAATAGATAATAACATAATTTTCAAGATAAAATTCTTCAAGCCAACGTACGATTGGTACTGAAAACTCGTTAAGAAATAAATTAATGAATATTAGTTTTCATTCTTTCATGAAAATTAAGAATTCCTTACGTGCAAAATTTACTACTGAATACGGGCGTAAGGCAGCTGTTAAATATGTTAACGCTAAAAGCAAAATGTACTTCTTATAGAATGGGTAACCATAAACTACTTGTAATGGTGATTGGTGACCGTTCTTATCCGTATCTGTTTTCATTACTTTAAATGTAAGCAACTACGCAATTTAAAAGGAGACAGTATTAGTAGGACGCGCTGGGAAAAACTTTTAAACAAATTGTTTAAAGTTTTTATCATTTAAATGTATTACTAAATCTAAGTGAAACTTAGTACGTCGCCGTTGCCCTTTCAGAACGAACTGTATCAAGCGTGCGTTATCATAAAAAAATCTAGCGCGCGTGGAATTTCGTTTTACTGTCCCGAAACGGTCTCGATCGATTGTGCGTTAATTTAACTATACAGCGTAAAATGCATCGCCGGGCTCGGAGAGGGTAGTGACGTGTCTGTGAGTGTTCAAGATGGACATGACGATTGTGGACGGCAACGGTCGACGTAAGTATATTTTATTCAAGTTTAAAGTTGTGTTGTATCAATTGTTTGTATTTAAATATTTATTTTAGATATTTACTTACAGTAATAATTAAAATATATTTGAAATTAAAAATATTAGACTTCGTAACAGGTCCACAATATTAAAACGCACGATCGTGCGTTGTCGTTTTCATTTGTAAACAGAAGACGTAAAATTCATTTAATTAACGCTTGTAATATTTTCAACAGAGCGGATTTTAGACAAGGATTTGATCGAAGATGGGTGCCAATCGGATCTTGAGATATTCGAAGAGGAGGTGGAACCACCTGTTCGTGTTCCCCGACTCCTGGATGGAGATCCTGTATAAGAGACACCCAGTAACAAAGACTCAGACATAAATGTCCCATTAGCTGAGTGCTGAGTTACTATAATGTGAAGATCAGAAAAACATACAATACAATCTACAACCGCCGTATATCACAAAATAAAAGATCAAGAATTTAGAAAGCCACTACATTTAATGAGTATCCTCCTCGGCTAGGAGGACAAGAAGTGATGACTCCATTATAGTATTTTGAAAGATATTATGATAAAGAGTTTTTTTGAAAATCTCGTAATTAAAAATGACAGCCGGTTGCTTGTAGAGTGAATGAAAGGATTCCTGGCACATACTAATTTGACGAACAAATTAACTAAGACTAAGACTCGTAGCTTGCATTTACCCTTTACAAACCTAGGCCTCTTGGACTTAAGAATTACGTTGTCACAACAAGTGATGGGCTAATCCTAGATTTCGAAATATACTATCCTAACAATCCTGCCTTTACAGACAAATCTCTAGGCGAAGGCCCTGCTGTTGTCCTGTGTCTAGCAAAAAATGCTTCTCCAAAATAGCTTGTATTTTGATAGATATTTTAATACAAGAAAACAAAGAAATGGAAAGTAAAAGTCATTTTTTAGATCTATTTCTTAGACCTTGCAGTTGTAAAAGCTTGGAGATGGTCTGTGACACGAAAAAGTCAAGGCCAAGGATTTGCTATGGTTCAGAGTTGATTTAGCCGATGCTCTTATGGACTGCTCCACGGTTACTTCTCACGATATTACGGAGAATAAAGAGCCTGCATCATCTGCCAAAAGGCCTTACAAGAGGTACAGATCAGCATTACCGCCATCCTTCGATAAACGTTTTGACCAAGTTGGCCATTTCCCTGTTTTTGATGATCTGACAAGGGTAGGAAATGCAGGCTAGAAAGCTGCTCTTCTACCACAAAAATAAAGATGCACAAAATGCAATGTATAATTGTGTCTAATATTAAATAAAAATTGTTTTTTTTTTAAATTTCATATAAAGTGATTACATATAGATTATAAATGCTTTAAAAGTACCTCCTATATTTATTGTTTTTTAATTACTAAATTACTGTACTATAATACTGTAATAACAAAAATTATGTTGATAAATATCGATAAACAATGATTTTGATGGTTTTGATTTTTGCCTTTCTTCGTAAAGCACGTCGATCGTGTGTACGCAAGGGGGGGAATTTTTTAATTATTTTTCTCAGACACTTAAGATCTCAGGGATCTCAAATAAGTCTACAATTACATCTAAAATAAAAATATTTTTAGTACTCTATCTAGATTATACTGACCTTTATGGTTCAAGCAAGGTCAGTATACTTAATTATTGTTCGTATATTATGAAGGCTGTAAAATACTTTCCACTCCAATTCAATTAAAAAAATTTCACCCCATCTGGTGAGGGCAGCCCCTCACTAGATGGAATGTATTTTTTTTGGAGGACGACCTGGTAAGACATGCAGGAAGTCGATAGTTGCAGGTGGCTCAGGTGACTCAGCTTTGTGGCATTCTTTGGAGGAGGCATATGTTCAGCAGTGGACTTGTAAAGGGTAGTAATGAATGAAGGAAAAAAGGATTGGGCTGCAGTTGCTACTTTTCAGGTGGACTGTGAGCCCATTTGTCACTAATCCTAGAAGTAATTCACCATCAT
Organism: Parnassius orleans; assembly: GCA_029286625.1. Lineage (NCBI taxonomy): Eukaryota > Metazoa > Arthropoda > Insecta > Lepidoptera > Papilionidae > Parnassius > Parnassius orleans. The sequence continues at coordinate 626,453 of JAGSMP010000263.1, read as the reverse complement.
TTTATGCGTCATTGTTCTTCTTTTTTCTGATTTTAGGAATTTCAAAAATTCATTTTGTTGTCTGCACGTTTTGTATTGTGTTATAAACTATAAACACGTTTGTGGTTGGAGTTTTGTGGTATTATATGCGTAATGACGCGATCACGTTACGCGACTTTTGTTTACGTTATACTTTATGATATCTACGAGCACGCATGTGTTTTTATGACTATTTTGATAAGTATAACTTTATGATCCACATTTCTTTAAGATATGCAAATATTCGATACGCAATGCATTATAATAGAGAGTTGAAGAATAAAATATTATTCTGCTAAATGCTTTTCACGTTACTAATATTCCCTATAACCACTCCTGGTAAGCTTAAAATGCTTGTGTTAGGAGTGGTTCACGACAGTAGTCGAATGGCGAATTCGAACCCAATTCTAACAAAACCTTTGAAGGTCGTGGTCCTCATCCTGCCAATTAGACTAATGTCGCTTATTGTACTGAAATTCAAAATACATATATGAATATAATACTATACACATTTATTTATTATTTATTGAAAGAAAGAAATAAATAAACATTTATTGCATTCCTTATAACAAAATAATACAAAGTGCAGACTTAATGCTAGGAGGCAGTCTCTACCAGTCAACCCATGGAGTGTTGAGAATTTAACGTAGGTGTAGGTATAGATAGAATAAAATATAAAATGAAAATGATATTTTAATACAATTATTACACAAAATAATGATTATAATTAAATTAAATACTTCTACATCCTCTGGTTACAACGTCGTAGAGCTATTCCCCGGCCTCGGATATCACAGGCAATTATAAAAATTTATTACATGAGACTAAGCACAACCAACGTACCACACAGTGGGTAACAATAACCGATGTACTCAGTTATTACAATGAGCCAACTTGTAGGTCAGGAGAAAGTCGTATAGTTTACTATAAGATATTACTTTACTAATTCTCATACCTATTTTTTAAATGAAAATTCGCTTGAAAAATAATAATTAATAAAAAATAACTAAGAACTAATAAAGATAAAACCTACTGGAAAATGTAGCATACTTCACAGGGAGATATTTATTTGTTACTAACCATTGAGTTCTATGTACTACGTACTAGAGAAGCTATTCCAAACAAAAAATGTGCACTACTCTGTTTTCGCGCATGCGCGGGAGATAGTAGATTTTAGTCTATGATTGTAGATAGCGTGGCATATTTAAATGAAGAAATTTATTTTTTCTATTGTAATATTATTACCTATTTATTCACTTGAACAACAAATAATTTTACTTATTTGACTACTGAATTATTAATTACGTTCAGGTTTGAACTTTAATTTGAAATCTCGTATTATTAGTGCAGCTCCACACTCTATGAATATTGAAGCCACACTAAATGACACTAAAGGTGTAGTACAGTTCATTTGAACATAGTGAATGTTCGGAATGCCAAATCTAGTACGTAGTATATATATATCGATGTTACTAACTATGGTTTTCTTTATAGCATAGGGTGACAAACGAGCACACAGTCCACCTGATGGTAAGTGGTTGCTGTGACTCATAGACATATATCTACATCTATCCTCAATAAAGAATCAAAATGCAGATGCGTTGTCACCCGTGAGGACTAAGGTGGAATGCCTCTTTTCCAGTAAAAAGGGTCTCCGGTTCTCTACACTTACCATACGAAACACAGCAGTGTTAAGCTGCTATTTTGCGCTGGTATTCTGTGATAGAGTCCTTCCCCGGTCAAGCCGACCCATTCGTACTACAACTATACTACTAATATAGCTGCAGCATGGCTCTACTACGTATAAATGGTGTATAAAAACTACTCAAAAAAATATATTGTAAGCTTTATTTTATAAAAACTGCTCAAGAAATACATTATAGCAGTTTTTCTTTATCATCAATATTCCGATAATCGACAGCTGGGTATGATTTTTTCCTAATGTGGGAGATATTATCCCTTCTAAAAGAGGTTTCATTACATAGAACGTAAAAATTTAAGTAGTTGTGTTATTTTTCCTCATCCAGGACTGTAACAAAATATTTATCATCATCATCATCAGCCCATTATACATTGTTGTTGGAGGTACCGGGTAGACCATAAATCTCTCAGTCGCCTTGTGCAAAATCTATACCTATACGTGGTATACGTGGTAGAGCGATCCTGCAGCTAGCTATGTAGTTGTAACACAAATTGGTCGGCTCGATAGGGGAAGGACCACGCCAGCAGCGTAAAATAGCAGTTTAATGCTGCTATATTTCGTATGTTGAGTGTAAAGAGCCGGAGATACTTTTTACTAAAAACGAGGCATTCCATCTTACTCTTCAAGGGTGACAACGCATCTGCATTTTGATTCTTAATCGATGATAGTTGAAGATGTCTATGTGCCACAGCATTCACTTATCATCAGGTGGACTGTGTGCACGTTTGTCACCCTTATTCTATAAAAAAATATAACTGGCAACTTACTATAATACATTAAATAACGTAAAGTTGTTTTGTGTGTATGCGTAAAACCTAAAGAAATAACTTCTTCAGCAGCAAATCAGCAAAGAAATAGCTTATTTTTATGTTGCCACATATATAATAAATAGTTTTGGACGATGAATGGCAAGGAAGAGGGTGGATATAATCGTGTACGGTAGTTGTAGTTATTTGGTCGTAAAAATCAAATATTTATAGACTAGTCATGAATTCAAATTGCTTTCACGAGATTTTTACGACACTTTGTGATACTTTGATCACTCCAATATTAGTTCTTAAAACAAATTCAGTAAAGTTTTAGACAGTTTTTTTACTTTCTGTTTTATAATGTAACTTGCTGTGCCCCACGGTTTTACCCGCGTATAATTTAAGATATCACTGTTTGATTGATTGATTTAAAATACTTTAGTATAGACAATATGTTGTAGTAACATTTTCATGTGACATTAAATATATTGGTTCTCTCGGTTCTCATTTGGGTGGCCAGGGTTATGCGTAGTTCGCGCGCCGAACCGAGTGTTGAATTATTTAATTTTTCACTATCTCTTAAACCATGCGTCTAAATAACATGCTATAAAGAGCAAAGTTTATCTTCATAAAATTTTCTTGATGATGAAGTAACTTTCATTCGAAAGGTTTAATATGCCATACCTAATAATAACGCTCTTAAATCACTTTTTAATTTTCAATAATTTTTTGTCACAAAATACCTTATTTTGGCTTAATGTATAAGAAATAGGCATATGGTATCGCGGACTTTTTTTCAGATGGAGTAAAGAGTGATATTTTTGTAGAACGTTGTATTTAGCCTATACTATTCCTGGTAAATTTGGCTATCATATACAAAAAGAATTTTTCAAATCTGACTGGTAGTTCCAAAGATTAGCGTGTACAAACAAAAAATAAACTCTTCCGCTTTATTATATTAAGTATAGATTGTCATTAGTCGTTTTAAAAAACGTAGACATTGAAAAACGATCGGAATCATGACCCTTAAAGGGTATATAAAACTCTGATGAAGTATGGCGAAGCGCATGTAAAACACACATCATACACCTTGAGAGAGCTCAACGTTCAATGCTCAAAAAAATTATATTTAAGCCTTATAGATTCCCCACCAATATCCTTTATGAGATGTGTCAAGTTCTCACAGTAAGGCAGTTATTTATTTACCACATCATCACCAAACCACTTATGACCCAAATAAATTACGTAACAAGCGTACAATTACCAATGTTATTGATCCCCTAAGATGCGGTACTGCATTAGCAAGACGACAAAGATGTTTTCTTTCTGGTTACCTTTATAATAAAGTTGATAAAATTTAATTTTTATCCACTATCACTTCACGAATGTTCGACTAAAATAAGGAACTGGCTAGTTACATTAAACTATGAGGATACTGAAATAGGTGAAGCATATATGTAATACACACACATATTCCACTTAACATGACACACACACACACACACACACACACACACACACACACACACGCACAACGCACGCATGCACGCTCACACGCACGCACGCACGCACGAACGCACGCACGCACACACGCACGCACGTACGCACGAACGAACGCACGCACGCACGCAAGCACGCACTCACGCACGCACACGCGCACGCACGCACGCACTCATACACACACACACACACACGCGCGTGCACACACTTAAGTTTTACTTTTGTTTCTTCTGCATGCCCCCAAAAATTCTCAAATAATATAATATAGTTAATTCTGGAAACATACTCTGGAAACTTGTCTTGACATAAATGAATTAGGCTAAGAAACATAGGAGAAGGTTCTGAATCCTGACATACAGGTTCTTATCTAGTTTCAGATTCAGAGGCTTCATAAGCTATTGGTAACCTCATACGGTGATACGGTCATACGGACGGTGGTTCACGTTTTTTCGATAGCGGTGATCAGTGATGATAAACAAAATGAGTGCCAACTTCAACTGGAGCACGAATTTTTAATAGATTTTGTGCGTAATTATAGCTACAATATGAAAAGTAAGGAATACAGGCAAACCCAGTTAAAACAGAATTTGAGGCGTGAAAGGAAATTTTAAATCTCTTCTCTTCTTTTCTCGTCTCTTATGTTATTAAGTACTTAATCAAATAAAACTGGTGTTGGGCTAAAGTACTTATTCCCTGAATTTCTTATCTTTGTACCATAGACGGCGATGTACTAAAATCTTAAATGCACCTTCTGTCTATATCACTTTGTTTAGCTTTGAATAACTCATCTTTCTCGGTTATTTTCCTCTTCTAATGAGTGCTCATCCTCCAAGTAAATTGTTAATGCTAAACCAAGATCGTCCATTTTCCCTGTATCAGATACGTTTCTTACTTATTATTTTAAAAAAGATGGCCGTAGCCGTGATAGAACATTCCACGTGTCGTCACCGTAAAGACGGTCGTCTTTTTGCGGCCGCTGTGCTACTGCCGCTATATGACAGCTCCGTGATCTTAGGAAACCAGAGCGCGACGTAAATTTCACAGTACGCTAATAGTTACTGTACTCTGTAGTAAGTTTCTGTGAACAACTTGGATTCGATCTCCGTCGACACCAATGAAATTATTAATTACAATTTCAAGTACTGATTTACCACGTGCTCGGCGGTAAAGAAATCATCTTGAAGAAACCTGCATGTCAGAGGCATTAAATTGTTACATTGATAACGGAAGAAGAGCCGTACTAGCTCAGGTGATAAGTGCCTGAATTGTATAGTGTGCGAGCAACACGAGCTCGAGGCCTGCGGAAACCAACGAAATTGTTGATAGAACATTTAATTTACCAAGTGTTCAGTAGTGAAATAAAGCATCTTGAGGAAATCTACACTTGATAAAAAGTAAATAAAATAAAGTAAGTGAAAAATCAATGTTTTACTAGGTGGTAGGATCAAGCTACGATTTTTTTTCTAACGCGGAGTCCGTCTGGGTAGTTGCAACTCTCTAACCTATTTCTGCCACTAAATATCAGAACCTTGCATTGCTGTGCTTCAGTCAGAAGGCTACAGAGAGCCATTTACAGGCTGTGAGGTATTCTATCTTAGTCATCAGGGGTGACAACGTATCTGTAGCCCTGTATAAAGTTGGCTGCAGTTGTCCATGAACGGCAATAGCCACTTGCCTTCAAGTAGACTGCAAGTTCGTTTGTCTTCAATTTTAAAGACAAACTGTTAAAAGGCCTTGTAAAAAAGTATTTATGTTATCATTTCCAAAATGTATGATAATTTTGCATGGGTGCAGGTGACTCAAGACCGTGCTTTGTGGGATCCCTTGGGCTATGTTCAGCAGCGGACTTGTAATGAGTTGTAATGATAACAATAATAATGATGATGATGATGATTTTGTATGCAATTTTTATTCTTTTTAAACATACGACCCCAGATTACGATTGTCTTTTGTATCTTGGAGACAATTTACATACAGGTCCAGGCTAAGAATTTGTAGGCCATACAAATACTTGTTCCGTCCTGGATTCAAACCTACAGCCCGTTGCTCCGCAGACAAAATTTAGGCACTGCTGTTTCAAAATTTTGTTCAGCATTTCGAATAGTTTTTCTGCCACCAATCAAGTGTGACGGTCAACAAAAAAGTGCACCGTGGTTGGCAAAAAAGATATAATTTATTTCGTTATGTGCTACCTGTATATAATTTAAATCAGGCGTTTGTGGTTATATAACTACTGGTACATAGCTGCATTTGATTTGCAAATAACTTTCGGTCTCATTTCATGCGTTCTCAACGGAATGCAATCGACTGGATAAAGTTTGGATTGCTTTTCGAACAGTATTAAATCTCTATATCAAGCAACGTTGTGTATTTACTTCGATTTATTTATTTTTAAATGTTGGAAATTTGTAGACAGTAAACTAAACTATTTAACATTGTTTATACTTGTTATTATTGTTTCCAAATGAGTAGTAACCTCGATTTATTTTACGTAAAACGATATTTAAATGAGCTTGGTTTCATAATAATAACTTTAATAAAAAAAATAGATTTGAATTGCGTTATTATGATGGTAAATAATTTGCAAATCTGGCAATTGAAAATGTTATTTGAAATCAGATATAGGTAAAATTTATCTACTATAAATGCTGAATAAAATTCAGCTTATCATTTCCGGTATATATTATATCACGATTTCAACAGTTTTTCGCTAATCATCAGTACACGCACTGCTAAGTTCTGGTTCAAAGAATAAGAAAATAATTTAATATTAGTCCTCAAGTACAGCTGACTATGAACATCTGTGATCTTCTTTGTTTGATGTTAGTTTCCGGTATCTGTGGACTGCATTAGAACGTTGAATGATCTCCATTGAAGACTTAGGGTGAGGCCTCAGTTAAAAAAAACGTTTTGTTAGCGGGGCGTTCGGCGTCCAGGACAAACATATTACGGTACTGTGCTTACTCCTTTCTAAAAGGCCGGGAACGCACCTGCAATTTCCCTGGTGTTGTGGTTGTTCATGGGCGGCGGTAGTCACTTACCATCATGTGAGCCGCATGCTCGTTTTGCCCCCCTCTTCTATAAAAAAAAAAACTTTATTATAGTCAGTGAATGCAAACAAAACATGGAAGCATTTCTTCGATTTATTTCTATATTAGTTCGAATATCGTCACTATCAATATACTGACTAATTATAATTTTCATTGGACTTTATTACATAAAACGTCCCAAGCGACGAGTCATGCGCAAAATGACTCATACAATAAACGTTGTATGCGACTTATATGATTATTATTATTACATAAACACACTAGAAGCTAAAAAGCTGATGCATGTGCATCTTAATTTTTGGAGATTTTATCCAATCTGTTCTTGAAGGCGTACAATGTTGGAGCATCAATTACATTTTGCGGTAGCTTATTCCAGTTGTTGACAACACGATTTGTAATAAAATTCTTCCTAGGATTCCGCTTGGCAGCCCTATGGCAGAGTTTGAGTTGATGTCCTCTCAGACGTTTGTTGCTATTTAGTAAGTACAAATTTTGCAGAATAGGTACATCGTAATATCCTGTCAGTATTTTGTATATTTCAATCAGACTACCTCTCTGTCTACGGCACTCTAGTGTTGTTAGGTTAAGCTATTTCATTCGCTGCTCATACGTCATGTTTCGCAGTTGTTTTACCATTTTGGTAGCCTTCCTTTGAACATTTTTCAGAAGTATTTTATCTTTATGAAAATACGGGTCCCATATCACATATGTAAACTCCAGCAAATGTCTTAAGTATGTTTGGTAGATCTTGATAAATGTTTTAGGAGTGAGACACATAAAGTTTTTTCGAATCATATACATCATAGAGTTCGCCTTTTTTACTATGTTAAGGATATGAGTTTCCCATTTGAGGTCAGTGGTTATTGTAATGCCTAGGTCTTTTAGTGATTCTACAGAAGACAATGGGTGATCACCTAGATAATATATATTTCGTGGATTATTTTTCCCTATATGTAGAATCGTACACTTGTCATGTATTTATTTTATAGAAGAAGGGTGACAAACGAGCACACAGTCTACCTGATAGTAAGTGGATGCTGTGGCCCATAGACATCTACAATTCTCCTCGATTAAGAATCAAAATGTAGATGCGTTGCCACCCCGTTGTCAGGACTAAGATGGAGTTGCTCGTTTCCAGTAAAATAGGTCTCCGATTTTCTACACCCACCATACAAAACACAGCAGTGTTAAGCTACTATTTTACGCTGGTATTCTGTGAGAGCGTGGTCCCACCCCCGTCGGGCCGACCCATTCATGCAATGAGGGCTAATAATTTTCTGCTCACCAGATATCGCTAGTTGACACTGAGGTAAAGTTTTTTTGTTACACAATGTAATTTAATTGAGAAGTTGTTTTTAATAAAAGTTTATCAGTTTCTAGAGTATTATATTAATACACAAAATAATGCGTCAGTGGTTTGCTCTTTAATTTTTTGCACATTTTTAACTTTTTTTATTTTCTACTTTTATGAAAATCTGTGGTTTTGTTTATTTGTTTTTAATGTTATTAATATAAAATATAGCTAATAGTACAGAAAGAAACAACAACTTTTACATTTTTCGAACAAATTAACTTCCCCGCTATGAAATCTGTCAAATATTATACCTCACTTTCTAGTTGCGCCGCCCTGGTGGCAGAAAAAGTGTATCTGGCCCTCATTGAAAAAAAAATGAAATGAAAATAAGGTCAACTTTTGACTGTACGTTCCAAGTCATAACAAAACCCGTCCTAATGGGGGCACCCGCCCAGTGGGGGACTAGGACGGGCTGTGTCGTAGGTTCAGAAAAACGAGCACTCGAAATACCGACATTCCTGTCCCCACCGCGATCCACCTACGCCGGAGTCGCGGAAGATAGGGCAAGTGGCGCATCGCTATAATAACACTCCTCGGTTACCACCACCTCGGTTGCAGAGGTAGGGTGAGAGAAAACCCCTCTCGCCGCAGTTCACCATAACACATACGAAGTGGGCTTGCCAAGCCGACTCCTTTGAGCCCACCTTTAACCCGCTCTTCATCTCGGGCCAGCCATGTGGGTTCCTCTTAGTTTAACGTGGGTGACCAAGTTGCGCATTCGGTCTATTGAATACTACTAAAATTTTGTAATGAAAAATAAAATAAAACAAAATTTTCTACATTACTTTTAATTATATTACTATAGGGTTGTGTTAATCTAATAACTATGCACTGTGACAATAATCTCTTAATTAGGTTTTCAACAAAATGACCGCGCCACACAATGTAGTTACAAGTAAATTATGTTAATTCGCAATACCCGTTAACACGCAGAATTATATTTATTATATGTGTGTAATAATTATTGCTCTTCTCTTGCATCTTTTTCAGTTTACCAACATCATAGTTGTTCCTTGCCAAATTTTGCATAGCGGAACGTCTCGGTATCTATCCGTGTGTCATACAGACATAATATAATATACAGTTACTTATCTACAGACACGAGGTTCAGATTATTGTTGCGGAGTAAAGTGGGAAGCCAAGAGATAATTCTTTAGGGCAGTATCCGGAATAACAGTTTCGTCATTCTGCTAAGCGTGGCAATTACGGAAAGTCATCACGATAATGGTCGGACCGGTCTGCACGAATAAGTAATCAATAGCAATATATATATATAATAATATATAACAATAATATTTAATTTTATTAGTAACATATTATAGTAATTAACTGAATTTGATATTTATTTCATTTTAGTATATGGCGCTATTATTAGTTCAAGTTATGAAAGTTAAGTCAAAAGTAAAGTTATTTAAGCATATAACATCTTTGAAATTATATAATGATATGGGTGATGAATTTTTTGCAATAAACGCAGGTAGACTAATTATTTAAATCAGTTTGTTTTAAACTAAAAACTATCTCAATTTTCATTTTTTTTTTCAGATCACTTGCTATTACCTCTTTTTATTATTACACTATTAAAAGTAAATAATGAGAAAAACGTCAAAATATTAAATGAAAATTTTTATAAATGTTATAATGTAAGACATATAAATTTATTATAACATAAATTTTTACTTAAATTTATTATCAACTAAAGGCAAAATAATTTATTTACATAATACACTTTTGCATTTTATCGTATACCAATAGATTCGTAGCGTAGTTACAAACTATCACGCATCCATTATAAATATAATATTATAAATATACCTAGTATACATTTTAAAGGTTATCCTGCTTATAACTGTTAGAATATATATTTCATTATGAATTTAAACTACAAAAAAAGAAACTCTTTTATACCTGTAGCCTATACGTTTCCCCGGGTCACATATCAAATTTCATGGAAATGCGTCCAGTTTTTTTTGCGTAAATCGTGAATACACGGATTGACAGACAGACAAGCAAAAATTCTAAAACCCACTAATTTGGCTTTAATATTCCTAATAGTATAGTTACCTGAACTTTTTCCCTGGAAATATTACAATTACAGACACAGCTTTCTTACAGATTTATTAGTACGGCGATGTGTGATTTATCTGAAGTTTTCTTAGTCGCACGACTTCTTTGTAAAGTTACGACTGTCGGCCACCAGCAATTTCACCGGAAATCTACGACTTAGGGACACTCAGTTGTAATTGATCGTAGGCGGCAGTAGTTACTTACCATCAGGTGCGCCGTCTACCCCTTCTATAAAGAAGGGACATTCATCATTCGCTGTTATTTTTTTTTTCAATATTTTTGCGTTGAAAACGAGAAAGCAGAATTATTAGCGACGATACTTGCGTACCAGAAGATTACGGGGTAAGAGCTCTCCTGAAGCGAACTTTATTATCTGTGTGACGAATATCGATGTTTATGCTCTAGTAAGGGAGACCTTTGTTAGGATATAAGTTTTTTCCACGTTAGTTAATATGTATATATATATATACATATTAACTAACGTGGAAAAAACATGTTAACTGGATAAATTTGAGTAATTTTTAACTAATAATTGCATACGATAAATAGTTGAAAAATTATCGGCGCAAATATTATTTTTGGCTAAAAGCAAAAGCGTTGCATCATTAAGGTTCGGCATTGTCATTAAAATATCATTTTTACACAAGCGGGAGTTTATCGTAAACGTCTTAAATGCGTAACCTATAATATCGCTGATAAGAGATTGCCTAAAGCCCTCATCCCTCTTGATTATCGGTTTTTCGAGCGTAGAGGACCTGTCTATTTGGTCGTTTATTAAGCCAATATATTGTCTATAATATTAAAATAAATATAGGAATCTAATGAAAGCTTAATATTTCAAAAAAGGATCAAGGATTGAAGATAAATAAAACTTATAATAATAAATAAAGTAAAATAACAACCTACAAAGCTAAATGTTAAGCCATCTGGTGAGCACCGACCTACTATCATTTATGAGAGTTGTGGAGCAGAACAGACCACGCTGTCCCAATGCGTGATGACAAACTACACAATATGCCATAGATATGGGTAATTTTTTTATTTCAGACATAGGGGACATACATTTTTTTATGTGGTAGAGCCATGCTGCAGCTGTATTAACAGTATAGTTGTAGCACGAATGGGTCGACTCGACCGGGGAAGGACCACGCTCTCACAGAATACCAGCGTAAAATAGCAACTTAAAGCTGCTGTGTTTCGTATGGTGAGTGTAGAAAACCGGAGACCCTTTTTACTAGAAATGAAACATTCCATCGTAGACAACGCATCTGCATTTTGATTCGCAAACGTGGATAGATGTAGATGTCTATGGGCCACAGCAGCCACTTACCATCAGGTGGACTGTGTGCTCGTTTGTCACTCTTATACTATTTAAAAAAAACATGTTTTTTAAGATGTTTCCCTTAAATATTATAAAATTGATGTAACAAAAGAACTTGATTGTAAGAACAGTCCACTTGATAGTAAGTGGCTAGTATAACCCAGGGACTTCTGTAACCAACTTGAAATAAGGAATCCTACATATGCGCTGCCACCTCTGAAGAATAAGATGGAATGCCTCGTAGTCTGTAATTATACTAGCTCTACTACGCCCTTCAGACAGGAACGTAGTAGTGCACGCTGCTTGCCAGAAATAGTCCTACAACCTAGTAATAAGAAAATAAATAATAAGGGAGTTCTCAAGTTAGTGAATTCAACTACATTTGGGTGTCTCTATTGTTTTCTTTTTATTATCAGGCGGATTTTGTAATAGTTTACGTTTTCTATAACATACAATTACCGTTACTGTGACAGCCTATCAAAAGTCCACTGCTAAACATAGGCCTTCCCACAGATTGCCTCATAGAGGGAATATTTGCCATAATTGCCACGCTAAGCAGTCGGGTTGATATACGCTGCTGCCTATCTCCTGGTTTGTTTCCCTCTGTCGCCTCTTACGACACCCACGGGATGATATGGGGAAGTGTAAATCCTTACAGGTCACTACACGGTTCCTGTAACATAAATAATTACATTTCCGTTTCCGTTGACATTAACGTTTTTATTTGTTCTAGGTCTTATTGCAAAATATAAAAAAATACTGTGATTGATGACGCTAATTTTAATTAAAAGTACTTGAAACGTTTATACCTGTATGATACATCTTTAAAACTAATAATAAATCATCTACGAAGCATAGTAATGTTATATTAGCTGTAAATTATACCTGGTAGAGCCACGCTGCAGCTATTATGGTTGCAGCACAAATGGGTCGGCTCGAACGGGGTAGGACCATGTTCTCACAGAATACCAGCGTAAAATAGCAGCTTAATGCTGTTGTGTTTCGTATGGTGAGTGCAGAGAACCGCAGACCCTTTTTACAGAAACGAGGCATTCCATCTTAGTCCTCAGGGGTGACAACGCATCTGAATTTTGATTCTTAATTGAGGATAAATGTAGATGTCTATGGGCCACAGTATCCACTTACCATCAGGTGGACTGTGTGCTCGTTTGTCACCCTATACTATAAAAAAAAACGTTTGATTCATAATTTTTATACTTTATGTGTTTATACCGGAATTAATAAAACTTTTATTATTTATCTTTAAATGTAATCTAACTCAAACGAAACTAATTAACTTAAACAAAATGTTAAAATGTACATCTTATTAGAGTTTCAAGTAAACAAGGCGATGCTTTAACAAGAACTTGTCTGCAGTACGGAAGAATACTTCACTTAATAACTAGACATCTATTACGAGTTCTGTAATATATTTTCTACTTTGAAAATCTTAGTGATCCGGAAAAACGTAAATGAGCAACTATTTATTTTCTAATTATTGTTCATTTTCGTATAAAGGGCAGAATGAAATATTGAAATTAAAATGTTAATAAATTTCAACTTATATTGCATACTCTCTATTAAAATAATAAAGACAACCGTAGCATTTTAACTTTAAAAAATACGAGAAAATCTGCACAAAGGAACCTTACTTTACGCGTGTCTCAAGTATTTGGCAAATTTTATAACTTTATGTGAGGTTGCCGCCGTGTAGTGACGGTGTAAAAGAGTCGTTACTCTTTATCATCGCCTGGGTATCGTAAGAGGCGACAAAGGGAAACATAAACAGGAGATGGCAGCATTTTCCTGATAAAAATTCAAAATAATGAAAAAACTGTAATTGCCAACTAACTTAACTAACTGTGGTAAATATTTTCTATGTTCAACTTTGTTCAGCAGTGGACTTTTCATTGGATGGAATAGGTTGATATTTCAACTTGCCGGGAATAAAGGAAAATAAAGGCAACAAACACCATTTTTATTTTTCTTTGTATCCTTCCTGTATCTTTTATAACGAGAAAACAGATTTTCTTTCCAATAATATAAGAATACAAACTATAAACATGGAACTTTTTGGTTTCTTGCCAAAGCAGTCGAGATGAACTTTTGTCAACCTACACTGCCTCCACTGGTAAAACCGGATGGCACACTAGTGCATACGATTAAAGAGAAATCGGATATGTTCTCGTCTCTCTTTGCGTCTGGACAGTGGCAACAACATACCACCTGAATTACCTCACTACGGTACCTCTATGTCGAAGTTTCGTATCACAACTACACATCGTCTCTAAAAAAAACCAATGGGAGGTTGTTAAAACCTTGCGGAGTCTAGACGTGAATAAAGCTAGTGGACCAGACTCATGTTCACAAGCCTATAGTTCTAAAGGCTTGTGTACATGAGTTGTCTCCTGAGCTGACATGCTTGTTCCGTTGTACATTTCGGACTGAAATATCAAATACCTTAACTAGTGCCAAAATTCTGGGAGCTGGCCAATTTGCAGCCTGTTCCAAAAAAAAGCCGCCATGCCGACCCTTCCAATAATCAGCCAATCTCAATTACCTCCATACTCTGCAAGATTATGGAGCGTATATTAAACACCCACTTCACGGAATACCTAGAACAGAGTGACCGCCAGCTGGGGACCTTCTAGCATATGCCTCGCACATATGTGGCGAGGACAGTGGGGAAGCACTTCTGTTTCCCTTGATATCTCGAAGGTCTTTGACAGAACTTGGCATGCTAGCCTTTTGGGCAAGCTTCCGGCGTACGGTTTATCTCCTGTCCTGATTGATTGGATGAAGAACATTCTGAGTGAACGGTCTCTCTGAAGTCGTCGTCGACGACTGCTCATCCAAATCTATGGCGACGAACACCGGAGTTCCTCAGGGGTTCGTTCTCTCCGCAACTATCTTCCTGCTGCATATTATGTTCGGTATCTATAGGCATGCAGACAACAGCACAGTTGTTGAGAGATGCTAACCGTGTGCTCGGGCCTGTCGGGATCAAATCACTCCGAAAGAGAAGCTATGGTTAAGCGTGTGAGTCACACACTGAAAGCAGTCTCCGAATGGGGTGGTGTCAATCTTGTGAAATTCAACGCTTCCAAAACTCAAGCGTATCTCTTCACTGCAAAAGGAAGCCAGCTCATCTTGGCTTCTTTTTTCCGAAATGTATCATTAGAATATACCGACCACCTTCAATTTTTGGGGGTTGAGATTTCCTTCGGGATTAACTTCGGACGGTTCATTGAGTCGAAGGCCAAAGCAGCTGCAAGGGTCCTTGCGATGATACTTCACGCCGGGACATATACAAACATATTCAAAGCGGGACTATATAAAACACAAGTCCGGTTGTGCATGGTGCAAAATGCGCTGTTGCAAAATACGATCTAGCAGCTTTGGACTCAATAGAAAGGCGTACTAAAAGGCTTAGTGGTGACCCCAATCTGGTCAAAACCAATCTCACCAGTCTCGAACACAAGCGCAAATTAGCCAGCCTTTCGGTTTTCTACAGGATGTATTTCATAAAATGTGCGCAGGAATTGCATCACTTAATTTCTCCCTCTCCCTTCCACCTTCGGACAACCAGGCGCTCGGCTAGTCTCCACTCTTTCATTGTCGATTTACCACGCATTCGAACCAAACGATTTGCTGCATCGTTCTTCATGCGTATAGCGAAGAAGAAGAATAAGTTGCCAGCATCTGTCTTTCCAGCCATCCTATTACAATGTGGGCATCTTCAAAGCAAGAGCGAATAGGCTTTTGTTAAGTCAGTGCGCTTTACCATCTTCGGCTGCTGCACCACTTACTGTCAGGTGGGATAGTAGTCAAGCACTGGCTTAGAATAGTAAAAAAATACAACAATAGTTACATACCAACAAATTTACTGGAAAAATAAAAAGCATTAATATTTTAGCAAAATCACGTGTAGCGTCCATTGCGGTCACACGCCAATGTAATAAATATTGTTTTTTTACTATAAGAGTAATGGTGACAAATGAGCACACAGTCCATCTGATGGTAAGTAGATGCTGTGGCTTCTATCTTAATGCTTGAGGAACTTCAAGTCTTGTTTGAGTTTTCATAAGTTATATACCGTGATAGCTAAGCGAGCCGTGGTAGCTCAGGGCTTAGCGCTCGCTGTAAATTTCGCAGTACGCGAACAACCCGGGTTCAACCTCCACGGGCACCAATGAAATTGTTAATTGCAATTTTAAGTGCTGATTTACCACGTGCTCGGTGGTGAAGCAAAACATCATGACGTAATCTGCATGACTGAGAAATAGAACAAAAAAATTCGAAGACATGTGAAAACCGCCAACACGCATTGGGGCAACACGGCGGACACTTCATTGCCCTTAAACCCTGTCAAAAGTAAGAGGAGGCCTGTGCCCCGCAGTATGACGTATATAGGCTGTAACTTTTATACCGTGATAAAATTCCACAGTTGACGCTGTGATTATTTTATCTGCTTCACAGAATAACACGGCCCTTAATAGCTAGTCGTCTATTACGGGCAGGAAAAATAAAGTTTTCCTCCTTTAAAAGTCCCAGTGACCCGGAAAAATGTTAAGGAGAAACATGTTTTGTGCTTCTACAAAATGTTTATTTTATTAGTGAAAATAACAAGAACTCTTCTTCCGACCTAAATATAAATTTTATTAGACATGAACGTTCTATAATATTAAATAAATTTTTACATTATTTACGTTTAAATTTAAACTTTTACAGTATATCTCTACAATGTAGAGGACAACAGAAAATCAGCAGCAATGCAAACAATCAATCACCACCAATTTTCGCTCCGTGAAAGTTGTTCGAGATAGCTGCAAACTTACTAATGAGTAGAAAAACCGTATGGTGGATTGGTGCCAATTCATGTTATAAAATTTACTGTTGGCGAGAAAAAAGCTAATCTCTTAGTAACTCCAACACATGTATACATGTGAATCTTCTTATGAGAAGATTCACATGTATACATGGAAGTTGAAGCAAAGAAAAGAGCATGGCTAGATTTACTAGCAACCAAAGCTAGTAATTCTGGCGGTATGAATGATAAGGTTGAAAGAAAAAAGGCAGACTTTAGACGTCTAAATAAGAGAGTAAAATAAGTAGTTGAAAGGAAAAAGCAAGAAAGAACGGAGAAAAATTATAGAAGGATATCTGATAACATCCGGACAAATATTAAAATGTTGTAGAAACTCGTAAGAACTGCCAGGGGAAATTCAAAACAACCTATAATGAATACTATACGAGACTAGGATGGCTGTTTGCTAAATGAAATGACGAAATTTCGAATTTAAAGATATAAAAGTAATACTTTGAAAGCGTGTTTATGAGTGAAGAGTCGTCTGAATTAAGTGAACTAGAAATTCCGAAAGAAGTGGAAAGAAGTATGGAGATAAGTGTAGATGAAATAATGAAGCAATGAAAAGCATGAAAGTAGGTAAGGTAGCCGGATATGATAGACTATCACTCGAAATGCTAAGGGCTGGAGAGGGAGTGGTGGCAGACCTGCTGTACACCTTGTTTAACTTGTGTTGGGAACTTAAGCGGGTACCGCAAGACTGGTGCAAAGCCGTTATAGTCCCAATATACTCGTATAAGGGCAAATGGTCACAGCAGGACTATAAAAACTAGCGTGGGATCAGCCTGTTTAGCATAGTGGGTAAACAATATGCTAAGGTGTTAATTAAAAGAGTTATGAAAGAAACCGATAGAAAAATTTCGGATGTGCAAGCGGGATTTAGAAAGGGAATGGGGTGTACGGATCAAGTCTTTTCCATGCGCATGATCGCGAAGAAGTTTTTGGCCAAAAACCAGTAAGGTTTTGTGCGTTCATGGACTTGGAAAAGGCTTATGACAGAGTGGACAGGAACTTGTTATGGCAAACACTGAACTTATTTTGGTTGTGCGCTGGTTTGATACAGGCATTGAGGTTTCTCTTTTGCTTGTATCAGGATCAACGGGGTCTATTGGAACTGGTTTGGCATCCAAAAAGGTGTCAGGCAGAACTGTGTAGCTTCTCCGTGGCTGTTTAACCTATTTATGGACATTTGCTTGGAAACATTGAAAGTTGAAGAATGTGGGATAAGAATGGGTGAGCTAACCGTCAAATGCCTTTTGTACGCCGATGATCAAATCATATTTGCGTCGTCGGCGGCCGAGTTGCAAATGATGGTTACATTAATGAACAGGTCTTTAAAAGAAAAGAAAATGAAAGTGAACGCAAGTAAGACGAAAGTGATGGTTTTTGAAAGAGAAGAAATTAAAACGATATGTGAAATAAGAATAGAAGGGGAGTTGATTGAGCAAGTGGATGAGTTTGTGTATTTGGGATGTGTATTTAGTAGGGATGGTAGTTATGGTAAGGATATAGAACGACGAGTGAACGCAGTAAATAGAGTGAATAGGGCTCTACACTCTATTGTGGAAACTCAGAATGTGTCAAAAAAGGCACGTATGGCAATTCATAATGCTGTGTTAGTCCCTACTTTAATGTATGGTAGTGCAAGTTGCGTGTGGCAGAAGAAGCACGAGAGTAGAATAAATGCTGTTGAAATGCGATCATTAATCTGAATCGGCTGAATCTGAATGACAGGGTGGGAAATTGTGTGATAAGAGTAAAGTGTGGTTTGTAAGATGATGTTGTGACCAGGATTTAGAAAGGAATGCTTCGGTGGTTTGGTCATGTAGAAAGAATGAACGAGGAAAGAGTGACAAAGCAAATCTATTTTGCAGATGTGAACGGCAGAATCGGGAAGGGACGCCCTAGACTAAGGTTTATCGACCAAATTGGCGACATATTGAAAATGGGCCAGATTAGGAGTACCCTTAACCAACGAACATGTATGCGTAGATATATGGATGTAAAGGAGGCAAGAGAGGTGTATCAAGATCGTGCCAAATGTAAGTCCGTAGTCTCTGCCTACCCCTCTAGGTGACAGGCGTGAGTGTTCATGTATTTATGTATGTACTTTATCTGTAAGACTGATAATTATTCCTACTGTAGTTAGAGACTAAAAGTCCTACTATAGTTAGAGTTAGAGGACCAAAAACGATTAACTATGAGTGGTATTTATTTGTTCGATCAAAAGTGAATACTTAACGTGATGTTATTGACTTCAAGCAACCGAAGTCAAGAATCCGTCACCATTTTAGCACCACAAGAACGCAGCGCCGCATACGTCTGTCAGAAAACTAGACTTTTTTTGTCAAAATTTATCTCTTCACTTATATTTTGTATATATATAACTAACGATCCGCCCCAGATTCGCATGGGTGATTTCTGGATCTCGACAACGGCGCCACCTACCGGGTTCAATTGTGAATCTAAACCATTATCGAATCAATTTAATCACACACACAAAATGTCATCAAAATCGGTCCAGCCGATTAAAGGGAGTTCAGTCACATACACACGGACAGAAGAATTATATAATATATTATTTTTAACGCCCCCGCACTGCCCTTTGTGGGTGGAATTTCATTAAATCCGTTCTTGGTAATTTTTAATATGCCAAAAAGAATATTCTGGCCAAGTTTTATACCTATAAGAGTTATAGTTTGAAAATGTGATATTTTTTAATTAACACCCCCGCAATCCTCTTGCGGGTGGAATTTCGTAAAATTCGTTCTTAGCTGACCTCCATTCGGTGAATTTATACATCTCTCTTCGATTAAAAATGTAGATGCGTTGTCACCGCTGTGGACTAAGATGGAATGCCTCGGTTCCAGTGAAAAGGATCTCCAGTTCTCTACACTCACCATGCAAAACACCGCAGCATTAAACTGGTATTCTGTGAGAAAATCTTTTGACACATCGATAGCATTTTAATATGAGGTGTATAAGAAGAATTCACTTAGTCTCTCTTCTAATTCGTATTCTCTAAAGTGGGGAAGCACTTACTGTTTCCATTGATGTTTAAAAGGCCTTTCACAGGCTTTGACACGCTAGCCTTTTGGGTAAGCTTCCAGTGAGCGGTTTAGCTCTTGGTCTGGTTGTCTAGGTGAAGGACTTTCAACAAGTGAACAGAATCTCCACGTCATCGTCCGTCTGTTCGTCCGATCCTGTAATGACTTAAGCCGGAAATTTTGTTTTTTAGTTTTCTTTTGTAAGTCCGTTCTCTCCACGACTGTGGTTCTGTTGCATATAAATAATGTATGGGTTTGCAAACGACAGCACAGTTATCGAGAAGGAATCCAATCTGAAAAGGAACGTACGGTTGAGCGAATCAACCTCTCACTGTAGGCAGTCTCCAAATGGAGCGATGCCAAACTTGTTAGACTTAAAGCGTCTGAAACACAAGCGTGTCTTTTCACCGCTAAAACGAGCCTGTTCTCCTGAATTCTACTTTCCGGGATGTATTTTTGGAGTACATTAACCGCTTTCGTTATTTGCCGGCGTCTGTCCTTCCGTCCGATTACATTCTGTGTCTGGACAGGCTGAGTAAGCAATATTTATTATCCAGGGCTTCATCACCACCACACTTGCATATATATATATATATATATATATATATGCAAGTGTGGTGGTGATACATCCCACTGCTGGGTGTGCCCAGTATAAAGGCTGTAAATAACTTTTTTAACGTTTTTATCTAATATATTTATATAATATATTTTTATTTTTATATACATATACTTATATATAATAGTAATTAAACAAATGAGTGATTTTCAATAAGTATTATTTATAATCAATATTGAATAAAAAAGTTTCTGTTTCTGTTTCTATAAACCATGCACAGAGTTCCGTCACATCCCTGTACTACTGAAGTTGAAAGTTTTTATCTAATATATATATATATATTAGATAAAAACGTTAAAAAAGTTATTTACAGCCTTTATACTGGGCACACCCAGCAGTGGGATGTATAAAGGTATGTAAAGGACGTATAAAGAAGGTCTGCGGACCTCCTCTTATTTGTGAAAGTGTTTTTAGGGCAGGAAAGATTCCACCAAGCTGTTCAAAAGTATTTTAACAGATTTGAGATGTCCCCGAAATATTTTTTTTTATTTCTCAAACATGCAGGTTAATCAATTTTATTTATCAGCGCTTTGAATTGCAACCATCAACTTCAGTAGTACCGGAAGTGACGGAACTCTGTGCATGGTTTATAGAAACAGAAACAGAAACTTTTTTATTCAATATTGATTATAAATAATACTTATTGAAAATCACTCATTTGTTTAATTACCACTGGTTCGAAAAAAAAACCTCTGTCCTGGGAAGAACCAGCAAGAAACACTAAACGCTATACCGCAAGCAAGTACAAGCTTCAGTCAATGGTGTATAACCATTAGAAAGTGCACACAATGCAAAGGATAGTGCCTCAAGGCATTAAGTCCGTCCTTTGTATTCTTTTGTTTTAAGGAATGCAATAAAGAATAAATAAATATTAAATAAGAACGTGTTGACTTCAGACTTATTGCCAGATATCTCAGAGACCATTTTTATCAGCTTCACGCCTTGGTCAAAGATGATCATGAGGCAAAACACACAGTGGCAGTCATACCATATAACTCTGAAAATCGCTTAATTTTGTTATGTACAGTAATAAAATAGTTACCATGTAGTATAGCATAGTGTAAAGGTGTCCGTAAAAATAACTATAGAGCGACGATATTGTTGTGCTATATGTATAACATCTGCTATATTTTATTATATAATATAGCGTAGTCAGAACTGAGCTCTAACAACCTTAAATGGATTTTCAATTGAATTAGAGAAAAAAAACACTACATGGGATTCATGACTAAGATTGATGACTACCCTACGCAACTTAGACACTGCACTCGATTGAGTTTTTAGTTATTTCAATATGTGTGTGATCGTTATTCTCCCATTAGTCAGTTGCTAAAAGAGTTTTTGGAAATTTCCATTAACGCTACTAAGCAAAAATCCAACATGATATTTATTAGGTCTACGCAAAGAAATTTTGCTCTTATTGGGACGGAAAACGTTGAGAAAGAAATGTTTAACATTTTCTTAGGAGCATTTACTAAAGTACGCAGGAAATAAAAAGGATCCTTCCTCGAGGCTTGTAATATATTTCAGAATAAAATAAAGTTAACTTTGCATTATTAAAATTACATTGTTAAATTAAATTCCCCGTAAATGTTTAAATAATTTTCATTAAACAAATATATCTTCAATTCTTCTTAATTAAATCTTAACTTAACTCTTATATTCCTAATGCCTTATGCCTAATAGCAGGGTGCGGACCGCGAACTCAAAAGGTTGTGGGTTCGAATCCGCCATTCGACTACTGTCGTAAACCACTTCTAACACAAGTATTTTCAGCTTACCAGGAGTGGCTACAGGGAATATTAGTAATGTAAATAGCATTGCTAGTATTAAAAAAAATCCTATATCAGTCGGTTTGTAGGATGCTGTAAAGAATGAATAAAATCAAAATAATATGTAGTGCCTTCAGCTTATAATTAAATCAGTAGCAGTTAAGCATTGTCCTCAAGATCTTGTAATCAATCATGTAATCAATCGCCCCAATAGCTTGGCCGCAAACATGTTGCTCCTGAATCGCTGCTTCTCATCATTAGTCTATATTTAGTCGAATTTAAATGGTTCTCTATTCAACTATATGTTTTTTCTCCCTTTTTAAATGTATGATTTCTTTGTCAATTGTGAAACATATTTTTCGAAAAAATAGGGGTGATAAGAAAACTCCACCCCTGAGGATGATCCTCACATGATGTCTTAAACGTATAAAAAATCATTTATTTAACTCTTGCTCTAGGTACAACGCGATATGTGCTCTGTAACTGCGAATTATGTTTTAAAGTATAATGACGATCATTTCGCCAATGCAGTAATTTTAGTAAAACGCCTGCCAAGTGTGGCAACCATAGTAAAATCCTTCTATGAGGCAATTTATGGAGGCTTATGTTCAGCGGTGAACTTTTATAGGCTGCGATGGATTTATATCTATCTATGTATCTATCTATAATTTGGGCAACTTTGACCACAGTAACAACTTATAGTAGGTCCCTGAAGATTTTATGTCGAACGAAACAAAACTTTGACACAAACAATGTGAACTAGTCGAAATACAAGTTGATTTCGCGAACTAGTTTTTACATTTACGAGTATTTCCGTGAGGGGAACCGTTACGAATTTTCTTTATGTTGCGTGTTTTTCGTTGAATAAGGTAGTTTATGTTTTATTTCCGCACCTTATAAAAGAATTGCTGATTGGTTGACGAACGGTTCGAGGTTTATTTAACTAGTTTGTTGAATCAACGTCGCAACTAACAACAAGTAACAACTTATAATACAAGAAATGCTAGCCACATTACAATATTACAACCAAGATTTCTTTAGAACATTTGGATAACGATCGAGCTAACATACCATGTCGTGGTAAGTGACTATTGCAGTCCATGGAAATCTGCGGCTGTCACCTAATTACAGGCTGTGGGGCATTCCTTCTTAGTCCTCAGAGGAAGCAACACAACTATAGCCTTCTTTGTTGTCCAGGTGACCATGGGCTGCAGTAACCACTTACCATATTATGAATTGTAAGTTTGTTTGTCGCTTCAGATTTATAAAAAGCAAGTATTCTTACAGCCCAGTAAGCTGCACGGATTGCAATCGTATAACATAATATTATATAATAAGAGTATAATTTAAATTTTAAAATTTGGTACAACCGACTTCAATATAAATTATTAAGAATAACTCAAAAACTATTGATCAGACCTTGATTTATATAAGACCACATGAAAAGCACCAGCTTTCAAATAAAAAAAGAATCATCGAAATCGGTACAACCAGAAAAAAGTTATGAGGTAACACACATAAAAAACCATAGAGTCGAATTGAGTACCTCCTCCTTTTTGAAGTCGGTAGAAAAGCAAAACTGACGATATATGTATTTAAAAACGTTGCATTGTGTCGGGTGCAATCTAGGGCAATTTAGGGGAGGCAAATGTTCAGCAGTGGATTTTGATAGGCTGTGTGTTGGCTTGTGTCGTAACGTGACACAATGTAATCGGTTACATTGATAATATATGGCTTCTGAATAAAATTATTTAACTTTTTTATTATTTTCACGTCAGCTATATGTGAAGCACCGACGCTCCGGAAAGTCTGCATTCTGTGAACTTGAACATGTTCACAGACTGCAGACCATACCCACCATTACATCAGATTTGATAGACCACAAATCCTTGCAAAAGAACACCAACTCCTGCCTAGGATGATACGCGAGGCTATTAAAATAAAAACATCCTAATTTCAATGGAGAAGATTGATGGGTGCTGCCATCTGCTTGCGATCCTATAATTAACAATATTAAATCCAAACCCAAGCATACCACTGCAAGACTTCAAGATACTGTAAGCTCGTTCTGCGTAGATTGGATCAAAAATTAATATTCATAACCTGACCAGGCTAACTATGACATCGGGACGTCAAACATCTCAGTCCGTCCTGTACAAATGGGTGCTGTAAAGCACCCGAAACGTCGGTAATTAAAAATAAGTAAGTTAAACGCGATAAAATCCGTAAAAATAGTTTTATTTAATGTGTAATATTCGCGTAAATATAAGAAATCAATGATATGGCTTCTTCTCTTTCGTAACAAGTCTGTAAAAGTCCACTGCTGGATACAGCTTCTTCCATTGCATTATTGCATTGGGTTAGTCGAAGTGCTAGTGTGACATGCGCCAATTTGGAACTAGCGCCTATCAAGCCATAACACAACAGTGCTACTTGATGGCAGATATAGATAGGAGGTTGAGAAGCGGATTTTGAGTTGATATAGAACCCTATTGCAAAGAGGATGGCTCAAATAACAAATGGATGTCTTAAGAAATAAAATTGCGTATTCGAATAGACGACACAACATTACAGCCTAGTATAGTTTTAAAATTTGTTACTTGTACATAATTTACTACAATGTCCCAAATGTTCAAAATCACAACCAACTTATCGAATGTAGTGTCAATAATATGAAAACATAATTAGATCTAAAGTCTAAACTAGTATTTAAAACCATGTTATAAGAACACCGTTTGAAGAATACATCGAATATTAGAACCTAGGACTATTCTGATCAAAAAGCCACGCAGTTGTAAACATATAATTAACTAATTTAAAACTCAATTGAACTTTACTCGTGTATTGAAACATTTCATGACGAATAGATCTCAATCCATTCTATTTATGAAAAGCAATAATTCTTGTGAAGCGAAAATACTCGTATAACAAGCCAATTTATAAACGTCTCTCTCTCAATCCATGTTTTATTTCGTTTTATTAGAATTCAGTTTTTATTACCGATAAAGTCAACATCGAATTTCTAGAAACAAAACAAAAAAAAATTGCTTTTCATTTTTAAAACATGCCTTTTGTTTATCAAATAACCGTGCACCGACCTTTTTAGGGTTCCTTTGTCATACTAGCTTATAACTTCGTTCTATCCGTCTGCTCCAATCCTTCTTATTACAAAAAGTAATTTATAATAAGTCTCAAGTTTAAACTAGAATTTGTGTCGAAAAAGAACTCCCTTGGAAAACATGCAAAATAAAATGTAACAGCAAATGTCTTATTTTCCAAAGAATATGGTGCCGTGGCTAGGGGATTCCTTTCGTGAATAAGACTCATCTTAAGCCGTAGTTGAACCCTGATTTAGATAAAAGTATTTAATTGTATCCCACAATATTATATGATGGGGAATAAAGGTTAGACGAAGTGTAAGACGGCCCCCCACTCGATGGAGTGACGACCTGTTAAAATATGCAGGAAGTTGATAGATGCAAGTGGCTCAGTACCGTGCTTTATGGAATTCCTTGGGAGAGGCCTATGTTCAGCAGTGGACTTGTAAAGGGCTGTAATAATGATGACGTATCGCGATGTCTTCGTCAAATGTGAGCTGATTGTGGTGATACTTTACTTATTGAATAGTTATAATTTAATAGGTTAATGTTCCTATTTAAATGACCTGGAAATTAAGATATTTCTTAGTCCACTCAAAAGGGTATAAGCTCACGCACAGAAACACATTGACATGCAGCAGACAGCTTCTGAAATTATTCATAAACCCTCGCTTTGACCTAAAAGTGAATCAATGTGTGTGTGAGTGAAATCGAAATGGTATACCGCCATCTTTCGGAAGCCATAAGATACATACATACATACATATAATCACGCCTCTTTTCCGTAGGGGTAGGCAGAGACCACTTCTTTCCACTTGCTACGATCCTTACATACTTGTTTCGCTTCGTCCACTTTCATTATTCTTGGTAGGGTTTCATTATTAGGTACTCTTGACCTGGCCTTTGTTCAAGACGTCCCTGATTTGGTCTAGAAACGTCCACCTAGGTCTACCCCTTTCAACACTTTCATTCACACTCGCCTTATACACTTCTCACAAAGGTCTTTATAGGACACTGTTTAAGAATATCCTGTGACTATATAATTATATCAATAACGGTTAATCATTTGAAACGAGTAGCGACATCTATATTTAAATAACAAATTTTAACATAACACCACCATCTGTTGACATTATGTCGCATAATCGTCTGCATTAATTAAAATACATTCTCTAACAATAAATTAAAAAGTAGCGGATAGATGGCGCTTTTAATATGTTTACTACCGTACTTCTGACAAAAATCAATAAAGGACACTCTTCATAAGAGTATTCTGTGACTATATAATGATAAGAACACAGAGATTAATTAAGAATGAAGCCAGCCTTTTTCGTCAATCGTTCTTCATTCATTCTCTCGACATGGCCAAACTTCTTTCAGACCACAACGTTTCCTTATCTCATTATTTCTTATCCTGTCACTCAATTTAACGCTCTCATCTCAACTGCATTTATTCTGCTTTCATGTTTCTTCTGCCATACCCAACTTTCACTTCCGTACATGAGTGTCGGAACCAACACCCCCAAATGCACAGCCAAACGAGCCTTGTTAGACACCTTCCGACTGCTCATAAAGGAGTGCAAAGCTACATTCACCATGTTTCCTACATTCATTCTTCTTTCGATATCACTCTCACAATTTCCATCTCTTGTAAACTTTGACATTACATTCATCTTCATTCCCTTTCTAACAAAAGCTCATTTGTTAGAAAGGTTACCATCTCCTGCAACTCCTCGGCCGAAGACGCAAGTAATACTTGGTCATCAGCATAGAGAAAACGTTTGACGAGTAACTCATTCATTCTCAACCCACTTTCATTCTCTTTTAAATCTGTCAAGCAATTGTCTATGAACAGATAAAACAGCCACGGTGACGCTACACATCCCTGTCTAACACCTTTTTCGATATTAAACCATTCAGTGTATGCCCCGTTTATCCTTACACAAACACTAGAATCCCTATAAAGAGATTGCAATGCTCGTATGAGAATACTGCTCACACCGTTCACGGACAGTGCTGACCACAATTCATTCCTCACTAGAGTAGTGATCATAGATCATAGGCCTTTGATAGAGTAGCCATAAGATGCTTCTATCATTTCCCATAGACACCTGTTTTATCACCCACGGAACCTTTTTGTTAACTTAACACTTAACCTAATGTATGTACACAAATAAGGACATTTTTAAATTTCAGATCAGTTCAGTTTTCATTCACTTCCAAACGTCAGAATAATCTGAAATTTTGCAGATGTAGTAAAAACCGACGACAATGCAATATTTCAATGGCCTAGTAATCTCACAAAGATCATTATAGCTCATTCTAAAGCAAAAACGCTTCGTTTAAATTTACAGCAAAAGCCGCATAACTACAGGAGTCATGTGGTACACAGCCTTCCAGTGTAATTGTTTAAAGTTAATGAAGAACGATGTATACTACTCTCTTATATTCTCTCTTTCTTTTTAAATTGTTGTAATTAGTAGCGTATACGTCATGGCAATCAGCTATAAAATCCAAATTTAAAATATTGCGGCCTCGAATCGTCGACCACAAAGTTATTTCCGGACAGCTCAATTAACTGCCGTTACGAAGAGACGTTGCATCTCTGCATTTTTACTGCACATACCATGGGAAATGCTCCGAGCAATTTTCAGGATTAATTCCAACCAATAAGTTCCACCATCGTGCACTGCGAAATAACTCTAAATTCCATCAACATTATCTCGATAGCTAGCACAGAATCCACCAACGAACCCGGAACCTCATGATCAGCAGTCGCGTTCACAACCACTATACCAATGAGGCAGTCAGCCTCTATATTTTATCAATGACTCAATAATATTAAGTATGTAACTTTGTCATTACATAAATATGTATATTTTACTATGCTGGAAAAATGGAAAAATATCTTCTAATACATAAAAATAATTTTTGTTTGTTCGTATTTTATGCGCTGCCATACCGTTCATCAGATTGCGCTAAAACTTTATCAACTTATTGCTTACACTTACGCGTAGGTTAGAGGCATAGTACAATTAACTTACAGTAGGTATTTTTACGTGGTAGAGCCATGCTGCAGCTATATTACTGGTATAGTTATAGCACGAATGGGTCGGCTCGACCGGGGAAGGACCACGCTCTCACAGAATACCAGCGTAAAATAGCAGCTTAACCCTGCTGTGTTTCGTATGGTGAGTCTAGAGAACCGGAGACCCGTTTTACTGGAAACGAGGCATTCCATCTTAGTCCTCATGGTGACAAGGCATCTGCATTTTGATTCGTCATCGAGGAAAGATGTAGATGTCTATGGGCCACAGCAACCACTTACCATCAGGTGGACTGTGTGCTCGTTTGTCACCCTTCTCCTATAAAAAAAAAAGGTGGCGTGCGTGTCGTACCGAAAATTTATTCGAAAGTTAATAATTCAATTTCAATAAATATTTTATCATTCGTAATTAAACTATTAAAACCCTTCCAATTTAATTAAAAACGATATTTCCGCAGTTAGTTCAACGCGCCGGGTGCCAGCTAGTCTTTAACAAAATATCTCAATTACCCGTTTATTCCGTAGTATAATCCTATTAATAGCATTTTAAATATTTTAAAGATCCTTTGTTTCTTTTGCTTAAGTAAACACCATTAGGCACTAATTATTTTATTTAACAGCTAAAAGGTATAACGAGGATTCCATGAACTGAACAAATTAAAGCTTGTAAACGCTTGAAAGACGTTAAAATCCTATTCAAGCTCGGTAAATGAATAAATCTAAAAGAGGCGAAATTCGCCCAGACGCCGCGCGACGCGTTGACGAATCAAAGCAACCTGGCAACCCTGGGAAATTTTCCTCAAATTTGCTAGGCAACAAACACCAACGCATCTGTGTTGCCATGGTTTAAGTATCAATTATTTCAATAATAAGGAAAATAATTTCTACTTTTCCATTCTTAGAATGTACTGATTCTGATTATTCGTATTTCCTGTAAATCGTTATTGTCGAGAATAGCGGATGTTTGGATGTTTTTTTTAAATATAAGATTTCATTTCAGTGTTGTATCATTATTTCTTATAATAGGTGACAGTATTTCTTTTTTGTTGTATGCGTCTGAATACCTAAGTAAATATTTTACTGGTGTACATACTCGTAGTCTATCTCTATATATAAAAATCAATTGCTGTCCGTTATTCTTGCTAAAACTCAAAAACGACTCGACTGACTTTGATGAAATTTTTTGTGTGTTTGAGTGGGTCACTAGATTGTTTAGATTCACATTTGGACCCGATAGGTGGCGCTGTTGCCAAGATCTAGAAATCACCCGTGCGAAGCTGAGGCTGATCGCTAGTATTACATAAATATTTTTGTCCTACAGTAGTTAGGCGGATTTGCCGCTATCAGTTTCGCAGGCGGATTAGCAATCGGGTTATCGACCATCTCGTACCTTTACTTTATCGCTACTTCATATCGTCAGGCTCAAAATTTTGTATCTGATTTAAATGTATGCTATTATTACACCGTCATATTTCGAAGACCACTCTATCTTAGAGGCTTTTCCCATAGTCGCCACTTACGACACCGACGACAACACGACACAAGGCAATTTAATTACTCAATGAAATTAAGTCTTACTATGTCAACATGTTGCTATATATATTTTACATTTGGTTTCTCTCACCAATTTGGATCCTTGAAGAATATTACTTACTTACTTACTTATTTTAAAACAAACATAAATTAAAGCAGACCCGGAACAATTATTTGTAGACCATACAAATTCTTGTTCCGTGCGGGATTCGAACCCGCGGCCCCCAGCGCAACAGCTCATTGCTAAGCCACTGCGCCACGGAGCCGTCAAAAAATATTAAAAATACAACAGGTAACGTCGCAAGTAAATCATTTCATACCGGCTGAAAACTTTCCAAAGCTTGTTCTCCTCTAACTCCTAAGATACTCGACCGTCAGCTGCATCTGTAGTGATGGTACGTAGCAATAAAATGTTGAATTCGTGGAAATGTTGAATTCAAATGATTTTTCGTCATAATTTTGAACACGTTTAACGTAAACAGTTTCCGGTTAGGTTTTATTTTACACCGAAATTTTAACATATTTCTGTATTTTGTTTTAAGTATACAGTTACGATATCGGGTTAAGCGGGTCCATCAGACTTTAGAGTCATGCTGCAGCTGTATTATAGTTGTAGAACGTCTCTTTCTGAACACCAGCGTAAAATAGCAGCTTAACGATGCTGTGTTTCGTGTAGTGTAGAGAACCGGTACCCTTTCAGTAGAAATGCGGCATTCCATCATAGTCCAGGTGTGACAACGCATCTGCATTTTAATTCTTAATCGGAGATAGACGTAGATATCTATGGGCACACCAACCACTTACCATCAGATGGACTGTGTGCTCGTTTGTCACACTTATCCTATACAAAATCGACTGATAACATACAATTTTATATAACAAATAAGGCTTTTTCCTTTTTACTTTATTACTACGGCTAATCGAAAATATAGAAGATTTGTATTTATAAGATTGCCGGAGTTCGGTAAGAATAATAGTATAATATATTAATAACTAGCTGGTACCCCACGCGTTGCTGCTACTGAAGAAATAATTGTGGAAATATCGTTTTAAATTTGGAACACACACACACACACACACACACACTTCTATACATTTATTATACGTATTGCTAAATCCTCTTTAGGACTAAAAGAACCATCAGCAGCCATAATCACTATAAACTTTAAAAAAAAGGAAAACATAACCCTTTTTTACTCTCTCGTAAGCGGGTAAAAAGGTGCCAATATGTTATACTCATACATGGTCATTTACTGTCTACAAAATTACATGGAAATCTTGGCATCAGGAATCCTAACCTACCTTCGCTAGTGTTATTTTAAGTGTTACATCGAGCATGGTTAAGCGAAGACAAATAAATACTACTGTGTTTTCGCGTAATTTCTGGCTTTGACTGTATGATTAATAGACATAGATATGCATTTATTCAGCACCTTACACTCATACAGTTTTCATACAGAAAATAAAATTATACATAAAAACATCAAAGATAAAAATACATAATAGAGAACAGACATAAAATAATCGGATTTTATGAGTGATGTGATGCTGAAAAGGGCACTGACTCAACATAATGATATCGCACGGTAGCACTATTGGTTTTCAGCAATGCCCATTGAGGTTGGACTCGCACGCGAGGATAATGTGTACGCTATATATTATATAATATTAAAAATATTATGCTCAAGAGATCTTATCAAAATAATAATTAAATGCAAAAGGATGGGAAATTTAGATATGTAGTATATATGAGTGTATATAATAAATAACATAATAAAGTATGTACAATGAAACAGATATTTTTTATATACTATGAATATGTAATGCAGCTATTTTATCTTCCCTAAAAGTTAAGCCGAAAAAAGTATTCTTTTACTTTTACCTAAAAAAGGCTGATGCTATTAAGTTGACGGATAGGTGGGGCAAGTTGTTCCAGCATTTAGTAGCTGCATATCGGAAACTATCGCAAAATGCTGCCGTTGTGTATTTTGGTACGAAAGGACAATTGATTTTGCTGAAATGTCCTTAAAATTACCGTCTTTGCGCCATTTTAGTTTTTCCAACAAGTACCTCGGCTTTTTGTTTTGAAAGACACGGAACATAAATGTTGCGAAATGTAGCGCTCTTAATTGGGACATTCTTATTGATTTTGATTTGTTTAAGAAAGGACTGACGTGTGTTCGTGGAGGGATATGGTGTATATATCTGGCACAAGCATTTTGGATCATCTGAATTATTCGGTCAGTTTTCGAAAGTAGCCTTGGTCCGTATACCGTATCGGCATAGTTGAGTCTTTTTATTTTATAGGAGAGGGGGCAAACGAGCATGCGGATCACCTGGTGGTGAGTGACTACCGCTGCCCATGAACAACCGCAACACCAGGGGAATTGCAGATGCGTTGCCGGATAAGCAAGTGTGAAGAATTCCCTCGTACTCTCCCTGGAGAGTACAAGGGAGTTGCAGAGCTTAACGCGCAGATTTTAACTTAAAAAAGTCATGTATTCGGTATAATACTTTTAGTCGGTAAGCTATATAGCTTTTGAAAAGTATTTGAAATTTGTTGCCGTTTTTGTATGGAATAAGACTGACAAGGAATAAGGGCGAGTACACAGTTTACGTGATGGTAATGGACGCTGTAGCTCATGCATCTACATTTATCCTAGATTAAGAAACAAAATGTAAATGTGTGTGACCCCTAAGAACTAACATAGAATGCAATGTTACCAGTAAAAAAGGGTCTCCGGTTTTTCTACATTCACCGTGGACACAGCAGCATTAAGCTGCTATTTTACGCTGGTATTCTGTGAGAGCGTGGTCCCGGTTGAGCCGACCCATTTGTGTTGTAACCAAAATAAAGCTGAAGTGTGCCTCTACCACGTTAAAACCACATTATTTCAGTGGTCCTAAGTTAAATCAGAATTCAATTTTTTTAAGATTATGAAATATTATTTTTCTTTTTTTTTTTCAGGACATCGACTTCGAAGGTTTCCGATGGTTTCTGGACACATTTCTCGAAGTATCAACTCCTGATGAACTCTCCAGGTTTGACTTTTACTTTATATATATTGCAAAAAATATAAATCAAAAAATATAATCTTCAATGCGATAACGTTCCTGCCTTCCGCAAAATTATATGAATAGATAATTATTGTGTCAATTTGTGTTCAAACTGTCATGCAAATATCGTAGTCTTTATCTTAAAGTTATTTAATGCGTCACAGTTTACGCTTCACAGTCGTAGAAAACAAAAATAAAGAAAAGAAATGAGTGCTAAGTCAAAGCCTAAGGGTAAGATCACTGTAGAGTGCGTTCATTCACGCCCACCACATTGGCATTATTATCGTGGTCAAATTTATTAACTAAAAGAATAAAACCTATTTGGACAATTGAATTAATAGATATTCCTATGCCGCCATCATCACATGGCAAAAAATATAATGAAATATTAGATAACAGGCCCTAAAATAAATAATTTAATGTTTATTAAAGAAACAAAGGGAATAATATTGATTTATTATTTTAAATTTACATATACCTGTCCTCCATATCCTGATCAAATTTTGGTTACGGCGGCCAGTCTTAATGGAGACTAGCCATCTGCTCAGGGCAGAATTATAGTGCATGAGTATGTGCGCAAACATAGCTGCACTCTCTATTCGCTCACTAAGTATCATAGTCTAATTGGACGGCAATATGAGACGACCGGAGGGAGAGGTTTCACCTCTCTCTCCACAATCTTTCTGCCTATATATCTTCTCTTCTGGGTTGCTACTACTCGTAAAAATTTCTTGTGAGGAAAACCCAATAACTGATTTTTAACAAGTTCCGGGATTCGGATCCCGGATACACGTGATCAGCAGGCGCTCTTACGGACACTAAATCAACGACGCATTCAAGTGTTCGTGTATCTAATCTAATAAAACTAATTTTACAGGTTTTCAATTATCAACGTTTCGTGTAAGCGATGTCACTGGGAACTGAAGTGTTGGACGTACTGAAAAAAAAAATTTTTTTTAATAAGTAAATTTAAGCGTGATACCCTTCAAACTTAACTTTAAAAATTTATTTATTGATTAAATCATCAAGATTAAAAAAATTTTTTTGGTATCGGTACATCTCATTTTCAAAGTCAGTTAAAAAGTGAATGCTCGTTGTAGGCACTTGTTTCTGTCGTTCGTTCGGAGGGACAAGAGGCCGGCGCTCCGGGAAATGGCGGCTGCCAGTTCTACTACGGCTTGTGCACTCGTTACTTCACACGGCGACCATCAGGTATTTCTATTAACGCGCGTAAAATTACGTTTATAAGACTAGACATTGATTTGGAGAGCGATAAGACTATTATTTAAACTTCGAATTTCTAAAAACGCGTAACGATCGCGTGCTAATGTACAAATGGGTAAGGAAGCTATTGCGTTTTAATTTCCCATTTAATTTCATCTTATTTGTAAAATCAGATGAAAGGGTGAACATAATTCTGTTTTAGGGAAAATTAAGCTTGGCTTCGAAAATCCATGGGCTGGCTGAACGATTTCAACAGTTAGGTAAAAGTTCTGGAGACTCAGCTGATGGAAGTGAAAAAGGATCGAGAAGCCGCACTGGTGAGCTCTGTTATTACATTATTACATCTCGACATTCATTTAAGATGATGTTCTAATATTTTCTTAAGTAAATGAAAAAGGCAAAAATCTTAATAATTATACCATCCTTTAGCCTTTGTTTGATGACTGAAATATAAAAAGTACAAAACTGAAACTGTGCATGATAGGACTAGATTGATTAATTACAGAAATTTCAACTCTCGAAACCTGAGTTTGATTGGAAACCAACTCAAAAAGCTATTTTTTTTAAATTAATGATTAATTTTACGAAATTTTATTTAGTAAAAAATAAATTAAAGTAGCCTATACGTCTTACTACTGGGCACAGGCCTCCACTTATGTGAAGAATTATGTAAGGAAATGTCGGCGGTCTTTAAATGTCTTCAAAGTATTTTTTAAATTTCTCATACAAGCAGGAGTTTCCCCACGGTATTTCCTTAAATGCTGAGCACATGGTAAATCAGCACTTTCAAATTGCAACTAACAATTTCATCAAACCCGCGTTGCTTGCGTATTGCGAAATTTAAAGCAAGTGGAAGTAATGTAAAGCTGCTTAGCTGCGCTACCACGACTCTTTGACGTAAGATTTATTTAAAAAAAATGTTTTTCAAACGTCATATAATATAATATATTAGCATTCCAAAATGAGGTTCCTCTGACCGTAGATGATACGTATTAGCTTATGTAATCGTTAATTCCACCATTTTCTTCTCTTTTTTAATTTATAGGATTATATTCATTTAGTTTATTCTTTCTAGGAAGCGTACATCCAATGTTCTCTGTGACCACGCACCCTTCATACTCATCTCATGAACTGTGTCTGGACCGACGAAACGAAACCAGTCCTAGTCACAGTCAAATGTCCAGAAACTCCAGCAGGAAGAGCAGTAATTCGCTTCGTGTAAATCAATCTACTAAAATTGAAGGTATTTCGAGAAATTTAGGAAAAACACCTAATAAAATTTTCTTGTTCGTCAGCCTGTAAAAGTCCACTACTGGAATATGGGCCTCTGCCGTTGTAGGAAAGAATTGTAATTAACCAGATTTCCCGCAACATTGACTGTGCCCCCGTCGTACTGGATATTATACGTCTGGCGTAAAGGGGATAGTTTTACCGCCATCTATCGGAATTAGTGAGATCTTTCTGGCATATGTCATAGTAGCTGTATTTGGATATAACAGACACTTGCGGTACGAAATTATGTTAAAGATTATCCTACGCCGCCACCATACATAAGGCGATAAAATTATAGTTTTCATTCAATACAGCCTATCAAAAGTCCACTGCTGAACATAGACTACCCATAGATTTTATTTATCTTATTTTTTATTTTGTTTATATGCCTTACTAACGGACAACTTACACAATGACATCTTAAATAACAGAATAGTTTCTTAAGCTAAGTGTAGTGATTACTTACTAGTAAACACAGCATTTTTTTATAGAATGGGGGTGACAAACGAGCACACAGTTCACCTGATGATAAGTGGATGCTGTGACCCATAGACATTTACATTTATCTTCGATAAAGAATCAAAATGCAGATGCGTTATCACTCCTGAGGACTAAGATGGAATGCCTCGTTTCCAGTAAAAAGGGTCTCGGGTTCTTTACACTCACCATACGAAATACAGCAGCGTTAAGCTGCTATTTTACGCTGGTATTCTGTGAGAGTGTGGTCCTTCCCCGGTCGAGCCGACCCATTCGTGCTGCAACCATAATTTAGCTGCAGCGTGGCCCTACCACGTATAAATGCGCTATAACAATGACTAAAGTGGGTTTTAATTAAAAGTTAACAATTTTTAAAGAACGTAGTTTATCCGTATGGTAATAGAGTACACAATTCACAAATTGGTCGCACGAAATTAAGTACTAGCCATACTGATTACTAACCATACTGATTAAATTGTTTCATAAGGGGGATATTTAAAAAAAGCACATGTCCATCTTGAATCTAAGTAACTCATGGATGTGCCTATTCTGTTCCTTAACGGAAGATACACCTTTGCACAGCTAAGCAACTCCTTCCATATATTTAAGATATAGAGCTTAGCAGTGAACTATAGCCATAGCAGCAATCACAATAGATTTTACTGGTCGCAGTGATACTGGTTTTAGACCTGCATAACTGCTCGCTTAAAAAAAAGGGATATTTGCCGTAATTGTTACGCTTAGTGGGCAGGTCGGCAACCGCAGTTTTATTTATTATTTCGAGATGTTATCAGAAATATGCTGCTATCCATTTCCTGTATTGGTTTTCCTCTGCGCCTCTCACGATACCCACGGGAATGAGGTGATGGATCTTTTACGCCGCCATTACAAGGCAATGAAATAATTGTTTAAAATAAGGCATTTTACATGAATTTATGATCTTCACGGATTTTTGTTCCAGACTTCAAACATTTAATGCGCCGCCCGTCTACTTTAGAAGTACATACCGCCAGGGTCTCTTTAAAGGATATAGTTTGTTATCTTTCTTTATTAGAAGCTGGACGACCAGAAGATAAATTAGAATGTAAGTATACGAATCGGTAATGTCACACTTTTACAATAGGTATAGAAATGAAGTAATATTGTATGATTTCGAAAATAAGTGAAACGAAAGAAACCAATTAAACAATACTATTTATTTTTATTTTTATTTTTTCTGTTGCCAGGAATTTTAACATACGTAACAAGTGATTTGGCGACCGCAGTACTCGTCACATGAAGTTCGAAGCTGCTATCTGTCAACAGTCTGGATACTTTAAGTCTTCTTTTCTTTCTTTTAAAAAAAAATGCTTTAGGATTTTTTCTTGGGTTGTAGGGTTTTCTATACATAAATTACGTATGGCAAACCAAGTACAAATAATTGTTCTGTGCGGAATTTTGAACCCGCGGCTTAAAACTTCGCAACAAAAAGTTTAACCACTGCGCTACCAATCCTCCAAATACTCTGGTGGATAACTTTATTAATATGATTTCATTCATTCATTCATTCATAATTTCTTTCATTTCACTCTTGATTAATTCTGTGTTCAATAAAGAATTATTGTTATTATTTTTATGAGAGCTTATCAAAATCCACTGCTGAACATATGCCTTCGTGCCATATTGCCGCATAAAGAAATATTTGCCATAGTTGCCACGTATGGCGTGCGGGTTGGCGCTGCTGACCTTCTACTGGTGTGTTCCCTCTGTCGCCTCTAACGACACCCACGGGACGATATTAGGTAGTGGATATTCTTACATGGCCACCAAACGGTATTTATTGACTTATCCAACTAAATAATTTTTATATAATAATTTTGTCACTTAAAACAAGAACTCGTAGTTACATTGACGTGTTTCAATAGTCATGTTCCGGTTATACGACACCGATGGCAACGGCGTGCTGGACACCAACGAAATGGACTGTATTGTCAACCAAATGATGACGGTGGCCGAGTATCTCGGTTGGGAGACTTCGGAGCTTAGACCGGTTAGCACTGATTTTGTATTTTAAACCGCATGTAAAAAGGTTCTTATCCTATTTAAAATGGGGTCTTGAGTCCTAAGCAACTTGTTATTTAATAAGTTTGGGCTTGCACCTTAATAACGATGTACCAATGCGACTTACGGACTTTCAAGAAAAAACCCTGCGCCTTCCTAAGGGCAGTGTAGCACTTGCGTTTGTTGATGACAATGGGTAGCGATGTTCACTTATGTCTAATGAGCCGCATGCCACTCTTGTATAAAAAATATCTTTCAAAACTCTCCGTTTAAAAAAATATTCATAGATCGATTATTGAAAAGGGTGGAGGCGTAATTAAATTAATGAACATAGATGAGATGAGAGAACTTACCTAACATTGTACGTGCCTAAACTGATAAAACTTACTGTAAATTAGCATTGGTATTTTTTTTTATTTATTAATCTCTTGAACATAACGACGAGCACAATACAATTCTAAAATTGGTGTACAAAAACCATAATGCCATGTGATACGTCTAAAATGACAGGTGTATACAACACTTAAGAACATTATAAATAAATATTAATACGAAATTAAAATAAAAGAAAATATTATACGAGTATATAATTAAAAGTGATTAAGAATTAGCAAAGGTTATATTAACTGTCGTATGTTACTGTTAGGGTTGGTGTCATTTTAAAAGTGTGAAGAGTTTTTTTTTAATAATGTTAGTTTTTTAAGCTGAGTTTTTGAATATTTTTACTTATATTGCATAACGTTTATATGGTTTTTATTAGTTTTGTTTCATCACTACAGCCCTTCACAAGTCCACTGCTGAACATAGGCCTCCCCTAAGGAATGCCACAAAGCGCGGTCTTGAGCCACCTGCATCCGTCGACTTCCTGCATGTCTTACCAGGCCGTCACTCCATCTAGTTGAGTTTGGTTGTTTGAAGGAAGGCTACGTACGACGCGTTTACATATTCGTCTGTATCCATTCAACGTAGATTTTTTTAAACATAGATGACGTACGTCTCGTTGCTACGACATTGTGTCTTCTTAACTTTTATAGACTCACTAATATTTTAAATGAAAAAAGATGAAAAGACAGCAGTAGTTTGTATTAAGTAGAATATAAATAAAAGTAGTTTCGCTCTTGTAATTTTTTTATATATTTTGTCAAAGACAGGTATTAGAGAAAATTATAACGGTAGATTGGCTGGATAAATTATAATGATAGTTCACAGGTCAACTGAATAGTGACGAGTATGTAAACACCAATACGGATACACACGAACATTCCTTTGCTAAAACTCGTGTTAAGAACCGACATCGACTGGAAAACAGGCGAATACTCGGGCCGAATAGCGAGCACACCTGAACAAGTCGTTTACATGTTCGTACTCGTGCCTATTCGTATGTGCTCAGCGAGTATCTAAACGTTCCATAAGTTAAGAATAACTGTAAGATTTCTAAAATCTTTACCTATACAGTACGTTTTATGAAACCTAGCATTTTCCAGGATTTCTCAATAAAATTTATTTTTATATTTTATGTTTCCTAAACAAAATTTAGTTTCATATTTTCATATTGTTATTCGTAAGAGCAGAATAACAGTCTTAAAACTCACAACACATCTTGAGCACAGACTTTCTTCCATTATTCGAACAGTAATAACAATAGTAATAGAATATTATAGTATGTTATTTAAAAATAAAAAACCAACAATAGTACGTCACGTGGATGTCAGATGTCTCATGGTTGTAGACTTTACATGTTCTCAAAATACAGTTCATTTTTCCAACATACAGGTGAACACGTGCATAACGACTAAAAAGTACTATTAATAATTTTAATGGGATCGATCTCGTTCTATTACAATTAAGGCCCCTGAATTGCCACGGCTCGCCGTATAGCATAAAAAAATTATTTAATAGATAACAGGAATACTTATTGAAAGTCATTTATGCTTTTACCACAGGTTCGGAAAAAACCACTGTCCTGGTGAGGACCAGCAAGAAAAGCAGCGGGACTTTTATTGTAAAAAATATCAATTGGCAATATACATACTTACAATTACGAGTACTATGTTGAAGTTCGATTGTATCTAATAAGGACGCAATAATTTTAACAGAAATCCTCCATAGATCTATAGTCTTTTGTTCTTTCAGATTCTGCAAGACATGATGGTGGAGATAGATTATGATGCCGATGGAACCGTTTCTCTCGACGAATGGAAAAGAGGAGGGTTAGTAATTCTACGTAGATAACCGTTCTATCTAATGTTTTATTTTTTATTTTGGCATTTCAAAACGATAATTTAATAAAGTCATTCAGTCAATAACGATTAGGAACACAAAATATTGATTTAAAATTAAAAAAATTAAACATTTAAAACACTCCTAGTCAAAGTGATAGTTATGCTGCGAAATGGTTCAATGGAGTTATTTTTCGCACTTTTAACGGATCTGACAATCAATTTGCAATTTTAAAATAAGTATTAGCTAAGTCATTATTAAAGAAAAGCAACAAACGTGGTAGAGCCATGCTGTAGCTTTATTAATCGTACAGTTGTAGCAAGAATTGGTCGGCTCGACCGGGGAGGGACCACGCTCTCACAGAATACCAGCGTAAAATAGCAGCTTAATGCTGCTGTGTTTCGTATGGTGAGTGTAGAGAACCGGAGACCCTTTTTACTGGAAACCAGGCATTCCATCTTAATCCTCACGGCTGACAACGCATCTGTATTTTGATTCTTAATAAAGATAGATGTAGATTTTTATGGGCCATAGTATCCATTTACCATCAGTTGGATTTTGTGTTCGTTTGTCACCCATATTCTCATTCATCATTTAGAAAAAAATCCTCCCTATAACGTGAGAAGCCTATGCCCAGCGGTGGACTTTTACAGACTTATGAAGAAGAAGAAGAATCATCAACATCATCATCATCATTACAGCCCTTCACAAGTCCACTGCTGAACATAGGCCTGCCCCAAGGAATGCCACAAAGCACGGTCCCGAGCCACCTGCATCCATTGACTTCCTGCATGTCTTACCAGGATCTCTCCATCTAGTGGGGGGACGCCCTACACTTCGCCTGCCGGTACGAGAAGAAGAATGCTGCTTGAATAATAACTTAATTAATATCATTTTTTTTCAGTATGACTACTATTCCATTGCTAGTGCTGTTGGGACTTGACACAAACGTTAAAGAGGACGGTGAACACGCGTGGAGACTGAAGCACTTCAATCGACCAGCCTACTGCAATCTCTGCCTCAATATGCTCGTCGGCTTGGGAAAAAAGGGGTTGTGCTGCATATGTAAGTATATTGTTTTGTTATAATTTTAATGTAGACAATGTGTATGGGTGTAATAATGCTAACGGCTGCCATTCCCATTTGATAATTATTTGCAAGTCCAAGGTTTTTTTTTTTGTAATAAAAACTATCGAATGGAATTTAATGATAATTTAATTAGGTATGGCATATACAATAAATGTGTTAAGGCCAGATCTTCTCGTCAGTAAAATTTGTTTGTAGTCGATATCATCGTTTATTAAAAAAAGTCATTTACAATCTTAATTCTAGAGTCTAATTTGGCACAAGTGGAATTATCATCGTCTAATATCGATCGAAGGGATTACAAAAAAATCTTAAAACAAATTTAAAATTCTAAAGGGATATAACATAATTCAGTGCTCAACAAATTCTTGCATTGCAGTGCCGTTTTTTTAATCGTCACATAAGAGTTTTATAGGAGTTTCATGGTATAAATATAAAACACAAACAAATTTAAATATTACAGTTGTTTGACATATATGTGCAGTCAGCTTATAATTTTTTTGATGGATAACCTTTATTTATTTTATAAACTTTATTGTATTAACGATAATATACCGAGCTATATTATGAAGTTTGAAAAATCAGCCCTAAATTAAATTGTGAAATAGTACTGCTTAATTTTTTAATTTTCTGGCACATGGTTAGGAGGTTTTGGTATCAATTAAGAGTAATTTTGTACTAGAAGAATTAGGGACTCTACAAATTTAATCTAAATCTATTTACTTTTTTATCAATAAGTTCATTTACCTCATCAGTTAAAAAGCATAATATTATATAATATAAAACCACGCTGTATGGCGTCAGCATAACGATGCTGTTTATACTGGTAACGAGGTATTCCATCTTACATTTTGTTTCATATTTAAGGATAAGTTGTTTTAAATATAAAACATAAAAATACCTTATTCCATATAATGGTAAGTGGATGCTTTGTGCGGCACATAGACATCTACATCTATCCTCGATTAAGAATCAAAATGCAGATACATTGTCACTCCTGAAGACTAAGATGGAATACCTCGTTT
The DNA here is from genome assembly GCA_029286625.1 of Parnassius orleans. NCBI lineage: Eukaryota > Metazoa > Arthropoda > Insecta > Lepidoptera > Papilionidae > Parnassius > Parnassius orleans. The sequence continues at coordinate 584,312 of JAGSMP010000263.1, read as the reverse complement.
CCAGTAAAAAGGATCTTTTGTTCTCTAAACTTTCCATACAAAACACAAGAGCACTAAGCTGTTTCATGCTTGTATTCTTTGAGAGCGTGGTCCTTCCCCTGTCGAGCCGACTCCTTCGTGTTACAACCTGTAATATACTTGGCTACAGCATGGCTTTACTACGTATGTAATAATATAATAAATGTTTTCACGTTGTATGATTTAACTCACCCACCAATCACAATATGAAAAAACAACATACCTGTACCATACTTATAAGTTTGTTGCATACTGCTATACTGCAATTTTTATCAGTCTGTAAGTTCACTGTACACGAGCGCTGCGTGCAACGAGCGCCTGCGTCCTGCATAGCGACGTATTCTAAACGACGAGCATCTGCAACTCTTGCACATCATTGGGTTGAAGGTAAGCAATTTAATAAGGAACTTCATGGTTATGGTTTGAACTGAAGGCTTTGCTCATAGAATACTATATGTATTATAGTATTCTATGGCTTTGCTTGACTTTTTCATTGGATAGTACATCCATTTGATTGTTAGTAAACATATTTTAATCTATGTTAGTAATTCAATAATACAATAAGCATAAATAATCTTCGTTAGTTCAAATCTCAAATCTTCGAAAGTTCTTTACGATTGCTTTGAAATTTTAATACAACGTTACATTTGAAAAAACGCGCGTCCCTTTACTTTTATAAAATGTAAATTTAATGGTTGTTTATTTTATTTTAATTACTACGAGCATTTTTTTATTTCTTTTCTTTCGTCATATTTTTTAAATAAGTAATTGCTTTAACCCATAAAAGATTGATCAAAACTATAGATCCCAATTTTTATATTTTTCTAGTAAAATTTGGGTTCCTTGTACACCCTTTTCTCACCATCCAGCAGTTTTCTTGATCATTTTGATAATAATAGTGAGGGACAACAAATGCCAAGAATGTTAAATAAAAATGCATAAAGGAATACCTAACTCAATTCTGACATGTATCTTTCAATCTTTATTGTCTATCTTTTATGATTTTTTTTGCACCGACATTTTCAGAAATATGTTGAAGACAATTTAATTTGACGAACCCATTGAACTTTGAACTTCAGATCTTAATTATTGACTCTCACAGGCAACTGTCATGGCAAATGCGCGAGGTGTCGGAAAAAGATCAAAGGATACAACGGGATTACGGGTCTTCACTGTCGATGGTGCCATATAACCGTAAGTTTAAGAAAGGTTCTAACGCTAACTAACACTTAAAATCAAGTGTTATTAAGAAATCATGTCTGATACATTTTCACTGGAACTCATAGTCAAACCAGGGGTAGGTGTATATATTATTTAGGTGCAATGCAATGTGGCAAATTCGACCTTTAAGCATTACATAGATAAAACAAGCCCTCAATTTGACAAACACCTCAACAAACCACAAAAGGAAATTCGGGCAGTCAACAACGAACCTCTGACGGGTTTCGTCAACCAAATAGACCCCTAGTTTATATATTCCTAATAAAACCCTAAAGTTAAGATAGTAAAGTTACAGTCTTAATTCGTCTCACAGCTAGGTTCAGGCCTCCTCTCATTTCTGAGAGGGATATGGAGCCATTAGTCCGCCGCACTGCTCCAATGCATATTGGTGGACTTCATGTAACCTCGAAATATTTTATTTCTTAGACATGCTGGTTTCCTCACGATGTTTTCCTTCACCATCGAGCATGTAGTAAATCAGTATTTTAAATTGCAATTAACAATATCATTGGCGAATATCTGATTTGTGATGGGTTTTAATACGGTTTTCGACGGGGTCGTTCGCCTGGTGATCTTCTAGCTAACATAAAAGTAACGGACGGCATGCTACGACTACAAGAATGTCAATACTGGTGTTTTCTCCTACATGATATGTTGCAAACCGGTAACATTTATTAATATGCAGATGACAACACTGATGATGCTTATATTACACCAGCCTTGCCAATATTTCTCGGAAATATGTTATATAGAGCCGAAACGAACTTATGTGAAGTCACGTCTTTGTTAAACAAAGTCTCGAATTGGGTATGACTAAATCTGGTCCAGTTCAGCTTTCAGAAAACACAGGTTTGCGCGCTAAAAAGAACCCCTTTGTTGTATATTGTACGTGGTAGAGCCATGGTGCTATATTAATTGTATAGTTGTAGCACGAATGGGTCGGCTCGACCGGGGAAGAACCACGCTCTCACAAAATACCAGCGTAAAATAGCGGCTTAATGCTGCTGTGTTTCGTATGGTGAGTGTAGAGAACCGGAGACCCTTTGTACTGGAAAAGAGGCATTCCATCTTAGTTCTCACGGCTGACAAGGCATCTGCATTTTGATTCTTAATCAAGGATAGATGTAGATGTCTATGGGCCACAGCAACCACTTACCATCAGATGGACTGTGTGCTCGCTGGTCATCATTATCCTATATAAAAAAAATCTGCTCAATTTCAGTGCACGCCTTGCTTCTTCAGCCAGCATCAGAATCTTCGGCGTCGACTAATCGAGTGATGTTTCTAAAACGCTTGTCGTGCACAGACATTTTTCCAGAACGATACGACTTAAGGATCTTCAAGAAAAGTGCCTACTCATTTTTCAATGGCCGGCAACACACGTGTAATTCACGTTACAAGTTGTTGTTGTTCATGATCGGCAAAAGTCACTTACTATCAGGAAGCTGAATGCTCCTTTGCCCTCTCTCTTATAAAAAACCCGGGTTGCTCGCGTTCTGTGAAATTTACAGCTTAGTATATAATTGTGGCAAAAAGGAAGAAGTCAAGTCAAAGTACGGCTAACTACATTGCAGTGTCTTATTATGTATACAAACCTCCCACTACTAATAATAAGCCTTCTTTGCACTGCCACAAAACACGACTCTTAACTGTCTCTATCCAACGACAAGATAGAAATTGGTATATAGTTAGTTGTCCCTTTTAACACTTAAATAATAATATGGTTTATGTATACAGTCTCAATATACGAGATTAATAAAGTTATAAAATGCTATGTCATCATCAAGGATTAAGACGTAATACTATAGTACCGTTGATTAAGTAAGTCTCTTGTTTTCAATAGAGAAGTTGCATGTTTTACTTTACTTTTTTTTTAAAGTTTACTAAAATTATTAAGAAAAATAAAAAATAAAATATTTGATTGATTTTTCCTGTCATTTTACAATTGGTTTTTCTAAAATGTAAATTCAAAAGCCAGTGACGTCATTATATCGCTATAGTAACGCCACCGCATGGTGAAATGATAAAACACTCATGTTTACGTTGTCAAAAAAAAAATAGTCATTGCATAATACAAGTTATATATTATGTTTTGTTTAGAGTAATTACACATACGTATGATGTTTTGTTATGACACATGGTGATCCAAATATAGAAAATACAAAAGTATAGCATGATTGCGATTAGCTCATAGCCTTAACGGATATAATGACGTCACAACCAATCACAAGGCGTTTATTTTTTCATTCAAAAATTTAACTATTTTTTATTAATAACTAGCTGGTACCCGGCACGTTGCTGCCACAGAAGAAATAATTGTGGAAATATCGTTTTAAATTTGGGAGAGTTATATTGTTTCATTATGAATGCTAACACATTCATTGAAATGGAATAATCTATAACTTTTGAATAAATGGTCGGTACGATATGCGCGCCACCTAGTCCAAGTTAATTGTACTATGCCTATAACCTTCGCGCAAGTACAAGCATTAAGTTGACAAAATTTTAGCGCAATCTGATGAAATGTATGACAGCACATAAAATACGAACAAAAAAAATAATTTTTATATATTAGATTACTAAAAAAATGGAATTGTAATAAAAAATACGGTTCCCTGGATCTTCCCGGGAAAATTTAATTTAAACGCACACACACACACACACACGGCCGGACGTCTAGCCGGGAATAGTCAGAACGGCTTCCTAGGACCTCAAAACGTGGAAATCTGATGAAAACTCGCATTCTCAAAATCGGACCGAATTCTATAACTTCCTACTTTTGAAAACTTAATTTTCAAATCGGGAAGTTAAAAAAATATTTAACTATACTTTTTTTTAACTATACTTTTTTTATACTTTAAATTAACTATTCTTTCATTTATATATAAATTTGTGGCAAAAAAAAAGTTAATGCAACTTCTCTATTCTCGTCAGTTACCAAAAAGCAAATAGCACCATTATGTTTCTTGGCGAGCATAATTCTCACCTGGTAAAACTTGCTGACCCGTTTACAAGTCACAAGTGAAAACCAGTATAAAGTTGTAGTATAGCATGTCCACATTCCCTATATTTTATTATAACGTTATGATACAGCTGCACAACCGGTGCGTGGGCAGCGCTGGCGGTTCGTGCACGCTAGGCCGCCATGCTAAGCACATCCTGCCGCCCACCGCTATCCGCCCGCTTGTCCTCGACCGCCAGAGGTCTCTGCCGCACCGAACGCAACAAGATCAGGTGAACATTGTTAATATAAATTGATTTATTTCATGTCATAGGGTACAGATGGTGAACCTTACTTTGTAGGTTGAAACTCCCACCTGACCTATGCCTACTCAAGCGTTTTTTAAATTACTTGGAGTTATTGTATATGTATAACAAGATTGTCATTTAAGGAACCCTTATAATAATAATTTTTGTAAATCAATTAGTATGGTTATGAAACAATGAAAAATGTTAAATTACCAAACTAAGATTTAAATATTTTGTTTCCAGCATACTCTCCCACTATCAATATCACTGCCAATATCCATTTCTGCAACAGTAGAAGAAAAGAAGGATGATAAGAAGGAACCACGAGCGCCGCCCATATCATTCCAAATCACCCCACCTGAAGGCTCTTGCCCGCTACTCGTATTCATTAATCCTAAATCTGGAGGTCGTCAGGGCTCTAGAGTATTGAGAAAGCTTCAATATATTCTTAATCCAAGACAGGTGCATGACATCGCTAAAGGCGGACCAATGCAAGGCAAGTTTTTGAAATAATTGTTGAGTTTTAACTAGAGGTAGAGTCTGGAGAATGCAAGGCAAGTTTTTGAAATAATTGTTAAGTTTTAACTAGAGGTAGTCTGGAGAAAAAATTTTGCTAAAAATTCAACATTTTTATAGCCCGTTCGCTAAGATAGTGTCGGTACACCCGTAGGCGCACTTTTTATTTTGCTTTTATTTTATTTTTGACTTCATACTTGTTTTGTTAATTGCAGATCATGGTCAACACTGAGGAAAACATTGATTCTAATCCTACCACTAATCCGTATTACAATGTTCAGGATGTGGATAAATTTATACTAAATTATTACAACCAAGAGGAGCGGCTTCATGATTTACCACCAAATAGAATAGCTATAAATGAAGAGCGGCAATCGAAATCAAAGAAATGTTCCAGGAAGAGAAACCGTTCTCAAGAATCATCATCATCATCATACATTATCCGCCAAGATAAAGATAAACGAGGCTGTCGTCTAATTAAAATCAACATTTACGAACTTAATGAGCAAAAAGAAAATGTCATCAACGAGCTTAGTGCTAATATAAGTGTTCAATATGTCGTGGATTCAATGTATGATGAAGTGTTAGATGCTACAAATTGTCTTATAAAAAAAATAGGTGAAAAATTATGTGAGAACTAGTAATTTAAGTAATATAGCTTGTAAAATATAATAAAAGTTATTATACATTGAATTTTATTGTTGTTTCATTATGTATCATCATCATTGTTTAATTGTGTAGAGCAAAAAAAGAAAAAGACATTTATTGTTCCAACGAATATATTTATTAAAACTAAATATAAAGTTATAAACATGATAATACATGTAACTTAAGCTATACATTTATCTCTTACTTACTAATACAGTACATAGTAGTAGCATTACATAGTTTTACATTCAAATTTATTAAAATACAGTTTTATAGTGTCCCCATGGTAACATATTGTAGCCATCTGCCATAATTTGTCTTTTATCATTCTGCCATAATTTGTCTTTTATCATCATGTCTATTAAGTACAAGTTTATCAACTTTTTGAGTAAATATTTGATGATTCTTTGATCTAATTATACACATACTGTTTCTAAAGTTTTCATTAGACCATAACGTTCGTTTATATTTTTCAATATTAAGGTTTTTAGTAACAGATTTCCTTATTGAGGTTGTTTTGGAATCAATACAATATAATTTCGCTCTTAATCCAACAAATTCAGTTATTATATCACCACCCAAAAGTCTTTGAAAAACCCTGGAATTTTATTATTTACTTTATGCATATCATACTGATCGTTTTTGAAATTACTTTTATCAAGATATTTTATATTTTTTTTCATGTCTTCATAAAAATCATCTGTATTTATTAGATACAACAGACTATCAGTATCAGTATAACAGAGTTGCAGCGAATTTTTATACATGCGTTTCAATATAGAGTAATGAAAATGGTACAAATGACTCTTAACTAAATCCAAAATTGAAAACCCAATGTAAATTGGGCTATCATGGATAATTTTTGCTAGTTCTAACTGGATTGCTGCTAACGAATCTGAAATTATCGACAAATTTTTAAATTACGAGCGCTGACATATTTTTCAGCTCCACATAGTTCATTAGTCTTATTGGATGTATCTTTCCATACACTAACCAATTTTACATCGACCGTTTATTCTCTATTGTCTTTGCAAAAATAGAATTGTTATGTTTTTTAAAAAAATCTCTTTCAAAGTCGGAAGTTGCGTTTTGTCTAAGTGTTGTATTTAATAAAATATATGGTGCTATAAATGCATTTTGACTAAATGAGTAATTTATAGGATATTACCTATAAACTTTGAGCAAAATGAGACCATGACTGCTTTTTTTTCTGCTGCAAGTGGTAAATCTGAATGTATGTCATGTCATGTATTTCAATTGGATAGAGCAAGTATACTTCGAGAATATATCCACTATAATTATTATCAGAAACACTCATCAAATCAAATTGATTTATTTCTTTTTCACTTAGAAATTTTAAGTTCCCCGTTGGTTACATTTGCATCATAGCAAAACCATATAAATTTACACAATCAAGATAAACTAAATAATTGTTTTTATCCTTGTTGTCATATTAGGACATGTATTTATTGTTTGCTTTTGCATATCTTAGAGAACATTGAGCAAGACCACTGCGAATTCCTTTTTCTAAAAATTGGTACTGTTAAAAACATAAACATAAACACTCACGCCTGTCACCCAGAGCGGTAGGCAGAGACTACGGACTTCCACTTGGTACGATCCTGGCACACCTCTCTCGCCTCCTTTACATCCATATATCTACGCATACACGCTCGTCGGTTAAGGGTACTCCTAATCTGGCCCATTTTCAATATATCGCCAATTTGGTCGATAAACCTTCGTCTAGGGCGTCCTTTCCGACTCTGCCGTTCACTTCTGCAGCATAAATTTGCTTTGTCACTCTTTCTTCGTTCATTCTTTCTACATGACCAAACCACCGAAGTATTCCTTTCTTAATCCTGGTCACAAAGTCATCTTGCAAACCACACTTTTCTCTTATCACACTATTTCACCCTGTCATTCAGATTCAGCCTAACATACTCATAATGACCGCATTTCTACAGCATTTATTCTACTCTCATGCTTCTTCTGCCATGCGCAGTAGTTTTACAGTCCTGCTGTGACCCTTTTCCTTTATATATTGGGACTATAACGGCTTTGCACCAGTCTTCCGGTACCCGCTTCAGTTCCCAACATAAATTAAACAAGGTGTACAGCAGGCCTGCCACCACTCCTCTCCAGCCCTTAGCATTTCAGTGATACTCTATCATATCCGGCTGCCTTACCTGCTTTCATGCCTTTCATTGCTTTTATTATTTCATCTACACTTATCTCCCTACCTCTCTCCACTTCTTTCGGAATTTCTTTTTCACTTAATTCAGACGACCCTTCACTCATAAACACGCTTTCAAAGTATTCCTTCCATCTCTTTAAATTCGAAACTTCATCATTCAGCATACAGCCATTCTTGTCTCGTATAGCATTCGTTCTAGGCTGTTTTGAATTTCCCTAGCAGTTCTTACGAGTTTCCAGAACATTTTAATATTTGCCTGAAGTTATCAGATATCCTTCTATCATTCTTATCCGTTCTTTCTTGCTTTTTCCTTTCAACAACTTCTTTTACTCTCTTATTTATAAGTCTAAAGTCTGCCTTTTTTCTTTCAATCTCATCATTCATACCGCCAGAATTACCAGCTTTGGTTGCCAGTAAATCTAGCCATGCTCTCTTCTTTGCTTCAACTTCCATCCGAATCTCATCATCCCACCACCACGTATTATTTTTCCTTTCATTCGTTCTCTTACTTACACCATATACTTCGGTGGCTGCATCCACCAAAACTTTCTTAACATTATTCCATACAGTCTTCAGGTCTAAATCATTCATACATATTTCATTCAAACCATTTATATTCTCCCTCAGTCTACATTTATACTTCTCTTTTTCACACCTTCATCTTGTAACCTCTCTGTTCTTATACGCTGTAATACAGTGGTAGACACAGATGTCCGATGCCGCCAACGCCTGAATAGACCATTAATTCGGCATAAGACCAAGTAATGATCCGTCCCTACGTTGGATCCCCGGTAAACTCTTGTATCTACCACTGCGCTCCGCATTCTTTCATCCACAATTATGAAATCTATCATGCTTCTATCATTACCTCTTTCCCATGTATACATGTGAATCCTCTTATGGCGAAAGAAAGTATTCGTCACAAAAAGATTCTTTTCCTCACATACGGCGAGGAGGTCTTCACCATTCTCATTTACACTTTCATCGCCAAACATTCCTAATATCCTTTCATAACCAGACCTCTTCACTAACCCTTCCATTAAAATCTCCTAACATAATGATATTTTCATTTCCTTACATTTCATCAACACCATCCTTACCATGTCCCAAAACTGCTCTCGGATATAAGTGGGCTTAGACATGTCTGGGGCGTACACCCTAGCACAAACAACTTCTTTAAGCCCACTTTCATCTGTATCCACAGCAGCCTTGGGCTTATACATTCATACTCTTTCACACATTGACCCATTCTTTCTGAAAGGATGACACCGACTCCTGGCATGCCCGCTCGGTCTCGTCTACACCAGACCAGTAAGCGGTATACATGCCATGTGCAGTAACATCCTTCCTTCGTTTCGTCTCATTTACACATAACACATCTATTCCTCTATCATTCATCATTTCGCATATTTCATCCATCTTATCATTCATTGCTCACATACATTCAGCGTAGCCAGACGGGCCTCCGCAATCCACTTTCGCCCTCCGGGAGACAGAACGTGACGGGTGGCGAACCTCGTCACCGGTTTTACTCCGGAGATTCTTCGCACCCTGCCCCATTAAAGGGCGCCGGGAACTCGGGGCCATTTCTTTACTGTGTTGACGCATGGTGCGATCTAAGGTGGTAGATTTTACGCCGCTACCATACGGCGAGGAGACGAGTCTATCCTTTCGGCTTTGTCGCTCGTTTAGCACCACCTGGGGACACGTGTAGGTGGGCTATGGTTAGTGGTCGAAGCCTACGGACGCGAGCGACTCATCCCCAGGTACTATTATGAAACTAATTTATTGAGTTCGGGCTTCAAATCACAAAATACATAATATGCAAAACAACTTGCCTCATGGATTTGAATATTTTCCACATATGCAGTTTTATTTTTGTCTGAATACTCATGTAATAAACAAAAATGATGTTTATTATTTTTATTTAAGTAAAGTAAGTTAACATGCAATATCTTTCTTTTTAAAGTTTTATACAGCGGTCCAGTCACATTATTGTTTTTATCTAAACCATAAATATTAACGCTCACATTAGGATTCATTTCCTCGAATAATTTTATATCATCAAAACTTGGAGGAAATGTCATATTATCTGTTATTAAAACTTCTGAGTAATGAGGGTATGAATTCACTTTATTAGGATTATTTGTAGTTTGATACAAATGAGCTACAATACTCCGTAGAAAGCAGTGCTTGTCATTGTTTTTTAAATTTAAGCATGATTTTGTTTTGCGTATTTTTTCGGGTAATGGTGTATAAGAACCAAATCTTAACAATATTTAATCCTAAGTGTCTTATGGACTCAATAGTCCAACCGTGTTCGTAATTTTTTCTACAAAACTATTGTAAACAGACGATAGATCGGTGTTTTGGTATATAATTTCATATTTAGTATTAAAAGTATATGTAACTAAAAATTTTAGTATTAAAGTATATGTAACAAACAGTTCAAAACTAATTTTTAATGCTGTATGTTTCTTCAACATTTGTTTAATTAGTTGAAGAGATGTGTGCGAAATTTTAGATAAGAAAATTTCAGGTGAAATAGTTAATTTTTCAGGACTAATTTTGTAAGTGACAATTCTGTTCTTGAAAGCACATGCTATTATACTTATATTGTCAAACTCGGTTTGTAGTAAACAGTTAGACTTGTGAATATAGGACTTTTGGTGAGAGGAATAATGTTTAACATATACACCACAGGGCTTGCAGAAAAACACTTTTTTTATTATGAATATAGATCAGTTTATTATAATAAAATATAGTTTTTAGTTATTAGATTTAGAATTTTAGTTTATATATTTTATTTCGATTTTCTATTTTATCTGAAAGCAACAACATGTTATTAAAGTATTAAGCCAGGTACTAAATATTTCTAAAAATAAATGATCAAATACTCATTATATTACTACACTAAAAAGAGCCTGTAATTAAATAAGCGCTTGCAGATTTTTTTTATTATTATGATATAAATATGGATCAGTTTATTATAATAAAATATAGTTTTTAGTTATTAGATTTAGAATTTTAGTTTATATATTTTATTTCGATTTTCTATTTTATCTGAAAGCAACAACATGTTATTAAAGTATTAAGCCAGGTACTAAATATATCTAAAAATAAATGATTTAATACTCATTATATTACTACACTATTAAGAGTCAGTAATTAAATAAGCGCTTGCAGAAAAACTTTTTTCATTATTATGATATAAATATAGATCAGTTTATTATAATAAAATATAGTTTTTGGTTTTCAGATTTAGAATTTTATTTTTATATTGTTTATTTCGATTTTCGTTTTTATCTGAAAGCAACATGTTATTAAAAGTATTAAGCCAGGTACTAAATATTTCTAAAAATAAATAATTAAATACTCATTATATTACTACACTAAAATAGTCAGTAATTAAATAAGCTATATTTAATATAATGAAATACTCAAAGCTCAAATTTTTTTTTGGTAGTCATCATTTTTATGTTTTATTAAATTGCGGCTTTAGACTTTGTATTTGAGTTTTGATTTACAGATTTCTGAAAGAAATCGGTGAATTATAATAATTATAAAATCAATATTAAATAATATACCTAATAATTACAATTATAAAATCTGGTAGATAAGTAACACGATAAAACTAACGCTTAGTTGGATACAAAACTGGACGAACGTTGCGGTAATCTTCTTTGATGCATGATATCAGCTGGGTAACAACAGCCTTCCACGTTGGGGTTTTCTCGTCGACAGCTGATTTAAAGTTGATCAGAGAATGCTGCCAGCGTTTGTCTGATGGAATAGCCTCCAGCTCGCGGAAGTTAGAGATGCGGACCTTGACGTAATATTTTCCTCGCTTCGTAGGCTCGCTCTGGTGCATATATCCTGAACCTGTTCGGCGTGATAAATAGCTTTTTAAAATCCCCGCTCGGATATGTTCAAAATCTTCATCCTGGAAACAATAAAAATACTATTTCAACAAAAGCATACTGATAAGCAATGAACAATAGTTATATTCCCTCCTACCTACATAAATATATTTTTATACAATGCTCATGACTTGACTTAGTAGTCCAGTTCGCTAACTATTGTATCAATAAAATATATAAATCTTTGCACTCATCATACAAACAATAATTCACTCCGGCGGCTTCGAAACCCACTCCAAGTTAACCAATAATAAAAATGTAATACTGTACAAAGTAGACATCCAATCAAATAGAACCTAACTTTCATCATGTGAATGGTAACTCAAATTATTAAAATTAAATAAGATTTGCTTACCTCAGAATCAAGAAAAACGTTTAATTTTCGTTAATTGCTGGTCTAAACTGGGGCGAGCGACGGCAATGTATCAGCCTCAGATTCCGAGTCGCTTCCGAATAATTCAACTCGTTTCTTGGACTTAGGAGCTGCTGTTTTTGTCTTTGAAACATTAGTTGGTTTCTTAGCCGCTTTTTTCTTTTGCGAAGTCGACTGTACTTCAGCGTCTGACTCGAAGGGATTGGAATACCTAAAATGTAACACAAAGTTATTACAAGAAAAATACATCACTGTACAGAAATACTCATATGAAAACTTATAAAGCGAAACATATAACTTTACTGTAACATATATATCAAATTAAATATTATTCTATTGTATTTAATGAGTGAGGAGGCTAAGTGTTACGCACATACTTACCGCCTTGTTGTTGATGAACACTTCCAAGTCTAGTAGACTGTGGGAAACACACTGTAACTAATGGTGAAACACCTCCCAAGAGCCTATTTTATACCCCTAAATTATAAGACTATGCCCTGAGAGTATTTTAATTTTTCATATTTTAAAATAAAGAAATATTTCATTTGGTACCTTTAGCATTGATCCGTATTTATATTACTCATAAGGAATATTATTGCTTATTAATATTCAAACTTTAGATGCTCGTACGTGAACAATGTTTTGCTTAATTGTTATTGGCCGATTATGCATTCGCCTCCAGTTACAGCGACGGCGCTGCAATTGGAGACGAGCGGCGGCTGGATGTCGCTGCAAGTGGAGACGAAATTTTTATATGACGTATGTACTCATGCAAATACGGAACTAAATTGAGATCCATTACAAATATATCTTTATTCAAAATTAATACTTTTGTAAAAAAAAAGTTTTTTTTTTTATAAATAGGTTTTTCTAATCTTAAGCTGAATTTTATACTATTCGTAAATACATACTTATCTTATTAATTAATATCATAAACGTAAAAGTCTGGATGTTTAGATGTTTTCGGATGTTTGTTACTCAATCATGATAGAATGGCTGAACGGATATGGATGAAATTTTACATAAAGATAGAATATAGTCTGAAAAAAAACACATATGCTACTTTTTATCCCGGGATTAATATTATGAATGTGAAAGTCCTGGATTTTTAGGTGTTTGTTACTCAATCGCAACTCAGTCAGAACGGCTGAGCAGATATAGATGAAACTTGGTATAGAGATAGAATATAGTCTGGAATAACACATTGGCTACTTTTTATCCTGGAAATAATATTATAAATGCGAAAGTTTGGAAATTTGGATGTTTGTTACTCAATCACGCTATAACAGCTGAACGGATATGGATGAAATTTTTATCCCGGAAAAAAGTGCGGTTTCCGTGGGATAGAAAAATAGTAGACCGCGCGGGCGAAGCCACTAGCGTTCGCTAGTTGCACATAGAAAAGGCCTCCAACTATACAAACAAACGTGTTCATGTGCACTAATTTTTGTACTGTGTGGAATCGAACCGCAATCATCAGGCTTGTAGTCCGCTCGTAGTACAAACCACTAGACCATTGCGATCAACACCATTGGTTAAATAAATTGACATAATATAGAAACTTGCAAGCATGTAGGCACTAATTTGGTTAGACTAAAAATTTGGACCTCTACTGGAGAGAATTGGAGCCTTCAGCGGCGCGTAGCTCGAGCGAAGCGAGAGTGAGTGAATGCATTTGAACTAAAGCTGATGGTTAAGATAATCTTCAGCAGCTATTTCAGGTTTAAATTATTAACGCGATTGCAATAACGTTGTAGATTTCTCTTACACCTTTTAGAGTAGTAATGTTTTGTTATAACTGGGCTGTACTCTTAATATAATTCAAATAAAATTTAAATTTCATTTAATTTTCAGGTCTACAGATGTTTAAAGACGTGAAAAACTACCGAGTAATTTGCTGTGGAGGAGATGGCACTGTTGGCTGGGTTCTAGAAACAATGGGTAAAATAATTATTTTCTTATATTAGGCAAAAGATTTTTTACTATAGTAAAATATTTAATTTATATTGGAATGTAACAGACATTCCAACCAAAAATAAAACAGCAATTTTTTCAAGTTCCAATCTCTCCTGTACTCGATGCAACCAGCTGACTGTTGGACTAGGATTTAGCAACAGATTAGGCAAAAAAAAACCATCCGTTGATTTCATAGACTTGTTCTTCGTTTCATGAACTTTCTACTCACCAACCCACCTGACCTAATGAGTATAAGCAAATCCTTCGAATAATGCATGCCAGCTGGCACATTATTTATAGCTAGGACATTACTTACTTTCTCTCGTTTTACTCGTAGATTGAGGTTGTCTCGTCTGGGAAAGGTTCTCAGAAACCGCTCCTTACCATAAAAATCACATTTATCACTAGACCCAATAATTGCCTAATAGCCTACAAGCATTGACCAGCAAAAAAAAGACATTTTATTATTGTAACCGCTTAAACAACTTTACCTTTACCAAAACTCTAGTTCAAAAATTAATTCGCTATTTTCCAACCCCAGCCATAGAAAATCTGATCTTATCATATAAGTGTTATTTCTGACATAACTGGGCTAACATATGTGAGTGCCTTAGTGCTTAACGTAAGTTTTAAGTGATAATTCCAACAATCAGAAAAATCCTTATCAGAGGGCGTTCGAGTATTACGTAAGCAGACTTAGGGGGGTCCAATTTTTTCTTACTTTTGCTGACAAAGGGACCGGAGGGAATTTTAAAAATCTAACGTAATATGAAAAATTAACGAATTTTAGCAAGAATTGTGAAGATACGGAGCCGGTCAACAATAAATGATTCTTAATTTTCTAATTTTATTAAAACACTAATGCTTTAATTTTAAATATAATTGGGTCTTTGAAATTTTAAGTTTAATATTAGGTCCTTACATATGAAATTGGCGTTTTGTACGGGAGGAATAAAAAGTCAATTTTTTTTTGTAAAATATATTTAATTAATCAAAGTATGTACTGTTGTTATTATCTATGCACTTTTGCCATCTCATAGGTAGTTCATTGATCCCTTTACTAAAAAAAACATGGGGGCAAGAATCAATAAGCTCTTTGAAGGCGGTTTGGACTGCCGCATCGGAGTTGAATTTTTTTCCTTGTAAGAAGTTGTCCAAATTCCGGAAAGAATGGTAATCTGTTGGAGCAAGGTCCGGGGAGTACGGTGGATGTCGCAGACATTCCAATTGTAGCTCATCTAACTTAGTGGTTGTTTGTTGTGCAGTGTGTGGTCTTGCGTTGTCGTGAAGCAGCAGTGGCCTAGAGCGAATGACCAATCTCGGTTGTTTAGCAGCTAGTTCTTCCTTCATGGTTTGCAGTTGCTGACAATAGATATCTGCCGTAATCGTTTGGCCAGATTTTAGAAATCTGTAGTGAATGACACCGGCGCTAGTCCACCAAGCACTCACAAGTAACTTTTTCTGACTGAATTTTCGTGGATTTGGCTGGGTCTCCAGGGTTCAGCCATTGCGACGAGCGCTTCCGATTATCGTACAGTATCCACTTTTCATCACAAGTAATGATTCGATTTAAAATCCCTTCATTATTGTGTCGGTTGAGCAAAGTAACACAGCAGTCGACGCGTGTTTGCAAGTTCGATTCACGCAATTCATGAGGTACCCATCGTTCAAGTTTTTTTACTTTCCCGATTTGCTTCAAGTGGATTAATACAGTTTTATCACTTACCCCGAAGCCTGCAGCTATCTCTGAAGTGCTTTGTGATGGATCCGCTTCCACAATAGCCTTTAATTCTTCATTTTCCACTTTGGTCTCCGGCCGTCCACGGGGTTGGTTCTGAAGGTCGAAATTTCCAGAACGAAAACGTTGAAACCAAAAACGTACCGTGCTTTCTTTTACGACACCAGCGCCGTACACATCATTAATCCTTCGAGCTGTTTCTGCAGCACTGGTGCCACGGTAGAACTCGTACTCGTAAATATACGGATATTTCATGTTTTCACTTTGTGCGGTAATAAGCGACGCCAAAGAATAAAATAATGAGGAAAAAACAAATGAATGACTGTTTTCAAAACTCAAATGTACCAGCTAAATGAATTTATAAATTTGAATTTGGAATTCTTAACCAAAGAGGAGATATTTCAGATTAAAGTGGTCAGTACGACAAAACGCTAATTTCATATGTACGGACCTAATATTTATTATTGTAAAATGTATTTATTATGTGATAGTAATAATTATTTTACTGGTGAAAATTCGAAATTAAGAAAAATTAAGAATCGATTTTCATGTAAGTATAGCCCGCGGTACACAAATTAGATGGGGAGCGAAATCGGTATTAACAAAAAGTGAAGTCGTGTGTAAAAGTGGCGATAATGGTTAGTTATTAGTAAGAAAAAATAACTGACAATTTTAATGGTCAAAAATATTAATACTTTTTTTTCGAACACAAAGATGCTCAGTTTATATTATTATGTAAGTTGTGTTAATTTCAACGAGTTGAATAATTTGTTTTCTTAAACATAAACCAATAACATCGCCCTATTTGAAAATATAACATCTTTCGTTATTTCGCTAAGAATACAACAGTAAACAACATTAAATTGTGAATACATAATTAATTTAAAATGGTCCCACGCCTTCTTAAGCACTTAACTTCAGTCGCGCGTTGAATTTTATTTTTGAAGTGAAACTTTTTACGGGAGGGCTTTGAACGCAACATTTTTTTGTGACGAAAAGTGATGGGTGTAAACACTACGTACCGGGTCATTCAGGTCGATCATTCAAATAGCAAACGCAGGCCATTACATACCATAAAGTATATACTAATACAATTACAATTACAAGATTACAACGGTTTTTCGTTCAAATACTAATCTTATATTAATTTTATTTAAGACAGTTACCAAGGTACACGTATTTATTTTAGAAAGATTGATCCCATTTGAGTAATAGCGCTATCTACTACATTCTATAGGTAAAGTCATTTTATCGAACAAAAATTAATTGACTCTCAAGGTGGTACTTAGAGTAGATGCTAGATGGCTTAACCCAAAAAATTAATATTAATCGGTAAGTTTTGAATTCATGGATTATTATGAATGGGTTAGACAAACATGATAATATTTATTTTGTGTTTAAGCCATCTAGCGTCTTTTCTACGTACCACCATAAGAGTTAATCAATTTTGGTTCGATAAATGACTTTACTAAAAGAATGAAGTAGATGGCACTATAAAAAAAAATTAACAAGGGAAGTAATTTGAACTTTGAAGCCCAATAACGCAGAGCAGCGTTTATTTAAAATAACAATTTGTAAATTTTCATTTAAATAAATTTTTGTTGTCTTAATATAAAACTTTAGTTAAATTAAAATAAAATTAGATAAATAATAGATAATTACCTAATTATCATACTAAACCGATAATTTCTCTTCTTAAGATCGAAGAAGATGATGCACTTTGCCATCTCATAGGTAGTTCATTGATCCTTTACTAAAGAAACCATGGGGCGAGAATCAATAAACTCTTTGAAGGCTGTTTGGACTGCCACATCGGAGTTGAATTTTTTCCTTGAAAGAAGTTGTCCAAATTCCGGAAAAATGGTAATCTGTTGGAGCAAGGTCCGGGAGTACGGTGGATGTCGCAGACATTCAATTGTAGCTCATCTAACTTAGTGGTTGTTTGTTGTGCAGTGTGTGGTCTTGCGTTGTCGTGAAGCAGCAGTGGCCTAGAGCGATTGACCAATCTCGATTGTTTAGCAGCTAGTTCTTCCTTCATGGTATGCAGTTGCTGACAATAGATATCTGTCGTAATCGTTTGGCCAGATTTTAGAAAGCTGTAGTGAACGACACCGGCGCTAGTCCACCAAACACTCACAAGTAACTTTTTCATCTCCAGGGTTCAGCCATTGCGACGAGCGCTTCCGATTATCGTACATTATCCACTTTTCATCACAAGTAATGATTCGATTTAAAATCCCTTCATTATTGTGTCGGTTGAGAAAAGTAACACAGCAGTCGATGCGTGTTTGCAAGTTCGATTCACTCAATTCATGAGGTACCCATCGTTCAAGTTTATTACTTTCCTGATTTGCTTCAAGTGGATTAATACAGTTTTGTCACTTACCCCGAAGCCTGCAACTCTCTCTGAAGTGCTTTGTGATGGATCCGCTTCCACAATAGCCTTTAATTCTTCATTTTCCACTTTGGTCTCCGGCCGTCCACGGGGTTGGTTCTGAAGGTCGAAATTTCCAGAACGAAAACGTTGAAACCAAAAACGTACCGTGCTTTCTTTTACGACATCAGCGCCGTACACATCATTAATCCTTCGAGCTGTTTATGCAGCACTGGTGCCACGGTAGAACTCGTACTCGTAAATATACCGATATTTCATGTTTTCCATTGTGCGGTAAAAGAATAAAATAATGAGGAAAAAACAAATGAATGACTGTTTTCAAAACTCAAATGTACCAGCTAAATGAATTTATAAATTTGAATTTGGAATTCTTAACCAAAGAGGAGATATTTCAGATTAAAGTGGTCAGTACGACAAAACGCTAATTTCATATGTACGGACCTAATATTTATTATTGTAAAATGTATTAATTATGTGATAGTGATAATTGTTTTACTGGTGAAAAATCGAAATTAAGAAAAATTAAGAATCGATTTTCATGTAAGTGTAGCCCGCGGTACACAAATTAGATGGGGAGCGAAATCGGTATTAACAAAAAGTGAAGTCGTTATTTAGCCTCTCCGCGCAACACATTCGCGCATCTTATATTGAACGTGTGTAAAAGTGGCGATAATGGTTAGTTATTAGTAAGAAAAAATAACTGACAATTTTAATGGTCAAAAATATTAATACTTTTTTTTCGAACACAAAGATGCTCAGTTTATATTATTATGTAAGTTGTGTTAGTTTCAACGAGTTGAATAATTTTTTTTCTTCAACATCAACTAATAACATCGCCCTATTTGAAAAAATAACATCTTTCGTTATTTCGCTAAGAATAAAACAGTAAACAACATTAAATTGTGAATACATAATTAATTTAAAATGGTCCCACGGCTTCTTAAGCACTTAACTCCAGTCGCGCGTTGAATCTTATTTTTTAAGTGAAACTTTTTACGGGAGGGCTTTGAACGCAACATTTTTTGTGACGAAAAGTGGTGGGGGTAAACACTACGTACCGGGTCATTCAGGTCGATCATTCAAATCGCAAACGCAGGCCATTACATACCATAAAGTATATACTAATACAATTACAACTACAAGATTACAACGGTCTTTCGTTCAAATACTAATCTTATATTAATTTTATTTAAGACAGTTACCAAGGTACACGTATTTATTTTAGAAAGATTGATCCCATTTGAGTAATAGCGCTATCTACTACATTTTATAGGTAAAGTCATTTTATCGAACAAAAATTGATTGACTCTCAAGTTGGTACGTAGAGTAGATGCTAGATGGCATAAACCCAAAAAATTAATATTAATCGGTAAGTTTTGAAATCATGGATTGTTATGAATGGATTAAACAAACATGATAATATTTATTTTGTGTTTAAGCCATATACGTACCACCATAAGAGTTAATCAATTTTGGTTCGATAAATGACTTTACTTATAGAATGAAGTAGATGGCGCTATAAAAATTAACTTGAACTTTGAAGCCCAATAACGCAGAGCAGCGTTTATTTAAAATAACAGTTTGTAAATTTTAATTTAAATATATTTTTGTTGTCTTAATATAAAACTTTGGTTTAATTAAAATAAAATTAGATAAATAATAGATAATTAGCTAATTATCAAACTAAACCGACAATTTCTCTTCTTAAGATCGAAGAAGATGATGCACTGGGACACATATATATATATAATTTTATGTAAAGAAATGAATGATATACACAATCTATGCTAGTCAAAAGTAATTGATGAATAATTGAAATGTTTCACTGTAATACGAAAGTTTCACTTCTATCGTGTGTCTTCACGACACACACTGATTTTTTTTAATACTTTCACAACTACTTAGAGAAGTTGTTTTACGTGTATGCAATTAAAACAGCTATTGTTTTATAGATAAAGTTCCCATGGAGACGCAACCAGCTGTTGGAGTGATTCCGCTTGGTACTGGCAACGATTTGGCACGGTGTTTACGATGGGGAGGAGGGTAAGCGATACGATTAAAATTCATACCTAGGTGTTTGAATTTAAATAATTTCAAAGGACTGAAAATAAAGTCTTCTAAAACGGGAAAAGTAAATTTCTTCTAAAGCAGGAATGTCAATAAAAATTTAATAAAACCAAAATAACTTACGTAATAGCATTTTACATGGTAGAGCCACGCTGCAGCGTGGCATGGTTGCGGATCGAAGAGGTCGGCTTCACCGGCGAAGCATTACGCGCAAAATACGAGCGTAAAATAGCAGCTTAGTGCTGCTTTGTTTCGTATGATGAGTGTAGAGAACTGGAGACTCTTTTACTGGTAACGAGGCATTCTATCTTAGTCTTTAGGGATGAGAACGCATCCAAATTTTGATTTTCAATCGGGGACAGATGTAGATGTCAATAGGCCGTATGTAGCTTCCGCTTACCATCCGATAGAATGTCTGCTCGTTTGTCACACTATACCTTAAAAATGTTACTAATAAAAAAGTAGTAATAAAAGTATATTCTACTACATAGTCTTATTTCTTAATATTGCCTCATTATGTGTATTTTAGTAGATTTTAAAATATTTGCTTCAATAAAATTTATTTAATAAAAATAATTCATACTTGCGATTTGCACTTGGTGAAACATAATCTTCATTTTTTGATTTGGGATGACACGTGTACTTGTTTGACTTATATTGGTTGTATTTGGTATTTTTCATTAGTTACGAGGGAGAATCGATACACAAGATCCTCGACAAAATAGCCCGCGCAAGTACCGTAATGATGGACCGATGGCAAATCCACGTTGAAAACACCAATGCCGATGTAAGTTTTTTTTTTATTTCTGCACAAGAACAGTTATGAAGAGATAAGTGGTAGCACAGGGGCTAAGCGCTCGCTGTTAATATCGTAGTACTCGAGCAACCCGGGCTAGATAATGGCAATTTTAAGTGCTAATTTACCACGTGCTCGGTGGTGTAGAAATCATCGTGAGAAGATCTGCATGAGGAATTAAAAAATACATATAAATATATGTATTTTTTAATTCCTCATATATGTGTGTATTTCACAAACATGTCTTCAAAATCGAAGACATGTTTGTGAAATCCACTAAATTAAAGTTAAAGGTAAAGGCTTGACAATGATATGAATTTGTGCCACTACCCATCATCATAAATATTATTTTAGTGTTTTTTAACTAAAGTTTATTCCGTTTCTAACTCATTAAGTAGATAGACTAATGTTATTTCTTGATTGTATTGTAATAAACAAATCGGCAACGTAGTCTTGTTTCTTGTAATTAATTGTAGTAACAATTTCTAGTCAACGTTTAAAAGTTTATGGATCAAAACTTAAAGTGAAAGTTACAGCCATTATACGTCCCACTGCTGAGCACAGGTCTCTTCTAATTTCTGAGAGGGTTTTAGGACAAGAAAATGTCAATGCGTGTTGGCGAACTACACATGTCTTCGAAATATTTTTTTCTCTTATTTCTCAGACATGCAGGTTTTCTCAATATAAGTAAATAATAAGTAAATCAGCACTTAAAATTGCAATTAACTATTTCATTGGTGCCGGAGGCATCTACTTACGTCATCTACTACATCAGGTGAAATGTGTGCTCGTTTGTCACTCTACTTGAATCGTTATGGTGTAAACTGACCCCAACCAACAACCTGACAATTTTAATTCGTTAAATGTGAGTATGCTGGCAGTGTTGACACATGCTACATTAATTATTGAACAACGTATTTTATTTCATTGCAGTGTGAACAGCTCCAGATGCCCAACTCCGGCCCTCATCCCACTTCCGTCCCATACAACATCATCAACAATTACTTTTCTGTAGGCGTGGTAAGTTTATTTCAATGTTTACTGCTAATAAATACGTGAATATTATTGACTCTATAGCGTAATTGCTAAAAGATTGGCTGCAACGTTACGAGCTGCGGGTTCAATACCTGAACGGAACAACTATTATTATGGCTTACAAACAATGGCTCCGAGTCCAAGTGTTTGTTCATTATCATGATCATCATTACATTCTATTAATAGTTGAACATAGGTCTCCTCCATAGATTGCCTCATAGAAGTTCTAGTTGTTATTATGGCTACCACAAGCGATTTTTCTGGACCGATAGGACTTAGGGACCTTCAAGAAAAGAGCTTAATATTTTTATAAGGCCGGCAACGCACCTGCTATTCCCCTGGTGTTGCAGTTGTTCATGTCGGTAGTCACTTATCATCAGGTGAGCCGCATGCGCGTTTGCCCCCTTTTATATAAAAAAATGAAGATACCGCTGCCTATCTTCTGGTTTGTTTTCCTCTGTCGCCTCTTATGACACCCGCGGGACAATATGGGCTAGTGGATATTCTTTTACCGCTACTACACGGTCATCAATCAATATGTATGTATACTAAAATGTTTTTTTGAGTATAAACATCTTTAACCAAAATATATACGTAGGTATATTTATACAATTTTTCTTTTGATTAATTGATGTTCTAGACTTAAAATGATAATCATATACATGCTATGAACATTCCAAATTCTGCGACAATTTACTATTTCAGTATTCTCTTCATGTTATCAAGAGCGTCAGTAGCGCCCTCGAGCATTGTATTTTTGTTAGAATCACTCGGCACGTCCGTCAGCTGCGCTGCTCGAATGATACTACAATCGCATGACATGATCATTACCGATTTGAATGAAATTACGGAATGATACAAAATTAAACTTAGAACTGATAAGATACGTTAATAGGTTCCCATTGCAGTTTTCTAAATACCAATGATCGCCTAGTAGTCGAAATTCGACAGTTATTCGTAAAATTTTTAAGTTTGTATATTAAGCAAGTTGTAGCATGAATGGGTCGGCTCGACCGGGGTGGATCCACGCTCTCACAGAATACCAGCGCAAAATAGCAACTTCAGGTTCACCGGAGACCCTTTTTACTAGAAACGAAGCATTCCATCTTAGTCCTCAGGGGTGGCTACGCATCTGCATATTGATTCTTAATCGAGGATAAATGTAGATGTCAATGGGCCACAGCATCCACTTACCATCAGGTGGACTTTGTGCTCGTTCTATAAAAAAAATATCTTTCTTTCAACTGCTTATTAAAACACAAATATCTCATATACAAAATATAAAATAATCGCTTTTTTGCCGTTTTTTTTTAAATTATGCGTTTGACGCTTTGCGGCATTACCATAAACAAACAACAGACTTATATGTGTTTGTCATTGGCAGTATGAACATAAACAATGAATGTTTTTTTTTTAAATTTAATTTAATAAATTTGTAACACGTATTATACATATATAAATATTAGCTTTCTGCACATCATACATCACACAAATAAACTTTAAACTTTACCAGATCTTACGATCCTTCGTGGGTGCAATATGCTTAACAAGTGGTAAAATTAAAAAAATTGTACAACCGACTTCAATATAAATAAAATGAGAACGTCATCAACGTAGTCGAAGTCGATTAAATAAGCATTATTAAGGATAACTCAAAAACTACTGGTCAGATCTTGATCAAATTTATATCGAACCACATGAGAAGCACCAGCTTTCAAACAGGTATCAGAATCATCAAAATCGGTTGACTAAGAAAAAAGTTCTGAGGTTACACACATAAAAAAATACAGTCGGATTGAGAACCTCCTGCTTTTTTTGAAGTCGTTTGAAAAGGGGTACAAAGTTATCTCTTCGCGTATTAATATATAGATTATAATATTTAGTAATGTGTTACTAATGTGACGTCACAAATCTGAATCGTCTCAAAGTGACCAATTCTGCTGATCCAGGATGCGGCCATCTGCGTGAAATTCCACACGGAAAGAGAACGAAACCCGGACAAGTTCAGCTCGCGCATGAAGAATAAGCTGTGGTACTTCGAGTTCGCGACTTCTGAGCAGTTCGCCGCCAGCTGCAAAAACTTGCACGAACACATTGATCTTGTGGTATTAATAAGTTTTATTGTGTTAATTATTGTTATATTATTATTGATTAACGACCAGCCTCGGCTGCGCCTGGGCAGGATCTACTAATGTGGCGTTATTTAGAATTAAGATAATCATTACAGTTCATTTATTTTATTAATGTTTTTAATTTCTCAAAAAAAAAAACAAGTTTATCTTATATAATTTAAAATTATAAATTTTGTACAATCGACTTCAATAAAAATTATTAAGAATAACTCGTGAGAGGATAGTTGCCACCAGACAGTAGAACTGAAGTAACTGACCTAGCACAACGGATTAGTAAGCTGAAGTGGCAGTGGGCCGGCCATATAGCTCGAAAAACCGACAACCAATGGGGAAGAAAGGTTGTCCAGTGGCAGCCTCGTATCGATAGGCGATGTGTGGGGTGGCCCCCCACTAGATGGAGTGACGACCTGGTAAGACATGCAGGTAGTCGATGAATGCTGGTGGCTCTGGACCGTGCTTTATGGCGTTCGTTGGGGGGGTCTATGTTCAGCAGTGGACTTGTGAAGGGCTGTAATGATGATGATGCTGATTCTTAGGGATTCATAAATAAATCTTTGAATCTTAAACGCTTAATATCGATCGATCCGAATCTTTCCCTAATCTTATGCATAATAATATCGAATATTGAGTTGTAATCAATGAAGTCTTGATGTCGGTTTTCAGTTGCAATCAACATTTGTGTAAGCACAAACATTACACAATTTTCAGAAGTGCGATTTGTCCACACGTCACGGAATCTGCCTCCGAACCTTCTTCGGTTCTATCACATAAGTGCTACGTTCCAATAAAGATGGGTTAAGGCCATTGAATGCCCATTACCATTACGTTTAACTATTGAATTGAATGTTTGCTATGGCAATTGTGATTCTATAATATAATATCTTAATTAACATTTTTTGATAATATTTTAAGGTTATAATGGAAGTGGGTTTTTCAGAAAAATATCTTAAAAAATTCTGAACGCGTTTACAGTGTGATGGATTGTCTCTGGAATTAAGCAAGGGACCAGCACTGCAAGGGGTGGCACTTTTGAACATACCATACGCTCATGGCGGTTCCAACCTTTGGGGCGCAAGTGGAGCACACCGTCGTGGTCGTTTCCCTAACGCGCAACAAGGTACGTATGGAGATTTGACTGAAAAAATATATAATAAAAAATAAAAATAAAAAAAATAAGAACGTAGTTTTTTAAATTGTAAACTATTGCACGTTCTAATATCCTCTCGGTCGATTCTGCCCAGATCACTACGATTGTATAAAGTGTTTAGTAGACCTAGACGTAATGCAGCATGATATGCGTTACGTGAATGTCCATGCTATATGACAAACCTTCATGCTATATCATAAATTATTTAATCGCATTTCAGAACAGCCTACTTAACAGTTAAAAGGTCTCGGTTCTATGATAATTAATCAAACAACTATAAAAAGAAATATAATATGCTATCAGAATCTGTAGATATAATTGAAAACCTAGGCAATATATGTATATACTTTCTTTCTTCAAAACATTGCCTTCACTTTGTAGTAAAGCAATGTTTAAAATTTTATTGCATACCTAATGATTTCTTATATTTACGCGAACCCTACACATTTAAATAAAACTAGTATTTACGGATTTTATCGCGTATATTAACTTATTTTATATTCCACAAACCCTCGCTAATGAACACCGATTCTATTGAAATAGGCTATTGAAATCAAAAAACATCCAAATTTCAATAGAGAAGATGGCTGGGTGCTACCATCCTGCTTGGGATCATATAATTAATAAAATTAAATCCCAACCTAAGCATACAACTGCAAGACTTCAAGGTACTATAAGTTCATACTGCGTAGATCGGAACAAAAATTAATATTTTTTATCTGGAGGTAGCCGTGGTTAACTATGACATTGGGACGTCGAACACCTCAGTCACTTTACAGCACCCCGTGACCGTGGGTGCTGTAAAGTGCTCGAAACGTCGGGAATATAAAATAAGTTAATATACGCGATTAAATCAGTAAAAACTAGTTTTATTTAAATTTTATTGCACTTTACCTAGACATTATATATCATGCAGATTTAATTTCTTATATAGAATAAACATGACCAACGAGTCCACCTGATGGTAACTGGTTGCTGTGGCCCATAGACATTTTCATCTATCCTCGATTAAGAATCAAAATTCAGATGTGTAGTTACCCTTGACGACTAAGATGGAATGCCTCGTTTCCAGTTAAAATGGTCTCAGAGTCTCTAAACTCACCATACGAAACACAACAGCATTAAGCACAGAGCGTGGTCCTTCCACTTCCTTACGAGTCATATAATGCCGCGTAGACATAAGGATTTTTATATATTAGTTATTTTAGAAATATGTTTTAGAAATATGTTATATGTTTATATTTACCTCTATGTGGCAATGGCATTAGATGGGCGATTGCCATGGAACCATCCCCACAATCGCACCATAACTAATAACATTTTTACAGAAAATTATTTTGTGTTAATTCTGAAAAATATTTTCTTCTAAAATATTATAAAATAAATATTTAGTCTGAATAAAAAATATATTTAATTTGCTCCTAAATGTATTCAATAAAATACCTGAATTATATGCGGTGACATATGCAAAATATGCATACTCTCATTTAAGAAAATAAAAATATTTTAAATTGTACTACCTAATTTTACCTTTTCTTAATTAATTATAATAAAGTAGGCAATTTGTTATTTTAACCTGTTTAATATGAGAGCATTATGTATTAAAAACTAAAACTGTAGAATCAAAATATTGTAAATACCTTTTACTAACGAAATAATTGTAACATGAAGGTTACAAAAATTTAATCAAAATAATGTACTCGTAATATATCTAACATGATTCCGGCATTATCAATGCTTCATGATATTTAACGGTCATTACATTAACAAATTAAATGAATTCTAGGTTAATCTTGTTTGTTAATTCACGCCCAAGGCATTTTATTTATTCTCACGTAACTACCTTGTTATTATATCATACATATTCTTGTCAATACGAGTTTCTATGTAACACGAAAGTTACATACGTATTATCTTCCTCATTCAAAACAATTAAAGCTTATAAATATAGCTTTATAAACGTTTTTCTATTTTACAGACATCGGTGACAAACTTATAGAAGTTATAGGTTTGGAAAATTGCTTACATATGGGACAAGTACGAACAGGTGAGATTGCGCAGATAAATATTTTATACATAGGTCAAAATACTTCTTACAATCTTCACCGAAATATAATAAATGAGCCGCTAACCCGAAATAATACGCGAGGAACCTAATTATTTACAAGGGCACTAGATACTTGTTTCATAGTGAAATATCTTCTAATAAAACAGTCGTACATAAAAGACATAAACCCATAAATAAATTTATGCAAACATATATAAATGTGTAAAATAAATGAGTATAATAAATATCAAAGATTTTATACGCATGATAAGCATTGAAGACAGAGAGAAGTAACGGTATTTTATTAGTTTGTTTGACAAAGTGACTTTTGATTTCACGAATAGGAGAAGGAATTGAAACCCAGAGTCTTAAAAACATCAGGAGGGAACCTGAATTTATGAGAAACGAACATATTTCGAGAAAATGTAGCATCGCGGCGGACTCGTAATATATTTCATAACCCTTCAGAAAGAAGATTTTGCACTAACTTGTAACTGTGTTAGTTGTTAATTTAATGTTTCGCCTTAATAAAAATGTTGGCAGGAACCAGATGGACATTATTTTGATAATTTTTTTTATTTAATAGTTTAAATAAACACACGCATGATAGAAAAATGGATTAAAGAACACATGTACTAAGGAACTGCTTATTCAATGTTGAAATTTCTTCCACCATGTCGATTGATCTAATTAGACTCATCTTTATCTTAAAAAATATAAACCTAGATTTTGTATCAAAGTAAAGATTAGTGGGTCTATGAATAAGTTTTCTTTGCCTTGAAAGGAATATTTAATATGTTTTTTATATTTAACTCAACTTACTATAATGTCTATACCAATTATTTCATAGGTCTTAGGGCATCAGGACGTCGGTTAGCACAATGCAGCTCTATAACAATAACAACAAAGAGAACGTTCCCGATGCAAATTGACGGCGAGCCTTGGATGCAACCTCCTTGTAAGGTAAGCAGTGTATTGAATTATTTAAGTCCTTCCAATATAGTTCTTGGTCTTTCACGTAAACAAACCGACGACCGTGTAATTTCGACGCAGAGGTGGCTATGTCGCAGGTCCTGTGTTAGTTAATTGTGTTTCTTAATTCCCAGCCGGGCGGGTTTGACAGTTCGCTGTGGATAAGCTGTAAAGATGAAATTATTTTATAATTATTATTTAATATACATTTAACCACTAATGTATCCTACACTTTCTTTTAATAAGAACCAAAATTAATACAGTATTTTAATTGCAGATTACAATAACGCACAAAAACCAAGTTCCAATGCTAATGGGACCAGAACCTGAAAAGGGACGAGGATTTTTCAAGCTCTTTGCACACTGCTAATCGTTTTCCCATTCATTCCAATAGTTTTATTTAGATATAAATTAAATTATATTTTAATTTTAATAACAATAAAAGTATTATTAACTGATTTAAACTGCTGATTATGTTAAAATCTGCCAATTTTTATTTTAATTAACATAATTATATCCACTTTGCTCAAAGTTCACAATGGGTTTTCTTAATTCAAATACGTACATGAGATTTGGCTACTGTGACTATATTATAGCGACGTTATTATTTGATGTTAAATGTGTATTAGCGGAAATGTGTTTACCTATGACATTAATTATAATAGGTACTTCTAAAAATGAAATCGTTTCTATTTGTAATGTTAGTTTTATCCTGTCACAATTATTGTGCAAAATTGTACTATTATGGCGAATAATGTTAAATATTTCGCGCGTGTTTCAATTTAATAATACCTTTATCATTACTTTTTAATAATTTATTACAACTATTTTATTGAAAATGGTTTTTAACTAGTGCATTCAAACCTACCATTTAAGTTTTGAGTATTTATAAATTATTGTTATCGACCTGAAAGTGTTGTCTAGAGAATTTATATTTTGTTCCTGCCATAGAATAAATGTAATAGGTTAATCTATTTATCAATATATATTTACTTAGAAACATAGTTTGTAATATATTATAATATAAATCAAAATAGTGCTTGACGTCCACGGTATAAACATTACGTGTTTCGAAAATTTAATATGTACCAAGTGAAACGTCCATTTTTGCGGTATTGTATAAATATGTAAGTAATATGAAAACAAACTAAACCACATAACTTTACAAGTACATTTTACTTTCAATGTACATTATAAGTAAGTCCTATGCTTTTGCAACGATTATACAAAATGTATTTTAAAAACAGAAATCTTAGACGAATTAGTAAATTTAAATAATAATTGTAAAATTGAATAATTGCAATGGAAGGATTTGATTATTATCTATAGCATAGACAATTGATCTGCTCTCGGGTTTTTATTCCCACGCAGATTTCTTTTTCTTTTTGTATTATTGTCTATGTCATAATAGTGTAATATTATACTTATATTAAAATAGTTCCTTTATACCGCACGTATCTGACAACATGCTATCTGACGGCATTACGTTTGCAATCTATTCTATTAGACTGCCTCGTTGGTTTATTGTCGTAAACACGACTGCTGATCATGAGGTCCCGGATTCCAATCCCGGCACGCGCCAAAAAGAGTTTTTGAGTTTCTATGTCAATAGAGGAGGTAGGAAGTTGGCGGTGTTTCACTCCCGTGCCTAGGAAAGCACGCAAAGCCGTTGATGCTGCGCCTGATCTCTTTCTGGTCGTGTCGGTTTGCCGTCCCATCGAACTATGAGAGTGAGGGAATAGAAAGTGCACCTGTTCTTTTGCATACACTTGGGCATTATAATCCTGTCTTGCACAGATGGCTCGTCGAAATTCGGTCCGGAGGACACTATTTTATGAGCACATAATAAAAAAAATATTCTTTTATTTACTTTGAAATTATATGCTTTGGAAAAAAATAGAATACAAATATATAGTGTTCCACGAAGTAAACTAGGGTAGCCATATGTCCCCATACACTGGGATATGTCCGGGGTTATATACCCGTGTCTTGGTTAATAAGGCAGTTAAGGCGGTTTGTAAATTATGGGAGGTGGTAGTATGGTCCAAAAATGCTTTTATCTGGTTCACGCACCATAGAATATATTTGTAGTATACTATATACGCATAATTAAAACAATAGGCAGTCATCTTAAAGCGTGAAACGCAAAAAAAAAGGTATCAATAAAGATGAGTAAGCCTAAGAAAATAAGGATTTTGAATTATATAGTTATTTTATAAATATCTGGCACAAATAAAAAGTAAAATATTCTATCACAATGTTTAAATGATTGACTAAAGTTTATACAAAAATAAAATTATATAATAAACTAAAGTTTATATAAAATAAAATTAAACAAGATTTTTTTTAAATTTCCATTATATAGGTGTATAGTATACAAGCAAGTGACAAGCGCTTTATTAGTAAAGGAAATGATGGATGCAGGTGGTTCAGGACCGTGCTTTTCGGTAATATGGAGGAAGCTTTTGTTTATCAGTGGGCATATGATGTGCTGTAATGATCATGATGATGATGATGATGATAGGTAATATACCCCTTTTTTATTTCAAATGTCCCGGTCGGCGTTCCAACATTTATGGCAACCCTAAAGTGAAGCCAACGACCGAGATAAAGATCACAAACACGCTGATTTGTACTGAGTTAAGATACGATAACGACCGACTAGTATCTCCGTTCTTTTCTCCCGCACGTAATTACATCGGAAGCTACTATCACTATGTTATTTATGCTACGAAAAAGGCGGCCGCTGCATATGTTAACAACATTTGGCAAAAATGCACCATCTTGTTAATTCCTCTCCGTTTTGTTTGTTTTTGTTTTTTGTTTAATGTTATAAATTCGTTACTGTTAGTGTTTTGTGATTGATTTTTGTTATTATTTTCATTACTAGTTAAATGTAACGAAGCATTTCAACTATAGAGTCGCAGCTTGGCTGCTACGAACCCTTAAAGTTAAAGTTAAGGTTATATACCTAGATTGTATACGTCTCTTGGCTGGACACAGACCTCCTATTATTTTTGAGAAGGTATTTAAGGAAAGAAAATGTCCACCGCACTGCTCCAAAGTGTTAGGGGACTTCACCTGCCTTCCAAATAATTTTTAATTGTCAGACTTGCAGGATTACAGACGTCAATGGTAAATTTATTTGTAAATAATTATTTTTCGTAAAACATGTTATGAACCTATAGAAGTTTGTTTACATTCTTTATTTCGTTTCGTTAGCCTTACTTAAGACTAAATTAATACCAAGTAATGGAATAACTCTCCACTCTCAATTTTCTGTGATGTTATTTTTCGCGTCCTTGTATTTTTTTATTCTTTAAATTTCGCAATATCTAAGTAATTTATTTTGGTGCATATCTACCATATTATTATAACATATTTATAGATCAAGGAAAACGGAAATGGGATGATGCCTGTGCCCAGCAGTTGGACATATATATCGGTTGTAACTTCATTTTTACTTTATGTTAAAAGGCCGAGCCGAAAGGAATCATATTGATTCCCAAAATTTTAAACATATTTTAAAAAATGTTAAAAATGTGTTTCTGTGTCTGCTGTATGGATTATAACATAATTAATTCTTGTTTTTTTCATATAACAATAATTACTTGTCTATAAGAACTGGAATTAGTCAGAAGAATTTCCTTAACTTTTCTTCATTGCATTGCAAACGCCGACCTATTACGTATATAACTATATAATCAGTACGTTTTATAAAAACTATATCACGTCATCACATCATGGTCACCACTGTTATGATAGCCGTTTTATTACGTCAATCATATCGTCGTGTCCGCTTTCTGACTGCACCGCTTTTCTAAGAAAATCTTTCTACGAACTAAGCCATACCGCATTTTCAGTTCGCGTCTTAGAAATAAGTTTAGTTTACCAATAGTTTTTAATTTATTATTTTCACTTATTGTTATAATATTGTTTTCCATGTAACAATAACCGATTAAGTATATGAATTTTTCCAGCACTGCTTCAATGATTTCAATAGTGTCTGTCAACGTATGAGTCTTAAAATGAAGTTAAACAATACAAAAATCATGTGTAACGGGTAACGGGTAACGAGTATGTTTATTTAGGACAAATTGTCCTACTAGGTAGACAGTGTGCGGGAGATTTCGACACGTCTCGTCACGAAGACTTCAAAACTAGAAAACAAGATTGTACAAGCAGAGCGTGTTGCCAGTGATGAGTTATGGATCTGAGATGGGGTCCATCACTGCTGGTCGTATGAGAAAGCTCAATTTCGCACAGCAAACTATGGAGCGTGAGTATCTCTGCGTGATAGACTTATATATGTATATCCGCAGTAGAGCTAGAATAACCTACATAGCCCAACGAATCAGTGAGCTGAAGTGGCAATGGGTCAGCATTATAGCTCGAAGAACCGACAACCGATGGGGAAAAAATATTGTTAATGGTCTCTGATCGTAGGTGTTATAACGAATTGATAAATAATAAATTGTATAAAATTTAATTAGCTGACATATCTCGTAATGTTTGATGGCGGCGTAAGAGATTCATCCGACCATTTCGTTCCGAGGGCGCCGTAAAAGGCGACTTTGGGAATTGAATGCAAAAATCTTATGGCTTCCAATAGATGGCGGTACAATCATCTCGCTTACATCAGACTCTGAGCTGTTACAACACTAATATAAATTGTTAACTGTGTACGAGTAAAAACTTGCATGAAACTTTTTTTTTCTATCTTAAACCAGTACTTGACTACTATCCCACTTGATAATTAGTGTTAAAGCAATCGAAGATATTAAAGCGCACTGACTTAATAAAAGCTTGCCTAGCCCCACTCTTGTCTTGAAGACACTCACATTGTAATCGGATGGAAATAATATTTATAATATTTTTATCTAATTAATAATAATTTTATTAATATTTATGTCTAATTACAAGATTATTACAATTTATATCTAATTAACAAGATAATTAGAATTATGTAACTTCTTTACTAGTTAGAGATACTTGAAAAAGATAAGGCTCGTTCTCACTTAAGCATCTCACAAAAATTGTACAGAAAGGCAATTTCGTGACATTTAGGTAATTTGCAAGCCCGCATTTACTTACGTAAGTGAAAAATGAAAAGCCTGCGTGAAAGTAAAATGTAAACTGTAATGTAAATAGGTACACTTTACTTATTCTATATTTTACATTTTTCTTTAATTATTTTACATTTTTACACTGTTTTGCTTATAGATTTTCTATCATGAATAATACCTCTAATAAAAAAATGTGTTTATTAAATAAGTTTATTTGTTAATAACAAAATACATACATTATTAACAAAATACATGAATGATAATTACAATTATATTATTTCCTAATAAACTAAAAATGACTAATGATTAGAGAACTACTTCACCCTATAAATGTTATTATTAGTTATATTTATTTTCTACTATGATCTATTAAGCATAAGTTGTTGCACCTAATGCCTTTGGCTCCTGGTAATGTTGTTAAGTGCTTTTTGTTAAAATTATTAATATTATATTGTGCTAAATGTAACTTTCAATAAAATTAATTGATGTCTGAATGAATGTATGTGTTCAATGTGTCTATGTCACTGTTATCATTTTAGTATATTATACTATATCCCTAGCTGTTACTATAATATTGTTATTAATTACTTGGAAATTTGAATTAGGAATAGAATATCTTTGCGGTGAAACCAATTAAAAATCTGTGCCAGCTTTAATAGTTTTTTAAGAGATATAAATTATTATTATTATATTAAATATAATTGTAACGAATAAATGTGCATTTAAAATACAATTGCGTTGATTTTATTTAGCTCTTTCTCCAAACATAAAGACAACGCTGTTGAGTTATTAGATTGAGTTTGTTGACACCACAGAACACAATTACTCTCTACCAAGAGGTTGACACTTTCTAAATCGTCAAATTTATTGCAGTATTTCTTTCAATTAAATTCTTCATTTATTAAATGACATCATATTCTACAATCAGATTTATATATTTAAAAAAATATGAAATATAACATCTCTTGAATAGCACACTGAGCTCTCGTTTCTGTAAGAATTTTAAAGCAGGAAAGAGTAGATCCGTGGCCCCAATCCATTTTAGTTGGCTCTCAATCATGCAAGTTTCCTCTTGATATTTTTCTTCGTCACCGATGACGTGATAATTCAGCACTTTAAATAATTGTAAATAACAATTTGATTGGTGTCGGTAAGAATAGAATTTGGTTTGCTTTCGTACAATGAATTAAAGGTGAGCTATAGTATTACAGTATTTACAACGTGCTCGGCGGTGAAGGAAAACATCGTGAGGAAACCTGCATGTCTGAGAAATAAGAGAAAAAATATATTTTGAAGACATGTGAAGTTCGTCAACACGCATTAGAGCAGCGCGGCGGACATTTCTTTGCCCTAAAACCCTCTCAGAAATGAGAGGAGGCCTGTGCCCAACAGTTGGACGTATATGGGCTGTAACTTTAACTTTTTAACTTTATAGTATTAAGTGTCCATGGGCAAATTGGTAAGTATACAGTAGCCACTTCGCATCAGGTGGCTATAACTTCGTTTGTCATTTCAGTTCTATTAAAAAGAATAGCGGTAGCTTAGTGGATATACGCTAGGTATGTAGATATGCGGTATAACATTTTTATCACACGATGGCGGGTTGGTCTTACTTGTGAGGATAGGTGCACTTGCACATTGTTTTAGTGTGCGTAAGTTTGGGATTCAATAATTACTAAATATTGTTTAGTTCTATTTCGATAAGCTGGATAACGTTACTTGCAGTGACGGACACAAGCACGCGTATTTTATTAGTATTATCTATGTGCATGTCTCTAAACACTAGTAATGCTCACCCACCTTCGCGAGATAGGTAGCAATCACATTTATACATAGCTGTTTTATAGAAATACCAGCTGATACCCGCGATTTCGTCCGCGTTACTTGATATGTTAACAAAGTTTTCGATCTTCTCCGCGGCAACAAAACATATCACTGAACACGTAGTGCTTATAAAAAAATGTTGTTTCTTAAAACTTTAATAACTTTATATTAAATGAAGATATCGCAATATTTTTTTTAGATAAGGGCCAAGTGTCTAAGAAATAAAACTTAGAAAACCTAATCGAAATCTATCCAGTAGTTTTTTCGTGATGCGCGCACAACTGCAAACCTATATCATTTTATTTATATAGATAAATTTACTTGTGATCGAGTATACGAGTATATTTTTACCGTCCCCTAGTCTATGTTTCATCGCCTCATTAGAATACAATCATTATTGTTACGCCTCTGTCATCAAAACCTATAGAGTAGAATTCTTTATACTCTTTGTATAGCTTCCGACAGGTAGTTTGATAGTTGAATGCATATTTGCATAAATTGAATCGTTTTTATTTGTATTAGTTTAATTGAAAAGAGTGAGTAAAGATAAATAAAAATGTACACATACTTTAAGAGTATAGATGTTTTTACTCATCAATTATATCAACAGCCTTGAAGTCCTATGTTGGGCATCGCAGAAGATCGAGAGAGGTGGAAGTAGGAAATGGAGGCCTTCGCTCTATAGAACGACATATTAATAGGCTGACAGTAAACTGGGCACCGCTTAGAAGATATCATCGTCATTATCATTACAGCCCTCCAAGACAGCCAAGGCCACTGCTGAATATAGAACTCCATCTAGAAATGGATTGAAAGATATATTCCACGATATTTTTGCATTCCGGATTATTTTATTAATAATCAAAATATCTTCATATTAAATATTACCTACTTATTGATTACGTTACTAGGTAAATATGTATAGTCAAACATGACGCCCATGAAAAGAAGAAAAAAAGCTTACATCAAATAAATATCATTATAAGCCTATATCGAAAAAAGCACATGAAAATTATGTATCTTATTTATTCATCTTTTATCATTCCACTGACAACTTTTTCAACAAAGCAAAAAAAGTTCAAATCAATTATTATACATCAACTAGTGATGCGATCGGCTTCGCAAGGGTGATTTCTGGATCTCGACAGCGCCACCTACCGGATCCATCTGTGAATCTAAACCATTCTCGAATCAACTTACTACATAGGTAAATGCCGACACAGAACAACTCATCGACCACATCCAAATCGCTGCAGACTCCGTGCTACAACAGGTCCCATCTGCAGAGATCGTGATCCTTGGTGATTTTAACGGCCACCACGCTGAATGGATTGGTTCCCGTTTAACCGATCATGCGGGAAGATCTGTTTGTGACTTTGCCTTCGCATATGGTCCGACACAAATAGTTATTTCACCTACGCGGATTCTAGATGTGGAGGATCGTGCACCTTCCCTGTAGGACCTTCTGTTGACCTCTCATCCGGACGGATATCAGGTCTCCGTTGACGCCCCTCTTGGCTAATTGGACCATTGTCTGGTCCGGTCTATGGTGCCACTCACACTCCCATTGCGATTGCGTTCTGCAGATCACCGCCGTGTTTGGCACTATAGGTCGGCCGATTGGGACAGGATGCGGTCTTTTTTTGCATTCTTCCCTTGAAGACAAGGTATGCTTCTCGTCGGATGATCCCAAAGTGATTCTGTCGTTGATGTGGTACTTCAAGGAAAGGAACTCTTTATTCTATCATATGTGGTGTTTGGTTTGGTCGCTCCTGTAAAATTGCATCGCGCTATAATAGGAGTGCTTCACCAGCGCTGTTAAAAAGAAGTATAATTTCGCCTTCAGGTTGTTACGATACGGTTTACACAGCGCTCAGCGCGCATAGCATTACTCTCCCTAGACGTCAAGTCGAGTGGGCCTGATGGAGTGCCTCCCATTGTGCTGAAGACGTGTGCTCCCTAGTTGGCACCGGTCGTAACGTGTCTTTTCTAAAACTCTTTCTCCCTAGGCGTAGTCCCGAACTCAAAGAAGACAGCTTTATGGCACCAGATCCCTAAAAAATAATCGAAAATCGACCGCTCAGATCTATCCAAATTGTTCTCCAAAATAATGAAAACCATTGTGAATTGCCAGCTCATGAGGTTGAGGATCACCAACTGAAAAGTGACCGCCAGTACGATTTCCGTCGGGGTTGCTCAGCTGGTGATCTTCTGGCTTACCTGACTCATAAATTGGCGGAGTCAGAGAGGGAGACCCTGGCCGTTAGTTTGAACATAGCGAAGGCCTTCGATCGGGTTTGGCACAAAGCGCTTTTTTCGAAGCTCCGTTCTTATGGGCTTCCCGAGAATTTGTGCAACTAGAGCAGCAGTTTTCTTGCATTGATTGGATTGGATTGCATTGATTGGAGCAACAAAGTCGTAGTAGAAGGTGCATGCTCCATTTACAAGCCTATTTATGCTGGTGTTCAACAAGGCTACGTGCTATCACCTACGCTGTTTCTTCTGCTTATCAATAATATGTTGCAAACCAGTAACGTGCACTGGTGATGCTTTATACACAGGCTGTGCCTATATTTCTCGGGAAAACGTCAACGAGTACCGGAACAAACTTGTGTCTGAAGTCGAGTTTTTGCCGGATAAGGTCTCGGATTGGAGCGACTAAATCTAATTAAGTTCAATGCCCAGAAGACACAAGTTTGCGAGTTTACCACTAAAAAGAACCCCTTTGTCCTAACTCCTCAATTTCAGGGCACTCCCCTTGTTACCTCAGCCGGTATCGGAATCTTCGACGTTGACATATCGAATAACGTGCAGTTTAGTGGTCACTTCTCACTTGGAAGGGAAGGATGAATTGACCTCTAAAAAGCTCGGCGTGCTCAGCAGAGTGGGACAGTATTTTACGCCGGCACACTGCTTGCAACTTTACAAGGGGCAGGTTCGGCCTAACATGGAATACTGTTCTCATCCCTGGGCCGGGGCTCCCTAGTACCAGCTCCTTCCACTTGACCGCATCCAGCGCAAAGCGGCTCGAATCGTCGACAACCGATGAAGACGAAAGACGAGACGAAGAGATGTTGCATCCCTTTGCATTTTCTATCGCATTTACCACGGGGAGTGTTCAGAGGAATTGTTCGGATTAATTCCAGCCACAAAATTTCATCAACGTATTTCACAAATTCACATCATCGGGATGTTTGGCAGTCCACTACTGTCGGACCGATACGACTTAGTGAGCTTCAAGAAACGAGCTTTTTCCTTTTTTTTAAAGCCGGCAACGCGCCTGCAATTCCCCTGGTGTTGTATTTGTTAATAGGCGGTGGTCGACACTTGCCATCAGGTGAGCCACATGCTCGTTTGTCCCACTCTTCTATATAAAAAAGACAATAAAACGAAGTAGACAATTATCTTTAACAATGTTATATTTATGTTCTGGCAGTGGGAGCAATTTTTGTGATTTCAGTTCGAGCCGTTCGCGGTTAGGTCCAAAAGTTAAAACTCAAAAATGATTTATACATAATTTTTCAAACGTTGTTCTTGGAGGCTGAGGGGCCCCTTTAGCTTGGGGGCCACGGGGCACTGCCCCGCCTAGCCCCTGCGTAGCTACGCCCTGAGTCGAATCATCATTATTAGCATTACATCCCTTTACAAGTTCACTGCTGAACTTAGGCCTCACCCAAGAAATGGTAATAAAATAGAGTATAGGTGTCTCCAAAGTTGGAACATCTTGTCATAACCGTTACTCCTGACTAATCTATTACATTATTTTCAATTCAAGGATTTTTTAAGCAAGTATGTACAAAGTATATTCGAAGCGTGTGTTTTTTATGAATGTTTACCGATTTCTCGGAATAGGGTGAACCGATTTTAATGATCCTTCTTTTATTAAAGGGTGGAAAAATAGGGGATGAGGATTTTAACGTGCCTATTTAACTGCCAATCGAGTAGTTACCTTTAACTTTAAATATT
This sequence comes from Parnassius orleans, assembly GCA_029286625.1. NCBI lineage: Eukaryota > Metazoa > Arthropoda > Insecta > Lepidoptera > Papilionidae > Parnassius > Parnassius orleans. Next base: position 545,032 of record JAGSMP010000263.1, on the reverse strand, counting down.
CTTTAGATGAGTGGTCTAAAGTCTAAAATAATTCAACTTTTATAAAAAAGTAAATCCGACTTCAAAAAAAACATTTATTTCCACATAATAGCTTTTGAAGTCAGTGCTAAATCATAGTGTATCGAAGAATTAAAGCCCCGACTTCAGAAGCTATAATATGTGTTTTGAAGTCCGTTTTACTTTTTGATATAAAAGTATACTTAATTATTCATTTTAAATCTAAAATTTTTAGGATATGATTGAAATGTTTTAAAAATAACTGAATTTTATTTCTGTAGTTCTGCTAATTTAAATATTATTATTCGATTTTAATCAACTTACTTTGTGTACTAGTAAGTTGATTTTAGCACTCAGTGATGAAAATCGCAATTTTTCCTCGAGTAATCGAGAAAAACTAATCAAACCTAAGGATAAATGCCGCACCGCCGCGCCGGCAGAGAATAAAATAATCCAGAAGAGAAAATAATCCGGCATCCTCATAACTCAAGCTAATGATATAAAAATATTAAATTAATTTTAAACAACCAATGCCCGACCGTTCACTGGCCTAGATTTGAATCCGATAGATTACAAGTTATTGTGGTCAGTATTGGATGACATGCCAACGTTAAAATAAACTAACATCAAATTCCTATATTAATACTATTTAACACAGTGCATTGATTATTTTTATTACTCACTCATCCTAACTTACCCGTAGTTGATATTACGCCAGTATATATTCCTATGATATATTCTAAGTCTATGGTCGATATGATGTTTTATGTGACAAGAGTCAAAGCGACAGACAACGACAGGAAATTTCCATTACAGGATTTATAATTTGCGTATTATGCTTATTTTAGTGCCATACCTGTGTTAGGTTTATACATAAGATTGAATGATTGAACAAGGCATATGGAGACATCAGACTGGGATTGGGAAATCGGGTAACAAACATCCACACAAACACAATTTGTACGTTTAATTTCTAATAGTATAAAAATATGCATTTTTTGAAAAATACTAAATAAAAGGAACATTATCCTCCCAGCTACAAATCACAATACTGGCCTACCCGCACCCATTGTTTCTTTTCGTAGTCTTATCTATGTTCTTCTTAAGGTCATCGCCAAATTGAAATATTGATATCGTATACCTTCTAGTTTTTTAGGAGTTTTATATTATGACTTTATGTCTATTATAATTATAATATTACATATATTGGAAGTTATAATTTCAACATATCTCTACGTTTTGGTGTACATAGAAATTTTACTATTTTAAAATGGATGCTTTTGTACTATGTAAGAATTTTAATGAAATCTCGAAAGAATTAATGATATCGTCCTCAAATCAATTTCGTTTGTCGAATTTATAATGAATTAGTTTAAGTTTTCATTAAATGCTTACCTAGTTTTTTAAGCAAAAAAAAATCAAACTCACAATTAGTAACCAAATGGAAAGTCGATAGCAAGGGCAAATCAAGTCGCACCCACACCTAATTTATTTAATTATTAATGAACATGTTACATGGGTAAAAATAGCAATACAATAGGGTATTACACCCATTTTCAAAAAGTGTTTTAAATGAATCCTAGAGTGATAATGAACCACTATAATTTTTATATAATTTTTAAAACCGAATAGTGCCATAAAAATTACTTTTAATCTATCGTTTTAAATTTTCGCGTGAAAACGATAGCCGCCATGCTGTTCAACTCGTGACGTCACTGTCCTAGAATTTTGCCTATTTTGCAAAGGAATAAGATACTTTTGGATGTTTAATAATGAGTTATCATCTATATCATTGTTGTGTTGTGCCTGAATGCAAAAATACGAGCATATGAACGCCGGGGAAGTTATGGATTCAAGTGCCAACTGATTTAAATATGAGAAATACTTGGTTAAAACTGGCAAGAAGAGACCCGAAGGCATTGTATACAAAATCTAAACTATACTTCTGTGAAGATCACTTTGATGTAAGTATGACTTATATTTAACTATCGTTTATACAAAACAAAACATCATGACATGATAGGTGCATGACCTATTGCAAGTCAAATTTTGTAACAGATTAAGTTAATCGCTCGTCTGTCCCGCCCTTTGTGGGCCATTTTGACAGCCCTTGCAAGTGCAGTGCAGTGTTTTACTTAATTCGTGTTTTCTTCTATTATATGGAAATAATGACATGGTTTGTACAAAAAAATATAACAAAAAGTTTTTCTCACCTAATGTTATAGATATTATAATATCTATAACATTAGTGCTAAAAACAAGTAATAAACTCGCTTTGATTTCAAATGTCATAAAGATTATTGCATGTTTAGCTGGAAAATTACACAATATAAGAATATGAGTTCTGTTAAACGAATTCGAATTAATAGAATAAAGATTAGTACTTTCTGTTTTTACGAATCCGTCTTCCATGATGCCTTTTCAATAAAATTCGGAATAAATCTCAACAATCGTAATGATAACTTAAAAAATTCGAAATAACGCAGCACATTAGCTAGGTCTCTTCACCAGTGACGTCGCTACGGTATCTAATATGGCGGACAGCGTTTTGCAGATTTGAGGCACATATAAAAAAAATCTTAAAATTGAAATTTAAAATTTATAATGCATTTTTATAAATAGAAATCAATATTTCTCGTTTACTTTTTACAAAATCTATCATAAATATATATTTTTGATTTTCTTTTACATGGTGTAAAATACCCTATTGCACGGCTCCATGGAGTAGTGAATTACCACTGAGTTGTAGCACTGAGGGACATGAATCGAATCCCGCAGGAAAAAGTAATTTCTGGGTGTATGTCCGTGTGCAACTCATGTATGTAAACTGATACAGAAGAAAACCTATGTAAAGTAACGTTTTTCAAAATGCTAAAAAAAATGGCTGCGAATTGAAGTCATAGTTTTCCAAAGCTATCATGCTACGTTAACCGATTGAGTTTTAATGACAGTCTAATTTAATATTACTTACAAAAAGGAAACAATATTATATTTATTTAGTGAACATCCTTACCTATTATAGTTTTTACCAAAAAATGCTATATTTATATGTATATATATATATATATATATATATATATATATATATATATATACATATGTATATGTGTTGGAGGTGGTTTAAGTTCAGTCACACAAATTTTTCCGATTATAGAGTATTTACTACCTCTGTGTTATCACGTGATGAACACATGATTCTGAAAGGAGCATTCTGACTTCTTCTTCTTTCCTTATCGGTCCGTATAAGCTCACCTCTGGGGAGAGGCTCACCCCTTGTAGTGACTGGTAATGCACCGGTTTTAGGCCGACTTCAATGCATGGGTATATCTTTATATAAATGATTCTTCTGTACGTGTTTTTGTCACTAAACTCCTCCTAAACGGCTGGATCGATTTTAATAAAAAAAAATATGTGTGTTTGTGTGATTTCCTCAATGGTTTAGATTTAAAATTGTATCCGGTAGGTGGCGCTGTTGTCGAGGTCCAGAAATCTCTCGTGCGAAGCCGGGGCGGATCGCTAGTTACTTAGAGAAATAAAATATTATATATGGTAGTCTAAGGATGCCCAATATTTCAGTTTTCTTATTGCACTTGTTTAAAGAAATAAGGATGAGAAACGAGCTCACAGTTCACCTGAAACGCTGTAGTTCAAAGACACCTACATTTATCACCAATGCAGAAGCAATGCAGAAGCGTTTTCACCCCTGATAATGACTCCATATCAGTAAAAAAGATCTCCGATTCTGTTTACGACCTCTTTACGATCTCTTTACTCACCATACGAAACACAAGCTGCAGCATATCTCCGACACATACAAAGCTATTTCCTCAAAAAAAGCTTAAGAAACTACAACTACATAAAGATAAAAACACATGATTTATAATCGGCTTCATTTAATATATCGTTGCATACTCAATTTTCACATGTTTCCTAATGTGTTATTCGTCTTCGCTTTGCAAGCATCTCGAAATATTGTAAGGCGTTACCCGGCCCGGCAATTATTGATTGCATTTATTACTGAAACATTGAGGTAATAGCCCTAACTATCCGTAGCTACTAATTACAGGTGTGTTAACACTTCCATTTCGTGAATATTTAAAGAAAAAAAAACACTTTAATTCCCACACAAGAATAGTGTAGGCGTTTTCATAACATTAAAACGGGAAGTAAAAATGTTTTCCCCTACCTGATTTAAAAAAACATTACGTAGAATACCATTTACACATTACAGTGCCAATATCAAATATTAAAAAAATTTAAATATAAAATTTATAACTTGAGTCTCCAAAAAACTAGCACCGCTTGAGAATTGAACGAAAAATCGCGTCCTTCATTCAAATCGGACCCAGAGTAGTCCTCAATAATATGCCCTCTGATACTCATAGTTACTAAAAATCATTATTTTTCAATAAATTGTCAAGTCAATCATAGAGATTGTAGTCGGATTATAATCTATACGTTAGAGTCGCCATGTTGGAGGTAATGTCCGATAAAGCTGTGGTTAACACTCACTGAAAATAGATATAGGGAGGGGTAAACACTGCAATATTTGGTCAGTTGTTCCTATTACTACCAAAAGATTTAAATTTATAAGATTATTTTAATCTGACAAAGGTTCTTTGTAACCAGTGTAGCAGTGCGTAATAACTGTTTTTATAACTGACTTAAAAAAACGAGCAGATTCTATATTCGACGAGTATGTTTTTATGTTTATTTACCGATTTCCCGAAAACACAAGAACCGATATAAAAAAAAAATTAAATAGCCCTTACCTTAAGGATTAAATTTGAAGAAAACAATTCACACCTAAAGGTGGGGGATGAAGTATTTATTGCTATTATTTAGACGACATTCTAGTCGTTCGTTTCGCATGCAGACTTGACGACTTTCAGCCTCCCGAACAAGCCGGTTTCCGAAAAGGCTTTAGCACCATAGACCACATACATACAGAAGTCCGAGGAGTACAATTTGCCACTATGTCCGGCGTATGTGGACTATGAGAAAGCCTTTGATTCTGTCCAAATTTGGGCGGTGCTGCAGTCCCTTCAGCGGTGCCAAGTTGACTGTCGGTATATCGAAGTGCTGAAGTGTTTGTACAGTAAGGCTACGATGGCTGTCCGAGTACAGAACCAGAGTACGAAACCTATCCAACTGCAGAGAGGTGTAAGACATGGTGACACGTTATATCACCGAAACTCTTCACCGCTGCATTGAAAGACGTTTTCAAGCTACTGGACTGAAAAGGATACGGTATTAACATCAATAGCGAGTACATCACTCACCTTCGATTTGCCAACGATATAGTCCTTATGGCAGAATCCCTGGAGGACCTAAGCACTATGCTCAATGACCTCAATAGTGCCTCCCAACGGTTAGGTCTTAAGATGAACATGGACAAAACAAAGATCGTGTATAACGGCCATGTCACATCCATGCCGGTAGTTGTTGGGAGAACTAAGCTCGAAGTTGTTGACGAGAATGTTTACCTGAGACAAATAGTCCGACTAGATAAGTCCAACTTCGACCGAGAGGTCAATCGACGGATTCAACTCGGCTGGACAGCGTTCGGGAAATTACGACACATCTTCTCATCAGGTATACCTCAAACCTGAAAACGAGGTTGTACAACCAGTGCGTGTTGCCTTAGTGATGATTTATGGATCTGAGACGTGGTCCTTCACTGCTGGCCGTATGAGGACGCTCAAGGTAGTTGGATAGGTTTCGATAGCCGCGTTTCGTACTCTGAGGTATATGTATGTGACGCCATAAATAAAATAAATATTTACTCTTAAATATTTATTATATTTATAGCGTCAGTCGTTTTTCAACTAAAGTTTATTCTTACCCTTTGAAATAATAGATACCTAAGTTCAAATATCCTGAATATTATTATTTTCAATGTATTACTGTTTTTGATTATTCAAAAATATTTGCATGAAAATATTTTACTGCAAAGTAATTATAAATAAAAATATCTTAATTATTTTATGGCTCCTACTACCAGCCTGCTCTAATTAATCCTAGCTTGGAAGACTTGCATACTTGGTAGCTTTGTCCATATACTCACCCCGCTGAGTAGACGGGTTGGTGAAAGTAGAGTCGATAACCTCGCACTGGCAATCGTGCTCCCTATCAGTACTATCTAGTCTGTGGAATTTAGGGTCATCGTCTCTGAAAAGACTTTCCGCCATCACTCGGTCTCTAGTCTTCATCAACAGGGTGGGCCACGAACATGTGAGTTTGAAATTTAAAATATTCTTCTTCACCTACAGAATATACTTCATTAATTTTAATAAGCCCCATCTTTCATGAGAGTATTTTCTTCTATCTTTAATCGTATAGTGTACTAGATTTAAGCAACAAAACCCTTGAGTATTCTTTGCAATAAATTTATAACAATTATTCTTACGTGGTAGAGCCATGCTGCAGCTATATTACTGGTATAGTTGTGCTACGAATGGGTCGGCTCGACCAGGGAAGGACCACTCTCTCACAGAATACCAGCGTAAAATAGCAGCTTAACGCTGCTGCGTTTCGTATGGTTAGTGTAGAGAACCGGAGACCCTTTTTACTGAAAACGAGGCATTCCATCTTAGTCCTCACTGGTGACAACGCATCTGCATTTTGATTCGTAATCGAGGATAGATGTAGCTGTCTATGGGCCACAGCAACCACTTAACATCAGGCTCGTTTATCATCCTTATCCTATAAAAAAACAATGACATAGTGCAACACTGTCTTACTTTTTATCTGGCAGACTTATTATGTTACAAAAAATTGTTTAAACCACTTGTTTTGCTAGTTAATCAATATAGACAACTACCATTTAGAACTACACAATAATATGTAAGTATAATGTCACAATTATATCCATTCTATTTTAAAATATATGCGTATAATTAACAAAACCTTCAGAGAATCATACATATAATAGTATTTAATAATAATGAAACAATACTGTCAGAAGCATCAACAATAATAGTAGGTACTCAAGAATTAAGGAAAGCTTACATTAATTGGCAGATAAATTGTGAAATAATTACAGTTTACTTCTTAAAAAATGAAATCGATCAAATTATAACCACCCAAATTGGGTGACACAGTATAAAAACTGTCCACAAATGAACAAGGCAACCTTGGACATCCTTGACATTCTGAACCGAGCGCAATGTAGCCGACATTCAGCGGCACGCAAAGAATATAATATGAAATATGTCGACCGGTTCAATCATCAAAGAATGGCTTTCGAACAAATGGCGCGTTATTAACAAAACTTCGACATAAATTTTTTTTATGTCGAAGATTTGTTAATAAAACGCTTTTTATGATAAAATTGTAAACTTCTTTTTCTACCCCGTTCAATTTCACTCGGCTTACAGAGTTCACACAAATGGGTGTTTAACTCGCACCTCGTTTGATGTATAAAAACTGTTCACTTTTCCATAAATAAGATGAAAAAATAGGCATTGAAACTTAACATTTTCATTTTACACTTCTTTTACTAAAGTATTTTAGCCCGTTCAATTATCTATGCTTAATTTATAAATAATCGCGTAAGTATCGTATACTGTAAATGTCACGTGTTATAAAAAAATTACCTTTTTAAAATAAACGCGTATAATTTTTATTTATTTTTATTTTTATAGAATAGGGTGACAAACGAGCACACAGTCCACCTGATGATAAGTGGATGATGTGGCCCATAGACATCTACATTTATCCTCAATTGTGAATCAAAAAGCAGATGCGTTGTCACCCTTGAGGACTAAGATGGAATGCCTCTTTTCCAATAAAAAGGGTCTTCGGTTCTCTACACTCACCATACGAAACACAGCAGCGTTAAACTGCTATTTTACGCTGGTATTCTGTGAGAGCGTGGTCCTACCCCGGTCGAGCCGACCCATTCGTGCCTCGTACAACCATAATATATATAAGTTTCACAAATTCCGTTTTCACTGTAGCAGACGTAACAATCATTATACTGTTGAAGAATTGGTCTTTATTGCATGAACTGGGTCAATTAATACTTGCACGGCACCTGTAAAATATTCCGCGGTACGTTCGTGTTCGCTCTGCAACGTATCGTATACGCTTAGAGTGTTTTATCAGATTTTTTAAATAAACTTGAAGCGACAAACGAACTTACAGTTCCGGGTGTACTGTCAATTGGGAAGCAGCTACTGCAGTCCATAGACACTTGCTGCTAACTTTTAAAAAATCTACAAATTCGTCGTTACTTTATAGGACTAAGAATACATCTCTGTCTGTAATTATATTGACTGTCTATTGGGCATAAAGTAGTCTCGTGGTGTCACAGTCTCTTTGACTTAAAGTGATAGAGACAGCACGAGACTTGACGGCATATTGAAATTGGGCAGCGTTTGAGTATTTGGGCATAAGTCCTTCAGATCGAAACACAACAGTGCACGCACTACTGCTGGGCGGCAGTAATAGGTAAGAGGATGATATCGACCCAGACGGATTCCGAGGCAGAAATAAAGTCCTTCTACCTACGATAATATTCTACCATCGCTTTACCTATGATATTGGTGGTTTTGTATGGGAATATTTTTACAAAAACTTTAATTAACCATTTTTTTGCCTAAACCTTATTGCCATTTAATGGGCTATTTGTTAACGCCCTTAATATAGAATTGCTGCAGGCACAAGAATCGATGAACTCCTTTAAGGGAAGGAAGGGCCCTTACTGCTTCTTCGGGATTGAAATTATTGTCAATCAAAAAGTTATGTAAACTTCGAAAAAATAGAAGTCGGGCAAGGTCTGGAAATATATGCTAGATAAGGAAGGGACTCTAGTTCTACTTTTCTTGCCAAGGTCTGTGATGTAACTTATAGGTAGAGACCTAATAATATGCCTTTTCGAGAATGCTCTCATTGGTTTGCTACCCGAACGCTATCCGAAAATTCTTAATGGTGATGCTGTCCTCCGTAACAGATCCATGGGATTTGGTTTCAATATTTTCGAATGAAAATGCCGTCAGATGTCGGTCTCTCTGCGAATGCCTCGTTAGTCGGAAAAAGGAGAGATTTTGTAGTTTCTACAAATGCAGGGCGTTTAAAACAAAGGCTTTAATTACAGAAGATATTACATTATCCAGTTTTAGTTCTAGTACTTTGCTTATTTTCTTTCAGATTTAACTAAACTTGAAAATACAAACACAATAAATCCTTGTGTACACCTACTCGTAATTATTCACATATTAAGCAACGAGCACGTACGCTTTAATTAACGTCGTATTTCTTCGTAAACTGATGATAACACAGTAAAAATATAATGATACGCTCTCTTTATGTTCCTGTAACGTTAATAAGTAACTTTTATCAACATAAGAGGTTATTCTTGATTTAAGTTGAACAAAAAATACAAATAAGCAAGCAAATTGACCATCAATATTTTACTAATATGGCCTTTTACTATTATGGCTACTACAGCAATTATTATTCCGGCACCGCGTAACTTAATTTTTCTTACAGATAACAACAGCTATAGCTTGAAATGAAACGTTACAAATAAATATTATGTTAATGATGGATAAGCATTAGCCGAGAAAATGTCAATGTAATAGGTATATAATAATAGAGGCGTTTTGCATACATAAATTTAACATAGACAAACATACAGACCCTAAATAATTATTATTTATAGCCTATACAAATTCTGTACACGTACCGTGTAGTGGCGGTGTAAGAATATCCACTACCCCATATCATCCCGTGGGTGTCGTAAGAGGCGACAGAGTTAAACAATTTAGAAGATGCAGCGGCGTCTTCCTAATAACGACATATAATAAAAAACTGCAGTTGCTAACCCGTTGGCCAAGCGTGGCAACTATGGCAAATATTCCCCTATAAGGCTCGCCTATATTTGTACGTGGTAGAGCCATGCTGCAGCTACATTAGTAGTATAGTTGTAGCACGAATGGGTCAGCTCGACCGGGGAAGGACCACGCTCTCACAGAATACCAGCGTAAACTAGCAGCTTGACACTGCTGTGTTTCGTATGGTGAGTGTAGAGAACCGGAGACCCTGTTTACTGGCATTCCATTTTAGTTCTCAGGGTGACAACGCATCTGATTCATTGTGATTCGTAATCGGACAAATGTAGATGTTTGTGAGCCACAGCAACCACTTACCATCAGGTGGACTGTGTGCTCGTTTTTCACCCTATCCTATAAAAAAAGGCAATCTATGGAGCCTAAGTTCAGCAGTGGTCTTTAATGGACTACAAAGGTATACAAATACTTATCCCGTACGAGTTTCGAACTCGCAGGCCTCAGCGTCATAAACAAACGCTAAGCTACTGTGCAATGGGCATGACTTTGTTACGTGGAAGAGCCACGCTACAGCTAGCAGCAGAATACTAAAGCTGAAGCACAAGTGGGTCGGCTCGACCTTGGTAGGATCACACTCTCAGAGAATACCAGCGTAAAACAGCAGAATAATGCTGTTGTGTCTCGTATGGTGAGTGTAGTGAACCGGAGACCCTGTTTACTGGCATTCCATTTTAGTTCTCAGGGGTGACAACGCATCTGATTCATTTTGATTCTTAATCGGACAGATGTAGATGTTTGTGAGCCACAGCATCCATTTACCATCAGTTGGACTGTGTGCTCGCTTGTCACCCTTATTCCATAAAAAAGGACGAGTGACACAGGGGCTGCGTTAACGTAGATACTTCAAGACCCCCCCCCTCCAACGGGTTCCCGCCTTGTCGTGGCGGGGGGCTTAATAGCCGTGGCTTGGTCACCCGCGGTGAACAAAGAGGAACCCCTTGGCTGGCCCGTGGTGTAGGACCGGCCCGAGGTGGCCACTCCAAGTGGACTTTGCGAGCACTCAGTCCACCTGACGGTAAGTGGATGCGGTGGCCCATAGACGTCTACATTTATCATCGATTATGAATCAAAATGCAGATTGCGAATTGACAAAATGCGTTGTCACCCCTGAGAACTAAGATGTAATGCCTCGTTTCCAGCAAAAAGGGTCTCCGGTTCTCTACACTCACCATACGAAACACAGTAGCGTTAAGCTGCAATTTTACGCCGGTATTCGTGAGAGCGCGGTCCTTCCCCGGTCGAGCCGACCCATTCGTGCTATAACCATAATATAGCTGCAGCGTGGCTCTACTAGTGTAAATGTGGCCAGATAGTGTCCAAGTTGCTACAGATCCATGTTCGAGGGAGAATATTTGTAAAATAATGTCATTAAAGCTAACTAAAGTAAAGTTATAGCCTATATACGCCCTGCACACAAGCCTCCTCTCATTTCTTTGGATTGCGTCGTTTGTGAATTTTTGGACGGTATTGTATTGTTATGAAGCTGGTAGTCTGACGCACTTCTCCAGTGAGGGGAGAGGGCACCCCTCTAGCTGCAGCCCACCGACATACATCTGAAATGGGCTCGCAAAGCCCACTTGGAGTGGCCACCTCGGGCCGACCCGTGGTGTAGGGCGCCGCTCTCCCTACCCTCCGCGGCCGAAACTTGGTTGGCGGCGGAGCCAAAGACCAGACCCGCCGCTGGGGTCGAGAAAGCGGGTGCTACCGAGCGTTCAATTTTCCTGGTCCCATGGCCTCCGCGTATCGGACTCGGTGGGGCCCGTTACGTCCTCCCCCTAGGAGGGGCTGCGATGGGGCGGCCAGCGCTGGTGGGGCCGCCGATGTGTGCGAAAGCGTTCTCATGGCCCTGCCAATATGCGGCGAATTGGGGTTTTAGTCGGCGCGAGTCCGGCATAACCCGTCCTTGCCCCCGCGAGGACCCCTGCGTAGGCATTTCCCCATGTAAAAAAAGATACTTCAAGCGCTATAACTACACAGTTGAGACAAGGATTGATTTATGATTGCAGGTTGAGAAGCTTGGAACCTGTTTCAGTCCCCGATTTGAGAGCTAACGACACTACTCGGAAATTACACCACAACAATTATGTGAGTTGAAGTCGAAAGTAGAAGAAAAAAAATATTTTTAAAAAGCTTTTCGAACTTAAATTAGGATGTTTTAGCCTAGGCAAAACTGAGATAATACAGATTTAATTTTTAAATAAAATACAAAATAATAAATCATAATATGGAAACATTACCTACTCTCTGGGACATAGTTATTACTGTTAAATAAGATTAAAAAAAAACTATTATAAAAACAACTTTTGGTTGCATATTGATCTTAAATAAATTAATTTTTAAAAACATACTATGCGTGTACAAAAAATGCAATGGAATAAATTATAATGATAAAACATTATTATATGTACTACTGCGAACAACTTCCTGCACCGGTTATAGACACTTAACGCTTTTTTTAGATCTTGTCTTAAAATATATTGTGCAGTTTCAATAAATAAGCTGACTCGACTTTGTGACAAAAATAACTTTTAACATTTAACTTACTAGAGTATTCATCGTATACGAGTATTTTAATTTGAAATGTCACAAAACAGAATAAACTTTTGTGAAGCATTATGCAGTGCATTAGCCGGAAAATCCACTTCACCAAACCCTCCCGGCGTAACAGGCGTAGATATTTTCCTAAAACAACTCCAAATAATAATAAAAACTGTGGTAACGACCCGTCTGCCAAGCGTGGCAACTGTACAAAATATGCCCATATTTGAGGCAATCTATGGAAAAGTCTATTTTCAGCAGCGGAATTTTGATAGGCTTTAATAAATGACAGCATTATGTCAAAACATATGTACTTCGAAATCGTAACGTAGAGAAAATAACAGTAGGAGAAATTAGCTGTTTTCTCTGCCTACTCTTTCTTTATTTTTAGTTTTACATTTTAGAACCATGGTAGCGCAGGGGCAAGCGCTCGTCGAAAAGTTTACTGCACGCGAGTAATCTGCGTGTAAATGCTGTGCTATTATGAAGGAAAACATTGTTAATAAACTTGCATGTTGAGGAATAAAAATATTTCTAAGACCAACGCGCACTGGAGAAGTGCGTCAGAGTACCTGCTTCATAACTATACAATATCGTCCAAAAATTCATAAACGCAATCCAAAGAAATGAGAGGAGGCTTGTGTGCAGGGCGTATATAGGCTATAACTTTACTTTAGTTAGCTTTATTTTACAATTATTCTCCCTCGAAAATGTATCTGTAGCAACTTGGACACTATCTAGCCACATTTACACTAGTAGAGCCACGCTGCAGCTATATTATGGTTATAGCACGAATGGGTCGGCTCGACCGGGAAGGACCACGCTCTCACGAATACCAGCGTAACGCTGCTGTTTCGTATGGTGAGTGTAGAGAACCGGAGACCCTTTTGCTGGAAACGAGGCATTACGTCTTAGTTCTCAGGGTGTCAACGCATTTTATCAATTCGCAATCTGCATTTTGATTCATAATCGATGATAAATGTAGACGTCTATGGGCCACCGCATCCACTTAACATCAGGGGAACTGAGTGCTCGTTTGTTACATATTTTGAAATAGATCTTCTTCATTGGCCTATTTATCAATCACCTGGATTTGAATACATACTCGTACTAAAGCGATTTCGCAATTACAGTGCCATAGTTCTCTAGTTGTTGTACATCGATTGTGTAAAAGGAAGTTATATTAACATCAAGCGGAGGTTAAGATATAGTCAACTATTGCGAGCCACCCACGAGACAATATGTGGTGATAAATTCACTTTCGCCGCCATCGCATGTTGAAATATATTAACCAAAAAGCTTTTATAAATCACATTTAAAGGGAATCGTATGTTCAGCGTCGAGTTTTCTTCCTACACCATAATTCGCAAATTGGCGCAATATAGTGTAATAAATTGAACACCAGACTTCGGAGAGCGACGCGCCCCGCATTGGCACGCGGAAACGGATCGAGTATCGTATCTACGCACCGCCGCCACTCTCGGAGGTAATGAGCATCGGACGGTTTATTATGGTAATGTCACTACAGCGAGCTACGAAATTGTGATATGATTTTGGATGGCACCTGATATAAATCATATTGCTTAAAGCGTCACATACTCCATAAATGTAAGTGGTAGAGCCGGGTTGTAGTTTTTATTATGCTGCAGCACGAGACAGCCTGACTGGAAAAGGACCATATCCGCACAAAATGCCAGCGTAGAATAATAGCTTAACACAGCTGTGTTTCTAGTATTAGAATTAAAAACCTGTTCTACTGGAATGAGGCATTTTATTTTACACCTCCTTGGTGAAAACGCTTCTGCATAGTGGTTCATAATAGAGGATAAATGTATGCGCCTATGGGCCACAGCATCAACCCTTCACTCTCAACTTTTCAACTTTTATATGTCAACCTGTGTAATTTTTATTTCAAAAAAGTTGTAAAAGCATAGGTATTAGACGATTAGTCGATTAAAGTTAAATAAACGACTCGATTAAGTCGTTTTCTTACACATTGCTTTTTATCTAGCGAGGTTTCCAACTACCAAGAATTTGTGGTTTATCTTTGAATACTTAATATAGTAAACATAAAATTTTACAGACATACAAAAGATATTTTTATACAAGAGGGGCAAACGAGCATGCGGCACACCTGATAGTAAGTGACTACCGCCGCCCATGAAATGCAGGTATATTGCCGGCCTTTTAGAAAGGATTAAGCTCTTTTCTTGAAGGAACATATCGATCCGGAAAAATCGCCGGGGGTAAACGATTATGAGTCTGTAAGGAATAGAGGATTTAGTATATTCCTCAGAATAGACAATGTATCTATACGTAGACTTCTTTAATTGAAAACAAAAACTCTGTAAGTAGTGCGTATTGCCAGCGATGATATATGGATCTAAGACGTGGTCTTCCACTGGTGGCCGTATGGGGAAGCTCAAAGTCGCTCAAAAAGCTATGGAGAAGGCTATGCTCCGAGTTTCTCTGCGTGATAGACTTCGTAATCTGAATATACGCAGAATTAGAGTAAGCGACATAGCCCAATGGATCAGGAAGCTAAAGTGGCAATGGCCTGGCAATATAGCTCGATTTATAGGTTTGTCGTCGTAAAAATAAAATAACCAAAGACTTTTTAAAACACCGAACGTCTCCTGTTTCGTGGACGCGTTTTACATACATGAATTGTACATATATAGACTAGATATTCATCACGTTGATTATAGGTAATGAACAATTTTTTTTATTTTGAAGCAAAGAAAAATGTGTTTTAATTCTACATTAATATTATGCCACCTTCAAGTGAGCACAGTTGGCGCATTCCTTCAAGTTGCAATAAGTTGTTACAATAGCTTTTTGCGATGTCCAATGCAAACAAAGTTAATTAATACAATTTTCTATATATTGACAGTTACTATTCCATATTGTATTTTTTACAATAAATCAAAATGTCACAAGACGTTCTCTAAATACGTTATGCAAAATCATTATTAATTGAATTGCTACAAATATAATATTAATGCGAAAGTGTGTTTGTTGGTTTAGCCTTCTTTCACACAGCAACATAACAACGGATTGAAATATTTTGGTCCCGGAAAAGTGCACGATTCCTGTGGGATATACCTGGAGCACAATTATGAACAGAATTTGGTAAAATTAAGTATGAAGGTTTGTTAGGTCTTGGAATTGTTCAAATTGCAACCTTAAATCAGCCAGTTTTTCGGCCTGTTATTATTTTACTCTTGTAAAGTTATAACGGTTCATTGGTGAGTTAGTTATAAGCAAACAACTTTCTTTAGGTATTTATTTAACAGTTTGTTAAAGTGTGATGTAATAAGCAATTTGAATTTCAAGCGAAAATAATCGTAGACATTTTAACATTACATTTCATTTCTGACATTTCAAATTATAACATTTAGTGTGTAATAAAGTAATAAAGGTAAACGCAGCCTTAGTTTTTACGAAATAATTTCGTGTTTTCCAAATTCCACACAAGCGAAGCCGGGAGCAAAAGCTAGTTTAATAATAAGAACGGAATCAAGTCTTAAATTATTTGTATTAATTGTTATAGAAAATTATCGCCTCAGTTCTACAAGGATTACAAAAACCAGTTCCAAAATATTACTTGGCAACATAGTAATAATACAAAGTTACAAGGTAATGTTTTATTATTAGAATTTTGTTTATTGTGAGAAGTGACAACTTCCTTGCGAAATCATTGTTAACGTGAACTGAAACTCAAACATGAGCTTATTGAAGTGCGTGAAATATCCGTAGGTACACAATTCATAAGAAGAAGCAGCAGTAAATAGCCCAAAATTGGACCATTCGATCGTTTAAATTGAATCGAACGTTTTTCGTATTGTTTACAGATGAGTGCAGGTTGCAGTTTTTGATGCGGACGGTCGCAAAAGAGTCTGTACATGTGGCGAGCGATATGCTCAAAGTTGTACGGAGAAAAATGATCCTATTGAAGGCCGTTGTGTATGATTTTAATATCAAAATGGTCCACAGGACAGTGGTGACTGCGGTTTGACGCCGTATTACTATGTTATGTCTTTTTTAGACGTACCTTATAGTGGCACTCATGTAGATGTGGACATATAGATGTTACCTTACCGTAAATTTTTAATTGACCACTAGGCAGCCTACAATTGTGAATCTTCAGATAGCAATTACCCAAGAATGAAAAGTTTCCGTGAAATTTGTATAGCAGATTAATGCTGCTGTGTTTCGTATGGTGAGTGTAGAGAACCGGAGACCCTTTTTACTGGAAAAGAGGCATTCTATGTTAGTCCTCACGGCTGACAACGCATCTGCATTTAAATTCGCAAACGAAGATAGATGTAGATGTCTATGGGCCACAGCAACCACTTACCATCAGGTGGACTATGTGGTCGTTTGTCACCCTTATTCTATAAAAAAAAAATTAGGCAATTAACGACCCTGGACAACATATAGGCCACTTAGTATACGATTTCGGAAGTGCATAAAATCAGGGCTTTGCCTTCCCTTTTTTAGATGTTTATTGCGAGACGCACTATGCTACCTAAATATTTTAAGAATCGAAAGTTGTACGTTTTTTAGTATTTATTATAAAAGGACATACGTGGGAGAGCCATGCTGCAGCTATATTAATAGTATAGTTGTAGCACGAATGGGTCGGCTCGACCGGGGAAGGACCACCCTTTCACAGAATACCAGCGTAACATAGCAGATTAACGTTGCTGTGTTTCGTATGGTGAGTAGTGAGTATCATAACGTTATGAATTGTTATACCTACATGCCTATTTTGACACATTTTGTCTTGCTACAATAATGGAATGAAGGGCCCCATTTACTCTGTCTCCGGCATTCACTTTTCGTTTTATATCCTTGTCATGTCTACCATCCCTGCTACACAACCTCATCCACTTACTCAACTAACTCAACTTATAATATTTGTTCACATGTCGTGTTACTTTCTTTTTCTTTCAAAAACCATCACTTTCGTCTTACTTACGCTCACTTTTATTCCCATTACTTTCAATTATATGTTCATTATTGTAACCATCAATTATAACTCGCACGCCGGCGACGCAATTATGACTTGATCGTCGGTGTACAAGAAGCATATAATGGCTCTTACTCACCCAAACCTTCATTCTTTAACTTGTGAAGTTTTCAAACAACTATCCAGAAGCAACATAACCCTGTCTTACACATTTTTAGATATCAAACCAGTCTATATAGGTCTCGTAGATCCTGACACGAGAGATAAAGTCCCTATAAAGTTTTTAATTCAAGTATCTGCCCAGCGCTCAACCTAAAAGAGCTTTTTCCATGAAGCAACCCTGTCCATTCTGTCATAATCATTTTCCAATACTAAAAATGCACCCAAAACTGTCTGTTATTGAAACAAAAAACTTTTCCGTGATCACATGAATAGAAAATTTTTACATCAATTCACCAATTTTTTTCCATCTCGCTTCGTCATTCAATATAAAGTCATTCTCGTCACACACAACATGGATTCTAGGCTGTTCAGTCTTTCCCTTGGTAGTTCTAACGAGTTTCCAGAACATTTTGATATTTGCCTGGGATTCTTTTGCGTTCTATCTTTTCTCTCTTTCATAACTATTCATTCTCTTATTTTATAAATAAATAATTTTCAACAATAATGATATCCTATATGAAGAATATTATTACTCTTAATACTTATTGCTCAGGTCAGGTATAGTTTCATGCCGATTAAGACATATGGTAACAATAAGGAAACCATTAAAGTAAGGTAAAACGCACCACCATTCAAAAGTAAGCAAATAATATTAACAATTTTATTGTGATTGCATTAATGGTGATTTATATTGTACCCTTTAAACCTCTTTTTTATAATTATATATAATATTATTGCCTTTGAATTATCTCTTTATTGAGTAATTTTTTGTACAGGATGTGCCCGCAACTTTTTTTTGTTGACTTTAGAACGTATGTAAAGTGTATATGTTGAACAAAGGCCTCTCACACACTAGAAGGATTCACAAAATCGCCATGTTTCTAATATTAATAATAATAATATGAATACAGAATAATCGACCCGACAGACTACTATAATAGTTGAGTATATCGGGTCGATTATTTTTCGTATAGATTAATGACATCTTAACAAACTCGTAAGTATCTCATATTATGTGACATATTAATATGTGTACATGCTGTTGGTTAATTCTAAAAAACTTTTTCTTTAAATAATATAAGTCAGATTTACTGGCAATTTTGTACACTTTAGGCATTGATTAAAGCAAAAAAAGCTTTAGGTCTATAATTGGGCCATCACACTTTATTTTATATACTAAATTTGAAATAATTTAGAAAAAGTTGTTTGTGACATACGGCCACACCGGTATAAAACAGGATAGAAGAAAATATTATTTCAATCATTAAAGATTATAAATAATTCTTATTGAAAGTAGTTTTTTACTTTTACCACTGGTTCGGGAAAAAAAACTTCTGTCCTGCGAAAAAACCAGCAAGAAACCCAGAGTGTTCCTAAGGAGAAAGGGTAAGGTAAAAGGGGATGTTTTTTAAACATTTCGAATTATTTCTGGACACAGTATTTACAAGCCAGTTATTGTTTTTTGGATTAATTTCAGTCTTATGTTACTAGTTTAATGTCACTGAACTGGTTTAACCTTATTGCGGTTTAATCGAGATAAAGGAGATAACTAAATGACGAAATATTTTATTTAATGTTTATACAACTTTTTTGAAAAGCAATCTTAAATTAGTTTGACTTACTTAAAAAATATCTCCTGATTATCTCATCTATGCAGTCCTTTAAAAACTTTAGCTTAGTAACAACAGTAAACTTCTAGATAGCTAAATAAGAACTGTAAATATAAATACTTATGTTATGTTTCTAAATCCTTCTGCCTCTCTGATTGCCGGCAAATGGCAGGTAGATTAGCGATCGCAGTATCAGACGTCTCGCGCCTTTCACGCTGCTTCTCATCGAAAGAAAAGCATGATTTTTTTCTGATGAAATGTTTATTGTTGTTATAGTATATATTATTATAGTATGGTTTTTTTTTTTATAGGATAGGGTGACAAACGAGCACACAGTCCACCTGATGGTAAGTGGTTGCTGTGACCCATAGACATCTACATTTATCCTCAATAAAGAATCAAAATGCAGATGCGTCGTCACCCGTGAGGACTAAGATGGAATGCCTCTTTTCCAGTAAAATGGGTCTCCGGTTCTCTACACTCACCATACGAAACACAGCAGTGTCAAGCTGCCATTTTGCGCTGGTATTCTGTGAGAGCGTGGTCCTTCCCCGGTCGAGCCGACCCATTCGTGCTACAACTATACTACTAATATGCAGCTGCAGCATGGCATGGTATTATATTATATTAGTCGTTTTGAATAGGCAATCTATCATTTTGACTTAACTTACATTACATTGTATATACGGAAATGGAAACTATGTTTTTATAAATTCTTCTCCTTGAAACCGCTTGAATGTAAATTGATTAAGCTTAAACTTTAGATTTACCATACCGTCCTCTCGCAAAAGTCAACTAAATATATGCAAGTAAATGTACAAAACATTTACTTTCTTAGATCCGACAAAATAGTGGAAAAGTCACATTAGTAATTACAGTTGGAAGTTCTAAATATTCTTATTCATCATCATCATTATTATTACAGCCCTTCACAAGACCACTGCTGAATATAGGTCTCTCCCAAAGAATGCCACAAAACACGGTCAGAGCCACCTGCATCTATTGACTGACATTCTTAATAGAATGTCCAAAATTTTAATGATTTAAAATTTAATAATTATATATTCTTACAATAATGGTTATATATTTTTACTAATAATATTTTATTATTAATTAGCAATTTTAAAATAAATGATTAATTCCCCAAGCTAAACCACATTCATGTGCAGAGGAGTTTCGAACATAAAAGAGGTTTAGATCCATCATATTATAATAATCTCGTTGTAATAATAATTACTCATTTAATATTGTAATAATTAAAGAATTACAAGACAAAAATAAAAGTAAACTCCACAGCAATAAGATAACAACATTCTTAAATGCAAATGTAGACCAACGTCTCAAGCAGAGTGCTATTTAATTCAGTGTAATTTATTTATATATGGACACTTTATGATTAGTTTTACAAATAATGGCATAAATTAGAACGCCTAACGTAGTAAAGAGCGATAAGCGAAAACGTATTTTTTTTTGTTAGATACGAATCGGTATGACAGTAACTAATGAAAAAGAAAATAATTTATATTTTTTAATTCTCAAGTACAATTTCAAAAACGTACATGAACCAAGTTATGCAAATTAATGTGAGGTTACTATGGAAATTTGACGATAAAGCTTTTAATGGAAAAAAACAACACGAACATCGAATATAAATTCAAGTAATACAATTACTTGAGATGCGATTATTGCTCCTATTTTATTTTAAAATAATTAAAAATTAAAAATTTTGTACAACCGTCTTCAATATCTATTATTAAAGGATTACTCAAAAACTATTGGCCAAACCTTGATTAAATTTATATGGGACCACAAAAGAAGCACCAGCTTTCAAATAAAAAAAGAATCATCGAAATCGGTTCACGTAGAACAAAGTTATGAGATAAGACACATAAATAAAACATACAGTCGAATTGAGTACCTCCTCTTTTTAAAGTCGGTAGAAAAAGTTCTTCAAAAGTGTTTCATTTATAAAAATCATTTATAAAACAAATGACTGGTCCAAAAAGTACGATAGCTTAAACTTAAACTTGTTTCATTATAATTTGTTTCATTATAATTTGTACTATGATAATTGGAAAGAAATTCTCGATAAAAAATAAAATGGATCGTAACGGAGAACCAAGTTGCTTACCAAATGTGGAAAATATGGCAAAAATTCCGTCTATGAGACATTCTATGTGAAAGACCAACGTGCAGCTGTAGACTTTCATTAGGCTGTAAACAGTAACGGAGCAAAAATACTTTTTTTTTAAATATGGGACATTAATTTAGTACAAAATGTCAAAATATCAGAGGAGGATCAATGAAGGAATGTCAATTCAGGAAACATTCGACATATTATAATATATAAAACGTGCGAATTGTCAGCGGAAGCTCCGTTGTTTGATTTTCTTATACCCCACCGGATTTAACACAAAACAAAATACAAACTGAAATTTTTAACTAAGTAAATATGAATAAATTATGTTTAACAATACGAAATAGTTATTTATTGACCTTTATAATACCTTCACCACAAGGCATTATAAAGATTTCACATTTCGGAAGCTATAAGATGTTTCTGGCATTTTCTATAGTCGTCTCTTACGACATCTAAGGGATGAAATGGATTCTCCGCTAGCACACGGTAATTATATTGTTGTACGACTTTTATTCTCTCCGAAACACTTCACCGCTGCATTGGAAGACGTTTTCAAGCTACTGGACTGGAAAGGATACTGTATTAACGTCAATGGCGAGTACATCACTCACCTTCGATTTGCCGACGATATATTCCTTATGGCAGAATCACTGGAGGACCTAAGCTCTATGCTCAATGACCTCAATAGTGTCTCCTAACGGATAGGTCTAAAGATGAACATGGACAAAACAAAAGTCATGTGTAACGTCCATGTCACACCATGCCGGTAGTTGTTAGGAGCACTAAGCTCGAAGTTGTTGACGAATATGTTTACCTGGGACAAATAGTCCGACGAGGTAAGTCCAACTTCGACCGAGAGGTCAATCGACGGATTCAACTCGGCTGGGCAGCGTTCGGGAAATAACGGTCAGGTATACTTCAAAACTTGAAAACCAGACTGTACAACCAGTGCGTGTTGCCAGTGATGACCTATGGAATTGAGACGTGGTCCTACACTGCTGGCCGTATGAGGAAGCTCAAAGTCGCTCAGCGAGCTATGGAGAGGGCTATGCTCGGCGTTTCTCTGCGTGATAGACTTAAAAACGAGGATATGCGCAGTAGAACCTGAGTAACCGACATAGCCCAAAGAATTAGTATGCTGAAGTGGCAATGGGCCGGCCATACAGCTCGAAGAACCGACAACCGATGGGGAAGAAAGGTTCTCGAGTGGCAGCCTCGTTCCGGCAAGCGAAGTGTAGGGCGTCCCCCCACTAAATGGAGTGACGACCTGGTAAGACATGCAGGAAGTCAATGGATGCAGGTGGCTCGCGACCGTGCTTTGTGGCGTTCCTCGGGGGAGGCCTATGTTCAGCAGTGGATTTGTGAATGATGATTATGATGATGACGATTTTTATTTACTAAATAAAAGTTTATACTGCATTTTTTACTTTTGAAAGTAAAAGAAAGTTTTGAATATTTTACATATAAGTAACTAAATTTGATGTAACAAAAGCCTCTCAGAAATGAGAGGAAGCCTGTGCCCAGCAGTGGGACGTATGTAGGCTGTAACTTTAAATAAAATTGAAGTGACTATCGGTAATATCAAAATAATCTGATTTTTATCTGTCTTTTATCGAGCTCAGGGGGATATTTGCATAGGCCATTAAGACATGAATAAGCTTTGCAAAAATTTTTGTCTATCTGTCCGGGGCGGCACCGATAGTGATGAAACGTCACAAACATATTATAGAGAGCAATGCCAGCGATCGATCGATCTAAACTATATTTTAACCGAAAAAGTAGGAGATTTTTTTTTGGGAAATGGAAATTTGATTAAAAAAATGGTCATTGATGATTATTTTAAAAAATCTACTACGCTGCGCTACTAAATGATGCAACATTAATAGATCCCACCCATGCAAATCCGCGGCGGGTCGCTAGTATATTATAAACATGCATATGTTCAAAGTTTCTCTGCTTGATAGACTTCATATTATTCATATGATTCAATGAGGATATCGCTATGGATCCGTAAGCTTTTGTTACGTGGTAGAGCCACGCTGCAGCTATATCATGGTTGTAGCACGTACGGGTCAGCTCGACCGTGGAAGGACCACGCTCTCACAGTATACCAGCGTAAAATAGCAACTTAATGCCGCTGTGTTTCGTATGGATGGTGAGTGTAGAGAACCAGAGACCCTTTTTGCTGGAAACGAGGCAATCCATCTCAGTCCACATTTGACAGGGTGACAACGCATCTGCATTTTGACTCTTAATTGAGGATAAATGTCGATGTCTATGGGCCACAGCATCCACTTACCATCAGGTGGACTGTGTGTGCTCGTTTTTCATCCTTATTCTATAAAAAAAAAGCTGAAGTAGCTATGCACCGAGCTCGAAAAACCAACAACCGATGGGGAAAGGTTCACGAATATGGCACCGGTAAGCGAAGTGTAGCGCGGCACCTACATGTATCGACCTGGTAAGAAATCCAGGAAGTCGATGGATGCAGGTGGCTCAGGAATGTGCTTTGTGGCATTCTTTGAGGGAAGCCTATGTTCAGCAGTGGACTAGTGATGGGCTGTAATGATGATGATGATTTATAAACTCACAAAGTACTTGGGTGACTGATTTTTCTCAGCGTTAGATTAGATAAATTGTAAAGTAAAACATTATTTAAATGCAAAATTTTATCGAAATCGTTACAGCCCTTTTCAAGAAACCAGGTTACATATATTCACACACATACATATACAAGAATTGCTCACTTAATTCATTGTATAATTTTAATGCCTTCATAAATAGTTTAAATGTTATAAAAAGGATATCCTACTTTGAAAATCTCATATGTATTGATTAACTTATTTACACAATCGACTTAGGTTGACATAATACATCAAATCAAATTGCCTGTTTATTGTATGTGCATTAAAATCATAATTAATACATATTTATCTGCATAAAGATCAACGTATTGCGTTGTTGTGTTTTCAACTATAGCAAAAATGTAAAGTAACCGGTCCTGTGTTTATTTTATTTAAAGAATCTTCGAGACGCGCGGTTTTTAAACCTTTTTCATTCCTTTTATTGTAGGATACCATTATAGATATTTACTGAGAGATAAGATGTACGAGAACAATATAAGCTCGTCTATCTATTTCAATCACAACGAGCTTAACATATCTAGTAGAGTTCTAGTGACAAACTGCCAACTAAACTAAAATCCTTCTTTGTTAGACCATAAAGCCGCGTATCGATTATGCGCTCCAAGAGGTCGAACATTGTCGCGCGTTCCAGCCGCGCGAAATGGATACCGCCATGGAACGCGCGCCAAATTGTTCTTTGAAACGCTCAAACGTGGAGCGGGCCGTTCCATCTGGTGTCGGTTTTTTACCGCGTATCAAAGTAAAGTTTTGGCGCGCGCGCCGGTTGGGACAGTTGTTTTCATTATTCGTGTGTTCGTTGCGTTCCGAGCTATGGATAACCAAAGTTGCCGTAAATTAATACAATTATGTAGTTCAAAAGATCTGCTGTGGAATAGCAAAAGTCGTTTTTATCATAATAAAGCGCTGAAAGATGCAGCTGCTCATACACGACCGACATCCATGTTGAACGGTCGCACACAGAAACGGCTACCGCGCGCGCCAGGCGCGCATTAGTTGATATACTTCTAACATTTGGAACGCGTTCCGCGGAACGCACTGGTCGGCGCGCTCATTCATGGCGCGCGCGCCAGGAGCGCGTAATCGATACGTGGCTTAATAGTCCAGTACTGGACATCATCCATCATCATCATCATCATTACAGCTCAACAAGACTTCCCTAAGAAATGCTACAAATCACGGCCCTGAGTCACCCTCATTCATCGCATTCCTGCATGTCTTACCAAGTAGTGACTCCATCTAGTGGGGGGCCGCCCTACACGCCCACCGGTACGAGGCTGCCACTTGAGGACCTTTTTTCCCCATCGGTTGTCGATTCTCTGAGCTATATGGCTGGCCCATTGCTACTTCAGCATACTAAACCGATGGGCTATGTCGGTTACTCTGGTTCTACTGCGGATATCTTCATTTTTAAGTCTATCACGTAGAAGAACCCCGAGCATAGTCCTCTGTATAGCTCGCTAAGCGACTTTGAGCTTCCTCATACGGCCAGCAGTGATGGATCACCTATACCGACCTGTTTGACGAGTAGTTTGGCAGTCGCAATACCTAATGTCTCGCTCATCTTAGACCGTCCCGTTCCCATCTGGGTATTTTACATGTGGCAAATACCACCATTTATTGGAGGCCTTGAAATCTTCCTAACATTTGCCATATTCGTCTTTTACGTCACCCACGGAGCAAAATAGTGTAATGGATTCCTGTGCCGCTATCACTTGTCTGAAAGTGACTTAATTAAAAAATGAACAAAAACAGCTTTTACCACAAATATTATAAAAGATAATCTAAGTCAAATAAGAGGAAAGCCTGTCCAATATAACAACATTTAACAAAAACCCTGTGGTTCTCATTAAGGGCATTAACAAAATCAGTATTCAAAATTATAGAAATAACTTTACTTCAGAAAAGTCGACCATAACTTTTTTAATTAAATTTAAATAAATTTTATTTGGCAACTGTATGTGGTTTTTTTACCTCTGCATTGGCCGGGGAGTAAGAGCACATGACGTAAGAAGTATTGTCAAATACTTTGTTTTACCGATACGTCTGTCAGTTAGAGGTAATAAAACCCATAGACTTAGAATATACTATACGCTAGTATATCCTAAGTCTATGATAAAACCATATACAATTTAAAAAAATATATTTAAATTTAATTTAAAAAATATCTATAGTCAAGAATTCTGAAGTAAAGTTATTTCTTTACGTTTGAATACTGATTCTGATAACGCACTTAACGGGAACAACAGTATTTTTGTTACATGTTGTATATCAACGCAAACTATGTTACTTCAATGCAACAAAAATAACCAGTTTATATTTAAATTGTTTTAATAGAATGACTAAATAGATAAACTTCCAATTATCCTGATATCGTAATTTAATTTCTCGGATAATGTGTCTACATTGCAATCTTTACGATGTAAATCTATTAATTTAAAGAGTGATATACGTGATTATGTATCACAGCTAATGATTTCTAATTCGTTCCTGCATATAGGTGTCAATGTCAAAACAGTCGTCCACTTATCGAGTATCGCTTATGGCTGATTTACACAGGGACAGTAACTGGCTCCAAATTCGAGGCAAGTCAGTGCTGACCCGCTACTGGGATAATGTAAATTGATTTGGAGTCAGTACAGCACTGTCTGCGCGACTACTGACTGCGTATAGATTAAACATAAGCTCTGCTTTATAAAACTTACTTAATGATATTTGAAGGGACAGCGCAGCGGCGTAAACCGTTAGCGAGTACGTACTAAATAGCCGTCAGTTGGTTTTGGCCATTGGGTTACTATTGTAAACAACTCATAGCTCAAGCATTGTTGTTAACATTTAGAATTCTGAAGCTTACTTAGAATTAGAAATATGAACAGTGAATAGCAATGCTGGTATTTATTATTTTTTTTTAAATCAGGAGGTCACAATATCCGGACACTACAATCTAGAAATGACATATTTTTTTCACCTCTGTAGCTTTGGCACTATACAGAAGAATTTATGGTGCAGATCTTACGTTTTGAGAAAAAAAAACGGTTTACAAATTCACAAGAATATGCTTTCTTATATCCAGAATAGAATCAACTCATCATTCCGTAACTGGGCTTGGTTGATAACAGTCATTGGTTATCATAACTAAAGCTTAATATAGCTACTCCTACAAAACAACAGTTCCAACATCTTTTCGTATCGTCTACAAATATGTTTAAAAATAAGTAATTAAAGCCTTTCACCTATAGCTGACCGAATGGAACATTGAATATAGCCTTGACGGTTGTTTTAAGTGTCACCGCACTATAACGCTGCAACGATTTTAATACATTTCGATAACCAATATATTTTTTACAATAATCATATTTATTATATCGGCCTCTAAAGGATTAAAGATATTGATCCATTTGGGTTAGGAATGCAAAGGATCTTAACTTCTAAGACTATAATAGGACTGTCATTCTTTTTTATTACTTACACAATTTATAAAATAAATATATACTAGGATAATGAACCTAAAACTAAAAACCTTAAAAAAAAAAATATTGTAATAACTAAAATATATTATTAAAAATAGTCCCTTTAGGCAAGGTTCCGAAGATACTGGCAGCGTTCCCCCTTTGAATAGCTATACTAATTCTTTGTCAAGGGTGGCTGCCAGCTCTTCGGTCTCCTGTGACGTCGACTAACCTTTTTTCTATTTCCTTAAAAAGCCTTATAGCGCTAGGACCTCACGGACCAAGGGTCTCGACACCGAATGGGACAAAAACATATTCGGAGCCTAGACCCCTGTATTTGCATGCTTTAGCTTTTTCAGCCGCTTCACAAGCCGCACCAGCTCTGTTGTTGGTTCCATGTAGATGGGAAGGGGCAAGTGTGTCTGAACAGGTTGCATCCCATACCAGCACCCGGCCCATCTTCCATGGAATCAAACTCATACCGTCCGGTCTCTTGCCATCGTCTCTTGCAATACCAGACGGCTCAAGTAGACTTGGCACGTTGACGGTGGCAAGAGACCGGCGTATGATATCGTTAAGTGCTGCATGTCTCGAGAAGCGGCCTGCACTTTTTTGGCATGACAGTCCGTGATGTCCTAGCTTGTCGACGTCACTGCCACACGGACATTTATGAGGAACGCAGACCGGAACCCCAAGCCGTAGACAGGTTGCGATTCGGAGCGTGTCAGGTACGCGTGAAGCCAGTAGCCGGCCTCATGCGTACCCACGGCCAAAAGCCTAGCACGCGCCGAACCTGTACTACAGCTCAAAAGATTGTCATAAGTCAATTTGCAGTTTATATCGTCCCAGCTCCTTTGTGAATTTGGAGAAACAGGAAAATTTTGACCTGGGCATGCAATTAAGAAAGCGTTTCTAGCTTCTTCCAGGCCAGCAATCTCAAAGTTTGAAGGATGCCTTAAAATTTTACTTATGCGATTTGCTGAACTATGGACAGAAGATAGAAAGGCTGGTAAAGAGACACTGAAATTTTGCGAATCCCTAAACCACCATAACGGATGGGTAGGGATGCTTGGGTCCAAGATTGCTCGTTCAGGTGAATATTAAGAATCGATTCTAAATTTATTTTGATTAAGTTGTCTACTTGTGTCAAGAGGTCTGGGTGATTCAAAAGGAGCAGCAACGGAGCACATACGTAAATTTTGGGACGAAAGACAAATTTTAAGATGCAAAGTGTAATGTGGATTAATTTCAAGGAGACGGTCAGCGGAATTTTGAAATTTAGTAATTGAATTATTAATATATTCAGAAATAGATTCATTAAAATGGAGAACCTAAAAGGTAAAGGAATTACTGTTAACTATTTTAATATTTGGAGCCAAAATATTAAATTTTTGTTTTACGTCATTTAAATTTAAGTTGCAGTTATTTATAAAAGTTCGCATTTGCTAAAATTAAGCTCCAAACCAATGGCTTCAAATTTATTTTGATTAAAAAAGGTCCGAAAACACAGTATCCATATCACCTCCTAGAGTTCCGTCGTCCAAATACCAAACGTTGAATTTAGAATTTAAATTTTGATTATCGGATTTATAGCCAAACTAAAATTGCTGACCCAAGGGATCACCTTGTTGACAATCTACTTCCGAGGACAGTTCATTAGAACGATATAACAATTTTGTTGGGTCTGCGTAACTGAGAAAAAGATAATTGTATATTTCCGGTATATGTTGTTTTATTTCCGTCAGCAGGGTATCCTATTTACCGAATTGAAAGCATTTTGACATCAATTTTGAGCAACACGTCAGGATGTCCGTAAGTTAGGAAAGAGCGTAGGGCATGGACGGCTGCCTCACACCCTCCTTTCACACCGAAGCCTAACTGTACGGGTTCAAATTCCGAATTTAATTTTGGTAAAATATGTCGAACAGCAATTTTGGAGGCCAGGCGTCGTAGTGTTGATCCAACAGCAATTGGCCTCACCCCTCCGTCCTTTTTGGTGAGGGCAATGAGGTTCGCGCCGAAAAGAATGGGAACAATTTCTGGATTGACATTACCGGAATACATAAAGTTGATTAATTTAATGAGAATGACATTGTATTTTGACCTTTCTAACGACGTTGTTACATCGATCGAAGGTACGGAAACTGTTACGCCGCCTTACCATACCGCCATATGCGTCACCTCATTTCGTCCTATAATTGTCGTAAGAATCGTCTTTGAGAAATCCAAGAAATCCGTTAGATAACGGTAGAACCATCTTATACAATTATAACAAATACAAATTTTCCACAACAGTGACGGGTCTCCATCCCGTTTGCCAACTGTTTGCCAAGCGGGAAGAGGCGGATTAAATGTCAACAATGGCCTAGGCTAACACCTCATTTTGCAAATAAACTATATTATAATTTATAATATAGTTTAATAGTTGCAAAATATTAGGACACGAGTTGACAGGTGGGCGTGAATGAAAAATGTGATGAAGGAGTAATCAAAAAGACGAATTTCTTTTTGTTTAAAAATTTCCGCGCGCCCCTTTTTAACCTTGCGTTGCGCCCTTAACCTTTTTAACGTACGTATCTATGTACGTAACAAAAGTAATAAAATTAAATTAAAGTAATAAGATAATAAAACTAAAATACAATTCATGTAAGACACATTGATGAACAAAACAAAAATAACATTAATTTTAAAGATTTTTTTTCCAAGTTCACATAAAATAAACTTTTACGTTATCTATATTGGAACGAAGTTCCTTATCGCACGGTACGAATTTGGTGGATGGCGTGGGCTAGGCGAGAAAAAGTGTAAGATTTTTCCGTCACGACCCCTTCTGCGAGATGGAATAATATACATCTCCCTCGCACTTTTTCTTATCTTGCCATTAAAGAAATATTATTTTATTTTAAATGACGCTTCATTTTAATAGACGCTAGTAATTCATTTATTTGTATTTGCTAATCAATAATATTATATGTGTATCAATAATAATATACTACGAAAGGAACTTCGTTCCCGCCGAGTGTTCCACGACACTCACGCATGTTTTTATATTATTACATTTCGCACAGACTAACTAGGATAGCTTAGACCTTAGAGCCTTAGACGCTTGACAGCTGTTGTAAGATCCTAGGGTGTATATAGAGTACTCCTAGTGCAAGCTCAGCTAAAATAAATATACTCTGTCGTTTCGTTTTAAATCGATGGTAATTCTTATAATATTTATAGGAGTTTTGAATCACTACATGTACGTTGGGTTATGTCTGCTCTAAATCGAAATAGGCAAGTCATTGTTGCGAATTCTATCATGCAAATAAACCACAAGCATTAAATAGTTATTATTGACCCTTAACTATTTATTTATATATTAATAATTTACAACGGATATTATAAATGATAATTGTCAAGTTTAGTTCTATTAAATAGGTAAGTTCAATTTATATAATTGTCACATGCTTAACATTTTAAATAACGCTATGTTACATTTTACAGAACCAAGGTTACAAATTGTTTTTACTTTTTTCCGACTGTACTAACCTCATAAAAGAAAGTTAAGATTAACCGATAATTTAGACAGGTTTAAGCGTAACGCCACACTAAGTTGCAGGCAGACAATATTTGACATGAAGAGGTTACTGTTTTTATTTGCGCCTACTTTATCAATGTAATGGCGCTACATCATTAATCGTGTGCTCAATCGGGAAGCACACTACTTTTGTTGGATATGTGAGAGTATTGAAAATAGGTTTTGAGCATGTGGCGCGACGCGGCGCCGCGCTGTCACAAGCAGGCAACATAACAAATGCACATAAACGAAGAGAGTAAACACCGAAATATTTTAATAAATTTAAATCATGATAATGTGCGTCCGAATACGATAAAATCTTCCTATGTTAATCATATTCAAGTTCTGTTTGTATTTAATATCATAAACAATTATACAGTGAATTATTTTTTTTATTATAGAATAAGAGTAACAAACACACACTACCTGATGGTAAGTGGATGCTATGGCCGATAGACATCTATATTTATACACAGTCTGTGACTGCAGTCACACCTGAGAACTAAGATGGAATAAATCATTTCCAGTAAAAAGGCTCTCCGGTTCTCTAAACTAAGCATACGAAACACAGCTGCATTAAGCTGCTATTTTACGCAGGTATTCTGTGAGAGTGTGGTGGTACCTCGGTAGAGCAAACCCATTCGTGCTACAAGCATAATGTAGCTGCAGTGTGACTCTACCACGTTAAAGTACAAGCACTATTCTCTTACAGGTATCTTGAATATAAATAAAGTTTCAGAATCGCTAATGTTAGGCGGTAGTGAGTTCCAGAACCTAACCACAAAAAAAAGGGAATAGGAGTAAAAACCCGTTTTCTTAGATACTCTTTTTAATATTATCTGCATACATGCAAAATAATCTACCTGGTAAGTGATTGCTATGGTGAAAAGACCCCTACGAACTAAGACTAAGCCTCGTTATCTTTTTTTTTTTTATAGAAATAGGGTGACAAACGAGCACACAGTCCACCTGATGGTAAGTGGTTGCTGTGGCCCATAGACATCTACATCTATCCTCGCTTGTGAATCAAAATGAAGATGCGTTGTCAGCCTTGAGGACTAAGATGGAATGCCTCTTTTCCAGTAAAAAGGGTCTCCGGTTCTCTACACTCACCATACGAAACACAGCAGCATTAAGCTGCTATTTTACGCTGGTATTCTGTGAGAGCGTGGTCCTTCCCCGGTCGAGCCTACCCATTCGTGCCACAACTATACTATAAATATAGCTGCAGCTTGGCTCTACCACGTACAAGATCTCTTCACCAACCAAATAAAACACAGTAGTATTGTGTGGGTTTTTTACGCTGGTAGTGTAAGTGCGTAGTTCTTCTCCAGTCCAGCCGAACCATTCGTGCAGCAGCTATAATACAAAAGATCTTGAAAGATGATGATCTTCAAACGGCTGAAAAGATTCTCTTGAATCATAGCTAAGAACACTCTCGATCAAGTCACCTTTCAAACAAAAACAATCTAAATCTAAATCGGTTCATCCGTTTGGGAGCTACGATGCCACAGACAGACACACAGATACACACATTAAACATATAACACCCCTCTTTTTCGTTGGGGGTTAAAAACAATGTACTCTACCCGAGATATAATATATTATTTAAAAACATTTTGACGTAGTGTATCACGACACTAAAAAAGTTTTGTCTATGACAGTTACTGCATACCTCAGCCATTTCTTAGAGTTACACAATAGGTATGTACTACAAGCTATTCATATACAACCCAATCAAGATAATTTAGTTTAATTTAAACACTGAAATGAATTCCGTTGATATATTGATAAACAACCGGCTATAGAAGGTTGTTGCACTCATCACCCATAATTTTCATAAGATTTTGCGTAGAAATAATTTTAATTTTACTATATCTTACAAAGTTGCGGCCGGACATACAGTTTGAGACTATTAATTATAATGCAAATTATATACTCGTATACCTGTCAAACAGTACCAGAAATAATTTTATAAGGAACCTGCATTCCATAGCAAAGTAAATACACATGATTATGTTATTCAATATGGTAGGTGTAACTTATAATTGAAATAATACGACTATGAACTGAATAATCAATGAAGCCGTTAGAGTAATTGGTTGTCAACTGTTGATCTACTGATTGATTCATTTGCAATCAAAAAGTATCAACCTATTTTAACCCGCTTTATTGTTAGCTTGATCTGTATGTATGTATGTAATATTCAATTTTTACTTATGTTTCGGAGATCTGAATAATCTGAAATATTGCAGAAGTATTAAGAACCGATGAAATTTCATAACTGTGACCTCGTATTATCACTAGGATCATCAAATTCATGATCAATGCGAGCTGATTCCGATTTAACCCCTAAAAATAAATATTATATATGAAAATTCACGTAAACAGAGAATTAATTCTTCCATGTTTATTTTGTGTCCAATGAAAGAAATATCACAGTTATTGACTGATTATATATATTAGGGATTAATACCCAATCTTAGGAATAATTGTAGATACACACGGAATGATACGTTTAGAACATTAAATTATTATTTTTATATATTAGAGTTTTATAATTAAAATAATATATAAAAAAAAGATCAACAAAGAAGAAAAATAGAAATATAGAATATAAATATAAAAGAATAGAAAATAAAAAACCAAAACTTTCTTTTGGTTTTTCATGGACAAAAAAAAATTGCGCAAAGGGCTTTAAAAAGATGATATAATTATATAATAAATTTACGTATTTGTGCACGAAAATTCGGGTGCGTCTAGCGTTACTCTCGTTTAGGTATAAATTAAATAAATTACCAAGAACAGTTATTAATCTTTTTGGTCTTCATTACATGAAAACAACACGCACCTACCTAACATAAATGTTTTCTTTATTTTGCGCAATAGCCAGTTGCCGGTGGTAACAGTAATTTCAAAATGAATATAAAATAAATGTAAGTATTTTTTCATAGTTGTACTTTGTCACTATGGGATCGCTAGCCCTGCCTATCTCTTAAATATAGATCTAATAACGAACTTAGGTATTGTCTTTCTGCGTTAAATAATGTTTATATCACACAGTGTGAAAATTGATATTAATAGATTATATTATAAGGTTGGGGAAAAAGTTTCATCGTATTTTGTTTGTACAAAATTTAAGAAAAATCTCTTTGGTTGTACTGTTTGTATCTGGCTGATTTTAATATCAATGCTTAAAGGACATCAAGAAGAAGAAAAATAAAAAGTAGAAAACACTTTCCCGCCATTTTTCAATTTTTTCTGTCCGCCAAAATGAGTGAATCTAACGAAGAAATTCGATACGTTCTGAAGTTTTATTACAAAAAAGGAAAAAATGCGACTCAAGCCGCGAAAAGAATTTGTGACGTTTATGGACCTAATGTGACACTGCATTAGGTAATAAGCAGTAGCATAAGAGTAACTCAAAATTGGTTCAAGCGTTTTCTGTCCGGGAATTATGATGTCAAAGATGCAGCTCGCTCTGGTTGCCCTCATACGGATAGAGTCGATGCCATTTTTGAAAAACTGGAGCAAGATAGGCATATTACTAGTTACGACATAGCCGAGGAATAAAGGATTGACCACAAAATAGTTTTGACCCATTTGAAAAAGCGTTGCTATACAAAAAAGCTCGATATTTGGGTAACTCGCGAGCTCACTGAAAGAATTATAATGATTCGTGTATTCATTTGCGACAACACTGCATTTAAGCTTAACATTATTATTCCATGAATGGTTTACGACAGTAGTGTGTACATGTGTTGATTTGATTTAGTATTATTGTTCTACACATAACACAATACTAACTTATTTAGTATTTCATTAACTCACCAAAAATCCTGACATTTCCAAAAAACCCCCGAAATCCTGACCAATGCCCCAAAATCCTGACATGTCACGACAAATCCTGACGTCTAGTAACCCCAATCGCAGGCGAATCTCCTGCGCGGTTGATAGGTTCCGAAAGTGTAAGGAAGTTATCGCCGTAGTTGAAAACGACCCTTTTCTAATAACTGACCTTCAGAAGTTCCTTAGACTGCCTCCCTGTTGGGCACTTAAAAAGTTGTATAAGTTGACCCCAAACTTGTAGATTGCCACAATTTTTTTCGGTCATAGCCATTTTACATTACCTGTAGAATAAAATGGCATGATAGGGTTCTTTTCATATTTTTATAATGTTAATAGTGCTACAAGAAATTATTTACTAAGTTTAGGTTGATTTGCCTTAGTTAGTAAAGAATTGCAAGGAAAAGTTTATATGCTAATTAAATATAACCTTAATGATCAAAAAGAAACTATACCCTTTTATTGATATCATCAAACCCTTCTCCGCGCTGCTTAAGGTATGCACCATAATATAATTCTAAATATAAAATCCACATACTCCAAATTCTGTTACCTAAGAAAAGCTAAATGAAACATTAAAATCAAAATGTTATAGGGCTCATATTTGAATGATCAACTCAAAATATCCTGCTTACCCTGCAGATTCCACACTTGCACGTACGTATGTGTGGTTGTAGACGTCAGAAAATCCACTCCTGCTCAGCGTGTATAAAATAGTGCGCGACAATGGACAATGCATCAGTCTCACTGTAAAGTCGAGAGGATACATACATACACATACAACATGTACGCTAAACTGGTGAGTACGAATATTCTTCACCTCATTACTATTCGAACGTAACGGAGCAAAATCCAAAATATTTCAGTTGCAGAGTTTAGCAACAGTTTTGGTTAACATATGTTTATAAATATTAAAATTTAAAATAATAAAAATAGAAATGCTTGTAGTTAAATTAATATTTTTCGTGTTTATTTAATATTATTTAATTTAGAAAACTTTAAAAGAATATCATTATATGGGGGCAAGCGAGACAAAAAAGTTGAAGTTTACTAAATATATTTTTGTATTCCTAAAACAGATTTATAATAGTACAATCACTGAACGATTCCATCCAGATTAATATCATAAATCTATTTACTATGAAAATTTCATATGAACATTTCAGTTACATTTAATTCAGAATTTGTTTTAATTTAAATATATAATTCCGCTTTTAGCAATTGTAAACTTTTCTAGAGAGTGCCTTAATGTTTTTAATTTATAAATAAAAAACGCATCCTGTACCAAAGATAATCCACATATTTCGATGAATTTAGCTTAGTTATTCTAAACGACAGATAAATAATTAATCGCGTACTACCTCTACAAAAAATACGTTTTTATATTAAACAAACCTTAAAAGCGGACTGAATAAAGCATTAAATTT
Organism: Parnassius orleans; assembly: GCA_029286625.1. Classification (NCBI taxonomy): domain Eukaryota; kingdom Metazoa; phylum Arthropoda; class Insecta; order Lepidoptera; family Papilionidae; genus Parnassius; species Parnassius orleans. The sequence goes on along the minus strand of JAGSMP010000263.1, from coordinate 508,830 downwards.
TAAGATACATGGAATGCAAGTTCTACTTAGTGACATATAAGTAATGAATAAATGTATGTTATTTATTGCTCAAATGTAATTAAGATGTATCGGATCGCATTACGAATTCATACCGCACGCGATCGCTCGTTGTACGCAACCTTGCGCCCACTTGAAAGCCGAAAGGGATATGTTCTAGTGCCCACGAGGAAATTTTGAAGGTTTGACAATGGCAAACGCATTTCAAATTCATTTAATCATAATGCTTAATGTAAATTAATAATGTGTTATACAAGAAACATTAAACCTTTTTAATTATAATTGTTTACTTTAATTTGCCGTATTGTATGTTACCAATAACACTTAAAATTAGTTAAAACTTAAAATTAGTCAACATAACAAAAATAGTTCCATTTTTATTCATCACATTAAATTGTAACTTAAATATAAGAATTAAATCAGTTAAAGTAGTTTTATAAAAATGAAAGCAATGCTCCTTTAATCATTTACGTTTTTTATAGGTATAACCCAATTTTCATTTTAAATAATGTATAAATGAATGTGAAATGTGTTTTCTTAAGTAAAACGTGTAATCTTTTTAAAAAAAATGTTATATCTTTATCAATATTTAGTGATATCACGCACGTCGAAATTGAAAGTGCCCTATTCGAGCCCTTAACGAATCATCAATCCAAGTCTCATATTACAAGATCAAATCAAATAGTGCATGACAGCTTGCGCACTGTATTACAAATGGATGCATTTTATTTTGTTGCAATTATAGTTTGCCAATCATTCGGTTGTATTATGCTAAGGACTAATTAGCTTCCATTACCATTATACAACCAACTATCGCAATAATTGCACATATACCTAATTTAGTGATTTTTCTTTCAGTTATTTTGAGAGTAATGGGCCATATCACAGAGTAATTTGCGATATATGTATAATATATGTTATTATATTATTTCTTAGTAAAATTCTAAATCTTTACCATACTCTCTTAAGGACTCCTTTTCTGCCAAGGAGACCGTCTGTATAGGTAACACACTCTTACTTATTTATGTGTGCACTGCTGTGTTCCGGTCTTAAGGGTATAGAGAGCCAGGATAATTGGCTGAAAAGCATTCCATCTTAGTCTTAGTAGTGACAACGCATCTGTAACCTTCTTTGTTTAAAGTTGGTTGCAAGAGTCCAGGGGTGGCAGTAACCACTTACTATTAAGCGAACTAAGATGAACTTTTAGTTTACTTGTCACTTTAATTTAATAAAAAATACTATTAAATTAATAAATTACTTAAATATATAAACCATAACGCAAAATAATGACAAAACATTTTTCATCTATTACAGTTCCTTCTGTGCGTTGTCGCGGCGGTAGCGCTGGCTCGCGAGTACCCCGCTGGCCTTCATCCCGCAGTATGTCCCAACTACCCCTTCTGTGACAGCAATGCCTTCGCCCGATTCACTCCCGACGGTATGCCCATCCCTGAATGGGTATACAACCCCTCCATCCTGCCCGTAGCTCCAGCTGAGTAAGTATTACATATTTTAACGTTATTATATAATTTTTATCTCTATTATTCATGCATTCCTCCAAAACGCGAAGGGGGCGAAGGGTAGACTTAATGTATAATAATAGGCATTCTATACCGGTCAACGTGTCGTATAATAATATCGTAAGAATCGACTATGGGAAATGCAGAAATATGTGATGGTCACCAATTGTCGCCGGTGGAACTATCATTTAAAATACCTACCAAGATGGGCAACGGGATACAGTGTCAAAGGTACGAATCCAGTACTACGATCGCCAATCAGCTCGCAATGTGTGGCAAATATGTCGATGAACTTCATCAGTGGACTGTTACCATTTGATTAGGAAGAATAAGTTCATGATTGTTATAAGCTGGCGGCAGTTTTAAAACACATACACCCATTACAATATGTACTTCATTTTATAATTATGTAGGGTATAATATTAAAGTGTCAAAAGCATTAGGGCATAATTCCAACTTACTTTTACTTACCCGTATACCATTTAAAGCTCTTGTGAAATATGATCGGAGATAAGTTTGAAAGCCAAGTTAGGTACATAACATATACAAACCGAATCGCTAATAATTTGATTCAAAAATATTGACATCGGCTGGGATTGGACTAAGGTCCCACGAATTGTACCAACTAACCCACTGACCTATGTGCTTAACGAGTACTGATTTTTCTTTCTATTTGCAGTCCTAACGCTAACGTTGCAGCGAAATACCCAGCTAACTTCAACGCCGCAGCTTGCCCCAACTACCCGTACTGCTGGTAAACATATCATCGGTCTCTCCGCCTCTATCAATTTTAAGACAACAATTTATTGTTAATGCCAGAGTTTCGTACATGTCAGCTTTGATATTCTTCAAAATATCTAAGCAGTGACTTCCTTTTAAAAATCTCAATATCTTAGAAACTCTGCGTTAATTAACATTAAACCCCCACTGCCATAAACATTTAGTAAAAAAAAATTGTAAATATTTGGGTTACATTCTCTAAAAAATTCAAGTTTCGCATTTAAGTTTCGTAAAAAATGTGTAAAAATTGTAAATAAAAATGTAATTTTATTTTTGTCTTTTTCTTCATTTACTACATACCACAGACCAGATAAGAATATCAAAGATTGTTAAGATTTTCATAATGAACCTCATTATCTGTAGACAGGAATGCAATATAAAATTTTCAACCAGTAGAATTTTCAGAAAAAAAGATAAATAAAGGCATTTACGTCATATCAATAACCAAAGGAATTATTATCAAGAGATTATTTTTCAAACTGCTTTCCAATCTAAGAATACATTGAGATATTTTAGAAATTTCTTGTTCTTTAAAGGAAAAGGAAAAAAACCACTGCAGAAATTTTAAAATTAAATAAAAGAAATTATTTTTGTTGTCCAGAGTAATGAAGTGTAAAATTTATATTTTTAACATAAATTACATAACAAAAATATATAAATAATTAAAATATTTAAAAATGTCGGTCGCTTTTCACTGTGCAATTAATCACGCGAAACTGCAAGAGCGACAGTATCGGTAATAAATATTTTAATAGCGTATTGAATTGTAATAACATATCGATACATTAAGGTGACACAAGGTCTTGATTTCGAACGCAACAGGATTCCCGCGCGGTCAACCTGTCACTTATCACACCGACAAGCTATTGTCGAATAAGCAACATTTAATTTAACTTCTTCTTATGGCATTTTTTTAAACTACTGCTGAATATACATACATTCAGCACGTGGTAGAGCCACGCTGTAGCTATATTAGTAGTAGCACGAATGGGTCGGCTCCAACGGGTTAGGAACACGCTCTCACAGAATACCAGCGTAAAATAGCAGCTTAAGGCTGCTGTGTTTCGTATGGTGAGTGTAGAGAACTGGAGACTTTTTTACTGTCCTTAGGGGTGATAACGCATCTGCATTTTGATTCTTAATCGAGGATAAATGTTGATGTCTATGGCAACAGCATCCACTTACCATTAGGTGGACTGTGTGCTCGTTTGTCACCCTTATTCTATAAAAAAAAAACATATACTAGATGCTAAGCTTTTGAATAATATTTCTCGTAAAATTTCGTACACCTTGCACTTGGGGTTTTTCATCAAACCCTGGAATTAGGGTTCAGCGTTTTTAGATGGATTGTCTGCCGTCAGTCGGTGGCCAGAGCCTCGTTTGTCAATTAGGAGGATGTACCGCATGTAGAACTTTTTCTTAAAGGATGCCCTCTTCTTTAGATTTTAATTATTAATTCAATACTCTTATTTCATAATACATATTATACATAATAAACAATAAAAAGGTTAATATATTAAAGGTCAATACAACACATAATAAAAATATCTTCTATTTATAAATAAAAGTTTCTTTGTTTGTCCAGTATGCTTAATTCATCCGATTATGATGAAATTTTGTATTTCATAAAAATTAGTTAATTATTTATAGTATAAAAATTCATGCCGGACACAGCTACATAAATATAATATATATAATACAGGTTACAATAGGCTGTCTTATGGCTCTGAAAGCATTTTCTTCCAGGCAATATTTTATGCAAAGTATAACGAAATTTCTATTACAAATTAAAATTAGATTAATAATAATTTTGATAAAATTTATTTTTTGTTAAATCAGTAATAAACAGTGAGTGACAAGGTCAGCAAGAGACACCCTAGACGGAAGTTTATCGACCAATCTAGCGATTTATTGAAGTTGAGCCATGGGCGTAGGAAACGTGCCATCGTGCATCGAAGGTCCTCAATCGCTGCCTGCCCCTCTTGCTGACATGCGTGATTGTTTATGTTTTGTCTTATCTGTGAGCTCATAATAAAAAAAACTTATTATTAACAATTAAAATGTGATTTTACTTTTAATAATGTTTCTCTTTTCTCTCGTAACTTATTTTCATTGATTGTTAACATAATATAGGAATTGACGGACCATTATATTATTATATATCATTACGCTGGACATTAAAAGTATGCAGTGTAACGTGTCATGAAACGATTCAGATGTTACGCTGCAAAAACTACGAATTTTACGGTCACGAACATTGCAATCAGCGACGGCGGTTGCCAAATTAAGCGCTTAATTTATGAAACACTAATTGGGTGCAGTGTGCAGTAAAGAAAATGAACTTACGTGAGTGATACGACGCAGTAGTAACGGATAGCTGTATTTAGAGCGGCTTTAATAGATGAAAGCATTGATCCTGAAAGATTATATTTCATATAATAATAAAAATATATCAACTATATGTATCTAAACATACTGTTGTGGATTCAAAATCCAATGTTAGAACAATGAGGGCTAATAATTTTCTGCTCACTAGATGTCGCTAGTTGACACTGAGGTAAAGTTTTTTTTGTTATATAATGTCATTAAATTAAGAATTAAATTTTAATAAAAGTTTATCAGTTTCTAGAGTATTATATTAATACACAAAACAATGCCTCAGTGGTTTGCTCTTTAATTTGTTGTACATTTTTAACTTTTTTTGAATTTTTCTACTTTTATGAATATCTGTGATATGGTTTATTTATTTTTAATCTTATTAATATAAAATATAGCTAATAGTACAGAAAGAAATATTAACCTTTACATTTTCCGAACAAATTAACTTCCCCGCTATGAAATCTGTCAAATATTATACCTCACTTTTAAGTGGCGCCGCCCTGGTGGCATAAAAAGTCGTGGATGTCCTCATTAACATCACAATTGCCGGTGACAGCACTGGTGATACCTTATACACCGGCCTCACCAAAATTTCTCAGGAACGCAAGATCTAGAACCGCAACAAACATAATATGTCTGAGGTCGAATCTTTTTTAAACCATTTAGTGCTGACTAAATATAGTGTTATTCAATTGCTAAAAATCATTAATTTCTACATTTATCTGTAAAACAAAAGCCTCCTCATTTTGAAGAGTGTATTCTGTGTAGCCTCAACCAGTATTAGTATTTTCGGCATTGCTTTATCAACGTTGACGCCTGAGGCAATTTATGGTGAGACGTATGTTCAGCAGTGAATTTTATAGGCTGTAACGGTAACAGCTTGGCCCTCAACTACCACGGCTGATTCATTTGAGGCACTCAGTAGTGTTTGGATTTTACTTCTTCCTTATTACAGCCCGTCAAGAGCTTCTCTTCAAAAACCGTTCTAAAATAAATTGCGAGCGACTTGTGTCTTAGCATAAATCTCGCACCATTATGCTTATTCTCCATAGCCGGTCTCTTCATTTTACATCTGTCAATAAGTGACATGTTTAGGATAGGATAGGTCTGTAGGATAGGTGTTCTACATCTGTTGGAAACCATTACATTTCGGTATTTCTCATACTGTCACGGGACAATATGAAATTTTCTTCGTCTTCACAAGTTTACAGCTGAACCTTGGCTTCCCCAAAGAATGCTACATAACACGATTTTACTTATTTTATACAAATATCTTCATCTTTATAATTAAAGTTTTAGATGTAATGGGTATTATATATTATACATCAACAAAACGTACAAATAAAGTTGATGACTATCGCGGGAAGATCGAGATCAAGGTCCACCTTACCATCTCTTAATAGGCATATACTTAAAAGTAGAATTAATAATCTTATACGGTCATGCCCAGAATCCGTTACCATGTAAGCGCAGCACCATCATTGAAGCTGCGTACTTGCTGAACGTCCTCATTCCTTGTGACATTTGCATATAGTCTTGATGTAGAAATGCAATTGTTGGAGAAAAATATTGCTTTTAAACATTGCAACAAACCTACTATGTCAATGCTTTTAAAGCGCATTTTTAATCGTTAGGAAACCAGATTCTTTTATACAGCTACGGGTGATAAATTAGCCCACTGTCTTCCTGATAACCATCTATACGAGATTAAGAATCAATAAAAAAAAACTGATGATTAAGGTAGAATACCTCCTTATCAGAAAAAAAGGAAATTTAATTCTCCGCCGACCTTGAGAGTCTCCTTCCTCCAGCTACCCGCATGAGGTCGACATATATGTTCCACCAACCAATACAACGGCAGATATAGCCAAAATGCAGTTATAAAATAATAATAATAACAATTCGCCATCAGAAAGTGTTTGTGTAACTGACGTTGAATATATGCATTTTTTCGATCGTGTTTGTCTCACTCACCAACAAGTTGCCTTCAATCATTGAAAGGTGGGAAATTTACAGAGATATTTTGTTTGATTGTTGTTATATAAAACACCATGGTGTTCAGACAGTCTGCAGCACTTTCATGGAGGGATCTTTTTGGCTTTTACAGCTTCATCGGTATCAGACCTAGTTGTAATTCTTCGTTACACTATGTCTTAGCACCGACAAGACAGAAGGAGGACAGACTTTACCCTTTGAGTGTCTAAGGAATATTTGTTACCTTGAAGTTCAAGGTAACAAACAACTAGAATGTTGAATAATAGATACATTAAAATCTTCATCCCCTATTTTTCTACCCTTAAGGATGTTTTTTTTATATATATAAAATCACTCCTAAAGTATAATCTGCTTAGTAAAAATAAAAAATGAAATTAGTTGAGCCGATTCCTAAAAATCGAAGATACATAGAAAAATCTTTTTTAACTCGATTAACAAGCCAAACAGAAGAGTACCAAGTGAATAAATTTTTCACAGCGAATAATATTTATTTAGTAACTTTCAATGAGTCATACGCGTATAACAAATTAAAGGAAACAAGACCAAAATGAACTTGATATGATACTGAAATGAAAATATTAAATTATGCTTCTTTTTTCATTAAAGCGATTTATTTATATTTTTGAGACTGGTGGACTTAACTCCAAGTGGCATTCTGTGCTAGTCAACCTTTGGTATTGAATATACATAAATGTCGGCGACAGTTGCAAAAAGATAATATTCAAAAGTGTAACAAAATTTTTCTGATTTTTTTATCCAACTCCAAAGTTTTTAGTGTAATTTCATCTCCTTAATCTAACGCACAATTAATAAAGCTATAGCTGAAATTCACGATTTTATTTTAGCGTATCTAAACGTGTCTGTTGTGTTCAATAGTAAACACGTTTTTTTGTCAACCCTCATAGGGCAAAAAACAGTAATTACATAATTATTTTTAAATTTATAGCTGCGCTCGTGTCTGTGAAGTAATCGCCTATTTCATTTTCTTTCAAAATCTTTTATTCGCTATATTATGAATCAACATCAGCTTTCTCTTTTAGCTGATCTTTGTATCTCTTCTTGATCTACATCTTCATTTATTCGTTAAATTTAAGTCTCCTCTTTATTTAATTTCACCATTAGTATGATGAATTTGTCCCTTACTTAAATTTTGCTTTCTTTGGATACGTAATGCCCATAACCTTTCAATGTCGTAATACTTGACTCTGAATAATTACAGGAAGATCTGGACTAGGCAGCCTGGCTGCGCAGCCAAATTCCTTGCTGCCACGAAAACCATCCGAACCGCTGCCAATTTCAACAGCAGGTGGATCATCATCACAGCATCGGATTGCAAAAATCACGGACTTTACAAAAAAGCTAGAGTACAGAGAAAGATTTGTCGTCAATGCTACAAAAATAAGAAGCGTACCGATTCCCAGTGGCACTGCATAACATGCGAGAATAAACCCGGGCTTTGTGTCGAATGTTTTGACAACTATAACAGGGAGATTGGAAATTTATTTTTTGATTTTTTCTATTATTAATAAATGATAAATACCAAAAATCTACTCTTTGCACCCGTGCGTAAAAGGGCCCTAAGGATAAAATTTTCATTCCGGGAGCCCGTTATTTTTTTATGTCGTCTTAATATACACTAAATTAATATAAGCAGTTTATAAATATATATAATTAGTATTATTTAACAGATTCAGAAACGGGCAAAACATAACATTTCGTAGGCTATGTGCACTCTGTTCACTCATCTTGACGGGCAGTGAAGCTGTTAATTACAGTTTTCGCTATTTTTAGCCAAGAAGCATCTTGCCAGTTCCTGTTAATGTAATCAGGTCAGTATAATCATATAAACATGGTCTTTATGAACTAACTCAATGAATTTAATATTAAAAGCCAGGTCGTCTTTCATTTTGCATAGACAAGTCACTACAACGTGTTACGCGCCACTTCAATGCGTCACTAGTGGCAAGCTGAATGGCACGTCAGGTCATGCAGAGCCACGCCACGCGAATGGGCGCTACTACATACAATCACATTAAATTTGGAATAATTTCAAATAAAAGTAGACGTCTTATTTACTGTATTTTCAAAACTGCAATATCATTATTTATATATTTGAACTTATATTTAAAATTCGCTACTCTTTGAAAAATAACCCTGTATACAGCATTTAACGTTTCATTAAAAACGCTGCCCTAAATCATAAATATGTTTTAACCGACTTCAAAAAAGGAGGAGGTACTCAATTCGACTGTATTTTTTTAATGTGTGTTACCTCAGAACGTTTTTGTAGGTGAACTGATTTTGATGATTCTTTTTTTATTTGAAAGCTGGTGCTTCTTATGTGGTTCCATATAAATTTGATCAAGATCTGACCAGTAGTTTTTGAGTTATTCTTAAATGCGTATTTAATTGACTTCGACTACATTGATGATGTTCTCATTTTATTTATATTGAATTCGGTTGTACAAAATTTTTAATTTTACCACTTCTATTCATGTGCACTTTATGAGTGTAGAACGCCTTGTCAGCACGCGCAATTCTAATCTTGGTTTAATAAATAATTCCAGTCATTCATATATGTATTCAGTATAGCCTATCAATGTACATGTTACGTGGTAGAGCCATGCTGCAGCTATATTAGTAGTATAGTTGTAGCATGAATGGGTCGGCTCGACCGGGAAGTACCACGCTCTCACAGAATACCAGCGTAAATTGGCATTTTAACACTGCTGTGTTTCGTATGGTGAGTGTAGAGAACCGGAGACCCTTTTACTGAAAAGAGGCATTCCACCTTAGTCCTCACGGGTGACAACGTATCTGCATTTTGATTCTTTATTGAGGATAGATGTAGATGTCTATGGGTCGCAGCAACCACTTACCATCAGGTGGACTGTGTGCTTGTTTGTCACCCTATCCTATAAAAAAAACACTGAGCCGTTTTTGTAGCCGTGAACGGTGGTAGCTAAGGTGCTAAGCGCTTGCTGTAAATTTCACAGTAAGAGAGCAACCCGCGTTCGATGATCATTGAAATTGTTAATTGCAATTTTAAGTGCTAATTTACCACCTGCCCAGCTGTGAACATCGTGACGAAACTGCAAAACCAAAATCTGAAATTAAAAAAGTATTTCGAAGACATGTAAAGTCCGCCAACACGCATTGGGGTAGCGTGTTGAATAGTTCCTTGCACAAAAACGCTCTCAGAAATGAGAGGAGGCCTGTGCCCAGGAGTGGAAATATAAGCTGTATCTTCACTTGTAAAAGTTAACCTCATACATTGCCTCTTAAGCGGATATTCAAATATAAATAATTTATTAGTCCCGTGTAGTGGCGGGTAAGAATACCCACTACCCCATACCTTCCCGTGGGTGTCGTAAGAGGCGACAGAGGGAAACTGAGGCAGAAGATGAGCAGCAGCATCTTTCTGATAACCCGCTCGCCAAGCGTGGCAACTATGGCAATATACCCCCCATGATGAAAGTTACGAAGAGACGGCCCCCAGTCCCCGGCGGCCCCGCTATTCCTGACTGCGGTGGCGACCATGGTAACGGCGGGGCAGGGTTGCCACCTAAGACGACTCGACTTGGCAACATATAACGCACGCACCCTGAGGACTGATGAGAAAATCCTGGAGCTGGAAGAAAAGATAGACAAGTTGCGCTGGAATATTATAGGATTATCCGAGGTTCGAAGAGAGGGGAGGACATGGTAATACTTGAACCAGCAACTTGCACTATCACCGGGAGGGCGACCATCTGTCCCAAGGAGGTGTCGGATTTATCGTCCACAAGTCTCTCGTTAACAACGTTGTGTAAAGATTGAGAGTGTGTCGACGAATGTTGCGTACCTTATACTCAGAATCACCAAACAGTATTCGCTGAAGGTCATACAGGTTTACGCACCAACCTCGGCACATCCCGATGAGGAGGAAATGTATGAGGATATATCTAGAGCCATGCATTCCTCCAAAACCCACTATACGGTGTTAATGGAGACTTCAACGCAAAACTAGGCACAAGAGAGAACGGTGAGCTGAAGGTAGGGCAATTTTGAATAGGGCAACGGAACCAAGCAGCTGGCCGACTTCATGGAAAGAGGACTCTTTATGATGAACTCTTTCTTCCAGAAGCGGCCCACAGGAAGTGGACCTGGTCGAGCCCCGACGGTTCGACAAAATGAGATTGACTTCATTATGACGACCAGACGACAACTGTTCAGTGATTTCTCAATGATCGCGAGGTTGAAAACTGGTAGCGATCACCGAATGGTTAGAGCCACACTGAACCTAAACGTTAAGTTAGAGGTCTCGTCTAATGAAGTCAACGCTCCGTCCCCCTCGTACTCTAATCCAGAATCCTGAAACCTTTCAGCTCGAGCTACAAAACCGTTTTCAGTGCCTAGAAGATTGCAATGCAGTGGACGATATAAATGACAAGGTCGTGGAAACTGTCCATGCGGTCGGAGCTCGAGCTAAGTTCTATGAGACCCGCCGCAGAACACAAAACTCTCCGATCACACTCTTAATCTCTTGGCTGTTAGACGGAAATGAAGCTGCAGTCTTCAGCAGATTTGACAGCGTACAGGCAACTGAACAGACAGATCTCCAAATGCATGCGGCGGGACTTACGCAACTTTAATACAGCTCGTATTGAAGAAGCGATCGAGCGGAACTAGGGCTCCAAAATCTTTGCTAAAGTATATCGAAGTGCTGAATTGTTTGTACAGTAGGGCTACGATGGCTATCAGAGTACAGAACCAGAGTACGAAACCTATCCAACTGCAGAGAGGTGTAAGACAGGGTGATGTTATATCCCGAAACTCTTCACCGCTGCATTGATATATTAATATACATACTATTATAATGACATTCGAGCTCACATTCCACATGATGGTGGCTATGGATACTTTTTATAAAACGTTTTTAAAGTTACACCATTTTAAAATCGACGTAATACCATTCACTCTTTTTAAACAAATAGTGTACAAATCACTAAACGATTAAAATCAAATCGCACCCGCGCACCTATTAAGGCCATTGACTTTACATTCATTAACTCCCAGTTTATTCTTACAACTAAAAATGTCACACGTATTATCTACCTTTAAATTGACAGTAAAATGAGTAATTTTTATTTCAGTTTTCGAGTTAATAATTTAATACACTCAAGGCAAGGCCACCTTTTGTTTGTTGTCCTGTGCTTGCGAATTTGTTAGCGTTTTTATTTGTAGGCAAACGAGCAGACAGTCCTCGAGATCTATCTTTCCTCGAGAATGAAAATGGAGATGCGTTGTTACCCCTGAAGAGTAAGATGAAATGCCTCGTTTCCAGTAAAAAGGGTTTCCGATTCTCTACACTCACCATACGGAACACCCCAGTATTAAGCTGCTATTTTACGCTGATATTTTGTGACACCGTGGACCTTCCCCGGTCGAGTCGACCCATAGGTGCTACAACCATAACATAGCTGCAGCTTGACTCTACCGTTAACCGTAGCGTTAACTTAAATTTAGAACTGAGTACCCACTATTGTCGATAACAACTCTTGTATAGTGTCCTGAGTGACCGCTCAAAATGTATGCTTGCTGCGCCATGCATCCCACCGTACGCAATACCGTCATGTCCAAAGCTTTACTTTAGACTTTGGAAGTTATTTCTATCGTCAAACCAATGAGCCGGGATCCGAAGATCAAAAGAGCGAAAGTTTTTAAGGGGCCAGCAACGCACCTGCAATTCCTCTGCTTCCCGCCGTCGGTCTGGATGTCAGTGCTGCGATCACCAATCGATCTGTCTAGCGTGACGATTATGGCAAACCATCTCTACAACAGGAGAGACCCATGTTCAGCAGTGGACTGTTGAAAAAGAAAAAGAAGAAATCGACTATTTATGGGCCGATGATGAACTATAAATATTATTTTGCTATTACGGAAATGAATTTTTATTTAAAAATAAAGTGTTTAACTTCATTTTAAACTAAAGTAACTTTACAAAATAACTGACTAATAATAAAATATGGACATTTCATTTCTAATGAAGATAAATAAAACGCTAAAACTGTTGTATTACAAATATATTGCTTTACTTGATTACAAACAATTGTAAATATTGTTGGAAGTCACTTTATTAGGCATATTTTAGGAAAGGAAGTAAATCTTTGAGCTTTTATCATGTCTTAATTCAGGTCGTACAATATTGCGGTTGATTCTCCTCTGTTTACTTATTTGAATATTTCTTTCTATCATCTGTATGCTCAGTTGTTCTTCCAATAGTTTTTGAAAAGTCAACAAAATATTGCCAGTCATAAAATTGGGATTTTCTTCTACGCACTTATAAAGTTTTACCACAACTGCTGCGCAACTTTCGCTCGTCATCTAAAACATATTACCATTTGCTTACGAATCTGCACTAGATAATAATAAATATTTCTTAATTTGGTATATATATTTGTGATCTTATCAGGTACAAGGCATATAACGCCTTCCAAACGTTTTTAATGTTAGAACTGTACTGTACCATACTTTCTAAGTTTTAAGTGGCGGTGGTAAGTCATTCTAGCACATACGCGCTGAAAATTTTAAACTAGATCAAAACGCAGCTGATTTATGCTTGGGTAATGAGATAAAGTAAGCTGATGCACGTGTCTTGTAATTATATAAGTCGTAAACTCGTAGAAAGGGGAGGAATAGTAAAACAAAAACGAGCGTACGCATTTTCGTACCCTTGCCTTTTAAAAAGGCTAAATAAAACTTTAATACTTAATGCTACAAATAACAATTATACGTGGTAGAGCCATGCTGCAGCTATATTACTGGTATAGTTGTAGCACGAATGGGTCGGCTCGACCGGGGAAGGACCACGCTCTCACAGAATACCAGCGTAAAATAGCAGATTAACGCTGCTGTGTTTCGTATGGTGAGTGTAGAGAACCGGATACCCTTTTTACTGGAAACGAGGCATTCCATCTCGTTTGTCACCCTTATACTATAAAAAAAATCAGTAAAAGTAACTCTATGTAGCCAGTAGGCGTAAGTGTTAACATTAAGCTTCTTTGCGTTTTTATTTCTTTTCGTTGTAGAGCCTGCAAAGTCTCTAAAGTCCGAGATTCTATTTTTTTTTTTTCATAATACGATTTTTTATAGAATAAGAATGACAAACGACCATATAGTCCACCTGATGATAAGTGGATGCTGTGGCTCATGTACAATCTATCCTCGATTAAGAATCAACATGCAGATGCGTTGCCACCCCTGAGGATTAAGATGGAATGCCTCGCTTCCAGTAAAAAGGTTTGCAGTTCTCTACACTCACCATACGAAACACAGCAGCATTGCGCTGCTGTTTTACGCTGGTATTCTATGAGTGACAAACGAACTCACAGTCCACCTGATTATAGGTGGCCACTAAAGTCTATGGACACCTGTAGCCAACTTCAAACAAAGAAGATTACAAAAATGTTACCTCTGTGGACTTAGACAGAGTGCCTCACATAAAAGAGAAATGCCTGTCATTATACGGGCCCTCTATACCTTTCGGACGGGAACACAGCAGTGTAAGCACTATTTGTCGGTAGAAATGCTAGGTAAAATGATGGTACCCAGAAAAATTCTGTTGGTTATGTACAGGTTACTTATCGGTGTAAGAATATCCACTACCCCAGATCGTCTAGTGGGTGTCCGAAGAGGGAAACAAACCAGGAGTTTGACAGTAGTATCTTCCTAATTATAAAAAAATAAAAACTGCGGTAGCCAACCCGCCTGCTAAGTGTGGCATTTATAACAAATATCCCCCGTATGAGGCATTCTAAAGTTCAGCAGTGGACTTTTGATTTGTACTTGTCTGAGTGTACATAAGAGCTGCACTATTTAGTTCCTCCATTACCATTTTACCATCGAACGCGTCGACGTACTATACAAAAATGTCACTTTAACGTTTTTGGTGCGCACAGCAAGGAATTAGAGTTATTTAACGCCACTACAATTTGGGAGTTTTTGAGGTATGAGTAAATAGGATTTTTTGGGCTCACGTGTTCACTAACTACATAGGCTTATTTTTTTTTAATATGACTGCAACACGAATGGGTCATCTTAACCGAAGAAGGACCATGCTCACAGTATACCAGGCTTAGACACTAGTGTAAAATGGTAAAATAAAGCTGCTGTGTATCGTATGGCGAGTGAACCGGAGACCCTTTTTGCTGTTTGGAGCATTCTACCTTAGTCAAAGAAAATGCATCTGCGCTTGAATTCTTAATTGAAGATAGTGTAACGTTGAAGGTTTTTAATAAATAGGAGACGTGTTGTTGCTACTAGAACTTTAATTATACTGCTATCTAAATCTAAGAGTACATGTATTTCTTACACTACTAGTAGGGTAGAGGCACATACACTACAATAGATTTAGGTGTACATTAGCCACGGCCTCCACTTACCAACACTGTGTGCTCTTTGCCACTATTAGAAACGATATTACGAAAATATTTAAGAAAGCTATTTGAGTCTTATGGGCTGATAATGATAAACGATAATAATGACGAATCTCGGTCACAATGGCCAGTTTCAACGGAGTCTAGCCATCTGTAGAGAATAAGATTTATAGTGCACGAGTGTGTGCGCAAGCATAGATGTGCTCTCTATATCCTCATACTCATTGTCCGAGGAGACGGCAATCCGACACGACCGTAGAGACATCAGACGCAAGACGGTGCAAGACGGACGTGCTTTCCGACGCCTACACCTCCAACTACCTAACTCCGAACTGCTACTGAGAATTTCTTACAAAAACCCAATAATTGATTCAGATTAGCAGGCGCGCTGACGACCACTAGACCAAGTTGCAGTAATGATAAATACCTTGTCTATTAAAGTCCTAATGTAGCGATCTAAATACCAGCCGCCAAATGCATCGAAATCCAATTTACGTCTTGATAGAAGCCATCCGTATTTTGATTCCACTGCATATTTTGTGTCCCGTAATTTTGATTCTCTTAATAACAATTCGATCTATAAATGTTAATACCAAAGTAAGCAATTTAAATGGTGGTTCACGCTAAATTACGTTGCTGTTGTTAAGATAAGTTTCGAGTTTTGAATATGACATATTTAAATATAATAGATGCGAAATAAAATGTATTTCGAAATCTCTAAGACAATTCTGAAGGAAAATGTAGTATTATTTAGGCTTATAAGGTAAAGTCACAGAATGCATAAGTCAAAGAGTGAGTATATAGTAACAGTCGGCGTAAGCT
This sequence comes from Parnassius orleans, assembly GCA_029286625.1. Lineage (NCBI taxonomy): Eukaryota > Metazoa > Arthropoda > Insecta > Lepidoptera > Papilionidae > Parnassius > Parnassius orleans. The sequence continues at coordinate 492,899 of JAGSMP010000263.1, read as the reverse complement.
TACTTTCTGTAGTAAAAGCCACAAACTAATAAGAAGTGTAAAAGCATTGTACATTAGGTGTAAAAACAAAACAATGACGAGATCTGTGGATTAAATTAGGTACTAGTAACAAGGAACTCGATTAAAGTCCTGGAGAACAACACAACGTAATAACATTATTATTTTAATAATTAGGATAAAGAAACAAGTCCTACAATATTAAACTAGTACAACAGAATAAATAATAGTAATGGACGTACCCATACTTACATATTGCGAAAAATGATTTGATGAAAACTTTGGATCTGAACCAATCATAAAACAAGTCTTCTTAAAAACCATATTTAGTCCTAATTACTGACAAAAATTATAAAGCTAAGCAGATAATAAAGCCACGTTCGGATATAGCAATGCTTTAGCAAGGAAATAAATAAAGTTTCTATTGTTCAATATTTAGTGACTGGAGATAAGATCTGAAGTGACATTTAATTAAGTGACCATTTAATTAAGTGATAATCTCTGACAGTTAAAAGCTTATCTAAAGCCTGTATAGAATATTGCGTTTTCACTCGATTAGGTATTACATAATAAGATTCCAGCCTAAAACAAAGGGTATTTGGAAGCATCTATTTAACTTGAGATTGCTAAACTGCAGTAAGCTGCAGCATCCGTTGGCTAGATAGCAACATAGTGAGTCTTGTATGGTGAATGACGTAAACCGTGGTAACGTAGCATTCCATCGTAGTCACAGGAATGACAACACATATACATTTAGTCCTTAATCAAGGACAGCTGATATAGCTGTCTATGGGCCACAGTATCCACTTAAATTCAAACGGCCTAACATAATATCTTTGATTATCGCTTATGTAATTTTATTTTGCCGTTTGTCAAACAGATTCCCTCCGGATTCTATAATTAGAAAAAATGTTTAAGGTTGGACGGGTTGGTTGGAATCCAAAGAAGAACTCAAAAATTTGCAGCAAACATTTTCTTGAGAAGTAAAAAAGAAAAAGTAAAATAAAAACAATTTTATTAAAAGGAGTCATTTCTACATTATTTGTACCAGTAAGTATAATATTGTTATAATAAGACTTCAAAAATTTAACTTTCAAAACTTTAGATAAAAATAGAGACAGATTTTTATACATTATAAAACTGTAGTACATTAAAGATAAAAAAAAAATCTTGAGATTGTCCTCTTTAAGCCATTATGAACCCAACTAAGTATCTATTTATCAACCAAAATAAATGTATAACCTACTTAACTAACCACACAGCCTCACAGTCACACTAGTACAATATTCATAGCATCACGCAATTTTCCCCAAGGGGTTAAACGGAGCTTCGGATTATATTCCCAAGTCACAATGATAAAACTTTTAGCGTAGTTAGGTATAGATATTTAGTAATGCTCCTGAAGCGCCACTAGACAGACGCCCGGGCATGAGACGCGATATTATAAATCCATAGTATTTGATACTCACAACGCTCGATGCCCTATTCATATTTGATGGCCGACGACATTGTGCGGAGGGCTTAAATAGCGTGGTTCATCGCCTACAGGGTTAGTCGTAGAGAAAAGGAACTCGTGGTTAAGTAATAGCTGCGCGGATCAATAGATCTGCGACATTAAGTTGCACTTGTCGCGGTCAGTCCATGAATGAGTGACCATTTTCTTAATATACCGAGATTGAGAGAATAGAGAGTGCATCTGTATTCTCAGACACTTTGTGCACTTTACTCTGTTGATATCTTTATGTTTTTAAAATTCATGCAGCTAAAATGATAATAAGTTTATTATTACTTTATACTTTTCAGGGACAGATGAAAGAATATAAACATGAAGCATGATGAAGCCTCATAAACATATTGGCCTTTAAACAGAGCAATCTTATTTTACTGATTCCTACAAGTTTTCTTACTTAAATTATTAAGTTTACATTCATATTTAAGTCGAATGTTAAAATAAACTTCTATAATGTATTTAATTATTAATTATTAAATGTTTGTAATTATCAAAAGTAATGCTTATATGAAAAATAAAGCAGTCATTATGTACTCCGTGTCCCCGTTTTTTATTTCCCCATCAAAATATTTTATAAAATATATAAAATATAAATAGGTATATACTTAGTTAAGTATCTACCTATTTATATTAACAATATGTTAAAAAAGAAATTCCGGGGAAACTCGAAAATACAACTTTCCGATCTAATTCTTGGGGAGTTTTTTAAGTTTATCTAGTAGTTTATTTTATACATTTAAATTAAAATCCAAAAAGTTCAGCTTATTCCCAGGAACATGTTATATGAATATTTTTTAATTATTTTAGAACTATCATTGTAAAATTCAGTTAATTTTTGAAGTAATTCAATTTCGTGCACTAAACAATTTTTATTCTTTTACCGCTTCCTAACAATCATTTTCGATAGTCCTTGTAAGTAAAATGTACATAACTAGCTAACGCACACAATGACAAATCAAAATTAGTCACGCGTTTTCGGGCTGTCAGGTCTGCCCGATATATTCTAAGTCTATGCTCTATACTTGTCTCTTTCCATTGTCATTGAGTGAAGAAAGAGAGAGAAACTTTAAGAGAAAGAAAATTATTAAATATTCGTTAGAAGCTAAGTATGATATCAAGTGGACCGATTTCATAAAAAAAAACGCCCATTGTATAAAAAAAACTCATTTCATTTAAAATCAGAGACTCATTGATTATTCAACAGCACGTTACATTCTACATAATCTACTTAAAAAAATTACGGGTGTGTGAAACCTTCATCTATTTATAGGTAAGCTTGGCGATTACGAGTAACCTTCTCAATTGTAGGAAACGCGCTTATCCAACGTTGAACCGTATGCAAACTATGATAAGGATGACGATGAAATAATTCATTCATTCATTACAGCCCTTTACAAGTCCACTACTGAACATAGGCTTCCCCAAGGAATGCTACAAAGCACGGTCCTGAGCCATCTGCATCCATCGACTTCCTGCATGTCTTACCAGGTCGTCACTCATCTAATGGGGGGCCGCCCTACACTTCGCCTACAGGTACGAGGCTGCCACTCGAGAACCTTTATTCCCCATCGTTTGTCGGTTCATCGAGCTATATGGCCGGCCCATTGCCATGAAATAATGCGATGAAATAATACGAGCATATAGCTCATTAAAAATATTTTTAATTACTGAGGATCGATTAAATAAAATTGAGCGTCTTCAGAACTTCGCTATACGGTTCATATTTAGATGAAATATGATCATTTTCCGAATTTCGCATTAAGCTCAAGTGGCTCCCTATTAGGGTAAGTCCGGGGAGTTGGCCATAGTTTTTTAAGGAACCAGTTAAATTAAAACTACAAAGATTAATTAACAAAAATCAACTTTTAATTAAACTTTCGACATTAACCTCTTAGAATATCACATAAAAAATATTGAACTTAGCAATTAGTGTTATAAATTACTTTTTCTTCAACACGATTGGCCATCTCCTGTGCAGTGCCCGGTAGAGATGGCCATAGTAGCAAGGAGAGATTGCCTTGTTAATCTGAATTTTAACCACTCTTTTCCTTTAGGTTTGAGTTTAGCATTCTTCTTTTCTGTCCTCATAATGAACACTTATCATCAAACTCGGTGTAATTTTCATGTACCCACAGTTGGCATAAAACGCATTGAAGCCAGTCTTTGATGAGATACGTTTCATAACAATTTTCTCCACTGCCTACACAGTTGTCCACTTCTCTGTTTTCACCTTCTTCATCAGCCGAATCACATAATATTGGTTGTTTATCCTCATCACACTTTCAAATAACATTGTTGATGACTTTTTTGCATACTTTTCATGTAATAAGCGACTTTCTTTTCATTTTCCTTGCTGAATGTGATGGTGGATGGATGAAGATCATGATCCTTTTTGTCATTATTTTACTTGTATCGTCTTTCTATACTCGTTATAAAAGCTGAGTAGTCATTTTATCTTCAAACAGCGTTCAAGGTTGCCTTAAATGATTTTTCAATCCAGTTCCTTAGTGAGCTGACTGCTTTTCTTTGGTTTTATTTAGCATCTAAAATAAAATACTGTAATTTATTACTAAAACATAGTTAGTATAATTCACCATCGACAAAGCAAAATACTACAAGTTAAGTTAGACCGAAATGTCGATCCCACGCACTCCACGAAGTGTACTAACGAGAAAGTAGTGCAATTTAGGAAGTGTGACTGAGATTTTTTTTAATTGGCCATCTCTTCCTTACGGCCATCTCTCCCGGAATTACCCTAGACTTCGTCGGAATACACATGTTACCCAGAGGGGTAGGCAGAAACTGCGGACTTCCATTACTTTTATTTTGGCCCTCCTTCAATATATTATTACTTACAGACTCTGCCACTTACTTCTGCAGCAAAAATTTGCTTTGTCACTCTTTCCTCATATATTCTTTCTATGTGTCCAAGCCATCGAAGCATGCCTTTCATAACCGTAGTGACAACATATTCTTGGACTCGATTAAGAATCAAAATGCAGATGCATTGTCAACCCAAAGGACTAAGATGGAATGCCTCGATTCCAGTAAAAACAGTCTCCGGTTATCTACAATCACCACGCGAAATAGCAGCATTAAGCCGCTTTTTATGCTGGTATTCTGTGAGAGCGTGATCCTTGCCCGGTCGAGCTGACCCGTTCGTGCTGCTACCATAATATACGCGGAATATTTAAAACAAGACAACATAGCTGCAACCTGGCTTTACCACTTTGAAAACACAGTTATCTTGAATCCACTGATAAAATGTTTTTTCTTGCTGCATTTTACGATAAAAGATCCAACCACGAATAGGTCCAAAAATTAAGCAAAATAGGTATGCAGACAGCGACCGTTGTCTTAAAAATTTAATTTAAAAAATATAAAATATGACACTGACAAAATGGCACGATAAAATGAGTGTAGGTTTCAAGAGAGGGCCGTCGTTTTTAACAAAAATTATCAAGAATATAATATACCGATTTGTAATACTTTCAAGAGTTTTTGTTGCGTACCGCTCGAACATATTGCGAGTTTTGTGAGGAAATCAAAATCAAGAATATCTCTAACCGGACGTATTTCAACTGCAATTAGCAAAATATCGGTAAACAAATATAAATCAGGCGACGGCAAAAGCTCTCAAGTTATTTCCTGCTACAAAAATCAGATACGACCCACATCCAAAAAACTAAAAAGAACGAAGTATTTAGTGTATACGCCAAAACCACCCAAAAAGACAAACAAATGTCTTCAAGTCGATCCTCGTAGTATAGATTATCATGACAACAATTTTAAATTGTGGAATACTAAAGAAGTTACTACAGTTGAACGAAGAAACCTCAAAGATTTATCGAACTTGATTGTAGGCAAGAGTTATTTAACAAAAGGTGGACAACTTGTACTTAAATTAAAGAAAAAACCCTTTTGTATGAAAAATGTGTTTTCTAGGAAAGCTAAGATCTGCGACTAATACTCGCAACAAATACTTGTACCAGCTTTGATTTAAATTTAAAAATATAATATGTATGTAATATGATACATAATGCCAGCATATAAAATTAATTTTAAAGATAAATAATAAAGAAATAAAACAAAAAAAATAGTTAAATCTTTAATAAAAACAGAAACATGTGACAAAAAAAAAATATTTTATCGTATTTGGTATGTATCTTGGTATCATTCAAACATCACAGCGAAAATACATAAATTGTCTACCCGTACTGATTATTGCTTGCACCACATATAACAACTTCCACAGAAATAATTCGGTTTCCAATGTACCTGTAATGTATATTTTCTTTTCACGAAATTAAAAAGACCGACAAGGTTGCTGGGATGGAATAATTTAAAATGCAAATTTAAAATTCACTTATATAAATATATAAATTATTACAATAATGAGACTTTATATATTTCTTATTGGTTAAACTAAAAAAATCTCTTGGTATTCATTGGCTTCGCATTGGTATAATAATTTAAATTATATAATAAGTATAAACATTCAGATATGCATGCAAGTTTAAGTAAACATTAAGTAAACTACAAACTTCTGTCTTGTAAATAATTTGAATTTATGTGTACATAATATTATTATTTATTAGTCTTGATAATAAAATTTCGTTGGAAGTTTACAAGAATTTATATACAAAATAAAATAATAAAACAAAGGGAGTAATGTTTTATTTTACATTGAATTTTTTTAATGAAATTATATTACTAGAAATGGAGAATTTTTGCTAATGACGTCAAATTTATGCTTTTTTGTTCTTTATTTGTCTAGAATAAGGCCACATAGCAATTGCTGGCGCCAATCTTAGTAACAAAGCTGGCTTAATAGCATTCAGCAAGAACTGCATTGAGTAGAAATAAAACGCGTTATTTCTACTTATATTCTCTTGAAGCGCTTTTACTCCATAAAGGAAAATGGCGGTGCTGAACGCTGATATAACTAAAGAACGATTTTCCGTGTAGTGGCGATATCTGAAATAAGAAAATGCGATAATTTTAATAAAAATCACTTCATCATCACTATTGCAGCCCCTCACAAGTTCACTCCTAAAAAATTGTCACAAAACACGGTTATGTGCCGCCTGCATCTGTCGACTTCCCGTATGACTTTCCAGGTCATCACTACATCTAGTCTGGAGTCGCCCTACACTTACTGATACGGTGCTAAATAATCACTTACAGCCGTAAAAATATCAAACCTATAACAAGCTGCTCAAAGTGTTACATTATAAAAGCACGGAACCACCAGCTTTACAATTAAATAATCAGAAGTTAAAAATTGAGATTGATTTATAATTGGACATTGTTGAGAAAAATTATCCAACCCAAAAAAAAAATCAGATTTGAAAGATGCATTGTTCTTGTGGCAGAAGTCCTTTTATATTATGTTATGTATATAATTCTAATGTAGATTTTTTTCAGAAATCTTTCATACATTGGTAATCAACTAAAAAAGAGCGTTTGCTTTCTTATATTTACGCGAACAGTATACATTAAATAAACAAATTTTACGGATTTTATTGCGAATTTATATAAATATCGGGTGTCCCAGAACTCAACGTCAAGCCGAAACGGTGTGACAGGATTGATTGTAACCATCATGAGAAAAATCTATCCCATGCAGTTTGGAAATTATGGGCATTTAAGAAAAACCTAGAAATTTGGTCAAACTGTAACCATTTTTCGGTTATTGTGGTTAATTTTTATTATTTTTGTTCATTTAAACTTTGGAACCGTAACCCTAAATAACATTTCTAGAACCACAGTCAAAAATAATGACACAACTGCCCCAAGTTTTCTAGAATTAAGACTATTTGTTAAACTAGGAATTTAAAATTTTCAAAATTTGTCGATTTTGAAAGGCCCTCCTTTAAAAAAAATGTACTAAAGTGCCTTGGCAAGTGCCATTAAAAGTTCGCGCATTTAATCAGAATTGTAAAATGGTAGAATACTTGTTAGTTTCATACTAAAAAAAACTAGTAAAAAATAAAAACCTCGAGTAACCTGATTTTGCTAACCCATTTTACTCAGTTCAAATGTTTTTATTGATGTGAGAGATGGATAGTGACATGTTTGCCATGAGCGACCGAGACAGATAGTGACGCCACTTTACCAAAGTCAACAAAAGTAAGTAAAATTAATAAAATAATGCAAAATCTTGACCTAGTTTAGTTTAGGTTTATTGGAATAAAAGTCAGATAGGGAAATAACATTTTTTATTACAATAAATGTTCAAATTGTTTACCATCAGCCTCAATACACGCCCTACATCTTATTAAAAAAGATCTAGTTATTAGTCGGGCATATCCTCGAGAGTTGATATCCTCAGCAGCTTGAGAAATTCGTTCACGCAGCTCGGCTACGCTGTCAATGGGCTTTGAATAAACTTTTTCTTTGAGAACGCCCCAATAAAAAAAATCCAAGGGATTTAAATCTGGGGAACGGGCTGGCCACGAGATAGTGCCTGAACGTCCACCTTCCCGGATATTCCTGGTCAAGGAAATCTCTTACTTGCTCTCGTAAAAAATGTAGGTAATTCGTGCCATTCAAGTTCTCAGGCAGCTCAAAAGGCCCAACAATTTTGCCGTTTAAAATTCCGGTCCACAGGTTTACTTTAAAGCGATACTGGGATCTTTCTTCTCGCATTAAATGTGAATTCGCCACATGCCACTCGTGAAAATTGTGTAAGTTTATGTAACCATCTTTTTTAAATGTAGATTCATCTGACCAGACAATTTTTTGGATGAATTGGGGATTTTCATTATGCCTCTGTAGCATTGTTCTACAAAATGAAATCCTTTCAGGATAATCTCGAGGAAGAAGACTTTGAACTCGTTGTACGTGAAACGGATGCATTTCGGCTCTTTGTAAAATACGATGTGATGTGCTTTTGGGTATTCCCGTTCTTTCTTCAATTCCACGAACGGAAATACTTGGGTCATCTGCGACCTCTTGCAACACTTCTTCCTCGTAAGGAAATCGAGCTCTACCTCCAGCCCGTATTTGATTCGGGAAATGGCCGCCCTCCGTGAGTGAACGGTGCACATTAACAAACACGCGGTGATCCGGATAGCGCTCTAAATTTGGATATCTTTCACGATAAAGTCTAGCGGCGGCACTTGCGTTGCATCTGCATTCCCCATAAATGAGGTGCATGTTCGCATATTCTTGTGAAGTGTAGCGCGTAGGCAAGGATGCCAACACAAAAGTCCAATTCCAAAAGAGAGAAGCCAAAGTTGCCGGAATGTAATCAACAAGTCCAATTCACAAAAATCCAAGTCCAAAAAGAGAAGCCAAAGTTGTCAGTACTAAATCAACACAAGCGAATAAGGAAAGGTGCGCAGTAGACGAATGAGCGAAACGTACTAACTGGTGTCAGACGCATCTCCGTCTCACTGCGTGGCGTCACGATCTGTCTCGGTCGCTCATGGCAAACATGTCCACTATCCATCTCTCTCATCATTTTGCCGTAAAATTGAGAACCTACCAAGAGCATGTGCGAATAAAAAACATTTGAACTGAGTAAAATGGGTTAGCAAAAATTGGGTTACTCGAGGTTTTTATTTTTTTACTAGTTTTTTTTTTAGTATGAAACTAACAAGTATTGTACCATTTTAAATGCGCGAACTTTTAATGGCACTTGCCAAGGCACTTTAGTACATTTTTTTTAAAGAAGGGCCTTTCAAAGTCGACAAATTTTAAAAATTTTAGATTCATAGTTTAACAAATAGTCTTAATTCTAGAAAACTTGGGGCAGTTGTGTCATTATTTTTGACTGTGGTTCTAGAAATGTTATTTAGGGTTACGGTTCCAAAGTTTAAATGAACAAAAATAATAAAAATTAACCACAATAACCGAAAAATGGTTACAGTTTGACCAAATTTCTAGGTTTTTCTTAAATGCCCATAATTTCCAAACTGCATGGGATAGATTTTTTTTTCTGATTTTTCTTATGATGGTTACAATCAATCCTGTCACCCCGTTTCGGCTTGACGTTGAGTTCTGGAATGTGTCGACTGAAGGGCCGGGCTAACTATGACATCCGGACGTCAAACACCTCAGTCCCCTCTGTGACCATGGGAAAAACGTCTTGAATTAAAAAGTTAAAAATTAACGAGATAAAATCCGTAAAATTGGTTTCATTGAAGTGCCTCTGGATCATTATTTAGGACAGTTTGTTGGTGGATCATTTTAGCACAACATTGTCAAATTGTAAAGTTGTTCTTTGTGAAAGTCCAGTAAAGTCTCATTTCTGAGAGAGTTGGCGTAATTATTACGCCGCGCTGCTCTACTGTACCAACAAACACGTAAAGCTGTTGGTTCTGCGTCTGATCTCTTCGGTCGTGTCGGATTGCCTTCCCATCGGAAAACGAAAGTGCGCGAACAGAGAGTGCACCTGTGCTTATGCACACTTTCGTGTACTCCTGTCCTACGCAGATGGCACGTTATAACTTTTTTTTTATAGTATAAAAGTGACAAACGAGCACATAGTCCTGATGGTAAGTGTATGCTATGGTCCATAGACATTTACATCTATCATCGATTAAGAATCAAAATGCAGATGCGTTGACACTCTTAAGGACTAATATGGAATGTAAACCTACATCCCAATATGACGAAATGTTTTATGTGTACAGAAAATTAGGCTACGTATGTAGAGTAATTTACGAAGCGCCTTCGAAAAGTTTACCACACTATTACCGTTTGCTTCCTCTACAATTAATACAATTAACAGGCTATGCACATTTATTTAGAATAGTTTCATTTAGCTCAATCTTTAACCCCCGACGTAAAAAGAGGGATTACTTTCATCGCTATGTTTGTGTGTGTCTGTGGCACCGTAACTCTTAAACGGGTGAACCGATTTGGGTGCGGTTTATTGTTTTATTTAAAAGCAGGTTTTCTGGCGGTGATTCTTAAACATGTTTTATCAAAATCGGTTCAGCCGTTTCAAATTCATCAGCGGTTTTGTTTCGGGGGTTTTGATTTTTATTTTTATTTTAGTTATTACTTTTTAAAACACTTACTGAGCTACAGCAGGAGTGACACACAGGGCCCAGCCTAGGAGATTGGCTGTACATTGCACTAAAGCGAACATCGGCGTGGTCGATACATGAATATCGTCAGGGCTTTCGCACCAGCGGAATGCCTGATATCAAGCAAAAAATCCTTTTCATAAAAAGAACAAGCCAAATGAAAAAAATTAACTGTAAGTGGGCGCAAACGCCATAAAGAATTGGCGTAAGTGAATCCATTAGTCCATTTCATCCATGGGTGTCGCAAGAGACGACTATGAGGAAGAACAGAAAGACATTCTGGTCCACAATATCTATAGATAGTTATAATAGAATATCTAAAAAGACGCAAAATTTTGTCAAATATGATCAAATTAAATACAGAATGCTGCAGGGTTGGCCAAGTTGGCTTTTTATAATTGTTAAGCTAAAGTTATAGCCTTTATACGTCCCACTGCTGGGCACAGGCCCCCTCTCATTTCTGAGAGCATTTTAGGGCAAGGAAATGTCCGCCGGGCTGCCCCAATGCGTGAACTTCACATATGTCTTCGAAATATTTTTTTATTTCTCAGACATGCAGGTTTCCTCACGATGATTTCCTTCACCGCCGAGCACGTGGTAAATCAGTACTTAAATTTGCACTGTGATTGCAACTTACAGCGAGCGCTAACCATCTCAGCTACTATTACATCAATTCCGCTACTATGATAATGGGGGGGGGGGGGCTATTGGTCCTCCGGCTTCCTGCACTCACCCACTCAGCAGAGCTTCTACTTCACACTGGTATTCTGTGAGATTGCCGTTGTACCACCCTGGCTCGAGCCGGCTCATATGTGCAACAGCAAAAGCTGCCGCGGGGCTCTACCACTGTTAAATATTTTACACGATTCTTCATCAGATGTATTAGCGTAGGTTCTGAATTTACGAAGGTACTTATAGTTTTCTTTAATTGCTCTCTTTAATGCTGTGGAATACCACGTATAGTAGGAGTCCGGTTTAATTATTTTAGACGGTATGTGCTTATCTCTTAATTTCCCAAATATTTCATAAAAATATTTAATGGAATCATTAAGATTTCGATGAAAATTCGGTTCGCCAATCGATTTCAGTATATTTTTGTTCCATCTCCTATTCTTGTACTCTACCTAGCTACTACGTATAATAATTAAATATTAAATTAACTCATTCGGGCAACAACCATTATTGTTGCAGCGTAGACCTACCACATGAAAGCCCTTAGAAGAACATTATGAACTCACCAACTGTATGGTCCACTGTGGATCTACACCACACAGCTTAAGACTGAAGTACGTAACGACACTGATAGCGATAGTCGCGAGGGCGGACACAACATGCCAAAAGAAGGCACGTCGAGTGTCCGCATCAGATTTAATGCCGTCCTTCCAAATATAAGGGTCTGATACGTAGATGCATAGTGCTGGAGCGAGAAACGAGCCTGGAAACAAAAATGTCAACAATTTTTTAATTATACACTATTGTAAAAAATTATATAAATTTAGTTAAGCTTTTATTTATATAAGATCAAAATGACAAACGAAGTTACAGACCACGTGATGGCAAGTGGCTAGTGCAGCCCATGGAAGCCTGCAACCAAAGGCGGATTAAATTTCGACAGCGCCCTAGGCTAGCACCTCATTGGCGCCCCTCTAGCAGCCATATATTGTAAATTATAACTACTTACTCATTTTAAATTAAACTAATTTTTACGGATTATATCGCGTTTAATTTTACTTTTTAATTCCCGACGTTTCGGGTGGACTTACTCATTGGACTTACTCATTTTGCAAATAAACTACACACACGGACAAATTCAGAGAAACGCAAAAGGTTTAATTTCTCCTGTTGCAATTACTGTGAGTACTGGCCACAAACATTAATAAATGCTATGAAAACAAAAGTTTTGTAATGTCTTTTTTCCAAATTTCATTTGTTTTTATGTAATTATTGCGTAATATTGCGATACTGCGAAAAATTTGCCAACTTTTGAATTTAAGTTTATTTAGGTTTAGGTTTTGTTTAAATTTTTGCCTTGATTGTCGTGTTAAGTGAGAATTAAGAATGCCAGATCTAAACATCACTGGGCAGGGCTGTTAGTTTATCGAAACTGGGCACACCATTAAGTTCTATGTACTACGTACTAGAGAAGCTATTCCAAACAAAAAATGTGCACTACTCTGTTTTCGCGCATGCGCGGGAGATAGTAGATTTTAGTCTATGATTGTAGATAGCGTGGCATATAAATGAAGAAATTTATTTTTTCTATTGTAATATTATTACCTATTTATTTACTTGAACAACAAATAATTTTACTTATTTGACTACTGAATTATTAATTACGTTCAGGTTTAAACTTTAATTTGAAATCTCGTATTATTAGCGCAGCTCCACACTATGAATATTGAAGCCACACTAAATGACACTAAAGGTGTACGGATTGCAGTACAGTTCATTTGAACATAGTGAATGTTCGGAATGCCAAATCTAGTGCATAGTACATATATATCGATGGGGCACACCTATAAACATGTGGCCCAAACATTACGAGTATCAAAATCTATGGTACACCGAGTTGTGAAGAGGTATCGGCAAACCGGACAGTATGCGAAACTCACAGGACAGGGATGTGAACGGAAAACTGTGGCCAGAGATGACCGGTTCATCGTTATCAGAGTGCTTAGAAACAGGACATTAACTTCTTCTGAGATAAGAACGAAGCTACAAGAATTTCGAGAGGTTACAGTAAGCACAAAAACTCGGCCGGGACAACATGCATGCAACATGCTTCTTGCAACATGCTATCGAGTAGCTAATTTTCCTCGCAATCACGAAAATTGGAATGACAAAGCTTGGAGTCAAGTTCTATTCACAGAGTCCAAATTTTGCCTGAAGCCAGATTATGGCAGGATTAAAGCGTGAAGCCACCTCAGCTCAGAGCAACATCATTGGAAAGGTGGCATATGGAGGAGGGTCAGTTATGGTATGGGTATTTAGGCCGCGAGCCCTGTGACAGATTAAATTGTAAGAGTCGCATAGGCTAACAGCACTTACATCACAGAAAATAGATGCTGAAGCTGCTCGCTCAAATTGGATAAATATCAGATAATATTGTAATGGTAACATGAGCTGTAACAATGGTTCAAGGGTTTTTCACCTATTAAGACTCCTAAAAGACACTGATGCGGGAAGTGCGTGGCGACGAACATACGAGCGAGCACTACCGCACCGAGCGCTGACGCAATAACTGGGTAAATCGCATACTTCCACCACCATATGTAGCATTTTCTGCAATAAAAAAAAATATTACAAAAGGTTCCGTACATACCTATAACATGCTGGTCGCTACTAACATATGAGATGCAAACTGACTATTAGTTACTAGTTAACATTAGTTTAATTAAAATATGGCGGCCGTTGACGGTGTTGCAACATTCCCCCATAATTATTGTAATAAAATAATTAATAATAATGAAAAATAACATGCTTATATACAAATTATACAATACTATCATTTGAATAATTAATTTACACATTTTTATATAATATAGGAAAAATGTTTCCAGGTGATTTCATCGGTTACAAATATTTCACTCCTCGCGCTGCCGCGACGTACATTTCTTTTTATGACATTGATATAATTAGCTATACTAAATATGCAAATAGTGCACACACTCCCACAGTTTCAACATCCATTGTGTTGTAAACGCAAACAACTTAGTGCGGAGCGCCGCGATTAATTGCGCGAGTAGAGCAGTGTGTGGGCAGAGAAAGCAACGTTGCGGCAGCGCGAGGAGTAGAGCGGTGAGCAGTGCAAGGAGCATAGTGTGGCGGAGCCACATTATATAAAACGTGGATTTATATCAGCTTATAATGATAAAGAAAACAATATTGTTTTTAGATAATGTGATAAATATATCGTAGATCACAAATATGTGGGACAACCACAATTAAACTGTATTAAAGTTGGAGACAACTGGGAAGAACCACCCTTGCAGAATACCAACGTAAAATAGTAGCATAATAGAGCCGTGTTTTATATAGTGAGTGTATAGAACTGGAGACTTTTTTTGATAACTAGACTTTTCATATCAATCAAAATCAAATGATTTTCCACTTATCATCAGGTGGACCGTATGCTCGTTTGTCACCCTCACTTGTGATTAATATGTTTTATAGATTGGTTAATACAAGGTTGAACCTTTTGAAAAATTAGAAAGAAATTTTAGTGGGTTTTAAGAATTATTTTAATTGGTACCATACCTCCTTACCTCACACACACAGTAGAATTTTCTCCTGTATCATGGAGGTAAAGGCTTTTTCATACATACACCCAGAACCAGAAAACATTAGATTGAAAACTGCAGCCCTGATGCACCGCAATCAAACGCTTAGCCACTGCACTACCGTGCCATAAACTGCATGGTATAATATGTTAACATATGTAAATTATAAGTACAATTTCAACAATTACCTATCATTCATAATGTGCGATATCCACATAAGGGTTAACAACAGCACGGTAGCAGCAGTAGCCGAATGGCCTGACGGGCTACCAGGCCCCGTCTCGCACGTCTGACCGAACTGACGTAATTGGGGACGTCGCATACCCGTATAGAACGTGGTTTCTCGCACCCACCAATACGGACGTTCTTCTAGCAACCACCTGTAAACATTAAAATAAATTTAGAAGTATCTTTTCTACAGAAGTAATGGTAACAAGAGTAACTAACATAGCCCAGCAAATCAGTAGACTGTAGTGGCAATGGGATGGTTATAAAGCTTGAAGAAGTGAAAACCGATCAAGATGAACAGTTCACAAGTGACAGCCTCATACTGTACCACTCTCTTACCTATGTCTTCCACCAAGCAGTAGGGTGTCCACTACTGTGTATCGGTCTTAAGGGTATAGAGAGCCAGTATAATTACAGGCTGTGAGACATTCCGACTTATTCCTTAAAGGAGGTAACACATAACACAAAGCCTTTTTGTTTGAAGTTGGCTGCGGGTGTCCATGAACCGCATAGCCACTCACCATCAGGTGGATTATAAAAAATTGTTTGTCACTTTAGTTTTATAACAATTAAAATTGTTTTTAATATTGTGTTTAAGAATTAATTTGACTATCCGTTTTTGAAAGTGAGTAAAGTCGTTTCAAGTTGGAGAATATAGACGGCTCAAGGCCATGCTCTGCCCTAATATATGCAAAAGGCCTAGGTGTGTCTTCATCATATATCAATGATAATAAGAAATTTAATACCATTTCCAGCAACAAGGAGCAGCATCCAAATTGTCAGAGATCTGGTGCTTAAATTGGCAATGCTAGCCATGGTGACTCAGGAAAAAGCAAGAACAAGAAATTAAAGAAAAAATTAAGGTTTATACTAACCATTTCATAACAGCATTTAGCCAACCTCCAAAAGCCAAACACAGCAGTAACTGGGCAGCAAACACTGAGTCAACAATGGAGACAAGTGGGCATAATACCTCCATGACATAGTGAGGATTGGACAGATGATTTACTATTTCAAAGAAATCTTCTGAATCTTCAAACCTTAAAGAAACAGAGTTTAGGAATTAATGATATAGTATTTTACATAGACAATGTCAGGGTCAGTTTATAATAAATTTATCATATAATAATCGAACAATGTAGTGGCGGTGTAAGAATATCCACTACCCTATAACATCCTGTGGGTTTTGTAAAAGGAGACATAGGAAACTGTAACAGGATATGGGTAGCAGAATCTTTGATAAAACAACTCAAAATACCAAGCATTGCAACTATGGCAAAATCATCCCCATAAATGCGCTTTACCATCTACAGCTGCATCATCAATTATCATCAGGTAGGATAGTAATCAAGAATGGGCTAAGAGTAGTTAATCACTTAAAACCTTGTTGGTTGCAAATGATTTTAGATGCACTTGTATATGTAAGTGCGCATTCTTACAATAAGTTAAGCATGGTATGGCTTTTTTGCATCACTTAAAATGAATGTAGCGCTCCAATCCTAGCGCTGTCTAAGGTAATGCTTAATTATGTGTATATAAGGCTAAAATAACTAGGTACATATTTTATTTTTAAATATTTTGCTACTTATACTGCAAGTTTTTTACGTGGTATAGCCATGCTGCAGCTATATTACTGGTATGGTTGTAGCACGAATGAGTCGGCTCGGCAGGGGTAAGAACATGCTCTCACAGAATACCAGCGTAAAATAGCAGCATAATACTACTGTGTTTCGTATGATAAATGTAGAGAACCGGAGACCCTTTTACTGGAAACGAGGCATTCCATCTTATTCCTCACGGGTGACAACACATCTGTATTTTGATTTGTAATCGAGGATGATGTAGATGTCTATGGGCCACAGCAACCACTTAACATCAGGTGGACTGTGTGCATGTTTGTTACCCTAATCCTATATAAAAAGTAAACTTCATAGGATGCTAAAGTTAATGTTTTACTTAAAATTAACACTTTAAAACTGTACTGCTTAAAACATTCTAGGTATTTTACTATAATTTTTTCATGTATTAATCCATTACAGCCTAAAATTCCAATGCTGTACATAGGCTTCCCCATAGATTGCCTCGTAGTTTTTTAAGTGCATACAACATTGAACTTTTCTGGGCTTATTAAAAAGAAAGAAGAAAGACGTGTATATGAGTGAGTGTCAAGAAGTTTAAAGTGGTTTCGGCATCATTTCAAATGTATGCAGCGCTCCGTCTATTTTTCATTGTTGGTCTGAGCTAGAGCCTTACATACAACCCAGTTTTGTTAAATTATACAAGAATATGTCATGACTTTTTCGTAAAATAAGAGATATGAAAACATCTAATTTCTAAGCCTTTTAACTAATTTAATAGCTATACAAAGTGTGCAGCAAGGTTTCTTTGAGAAAATCAATGAAAATGTATACCAGTTCTGAACCCATTCTATACAAGAAACGCCAAGTGCGTACAGTTGCTCCATTATTGACCCTACAACACTACTTAAATTGATTTTAATACAATTACATAATGTATGTGTTCTGTTAACATTGTTTTCTTACAATTGTTAAAAATTTGCGTTATCTGAAACAAAAACAGACTTTATGACAAGTTTGACATTTGACAATTTGACAATGACATTTGACAAGGCGTTTGATAATGACATTCAATCTGATTCTGAATTGCTGAGCTAAACGTTCATAACATAATAATGACTTTGATTTCGTAAAACAAAGAAGTGGTTAAAATTTTTCTAAACAATTAATTGTAATAAAATTAAAACATTTCATTTCACAACAATTATCAATAAATGGATACTACAGTGACATCTAGCGACAAATAGAAAAATTCTTCATTTTAACACGGTATACTTCTCATCAAAAGATGACACTTATTAAAAAAAAAATTGGGTAAAACAATAATTTATACAATTTGAACAAATTATGTAATTACGTATGCCTTAATCACTGTGACATTGTTACTTTGAGTGCGACTTAAATAAGTGAACAATATATATCAAAGTACAATACTCACTTTTGCTCTATAAAATGTGAAGCACTAAAGCTTAAACTAAAAAAAGCTGGTTCTTCCCAGGACAGAGGTATTTTCCGAACCAGTGGTAAATAAAAAAATACTTTCAATAAGTATTATGTAATAATCTATATTGAATAAAAATTATTCTATTCTAATCTATTCTATTCTAACAAAAAATGAAACATGCATATTAAATTTTATAATGGATTTTACTTATAATATCAAAACTAAGGTTACATATTCTCAATGATAAAATTAATTGTATCAATAATAATATTTTACGAAAATTTGCCCAAGCGTCGGTAGATGGCGTTTGGCCTCCAGAGACCTGTGAACTGGGATTATTGCTTTAATAATTGAATATTATTCAATGGTAGCTTATACGAAAGTGCTAGCAAGTTAAACATTGTCTATTTCTTGCTCAACTTATGGAAGATTAGTTACAATAAAAATGAGTTTTGTTATATATGTATTATTCTGCATACCGTTACCATTACGTTGCGGCCTATTAAAGTCCACTTCTGAGCATATGCCTCCCCCATAGATTGCCTCATAGGGGGAATAGTTGGCATAGTTGCCTCGCTTGGCAAGCGGGTTGGCAATCGCAGTTTTTTATTTTTAGTCGTTGTTAGGAAGACGCTGCTGCCCACCAACTCTCTATTTCTATTCCTCTGACGCCTCTTATGACACCCACGGGATGATAAATGGTGTAGTTGGATATTCTTACACCGCCACTACACGGTAAAAATATTCTGCATAGACGTGCTAAAATCCCACGATTATTTTAATCAAACTTCCTCAACGACGCTGTAAGTTTCAGATCAAACATCGATTTTTAATAATTAGTGAACTTCAAACATGTAAAAGGAGCAAAAATAATCGACAATCTCTATATACTAGATGATATTATAGTGATAGCGATAAGGTACCTAGCAATAAACTACCTAATTAATAGTAGCAAAAATAAGGTAAGAAAATTTGTTCGATAGAATTTTGTGGCAAGAACCGTTTGAATTTACCTTAAACAATATGATTCTGATATTCAATTTAAGTATTTAAATATTCTATCAATCTCTTTCGTTTTATATTTAAATGTTATCTTATCTGAAAATCATAAGAGACACAAGTTTTTCTTATTTCTGTAATTTATTTTAATGATAAAGTTTAATATTATCCACTTGTCTTTACTTAAACCTGTTTTCTAATGAAATATTACCTAATATTATGACTATGTAAAGTTTACAATTGCAACAAAATTTAAACATATAATATGTAAGTAGTACTAATCCAAATGTAGTAAAATAGATTACTTTATTTTATTTGTCATTTATAAAACGACAATAGCTGTTTTGCCGACTGTACTTTAGGTGGAAACTCGGGCTGGAATTCGACAAATTTAATCTGCGATCCAAGGAGAAACAGATGAGTATACGGTACGAGTGTACAAGTATAAATCTTATGATTTTCTTCGTTATTATATTAAAAATGAGAATGAATGCTCGCTCGGGGAAGAAACACCTTCTCACAGAATACCAGCGTAAAATAATAGCTTAATGCTACTGTCTTTCGTATGGTAAGTGTAGAATACCGGACTGGTAACGAGGCATTTCATCTTAGACCTTAGAATTGACAACGTATTGGATAGATGAAGGTGTATATGGGTCACCACATCCACTTACCATCAGGTGGAATGTGTGCTCGTTTGTTATCCTTACCTCTACAAAAAAGTGATGATCAGTTGATCATACTGTAAATAATTGTTTATTTAACTTTTATTGCTCACCAATAAATCATCATTTTTCATTGCTTTAGTTTCATAACGAAATACTTAGCTACCATAACGAATATACAAAACGATAATAGTTCTTAAACAACGAATAAAGATTACGTGGTTTCTAGCAACATCACTGGCCGCCTCTCATATTTTAAAGTGCTGAATATTAATAATATCCTGCAATATTGACAATCGTTAGGTATGTCTTGATACAACATCGTAGACCAACTTATTAACATAGAGACTCACACTGGCACTCAGAACTGGCAATCTTACATTCACTTTATAAAAATCTTCAGGGTCACAATTAATGATAATAAACAACAAAGAGATATTCTTATAAATAATACTCCTTATTGCTTCATATTATTTACTGTATTTTCTAGTTTTCACATTTACCACGGGAAGTGCTCTACGGAATTGTTCGGATTAATTCCAGCTGCCAAATTTCACGAACACACATCGCGAAAAAACTCACGATACCATCCGCACCATCTGGACGCTTGGCGGTCCACCACTGTGCGTTTTACTAGGAGTTTTCTTCCTCGTACAACCACTTTGTGGAATCGTTTACCACCGGCGATTTTTCCGGACCGATACGACTTAGGGATCTTCAAGAAAAGAGCTTAATCCATTCTAAAAGGCTGGCAACGCAATGCAATTCGCCTGGTGTTGCAATTATTCACGGCGGCGGTAGTCACTTATCACCACTTCAGCCGCAAGTACGTTTGCCCCCTCTTCCATAAAAAAATGGTTATGTTGAGCAACAAGGCGACCTATGAACCTTTTTTATAACTACGATTTCTGAACACTGTTGTGTGGTTGCAATGTAAGAGAATCCCTATGGATAGTGAAGAATTGAAAGTGGGCTATCCCACTTTCAATTGTCCAATGTAGGAAAATTCGACTATTAGAAATGCCCAATAAAAATTTGTGCATTTAGCAATGCTAAAGCTACAATTTCTGATATTACGAACAAATCGAAATAAAATCTATCAATGCTCTACTTGGAAGCACCTCATAATCCAGCAGCACCTACATAAATTGAAAATTTTGCCCACGTAGATACAACTGTGTGTAAAATTTCGAGTGAAAATTTAATATGCAGATTATGTTGGTGTAAGGCTGGGGTCTTTTAAAATGTTATAAAAAGTACCTTTCTAGTTACAAACACTAAACCATCTTAAAAACTTCGACATTTTTTTTTATTTCTATGGATGATGCATTCATTGAATTATTAAATCTGACCTGACCAGCTAAGATTATTATAAAATAAAACGTTAATGAACATAACATTTTTAATTTTAATATAAAATCTTCTGATTTATCTTTATCTCTCATCGCTTGTATTGCATTTCCGACACTCGTAAACGCTGTATGATCACGTAGAATTATTGCATTAAAATATAATCTGGCCCCGACACCGACTCGGGGGGAAATCGGGGGTTAATCGTTGAAGGTAGCAGCATTCCTCTCTATCGCACACTATTAGCTATACCATCTTATGTCTCTATCTTTCAAAGGAGGTTATTATGACTTCAGATTTTTAATAAATATTAAATGTTGGTACCTACAGCATGTAATGAAATACTTTATACATAAGTTACTTTAATAAGAGAAATCTTTATAGAGTAATAAGCTAGTTGTATTTAATAAACTAATTTTTTTGTGAAATAAAAGATACGACCAGCGATATTTTTTATAGAATAAGGGTGATAAACGAGCATAGAGTTCACCTGATGGTAAGTGACTGCTGTGACTATTGACATCTAGATACATCTATCCTTAATTAAGAATCAAAATGCAGTTGCGTTGTCACCCCGAGGACTAAGATGAAATGCCTCGTTACCAGTAAAAAGGGTCTCCGGTTCTCTACACTTACCTTACGAAACACAACAGTATTGAGCTGCTATTTTACGCTGGTATTCTGTGAGAGCGTGGTCCTTCCCCGGTCGGGCCGACACGTTTGCGTTACAACTATAATACCTATAGCTGCAGCATGGCTCTATGACGTGTAAAAAGCTTGGACTTACTTAGCTAAAATTATAACTATAAAACTAAATGTAATTGGCACCTACCAGAGAAAAATATAATTGAACAACCCACTAAGTAACCTGAATACAGAAGTTATTGTCCGTTAGTAAATTATGATCTTTTACGATAATCTGCTTTGTTCAATCGAGTTAGATATTTAATGAAAATTAGTTCAAGAGGAAGTATGTCAACTTTTTATTTAGAATTAAACCCAACCGCAAGTCGTATACGGTGACGGTAGAGGATCTGACGACCACTGATGGCAGTAAATCGGTCTGAGAATGCTTGAACTATAATACTTACTTTACAAGTTGGTCGTGGGAGAATTACCAGTGCGAGGGTATCAGCTCTGCGCTTACAAACCCATTCTGCGCAGCATAGTGAGTATCGGTAAATCTTCCAAATAATGCATGCCAACAGTCATCAAGCACATTCCTGTGTATGGATATTTCCAGTGAATTTAAAGAGGCTGCTGTGAAAAAGAATAATGTAAAAGTCAAACTGGAGTGTGATGATGGCCTTAGTTCCTCCACCTATCTCATCCTGGTGACTGTAATAAGAATTTTGACTATAAGAAATGTCACTAAATTCTCGTAGCCTCCGACAAATGGTTACACCGCCATCGTTTGAATCCTCCCTACCATGGAAAAGATCAAGTAAATGGGGCGATAAAAATTACAAAAGTGCTAACAATTTCTGTGATTAAAACACATCCTAAAACACATCATAAAACGTATCCTGTGTTGCAATATCTTTGCAATAAATATAATTTATATTAAACATATTATAAGAAAGCGATTCGTCGGTAACTAAAGCATGTTTTACGATTTAAAAAAAAACTAAACTTATAGCCCATAAGTGCTTAGAAAACACGAACAGACCAGTCTCACAAGCATCAGTGGTTCACAAGTATGAAGCAGTGCCAGTCATCGCCCTTCATTTTTAGGGTTCCGTACCCAAAGGGTAACCAACGGGACCCTATTACTAAGCCTCCGCTGTCCGTCCGTCTGTCTGTCAGCGGGCTGTATCTCATAATCCGTAATAGGTAGGCAGTTGAAATTTTCACAGAATGTATTTCTGTTGCCGCTATAAAAAATCATAAAAATAAATTAAAAATTAAAGGGGGCTCCCCTACTAGAAACGTGTTTTACGATGGTACGGAATCCTTCATGCGCGAGTCCGACTCGCACTTGGCCGGCTTTTATTTTATAAATAGGGGTGAAAAACGAGCACGCAATCCACCTGATGGTAAGTAGATGCTGTGGCCCATAGAAATCTACATCCATACTAAATTAATAATCAAAAAAATTCGTTGATCGATCGAGGGATCCTTAAGACCAAGATGGAATGCCACGTTTCCAGTTAAAAAGGATCTCCGGTTCTCTACTCACCATACGAAATACATGGACATTAAGCTACTATTTTACACTGGTTTTCTGTGAGAGCGTGGTTCTCAATGGTCAAGCCGATTCATTCGTACAACAACTATAATATTGCTGCAGCATGAAGAAGAAGGAGCAGCCTCCTCCTCAGGCTGCAACCTCAACCCCTACCCCAATGGTAACGATAGCCTCGCAGGCGCAGGTTACCAGGAGAGAAATAAAGAAAACCACAGATGGTAGAGCGCCAGAAAGGGCTCTATCTGAAAATAGAGCCCGCTCTACTCATAGAGCGCGCTCTACCATAAGAAAAGAAATGAAAACCCAGCCGAGACCAGTACCAACTACAACATCTAGACAGCCAACCGCCAACTCAGACACCATGGATGCTATCCAGAGGCTGGTTGGCATCGCCATTGAGGTCGGTAGCCAGGTTCTGGCCGACATCAGAGCCGGCGCCGACCCTATAACCGCAGTGATGAGGGCACTAGCGCAGCTACTGGCTCGGCACTACGGTGGCGGCGAATAATACGAACCTGCGCCTGCTCTACTGGAACCCGGACGGTATCCAGCAGAAGCTCCATGAACTCCGTACTGACGCTCAACATCAAGACATTCATATAATCTTGCTGGGAGAGACAAAGTTGAGGCCATCCACGCACATCAAGATGCCCAACTACCAAATTTACAGGAGGGACGAGGTCAACGCTCAGGGAACCGCCTATAGAGGCACGGCGGTTCTAGTGAGAAAGGACATCGTCCACCTAGAGCTTGAATTACCGTCATACCAATCGACGCGCTCTATCGGCATAAAAATGGAGGCGGCGGGCGAGGAACTAAGGATCTTCGCAGCATACCGCCCGCCAGGGACTCCATTTTACTCCTCAGACATCCGGACGATCATGGAAGGCACAGCACCTACCATCATCGCGGGGGACCTAAATGCAAAACACCCGGCCTGGGGATCTAGAATGATCACCCCGCCGGGTCGAGAACTCTACGAAGACGCAGATCGTAACAACTACGACGTTTTAGGTCCCGAGGAGCCCACACACGTTCCGGCTGACCACAGAAAACGTCCGGATGTACTGGACATCGTGCTCGCTAGGAACGTCAACTGCCCGATAGTGGTAGAGGTGCTGTACGACCTGAGTTCACAGCACCTCCCGATACTGATTACCCTTGGCCTCAAGGCAGTGACGACGCTGTCCAGAGCCTTTAACACCAAGATCAACTGGAGGCTCTACCAGCAACACCTGCAGGAGAGACCTCCAGCATACACAGAGATCAACTCAGCGGATGACGTAGAGGCCGCTGCAACCAGAATTACAAAATCAATACAAGAAGCCCTCAACGCGGCCTCTACGATCGTCCCTCTGACGAATCGCAGAGACGAGCTGCCACGAGAGCTACGTGTGCAGCTCAACCGAAAACGCGCGCTGAGGCTCTGGGCACGTTCTCGCTGCCCACAAACAAAAACGCGATTAAACAAACTGACGGATGAGCTGTCGGTTGCAATCCAGGCCCACCGTGGAAAGGCCTGGGAGCGACGCATATGGAAAGCCGAAGATCAGGAAGCGTCGCTCTACAAATTGAACCGACAGCTAACTAAGACTAGACCCCCCGTCTGCCCGCTGACCAACAATGCGGGCGGGCGTTGTTACTGAGCCAAAGGTAGAGCGGATATCCTAGCCGAGCACTTCGAGGAGCAATTTATGCCTAACCCAGCAAGTGCGGAGTACATGGAGCTTCACGCCCAAAAGGAGAGCCGCGTACGGGAGTTCCTGTCGTCGCCCGCGCCACCGCTTGCAGGAGAGTGGTTCATCTCCCCCGCTAAACTGCGGAGGACAGTAACATGCCTGCAACCGAGGAAGGCGCCGGGGCACGACCGGGTCACGAACGCTGCACTTCGACAGCTGCCCCATAGAGCCATTGTAGAGCTAGGACGACTCTACAATGGCATACTGCGGACTTCACACTTCCCGGAGGACTGGAAAATCGGCAAGGTCATAGTTCTGCCGAAACCCGGAAGGACAGGCGTAGAGCAGCTAGTTATGACCTATAACGCTGCTGTCGCACATAGCCAAACTATTCGAAAGAATCACCCTAAGATGAATCCGCCCGTGCATACAACTTCGGGCGGAGCAACACGGATTTAGGAGCGGGCACTCCACAGCAACACAGCTGTCCAGAGTGCTGCACCACCTGGCGGCCGAACATAATCGGGATCGCACATCGTTGGGCGTCTTCCTCGATATCGAAGGCGTTCGACAGGTGTGGCACTCTGGCCTACTCTATAAGATGATACAACAGACGAGTGTCCCTGCGGCTATGCTGCGGCTAGTGGCGTCATTTCTAGCCGACCGGAGCTTCTACGTCTGTGTCGAAGATGCCGAATCCGCAGTAAAACCCATAAGAGCTGGCGTACTACAGGGCAGCTGTCTTTCGCCGATCCTGTACGCGGCGTACACAAATGACATCCCTACACTGGCAGGACACCTACGCGAATGGGAGGACGATGTAGAGCTGGCGCTATATGCGGACGATAGCGCCTACTTCACCTCGTCCAGAAGAGCCCATCTCGCCGCCGCCAAAATGCAGCGCCTGCTGGACCTGCTGCCACCGTGGCTGGATGAGTGGAGGATGGCCGTAAATGTTGGGAAGACGGCCGCTCTCCTCACCCGCCGATATAGAAACCTTCCGCCCCCGTTGACGCTAAGAGGCCAGGAGATTGCGTACGAGAAGGCCGTGACCTACCTTGGATGCCGGATAGACAGGATGCTGCGCATGACCGCGCACGTCGACATCGTCGTCCGCAATGCCAGATGTGCGCGGGCGATGCTCCGTCCAGTCCTGGCATCCAAGCTCTCCATCAAGACCAAGATAAAAGTTTACAAAATGTACATCAGACCGAAAATCACCTACGCCGCTCCGGCCTGGTATGCACTCCTATGCGAACGGCAGAGGCAGCGGCTGCAGGTTCAGCAGAACTATTCATTACGAACTATCGTCGGTGCAGGTCGCTACGTCCGGAATGACGTCATCGCGGCCAACCTAAAGATAGAAAGCATCCAAGAATTCGTGGCCCGTCTGGCGCGCGGTTTGTTCGACCGCGCAGACAACGGGCCACACGAACATCTAAACAACCTAGCACCTCTACATGCTCGGCCTCCGGACGGGCGACCTCTACCAAGAGAACTCCTCTCTATAGCGATTAGAGAGTCGAGTAACAACCCACAATGCCGCAGATAGGCCACCCTAGACATAACACTTTGAAACCAACATAAATTGAAACCAACTTGCAGCGACCGGGGAACCGAACCCCGGTCCACCGACAACACTAACAATGCCATGATGGCTCCCATGACCGGTACATAGTGATGTACCGCGAGGAGAACCCGGGTAATGGGGGACACCCCCGAGGCCCGAGACCTGCTGGGTGCTAAACAGCACACATGCAGACGACAGGAGAGTGCTGCAGCATGTCTCTACCACGTAAAAGATATAACCTCCTCGACCATAATGAAAATTTGACATAAGTATTCGCTGCAAGCCGAAAAAATTAAAACCAGCTCAGCTTATAGGTATCTACCTACCCAAGATATTTAAGAAATTACGTAATATAATATGTGATATTACTTTATAAGTAGCCGTATATCACCTCACTTATAAAGTAATATTTGCTAACCAAAATTTTCAATTTATAAGCTGATTTTGTTAATCAACCACGTCCCAACATATTACCTATTAAAACATCACAGGAAGCCGCACACATGCTACTACATGACCATAATGTCACATCAAACATTTTTAAATACACCACTTAAAGCGCTAAACCTCACTCCGTAAACGTTCGTAATATGTCACAGTTAAAAGTATCGGCCAATAAAGCGGCAATTAGGGTCGAGATGTGTTTTTTTAGACATAAATAGAATGGGGGACGCATAATGTGATATCCTTGTTTGTTTTTAAAAAAGAATGCGAGCACTCAATTAAATGGATAGCTGTTTATGATGTCGGTGAATAGTTTTTAGTTTTTTTTAACCATTGGCCGTATCTTATACCAATTTTCTCCGCAGCCAGTAACACGACTATTTTAACAGGTATAATTTATCATTTTTGTGTTTTATTAATATTTTAATTTTCCAAGAATAAACTATTTAAGTAAAGGAGAACATTAACCTTAGAAATTATTATAATTTGTCTAACTATTTTAATAGTTTACAAAACAAACCTTATTTATTTGATACTAGCGATCCGCCCCGGCTTCGCACGGGTGATTTCTGGATCGCGACAACAGCGCCACCTACCGGGTCCAATTCTGAATCTAAACCATCCAGGGACCCACTCAAACATACACAAAAAATTTCATCAAAATCGGTCCAGCCATTTTCGTGTGTTTGCGAGACTAACGGACAGCAATTTATTTTTATAAGTATATCGAGATAATATATCCTCAACTGCATCTTGAGCACGATGACGAATATCGAACCCTATTACCACGGCTAATCACATAGGAATGCAGGAATCTAGCAGTAACGGCTTTAACCAGCATAATGTTTATAGACATCTCTTTCAATAAAATGTGGTTAATGGCGCATTCTTGGAAAGGCCTAAACAGCAGTCCACTTGAAATATGAGAGAGATAAGAAGAATTTCAAGGCTTTTTAGTCCTACCTAATCTTAAAGAGACGTAAGAGGCGACGGAGGGAAACAAACCAGGAGATAGGCAGCAGCGTCTTCGTAATAACTAAAAAAAATGCGGTTGCCAACCCGCCTGCCAAGCATGGTAGCTATGGCAAATATTCCCATTATTAGACATTCTGTGCGGAGGCCTATATTCAGCAGTGGACTTTTGATAGACTGTAAAAGTAAGGGTAAACTAATTGAAAATGTACCTATATAATACACATCACTACTAAATAATATTAATTATAAAGATCTATTTATATGTTATAGAAATGTAAACAAATGAAAATATTTAATACTAACGACCCGCCCCGGCTTCGCCTGGATAGATCTATTAATGTGGTGAAGTTTTTCGGATAAAATTTAGCCTAGATCTCTCCTGGAATTGCTCTCTATCTGTTCGTAAAATTTCATCACAATCGTTTCAGCTATTCCGAAAATTAGCCTGGGCAGACAGACAGACAAGCATTTTTAAAATGGTTGTTTACCTATATCTTAATACCTTTCAAATAACCCACTGAGCTTAATAGAATCCAGTTATTTCAATATAACAGACAATTCAATTTTATTTAAATAATGGATAAATTTCAGTGAATAGGTAAAGTTACGGTACTGTTTCTTTACTCATGTGGTTACGGTAATCCTATATTACTGGGCGCAAGCCTCCTTATTTCTAACCTATGCTATGGGGGCTATAAAGAAATGCGCCGCGCTGTTCCAGCGTGTTGGTGTACTTCTCATGTCCTTGAAAGTGTTTATTTTACTTACAGGTAGGTTTTAAGGATTCCTTACGTTTTCCTTTACCGTCGAGCACATGGTATATCACTAAAGATTGCAATTAATAATTTCACTGGTGCCGACGAGGATCAATACCTGGACTGTCACTTCTGGGGCTCCTTTTAACATACCTACTTGAAAAGTAGGAGGTTCTCAATTCGAGTGTATGTTTTTTTTTTGTATGTATGTTACGCAATATCTTCGCAGATTGTGAAACAATTTGGATGATTTTCAAAGGTTATACTTCAAGGGTGGTTCCATATAATTTGGAGCAAAAATGTCACCCCTAAGGGTAGCAAATAAATAACTTCTTTTTTAGAAATTTGATGTCGATTTTTACACTTTGTTACAAATTATAATTATTTGCATACGAGTCCACCCGGATTGATAACATTCTCCTTTTAATTTCTCATATATGCAGTTCACAACACAGTAGGTAGTAGCGGAATGGATCGGCCATATACGGCTTGACGAACAGACCACCGATGGGAAATAGTTTAGGCCGAGGGCGGTCATCGACTAGATGAGATGACGACGTGGTAAGACATGCTCTGGACAGAGTTTTGTGGCATTTGGGAAAGCCTATGTTCAGCAGTAGACTTGTGAAGGGCTGTAATGATAACATGATGTTTTCCTTCTACTGAGAACGTCACAAATCAACTTTTAAAATTGCGATTTACAATTTCTATGGTGCCGTCTGTGATGAATCTCTGGTTTCTCGTGCTAATTATATTTAGTATGCAGGGGTTTCGGTGCGATAAATCGATCTAGCTAGGATTCATTTTAGAAAATGTCGTTTTATCCGTTTTCAGACAATGAAATTGGTACAATATCATTAGAATACGAAGGTAAATTTCGCCATTCTCCGCAAAGTTATAATAGCTCACGTGGAAATCGGGCGGTCCCGAGATCAGAAACCCGGTTTGAGTCTAGATGTCTCCAAACTGATTATTTTTTTCCTTTTTTTTTCAAGTTCCTTCTTTTGTGAGAATAACTATTATTGGGAGCCCTTTATCAACGCATCTAATTTGTATCTAAGTATACAATGTCGCCCATCGGCAAGTGACCGCCGGGATATTCTGCATGTACATGAAAATTATCGGTAAAAACCTAAAAGGGGGTCTATCTTAAATACTTTTGTTATTGAATTTTAATTTTTGAATGATGTTGGTCACCTTGTTCCACACTTTTGCTCTAGCTCAATGCTACGGGCACGATTTCGATTCTGTTTTCTTATTTCATCAGGTTAATAAGTTGTTTTGTTGGATTACGTAACATTTTAGTTAAAATAAGGCGAATCATAAAATAAACGTAGACAAAGACATTTTTCTAAGCAAAAAGTGATATTTATTTACAAAACACGTGTAAGTACATAAAATGCCCCTTAACATGGGCTTTTACTCATTATTAATAATCTAGAGCATAACTACTACACATTTACAATACACTATCAATATCTATCTCTTAAAATTTTTAATAACAGCGTGTCAAAACGGGTCCCTCCTTGCTGTGCATCATCGTCATCCAGGTAGAGAGCGGTTCCTAGAAACCGGTAGATAGATAACGCACGTGCGCACTCTTCTCGGTTGGTTGTTTGTGCATCATTCAGTCGCTCGATTACTGATCCCGGACGTTACGTGTTTTTAATTTGTGCGCTATTTATCTTTCGAGGACCATTCCTGTGCGTTTCAAGCATCGTAATGCTACGATTGCGTGATTTACCGCCTTCTCACGTAGCTGATATGCATTTTGTATACGGTTTTTGTGATGGGAATGCACGTTCACAACACAGTAGGTAGTAGCGAAATGGATCGGCCATATACGGCTTGACGAACAGACCACCGATGGGAAATAGTTTAGGCCGAGGGCGGTCATCGACTAGATGAGATGACGACGTGGTAAGACATGCAGCAAGTCGATGCATGCAGCTCTGGACAGAGTTTTGTGGCATTTGGGGAAAGCCTATGTTCAGCAGTAGACTTGTGAAGGGCTGTAATGATAACACGATGTTTTCCTTCTCTACTGAGAACGTCATAAATCAACTTTTAAAATTGCGATTTACAATTTCTATGGTGCCGTCTGTGATGGATCTCTGGTTTCTCGTGTGCTATCTAATACCTTTAAACGATCAATTCTTGTATATATATATATATATATATATATATATATATATATATATATATATATATATATATATATTTATAATCGGAATCTCGGAAACGGCTCCAACGATTTTCATGAAATTTAGTATGCAGGGGGTTTCGGGTGCGATAAATCGATCTAGCTAGGATTCATTTTTAGAAAATGTTGTTTTATCCGTTTTCAGGCAATGAAAAACTGCTACAATATCATTAGAATACGAAGGTAAATTTCGCCTTTATCTGCAAGGTTATAATAGCTCACGTGGGAAATCGGGCGGTACCGAAATTAGAAAACCCTGGCTCGAGTCCAGTTTTTTTTGGTTCTCTTTGTGAGAAAACTGTTAATGGGAGCCCTTAATCAACGCATCTAATTTGTATCTAAGTATATTTTTAAAACACGAAAAAATGACCGACCTTTATAAAAAGGTAGTAATTACATAGTAAAGAAACCGACATTGTGCAAATATTTTTTATCCTATTGGCGATGTTTCGGTACAAAGATAAAAGTCAATCAATAACCTATCGATAATCAACTTAAACATAAACTGAAAATATAATCTTCCTGAAATCTATTGGGAGTAATAATACTATTATTTTTAATTGAAATATAATATTCAAAAACACGATTTAAGAAAAATACTGAGCAAAGCTCGGTCATCCAGATACTGAATTTAAAGCAAGCGCTAGCGCTTGCTATTACTGTTTGACGTATGTACAACGAACAATTCATATAGCTTAGAAAATAAAATAGAAAAATATCTAAAGTACATGTATGCTAGTTTTGCAAATCAGGCCCTCTGAGTAGGTGCCAGCATCCTACCTATTTCTATCGCCAAGTGGCTGTGCATTCACTTTCGTAGGTCCAGTTTGACTGTTCGAAGCGTAAGGTTCTAATCTATCTAAGATAGGTAATCCATTTTAATTCTCCAGTATTTACCTTTTTTTATAGGATACGGTGACTAACGAGCACACAGTCCACCTGATTGTAAGTGGTTGCTGTGGCCCATAGACATCTACATGTATATAGAAGAATCAAAATGCAGATGCCATGTCACCCGTGAAGACTAAGACGGAATGCCTCTTTTCCAGTAAAAAGGGTCTCCGGTT
Organism: Parnassius orleans; assembly: GCA_029286625.1. Classification (NCBI taxonomy): domain Eukaryota; kingdom Metazoa; phylum Arthropoda; class Insecta; order Lepidoptera; family Papilionidae; genus Parnassius; species Parnassius orleans. The sequence goes on along the minus strand of JAGSMP010000263.1, from coordinate 460,927 downwards.
CTCTACACTCACCATACGAAACACAGCAGTGTTAAGCTGCTATTTTACGCTGGTATTCTGTGAGAGCGTGGTCCTTCCCCGGTCGAGCCGACCCATTCGTGCTACAACTATATACTACTAATATAGCTGCAGCATGGCTCTACCTTTTTTTAAACTTGGTTATAGCTGTTCATGGGTTGCAGTTACTTCTTAACAACAGATGGACACGGTTGTCATTCGTATTTTATAACAAGTGGTAAAATTAAAAATTTTGTACAACAGGCTTCAATATAAATAAAATGAGAACATCATCAATGTAGTCGAAGTCAATTAAATACGCATTATTAAGGATAACTCAAAAACTACTGGTCAGATCTTGATCAATTATATATGAAACTACATGAGAAGCACCAGCTTTCAAATAAAAATCATCAAAATCGGTTCTCCTAGAAAAAAGTTCTGAGGTAACACATATAAAAAAAAATAAGTCGAATTGAGAACCTCCTCGTTTTTTGAAGTCGGTTGAAAACGGCTGCATCCGCAATATCAGTATTTCCTTCAATCCGAACCCAGGGTCAACGATAGAGGCGAATTTCGAGATGGGCAGCAGACAGCGGAGGTTTCCAATGAAAAACAATTTCTAATACAAGTTATTATCCAAATCATAAAAAACAATTTACTTGTAATATATTTAATTTAAAAGTTACAAGATTGGACTTGTATTACTTATTGCTAATAATCTTATAATTATGGATGTCCTAATGAGTTAGGTGACACAAGACGTCTCACGAACCCGGCGATCAATTTTTATGGATCGATGAAGCGGCGTTGCTTAATCCCAGCGATCGGAAATCGAATGAATACCTCGAATATAACAGGCTTGTAAACATTATTTTACATTGCTAGCGATCGCTTAGCACGGGTGATTTCAGGATTTCCGCTGTTGTCGAGATCTATCAATAAAAAACATCCAGGGACGAACTCCTGAACGTGACTGTCTAAACTCAAACACACTCGAAATATTTCATCGAAATCGGTCCAACCGTCCAACTAAATAGATACAGGTATAAATTTTGCCATGTGGTGTACGGCGGAGTAGAATAGCACCACCCCATATCTACCTGTGGGTGTCGTAGAAGGCGACTAAGGTGTGGAAAGGACTGACCCCTGTACCTTTTTCACTGTGATATACCTACTGTTCCATCTGTCCGAGTCCTCTCCGGTCGTAACGGTCTCCGTTCCACTGGGTCCAGGGGACAAAGACGAGTATGTGCACCTGTGTCCGCGCGCACACTTGTGCACGTTAATATCTCCTGCGCAATTGACCTGCTTCCAAATAGGACCTGATCTAAACCAATGTCCTACGGCGATGGGAGGAGGTAGAGGCTTAACGTGATGCTCGTTGGGTTTTGTCTGACTCCTGCACGTAGGCGGTCTTGGGGTGTAGTGTACATCGTGGTCGCTTCTGCCTGCATCGGGGTGACAGAGCGATCGGCAGCACCAAGGTGACAAAGCAGCCTTATTCAGGGAGGCACTTCTTTCCTCGCTCAGGCTAGAAAAGGTGCCCTAAACAAATGCTCACTCCAACCCTTTAGGATGGTAGCAACCGCGGCTGCCTCCGCATCACAAATTCGCGGTCAACGCTACAGAAAAATAATAGAAAATTTAATTTATCAAAATCAATGCCGAGATCGCCCGACCTGACACCCTTAGATTTTTATTTATGGGGATTCATGAAACAGAAGGTGTATGCCGCGCGCATTGAAAGCCGCGAACAATTAACGGCTAGGATTTTTGCTGCCGCAGAGGAAATTAAAGAAAATCCTGCAGAATTACTGCGAACAACCAATAGTGTAGCCACGAGGGCTTTTATTTGCTTACAGGAGGGTGGGGGCCATTTTGAAAACTTAATTAATTAAAATTGTTGTTTTTTTTAATCATGCCTGTTATTTTTATTATAAATAGGCATTTCTGCATTAATAGTTTTAACTCTATGTCGCCATGTCGTCCGCATCAATTATTTAAAGGGTGCGCACGTGCGTTATCTATCTACCGGTTTCTAGGAACCGCTCTCTACCTGGATGACGATGATGCACAGCAAGGAGGGACCCGTTTTTGACACGCTGTTATTAAAAAATTTTAAGAGATAGATATTGATAGTGTATTGTAAATGTGTAGTAGTTATGCTCTAGATTATTAATAATGAGTAAAAGCCCATGTTAAGGGGCATTTTATGTACTTACACGTGTTTTGTAAATAAATATCACTTTTTTGCTTAGAAAAAATGTCTTTGTCTACGTTTATTTTTATGATTCGCCTTATTTTAACTAAAAATGTTACGTAATCCAACAAAACAACTTATTAACCTGATGAAATAAGAAAACAGAATCGAAATCGTGCCCGTAGCATTGGAGCTAGAGCAAAAAGTGTGGAACAAGGTGACCAACATCATTCAAAAAATTAAAAATTCAATAACTTAAAAAGTATTTAAGATAGACCCCCCCTTTTTAGGTTTTTTACCGATAATTTTTCATGTACATGCAGAATATCCCGGGCGGTCACTTGCCGATGGGCGACATTGTATTTTTTAAAACACGAAAAAAAAATGACCGACCTTTATAAAAAAGAATACGGTAGTAATTACATTAGTAAAGAAACCGACATTGTGCAAATATTTTTATCCTATTGGCGATGTTTCGGTACAAAGATCAATATAAAAAGTCAATCAATAACTCTATCGATAATCAACTTAAACATAAACTGAAAAATATGACTCTTCCTGACATCTATTGGCGAGTAATAATACTATTATTTTTTAATTGAAATATAATTTCCAAAAACACGATTTCCAAAAAGAAAATACCGAACAAAGCTTGGTTTTCCAGGTACTGGAATTTAAAGCGAGCGCTAGGCGCTTAAGCTATTGCTGTTTGGCGTATGTACAACGAACAATTCATATAGCTTAGAAAATAAAACAGAAATGTATTTAAGTACATGTATGCTAGTTTTGCAAATCAGGCCCTCTGAGTAGGTGCCAGCATCCTACCTATTTCTATCGCCAAGTGGCTGTGCATTCACTTTCGTAGGTCCAGTTTGACTGTTCGAAGCGTAAGGTTCTAATCTATCTAAGATAGGTTAAAATTAAAATAGGTCACTTTAATTACAGGATATAAACCATTCCATTTTAATTCTCCAGTATTTACCTTTTTTTATAGGATACGGTGACTAACGAGCACACAGTCCACCTGATTGTAAGTGGTTGCTGTGCCCATAGACATCTACATCTATCCTCATAAAAGAATTAAAAATGCAGATGCGTTGTCACCCGTGAGGACTAAGACGGAATGCCTCTTTTCCAGTAAAAAGGGTCTCCGGTTCTCTACACTCACCATACGAAACACAGCAGTGTTAAGCTGCTATTTTACGCTGGTATTCTGTGAGAGCGTGGTCCTTCCCCGGTCGAGCCGACCCATTCGTGCTACAACTATATACTACTAATATAGCTGCAGCATGGCTCTACCACGTTTAAAAACTTTTTTTAAACTTGGTTATAGCTGTTCATGGGTTGCAGTTACTTCTTAACAACAGATGGACACGGTTGTCATTCGTATTTTATAACAAGTGGTAAAATTAAAATTTTGTACAACCGGCTTAACGGAGGCAACGCATCTGGATTTTGATTCTTAATCGAGGATAGATGTAGATATCTATGCGCCACAACATCCACTTACCATAAAGTGGACTGTGTGCCGTTTGTCACCCTTATTTTATAAAAAGTGTGTAAACAAATTGCGCAAAGAGAGTCTTCTCCTGAATATTCTGACGCGCAAATTAAATTTTCGTTTTGACATAGTCCGAAGATGGTCAACCAGTAGCTTTCCTTGCTCAAAAGTGAATACAGTGTCTCTTCCCAGCTTAGGAGAATTTTTAGCCATCATCATTAGCTTTCATTAAATTATATTATCACTTACGGCTCGTGCTCGACGGCTAAACTTTTTCGATGGTTGACGGAAACGGCCGAGTGCTTAAGATCACCCGAATCTGCATAGGTTCCGTCCAATCGCCATCGCTCTATTATCCGCCCGCTCTCATTACCCCGCACTCTACATCAATCACGCTAAGATTGAACAACTGATAGTTATTAATTTGTTCTATCATATTATCATATAATTTCATTCAATCGTTTCATAAATGTATGGTCAAACACATAATCACTTACATAATAATATTCTACAAATAATTCGTTATGTTAGAAATGTTTTATGTGGGCCGTGGGTAAAAAAAAACATAGTGTAGTAAAAACTCCAGTTAAACTATAGTACTAACAACTATTTTCACCTATGTTGTCTGAGTTACAAAATAGCAGTTAACACAACCAAAAAATTATGTATAAAGTATTTGCCAAAAAAAACAGTAAATTTTAATTAAATTTATTAGTTTTCCCCCGTATTTTTGTTTTTAACTCCTTCCAGAAACAAATGTAATTATAATTTTTTTTTTTATTAAGTATTCAAAACCAAACTTCATATCATCTAAACACGGTATACGAAAATGCTTGCATTAGACTGTTCTCAACTGGATGCCTTTCTCCTTACAATACTTATTTATCTTCAAGTTGTTAAAACGTACCGTCTTGTTCATAGAAACATACTATATAATACATCATGACAAAAATTAATTGGATTAATTTATGCAAACGATCATCTGTTATATTAAGATTCTTTTCACAGCCATGGGTCAGTTCTTTAACAAACAAATGGGCTAGCAACGATTCTCACTTATATTGACTAAGTTATTTTAACCCTCGAAATGAACAAAAATAGATTTATCTAATAAACAAGATAATCCCGTCATCCTTTATTTTCATCATGATTTATAAAATACAGTAAACAGATATGTACAACAATCAAGGAGGTTCCGTAGGTTTTTGGAATATATTAGGGGTATTTTATATATGTATATATAAAACCGAGTGGACGGGCCCAAGCGAAACAAGGGAAACAAGGGTAAAGGGAGATCTAAAGATCGCTGGATCGATAAAATCCAAAGAATAGCCGGTAGATATTGGATGTTGAAAGCGCAAAACAGGAACAAATGGAAACAGTTGGAGGAGGCTCTATACCCGGAGCGGGGCCATGTGTTTTTGTATGTATGTAAATTGCATGGTAATATAAAAGGTCTTTTATATTACCATGCAATTTACATATGTATATATAATAAATCCAAACGAACCACCTAATGGTAAGTGGATACTGTGGCCCATAGACGTCTACATTTATCCTCGATTAAGAATCAATATGCAGATGCGTTGTCACCCCTGAGGACGAAGATGAAATGCCTCTTATCCAGTAAAAAGGACACTAACCATACGAAACACAGCAGCATTAAGCTCCTATTTTACGCTGGTATTCTGTGAGAGCGTGGTCCTACCCCGGTCGAGCCGACCCATTCGTGCTACAGTCATAATATAGCTGCAGCGTGACTCTACCACGTAAAGGATAATTTAAAAAAGTATAGTTCATTAGGCAATAATAAACTAAACTAGCTAATAAATTGATAATACACATTTATTTCGTCTTTTGAGCCGTAGAGATTAAAGACCTGGTCCGGTCGTCTTAAACAGCATTGTAGATTATTAATTACAATTTCAATTTCTGAATTACCACGAGCTTGGTTAAAAAAGTCCGAATTTCTTTCGGAACATATAAAGTCTGCAAAAATCGCACTAGATGGGCATAGTCTATCATCAAGACAAAAACTTGTGCTTCAACCGGTTAGAAAAATTTTGGCTACTTCCATGAGAATCTGGTACATGGTGACCATTTTTCTACCACATATTTTCACAAATGACTGCCTGCCTGTATACAGGTGGAAAACGTTTATTGATACTTAGATACTTCATTAATTTAAGTCTTGGATATTTTTTGTGTATTTAAATTTTATGTGTGTTTTCTTTTCTTTCTTTCAAATATGGAGTACTTTGTAATACCTAGTATTCAACTATTGTCGATTTACTAATATTACTTTCTCATACAAAAGTCCCGCTGGGTTTCTTGCTGGTTCTTCCCAGGACTGAGGTATTATCCGAACCAGTGGTAAATAAAAAAATTACTTTCAATAAGTATTATGTAATAATCTATATTGAATAAAAAATATTCTATTCTATTCTATTCATCCTTATCCTTTTCAATACTTGTGTCTAAATGGTTCATTTTGCTTACGGATCACCATTTAGAACTACAATGGGGCTAAAATACAGGGTCCCGAAACTTCCCGAGTCGCAGGTGCCACGCGGCGCCCCCTCGCGGCAATTTGACAGACTATTAATCCGGATTTAGCAGGTTTAAACCGGATTAAGGGCGGATTTATCCAGTTCTAAGTGGTTTATCCGTATAATGTTTTGACGACAGTGGCCATTCGTCGGCTCTAATGATTTTTGAAATTAAATAATACTTAGATAACTTTTGACTTAACTATATAATACGTTATTCTGTATTTCCCTATTCTATATTTTAAACATATCATTTTTTTCAATAACAAATAGAGTAGTTATTACCAAATACCGTAAATTAAGTCTTCTGTTTTTTATGCTTTGCAAAATACACTTAGAAATATATTCATCAATAATATTTTTATCCGAGTGCAAAAACCAACACGCTGATATTGACGATTTTTTTTAATATCAGTAAAACAGTAATAAACATTTAAGTAAAATATAATCAACTTTAATTATCATCGGAATCGGACCTAAATGAAATTAGTACCTACATGTGATCACTTTAGAAATATACTATAGCGATTTAAAAAAAAACAGTTAATAGGTTAACTAAACTAAGAGACATCAAAGAATTCAGTCGAAATGATAACCCCTTCATTTTCTGAAGTTGTTTAAAAATAACGATTTTGTTGATGTTCTTAAAATAATTACTCCTTAAAATTTCATGGCCTGTAAGCATATACTAGCAATAATAAGAGATTAATATTCAAACCTAAACACAGAAGTGAATGCACTGCTGCAAAAAAGGAAGAAAGAGAGTGATATTAACCTAGATGGACTCCTAAGTAACCTTATGGAACTAAATCAGTTTAAGATATACGCTGATTGCAAAATATAAACCGGATAGGAAAACATCTTAAAGGCTCAGACCAACAAAGTAAGATGGACAGAACAGTGGTTTCGTTTCATGAATATTGTAAGAAACGAACCATATCGTTAACGCCAGACGTTACGTGATAGAGCCACGCTGCAGCTGTATTATGCTTGTAACACAAACGGGTCGGCTCGATCGGGGTAGGACCACACCCTCACAGAATACCAGCGTAAAATGGCAGCTTGACATCCTGTGTTTCCTATGGTGAGTTTAGAGAATCGGAGATCTATTTTACTGGAAGTTACGCATTCCATCTTAGTCCTCAGGGGTGACAACGCATTTACATTTTGATTCTTAATTGATGATAAATCTACATTTGGGTTTTTATTGTGGTTTTATACGTGGTAGAGCCACGCTGCAGCTGTATTATGCTTGTAGCACAAATGGGTCGGCTCGACCGGAGTAGGACCACACTCTCACAGAATACCAGCGTAAAATGGCAGCTTGACATGCTGTGTTTCCTATGGTGAGTGTAGAGAACCGGAGATCCATTTTACTGGAAGTTAGGCATTCCATCTTAGTCCTCAGGGGTGATAACGCATCTACATTTTGATTCTTAATTGATAATAAATGTAGATGTATACCATCAGGTGGACTGTGTGCTAATTTGTCATCCATATTCTATAATATATCTATAATATAGGACAGAGAGTTACGTCAACGCCGAAACCATGCTCAACTTATTGTAAGAACACGCACTCACGCACACATATTATGCATCTACTATAATTTGCAAACCACAACATTATTTTAGATGCTTAATATGATGTGTGCGTCCAGCGGTTGACTTTTACGGGCTCATAAAGAATGAAAGAAGTAAAATGTATGTGCGTGTGTGAAAGATGTGAGCGTGTCAAGTTGAGCATGGTGTCGCCCTCAGTAGAAATCTAGGTACGTAGTATTCTGTCTACTTACCTTTTTTTGTTGGTCTAGGCATATAGGTAATTTATACAAATTAACATTGCATGGGCTTTCAAGAGTAGAAAACAAAAGTAGGTAAGTAGGTACTGCAGATGTTTTTAAAATATTATTTATTGCACATTTTGCATCTTAATAAACTGACCGCAAATTTTAGAAAAAGTTACAACTTTCTTAACCAAACTATAATGTGAACCCAAAAAACTTTTTACGAGAATATATTTAACAATATGGCTGTTGTCGCCTTTTCGAACGCCGCCATTTCAAGGACACTCTACAATAGAGACGGCAAATATTTTGTCATTCCGAACCATTACTTTGAAGCGTGACTAAGTTGTCTATGTCCAATCCACCGTCTTTGCAAGGACGGAGAAATTGTTTTACAACTTTATTCAATGGCCACCACTTTACAGTAGTGCATTATTGTTATATTACAACCATAACGTAATTCCGATACTACCGCAATTCTGGGCACATTAAAAATGGTGTTCCTTTTATTTTAAATTCTTAGACTATTGTGTCGGCGGTAACTTTGACGACCTTCATAATTCAGCGATGTAAAAATTTACAAGAACTAACAAATAAATAAGGACAAGTTTACTATCGACCCCAACAGTTATGATCATAATAAAAAGACGGAAATTTACAAATTATCATGGTGACCACAATTTCTTATAACATCATAATGGCTCTAATGTCTTAATTGTCAGTTTGACGGATCACGGATCGAGTCAGAATTTGTGCATTTAGTACTAAGAGGCATTGTGGAACTGTGAACTATATTACCTATTATGATGACGTTGTTCTCTTGGCCTATTTCAACCTTAATAGCAAATTTGAATGTCTTCAAAACCTGCCACTACCAACTGCACAGAAAATATTACAATCATTGAAGTAAACAGTGAACTACAGAAAATATTACAATTAATATCATAATGATTGTATTTTAAAAATAGTAGGTAACTATTGTAAATATATTTTATTTTAAGTATTACATACTTAAGTGAATTTATTTTTTAATTCATTCATTACAGCCACTGCTGAATTGAACAAAGGCCTCCCCCATATTTTCCACAGTTGCCACGCATGGCAGGCGGATTGGCAACCGATTTTTTTTATTATTATTATTGAGTTATCCGGAAGATGCTGCTGCCCACTTCAGTTTTCGCCTATTGCGACACCCACGGGATAATATGCTAAGTCGTAAAATATTATAATAACTCTGATAGTAGATTTTCTTACGCCAGCACTACATAGCAAAAATATAATACCTAATAATAAAGAATGGTTGAATTGATTAAGATCAGATTATTAAGACCAACAATTATCAGAACATCCTAAAGGATGGCATCGTTAACATTCTGTCGAGCTTGTCGTGATCCCGTTGAAACACTTAGGCATATTTGCACAGGCACAACGCAGTAGCCACGATTCTACACCAGGAGCTCGCTCTAAAAATACGGTCTCGTGAATCGGAAACTGCCTTATTATAAGTACTTGCAGGAAGCTGTGCTCGAAAATGACCGCGCCAGGCTCTACTGAGACCGAACCACGGACAGTACTATTCTTGCGAATAAGCTTGATATTGTGTTGTGTTATATTGTAATGGACCGGGCACAGTCAAGGTTATTTTTGGTAGACATTACAATTCCGTATGACGAGAACCTCGTGAAAGCCGAAACAGACTAGCAAACAAAATATCTGGGCCTAGTTATATTTTTATGTACGGTATTATATTACTCAACATATATTTTATTTTACCTTTCTTATCATTTATCATTTTTATATACATATCTATACATCCCAACCAGATGAGAATATTATTATTAACGGTAATTCTTATAGTAAACTAAATGGTAGGTACCTGGCGCGTTGCTGCAGCAGAAAAAATATTTGTGGAAATATCATTTTAAATTTCATTGAAATTGAATAACATATTATAACTTTCAAATAAATATGTCAGTAGTGTAATTTAATTGTACTATGCCTATAACCTTCGCGCAAGTGCAAGCAATAAGTTGACAAAATTTTAGCGCAATCTGATGAACGGTATGACTTCGCATAAAATGCGTACAAACAAAAATTAATTTTTATATATTAGATTTACCTGGATACAAAGTCAGAAAGATGGCACATGATAACCCTAAGAAAATCAATACTTATATGTATTTTCATAAATGTGGTTTCGACAAAATTTCGATCTAAACGACTTAAAAACCAACCTATTGTCTATACCTATAATCTTCGTAAAATAAATAAAATTAATGTAACTGACTGTCACGGCGATGATAAACAGCCAATAAAAATCGTATGTACGACAGGCTTCCTTCTATTATTGAGTTATAATATGTTAATGGTGGGGGAAGTGCCGCTTTCGCATGTTTCAGCGGACTTCACAATATGCCGTCGGTAAATATAATATTAAATTTCTTATTAATGTTTATCTTTTTTCTATTCCGTGTTTATACTGTTACAACCTGCACATTGCACGTAAAATTACGACCAACATTATCACTTATCAGTGGTCGGCACAGAAGATGAAAGCTCGTGCTGCTTCCGATCTGTTATAACATAATATTAAAATTCGTTACAATTATAAATATGATCTCGATATTACTACCACATGACATGGTAATATCATAATATATTAAAATAATAATGTTTACCATTAATTTAGTAACAATGAGTATTGTTTTTTTAATTGAAAAGAACTCTACTCACAAGCTAAAAGTTATGAAATTATTTAAAAAGAAAATATTAAGAAATAAGTAATGTAAATCTTTACATTTCTACCGAACCCCTAACCTTATTCACTGTTCATGTAATATTCAACGTTGGCCACCGGGCCGTCACCTCACGCGATAGCCATTTGTCGCAATAAAAAAAGAAAAAAGGATTGTCTTCTGATTCCAATTTTGAATTCAATCTACGCGGGTCGGGTACCATGATTTTATTTTCATGACTGCTGTGGGACAGGCGAGTCGTCACGGAGGGTTGCGACTGACGAAATTTTTAATAAAATATGAGTTGAAATGTTGTTGTTATTATTTAGGTGCTGACAAACCCGAAAGATAATGGGCGCGTTATTATTGCCCTACGAGTATATTGAGAGGGTACATAATTATCAAAAATCAAGTGTGTAGCTATTTCGTCTCGTGTCATCAGCCTCATCCATCGAAGTTTTAGATTATTTTTAACAACTAAAACTTTTCAGTCATAATAACATAATCTGATAAGTTATTAACTAGTTCATGATTGTTTTTTTAGATTTTTCTATACCTATATGTGATGTAGATAAGCGTGGTGAGCAGCGATTTTCAAGGAAATCTAAAAATACGTTAATAATAATAAAGCTTTTCTGATATTTTTCTTGCATAGAAAATTTTGCACTTACTAACGATGAATTATTCATTTTTAAAAGAAGAGTTTTAATTAAGATTCAAATTTTTATCTTATAAAAAAACGAAAGAGGGCGGCAGTAACATATATCTAGACAATCTTATGAATCAAAACCCGATTGGATATAAGTTTTACGTTGTTAACAAAATTAAAACCAGACAGGAAAACGCCTCATACAGACTCTGATCAACAAAGAAAGTTTACCGTGTAGAGTAGAGTGTAATAATATTCACTACCCCATATCGTCTTCTGGGTGTCGTAAGAAACTAAAACAAGATGGGCAGCAGTATCTACAATCCAGATAAAATAATAAAAACCTTTTATCTGGATTGTAGATACTGCTGATGATGATGTTGCGGTTGACAACCCGGCTGCCAAGCGTGGCAACTATGGGAAAATCCCTCCTTTGAATCAATCTATTGAGGAGGCCTATATTTAGCTATGTACTTCTATAGGCTGTAATGGAATGGATCAAACAAAGAAAAATAGACAGGCCAGGACAGCACACTAGGTAAATTTCAACGCTGAAACCAAGAAGAAGAGTTGTTCTTGAAAAATATAAAATGAAATAATAATAAGAATTGTTTTCAAAGAAAAATTACGCTTATTAACAATGAATTATTTACTCGTAATTTTACAATGGTACTTCAAATCATCTTTAATTAAGATACAAACCTTATCCATTATCTTATAAAAAAAATTCCTAATGATTTTAACCAAAATAAACCTAAAAAGCTTCGAATTATAAACCCGAAATCTGTATTTGGGTAACCTAATTTTGTAACTATGCCGACTGTCGCTGACGCTGATTTATTTGAAGTAAACTCTGAGAAAAACGTTTGTGACAAACAGTTAGACACCAAGGTGCTTTCATAACTGTTGGGTTAAGTAATTTTTGGCACAAACACTCAAAAGAAAGAGCTTGTGTATGCGCTTTCTCATCATCTGTTACATCAGTACTAATCAGGTAGATACTCTCAGGCACTCAATGGGTGAAAACAACCATAAGTATTTTATAGGTGCAAAGTTATATCACTTTTAAACTTTAAACAAATTAGGTACTGTTGCATTGTTGTCCTATACCTAATACACACAGCTTTAAAGTTTTCAACTACAACTTATACTTGAAACCTTCACCTAATCTACCTAATCCAGTATTGCACAAACATTGCAAAAGGATTTTAATAGCTTTTTTTTTAAGTCCTAAATTTGTCTGTAAATAAAGCACATTTTACAAGGCATTGTAAGGTAAGGGTAAAGATATTATCAGCTCAGCTAATTCAAGCTATTAAAATGTTACATATTAACATTTATACAGGGTTATTTTTCAAAGAGTAGCCAAATTTTAAACTTAAGTTCAAATATATAAATAACGATATACCGTTATTGCAGTTTTTGAAAATACGAGTAAATAAGGCTTCTACTTTTATTTGAAACTATCCCAAATTGAATGTGATTTATGGGCAACAACCGTTTTGTCTACCGATCGACCCAAAGAGAATATAATCACTACGTTTAGATCGACCCTTACTAACGTGTGCGTGCGCAGTAAAATCAGTTAAAACAATGCATTACCACGCATTTTGAATTTAAAAGACAAAAAGCACAGAATGTTTGAGATTTTTTTATTACTTTTCTTTACCATTTGCCTATATTACTTATTCTGAACCATCTCTGAAAATTTGGCCGGTTATTGCAAAATATAATCTCCGCAGCCAGGAGAACGAATAAGCTTAAGATAAATATGTTTGTCTACCAAAATAAATACAGTCGATTTCAAGCCTAATCAATGCTTAATATTCTAGTATACGTTAAATACTCTACAAAATTGTTTCTTTCAGCATTATCTTCTTTGAGCTCTAATATTGAAAATGGAAATACAGCTTTTAACTTAAAATAATTCATAATCCTAATAATAAAATACTAACTGTTAATACATTTATTATAACTGATACTATTTTTCGTGTTAAATTATATTATAAAAAAAGTTTTCTACATACCTTAGTTAGAACTGCCGACGCAATAATACCGGTGCGCTATTACTTTTTCATCCGGGTCCGGTCGTAAATACCGTTGCTAGCCTGGCGACCGGCATCACGGATATTCCGGGGCAATCATCCCGCCATCTGCACTATTTTTTCCGGTGAAAATGTTCCAGTACCCGCTAGGGAGTTTACGTCCCGTATTATATGTTTTATTTCGGAAGGGTTGGAGATCCTTCTGTTACAGAGACGTCCTACTTTTGATTTTGTTCTTCAAAATTGTGAAATAAATTGTGTTTAATATTATATTTAGTTTTTGTTTCATATTAAGAGATAGTAAACAGAAAATAACAGTCTATGGATTAGGACATTCACTGCGAAAACCCATGAAAACGTCGTAAATTCGACTCCATCATCTGTCGTAAACCTCTTCGAGAAGAAACTTTTGAGATGATTTAGCATTTTTAGTTGTGATGATAAATAATAATATACCTAAGTAACAATTTTAATATTAATAAGCACTTCATATTTGTCAAATAAAGTTAGAAAGAAAAGAGAATTCTCATGCCTAAGCGGGTTTTAGGACAAAGATTAGTACGAAGCGCAGATTTCAAAATTTGTCAGAAATATAGCTTCTTTTTTCACTTTTTAGTAAAAAAATCAGTTAAATAATTGCAGTTAACAATTTCTTTGGTACCGACGGAGATCGCACTGGGGTTTTTCGAGTACTTTAAGTATTTCTCCGTGTAGTGGCGCCGTCAGATTTCTACTAACCCACATCATCCCGTGGGTGTCGTAAAAGGCGACACAGTGAAGTAAAACAGCAGATGGGCAGTAGTATTTTCCTGATAACGTTTAAAAATACGAAAAACTGCGGTTGGCAACTTGCCTGCCAAGCGTGACAACATATTTCCCCTACGGGACAATCCATGGGAGAGGCCCATGTTTAGCAGTGAACGTTTGATAAGCTTTAATGTTAATGGTAGTTGTAATGAAAATTATTATACGTGGTAGAGCCACGTCGTAGCTATTTTATGGTTGTAGCACGAATGGGTCGACTCGACCAAGGAAGAACCACGCTCTCACAGAATACCAGCGTAAAATAGCAGCTTAACGCTGCTGTGTTTCGTATGGCGAGTGTAGAGAACCGGAGACCCGTTTTACTGGAAACGAGGCATTCCATCTTAGTCATCACGGGTGACAACGCATCTGCATTTTGATTCGTCATCGAGGAAAGATGTAGATGTCTATGGGCCACAGCAACCACTTACCATCAGGTGGACTGTGTGCTCGTTTGTCACCCTTATCCTATAAAAAAAAAATACCAGCGTAAAAACCCAATGCTGCTGTGTTTCGTATGATGAATGTAGAGAACCGGAGACCCTTTTTACTGGAAATGAGGCATTCCATCTTAGTCTTCAGAGGTGACAACGCATCTGCATTATGATTAATAATCTAGGATAGATGTAGAATGTTTATGGGCCACAGCAACCACTTACCATCAGGTGGGCTGTGTGCTCGCTAGTCACCCTTATTCTATAAAAAATGCGTAATTTAAGGCAAGTGCGTATCCCTTGAGATACAATGTTTTAAGAAGGCAGCTAGCCAGCAGAAAAGGTCAGCAGCCTCGAGAAGCCAGCCGAGCAGGCTTGGTAATATTGTAAAACTTATACATGCTCAGTACAACTGAGGCGCTGCTTATAAGAAAGGCAATGATAAACAAATTTGGTACATAATACATAATACGTATAACATCGGTGCATACTCTTCAGGTAAATTTTGATCATAAATTTAATATACACATGTTTGTACACGAGTAAGGTAGATATTTGATGTACAATCCATTATCCATTTCAGCCTATAAAAGAATTCTGCTGAACATAGGCCTCCCTCGTAGATTGCCTCATGGGGGTTTCTGCCATAGTTGCCACGCTTGGCAAGCGGGTTAGCAACCACAGTTTTTTATTATTTTGAATTGCTATCAGGAAGAAGTTGCTGCCCATCTTTTGTTTCATTTTCCATCTTCTTTTCTCGCCTCTTACGACACCCTTGGGATGATATGGGGTGGTGGATATTCTTACACCGCTACTACACGGTTAATTTTCATTTGATGTACAAAGTAGCTCTATTAGGCTATTTCAACGTTCAATTTTACAGTATCCATTATAATTTCGGAAGTATTTATTAGAATTAAAAATTTACTCGCTCCCGGCTACGAGACAGCCAAAAGAAAAGTTATTATCTTCTCATTATTTCCTGATTTTAGTTGCATTATTTAAATAAGTTAATATGCGACATGGATAATACAGTACACATTGCAGGCTAAATATAAATGTCTATTAGGTCAAATATAATAGACTAATGTAATCTACAAACAGTCTTACGGCCTAAGGTGTAGATACCTCATAATTATTTTAAAAGACCTATCTATAAATATACAACTCGATATGGAAGTCGAAAAAGTGTTTACTTCTTTATGCCTGCACAAGTATAATATACCTACGTAATAATATTTTGATATCTTAAAACTTGGAATATTATTTTAAAAGAAATAATGAAGAATGACATATTAGAACAGATGGACAGAACAAAATTATAACCCTAACCTAAAATAACAATGAAACGAACCCTAAAAACAAATTATTAATTTATACATTTTCAAATTACATATTCTACATTTATGTGGGTGGTCTTCTTCATGATTGTGTGTTTTAAAAATCTGTCAGGCCGTAATAACTATGGACTTATAGAGATTCAAGGCGCAAGTCCCCTATATAATAAAAACTACATCGAGACCTAAATTTCTAAAACAATTACAGTAGGTCTTACTTCACCATTAACTATGTCTCTACATAAAACAACAAACTCTCACATATTAACCGGTTGAAATCGCAAAAATTGGCCGTAGATGGCTGTGTAGGTGCAAGGGGTATGGTGATGGAAATGTCGATGATGATGGCGATGATGAAACAGACAAACACAGGTAGTCAGTTTACTTGCATCAAGTTACTGCACTTGCGATCCGCTTTGCGTACTTAATCGTTCCGCTTAGGTACGCTATTATAGGCTGCGTCTTCAGCAAGTAATGTTATTAATTCCGTTTTTAGCTTGAGAGAAAGAAAAATAAAAATAAAATCATAAATTTACCAAAGTTTTTCAGCTTTAAATTTCCACCGTGACCTTGTGAATTATTCTTTTAAAATTGACAAACAACTTTCGTCTTGCATGACAAATAAAAAAAAAAACGAATTGTCACTCAATTCATTTTGCCTTTGAATCTATTCTGTGTATCAGCATAACGAAACAGTTTAGTCATCGTCACCTACACCATAAACATCTCTATACAAGATTATTTACACTTTGAAATAGCAACCGAAACTAATCATTTGCTACTGGTAGCAGCATTAACAACGCACCCCGGCGGGGAGTCGGCCATTATTGACAAATATAAAACGTTTTTGAACAATTAGAGACCGAGTCTCGAACGCAACCATAAAAGCAAATTTTCACGAAACGTCAAAATGTTTCCCGCCAGATTTTTTTCCATAAACCTTTCTTTTGTTTATAACCAATTTTGTTCTAGGTTATAAAAGTAGGGCTGTACCCCAAAACTGAAAGCAAATAGTTTTATATGGCGATTGTTTACTTTGTAAACAGTTTTATTAATTTTAAAGTCCCCGAGTTAACAATATATTCTTAAATATTATGATGATTATGTTACCTTGACCGATTTTCGGAAGCTGTCAGCAAACAGGATAATAAATTGTAGTGCCATGTAGACAACCAAAATCACTCCCGCGTCCCAATTTAAAATAGTTTTTCATCGGGTACTAGCCCGATGTAACTAGCTTATGCGATTAGATCGAGTTATTTCTTAAGTTTTTTCTAAGGTTTCAATGTCAAACACATACTATCTTTTACACCACAAAAACATTACACACACATATAATTAAAATTCATACAGTCATGTTCGGATTTTTTTTACATAATTGTATTGAATTATATTAAATATTTTCCCGTCTGATTACCGTACAGTTTCAATTGGGTTACCTAAAAGTCTATTTAAATAAAATGATAGAGGTTTGCAGTTGTGTGCGCATCACGGAAAAACTACTGGATAGATTTCAATTAGGTTTTCTAAATTTTATTTCTTAGCCATTTGGCCCTTATCTAAAAAAAATATTGCGATATCTTCATTTAATATAAAGTTTTAAGTTTTAAGTAACAACGATTTTTATACGGGGTTTTTCACATGGTCAACTATATGTCGCTTGCTCTCGCGTTACTAATCCAGATAGAATAACATTGTTTACAAAGAAATTTTGTCTTTTTGATGTTTTTTTTCCTTCACGCGGACGAAGTCGCGGGTATCAGCTAGTTTTAAATAAAAAATCACACAGGGTATTTTCTATAATCTGTGCAAGTTAGTTTAAGTAATTCTGAGTACCTGCTTTGTCGTGAAATTTTAGTTAATTTTCGTCTACGACCTAAAAACAGATTCAGGACGTTTTGATTAATAATCCTACATACATAAGTTCTTAAATCTCTTCGCCAATAAATTATTTAAAAGCCTCGTAAAATTATTCAATTATAGAACTGTAAATGAATATTAACGTGGATTATAGTTGTAGCACGACCGGGGTAGGACCACGTTCTCAGAATACCAGCGTGAAATTTCAGCATAATTCAGCTGTATTTCATATGGTGAGTGCAGAGAACCGGAAACCCTTTTAACTGGAAACGTTCTTGTTAAATAATTATATTCTATTAATGAATTATATTATAATATATAATTTCACAATTATTTATATAAATAAATTATATATATCATTTAACAAGAACATGTCGTATTAGATAAATAACAAGTTGTTAACTGCGTAATGATGTCCTGGCTAATTTTCAGTCACATGATCTACTGCGTTACCAAGGATATATACGTGGTAGAGCCATGCTGCAGCTATACTATGGTTGTAGCACGAATGGGTCGGCTCGACCGGGGAAGGAGCACGCTCTCACAGAATACCAGCGTAAAATAGTAGCTTAATGCTGCTGTGTTTCGTACAGTGAGTGTAGAGAACCGGAGACCCTTTTTACTGGTAACGAGGCATTCCATCGTAGTCGTCAGGGGTGATAACGCATATGCATTTTGATTTTTAATCGTAGTTATATATAGATGTGTATGGGCCTCAGCATCCACTTACCATCAGATGGACTTTGTGCTCATTTATCACACCCACTCTATAAAAATATTGCATTATTATTCTTAATCGAAAAAAGAAGTAGGTTTCCCTGCGCCACAGCATCCACATATTCATAGGTGGATTGTGTCTATTCGTCAGCCTCAGTTGTACGTATATAAACACTCACACGTCCTAACCTACCGTGCCCGATGTAAAGCTAATTAGATAAGTTCAGAAGTATCAACATTAAATGTACCAGTGTCTACAATACTATTACAATATAGAATAGTAAGTAATAGTAGTAGTATCAATATTATAAAGACACTATTAATATTAATTATATACAGGGTTATATTTCAAAGAGTAGACAAATTTTAAACTTAAGTTCAAATATATAAATAATGATGTACTGTTATTGCAGTTTTTGAAAGTACGAGTAAATAAGGCTTCTACTTTTATTTGAAACTATCTTGAATGTGATTTATGGGCAACAACGTTTTTGCCTACGGATCGAACCTTACGAATGTGTGCGTGCGCAGTAAAATGAATTAAAATAATACATTACCACGCATTTTGAATTTAAAAGATGAAAAGGACAGAATGTTTGAGATTTTTTGAATTAGTTTATCTTCAACATTTGCCTATATTACTTTTCTGAACCTACTCTGCAAATTTGGCCGGTTATTGCAAAATAACCTGTTAAGTCCATTGTATAATCTAAATAAATACATTACTTTTTTTAGAGAATTTAATAAATAAATATAATGTTGAAAACTTAAGCTCTCACTCTTTAGTCCTCTACTTCTAGTATATACCCGATGTAACATTGCATTAACGTTAAGAAAACTACAATAAATATCTAAAACCATACCTAGCATCGATATATTTCACGACTCTTATATGACATTCAAAATTAAACTTACTAATAATTTATCGTCTAGTTCCTGATAAAAATTACGTTTTGAATAGAATCTATTTTATACTTAAATTAAAAATGTGCATACTTCTAAAGAGAGTACAATATCTACCATTTTCTTCCCAATAATTGAATCTGATTTTTTTTCAATTGATTTTTCCTCTTTAGGCACATAATTTACTTAAATTATTTCTCATTTTATTGCATTGATTGGATGTTTTTCCTACTCCAAATTAGTTGCACGACTCAATCTATGAATGTTATGTACCTACACTTTTTATTGATATGCATATCAGAAAATATAAAAGGTGTATGTTTTTGTGACAACGTCATATAATATGTATATTGTAAGTGTACTAGTTAAATAAATAAAAAAAAAAAACGGATGCGTCGCAGTGTCTTAGAAATACACACAGCTGGAATATATCCATTCTACTTTTTCCGCTTAGGAGTCTGTTTGGGGTAGTACTATCCTCTGGACCTACTTTTGTCGCACTATCTTTGAAGTTTTGCAGGGTATGGTGAGCCAGTACTATTACAGGCTGTGAGACATTCCAACTTGGTCCTTAGGGGTGATAACGCATTTTTGTATGAAGTTTTTGTGTTGCTGATACCCATTAAATCTAATAGCTACGTACCATGATATTATACAATACCGTATCATCACGATCATCATCATCCCCTCCTCCAAGAAATGCCACATATTACTTCATAATGTGTTGGAATGAAGTTCCTTTCGTGGTATATTATTATTGATAAATGTATTATATTATTGATTAACAAATACAAATAAATGAATTACCAGCGTCTATTAAAATGAAGCGTCATTGAAAATGAAATAATATTTCTTTCATGGCAATATAAGAAAAAGTGCGAGGGAGATGGATATTATTCCATCTCGTTTCCATATAGCCGCCAAGGCCACCTACACTACGTCAGAAAGGGTCGTGACGGAAAAATCTTACACTTTTTGTCACCTAACCCCATCCGCCAAATCCGTACCGTCCGATAAAGTACTTCGTTCCAAAATCCTAAAACCTAAAAGTTATTAAACGAAAAGCCGGTTAGGTTTTAGGTGGTAGGACTTGCTGCCAAGTGTCCGTCGGTGCCACTCTTTTACCTATTTCTGTTGCCAAATAGCAGGGCTCGCATCGCTGTGCTCCGGTCTGCAGGGTACAGGCTGTAAGACATTTCGTCTTAGTCCTCAGAGGTAACAAAGCATCAGTAGCCTTCTTTGTTTCAAGTTTGCAGCAGGTGTCCATGGATTTCAGCAACCGCTTACCATCAGATGGACTGTAAGTTCGTTTGGACTGTAACATCGTTGTTTACATTTTTGGCGATTTTTGTTGCACTGAAAAGTCATAATGATGTTGGCGTCCTAAATAAAATAA
This sequence comes from Parnassius orleans, assembly GCA_029286625.1. Taxonomy (NCBI): domain Eukaryota; kingdom Metazoa; phylum Arthropoda; class Insecta; order Lepidoptera; family Papilionidae; genus Parnassius; species Parnassius orleans. The sequence goes on along the minus strand of JAGSMP010000263.1, from coordinate 440,011 downwards.
GACCATCGGAAAAGCATATTGGATAATTTATAAAATTGCAATCAATTCAGGACGCCCTTTTTTAAGGTTTTTTTTAATAGGATAGGGTGACAAACGAGCACACAATCCACCTGATGGTAAGTGGTTGCTGTGACCCATAGTCATCTACATCTATACTCGATTACGTATCAAAATGCAGATGCGTTGTCACCCATGAGGACTAAGATGGAATGCCTCTTTTCCAGTAAAAAAAGGGTCTCCGGTTCTCTACACTCACTATACGAAACACAGCAGTGTTAAGCTGCTATTTTACGCTCGTGTTCTGTGAGAGCGTGATCCTTCCCCGGTCGAGCCGACCCATTCGTGCTACAACTATACTACTAATATTGCTGCAGCGTAGCTCTACCGCGTATAGAAGGTTTCTGACAACGAATTAATACGACCATATTGCATTGTAAATATGAAAATAAATAGGTTCCTGCCAATCTTCATTGCAAGCCTGCACAAGTCTACTTTTTACAAATACCTAATAATACTTTTAGTAAAATAATATAAATATATAAATAAAATCGATTACCACCAGCGATTTTTCCGGACCGATACGACTTAGGGACCTTCAAGAAAAGAGCCTACTCCTTTTTAAAAGGCCGGCAACGCATCTGAAATTCCCCTGGTTCCCCTGGTGTTGCATTTGTTCATGGGCGGCGGTAGTCACTTACCATCAGGTGAGCCGCATGCTCGTTTGCCCCCTCTCTTATAAAAAAAAAATAGCAACTTAAGCTGCTATTTTTCGTATGGTGAATTGACAACATTTTTAAGTTAGAGTTGACAGCACCTACATGTTTATTCTTAATCGAGGATAGATATTAGGTCTCTATAGGCCAAATTATAAAAAGACTATAAAAGGCATCTATTGTTTCTTGTAAAATTTAACTAAACATAGGCCTCCCTCAAGGAGTTTTGTGGCAAAGCACGATCCTGAGCAGCAGTGAAGGTCTTCAGACTAGAGTTACCAGTATCAAATAATGATATGATAACATATGTCGGAAACAATGAACGATCAATATTTTATACAAATATGGCAAAAGATTGTAATTTTATTTCTTAGTAAACGTTCATTTAATAAAGGGTAAAGAAAAAAACAAAACAATATTTTACCATAATAATCTAGTATAAAAGAAAATATTTACAAAATAGGTTACATTTATAGCGACATTGCCCGCTGGCAACGTGCTGAATAAAAGCGGGAAAATTATAATACCGTAGGCTAAAGTAAAAACAGCATAGGCGCCAAGTATTTTTGTTCTTTTCTGACACATCTTTTTCCTTATTTCCTTCTCGTGTTCACTCACAGGGGAAAAGCGAGCGAAATACGACTATTCAATGTTGGATGCGCTACATGAATCGCCCTCGGCTTCCATGATGGCTGATTATACTGTACAATACGGTCGAAAACTCCGTAAACGCTTTTCACAGTATCTCTTGCGTGAAAACGGCCAGGAACTTAGCGTCCGGGTATACAGGATACAGAAACGAAATGAGCTTTTATCTCTGTCTCTCCATTGGTTGCTTCAAAAAAAGCGCACAGTTTGTGATTGGCCAAAACATATTGCATGCGCCGCGCTCTTTATTAATCACAGAATAAAATGGTCATATACGCCATATTAGCTGAGTGTCAAAAGGATGTAAAATTCAAAGTATACGAGGAAAACTAGAGTCGTTCTTCTTCTGGTATATAAAACATTGAATCCATTACGCTGCTTCGTCGGCTTACTTACTTACTTATCTTCACGCACAGTCCCTGACGGGGTAGCCAGAGAGAACAGATCGCCAAGTGTCACGATCCTTACATACCTCTTTCCTTCTTTCAGATTCATAATCTTCTTCATACATGCACGTCTAGGTATCCGAGTACTCTTGACCCTCCCTCTTCGAGCAGTTTGCTCACATGGTCTTCGAGTTAGTCTCGGTCTACCTCGACACCTTTAATATTAACTTTCGCGCTATATATTTTCTTCACCATTCGGTCTTCACTCATTCGCTCAACGTGCCCAAACCATCGAAGCACGCCCTTATTAATTTTGTGATAAGGTCATCTTTCAAACCTGCCATATTGCGAATCTCTTCGTTTCGCTTTCGGTCGGCCATGGTAACGCCGCACATTTTACGAAGAGATCGCATCTCCACTGCATTCAACTTGCTTTTATGCTTCTTCTGGCATACCCAGGTTTCGCTGCCATATAACAAAGTCGGTACCAACACTGCGTTATGTATTGCAAGGCGTGCACTCTTCACTACGCCTTGCCTTTGACTAACGCAGTCAAGGCACCATTGACTTTGTTCCCGGCAGCGACACGCCTGTCCACATCTAAATCACATCTTCCATCGGCTAAAGCACTCTAAGTATACAATTTCATTTACCTGTTCTAGACATTCCTGATTTACCCATATTTCACATTTCGTTCTCTCTTCGTCCCTTTCAAATACCAGAACCTTAGTTTTATTGGCATAATTAATTGGATAATTGTGTCAGTATTTCTTTTCCGCAATAAGTAGAAACCATTAGATATGACATAAATGTAATAACATCGCAGTTTCCAAATTACGTAGTGACACAGAGGAAATTGTATGTGTAATGAAGACGTGTTATTAAATAATATTGCCAACTATTAAGCATTACATAACCGTCGTTGAAATTGTTAAGTTAGTTCTATAATTTTACGATGTCTTGCTAGAGTTATGTAATTAAACAGCAAAGTCTTGTTTTTAACCCACAGTGAACTGTCATTGCTGAATGTGATGATGGGTGATGAATGATTATTATGATTATGCAACCCAAACATGGCGGCGTTAACAAAGCCTCTTGTCCTCTCTTGTTTACACTTACACCTATTCGTGTTGCAACCGTAATATAGCTGAAACGTGGCTCTACCACATAAATAGATAAATAGCGTGGGAGTAGTTTTTAAAAAATCAAATAAAAAAGAACATATCGGCTCATAATAATTAATTACTTGATAATAAAAGAGTCAACTTTCTCTACAATAATCTACTCTTTCCATATTAAAACTTTTACAAAGAAATAGGTCTGCATTAGAACTGCGGCAATTTTTCACGTCGCTCCTCCATCGTTGCTAAATAATAGACCGCCCCGAGATAGGTATTCATGGAGCTTATTTTTCATTAGGCACCGCTTCCCCGTTATAATTGGCCCCTCATTATTTTCCTTTATTACAGCTTGATAGAAGAACCGATTAATCCATTTAATACCAACTATATATCGATTTAATATTTTTTAATAATCCATATAATGATAATATCCACAATGTTGACGATAGCATCATCCTCCTGTGCTTTTTAGAAATTATTAAATACAAATAATGATACGAATAAAGTAAGTGTCGCGCGTCGGTGCGAAAAGTCTTAGGTGCCACCGTTCTGCATCCGATTAAAAAGACTTAACAAATAATAGCGTGAGGAGTCAATAAAAATGTTTTTGAAAAAATGTTATAATTAATAAACGAACCTACGTGCATCTGCAGACAGATCTCTTAAAATTATGAAATATTTTAATGCTTTTAAAACTCTATTTGAAATAATTTCTACTCAATATCACCAGTGAAATAAAATATTGACAATCTATATTCTCAACTTTAATAATATCATCATTAATGTGACTATAAGCCGCGGTTGCCCGGGGGCTAAGAGTTCGTCTTTAAAACCATCGTTCAACCTCCACCGGTGCTAGCGAAATTGTTAATTGCAATGTTTCTATGACGATGGAAGATATTGTAAGCCCGCATAAAATTAAGAATGTTTCGATGATGTATTAAATTAAAATTGGAGAAACGCGTTTGATTTTTTTCTGGTTCTATAACCATAGTTCTCTCAAAAATAACGGGAATTCTATGCCCAGCATTGGAATGTATATAGGTTATTATTATACTTTTATATTTTCCTAAATAATGTATTACTGTAAACATTATTCCTAGCTTATATTTATATTTTAATTTGTCCCGTCTAGGATTTATAGCATGGTCACTCAACTGCAATGTACAATTTCTCCCGTTTATACCCTTATCATTTATTACGGCGTTATCTTGCCCGTCTCTATTACAGATATATTTCTCATGGCGTATTATTACGGGATATATTCCAAGTTTTCCGAGCGTGCGCTAGTGCTAGAACTGTTCTGCTGATCTCTCTGAATCTTTAATACCTCTACAAACTAGTTTCAGCATTTATTCCTTATGCAAATGCGTATGCTATTATGATAGTGGACAGTATTTTGGCACTTTAGGCAGTTAAAATATACGTTTGTATATCCATTTGTTATAAAACAACTACTTAGTACACTTATAATATAAAGTAATAATAAATCACTCGTTATTAATGAAAAATAAAGTTTTTTGCAGTTTAATTAGTAACTTTTTATTGTATATTTAATTAATTATAAATATTCCGACCAATTTATCGTCTCATATTGGGATGTGGGGGGGGGGTTCGTTGCCGGCTGATTTTGGTAATTAGAATAAGCATCACTTCTTTTTATTTTCCTTGTTGTTAATGCCTCTTTTCTGCCTCAAAATTCAGAATCCGTCTGGGCCACACTACCTGTGATTTTATAAATACTTATTTCATAAGTATTTATTATTTGTCCGATGGACACGGATAGATTATAAGATGAGTGAGTACCTTAGTGTTTGTTCACATGTGTAAATATAGTCTCATGGCACTAAGTGTAAAGTCTCCTGAGCAGTTAATATCTTCCGACAGTATTCGGAACTTGACGTCGTGGCCGTGATCGACCAAGAGGATCACATCGTAGCATAATCATAATGACACTGTGTAGCTTATAAATTCTATTAGCTCAACCATGGAACATTCCTCCCACACTCTCCGAAATATATTAAAATTTCATAGTACACTAGCAACCAGAGTGCATTCCCTGCCGACATCAATTGTTTATTTCAATAAGTGCCGATTTGCAACGTCCACAGTGGTGAAATAAAACGTCGTAGGAAAAACCATGATGTGTGAGACATTAAATATATTTCGAAAGCATTTGAAGTCGCATTAGTCGCCCAGTAGTGAGTTGCATGTTTATTTCAATCATACTATAACTACTCTATTCATCAAACTAACATTATTCTTTAAGTTTTAATACCTTTCAAAAGTTGTTTGATGAAATGTCAACATAAAATGACAGCATAAAATGTTTCTTTATAATTATTTTTATAGATGTTTGGTCAATGTTCTATAACAATTTTAGAATTTCAATTGACATTATAACAAAGCAAGATAAAAAATAAAAATATACGCAAATATTTTTGCCAAGCCTTCTTTGCTACGGTTTTCTATTACGAACCCATATCAGATTTTGACTTCCATGCTTGTAATAAACACAAACGATACAAGAAAATACAAGTACTTGCTCGATATCGAACGTACAACAAAACAGTGTATTTTTAAATAGTGTTTCATTTTCCCTCATCCCATCATATTAAAACAGGTTTCTTTTTTATGTTCTTAGATTGTCATCCGATTTCTTTTTATAGAAGAGGGGGCAAACGAACACGCGGCTCACCTGATGGTAGATAAGTGTCAACCGCCGCCCATTAACAACTGTAACACCAGGGGAATTGCAGGTGCATTTCTGGCATTTAAAAGGAGTAAGATCGTTTCTTGAAGGTTCTTAAGTCTGGGTTCTGAGCTATCTCCCGAACCTCTAAGTTCTGAGCTAAGAGTATGTTCAACATTTCAAGTCTGTTAGTCGGTAAGTTAGTTTTAAAATGAATTACTAAATTCGACCCGATAGCCATACACGAAAAACGGTGGTGAAAATGTCAAAAGTCTTCTTTTAATGACTCTGCATGCAGCAGTGCACTCTACTAACTCACGATCGAGGCTCTGACGGCTGGCTTGTAACGGTATAACCATTCGAAAATGCTGTACATCAGACTGGTGATAGGCGGCAGCTTTATTAGAGTTAAATTATTAGAACTGCTTATTAAGCTTCTTGAATAGATTTAAGGGGATATTATGGAACATGTGAACAATATTGATAATTTCCATTCAATACCAAGTAGTCGATATAAGTAGCAAGTAACTGTGACCTTTCCTTACTTTTACTTACTTACTTTCACTCCTTCTTGGGCCTAAGCTTTATTAGATTATCATTAATAGGACTTTTACATTTAAAACTAGCTGTTCCCCGCGACTTCGCTCGCGTGTAATTTAGGGTTTTAATTTTTTTGCGCGGAACCCTCAATTCTTTTTCTAAAGCCTAAGTTAGCCTTATAACATCAGCTATTTGCCAGTGAAAGTCCTGTCGAAATCAGTCCAGCCATTTCGGAGATTAGCTGGAACAAACAGACAGACAGACAAAAAATTTTAAAAATTGTGTTTTTGTTATAAGTACCGTATATACTTTCATATGCATTTAGTAAAAAGCTGTTATTTTGACATTACAAACAGACATTTCAATTTTATTTATTTAAATAGATTACCTACAGACTATATACATCCCACAGCTAGCCACAGGCTACTTCTCATTTTTGAGCGGAAATCTCCGCCGCGCCTCCCCAATGCGTGTTGGCGGACTTCATATGTTTACGAAATATTTGTTTAAATTCCTTTTTTCGACATGCAGGTTTTATCAGCACTCAAAATTGCAACTAACAATTTCATAATTAAACCCGGGTTGCTGTGAAATTTACAGTGTGCGCTTAGCCTCTGAGGTTAAATGTGGAAGAGGAGTGGAGGAATAATATTCCTTTTAACCTGAACAAAATGAAATCAAGTGATAATTACCTGTGGTCGACTAGTGGTCTAAATTCGACCGTGATAGATAAAATTTTTAGGTTTGTGTATTAATCAAGCTGTATTTCACTTTCAACTTCACATTTATATATAAAACGTAAAGTAAAAAGTAAAGTTACAGCCTATATTACGTCCCACTGCTGGGCACAGGCCTCCTCTCATTTCTGAAAGGGTTTTAGGGCAAGGAAGTGTCCGCCGCGCTGCCCCAATGCGTGTTGGCGAACTTCACATGTCTTCGAAATATTTTTTTTTGATTTCTCAGACATGCAGGTTTCCTCACGATGTTTTCCTTCACCGCCGAGCACGTGGTAAATCAGCACTTAAAATTGCAATTAACAATTTCATTGGTGCCGGCGGGGATCGAACCCGGGTTGCACGCGTACTGTGAAACTTACAGCGAGCGCTAACCATCTGAGCTACCACGGCTGGTATAAAACGTAGATGTATAATTTAAAAATATAAAATAAACGCTTTTTGCCTTTACATACACTTCACACACTATTGAAAAGGGATCATTTGAAACTACACAAAATTCACAGCTCATTCGGTCAATCTGTCAGTAATTATTTATTGGCAACATTTTATATTCTTTGGCGACAACCTTTACCCTGTACGACTGTGTGACTGCAGACTATTAAGTGTTTTGACATTCGTAGTATGAACGTTGACGATATACCTATATTTTATTTTATTTAATTGAATGTATATATTATGTAACACAACAACAACATATTGTTGATAAATATTGCTTTCTGCACACATTCTCCATATAAACTTTAACTATGCCAAATCTCACACTACTCCACTCGCACAGTAAGCTAAAATTAAAAATTTTGTACAACCGACTTCAATATATATTATTAAGGATAACTCAAAACTATTGGTCAGACCTTGATCAAATTTATATGGGACCACATGAAAAGCACCAACATTCAAATAAAAAAAGAATCATCGAAATCGGTCCGTAGAACAAAGTTATGAGGTAACACACATAAAAAAACATACAGTCGAATTGAGTACCTCCTCCTTTTTGAAGTCGGTAGATAAGGGTACTTACAAAGTTTCCTCTTCACATATTAATGTTGCAGGTTTCGGTATGTACTAATTACAAACGAAGCTAACGTCATGTTAAAGAATTCGACTGACATTTCCCTTGGCGGTAATGGATGTTTCAAAATAACAATGTCCTCTAGACCGAATTTCGGGCACTGCAGCCGGTCTCAACGGAGGATAAGATCGGAGGAGGACAGGATTATACATAATTCAATTATGAAAAGCAAATGTAAACGTAGTCTGTCGGGTCTAACTCCGGATAAATCTTAAATTATTGGAATTTTCACACACCTACTATGAAACACGTTCAATCAATTTCCTAACCATATATCGCCTGATCTCCATAAGTATCCTTATAAGATACCAGATAATTATGTTTGACGTTCTTTCTGTATAGTAATCTAGTGTAATTCAATTATTTATTTTTCACGTATGTAAACATTCCTTCCTCCACTCCATGCCATACCATGATCCGCTTTACGGCATACGCACAGAATGTCGGGAGGCGCATACAGTACTTGCTCGGGACTCTTTTCTCTACTTTTAATATGTATGTAATATTTTATTACTTTTAAACTTTACATTTTAGAGCTAAAAATGTTACGCAAGCATACAATTTTTAATCGCGTTCATGAAAACGAGAAATTTATTGATTATTAGTTCATTATATATATTTTGTTTAAACGGCAGAACAGATTTGAATGATCTTTTTTTACTAAATTGTTCGTACTTTTTAGAGGTGGTCCAATATAAATTAATAGGAAAAATCCATCCAAGGGTGGAAAACTAGGGGATGAAGATTTTAATGCACCTATTTAAGCGACATTCAAGTTGTTACTTTAAACTTGTCATAATTCTTAGGCTACTCAAAAGAGAAAATAATTTAAACTTCATAAAAGTACGAACTTATTTGAAAATTAAAAAAATAAAATGATTTTCACGTTATAGCTTTTGAGATCGATGGGTATTTTTTTCTAGTTTTGAAACTTAATTATTTTAACTTTACTCATATGGAAAGTGATACATCGAAGACTAATATTTAAAACTTTTTTTTATATAGGATAAGGGTAACAAACGAACACACAGTCCACCTAATGGTAAGTGGTTGCTGTGGCCCATAGACATCTACATCTATCCTCGTTTGCGAATCAAAATTCAGATACGTTGTCACCCGTGAGGACTAAGATGGAATGCCTCGTTTCCAGTAAAAGCGGTCTCCGGTTCTCTACACTGGTATTACGATGGTATTCTGTGAGAGCGTGGTCTTTCCCCGGATCCCCGGTCGAGCCGACCAATTCGTGCTACAACTATACCAGTAATATAGCTGCAGCATGGTTCTACTACGTAAATACAGATACGAACACTTATTACTTAACAGAAGAACTGTACATTACAGTGTTTGGCGTGAAGCGTAGAGTAGTGCGTTCTGCATAGGTAGGTACATCATAGTGGGCACCCGGTCTTAAGATATTCATTAGCTTATAGCCTATCGAAAGTCCGCTACTGAATACAGGCCTCCCGAGAAGATTTAGTTTTTAGTCGGGGTATTTGCCTATGGCATATATTTTTGAGTTTTATCAGGTAAGTGCCGCTCCCCATCTCCTGGTCTATTTGCCTCTATCACCTCTTACGACACATACCTACTATGTGGTAGAGAAGATTCTCTGAACGCCAGAACGCACTAGCGGCTGGCCGTGAAGTGATAGAATCGTCGATTTTGATATGAAACCGCATGATCTCGACGCACTGACTTGCGGGCTGCCTTCAACCGCACCGGTTGAATGATGCGGCGCGCCGCAGCCTCTCCGTGCACTCGGCGCAGTTAGCCGCAAGCCAGGCATATCGATTTGCTTAAAGAAAATTGATCTCCGATACGATTCAAATTTATCATACTGATATAAATAAATAACTGCAGCAACTTCTTCGATGTCCATTATGTCCAATATTTCTCGAACCACTGACGATTGCGACGGACTGCAATAGAACTGAGACGATGCGGTTAGCCGGAATACGGCGTACCGTTGCGGCAGACCGTATATACTACGGCCTGTCGCAACGTCATGCCGCATTACGTCCCGCCGCTAGTGCGTTCTTGGCCTTACGCCGCCTATAAGGCACACTTTAAGGCAAAATCGTACCTTTGTTACCCCCTGATGCAGGTTCGTCACTCAATTTGTACTTGCTACTGTGTTCCGTGTGTTCCGTGTAGTGGTGGTGTAAGAATATCCACTACCCCATATCAGGAGATAGGCGGCAGCTTCTTCCTAATATCGGATGTCAAGCGTGGCAACTATCGCAATTATCCCCCCCTTGGAGGCAATCTATGGGGGAGGGCTAAGCTGTAACGGTAACGGTAACTGTGTTTTTACTTCAATTTTTACGTCGTTGGGTACGTAATTATCAAACGTACGATTGGTCAAATCAAATTCAAGAAAAGTATTATCTCGCGGATAATTTTATTTACTGTCGTCCTACACACAGAAAGCACTTTTTCTTTCGTTATACGCTTATCATTTATTACTCTCTTATCTGACGGGGGATATATGGCGTATATTTGTTATTACAATATTATCATGCGAATATTCAACTGTAATATTGTGTGACTAGGCTGAATTAAAGTGTCGTCCGATAAGAAAAAAGAGGCATTGGGCAAACCACGAAGAAAATGGCAAATATCATGATTAAATGCTCATTTTGTGAACTTATATCATTACTAAAGAAATGCTTATTTCAATTTGAATATTTGATGACAACAGAGAGATATGCCAAGAAGTTTATTGGTGACTTTTTTATAGAATAAAGGTTATAGACGAGCACACATGATGATCTTTATAGTATGTGGATACTGTGGCCCATAGACATCTACACCTATCCTCTATTAAGAATCAAAATTCAGAATGCAGAATTGTCTCCCCTAAGGAATAAGATGGATCGCCTCGTTTCCAATAAACAAAGTCTCCGGTTTTCTACACTTACCATACAAAACACAGCATTAAGCTGATATTTCACGCTGGTACACTGTGAGAGCGTAGTCTTTCCCCGGCCGAGCCGACCCAGTCGTGCTACAACCAAAATGTAGTGTGGCTCTACCACGTATAAAACGTATTAAACCCTAGTTTGGTTTCTACCCAACTAGCTTCGAGCACAGGCTAAAGTAGCCAGTTTTTGGAGATCGAATTAAAGATACACAGTGGATTTCTTTTCTTTGTTGTTGATATACTTACGAGTAACATTCAGGAAAAGTGTTATGCTTCGACATTTTTAGTGCATACTGGAAAATTTTGGTATAATTTGCATTGAAATTTACATTAACCTTTTCATCCTAATACAAGGTTGCCTGCCTTCAAGGGGACTAGGTGCACCTTTACTAGGTGTTAAGACTTTTTTTATGCTGGAGTACTTGTGGGTAGGTAACCTTATTTCGTATTTTTGCCGCCAAATAGCTGTGCGTTCACTGCTGTGAACCGAAGTTCATGTTTTGGAGATCGAATTAAAGACACACAGTGGTTTCTTTTCTTTGTTGTTGATATACTTACGAGTAACATTCAGGAAAAGTGTTATGCTTCGACATTTTTAGTGCATACTGGAAAATTTTGGTATAATTTGCATTGAAATTTACATTAACCTTTTCATCCTAATACAAGGTTGCCTGCCTTCAAGGGGACTAGGTGCACCTTTACTAGGTGTTAAGACTTTTTTTATGCTGGAGTACTTGTGGGTAGGTAACCTTATTTCGTATTTTTGCCGCCAAATAGCTGTGCGTTCACTGCTGTGAACCGAAGTTCATGTTTTTGGAGATCGAATTAAAGACACACAGTGGATTTCTTTTCTTTGTTGTTGATTTACTTACGAGTAACATTCAGAAAAAGTATTACGCTTCGATATTTTCAGTGCATACTGGAAAATTTTGGTATAATTTGCATTTAAATTTACATTAATCTTTTCATCCGAATACAAGGTTGCCTTCAAGGGGACTAGGTACAGCTTTACTAGGTGTTAAGACTTTTTTCTGCTTGAGTACTTCTGGGTAGGTAACGCTATTTCCTATTTTGCCGCCAAACAACAGTGCGTTCACTGCTGTGAACCAGTGTGAAGGGTATAGAGAGCCAGTATGGAGCATTCCCCCTTAGTCATCAGAGGTGACAACGCATCTGTAGCCTTTTTTGCTTTTTTTTTATAGAAATAGGGTGACAAACGAGCACACAGTCCACCTGATGGTAAGTGGTTGCTGTGGCCCATAGACATCTACATCTATCCTCGTTTTCGAATCAAAATGCAGATGCGTTGTCAGCCGTGAGGACTAAGATTGAATGCCTCTTTCCAGTAAAAAGGGCCCTCTGTTCTCTACACTCACCATACGAAACACAATAGCATTAAGCTGCTATTTTACGCTGGTATTCTGTGAGAGCGTGGTCCTTCCCCGGTCGAGCCGACCCATTCGTGCTACAACTATGCTATAAATATAGCTGCAGCTTGGCTCTACCACGTACAAAAAACGTGCTTAACGTTGGCTATAGACATAAATAGGTGTCAATGGACTGTAGTAGCCACTTACCATCATGAGAACTGTAAATTGGTTGGTCACTTCAGTTTTATAAAAAAGAAGAGTGAATAGGCTTTATCATTTTAAACTGCATCATTACTTGTTAGCTAAGAGTAAAATAGTCGAGAACTATCTTATAATTTATTTGAAAAGTGTTGCTGGAGCATTTAGCAAAATTGCAAATCTTTGGTTTGTATCTTAGCCACCAACATGTGTAGAACAACGTATATTATTGTTTGTATTTGTTGTATTAAGAGCATCCATAGCATAGCCCCCTTTCGTCCCGTAAGTATCGTAACAAGCGACTATGGGTAATAACAGAAAAATGTTATGGCTTCCGATAGATGGCGTTAGCTATATCGTTTACCGTTTTAGACATGGGTTTGATAAAGGTACAAAATCTAAATTATTAATTTTAATATTTATAATCAATACTTTAGTGGTGATGAAGTAAGAGAATCCATCAATTCTTTTCCAAATGAATCCAATTTTTCAAAGTTAGAATTAATCATATTATCTATTAGTATCGGAAAGTAGAATAACTCTACTACAAAATCACTATTCCAATTCGCAATCAACAATTTCAGTGAAGGCTGTTTACCTCAGATAGCTCGTTTAAGACAAGTGCTGAGCCGCTGTGCTACCATCTTTTAAAAACATGCATAGCATATTATACACATTACGCGTACATTAGCCCATAGAATACAATGAAATCGATTTCATCGAACAATTCTCAGTATAGACGTAATTATGACGTATATGTTAATTGAAACGTTGATGTGCGATTATGTGTCATGGATTGTTTCGAAGTAAATTCAACTACGTTCTCTCATCACTTTACCAGCGTAAAATAGCAGCTTAATGCTGATGTGTTTCGTATGATGAGTGTAGAGAACTGGAGACCCTTTTTACTGGAAACGAGGCATTATCTATTTTAGTCCTCAGGGGTGACAACGCACCTGCATTTTGATTCTCAATTGAGGATAAATGTAGATTTCCAAGAAATTGTAAGCAATCGACCTTTTTCGAATGGACTTAAAACAGCAGTGAAATTAAAATATTCCTTGAAATTTCGCTTGTGCTTCTTATCGTCTTAGATTAGTTGATTAGAATGGACAATTACTGGACATAATCCACCGAAGTGGAGCAAGCGGATCGTAGAGCTCCGTTTCTACCTATGGGTCCGTCTTGGTGGTAATACCCCCTTTCCTGTTTCTGCCGCAGTACAACTACTGTTCTGGTTTAAAGGATATATAACAGAAACAAAAATAATACAATTGTTCGGACTAATTCCAGCCGCTCAATTTCACCATCGCACATCGCGACAAAACTCGCGATACCGTCCATACCATCTGGATGATTGGCGGTCCACCACTGTGCGATTTAGAAGATGTTTTCTTCCTCACACAACTTCCTAGTGGAACCGATTACCACCAGCGATTTTGACGGACCGATACGACTTAGAGACCTTCAAGAAAAGAGCCTACTCCTTTTTAAAAGGCCGGCAACGCATCTGCAATTCCCCTGGTGTTGCAGTTGTTCATGGTCGGCGGTAGTCACTTAACATCATCAGGTGAACCGCATGCTCGTTTGCCCCCTCTCCTATAAAAAAAATATAATAATAACGTCACAAATTTTTTTCGCGGCTTAAGTCGCATTTTTACCTTTTTTTGTAATAAAACTTCAGAATCAAAACCAGCCAGATACAAACAGTACAACCAAAGATATTTTTCTTCAATGAGGACTAGTAATTTTCTTCTCACCAGATGTCGCTAGTTGACACTGAGGTAAAGTTTTTTGTTACACAATGTAATTGAGAAGTTGTTTTTTAATAAAAGTTTATCAGTTTCTAGAGTAATACACAAAACAATGCGTCAGTGGTTTGCTCTTTAATTTTTTGCACATTTTTAACTTTTTAAAAAAAAATTAACATTTGTGAATATCTGTGGTTTGGTTTATTAAAAGTAATTTAATAAATTAACAATTTTTATGTTTACTGATTCTAGAGAGATTTCAATCAAAGATAAATAAATACTCATGGTCTTTAAACTCATAACTTCGTATGTTCTTATAATATATTACTGTTTCTACCTACCCTCCTGCTATTGGTTGCTTTTTAGGCATCATTAAAGTGTCCTTCTGCATAAACTTCTCCATTTTCACCTTAGTCTATTAATCAGCCTCACCTTGACTACTAGTCGATTGCCATCACACTGCCAATACGTCACCAGTTTGATAAAAGCCGGTCGGATAATGCGCAGTCGCTCTAATTAAGCCAACTGCGCATCGTCACTGCACGCAATAAAGGGGATGTTTCACCTTATTAAAAGAGATTTATTGACACACAATTAATACATGATAGACACAATTTTATTTTGTTGCGCATCATTTTAAGACTGAACTTTTTCCGTTAATTAAAAGTGAAAGTAAGGAAAGGCTTAGAGATTTAGATTTTTTATTATAAAAGATAATGGAAATTAGCGGTATTTAGCGGAAATACTTAATAACCGTAAAATACCAATTAAATTCGCCTTCAGCGAAACAGTCGATTGTAGTTTTAAGTTTTGAAACTACAATTGACTGTTACAATGGTACCGGCGGCGATTGAAGTTATTTTTATAGAAGTAATTGTGACAAACGAGCACACAGACTACCTGATGCTAAGTGAATGCTGTAGCTCATAGCTCATAGACGCCTACGTCTGTTTTTCTTTATAGAATAAGGTTGACAAACGAACACACAGTCCACCTAATGGTAAGTGGATGCTGTGGCCCATAGACATCTACATTTATCCTCAATTAAGAATCAAAATGTATATGCCTGCGTAGCTCAGGTGGTTAGCACTCGCTGTAAATTTCACAGTACGCGAGCAACCCGGGTTCGATCCCTGCCGGCACCAATGAAATTGTTAGTTGCAATTTTAAGTGCTGATTTACCACGTGCTCGGCGGTGAAGGAAAACATCGTGAGGAAACCTGCATGTCTGAGAAATAAGAAAAAGTTTTCGTAGATATGTGAAGTTCACCAACACGTATTGAGGCAGCGCGGCGGACATTTGCTTGCCCTAAAACCCCCTCAGAAATGGGAGGAGGCCTGTACCCAGCAGTGGGACATATATAGGCTGTAACTTTAACTTTAACTAACTTAAGAATCAAAATATGAAAAAGGATCTTCGTTTATCTACACTCACCATACGAAACACAGCAGCATTGAGCTGCTATTTTACGCTAGTATTCTGTGAGAGCGTAGTCCTTTCCCGGTCGTGCCGACCCATTCATGGTACTACCACACTGCTGTAGCATGGCTCTACCACGTATTTCTCTTTGATTAAGTAATCAAAATGTAAGAGCGTTGTCACTCCCGAGGTGTAATATCTTCCATCTGACTTTTCAGGATTGACATATTATGAAATACAACAGCATTACGTTATAGCGACCCTTTCGCACTGCAGCGTGACTTTGTCTCATATATTATAATAACAAAACTTAGGTATACTTAGTAGATATAGTAATAATAGTAATCTTTACACGTAGTTATAGTACTTTTACTTTTTTATTTTTACTTTATAGTAATTTTTACAAGTAGTAGAGCCATGCTGCGGCTGTATTTTAAACGCAACTGCATGCAGATCGAATCTATGGGCAACAGCATCAATTTACCATCTGGTGGACTGGTTATTCTATAAAAAATATAATTTATAATACTACTTTCAAAAGTTATATATTTCTTGTAATCAGCAACATTCGATTTTAGACACTAATATATCCATGTGAATGAATATTTTCAACGTATTAAATTAAATTCCGTTTGTCAAACGTCATTTTTTAAATCAAACTTTTTTTTAATTGATTTTGTTAACTATTTGAATAAAATAGAACTTTAAGATAATAGACTAAGACGGCTTTTGCTGGCAATTGAAAATATCTGGCCTAGTCGGAGATGAAGTTACTCGTAATTAAGCCCGCCTTATGAGAACTAAATAGAACGCACAATGTGTAAATTAAAGGCTATCGAAGAAATAAAACAACCAAAATGATATATATATAACTTCTTATTAACCTCTTTTATATTTAAACAGTAACTTTTTACAATTTTTCCTATAAATTAAATTACAAGTTTTATTTTATGCTATGAACACTAAAACTTAACTAAGCATGTAACTTAAATGTACACATTTACATCAAAAACTACTTAACTTACGACGTTATAGCCACATGACATCGATAAAAAAATTATTCATTATTTCTTTTTATCAAGCGTGAATAAACAAGGCTAAAGCCGAACGTCCACCGTAAACTATGCCAGCTAAGCTAGGTAAAATAGCCAAACTAAAAACTGGCTCAGCTATTCGAGCTAAGATAAACTAAGTTAGTTTAGTTTGCGGTGGACGTTTGGCTTAAAAGACAATGATTATTATTAAATCACGTCAACCGACCCGCTATTTTGTCTTTCACATATATATTGCACTAATTTAATTCAAAATGACACTTTGGTTCATAAAATAAATATTTACAATTAAAATAAGTAAATCTGGCAGTATTTGACGGCTCTGCAGTGCGCTAGCTAAGATTTGATTAAGGCAAAGAACCCTGCTGAAACTTGTATTAATCTCCGTTCAAGCTACAGGAGGAATGTTAGAACGAGAGTGACATTTGAAAAAAAGAAAAATGTAGGAAAAAATCAGAATCTACAGAAAGATGCATACAATATAGAATGCTTTAAATATTTTCATAGATGAACCATAGATCACTATGATTTTTTTTAAATTAACTTAACTCGTATAAAATATACTGCTTTGTACAAATTGGAATGAGATTACACTTATTCTAATAACTCCTAAGTCTATGTCTTTTATCATTGTATTGAACTGGATTGAACGTCTCCATATTTCGGATCACTTTACTTCGAATAACTTAATACCTATTTCGTTATAAAAAAGCTAACAGTAAGATTGAGTATTTAGCTTTTTCAGGAAATAGGGTCCACAGTTAATAAATTATCTATATTACAAGGAAATCTATTTACATACATACACAGGACTTCCACCGATAGTACTTGATTTATCAATAAACTCAATAGATTTTATTTGTCCACGTTTAAATTAAAATTGGAATACGGTGGCCGTAATTGTGAGGGTTCGGCATTGACAGGAGACGGGGGAGTAGGAGGAATATAAGGATACCGAGGATACGGTGGGTAAGGGTAAGGATAACCAGTGGGCAAAAGTTGCGGATTGTGGAAAGGTGGCAATAGTGCTGGGGACGGGTATCCGTATGGTAGGCCTACAGAAGAAGCAGCCGCTTGAAGTATCGAAGCGGCAAAGGCCGGATCGCTGTACACCGCTGCATACGGCCACGCCACTGCAATACGCTGGCGTTTGTCTTTCATGCGTCGGTTTTGAAACCATACCTGTTGACAAAAATAAAGTAATTATAGCCTTTTTTTTATATGATAAGCACACAGTCCACCTCGACTATCAATCAAAATGCAGATGCGTTGTCACTCGTGAGGACTAAGATGGAATGCCTCGTTTCTAGTAAAAGCGGTCTCCGGTTCTCTACACTCACCATACGAAACACAGCAGAGTTAAGCTGCTATTTTACGCTGGTATTCTGTGAGAGCTTGGTCCTTCCCCGGTCGAGCCGACCCATTCGTACTACAACTATACCAGTAATATAGCTGCAGCAAGGCTCTACCATGTAAAACCTGAATTCCTATTATTTTTAATAATGTTATCAAAAGGGCGTCATTAATAGCAGGCATTGCTTGCTATGTCTAAATTATTCAAACTTTAGTTAAAGTGAGCAAACGCGCATTATTATACAGATTAATATCCTCTATAATCATATTCCACTTATATAAAACCGTATAACTCAACAGCGAGTTTTCGCACACCATCGCTAATTAATTGAATATATTAAAAAACAGCTGCTGGCAATAAAATATTCAGTGCGCAGAGAGAAACATTTTAAAGCCATCTCGAAATCATTAACGCGGCATAATGGCCGTCCCGGTAAAATACAACAAAGTAGGTATACAAACAAAGTTTCCCTTTAAGATGTCTTAAAACGTCTTTTGTTCGCTGAGGCAGCGAATGGCGTGTAAATTGGCGGGAGTTTTGCGCGTGCTTTCAGAAAATGGCAGATTTTCATTTGCGGTATATTATTCAATACATACATAGCGTCACGTCTATAATCCCCGACGAGGTAGGCAGAGTAATTTCAATTATGCAAGAAGTGTGATATGTTAACAATCGCCTGAACACATACAAACCCAATATACCATTAGTTGAATTTTATGACACGCTAGGAAATAAATAACACTGTCGGCAACATTCATTTTTGTAAAAATCCCAATTAAACATGGAACAAAAAAAAATTGGGAGGGAAAATTTCCTATAAGACATACATCTACATGGGATTTTTATTTAATATTTATTTCTTGTTTAAAATTTAGATTACACTTTAATATTCAAATTTAACTCCCTTTTTTAGATATTAAGTGAGAAAAAATAATAAATAAGTTATAAGTTAATTTTAAAACTTTAATAATAAGTTCGTGTTTGTTAAATAAAAAAACGGGAAAATAAGAAAGCAGCACGAGTGAAATTTTTATGTAAATGTTATCGAGCTTTTATTAGCTCAATAAAGAATCATCACAATAAACAAACACACGAAAATCGAATTCTCCATTTTACAATGCATCAAATGGTAGCCGCGGCTTAATTTAATAGTTTTTAATTGGTATAATCGCGCCGTAAAGCAGATGCCCGTCCATAGACAAGCGAAGAAGTCTTTTCATATACACGCTCACTAATGATAGGCGTTTTATAGTGCTGAGAGGGTTCCGTTCTTTTCGGCATTAATGTTCATTAGAGTTCTACAGCTACTGAATAATTCGGCCGGTTTCTTTTATTAATGTGCATCGACAAATTAGCGTGATTGTAAAATTCGAATAAAGCAATATAAACACGTGTTTTTTTTTCGGACCGTTGGAACTTCTTTTTTTTAAGTCCAAGTGATAATTGAGATTATGACTGGACAACTAATGTTTACGCGCGAATAAGAATTTTAAATTTAAATTAGCGTAGAATACGGTATTCCCGATTAATTCGTTATATGGAGTCACAGTATTTTTTATGACGTTTTACTGTCGTTTGATTTTCATCTTGGTGTTGATTGCCTTTTTATATAAAGACTAGCAACCCGACCTGGCTTTGTCTGGGTAGGTTCTATTAATGTGGTTATTTTAACAATTTTTTGTTTTTTTAAACCTCCAAGGTTTTCAGATATAATATCTATAGCCTAGATCACTCCTGGAATTACCCTCTATCTGTTCGTGAAATGTCATTACAATCGGTTCTGCCATTCCTAAGATTAGCCCGGACAGACAAACAAACACACAAAAATATTAAAAATGGTTATTCATGTCTTTATAGCATATATTTTCATTATCCTCAGCTCAATATAAGGCAATTATTCAGATATTACAGACACACACTTCAATTTTATTTATATGTATAGATATATTATTCTTAATGTCATTTACATTCACACGTTGGTAACGTGATTTCTGCGAATTAGCGGCAAGCCATAAAGTGTTCGTGATGGAAATTATTGTATTTCTAATTGAAACATCATTCTCAAGGCGTCGACATAATTATCAAGACCATTTTAAACACCATGTTTTAGAGCAATGATTCCCAACCAGTAGTCCGCAAGAGCTTAAATAATGTGATCCGCGAAAGATTTAAATATTTTACCTACCTAATCGTTTTAAATTACACATTTATTATTTTCTCGTCACCCAGGCAGTGCAACCACAGTTGCAACACCGCGCGTCACGTTAATAAGTACCTAATAGTTTTTACAATAAATACACAAATAATACTGTTAATGAATGTTTCTTTTCAGTTTATTATATAACTATGTTAAAAGTTGTGATAATAATTTATTGTTAGATTAACACAGTTTTTTTTTCACCTTGTGGTCCGTGCTAGCTGCAAAAAATCAAAGTGGTCCCTGATCAAGAAAAAGGTTGAGAAACCCTGTTTTAGAGCGTGTTTCTTCATTTATTTTGTGTAAATATAAAAGCAGCTTTAAAAGTAATAGATTAAACAAATAATAAACACTTCACGAAATTAATGTATGATATTAAAAATTATGACGCACAATAAATTTGGTTTTATGACGTTTCTTAACGTTCGACTTATTTTCCTTAACATTATATCAAAGTCCGAAATAATAATGTTTATAATATTGAGAATCAATCATATTATACTGCTTGTTAAGTGATTGTCATTATATTACTAAAATGCCGTCGTCGACGAGTCCGATTCGAGGTCGATTTTATTCGGGTCACAACGTGGGTGGACCGGCATGAATGAAGAAATTGCATTTACGAAGAGAAACAGAAACATGTCGCAAAACTGACAGCTTAAAGACGATGACAATACTACAAACAGCAAAATACACTCTGGGCCAATGAGTAACTTATAAACTCCTTATGTTTGTACTATATCAAGGAATATACTAATTGAGGACAAGATTATTAGCCTAAATATTATAAGAGTTAATTTTAATATCAACTACAAAAAGTGGATGCTAATGAATAAAATAATAATGAGATAAACACACCTTAATAGTGGATTCTGGCAGTTGCAGCTGAGCGGCGAGCTCACACCTTCGGGGCCTCGAAACATAGTTCTCCTTCATAAATTCCTTCTCCAGACGCGCGAGTTGCTCCCTCGTGAAAGCGGTGCGGTACCTCCTGTTAGATTAAACAATATACTTCAGCACGGCATTGAGGCTTATCCGTCTTATAACAACATTTTATTGATTTATTTAATGAGCCGTGGTAGCTCACGGACTAAGCACTCGCTGTAAGTTTCACAGTACGCGAGCAAACCCCCGTATATCCCCGTCGGCACCAATTAAATTGTTAATAGCAATTTTAGTGCTAATTTTCCACGTGCTCGGTGGTGAAGAAAAACATTGTGAGGAAACCTGCATACCTGAGAAATAAGATAAAAAAATATTTCGAAGACATGTGAAGGTCGCCAACGCGCATGGGTCAGCGCGGCGGACACTTCCTTGCCCTAAAAACCTTTCAGGAATGAGAGGAGGCATGTACCCAGATGTGGAACGTATGTAGGTGTAGTAACTTTTATTGGTAGTGTCGGGTTTAAGCTGTTGTTTAAGAATAGGCCTTCTTACTAAAGAAGTCCCCTGGCCGCAGCGTCACGCAGTCTTCGAAATTTGACATTTTGCTGTCAATGTAATTTTAGCACGCATATTTTCGCGGGACTTCTTTCGTAAGCCAGATTTGTGTTTAAACCTGCGACTAATAATTTTTTTTTATTTAGTTTTATTTCTGTAATAAAAATAAATTATTACAGAAACAAAAGCAAACATGTCGCAGGAACGCATCTAAATGCATTTTAAATAGATTGAATTTTAAATTCCTACATAAATATTTTTCACCATTTTGCAAAACTAAATATAAAAAAATAAACTAACCTTATATTAGGATCAGGTGCAGTATTGGAGTTTGTAATTTGTTCAGACTGCGGGCTGAGTGATTCTGTGAACAAAGAAAAAGTAATCCGTTAGACGGTGCAATCCATTGTACGCTTACTACTAATCTAATTATGTATCACAATCTTCAAACTCAGTAAGAAGTAGTGCATGTAGCAACTTTCTAAGCATTAAAATCCTCAGATTTGTGGTATATTAGATACGTTTATCGTACAAGAACATAATATGTATAAATCGATTTTAAGGAGGCAAGAGTTACAAAAACCTAAAACAAAGTAATTTCAAAACTATAAGCATTGTCTTACTTTAGCTTTTTTATGTATTGCTTTTGTCAGCTTGCTGTTTTTATTTACCTGATCTTCAAAATAACGCAGACTGTTATTGAAAATAGGTTAAAAGCATTATATACTAACATATAGGTACCTACTAAATAATTGGAGATTTTTTTTAATTTGAATATTAAACATTGATCACTTGTTACTTAAAGATCACATAATATTATCAAGGTATTTGTTTATATTTATATATTAAAATAAACAATATATTTAGAAAAATTAAATGAAAGGGTCTTACAAGAAAAATTATTTGCGACGTTTCTTAATATATTTCTTTTCGTATAGATACCTATACGATATCAAATTTAAAAATTAATTTTAGATACCCCTCAATGCATGTTTACGAAATATCGCTTATCGCCAAAGAACTGTTCAGTTAAAGAGTTATAAGTATCTATGCTCTTACAACGGTAGCTTTTCGATTTAAGCACCCGTTTATCTTCATTACCGCTTGTCTAGACATTAGCTACTTATACTTAAAAATAAAGGAAGCCGCTCTTTAAGAAGGTATTAAAATTAGGCCAAATCTTAAAACTATAATTATAACTATAAATAATTTTACTCTGTTTTATTCTGGTAGATACAACTTTTCAAAATTATGCCTTTATATAAGAAATTTAATGAACACCCTATCACTGTTTAAACAATGATGCAAAAAAAAGTAAAAAATATTTTTTTTATTTACAAACAAAAATTTCTAAACGTTTATATATAGATAAGGTTATTTCTAAACGAACCAATAAAAGAACTGTGGTGTTTTCCCTCCACTTTCATCGTGTATCTAATATGTCACCTTTTCGTGGCCAAATCATAAACGGTTACAAAGTTTTGGAAACACAAGAAAGACTAATTGCGCGTTGAGTTTTAGATTGACTTGTCGTAAAACGGTATAACCCAGCGCGTTCGTTCGGGAACCGTCGGTCCGCAGGTGCTAATTGTCCGCGCCCAGCGTTTCAAAAGGAGTACATTAACACAAAACAAACACAAATAAGCTATTGTCTAATTAAATATTTTCCCATGCGGCGTGTTCGTGAACCTTATTTTCTTCAGCCATTATAGCGTTCGACACAAAGAAACCGAAACGCTCAGCCAATCGCCGACTTTAGTCACTTTGAAAAAAGTATAGTAAGGTGCGAGTCGATTTTTTAACAATATTAAAAAACGATAATGATAAATCGAAGTCCCTAAAGTCTATTATCAATTTAGTTATTATTATATTAGAGAGTAGAGTCGCCGGCGGTGTAAGATCATCCACTACCATAGGGAAGTGGGGTACCATCCCGTGGGAGTCGTAAGAGGCGACAGAGGGAAACTGAAACAAGAGATAGTCAGCAGCATTTTCCTAATAACAATTCAAAATAATATTAAAAAAACTGCCTAGCGCGCTAACTATGGAAAATATCTCCATACCCCCCTCCCCCACCCCACGAGACAGTGGACTTTGATAGGTTAGGGTGATGATGATGATATATACCTATCGACAAAGAAAGGTATGAGAATGGTACTTATTGGTGGACTGACAGATATAGAGCCCTATCACCTAAATATCAATGAAAATAATGTAGTATATATATAATTTCTATATAATGTATTATACTAATAATAATAATATATGATGTATGTGCATAAAATCATTCCGCATTCCTGTTGTTTTAAGATAAATTAATTACTTAATGTTTTGATGCCTATCAAAAGAGTACAGTTTTAAATGTTGCACAAAACTATAAGACATTTAAGACTCACTAATATTTTAAAATGATATGAAGATGACGTAGTTATTTATGTATTTGTATGTTCCGCTATCACCCCTAACTTATTAAACCAAAAAAACGGTAGCACCAAAACGTTGACTTTACAAATCTGATTAGTCGCTGAAGTGGTTTTAAATTTAAAAAAGGGCGCGGCAAACGCGGCCGCTATTGACACAGTCCATTAAAAACAATATTGAACGCTTTCAACTCGCGTCTTTTCTCTATGACTTTAATGGCGGCATGATTAAGACCTAAGAGCAAGGAATAAAGCAATTAAGACGTTGTTAGTTCAACATTTTATTTCCGGTTAACTTGTGTGTTATTGACCAAACTTTTACTACCGCCAACAATATTTTACTTTGAGCAAAATATCTTGTGTATTATAAATATAAAACATTTAAATGTGTAGAATAACCACTCGGTAAGTACACTGCCGGCCAAAAGTTTAAGACCACCTTAATTAAAGTAGGAAAATTAAATATATATATATTTAATTTTCCTACTTTATGTATATTATATAACTCAATAAAATATTAAATGTTTAATTAAACTGTGAAATCATCCAATAAAACACTTTTTGACAATCAATATACTTGAAAAGCGTAAAGAAATATTAACAGTCCATGCTAAAAAAGGCTATAGTTAGCTAAACTGATTTTTCATCAAAAAATCCTCCTTTGTATTCTATGACTTTTTTCACAAGTCTCGGCATACGGGCAATCAGTTTGTTGATAGTGTCTTGTAAATTTCGCGTGCTTTTCCCATTTTAAGTCGTCTTCACTATAGAAACCACAAGTTTAGACTAATTGAGATTGTTTGTGAATAAAACCATGTAAACTCAGGTAATAATAAGTCGGAAACACGTGTTTTTAGAAGCTAAATAATCCTAATTATTGATCAATGGGAAACAAAAGCAAAGCAATTAGTTATTAGCCCATCATAAAAATATTATTACGGCTTACACATAAAAGATAGATATATACTGTCCCGGACTTTTTTGTAGAACTATTTAGGAGAAACAATTGCACCATACATATTATATTTGTGTAACTCTTACAGTTTTTGCACCGCATGCCAAAATAGCTCGCAGATGGCAGATTTTTTCCGACTTAAAGCTTTTATCGTTATATTTGGGCCAATTTACACAATATCTTTATTAATTATAGCCTATGTGTGGTTCCGATGTATGAGCTACAATATTGTAAAGTTTCATTAAAATACATTCAGTAGTTTTTGCGTGGAAGAGTAACAAACATCCATACATCCATACAACCTCACAAACTTTCACGTTTATAATATTAGTAGGATGAATTAAAACATCAAATATTTGGCAGAGGCGTATGTTTAAGTAAATATGATGATGCCGCCAATAAAACTATCAAAACTCAACCACTAATAACATATACTTACCTAATTTAAGATACATGTAAATTGCACTGATACTCATACGACAAATAAGTGAATATTTTTTGTTCGTTTACGACTGGCGTCTCATCCACTTGAACGTTTCCCATGCTGGGTGGCGACAGAACACTCAAAAACCAATTTGCAATAGTCTAGCCGGGGCTTCCTTTCATTCAGAAACTTGTTAACAGACTTTTTCAAAACATTACATTCATTCTTCACCGATCACCAGCTGCGCTGGCGTGTGTCTGATGTTTAAAAAAAAAGAAGGAAATGTCATAGACAACAAGATTTAAAAAGCTTCCGTCTAAAAGACTTCCGACTCATAACTTGCATTTATTAGTGGCGACGTGAAATAACTTTTCATTAAATTGAGCTTATCTTCTATAGCAATGCATTATATATATAAATGAATTTACCAATTAAGTAATTCTATTACTTTAGTGTTATTATCGAAAAACAAAACTGTTTTCTCGTAAACGTGATATGGAATATCTTTGTATATCTTAACCAGACACCATTATTCGATATACATGTATATTTCAATTAGATTATTGTTTCATTCACAAATATGCAGCACTTTAGGTACCTATGTTCGAGTCGTTTCAGAAATCATTTCGAAACGTTTCGTCGAGCGCAACCTTTGTTTCAAAACGCGTGATAATTTTAAAAACAAACAGTGCTCGGAATACAGTAATAAACTCAAAAGGAGTAAAGGTGGTGACACAATTGTGACGAAAACATGAATAGGTAAATTATCTGAAAAGTCTTCGAGCTTACACGTGATAACACAAAATTTATACTTTATAAACACTACGATATCATCACTATCATTTTTATCTTTATCATTAGTCCACTGCTGAACATAAAACACCACTTTACAATATATTTAAGATTTTCACGAAAAATAATGACCAGTAACCATATTCTCTCGTATTTGTATTTTGTACGTAATCTATCTTGATTAGGATCACATTTTTATTTAGGTACTTTGATTTTCGCTAGCAAAATTAACGCCCAGGCATTTTATTCATAAAAAATTCGTCGATCTTATTACTACTAGAGCACCATTAGAGAATAGAGTTTTGAAATCAATAGATGATACATTATTGAAACGTTATGAAACCACGACGTGTTTCGCTTTTTAACACATGTTTCCCAACGCCCATCTAAATCATTTACTAATGAGTGATATGGTTACTGTGTTGTTTCCGTAGATGAGAACTTAGAACTTGCACTCGCGATAAGTGGCAACAAATAAGATCTATTTTGATAACATAACAAGGTAATATATTAATAACGCGTTTTGGTATACAAATTTTGTTTCTTTTTCAAACGAAAGCTTAAATTAATAATAGAGTTATAATAGACTTTATTAATTGACTTTATCATTAGATAGGTGGCAAAAAGCCCTTCGTTAAACCTACAACTAAAAATATTTAATGCTTTCGCCTTTTAATTCGTAAAATACAATCTTTCTAAAAATCGGTATCAGTGTTGCTAAAGTTTTAATGAATAAGTTATGAAAAACATTTAATGAGATCGTATGAACTCATTTAATTTTAGTATATCTCATCTAATTATAGAGTCACAGTTAGCATGCATAAACATAGGGAACATTTGCAGTTGAAAGCAGTTAAACGGTTAATTAATGCTGACTGCGCTTAATTTGCAACAGACCGAATGGCCCTTGTAATAGGTGGAAACCGATCGCTATCCATTAACCATTGGAATTATCGAGAATTGGTATTGCCACCCTCATGTGAGCCGCAGGCGGTCCGCCACGCGTCCGTAATTGTGTCCTGAACGCTCCCTAGATGTTCATTGTATTTTGCCACTGGCCGGTGATCGTTCTGCCGATAACCAATTATATATCTATTATTTTTATTGTATTTCTATATTAATCTTATAACAACCCGTTAGAATGTTAAGAATATTATTCTTATCTAAGATTTATGGCTGATTCCTCGGGCAAAGGTCAAATCATGTTAATTCATAATTTTTTATTGATCTGAGTACAAGTAAGCGGTGCTTATTTTAAAGGAAATCTTACAATTTCCCCCAATTCCATGACATAAATTCTATAATTTATATTATTAAGAGACGATAGGGTTTTATTAATTAGTTTATTTAAGGCCGCTATAACGATTTTGTTGTATTTTGAAAAAATATAGATAAATGTTTTCACTACCACTCGTATTTTTGCATTAATATTCAGTATCTACAAAAAAAACTACATATTATATCAGCGACAGTAATACTTTTTCTTAAAATTGACGTGTGCAAAGTGAAAAATCAGGCAATGACACTACATCTCAAAGGAATTAAAGCAATTAACACGGTCGCGAGCAAAACATTTGCCGAACAATTATCCAATACAAAGTCAATTATACGGTGTCATCCCTCGGCACGTTCCCCTAAACCAATTTTCATAATAAAATCCGTATCTACTAGTCGGCAACGATCTAATGAAGATAAATATCTCAGTGGGGAGTTCGCTGCAATAAAAACAAAATCAGTTTAAGCCCAATTGACAAGACATACTACCTATTACAATCTCGACCCCTCAATTGTGATACGCACAATTAAAAATGGCGAGGAGCTGTCAAATTTAAACGTGGAATCCACCCACGCTTCGGCATTAGTCCTTTTCTAAAGCATCAATGGATTTAATTTACGCACAATTGATCTTTGAAGTCCTATTATCGGCAAATATATGTATGAGGTTAAATACAACAGCTGTTGCAACGGATTGACTTTATTCTGCGGTAATGGATTGATTTATGTTACTTTTTTAATAATATAATTTAACAGTTTAAAAAAGGTACAAACAATTTTGTTTAAAGAACAAAATGGATGTTTGGTAATATTATTTATTTTACTGTTCCGACTTTAATAGCCTTAGCGGAGATGATGTCTTCCTGGTGGCTCTTGTGGCAATTTTATTTAGAAAGATAAAATTATCAAGTACCTACCATGAATATATTGTAGTGTAATGATAATTAGCTCAAAATGTAAAAGGCGAATTTGGTACATAGAGCCACGCTGCAGCGAATTTTTTCGCGCTCGCACACATAAGAGCGTAAAATTGCACCATATTGTTGCTGCTGATTTATATGGTAGGTAATGAGAACGGAAGATCCGTTTTACTGTCAAAAAGGCATGCAATCTTAGTTCTCAAGGGTGACAACGCATGTGCATTTTGGTTTTTGGAAGTCATAAGTCATTTCTCGCATTTCCCTTAGCCGCCTCTTGCGAAACCCACGGGACGTGATGGATTCTTTACTCTGGTTGGATCTCTTACGCTGCTACCACACGTCAATATTGTCATCACAAATGTATGATGTTTGTATACATCTGTTATAAGTCTTGTTGTTATTAAAGAAAAATTGTACAAAAAGAGTTATTATAATATCAAAGAATACATAAATGAAAATAACTAATTAATAAATAAAAATAAAATATTTAGAATATAATTTCAGATTTTGTACTTAATGAACGTCATACATTCAGCTATGCTTTAAATCTACCTTTAACTTATAAGACTACAATTTAAAAAAAATTATAAGGAAAACTTTGTTTTAACAAACGATTAAAGATTTGACATTTACTCTATTACCAAAATTTTAAAAAATGCATTCGAGGACATAAAATCATCTCTAAAAAACTAGTAACATTATTCTATGGCTAATTTTATTGGCTTATAAATAGATTTACCTAACGGGACCTACCGACGGACGCATTAACCTGCCATAAAATATCATCTACTCCGAGAGCCCAAGTCCAACAAACGAAATAGTCCACAAGGCCGGACATTATGATTTTAGCAAGAACGCGCCGGTACAACTCAAAGCGGCTGTAAAAATCTCATAATTGCTTTAGTGTTATGACAAATAACTCATCATCAATTCGAAAACATCGAAACTATATTCATAGCTCTTATGTCTTTAACATAAAGCTTAAAATTTAATGAACCATCAATAAGTTAACGGCAATATTACTACAACATTACCTGCAGAGACCTCCGTTTGTTTACAATTCATTTTATAAGGTTATATTGTTGCTTGGCGGCCTTTTTGATGGTGCCCTAAAATATTGGAATAGTTACTAAATAATCGTTTTTCAAATGGCCTTTTGCTTTATTTTATTCAAAAAAATCCCGTTAGTGAACTGTCTTTAGTAGATTCATAAAACTAATACTATTTTACTACATTTTTATTCAGTTCTCTTACTCATACCTAATGACTAAAAATTACATAGAAATTAGTCCTCAAAAATGGATGAAGATGTTTTTTATTAATTTTAATCATTTGAAATTATCTCAGATAAAATTATTGAAAATTGATGAGGATCATATTTAATCTTTATAAATATTTCGCTAATCAGTGTGCCATTGCTTGGCTATCATGAAAGAAGAATGAATAAATCGCCATTTATTACGGATATTAATGAAATTTCTTAAACTACTAACACACCGTGGACCAAGATATAATGGTGAACTATCCTGTGAACCAAAAAATTTCATTAATTGGTTAAAAAGTCAAAAAAGTAAAGCCTATATACGTCGCACTGCTGGGCGCAGGCATCCTCTCACTTCCGAGAGGGTTTTAGGGCAAGGAAATGTCCGCCGCGCTGCCCCAATGCGTGTTGGTGATCTTCACATGTCTTCGAAATATTTTTTTTTCTTATTTCTCAGACATGCAGGTTTATTCGCGATGTTTTCCTTCACCGGCGAGCACGTGGTAAATCGAGACTAAAATTGCAAAGCCGTGGCTCAGGGCTAAAGCGCTCGTTGTAAATTTGACAGTAAGCGAGCAACCCGGCTTCGATCCCCGCCGGCACCAATGAAATTGTTAATTACATTAATTGGTTATTAATAATATCCTCAACTAACCAGGGAACACGACAAAAAGCCCTCGTGACCTCCGATAATTGGCAGTGTTATTTTATATCTTGTAGGTATGTACCAAATGTAAAGTTGGTACCCAGACATAGACATAGTACTTGTGGTACTGCCTGCCCACAGCCGATAACTGTGATATGTTTTTTTTTTATAAGATAAGGGTGACAAGCGAGCACACAGTCCACCTAATGGTAAGTGGTTGCTGCGGCCCATAGACATCTACATCAATCCTCGATGAAGAATCAACATGCAGATGCTATTTTGCGCTGGTATTCTGTGAGATCGTGGTCCTTCTGTCGCGCCGGCCCGTAAGTGATACAACAATAATAGATATAGCTGCAGCGTGGCTCTACCACGTTTATAAATCCTCCTTTATTAGGAAAAACCTGACGTTAACGTAAAAATATAACGTCAGACTGTTACGAGCTAGTAAAGAAGAAGGCATAAGCTCCAAGATTTCTTTTGCAAATTTTCTTTCCCTTTATTAATGATGGTTTTATTTGTTTAAACCAGTTCATTTGCTTAACCCACCAATGATCTTCACAATACGATTTTTAAAAACTGATAATTAAATTATTTACCATTGGTAGAAAGAAACGAAAAAATTGTGAAAGTTACGAACGTAATTTTACTTATAATATAAAAACATATAGTAAGTAACTAAACTAACCTTTACTTTTTGGCGACGACGGCGGTGTATTCTGCATGCTAATATCACTATAAATATTATGAGTTTTCGTCATCAAATCTACTGACAACGGTTCGCGTATCGATTTGAGATCCATGGCATAATTACTAAAGGATTCCATTAAACAAAAATAAAATAAAAACTATGGCCTGAAAAAGTAAAAAAACGAACTGGCAACTAACAACCGGCGCGCGCGGGAACAGAGAACTGTCACTGTCAGTTATAGTTTGTTGAACGTATTACGCACCGCCTCGCTAAAAATCTATAATGCGTCGACCAATAACGTCATCTCTAACTCCCCTCCAGAAAAGGCGTGGTCTCGATTATTGTTCCGTCTCGCTCGCTCACGAGCTTTCTTGTTACGAGCTTACAATGCTGAAAACGATTTTCTAAAGCTGGGGATATACTGAACCAATGCAATATCATTTAATTTTGTACTTAATAGATTATTTGCTTTATAAGATTTTTGAAGACTTTTCATGAACTTTTTTGTGAAGCTTTTATTACATATAGCACTAAACAAATAAATCGGTATCTTTTTAACATGATCGATTTTATTTGACACACATTTTAATGGGAATGATCAACAAAAATAAGTTGTCGTTAATAGAAACCCATATGGCCATCCGTTTATTTAATAAATTGGATTCATAATGCAGTTTTATCAGACAAAATTCATAATTCATATTTGTCATAAAATTCTCTCAGTGTGACACCAGCTGAATTTAATCACGCAACTCATTTCGCTTTAATATGGCCCCCGCGCGTCTCACGCTGAGCATTCAACATTGAGCATCATAGAGCCTTATCGCTCGGCAGCCCGGTATTAATACTCCATAACTAGACACCTACAGCTTACTCTGATGAATTGGCTTCGAGAACTCGACGCTCGCTTGCCAATTTGCAACTTTACTTTTACCGAGTTAAAGTGGTATAGTCAACTATGTTCAAGATACATTCATTGCTTATAATTTTCGGTAATAGTATTATTTGATATTTAATATAGTTTAAGCCTTATTTTGTGTATAATTACACAGAATACATAATAGTGCAGGCAATAATTTTAATACAACGTGTATTTATGAACTAAGCTAAACTAAGCCATAGAATATCGATCTAAGGGGTAATATTTGCCATAGTTGCTTGGCAGGTGAATTGGCAAGCGCAGTTTTTTTATTATTATGGAGTTGTTATTAGGAGAATGCAGCTGCCCATCTCCTGTTTCTATTTTCCTCTGTCGCCTTCCCTCTTCTCTGACGGCAAACAAATAGAGAGGGAAATAAACAAGGAGATGGGCAGCGGCGTCTTTCTAATAACAATTACAAAATAAAAAAACTCCGGTTGCCAACCCACCTGCTAAGCGTGGCAACCATAGCAAATAATAAAGTAAAATAAAGTAGTCTATAGGGAAGGCCTATGTTCAGCAAAGCAAAATATTTGATAACTACATATAAATTTGTTTCATCATCATCATCATTATTACAGCCCTTCACAAGTCCACTGCTGAACATAGGCCTCCCCCAAGGAATGCCACAAAGCACGGTCCTGAGCCACCTGCATCCATCGACTTCCTGCATGTCTTACCAGGTCGTCACTCCATCTAGTGGGGGGACGCCCTACACTTCACCCGCCGGTACGAGGCCGCCACTCGAGAACCTTTTTTCCCCATCGGTTGTCGGCTCTTCGAGCTATATGGCCGGCCCATTGCCACTTCAGCTTACTAATCCGTTGGGCTATGTCGGTCACTCTGGTTCTACTGCCGATATCCTCATTTCTAAGTTTATCACGCAGAGAAACCCCGAGCATAGCCCTCTCCATAGCTCGCTGAGCGACTTTGAGCTTCCTCATTCGGCCAGCAGTGAAGGACCACGTCTCAGTTCCATAGGTCATCACTGGCAACACACACTGGTTGTACAGTCTCGTTTACCTGACGAGAAGATGTGCCATAATTTCCCGAACGCTGCCCAGCCGAGTTGAATCCGTCGATTGACCTATCGGTCGAAGTTGGACTTACCTAGTCAGACTATTTGTCCCAGGTTAACATACTCGTCAACAACTTCGAGCTCAGTGCTCCCAACAACTACCGGCACAGGTGTGACATGGGCATTATACATGATCTTTGTTTTGTCCATGTTCATCTTAACGGGTAATGGATAAGTCATTTGTTGGGAGGCACTATTGAGGTCATTGAGCATAGTGCTTAGGTCCTCCAGCGATTCTGCCATAAGGACTATATCGTCGGCAAATCGAAGGTGAGTGATGTACTCGCCATTGATGTTAATACCGTATCCTTTCCAGTCCAGAAGCTTAAAAAAGTCTTCCAATGCAGCGGTGAAGAGTTTCGAGGATATAACGTCACCCTGTCTTACACCTGTCTGCAGTGGGATAGGTTTCGTACTCTGGTTCTGTACTCGGATAGCCATCGTAACTCTACTATACAAACACTTCAGCACTTCGATATACCGACAGTCAACTTAGCACCGCTGAAGGGACTGCAGCACCGCCCAAATTTCGACGGAATCAAAGGCCTTCTTATAGTCCACATACGCCAGACATAATGGCAAATTGTACTCCTCGGACATCTGTACAATTTGCCGAATAGTATGTATGTGGTCTATGGTACTAAAGCCTTTTCGGAAACCGGCTTGTTCGGGAGGCTGGAAGTCGTCGAGTCTGCATGCGAGACGATTCTTAATAGCTCTCGAAAACAGCACGTAGACGTGGATCAGAAGGGAAATCGGTCTGTAGTTCTTCAAGAGAGCGTTGTCGTCTTTCTTGAAGGACAAGGCCACCGCACTTCTGCTCCACGCCTCCGGTGTAGTGCCACTATGGAGGACGGAATTAAAGAGCTTCTGAAGGACTTCAAGTACCGGTTTTCCACCCGCTTTCAGAAACTCCGCTGTAATTCCATCCTCGCCTGGGGCCTTGCCGTTTTTAAGGTGCTGGAGAGCCATTCTAATCTCGCTCAGACTGACGTCCGGAATATCATCGGAATAGTGTCGGATAAGACACAAATTTGTTTAAGGGCTGATTTTTCTTAAATCCTACAGTAGGGGAAACTATAAAAATTTAAATTACTTTTTATTTTTGATTTAAGAAAAATCAACCGTTAAACATATTTATATGTAGGTACCTAACATGCAGTTATCAAAAATTTTGCTTTGCTGAACGTAGCCCTCCTCATAGATTACTCCATAAGGGCGATAGGTTTTAGATAAATCAGCCCTAAAATAAATTTATATGTAACATGTCGTTATCAAATACTTAGACAAGTTGTAGGTCAAGTTTAATTAAAAAAGTCTTCCTATTTTTAACCGACTTCAAAAAGGAGGAGGTACTCAATTTTACTGTATGTTTTTTTTGTGTTACCTCATAACTTATTTCTGGGTGAACCTATTTCGATGATACTTTTTTATTTGAAAACTGATGCTTTTCTTGTGGTCCCATATAAATTTTATCAAGGTCTGCCCAGAGTAGTTTTTGAGTTATCCTTAATAATTTATATTGAAGTCGGTTGTACAAATTTTTTAATTTTACCACTTGTTTAGATGATTCTTAGAAACAATGGAATGTAAAGTCAAAGTACAATAAAAATGTGGAGCAGTAAAACCGAATATCAATAAAGATGCATATAGCTCTAAGAAATAGAGACAATAAAAGAGAAAATTTGAAACCGATATTCATAGCTTGGCCACAGACAATGTTGTACCACTCTATAATTGAGCAAAAACAATATTTGTGTACCAACATACTAACAATAGCAAAAGAAAGTATTGTTTAAAGTTCCGACAACATTCCGTTTCGTAAATTTCCATTGTTTTGACGGCAAAGCTAATAAATATCACGCTGTTACAGTTTGGTGGAAAGAATCGCCTAAACCCCATTCTTTACATTGAAGTGCACACAATGTTATGTGGAAATAAAGTGCTACCGTTTTCGAACGATAATTCTTCAAAGTTAAAGCGTTTAGTCCGCTGTCGTGTAACATTTTTTTTTTTAGTTAGGGACTCAAACCAACAAAGAAAACAGACAGAACACGTATATTTTAAGTGACGCCGCAAGTTTGTAGTAAGAGGAATACAATTATGTACTCATATTCACTTAAATATGCAACCAACATGGTTTTAGGTGCATATGTTTGCGTATGAAAGTTTTATTTCTCAAAATGCAGCATTTATATGTTTAGTTTTTATGAGTAAATATTTTATATCGAACTAGCGATCCGCCCTGGCTTAGCTCCGGTGATTTCTAGATCTCGACAACAACGCCACCTACCGGGTCCAATTGTGAATCTAAATCATTCTCGAATCAACAAAATCAGTAAAGCCGTTTAGGAGGAGTTCAGCCACATACATACGGACAGAAGAATTATATATATATATTTTTTTTAATAGGATAAGGTGACAAACAAGCACACAGTCCATCTGATGGTAAGTGGTTGCTGTGACCCATAGACATCTACATCTATCCTCAATAAAGAATCAAAATGCAGATGCGTTGTCACCCGGGAGGACTAAGATGGAATGCCTCTTTTCCAGTAAAAAGGGTCTCCGGTTCTCTACACTCACCATACGAAACACAGCAGTGTTAAGCTGCTATTTTACACTGGTATTCTGTGAGAGCGTGGTCCTTCCCCGGTCGAGCCGACCCATTCGTGCTACAACTATACTACTAATATAGCTGCAGCATCGCTCTACCACGTATAAAATTAATATATGTAAAGATAAGTATGAAGAGTAAGTACTTATTCGTTTATGAGAGATTGGTTGGTGACCGCAGTACCTATATACACATGCCCTGATATTGAAAATCGAAATTTAAAATCGATATAACGCTTTTTGGCTATTTTGTTTTGTTTTTATCAGGATGTGGCGCGTGAAGTTACCAATTGAACAAAAAGTATTAATATCATTTTACAGTTTTAATTTCTTGTATTCATATCAAATCTTTCAACAGACGCCAGCGTTATGCGATTCTATTACTATGCTGTATCTACCTACGTTTAATCGGTCAAATGTGTACGGTGTGAGATATTTGTATAGAATTATGTGTACCGGCGTTTTGCGACGGAAGACCGGCGACATAAATTCTGTCAGATGTGTTACTGCCCCTACCACAGGTCTTTTCGAAATTCTTAAAGAGCACGGAGAGGAATGTACAAGGTTGCCCTCATGCGAGTCGGTGAATTCGGTGAATCGCTCTGTAATCGAACTGAAATTTCTCTAACCTACGAATAATTCGATTGTAAGTACCGGCAACCAAAATTGTTTACAAATTTAAATGCTAGATACCAATCTCTTGCGGCGGTAAATATAATGTAGAAAGGTCTCCTTTACCTTCTTTTTTGTCTTGTCTAAGAAGTGAAAATATACGTCGAGGATATGAGTTAATTCACCGACTCGCATGAGGGCAACGTTGTACATTCCTCTCCGTGCTCTTTAAGAATTTCGAAAAGACCTGTGGTAGGGGCAGTAACACATCTGACAGAATTTATGTCGCCGGTCTTCCGTCGCTAAACGCCGGTACACATAATTCTATACATCTATCTCACACCGTACACAATTGACTGATTAAACGTAGGTAGATACAGCATAGTAATAGAATCGCATAACGCTGGCGTCTGTTGAAATATATGACAGAGAGAAATGAAAGGAGATGGGCAGCAGCATCTTTCTGATAATAACACGAAATTGTAAAAAACCGCGGTTGCCAACCGGACTGCAAAGCGTGGCAACTGTGGCAAATATCCCCCGCACAAGGCAATATATGAGGAGCCCTATGTTCAGCAGTGGACTTTTGATAGGCTGTGATGATGATGATGAAGATCTAGAAACCACCTGAGGGGGAAAATTCAGCATCATCGCCCAAAACCATTCATTACTTCACCTTCACCGTATATCGTACGTACGTCACCGATATATTATCCTATGCTCCCGACGGAAGAGCAGCTTGGATGGCAAGAATGCAACCAATATTTTACTTTTCATCTTGTCGCAAATTGGTTTTATTCTACCCACGAAACAAGCTCCGCGTATTACAAACTAATTATATAAATACAAATAAATTATTACACTAACGAACTAAATATACATTGAAGTGTAGCAGTGTTGCAGCGTAAATGATGCGACGGAAGATCGCCGACGTAAATTCTATCGGATGCAATCCAAATAGTGGGACATCAATAAACTCTTGATCAAACCAAAATCTTGGGTTTTTCTGTCAAGAAATTCTCAGTAGCAGTCAGGAAGTTGACGGTGTTTCACCCTCGTGTCTCGGAAGACACGAAAAGCCGTTGGTCCTGCACCTGATCTCTCTCCATTCTCGCGGATTGCCGTCCCATCGGACTACGAGAGTGTGGGCACATAGAATACACCAGATTTTGTGCACTATAATCCTGCCATACGCAGATGACTGAATCGCCGTTGAGATTGGCCGCCGTGACCGATATTTGGTCTGGACGGCATTTTTAATATGTTGTTACTTTAATAAATAGAACAATACAATCGCGTGGGATACGAAAGTATTTACGTGCTTTCCGCAGCTCAAGGGTGAAACACCGCCAAAGAGGATTAAAAAAACAGATAAAAAAAAAACAATTAAAGCTTTCGGGTGGAAGCGCCTTTAAATTATCTATCCTATTAAGGAGGAGATTAATTATGTACGACATTTATTCAATATGATCAAAAATTTTAGTTATGATGTTGTTGATATGGAATTTAAATAAGTTGATTGAAAAAAGGATTTTTTTAATGCCTAAGGCACCACAGGGATCGGTTTCTCTACAGTTCTGAGTTTATAATTCTGCATAAATTCACTGTAATC
The DNA here is from genome assembly GCA_029286625.1 of Parnassius orleans. Classification (NCBI taxonomy): domain Eukaryota; kingdom Metazoa; phylum Arthropoda; class Insecta; order Lepidoptera; family Papilionidae; genus Parnassius; species Parnassius orleans. The sequence goes on along the minus strand of JAGSMP010000263.1, from coordinate 402,176 downwards.
TATGTGATGTCGTGAATCTTTACACACACAAAAACAGTCAGACCGCGACGGTCAAAGAGCAATAGTGAACGAGGAACGCAGAACTTCTAAACTCAGAAATCTAGACCGTCGCCTATGGGATCGACATGGGACCTCAATTGGTTGGTTGATTTTTTTAACTAATTATATTGTTAAACCTATCACAAAACCTACATTTAGAAGATACGAGGGTGGATTGAAAAGTACTCGGCCTAACCAAGAAAATAAACACATACTAAATCAGTAATATTTTTATTTTTCTACATAATCACCATCAAGTTCAATACACTTTTGCCACCTCCTTCCAAGCATTTAGACCGTTGAAAAAATGATTCTTCCTTAGAGTCAAAATATGCGTCTACAGCTGCTTTGACCTCGTCGTTTGTCGAAAATCTTTGACCTCCCAAGTGCTTTTTAGGTTAGGAACAGAAAGAGTCTGATGGTGCCAGATCAGGTGAATACGGCGGATGCGGTAACAGTTCAAAGCCACAGTTGTGAATTTCAGCCATTGACTGTACTGACGTGTGAACACGGGCGTTATCTTGATGAAACAGGACTTTTCTTCTGAGCATTCCTCGACGTTTTCTTTTATTTCCTCTCGTAAACGACGTAGTAGGTGCAGTAGTAATCAGAGTTTATAGTCTGACCCTTTCAAGATAATCAATCATAATCACACCTTTCGAGTCCCAGAATACTGAAGCCATCACCTTATTTGCCGACAAAATCGACTTAGCCTTTTAGGGTGGTGAACCAGGTCTTCCACTGTTTTGATTGTTGTTTTGTTTCGGTGTACAGTAATGAACCCATGTTTCGTCCATAGTAACAAAACGATTCAAAATCATCTGCATCGGCTTCAAATAACTCCAAACAGTCGCGTGAAATAGTCAATCGCGTCCTTTTGTTCAACTGAAAGCAGTCGCGGAACCTACCTCGCAAACACCTTGTGGAAACCCAACTCGTTGACAATGATGTTTTGAGTTCGTTCATAAGAGATGCCTATAATCTCGGCTATCTCTAATTTTAATCTGCGGTCTCCCATTATTAAATCAAGTACTTTTTAATATTTTCGTCAGTAGTTGACGTCGAAGGCCTCCAGAGCGGGGTTCATCTTTCACACTCTCTACCACGCTTAAATTCTGCTATCCATTTTTGACGGATGAATATGACAGAGCACAATCGCCTAATGTACTGACCATGTCATCATGGATGGCTTTTGATGATAGCCCCTTCTTATGGAGGTACTTAATGACGGCACGCTGCTCGATTTGCTCCATTCGCGGAAATTATGTCCGATTACTTTGTTAATAAATTTATAAAATCACAACTAATTATCGCACACGTTTCGAACTTCACACAATGAACTAGTCTGAACTGAACTAAATAATGTGGGTAGATTTGATTTTTAGAATTGAATGGATCTGTGTTAGGCCGAGTACTTTTCAATCCACCTAGAACAACTATCAACAATTCCGGCGAAGGTGAAGTAATTATTGGTTTTGCTGAATTTTCCCCCTTAGGTAGTTTCTAGATCTTCACCGTCATTATCATCATCACAGCCTATCAAATGTCCACGGCTGATCATAGGCCTCCCTCATATATTGCCTCACCACGCTCGGTAGGCGCATGGCAAACGTAGTTTTTTATAATTTCGTGGTGTTAGGTATCAGAAAGATACTGCTGCCCATCTCCATTCATTTCCCTCTTTCATATCTTACGACATCCCACGGTGCAATATGGTGTGGTGGATATTCTTATATAAGTAGCGGTCTACTACATGGTATTTTCTAGATAGCTGTACCTACCTACTGAATAGATATTATATATACTTATATATACAGAAAAAAGCACAATTTTATTATAATATATTTACACTTTTTTATAAAATTGTTTCTAACTTTAAATTTATTATTTTATAACGAATGCTAAACTGTAAGTAATAAAATTTCAATAATACCTATAAATCATAAACTCTAACGATAATATGCGGCTTTTCTTATCTAACCGTTCGGTCCAGTGCCTTTGAGCATTTGGGTGTAGTGTCATTAAAACAACCGCTACGTAATAAACACATAAATACCTTACTTAAAATTTAACAAAAGTGTGCTTTATTCCAAACAAATTGTGTTTAATAATATATGTGTTTAAAATTAATAAGTTAATTCAAAATAATATACTTCTGTTAACAAATTATTATTATCTCTATGATTTACATTAAATAATATTATGAGTCATGGAGATATGTGAATGACAGTGGGAGAAGGGTTTCTAAGAGAAATATGTCTTTAAGTGTCAACTTCCTTTGCCCGCGATGACGAAGTAAACTATCCTAGCGATCAATTGATGAAGGAAATTCTTAGTCATTATGATAAAGCTAAAGTCACAATGTCAATGGGAAGCAGCATTAGGTTCCAGTGCGAGAGTATGTTATATTTTAAGATAATTGCGAAAATGGGGACGGGGCAGAATTTTTTGTCCTGCCGGCCGCAAGTCCCCGGCGGCAGAGACTCATGCTGCGCCACTGCTCCAGCCTTCCTGCCCAGTGTGGTTATAATATGGGAAAAATTTCCAAGCTGTTTATACCAGCTGACGCATTCTTGTAAAAGCTTACGTCTAGCAGTGAATTGAAGGGTGATGAAATTAAACTACTACATTCCAGAAAATAATTTATAAAAACTATAGAAAAAATTAAATATATTATATTACTATTGTAATATTTGACACAGACTGTCAGCTCTGATTTTTAAATTCTATAAAAATGTTTTAAGCTGCCAAGTAAAATTTACTTTATTCGTTAATATTATATACCTATTATAATATCAATATTATTCAGCCCACAGACATAAAATACAAAAGACACGGGCATACAAAAAAGTCAAGTAAATAAGCTTAATTCCTGAAAATAAATCGTATTACCAAATTAAACATGAATAATTAAAACCCTTAAATGAAACCCTCTCAGAAATGGGAGGTCTGTGGTCATCCGTGGGACGTATTTATGTAGGCTGACTCTACTTTTTTTACTTTATTTAAATGCACATTTAGGTACCTACCTTGTGGTCTGTCGTCCGCGCCGTCGCTATCAACTTCACTCCGTATACTCGAAGGGCTAGATCTTTTGAGATCCTCCTGTCCTTGCCCCTCCGGATAGCCGTTTCTCATCGCTTGTTTTTCATATGACATAAAGAATGGAAAATTTGGAACACGACTTTGTTGAAAATAATATCCCATTTTCCCCTCTCTAATTTTAACATCCTCATCTTCTGAATGTGTATTATCCACCGTGTAATCCTGCGAAATATTATTCTCAATATCGATTTCAGGCGACCGACGATTATTAATCCCCACAATCGATTCGATGGAAAAGTTTTTCGGTGGTATTTTCGTTTGCATCTTATTGATTTCCGATTCCATTACACTAACGATTATGTCACTTCACTATCGTCACTGGCCACTACAAACGCTACTTGTAAACTGACAGTGACAGCGATTTAAATTTGGAATGTTTTCGTAGTTCGAACGTCCGACTGTCAGACTTCTCAGTTGAGCTTTGTTGGCCTTTGAGCGGATTGTACGTAACCACGCCTCCAAGGTGTGGGGAGTCAAGACAGAACAGCTTAATTGAAAATAACCCTTATATTATAACTATAAAGTCTATTTTCAATATCCTAAAGACACGATGAAATAACCTAAAGCTAGTAAGAAAATATTATACTTTATTTCAGAGTAGATACGGTTTGTTTTACAATAAACTGTTTATGGTAGTAAATTGATCGTAATCTCCTGTGGTTTTATGTAAAAGTAGAGTTGCAAAAAATGGCAGAATACTGTTTTACAATTTTATCTATAATTTTTATATCTTTGTTTAATTATCAGGGATACAACGTTAGATACTATATTCTATATTTACCTAATCAGGATAGCAGTAAATTTATTTATTTTAGTCCTTTTTAAAATTTTAAATGAAAATTAAGAAATTAACTTTATGTTAGAGAAAATATCAACTTAGGACATTCAGACCTAAAATACTAATTTGAAATTTTTTAATAAAGATACCGTGTCGTATTAAATTCAGCAAAACGGTTGAATCTTCTTGGAGTCTGTTCATCTGTTAAAAATGTTTTTCTCGGATAGAGTTTTACATTTAAACTTAAAAGTGTATATAGTTATAAAGTTATCCTAATATAGATGTTTAACCTAAAGGGCTACCATTCACTCTTTCTTGACGATCTATCGAAAGCCCACTGCTGAACATGGGCCTACCCATAATTTGCCTTATATTTGCCATAGTTGCCACGTTTAGCAGGCGGAAGGGAACCGCAGTTATTTATATTTTAGAGCTGTCATTAGGAGTTTCCGTTTCCTGTTTCAGTTTCACTTTGTTGCCGCTTACGGCACCCACAGAATGAATGAGGTAGTGAATTGTTTTACGCAAAGGCTAAACTTTAAAGTTTAAAGCACCGTTTTAGAAATGTACAAAATGTACAAAAAACTGTGCTTCAAAGTGTATTAAGGTAATGAATTTATTAATTAGCGGAACACTAATTTCACTTAGTATGAATTAGATCCTTTTTTTATATATTATGCTAAACGTTATCTATGGTCAAATTCAATTTTTATAATATTACTAGGTACAATTTTCCGTGTAGAGGGGGCGTAAGAGAACCCATCACCCCTATTTCGTTTCATGGATGTCGTGAGAAACGAACCATATCGTTAACGCCAGACGTTACGTAGAGCCATGCTGCAGCTAGTATTGTGGTTGTAGCACGAACGGGTCTGCTCACAGAATATCAGCGTAAAATAGCAGCTTATGTGTTTCGTATGGTAAGTGTGATGAACCGGAGACTCTCTTTACTGGAAACAAGGCATTCCATCTTAGTCCTCAGGGGTGACAACGCATCTGCATTTTGATTCTTTATCGAGGATAGATGTAGATTTCTATGGGCCACAGCATCCACTTACAATCGGGTGGACTGTGTGCTCGTTTGTCACCCTTATTCTATTTTAAAATTCTATTTTATTCTAAGATTTAGATTTGTTAGCTTATTTGTCATTATAGGAACGCTGCTGAGAAACTGATGTAGATACCTAACATCACACTACCTACAACGCTTTAAGTGTCTACTTGAATTTATGACCTATTTGTAAATTTTTGAGGAACGGAGGTGTGCGTGAGACCTAACATCATACACAAAATAAAGGCCACCACAAATTTTCCGATTTATTTTTTTGGGTCAGGAATATGCAACCCGTATATATACAACCCGAGCATTGTTTTAAATTCAATAAAACAATGTTTTTTAGTTAAATTTAATGCAATTAAACAAGAAAAACTTAATCTATGGATGTTTCTGTTTTTTTTTTTTACTTTTTAAGGCTGTTTACGCCTAACAAATAGAATTAAACTGTAGACTAAATGCATAGCTGTCTTGTTTACTTTTATTATGACTAATAACGGGTATGTCCTCCTCTTTTAAAAACATATTCGTGGAGCCCTGCTGGCATGCTCTCAATAAGATGGCGGATGTTTTCCTTTGGGATCTCTTCCCAGCACCTTTTCAATAACTGAATCAACTGTTGCTGGTTGTGTACATCCTCTTAAGCTGCCCGGACTCGACGTTTTAATTGGTCCCAAAAGTGTTCAATTGGATTCAGTTCAGGGCTGTTAGCAGGCCATGCCAAAATCTGAATATTGACTTCTTCCAGTACAGACATGGTCACCCGGGCTGTGTGCGGTCGTGCATTATCCTGCATGAGAATGAAACCGTCCACCGCTCGTTGTGAAAATGAGATGACATATGGCCTGACAACCCGTTGGATGTAACTCTGAGAAGTCACATTACCCTCATTCAGAAAAACAAGTTCAGTTTTACCTTGTAAGCTGATCCCGCCCCAGACCATGAAATTAGGACCACCATACCAGTCGCGTTCGTGAATGCAAGGATGAGAAAATCTTTCTCCGCTTCTTCTCCACACTCGCATACGTCGATCGTCACTAAAAAAAACTCACCTTTTATACGTGGTAGAGCCATGCTGCAGCTATATTAGTAGTATAGTTGTAGCACGAATGGGTCGGCTCGACCGGGGAGGGACCACGCTCTCACAGAATACTAAAATAGCAGCTTAACACTGCTGTGGTTCGTATGGTGATTGTAGAGAACCGGAGACCCCTTTTACTGGAACAGAGGCATTCCATCTTAGTCCTCACGGGTGAGAACGCATCTGCATTTTGATTCTTTATTGAGGATAGAAGTAGATGTCTATGGGCCACAGCAACCACTTATCATCAGGTGAATTGTGTGCTCGTTTGTCACCCTTATCCTATAAAAAAAAACCTTACACTCATCCGTGAAAAGCACCTCACGCCATTCCTCCATGCCCCATACAAGATGTTGACGTGCAAAGCTTAATCGATTTGCACGATGAGTCCCGGTCAGTTTAGTGCGAGTTATAGGTCTTCGTGAACGTTGCTGGTCTTTGTGCAAACGATTTCTGATTGTCAGGTCGCTGACAAGGATACCAGTAGTCCGGCGTAAACGTTTCTGTAATGCACGCACTGTCACAGTCACGATCACGTCGCGCAGTAAGTCGCACGTACCGGTCTTCCTGGGCAGTGGTAGCACGAATTCTTCCCGAGCCACGACGCCGGGATACACTCCCAATTAAAATATCGAGTCCGGGCACCTGAAGAGGATGTACACAACCAGCAACAGCTGATTCAGTTACTGAAAAGGTGCTGGGAAGAGATCCCAAAGGAAAACATCCACCATCTTATTGAGAGCATGCCAGCAAGGCTCCAAGAATGTGTTCTTAAAAGAAGAGGACATACCCGTTATTAGTAATAATAAAAGTAAACAACACAGCTGTGCATTTAGTCTACAGTTTAATCCTATTGCTAGGCGTAAACAGCCTAAAGTGAAAAAATAAAAACAAAAATACCCATAAATTAAGTTTTTTTTTGTTTAATTGCATTAACTTTAATTAAATTTAACTAAAAAAAACATTGTTTTATTGAATTTAAAAGTACCCGAGCACATATTCCTGACCAAAAAATAAATAAATCGGAAAATTTGTGGTGGCCCTTAGTTTGTCTATTTGAATTTGTGACCTAAAATTTAGACGCAGAATATATTACCATATTTATCATTGTAGGAAACGCTGCTGAGGAACGGATGTAGAAACCTAACATTGTACTAGGTATATATAGCGCCATCATCGTCTACATGAATTTGTGACCTAAGATTAAGACGCAGAATATATTACCATATTTGTCATGATAACAAAGCTGCTGAAGAACAATTGTAGGGACCTAACATCATACTGTATACACCGCTATCAGCGTCTACTTGAATTTGTGACCTAAGATTTAGACGCAGAATATATTACCTACCTTATTTGTCATGATAGGTACCTACTGAGAAACTGATGTAGAGACCTATAACATCAAACTACCTATATATAGCGCTATTAGCGTCATCGCGATTTAGACGCAGAATATATTACCTTATTTGTCATGTTAGGTACGCTGCTGAGAAACTGATGTAGAGATATAACATCAAACTATATATAGCGCTATCAGCGTCTACTTGTATTTGTGACCTAAGATTAAGACGCAGAATATATTACCTTATTTGTCATGTTAGGTACGCTGCTGAGAAACTGATGTAGAGATATAACATCTAACTATATATAGCGCGTTCAGCGTCTACTTGTATTTGTGACCTAAGATTAAGACGCAGAATATATTACCTTATTTGTCATGTTAGGTACGCTGCTGAGAAATGATGTAGAGATATAACATTAAACTATATATAGCGCTATCAGCGTCTACTTGTATTTGTGACCTAAGATTAAGACGCAGAATATATTACCTTATTTGTCATGTTAGGTACGCTGCTGAGAAACTGATGTAGAGATATAACATTAAACTATATATAGCGCTATCAGCGTCTACTTGTATTTGTGACCTAAGATTAAGACGCAGAATATATTACCTTATTTGTCATGTTAGGTACGCTGCTGAGAAACTGATGTAGAGATATAACATCTAACTATATATAGCGCTATCAGCGTCTACTTGAATTTGTGACCTAAGATTAAGACGCAGAATATATTACCTTATTTGTCATGTTAGGTACGCTGCTGAGAAACTGATGTAGAGATATAACATTAAACTATATATAGCGCTATCAGCGTCTACTTGTATTTGTGACCTAAGATTAAGACGCAGAATATATTACCTTATTTATCATGTTAGGTACGATGCTGAGAAACTGATGTAGAGATATAACATCTAACTATATATAGCGCTATCAGCGTCTACTTAAATTTTGACCTAAGATTCCTTATGGAATCGACTACCACCAGCGATTTTTCCGGACTGATACGACTCAGGTACCTTCAAGAAAAGAGCCTACTCCTTTTAAAAGGCCGGCAATAATTCTGCAATTCCCCTGGTGTTGCAGCTGTTCATGGGCGGCGGTAGTCACTTACCATCAGGTGAGCCGCATGCTCGCTTGCCCCCTCTCCAAAAAAAAAAGATTAAGATGCAGAATCTGTTACCATATACCGTATATTTATCGTGACAGAAAAGCTGCTGAGGAACAGGTGTAGAGAGAGACCTAACATCATCTATCGAAGTATATTTGAATTTGGCAAGAAAATGAAATGATAATAAAATAGCGATTTAGATCCAGTACATATGATCTTACTTGTCAAGATAGACTTTAGAACCAAGATGTAGAGACCAAACATCATACTATATAGAGCCTGAATTTCGAAAATCGTCCTAGCTGAATTTGGCGAAAAAATTATATAATGATTTAAAAGTGACCTAAGTTTTAAACCCAGAATATATTACCTTATTTGTCATGATAAGATGCGTAGGAACAGATATAGAGACCTAACCCACATATGAAATGAAATATGTGTGTTTCACTACTTGAATATAGGCCGTTTGTGTTTAATATTTGCATGTACACCTTATAACCTGTTAATCACAATAAAATTGATTTGATTTGATTGGATTTGATTTGACACTCTATATACTGCTTGCTACATCTACTTGAATTTGACAAAGCCAAAAAAGGATTTATTTCTAAATATTCTGTGACTTTGTTAAACTTTACAAGTTGAATTCACATAAAGTGGGAAGTAAAATTATATAGCATTTAAATGGAATTTTTGAACAGCCAACCATTTCAGATGTATATTTTTTTTAAATTATCTGTATATCTATCTACGTAACGTTAATATGACTGTCATTTATTTTTATATTTTATCACTTTTTTCAAATTACAATTACAATTTATTCGAATTTAGTTATTTTTTTTTTGCATATTAATTCCTTTTTTAAGTATTATAAAAATAAAGATTAAAGAATACAATGCCGTGTAGCGGCGGCGTAAGAGAATCCACTACCCTATAATATCATCTCGTGGTGGGAGTCGTAAGAGGCGACAGAAGGAAACTGAAATAGGAATTTGGCAGCAGCATCTTTCAGATCATCATCATCATCATTACAGCCCTTCACAAGTCCACTGCTGAACATAGGCCTCCCTCAAGGAATGCCACAAAGCACGGTTCCTGCATGTCTTACCAGGTCGTCACTCCATCTAATGGCGGGACGCCCTTCACTTCGTCTACCGGTACTAGGCTGCCACTCGAGAACCTTACTTCCCCATCGGTTGTGGGTTCCTCGAGCTATATGGCCGGCCCATTGCCTCTTCAGCTTACTAATTTGTTGGGTTATGTCGGTCGCTCTGGTTCTACTGCGGATATCGTCATTTCTAAGTCTATCACGCAGAGAAACTCCGATCATAGACCCCTCCATAGCTCGCTGAGCGACCTTGAGCTTCCTCATACGGTCAGCAGTGAAGGACCACGTCTCAGATCCATAAATCATCACTGGCAACATTCACTGGTTGTACAATCTAGTTTTGAGGTTTTGAGGTATGCCTGACGAGAAGATGTGTCGTAATCTCCCGAACGCTGCCCAGCCGAGTTGAATCCTTCGATTGACCTCTTGGTGGGAGTTGGACTATTTGTCGCAGGTAATCATACTTGTGAAGACTTTGGAGTTATAGAAGACCTACACCATTTATTGATGGAATGTGTTCGATTTGGGTCTGTTAGAAGTAATTTAATAAGGGTCTTGAATTTGAACAAAAGTGACGTAGGTATATAGATATCATTATATTTTATCCCAACCAAATGGCGACGATGCGAAAGTTCTGTTCGAATCCATGGCCCACGTAGTATAATAATTCAATAACTCATATATAACAATAATTAATAATTAATGTTATATGAGTTAGTGATGTAGGTCAGGTTAGGGTATGACTCACATACGCTAAGCGGTAAAAGTCCCTTAAATGTTTGTAGAATAAAAAATTCACTGGTTGTACAATCTTGTTTTGAAGTTTTTTGAGGTAGGTATACTTGACGAGATGTGTCGTAATCTCCCGAACGCTACCCAGGCGAGTTGAATCCGTCGATTGACCTCTCTGTCGAAGTTGTCTGTCTTTCTGATAACACTTCAATAATAGTACCTAATAAATAACTCCGGTTGCCACTCCACCCGCCAAGCGTGGCAACTATGGCAAATCCAATAAGGCAATCTGTGGGGAGGCCTATGTTCAGCTGTGTACTTTTGATGGGCTGTAATGATGATTGATGATTACAAGAGGCATTTGACTTAAATACTAATAAGATTTTTCATATGAAATTTGCACAATATATTATATGTACGTTTAAGTTATAACTTAGAGATCAGCATTCTACATCGTTATATTAAATTTTTTGTGGAGTAAAAAGTAAAGCAACAACATTAGATCGACCGCAGGCCTCTTTTAAAAAAAAAGGGATATGGAGCAGGGAAAATTTCACCATTCAAATAGATGGGCTTCAACTGACCGCCTGCCGCAGCTTCTTCACGTTTTTCACCGCCAAGTTATTGATGGGTATTATATCTACGAGTACATTTACGTTAACAAATTTGTTTTCCTGTCCGTTTTTTAACGTGGTGACAACTTAAAGTAAATCAAAATTTTTTTTGTAACACAAATAATAGCGTCGACTGAACACTGTAATGATATTTCAGCAAGTTTGTGGGGTTTGCCAATGTTCCAGTGCTCGAGCCATAGAATACATGTTTTATAATCATTTAACTAGTGATTAATGCAAATATGGATAATTTAATGAATGCAAATTTTTGTATTCTATACATAAGCGAGTAATTCTATGTAATTAGTTTCTCGGGAACGGCTCTTATGATTTGGATTAAATTTTGTATTAAGATAATGTTTTATTTTCCAAGATTATCTAGATATGTCATCCCTGAGAAAATTAAATGTTATTTTCTAACATCGAGCTTGGTCGCCCAGGAACTCTATTACCGATAAGGGTAGGAAACTCGACCCGTTCTATAGTAGGTACCTACCTACTATAGAACGGGTCGAGTTGGCACGCTAGAGGTTTCTATAGAGGTTTGCTAACAATAGAAAGACTTTTTCAAATAAATACATATATAAATTTACAATAAAATCTCTGAAAATATAGTGTAACAATCGAAGATAAAATTTAAAAAACTTGTTAAGGAAATTTTGTTATACAAGCCTACTATAAAATTTATCAATACAATATTGAGGATTTTGTGGGAATAACGCTTAGTTTAAGTCAAAAAGTATATTAATCATTACGTTTAGGTAAAACTTATATTTAAAAAAAATATTCATTGACATGTTTGACATTCTATTCATTCTATATAGGTAATAAACAAAATTGTAACATGGCATTTAAAAAATAAAAGACACCAGGATTTTTGCCAGTTTTCCTCTGAGAAGGTCTTGTTTTTGCGATCCGGTGTACATAAATGCTCTTGATTGGAGCCTTTATGTACCTAAACTCATTAAATTTTTGACTCTGTCTTTAATAGTAAAATGGTATTTGAGTTAATACTGCGTTTTTACCACATATGATCGCGTCGGCGTCGCAAAAGGCGACAGACTGAAACTGAAACCGGAGATAGTCTACAGCATCTTCCTGATAACAACTCAAAATAATTAAGAACTGCCCCCTATCCCAAGAGGCAATCCATGGGGGAGGCTTATGTTTAGCAGTGGACTATTGATAGGCTCTAATAATAATAATAATGTCCTCCAAACCGAATTTCGGTCACGGCGGCCAGCCTCAACGGAGACTAGCCGTCGGCGCAGGACAGGATTATACTGCCCAAGTGTAGGCGCAAGCACAGGAGCACTCTCTATACCCTCACTCTCATAGTCCGATGCGACGGGAAACCGACACGACCGGAGAGAGATCAGGCGCAGGACCAACGGCTTTGCGTGCTTTCCGAGGCACGGGGGTGAGACACCGCCAACTTCATGACTCCGGGCAGCTAAAAACCCAATAACTGATTTTTTGGCCCGACCCGGGATTCGAACCCGGGAACTTATGATCAGCAGTCACGTTTACAACCACTAGACCAACGAGGCAGTCAGGTAGGCTCTAATAATGAAACGATGATGAATACGTGAACATCAATTGTTGTATGTTTTAAAAAATATGTTGGGTTTTCATCAAGAAGATGCTGCTATCCGCCTTCTGTTTGTTCTGTCATATGTAAAAATAAAGAAAAAAGAAAGAAAGAACGGAACACATTTATTTGTCAAACACACTGCCACATTTAAAGAGAAAAAAGAAAAAAATCGTTTACTTATTAAACCGTTTCTTCATTTTTGCTTTAAAATATAAGGATTACTTGATGGTTATAAATTTTCTAAGAATAAGCATACAAAATTATACGAGATTTTAGTAATGATAATAATATATCCTTAGTTGGGTAACTTTTGTGTGTTTTGTGATCATATCTGGTGCAACTTCGTAATATGTTAACTAAACGTTTTAACAGTTTGCAAGTTCAACATTTGACAAGAGAAGATCTAAAACCACCTGGAAACGCCGCAGATTTATGTTTGGGTAATAATATCAAGTAAGATGATGCACGTATCTTGAAATTATTATGGCTGTGAGCCCAATTCAGTTTCTTTATAATATATTTTGGGTGCGAAGATCTAATTACTCCAAATAATAATGTCATGTTGCAGCTATATTAGTACTATAGTTGTAGCACGAATGGGTCGGCTGGACCGGGGTAGTATCACACTCTCACAGAATACTAGCGTAAAATAGCAGCTTAACACTACTGTGTTTCGTATGGTGAGTGTAGAGAACCGGAGACCCCTTTTACTGGAAACGAGGCTTTCCATCTTAGTCCTCACGGGTGACAACGCATCTGCATTTTGATTCATAATTGAGGAGAGATGTATACCTAGATGTCTATGGGCCACAGCGACCATTTACAATCAGGTGGACTGTGTGCTCGTTTGTTACCCTTATCCTATAAAAAAAGACATTTTGAACATGTTTGCATTGTTTACAAATGGTGAGATTTACGCGAATATCCTTATAGCGAATAAGAATAGTAAAATAAAAACAAGAGCCCGCATTTTGAACTCCATTACAAACGCTCAGTACGCTCAGTAGGAGGCAAGGACCATAAAGAACATCAGCATACTTGAGCTTGAAAGCACCAAAGACGCACATAGTCAAATTCTTAGTCCTCAATTAGGTAAGGCCTCATTTATACTACACTTCATTCAATATAAACAATTATGGACAGCTTCGAGAACATAATATTCAAAGTGTATGGGACTGTCCAATACTAAACCCAGATTACGAACTTCCGACTCATAAATAATGATTTGCTCTAAAAAAGATCATAGGTTGAATGATGTCAGAAACCTGTTTTTTTATTCCTAATACTATCACATAAAAAATTTCATCAAAATCGGTCCTGCCGTTTAGGAGGAGTTCAGTCACATACATACCGACAGAATTATATATGTAACTATATACCTATATATAAAGATTTGTTTTTGTACCTAATACTATATAAATAGATTAGGTGAGATTCAACATAAGACAATTGACATCAGACCACTGAGCTATAAGCGATCTAAATCAAAATTAATTTAACCAAGTATATTCGTGGGTCATCCGCATAAAGATTGTATTTACAGTGGTGAATGCTGGAGACAACATCAGCCATGAATATTATAAAAAGTAGTGGGCTGAAAATCTACCCCGCAGGTAGGGGGATAGAGGATTTCTTAGGCCGCCACCACTTAAAAGAAAATAAATTATTTTAGAAACAGCTTGGAAGAGATGGTCTCTTTCCAATGGTTTTTTTTTTATAATTCAAGTTTTTCTTAAATATATAATAGGAACCTCCTTACTTTCAAAAAAAAAAAAAGTTTATTATGTAGACATGCAATTCTTCGATTTTGTTGACTGGTTGGACTGACAAAAACAAAATAAAAAATCATTACCATTGTTTAAAAAATGTAATTTAAAATCGAGATTGGACTTTTGGAGCACAAAGTTTTAAAAAAAAGTCAAAACAAAATTTGAAATAATATTATATTACATGTGAATTAAACAATAAGAAAAAATTTACTATTACTACTTTTAGCGCCCTCTACCGCTCGTTGGATATGATTAAAGATACCTGCCATCTCTTGGCTAATAGTTGTAATATTATAGATATTAAACAGTCTTTTAAAAAATACTTTTTGTTAATAGATGCCTCTTATACAAATAATTGAAGAAACTATTTAAGAGCATTTAAAAAAATCTATCCCTGATCGCTATATAATTAAAAACTGAAGCTGTCTATTTTATTAGTATTACAAGTCTATTTGTTGTCATGTGGTAATAATGGCGAAAAAAGAATCCATCGCCGTTTATGTGTGTAAGGTCAGAAAGACCTTGTAGCTTCTGATAGATGGCAGTATACTACATCTGTTAAGGGTTGATATAATAAGAAGGGCATAACTGTCCTATAAAGTACCGGTTTCAGTTATCTAAGGGCCTAACAAAAAGTCAATTTAAGTTTTATACACTGCTCCATGACATGATAACTGAAATTTCTGTCAAAACGAAAGATTAGCCTAATTTTTTTTATCTAATTATAATTTACTTTTGTTCAACACAGGGGCAAGGGATTTGAAGATAAATGCCGCATCGTTTTATACAGCCTAACAGCCTGTAACGCCAATTTTATCGGCCGTAATTAAACATTTTATTTCATAATCCAGAGGACATGTAATTATTAACCGATGATGTCGTGGTAAAATTAACACCATGTTGACTGATAATTAAATCGAACTCGTATTACTATAATCAGCTACCACATTATTGTTAACATGTTAATTATTACATAATCCGGCTTTTTACACAAAGTAGTTTATTATTAGTCCGAGGTTTAAATAGTACCTAGCTTAGATTATAATAGGTCGGGGAAAAAGTTTCTTCGTATTTTCTTTGTATAAAATTGAAGATAAATCTCTTTGGTTGTACTGTTTGTATCTGGCTGGTTTTAATATCAATACATATAGGACATTAAGAAAAAGAAAAATAAAAGTAAAAAACACTTTCCCGCCATTTTCAATTGTTTTTCTGTCCGCCAAAATGAGTGAATCTAACGAAGAAAATTGATACCTACATCCTGAAGTATTATTACAAAAAAGGGAAAAATGCGACTCGAGCCGCAAAAAAAATTTATAATGCAATGTAAGTAAGAGTAGCACAAAGTTGGTTCAAGCGTTTTCAGTCAGTCAGGGAATTTTGATGTCAAAGGTGCAGCTCGCCCTGGTCGCCCTCATACGGATAAAGTCGATGTCATTTTTGAAAAAGTGGAGAAAGATCGAAATATTAGTAATTACGACATAGCCGAGGAATTGAGCACAGTTTATTAGGAGCTTTTACCGGGCAAAACCATCGATTCGGATCTCTACTGCCAATAACTAATGAAACTCAAGCAAGAAATTGAGAAAAAACGGCCTGAATTGATCAATAGAAAAACAGTTTTTTCATCATGATAACGCCAGACCACACACATCTTTGGCCATATGGTCGGTTTCGGTCTCTTCAGAATTCTTTGGGTAGTGTTAGGTTAACATCAAGAGAGGACTGTCAAAACTACTTGTCGCATTTTTTTGATCAAAACTACCAATATTTCTACAGCAACGGGATTATGTCACTTTTCCTACAAGATGGCAAAAACTTATCAAACCAATTTAATTATATATTATAATTAAATTGGTCTTGAATTTGTATATAAAATACGAAGAAACTTTTTGCCCGACCTTTTATAAAATTATATAATATGTTCTAATTAAGAAGGCCTGTGGAAAATATGCAAACTAAAATAGACCAAGTTGAAGAGTTGAATTAGAATTTGATAGCAAATATCAAATTTGTGGCGCTTAAAGTAATTACCTGAGTTCCTGAGGTAATTAGTAATTACATAAGACATACCTAGTTGCGCTGCGGCTGAGCGAATTTGTTCGTTTTTCGTCCGAAAGATTCTTCTCAAAACCATATCTTAAACCCGAGACTATCGATAAAGTAAACCATGTTTTGTAATAAGATTGTAATAAGTTTAACTTAAAATATTATAAGTATGTTTATTTTGTTGGTCTTTAAAAAAATCCAACACTTACTACCTTTCTTTGATATAGCTAAAAGAACTATTTTTTTCACACTTTAGTTTTTGTTGTGAATAACATTCTTTAACTAAGAATAACTTGTATGCATAGACTATAATGACGTCTCGAGTTTAAAACTATTTTAAAGATATTTTTTATTCCAAAAGATGCTTCAGGTCATAACATAAAATCGAATTACGTATAAGGTAAAGCATATTTTTATAATAATAATTCATTTATTTCAGACAAATTATCCATATTTGTTAACAATTTATAAACTAAAGACCTACAACCCCATAACTAGGGTTCCCAACCCTCCCGGATTGCCCGGGAGACTCCGGTAATAACGGTTAATCTCCCGATCTCCCGGGGTGCAATAATTTCTCCGGTTTTTCTAAAAATTATACGCATCCTTCGCTCACACGTGTCGCTACTCACTCGCTTTGCGGTCACACACAACATCGCGCGCTGCTGCCGTAAATCTGTTCGTCTCGCCGTCCAAGTTGTCGATTTGACGGTGTCTGTCCGGTCCGATGAAGATCCGGAATACCAAGCAATGAAGCATTACTAGACTCCAGGAATTATTAAATATTGACTTAGATAGTGACAAACTGTACGATGCGGTTAGACTTTTGCTGTGGTTGACCACAGCTCGTTGAAAAAAATCAAGTGGATTTACGCTGGGTTGACTTGACTTCTTTACGAAATCGAAAGACAGAAGTCTCTATCCTGAATTGAAAAAAATGGTCACAATTGTTCTTTCCATTCCTGTCTCTAATGCTTCTTGCGAGCGCGTATTCAGCATGATGGAACAAGCATGGAGCAAGGAAAGAAACAGAATGAGTATTTCTTTAGTAAAAGCAGAGTTACAAGTACTAACAAACTTCGATTTTTCATGTAAAAACTTTTATGATTTTGTGGTGAAAAACCGACAAATATTAGATGCTGCTCGAAAGCAAAGTAAATAATAAATGATTGAGATTTTCTTTCAATTAAAAATCCCCCTACTCGATTTCATAAAATTCTCCCGGGTTGGTCCTTTCGAGAGTTGGTAACCCTTGGTGACCCTACCCATAACCTATAATATTACTAGTATTTACATTAAATAAAATTAAAATTAACATACTAACCAAGGTCACGGCGTGTCTAATTTGCAGTACAGATTTATGTATAATAAAATATGTTAAACCCGGAAGGAACTTAAGTTATCTGTTAAATTTGGCTTGAGAAAACATTGGATGATTATGTTACCTTAGTTTTGTTTTATTCTTTGATGTCTTTCATTCATCCATCACAGCCGTTCACAAGACCACTGCTGAAGCTGAACTTAGGCCTCCCCCAAGAAATGTCCCAAAGCACAGTCCTGAGCCACTTGTATCCATCGACTCCTGCATGTTTTTTTATGGAAGAGGAGGTAAACTAGCATGCGGCTCACCTGATGGTAAGTGATCATATATAACACAGAAGATTGCTATGTAGAAGCGAACGGAACTAAGATCTTCACGACCCTTCGCAGAAGAACCCAAAAACTCTCCAATCATACTCCTTATCTCATGACTGTTAAATGGGAAATATAGCTGCAGTCTTCAGTAGATATGACAGCGTACAGGCAACTATACAGACAGATCTCCAAATGCATGCGGCGAGACTTACGCAACTTCAATCCAGCTCATATGGAAGCAGCGATCTCTTCCCTTTAGAATCTTCTCATCAGCGCTCCGAGTGCGTGCGTTGAATCTTGCCAGGTCGAGTCGTCTAAGGTGGCAACCGAAGGGCCACCGGAGATTCTTAGCACTCCCGCCGTTACCGTGGTCGGCACCGTAGCCAGGAATAGCGGGGCCACCGGGGATTGAGGGTCCTTTCTTTGTACCTTTCGTCATGGGGGATATACGAGGGTGACACTGAAAGTTCTTAGAAAATCAAAAACTGAACAAACTAGCAAGTTATTAGTTTTATTATATCTTTTCAAAATAGTGTCAATTTACATTAATACATCGCTGCATCCGATGGAACCGCTGAGAAGAAGTTACTTAGAAAAGTATTTTGCCCACTCGTCCTTAGGGGTCTCTTTGACGGCATTTTGAAACGCAGCCACTGCTTCCTCGGCGTCCATAAAACGTTTTCTTCGAAGTTTTTCTTTTATTTTCGGAAATAAATAAAAATCGCAAGGTGCGAGGTCGGGGCTATAGGGCGGGTGACCAAGTAATTCCACGTCTGACGTCGCCAAGTAGTCGATTGTTTGCTTGGCGGTGTGCGACGAGGCGTTGTCGGGGTGAAGGAGGATCCTACTGCGAGGTCGTTTCTCCCGAACTTTTTCCAAGACAAGTGGCAAACAATTGTTAGTGTACCACTCTGCAGTAACTGTTTTTCGATCCTCTAAAACAATCGTCGCATAATGACCTGTCCTTCCGAAGAACGAGGCCACCATCTTTTTTCCCACGCTTCGACCTCTCTTCACATTGGTTGGCAACTCCTCGGAAGGAAACACCCAGACAGCTTTCGTCACCCGTAAGTATGTCGAACACAGCATTTGAGTCACCTCCGTTAAATCGTTGAACTATTTCACGACACCAATCAACACGACGGAGTTTTTGGGCCTCTGTCAAATTATGACTTATCCACCGGGCACAAAGCTTCCTGACCGCTAAATATTCATGGAGGATTTTGTGCACTTGACTCATACCGATGCCAATGATTGCTAAGCTTGTCCGAATCTGCTGATAAGTCACTCTTTTGTCAGTCTCTATCATACGCCGCACAACACTGATGTTATCTTCAGTCGTCGCCGTAGAAGGCCGTCCCTCACGCAGATCACCAGTGAGATTAGTGCAACCACGTTTAAACTCATTAAACCAGTTGTAAACAGTGGCACGAGATGGGGCTTCATCGTGAAAGGCCAATCGAAGTCTATCATAACTTCCTTGTTCACTTAAATGACATCGAAAGTCATAAAAAATCATTGTACGAAAATTTTCTCGCGTTAAATTCATGCTGACGTGACACAGACAATTTTCAATTTGACGCCAAATCGTAAACAAATGACAAATTAATAAAATACGTACACAATAATATTGGCAAAGAGTTCCATTTTCCAGTTATTTTTTTATTATATCGTTTACAAGTGGCCAGTTCTAAAAACTTTCAGTGTCGTCCTCGTATTGCCATAGTTGCTTTTATTTGAAATTATCCCAAATTGAAAGTGATTTATGGGCAACAACGTTTTTGCCTACCGATCGACCTTTACGAATGTGTGCGTGCGCAGTTAAATCAGTGAAAATAGTGCATAACCACGCATTTTGAATTTAAAAGATATAAAGGACAAGATTATTTAGATTTTTTTTAATAAATTTTTCGTCACTATTTGCGTATATTACTTATTCTGAACCTTCTCTGCAAGGCCGGTTTTTGCAAAATAACCTTGTATATTTGTGGCCGTGGAAGAAAAGGGGAGATCTCCCGCTGGGCAAGGTGATCAGCCCAGGGACTGGCCAACACTTTCAGCTATTCTATATACCTATAAATGCAGTACTTCAGAACTTTGATCTCGTGATTTAGGCTTCGATGCGTTTCGCTTGTGGTGCGACGACAGCGCCACCACATATTTATTTGCATGGCATACAAATAATTGTTCCAGGTGTGGAAGTTTATACAAGTGCAATCTATATTTATAAAACGTTTCCACGATACAGGAGCGTGTGTGGCTACGTAAAATATCTAGGTAAGTCCCGTAGAAGGCGTAAGAGGTGACCACGGGACATCCCATAAGGAACTCACAACTTCCAATAGATAGCGATATAACCATCTCGTTTAGACCGGAGACGGGGAGCAGCGTCAGAGGTGCGAGACGTCTGGTGTTGCGATCACCAATCCGCCTGCCAATGCCAAGCGTGGTGGTTAAGGCAAAATCCTCCCTGGAGTGCTCCATGTCCAGCAGTGGACTTTATAGATGTGGACTTTTGTGATGAAGAAAGATAGAAGAAATTCCTAGCGATGTAGGAACTTTTTTTTAAAAGTTATTTTTTATACTCTTTCGAGGGGACTAAGGAACATCACTAAATACACTAAACACTAAATAGTTAAAAACAAAATTACCCTTAGCGGTAGATACTCCAAATTAATATGAGTCCCCCTGGAGTATAAACTATTTAATTAAAAAAATCATCAAAATTGGTTCACAATTGACGGAGATATCGTGTAACATATACAAAAAAAACACAGTGGAATTGAGAACCTCCTTCTTTTTTGAAGTCGGCTAACAATAGCAAACATTAAAGTGGAGGCATGTTTCATTTGCATTTACTGAGTGATACATAATTTGAGTCAAGGTATTTTTTATATTATACTCAAATAAAAATGTTATCAGTACAGTTTAGCACGAAACGTAATGTAGGCGCAATGTCACGACGTCAATGCCAAGTCTTCCAGCCAAAGGCTTGGTTGAAGCCAAAATTTACTAGTCAGCTACCCAAAGCAAACTCTTAACGTGTTAATGATTTCAGAGTAGCTCTCGCAAATCGCAGACGGAAGCGATGGGACCATAGAGATCAAAATTCTGCATTATTTTAATTTAGATTTCTGTATCTGTGACATGTTTATTATTTACCGTTACCGTTACAGCCTAAACATAGGCCAACCTTGAACATAGGCGTCCCCCATAGATTGCCCCATAGGGGGGATAATAATATGCCATAGTTGCTACGCTTGGGAAGCGGGTTGGATACCGAAGTTTTATATTTTTAGTCGTTATTAAGAAGACGCTGACTCCCGATATTATGTATCCCTCTGTCGCCTCTTGCGACACCCACGGGATGATATGGGATAGTGGCTATTTTTACACCGCCACTGCACGGTTATTATTTAGTTACAAATGAAGGTTATTTAATAGAATATTATTTTATGTACCAACTTTAAATTTGGTACTGTAAATAATATTAAAAATTAAAAAAATACTGGGTAACCCATCACGAGTTTACTGCTAAATAATAATAAATTGCTACAAATCACAGTAAGTAGCCAAACTGTTACCCCGTATCATCCCGTGGATGTCGTAAGAGGCGACAAAGGGAAACTGAAAAGTGATATAGTCATCAGCATCTTCCTGATATCAGCTGAAAATAATGAAAAACTGCGCTTGCCAACCCACCTCTCAAGCATGGCAACTATGGCAAAATTACATGAGGCAATCTAAGGGGGATTGTAATAAATAATTAAACCAAAAGGCTTATACAGCATCATCGAGACTCAAAAGTTTAAACTTGGTGATCTATCAGGTTCTAGATCTGTCCCTTCAGCGGTGACAATATTTTTGCTAAGTGTTGGACTAATGGACAATTTGGGGAATCGATCTGGCTCACAATTGGTCAGGGTGGGGCGTTTAGTTTGTGAATTTTAGGTAACCCATACAGATACTGTATTATCCATATATATTAGTGACGTATGAACTTCCAATACCAATAAGGTTCCTTACCAATATTGGTAAGAAACATTCGAAAACCATACGTCAAGACATTTCGACCATATATCTTACAACTTTCTAATATAGCAACTTGTGCACCTTGACTGCTGAACAAGTTTGGAAATTCTATTTTAATGAATCTTTTTATTTTAAATAAATCACGTGTCCTCCTACGATTTTATACAGCGCGGGTAAACTACGCCATGCTTACGTAACCGCCGCGTTTTTTTAACCATGTAAACCTGCTTAGATTTAGTTAAGTAAATATATGCATAATAGGGTACTCATCAAGACCGTTATATGTGTATTTCCGAGGTGTGAAATCTGTACATCTATACATATATTGAATAAAACTACTTTTACGGATTATATCGCGTTTATTAACTTATTTTTTATTAATTTCCGACGTTTCGGGTGCTTTACAGCACCCATGGTCACGGGGGACTGAGGTGATTGACGTCCCGATGTCAGAGTTAACCCGGAGTACCTTCAGCTTTTTTTAATTATTAATTTTGGTCCGATCTACGCAGAATGAACTTACTGTGTCTTGAAGTCTTGCAGCGGTATGCTTGGGTTTAGTTTTAATTTTAATTTAATTTTATTAATTACAAATTCTATCTGTTCTTTTTACGTGAAATTAATTGATGTTTAATCGAGATAATAGCAAAAACGGTGATTAAAGTGGTTTTTCGATAGTTGAACTTCTTACCCAAATATCACTATTTAAGATCTGGAGATTCTACGCGTACGAATAGTCGCAGGTAAAAGCTAGTTAACCTATAAATCCGCTATAGGGGATTTATTGCTGCGGCATAGGTATATTTTGCAACTTTTCCGGCTTTTTTAAGGTCACTGCAAATTAAAATCATGAGCGACCTCAAAGAAGTATTGTTCAAAGTAATCCACTTCAGATTACATGCCAGCCCTGACGACACTGTATAAGAGATGTAACTGCTCGGCCAATCGTTTCAGTTGCCAGAATCTTTCAGCGGAAAAAGCCGTTTCAATAATAACGTTCTTTATTTAATTAAAAAAAATATTTTTTTCTAGAAAGTTGCATTAATGGTAAAGCTATAAAATCGAAACCGATAAGTGTTTTCAATTACAATTTTATGTGTAACTATTTTCTAGGTATACTTTAGTGATAATTAAAAAAGATATTTATGAATGTTGTGTGAAGTCGTAAATTACTTTGTCGGGAAAGTCGCTGGAAGACGGCAGGAAACACATCAGAGGAAACAAATAAATTAACTAGATTAAAAAAAAAAGAAAATAAAATGGATGGAAATTGGACATTATTCCCACACATGGGTTTACGCTCTCCTAATTTAACAAACACGACCGTGAGTCTGCAGGAAAACTTCGAAATAGATCTTGAAGACACAAACTGGATATTAACATCTTCGTTCATTATTTTTACAATGCAGACGGGTAAGTAATAATATTTTCATGAAATTAGTCACTTTATTTTTTAAGTATTATAAATACTGCAGTAGCAGAGTCCACTGCGCCAAGTCATTGCGTGGATATCGTATAAACGACAGAGGGACTATGAAACTTAATGATGAATATGAATTTATGAACAATATACAGCAGTGATATTCTGATAGGATGTAATGACTGAATGAAAAAGTGCTTTTCGAAGGTCAAATTCAGTGTTTAGCGCGAAAACATATTTATTTTTAATTGCTCTACATTATCAAATCCCCATCATCATTATCTTCTAGAGGCGTTAGATGCTTCCTTTTATAAAACTTTATTCGGTTAGTATTGCGTTGTTGTAATAGTTTTAAATAATAGATCATAACGAACTATAAATATCTATCTTATTAATATATCTTCTATATCTTATAAATATCTCTAATTTATAAATGAATATAGGTATTTTGAATAAAACTACTTTTACGGATTATATCGCGTTTAATTAACTTATTTTTAATTTCCGACGTATCGGTAGCTTTACAGCACCCATGGTCACAGGGGACTGAGGTGACTGACGTCCCGATGTCAGAGATAACCCGGAGTATCTTCAGCTTTTTTAATTATTAATTTTGGTCCGATCTACGCAGAATGAACTTACTGTGTCTTGAAGTCTTGCAGTGGTAGGCTTGAATTTAGTTTTAATTTTATTAATTACAGGATCCCAAGCACCCTGCCTCCCTCTCTATTGAAATTAGGATATTTTTTAATTTAAATAGCCTCACGTATCATCTATTTTTAAAACCGGATATGTTACTCTGAAAAAGAGTTCTTTGTTTAAACTATAAAATAATTCGGCCTAAATTTGACTGTAGGTATTTCTATGTAAGTAAAAGAATATCTCCTTGCTCTTTCTTCTTCATTGTCATCAGCCAGTAACATTTACCTGCTGGAAATAGGCCTTTACTATTATAGTTAGGATTTGTCATAATCGACAGGCCTAGCAGCATTGATTTTCAATCGCACTACCAGAACCAGATGTTTTGCATTTTGACGCTGCTCCCTGTCTGTGTGGTATGTATATTATAGCATCTGCCTAAAAATTAGTTTCCTTTTTTTTGTTATTATATAAATAAAATTAACGCTATTAGTAGAAGTGAATAGGAAATTATCAATGAAATAAAGATGGCTTAGGACCAGAGAACATAAAAAAGACCTTGTTTTTAAGCTCTACGTTTGGAGATTTCTGACGCGCTACAATGATAATGACCTCTTACAAATTATTTAAATATGAATGAATCTAGTAGACATTGTATAAACCACCCTAAAACGAAAACCCGCAATGTTGTTTTGAAGTTTATATTCGTTTACCTTCCAACTCTGGTCTTCGATCAAAAATATTAAGTTAAAATGGCCACGGAACAAATACACTTGTCTTGGTATAACTGTTAGTTTTTGGGTCAGGTTGTATTATTCCGATTCTGTAACGATCTTACTCATCTTTCGACCTTATCGCATAGGGCTTACATCGAACACATGAGGTTTAAACAATTATTTTTAATAAAAAATTACCTAGCCAAAAAGGTACGATATCCTATTTTTCAAACTATTTTGAAAACGATTTATAAATAAATAAATCGTGAAACGTATCCGTGAACTTTTACGGACAAATGTTTTTGGTTTTTACATCGTCTGCGCTAGCCTTGAATCCACAGACCTAGTTATGTTATATTTAAATTAAAATATAAAATATTATTTAACAGATCAAGGAAAATTTTCTTATAAGTATTATTTCTTCACCTTTCCTCAATTAAGATAAGGTCGGTTTAGAACAGCAAAGCAGTCGTCTTATGTATTGATATCACCTAAAATATCCTCACTGTCTATAAAATAATGTGTTTTACTAGACACCTAAACGACGTATCGAAAAGCTCGTTCAATACTCACCCCCTCGAGCAGTGACGAACTGCGATAGCATTTTCAGACAGTAAGCACACATTAATGCTCCTGAAATAGCAGAAATAGAAACAGAAAAATAAACTTTTTTATTCAATATATATTATAAATAATATTTATTGAAATTCACTCTTTTAACTTACTACTGGTTTGAAAAAAAACCTCTGTCCTGGGAAGAACCAGCAAGAAACACAGCGGGACTTTAAAAAAAAATACAGCATTCAATAAAAATTAGAAATAGCTTGGTATCGACCACCTCATTCCCAGGGGTTATAATCATCCATAAATTCCTTAAAATTATAATAACCCTTTTTAGACAAACTTTGTTTAATAAAGTTTTTGAACATTGAGGAGGTCAAATTTTGTATACTTTCTGGGATTTTGTTGTAAAAGCGTACATCGCCCCAAGAATGAATTAATTACCTACTAAATTGGTGGAGTCGAGTAACTGGTATATATAATACTAGCTTGTGTCTGTTTCTAGTATTTACAGAATTAATATGACTTATTTTTTGTAAAACTACTTTTATTTTTGTGTACACACATTACATTTTCATAAATGTATTGAGAATTTCCTTAAATTTCTGTCTAAGCGACTCTTTAGCTTTTAAATCATAGATGAGTCTTATGGCCCTCTCCTGTATAACAAATATAATTTCAGTGTCCGTGTCCCGATAGCAAAATACCATACGACATTATACTATGGAAATAGCTAAAGTAAACTAGTCAGTCTAGCTATTTCAATACTGGTAAGATTTCTAATATTTTTACAGCATATGCTGTAGAACGAAATGTGCTTGCTAGTTTCGATATATTGCAGCCCACTGTAGATTCGCGTCTAGTGTCATTAGAAGAAAAATGGTGGTATTGACAAGACTCAGCTTCTCCCCATTTAAAATTACATTAGTATTTAGATGTTTGATATTTAGAGTTATGAATTCCATTTAAATGGAAATTATTAACATTAAAGCATTTTACTAAATTAGTTACGGCTTAAATTATTATTATTTAGCATTCATGGTCACAGTCATAGGGGACTGATGTCATAGTTCCTTGTTAGTCATTTTAAAGGATTTCGATAAATTATTTATGGCGGGTTTTCTTGTGATTCCATTATTATAATGTTAAATTACCTTCTAAATATAGAATATAAATGAATTTAAGAAACGATATCTTTAAAATTATTCCAATCCAAAGCTGACGCGCTTAATGGTCCGGGTACATATAATTATATGATATTATAATGTATCCGTTACACCCTATTAAAGTCCACTGCTGAAAATAGGCCTACCCCATAGATTACCTCATAGGGGGGGATATTTGTCATAGTTGCCACGCTTGTCAAGCGGGTTGGCAAACGCGGCTTATTATTTTTAGTCGTTATTTAGAATACGCTGTTGCCCATCTCCTGATTTGTTTCCCTCTGTCGCCTCTAACGACTCCCACGGGATGATATGGGTGGGGTAGTGGATATTCTTATACCGCCAGTACACGGTTGATTATAATGTATAAACCTCCAAAAATATAGATAGAACTTTCATCGCTACGTTATTTAGTAGTTCAATCGATTGAGAGATGAGATGAGATGATGATATTCTAACCTTTATCTGATCCTATACGGCGATGCAAAAAGCTTTGGTGACAACGCATCTGCATTTTGATTCTTAATCGAGGATAAATGTAGATGTCTAAGGGCCACAGCATCCACTTACCATCAGGTGGACTGTGTGATCGTTTGTCACCCTTATCCTATAAAAAAAAGTCTAGTGTTGACTGTGTTGTATTTTACGTTTTCCTCTATAGCTACCTTTTCTTTATAAAATTATGTGTCTTTATAATAGCAACTGATATTTACATTACATGGAAGGAATAACTTGGATTAGAAGTTTAAGTTGTACGTTTTTTTTTAAAACCGTCCATATTTGTGAAAAGTGCAAAAAGTGGGATGTTCTCTTTCAATTAAAAAGTAAAGTAATAGCCTACTATAACTATACGTCCCACTGCTGGGCACTGTTGTTGTTTTTGGAATACATCGCAGTGACCTACTGCGTGTTAATGAACTCATTTTTAGGGTTCCGTACCCAAAGGGTAACCAACGGGACCCTATTACTAAGCCTCCGCTGTCCGTCCGTCCGTCCGTCCGTCCGTCCGTCTGTCTGTCAGCGGGCTGTATCTCATGATACGTAATAGATAGACAGTTGAAATTTTCACAGAATGTGAATTTTTGTTGCCGCTATAGCAACAAATAATAAAAATAAAAATAAATTAAAAATTGAAGGGGGCTCCCCTACTAGAAACGTGTGTGATGGTACGGAACCCTTCATGCGCGAGTGAGACTCGCACTTAGCCGGTTTTTATTGTACTTATTTACTTTCATATTAAACATTTTGGTTTGCTTACAACGTTTTTCTTCACCACCGACCACGTAGTAAATCTAATTTTAAAAGTGATATTAACAATTTTGTAAGTTTCCACGGGAGTCGAACCTTGTTTGCGTACTATGCAAACATTATTTACCTCCTGAGCTACAACAGCTGTGTTTCCGCCATTCATCTATTTATCACTATACTCTCGATTATTGAAAACCTGTCATTATACATCTATAAAAAAAAAATTGTTCCAGGTTTCGGTATGTTGGAGTCGGGATGTGTATCAATTAAAAACGAAGCTAACATCATGATGAAGAATTTGGCTGACATTTCTCTTGGCGGTAATAGATATTTCATAATAATAAAGTCCTACAGACCGAATTTCAGTCACGGCGGTCAGTCTCAACGGGGACTAGCCATCTGCGCAGGACAGGATTATAGTGCTCGAGTGTATGCACAAGCACAAGCACACTCTATTCTGTCACTCAGAAAGTCCGATGGGAGAGAGATTAGGACCAACGGCTTTAACAGAAGCGGTGTATGGAGTTCAAATTTCGTATGAAGTGCTTAGTGTTCGATAAAATGTGACCCTCATTTTTGAAGTCTCTAAAACATGTACCTATTTATTCATTAGTTTTGGCATGGGTGTTATTTTAACTTTTATTCCAATAAAAAAGCTTTACCATCGCCGTCGCCAACCATTGTTTCCAATAGTTTTGAAAAATGTAAATAAATCAAGAATTTAGACAGTAACATATATTTTAAAATTTTATGTTCATCATCATCATTGCAAACTATCATAAGTCACTGAACATAGGTATCCTCATAAATTGCCTCATATGGGGGATATTTGACTTAGCAAGCGAAATTAATAAAATTAATTATTAAGCGGGTTGGCAACCACAGTTTCTATTTCATTTTGAGTTGTTATCAGGAAAATGCTGCTGCCAGTCTTCCGTTTCATTTCCCTCTGTCACCTCTTGCGTCATCCACGAGATCATATGAGGTGGTGGACACAACTGAAAAATTTTACAAAAGAAAAAATTAAAAAATGAAGATATTAATTTTGGTGGGAGGTTCATGGAACGGAGCACTAACTTACACTTCACTTTCCGCCGCATGCACTTGACTTTTTTTAGGTAATGGAAGCAAGCATTCCCTTGCGGAAATACATTAGGTACAATGATAGAGATACAACTCTGTGTAAAAAGTATCGGGAATATGTCAATAAAAAGACCCGCGTAAAAGAGGTCGTTCTAATTTTTTTACTGCATGTTGGTAGCACTGTACTGATTTAGCGCGCAAAGTTTGAGCGGGATCTGTCATTTAATTTGTTTTAAACTACACTTTTTGTTGGTCATAGTTTTGAGTTATCGGCGATTTTTACAATGGAAAATATTGAACAAAGTGTGCCTTAAATTTTGTGTTCGAATGATATTTCATGGTGAATCACTAAAATGTTGCGAAATACCTACGGCGAATCGTGTATATCGAAAACAAGGGCTTATGAATGGTATAAGGCTTTTAAAGAAGGCCGAGAAGTAGTAGTAGACTTGCCTCGTTCTGGTAGACCTTCAACCGCTACGACCAAAGAAAACATCGACAAAATCAAGAAGCTAGTGCTCGAAAATCGACGTATGAGTCTGAGAGTTGGCTAGTGAGGTGAACATATCTTTAAGTCCGTCCACAACATTCTCATTGACATTTTAGGCATGAAACGCGTCGCCGCTCGACTAGTTCCAAAAGAGCTCAATTTGTTCAAAGAGCGCAGCGAAAGCATGTCGCTGAAGACATGGTTTCGAGCTTCTACGGATCCGACCTTATGAAACGTATAATAACTGGCGACGAGACATGGGTTTATGAGTACGACATGCAAACAAGCCAACAGTCTTCAGAATGGCGTCTCGAAAACGAGCTGAAACCCAAAACCGCGGCAAAGTCGCTCCAAAATCAAGGTGATGCTGACAGTTTTTTTGACTACCGTGGTGTGGTTCACTCGAATTCCTTCCAAAGGAGAAACAGTGAATAAAGAATATTATTTAGGCGTCATGAAGCGTTTGCGTGAGAGTATCCGCCGAAAACGTCCAGATTTGTGGCAACACAACTCATGGATGCTGCACCATGATAATGCACCATCACACACAGCCATTATAGTGAAAGAGTTTTAGCGAAACATTCAACAAAAGTTCTCGACCAAGCACCGTATTCACCTGATATGGCTCCGTCTGACTTTTTATTTCCCAAGTTAAAATTACCACTTCGAGGAAAACGTTTTGAGTCGATAGAAGCTATAACAAAAATTCGCTGAATGAGCTAAAGGCCATACCGCAAATAGCCTATGAAAATGTATGGAAGACTGGGTGAAGCGTTGGAGATGTTGTATTGCAAGCGATGGGGCCTACTTTGAAGGCGATAAAATAAATTTAGATGAATAATTTGTATTTTTTGTTTTATTGACAAATTCCCGATATTTAGTACACAGAAGTATACACATTACCTGATAAGACATGCAAGAAGTCAATGAATGAAGGTAGCTAAGGAGCCTGCTTTATGGTATTCCTTGGAAGAAGTCTAGTATTAAGAGTGGGCTTGTGAAGGGTTATAATGTTGATGATGAATATGACAGAGAAACACAGTTCATTTGCTAAGATTTTAGTAAAAATTTAATAATCACAAAGAACACACGTTCTTTAAACTTTTGAAGAGCATCTTAAATCTAATACCACGTTCCTTGCCTCGAAATTCAACATCGCAACCCTGACGCCGGATTTTAGTCTATTAACCGTTATCCAGGTCTGACGTATTGGATTTTTGGTTACGGCCTGTCCTTTGGGCAAGGCCCGTGGTCGAATCCATTCATTGGCGTGGGTGACTTCCTTCTAGACCCACCAGTTGGAGACGCTCTCATGGGACCCGTGTTTGCCTCCTTCCTCTTCCAACTATCTTTTGCTACCACTGCCACAACCATTGTAAGTGGCGCTATGGCTGAAAGGTAACTATTATGGCTAAGGTATGAATGTACATATTATCCTATACTATAAGTGAGCAATTCTTGTATTATATATTTTTTACGCGGTAGAGCCATGCTGCAGCTATGTTAAATGTATAGTCGTAGCACGAATGACGTAAAATTGCAGCATAATGCTGCTGTGTTTCGTATGGTGAGTGTAGAGAACTGTTATCCTATAAAAAAATACATGTAATTGGTTTCTCGTAAACGGCTCTAACGATTTGTATAAAATAATGTTTTACTTTCCAAGTTTAACTAGAGATATGTGTCATCCCTGAGAGTTTTTCTTTTAACGCCGATCAAAGTTGCCCATCTCCTACCTACTAAACAAAAAGTTGCAAATGAAAGACTGGAATTTTATATCAATATTATAATTGATAATTAATATTAATTATAATTATATTAATTAATTGATTGTGACCTGTAAAACCACTTAAATAGTTAATGGCAATTTTATGTGGATAAAAAAAAATCCGAGGATTCGTTATGAAGGCTTTCACATACAATGAATTGGGTTAAATGAGTTTCTTTACTTTTTTAACTTTTATCTGAGCCATATTATTAGCTCAGGGGGTAGCGCTTGTTATAAATATCAGAGTCATCCGAATGAGATCCTCACCGCCACCAATAAAATTATTAATTGCAATTTTAAGTGTTTATTCACAAACGTGCTCAGTGGTGAAGAAAAACATTGCGTGGAGATCTTTTTAAAATTTATATTATATTATGTGAAGTCCGCCAAAACGCAATGGAGCATCACAGCGAACTAAATGCACTATAACTCTCTTAAAATAGAGAGTAGGTCTACCTATCTCTTGAATATATATGGGCTATTACGTTTACTTTTTATATAACTTTGCACAAAAGGAATATTGGAGGCTCGTAAAAGGGGATTCCCCGATTCCCCTAACGGTAAGCGTAGCCCGTTGCTAGTCGCCATTCATAGGACAAAGCCATGCCAAGCCTGACGATTATGGCAAATTCTCACCCTATGTTCAGCCATAGTTACGGGCTGTTGAAGATGAAGGTCTATTGCCACACCACGACGATGACTGAACGATGAGGATGATGCGGGAAATTGAAATTCCGGGTATTTTACATCTAGGCCTGCTGTGTTTCGTATGGTGAGTGTAGAGAACCGGAGACCCTTTTTATTGGAAACGAACAATTCCATTTTAATCCCCACGAGTAGCGGCACATCTGCATTTTGATTCGTAATCCATCATATATTATGTAGATGTCTGTGGGCCACAGCACCCACTTACCATCAAGTGGATTGTGTGCTCGTTGAACCCTTATCTTATAAAAAATCACGTTCCTGCCATTTCGCATGGTCGCCTCTTACAATACCCGCGGGACGGATAGGGGGGGAGGTGATTTCGAAAACGACATATTTTCGTTTTAAGTAAACTGCCTACATAAAAACATACAGGTAGCATTCATTCTGAGCACAGTCCATTCCTCATTTAAGGGTGGAAAGGAGAACGCCACAATGCTTCAATGCATGTTGGCAGACTGCACATATCCTAGAATTATTTTTTACTTCTCAGGCATGAAGTCTGTAGGTTCTTTACCATTTTTTTCTTTACCACTAAGCATGAGGTAAATCAGACATTAAATTAATAATTTAATTGGTGCCATCACGCATCTTATCGGGTCTGTAGATACCTAACTTAGATGAGAAGCGCATGCTCTTACTTTTTTTTTATAAAACAGAAGTGACACACGAACTTAGAGTTCGTCTGATGGTAAGGGTCTAAGAGTCCATGGATACCTGTAGCGAACTTCAAACAAAGAAGGCTACAGATGCGTTGTCACCTCTAAGGACTAAGATTAAATGCCTCATATCCTGTCTACTGCTACTGGCTCTCTATACCCTTTTGACCGGAAAACAGCAGTGCAAGCACTGCTTTTAACGGCAGAAATAGGTAAGAAAGTGGTACATACCCAGACGGACTACTCAGCAGTAAAGGAGTCCTACCACATAGTAAAACTTATCGTCACCGTTACCGTTACAGCCTATTAAAGTCCACTGCTGAAAATATCCCTCCCCCATAGATTGCCTCATAGGGGGCATATTTGCCATAGTTGCCACGCTTGACAAGCGGGTTGGCAATCGCAGTTTATTTTTTATTTTTAGTCGTTATTAGGGAAACACTGCTGTCCATCTCCAGATTTGTTTCCCTCTGTCGCCTCTGACGACACCCACGGGATGATATGGGGTAGTGAATATTCTTATACCGCCACTACATAGCAGTAGTAAAACTTATTGATGCATATTCATTGTCTTTAGTTATGTCGTTGTCTCTGAAAAAACAGGTGCAATTTCAAAGCGTACTGCGTGTTCTCTTTTCTGAACACAATCGTGTACTGCGTGCCGGCTGGCTGGGTGTGGGGCGAACACGGCTTTCTGAACAAGCTAGGCGCCGTGGACATCGCTGGTTCCGGTCCTGTGCATCTAATTGGTAAGATTATAGGTTTATAACGCTACGATTTCCTTTGAATAATAACGTAAGAAATAAATATTAGCCTATAAACTTTGCCCTATTAAAAAGTCTTCTTTAGTTCTTTAGTTCTTTTAGTAAAACAAACGTAAACTCACCCAAAGACTACGCAGAGACTACCGACTTTTATTTGGCAAGAACCTGACATACCTCTCTCGCTTCTTTCCCATCCATTTATCTACGCACACTACGATCGACAAATAAGCGTAGTCTTAGATGAGATGAGTGCAAAATCAGAAAAAAAAAGAAAAAAGAAGATTTTAAGAAAATCGAAATAAGATTGAAATTACGTGAAGAGAAAATGGATTAATGCTATTTAAAACTAGAAAGCGGCCTAAAACTACCCATTTATTGTTATAATTAATTAGAGTAACATAAAAACAACAATTTAAAATTAATATAGTGGTTTTGAATAATATCCTGAGTTTTACGTAAGTCGTCGATATCGTTGACTTAGGCTTTGCTAAGCGCGCACTCAGCACGAATTCGAAGTTAGCTCTATAAATACCGAATTACCAACATTGTCTTAGCTCGAAAGTAAAGTCTGAGCAAAGTCAAAGTACGGTCTATAGATCTCAGCCTAAGATGGAATGCCTCGTTTCTAGTAAATAGTGTCTCTGTTTCTCTACACTCACCATACGAAACACAGCAGTACTAAGCTGCTATTTTACGCTGGTATTCTGTGAGAGCGTCGTACTTCCCCGGTCGAGCCGACCCATTCGAACTACAACTATTATATAGCTGCAGCGTGACTCTACCATGTTGAATATAGCTGCAGCGTGGCTCTACTACGTTGATATTTTATCTATTATCTAAAAATTTAAGGAGGATCATCAGCATTTGCGTCAGCACTGATGCTAGGACCTCGGTTGGGTCGATATGCACATGGTACTGCGCCGCTGCCCTTGGGGAATCCTGTCAACGCGGTCATGGGAACGTTTGTCCTCTGGTGGGGATGGCTGGCCTTTAACTCTGGAAGCACTTATGGAGTAAGTCCAACTTGATTAGATCCAAAATAAAAACCATAGGTCTTTTACATCAACGTGGTCATTTTTTTATATAAGAAGGGTGATAAACGAGCACATAGTCCACCTAATGATAAGTGGATGCTATGGTCGTTAAACACCTAGATATATCCTTCATTAAGAATCAAAATGTAGATTTGTTGCCACCCCTGAGGCAAAAGATAGAATGCCTCGTTACCTGAAAAAAGGGTCTCCGGTTCTCCACACTCACCATAAGAACCCAGAAGTTATAAACTGCTATTTCAAGCTGGTATTCTGTGACAGTGCGGTCCTTTACCGGTCGAGTCGACCCACTCATGCTGCAACCGTAATACAGCCGCAACATGGCTCTACTATGCACTATTCTTTTTTTGGTATTATTAATAATTTTTAATATGTTTACTAATTTCGGAAGCTGCGCTATGTAGTAAAGATATATTATCTATCTATATTATACGTCATACAGTATTTTATATGAATATATATATTCATATAAAATACTGTATGACGACCCTATGGCATGACCATTCGCATGCCAAGCGTGACAATTGAGGCAAATCCTCTCTAACACGGGAGAGATCGATATCCAGTCTGCTGATGACGAAAAGAAGAAAATACTGTTCAGAGTAACAGGGAGTGGCGTTAAAGGTGTCGAACGTTTGCTATTTAGTCATAGACTTAGGATAGTATATTCTAAGTCAATGGTATTTAGTACATATTACCCGTCACCCGCTGATAGAATGCAACAAAAGACAATTACTGAAGGAGGGTTAGTCCAACAGTGTCATTAATATTTATTTGCCTATAATTTATTATGTACCTATAATTAGATTTTGCAAAGATAACGAGTACAAGTTGATGATATTAAACTCAACCCTTCGCCCTTTTTCATTTTGCATAACGAGTATCGTGAATATTTCGTGTAATGCTTTGGTCTGCTATGAATAAAAACAGTAATGTTTTATAAGCTGTCATATGCAACTGTTAAAATTGTGAAGTCTTACATATTTTTATTTGAATAAAGAAGTATCACCGGACGAAACTTTCTCAAAAAAGTAATAGTACCTAATATAATTCTTTTCGCCCGCCTTTCTATGCACATCTTGTGGTATCTGAGCGACTGAGCTTTGCTCGGCTTAAAAAAAGATATATTTTTTCATAAAATCTATCTAGATAAACTTGGTAGGATACGTCATTACGTCATTCCACTTTAAACACTTTTGGACATAGGCATAAGAGATTTATATCTTTCCATAGACTTAGAATATACTGGCGTATCTATCTATATCTATCTATCTTACTATCCTAAGTCTGATATCTTTCTATATTCTATCTTTATATGCGCACACCATCCAATCATTGGTATTACAACTTACGTATCGATTCGCTATTATCCGTCTTTCGCAGATCGTCCCTACATCTAACCAAGGAGCATCCTAATATTCTTTTTTTTACCTCATGTACTCCATGCCTAATATTACGTTTGCCTAATAGGTAGTTGAATAATCTTTACAAAGACAATTTCTTTTTGTATGGAGAATGGGCCCACCACAAATTGTGACGTAGCTTCATGAAATACATGTCGATTTATTCCTTATAATCTATAGATTACAACAGTAATATTATTTTTACCGTATCTAACAGGAATACTGAGAAATTAACAATTAAAACATGAATTCACAATAACCTAAAAACAAACTAAAAGCGATTGTCTAGTAGTTTTCACCGGTATTAAAAGTTAAAATAGTGCACTGGTCAATAATTAATAGTTAAAGTTGTAGGTACATTTATATTTATAGCATTTATAGGTACTTTAAGATTGATGGAAAATCCTTTTAGTAGTTCGTTCTTCGTTACACGCATATTTTCTACCGACTTTAAAAAGGAGACGCTACTCAATTCGACTGTATGTTTTTTTTTCTTTTTTTTATGTGTGTTACCTCATAACTTTTTTTTTGGGTGAACCGATTTTGATGATTCTTTTTTTATTTGAAAGCTGGTGCTTCTCATGTGGTCCCATATGAATTTGATCAAGGTGTGACCAATAGTTTTTGAGTTATTCTTAATAATTTATATTGAAGTCGGTTGTACAAATTTTTAATTTTAAATTATTTCATATTACATTAGCCAGAACACGAATATCAAAACAACTCTTTTTTTGGTTTCATGATTCCGGTTAAATTTTCATAAAATCTTTAGGCCGTTTACTATAATAAATTAGTATCTTTTTTATGTGTAATAAAATTAAGTTGCGTTAATATTTGTAGTGGGCCCAATAACGATTGTCCCCTTTTCATTTTATTTTTCTGATTTAGTAGCGAATACTTTACGAAAACAATTACGCTCTGGTGTGCGTTGGAAATTGTGGTCATTACGTGAAATCCATCATGAAAATGGCGACGTTTACGAACAATCAGCTGTGCATTAGTCAACATGTAAATAGCACAATCTAAATACTAATTGGTTAGTTAAGTCGTTCCATTATGCATCCAACTCAATTTAAGCGAAATTACCTTCTTTTGTACCAACCTTGCCACTAAAACAGCATTATTTATGTTACAAATCATTTTAACTTGCATTTAAATTTATTAGTTGTAATTGTAAGCGGAATATTTCAGATCAATGTTGCCTCTTTGTTTTAACGTATTGATATTTTTTGTAATGCATTTAGTATTTACAATAATTATGCAAAATTAAGCATTTAAATTCTGCTGGGGTTTCATATCGTATTATTATCTCTCTTAATTTGGTTACATTGTTTGAAATATTATTAATTTCCTGGTTTCATATTAGCACTAATTTACTTTCTCTAAGCTTGTACTAAAGTGTTATTATGTGAATGATAATGGAAAATATGCAAAGATATAATATTAAAATTGAAGTTCAGGCTTAGAGACGTGGCATTTTACAGGCCTTTGACCAAGTAATAGCCTCTGTTTGTATAATAGGTATATGAATAAAATGTTGCCATGGTCGACACCGGCTAGAAGATCATCATCATTAAAATAGAACTGTAATTAAATTCGTAGTATTGTTTATAAAAGTTGTATTAATACAGGTTAGTGGTGCTAAGTGGCAGTATGCGGCACGAGCAGCGGTCATGACTATGATGGGATCCTTTGGAGGTGGTTGCTTTGGAATACTGTTAGTATACTTGTCTATGTTATCATCGTTACTACTCATCTATAGTCTACTGCCGAATATAGTTGATTTAAAATTGTTTATTGACTCTTTAATAAGATAAAATATATTTTTACGGAAGCCAAAGCATTTTTACGAATTTCAATACAGGAATAGAAAGATAACATATTTCCATATTCTATAGATTTCACTAGTAACTATAATTTCATACGTGGTAGAGTCATGCTACAGCTATATTAATAGTATAGTTGTAGCACGAATGGGTCAGCTCGACCGGGGAAGGGCCACGCTCTCACAGAATACCAGCTTAATGCTGCTGTGTTTAGTTTGGTGAGTGTAGAGAACCGGAGACCCTTTTTACTGGAAAAGAGGCATTCCATCTTAGTCCTCACGGCTGATAACGCATTTGCATTTTATTCGCAAACGAGGATAGATGTAGACGTCTATGGGCCACAGCAACCACTTACCATCAGGTGGACTGTGTGCTCGCTTGTTACCCTTACCCTATAAAAAAATTTGATGTGGTTCATTAAAGATAATGTTCTACTTCACTTTAATGACTTTGTACCAACCAGTGAACGCAAATAAAACGCGTATGTTCACTGTTGTGTAGGAAAGGTCTATAGTATTGTATGACATACAATTGCACCAAAAACGTGGTATCTATGCCTAACCTATGTGTCGTATGTTGACGGTTTAAGAATTGAGCTGTAACATCTTTCTGGCCTTTTCCTTAGTCGCCTCCTACGACTACTAAATACTTACTAAAATAAAACACCGAGTGACCGAAATGGAACGATCGTCAGACTTTTTACGTGCAGGCTAATGACGATCATCATGGTTAGCCTGTACCTAATTTCTCGTTTTCTACCTAGAAGTCCGCCAGAGTACGTACCGCCCTCTTACCTATTGCTACCGCCAACTTGCTTACAATTGCAGGTGTCGGCCTGAAAGGTATGGAGGGAGAGTATTACATACAGGCTATGAAGCATTCCATCTTAGTCCTCAGTCGTAACAACGCATCTGTAGCCTTCTTCGTTTGAAGGCATAGAAGTTGGCTGCAGGTGTTCACAGACTACAGTAGTCACTTGCCATCGCGCAGATATACTAAATATACCAATAAATATATTGTACCTCCATCTGTAGGCGGTTTAGACGTTATATATATATATATATATATATTAAGACGTTATATATATATATATATATGTATGTACAAAGAGTTTATTGCCACTCAGCAGCATTATATATTTTCCTTATCACAAACCAAAATACCTAAATACAAGCTAATTAACACAATGATTTTTATGGTTTGTCAGATACACAATATATATATATATATATATATATATATATATATATATATATATATATATATATATATATATATATATATGTGTGTGTGTGTGTGTGTGTGTGTGTGTGTGTTGTTTTAAGCACATTGGTTGTAGGGTCTGCTTTGACCTTTTGTACGTACTTTCGTCCGATAAAACTTGTTGTTAGAATTATAATCTGACGTATCCATTACTACCGTAGCATTTCCTTTATCTGCACGGAGAATCGTGATCTCTGGTCTGTTGCGTAAGTTGTACAACGCTTTAATCTCGTCTTTGGGTAGATTTAGTTTCGGCACTGAACTTCGACGTAACAAGGACGAAATGTCTTGACGTATGGCCTCTAAATCTTCCTTTCCCACATTGTTTTTAAAACAGACAACAAACCAAAATACCTAAATACAAGCTAATTAACACAATGATTTTTATGGTTTGTCAGATACACAATGATCAAGAACAAAGGACGAGCGGACGTGATGGACCTTATTAACAGCATCCTGGGCGCTCTTGTTTCAATCACTGGTGAGTGTTTGTAACAGAGGTTTTGAGTTAGAACTTAAATCCCGACGAAACCAAATAACAAAAACAATGAAAAACTGATTACATTTATCAGTTCACCTTATAAACATATTATTGTCTCTGTGACATTTTATACGTGTACCTCCAATGTTATTGTTACATCCATTGACTTATATATTACTGCGTATACATCAGATTCAGGTGTGTTAGGAAGAGTTCGTGTCTCTGAGCGTAATTTAGAGGCATTGCAACATGTCCTGGCGCTTTCAATAACTTCAAACCAGTATTTAATTGCAGGAGGCGACTATGGGTGATGCGTAAAAAGTCTTAGCTTCCGATAGTTAGTGTCAAAAGAGCTAGGACGTCTGGTTCCGCAATCCGCCTGCCAAGCGTGACGATTCAGGCAAATACTCCTCAGGAGAAGCCCATGGCCAGCAGTTGACTTTTACTCAGGGTCATGAAGAAGAAGTATTTGACAATTATTGTTGTCGTAGTCTAAAAATACTGGAATAACTAACATAAACTTTGCCATAAAAAATTTCAATCTCGTTCCTTTCAGCGGGATGTTTCTTATACCGTGCTTGGGAATCTCTAGTGATCGGTATGATAGGGGCGGCTATATCGTGCGCCAGCTCCATACTCTTCGACAAGATGAGAATTGACGACCCTGTTGGTGCTTCTGCTGTGCATGGAGCTTGCGGATTATGGGGTGAGCGTTGGAAATTCTATTTCTATTCGATTCTGAATTCTAAATTATTATTTAACTGTTTCAATACAGAAAATATATTCTTTAAGATCTGGAAGCACTTAATTTTTATTTTGCATTATAATGCAGTATAAAAATTGATTTATCTAATAAATTACTAAAGTTTCTGACCTATATTTTTTTATAAAATAAGAGTGACAAACGAGCACATAGTCCATCTGATGGTAAGTGGATGCTGTGGCCCAGACATCTACATTTATCCTCGATTAAGGATGATTATTATATGCTACATGCTATTATAGTTTATAGGTAAAATACATCTTAAAAGCCTTGCGCCCGAAGCGACATGAATGCAAATTTAGACTTTAGTTATTAAGCACACAATTACTAATTTCACCCACTTCTATAAGCTGGTTATTCCCTTGAAGATTATTAAAGTTAGTCTTTAACTGTTTAAATTAAAAGCTATGGTTATGAATGAATACAATAAGGAAAATAAAAATATTAACACAATCAAAAGCAATTTCTATTTGTAATAAAACTAGTTTTTACGGATTTTATCGCGTATATTAACTTATTTTCCCGAATTTTCAAGTACTTTACAGCATCCATAGTCAGGGGGGAGGACTGAGGTGTTCGACGTCCCAATGTCATAGTTAGCCACGGCTACCTTCAGAATGAAATTATAAATGTTTAGTCCGATCTACACAGTATGAACTTATAGTATCTTGAAGTCTTATAGTTGTATACTTGGGTTGGGATTTAATTGTATTAATAATAGGATCTCAAGCAGATGGTAGCACCCAGTCATTTTCTCTATTGAAATTAGGATTTCAATAGCCTCGGGAATCATCCTTGGAAGGAATCGGTATTCTTTAGCGAGGATTTGTGGTCTATGAAATCTAATGTATTGATGTAGTGATCCTGTACGTGTTTACAGACTGCAGACTTCTCATGATTTTCTTCACATGAGCTATGTGTTCTTTTACGCGGGTTTTTATTGGTCTTTTAGTTGGTCCTATGTAAGTGAGACCACATTTACAATCAAGCTTGTATACTCCTGCATCTTCCAGAGGGATATTACACTTGACTGATGGTAAAAACTGACTAATCTTCTTCGGCGACTTATAGTATGTTTTAATGGAATTACGCTTCAAGATGAAGCCAATCTTGTCAGTGATACTCTGACATAATTATGACAGTACAGCATGTACATGCTTGACTGTGGCCGGCTTCACTCGTTTACTGTGACGCGGGAGAAAAGACCAATAAAAATCCGCGTAAAAGAACACATAGCTGATGTGAAGAATCGCGTTAACATAAGATATTTCTATTTTATCATGTCATCAACAATTAACAAGTATTCGATCTCGTTCTGTTTTCCTTTTTTTTTTCAATATTAGCGAACTCTCAGAAGGCCATACAACCAGGATATATAAGCTATACACATTTTATATTCAATTATGCGATCTGGCAGTTATGCTGACCGATGCGGGCACAAGCGTGACGGATATAACAAGCAAGGTTAATAATACTGTTTAAAAAAACCCGACTACGTAAAAAAAATACTAACCCATTATACGATTATATAAGAACTTTATCACACCTTTATAATACCTAAGTTTTGAAAATTTAAGCAAGAATGGTCGCGTACCAAGTTTAAATCGTTATAGATCCGGGTCTATCAGATTGCCAACTTTCCCCTAATGATTTAAAGGATAATGTTATTCCTAAAGTGCTTGAGTATGATGATAAAAACACTGAAATCCACCATAATGAGGCTGCTCACTCTAACAATATTACAAGTAACCCTCGCGCTGCTAGGTCGCTTTACCAGGCGTCAGACCCTACGCCTTATGTTGTCCATGTTCAAAAAATCTTACAACCAAATCAAACCGGATCTATTCACCCAGTACAATTTGGATTTTTCCTTAAAAAAAAGTTTAATAAAACGCATTGTAGAGGGAAGCATCAAAAATATTGGAAGGAACAGGTTGTCTTTATAATTTGAAACATTTCGGGATGCTAACACAAAATCACAAATCTCTTGATGTTAATAAATACAAAGCATTTATTCCGGCCTTCACTATCACCCGCATGGAAATAGTGAGAGGTGTTCCATGTGACTGGGATGAGAAAGATATTATGGAAAATATTGAGCTTCCGCAGAACTGTGGAAGCATTTTGAAAGTTCGGAGATTAAACAGAAAGGTATATGACGGCGAGACGCCCAAGTTCATTCCAACTGAGACCGTAGTTTTAACCTTTGATGGGAAGGTGTTACCTCCCAGGGTCTTTATTTCAGGGGTATATAACAGGGGTTTCCACTCCCTATCTGTAGAGCTTTATATTTACCCCACGCTGCAATGCTTTAATTGCTGCCGTTTTGGTGCAGAGGCACTCCAAGGTGTTACAAATGTGGTGACAACCATTCAGGTATAAACTGCGAGACTGAAAGAGATGATGCTGTGTGTATCTTATGTTCTGGTTCCCATTTCGCAACAGACGAAAAGTGTCCGGAGTAGGCTAGGCAAAAAGCTATAAAAGAAACAATGGCTAGAAACTCTATATCTTATTCAGAAGTCCGTAAAGTCCATCCACCAGTTTCGAAATCTTATGCTGACGTTGTTGCTTCTGATTCATCGGCCCCTTCTGGTCCAACTATTACTTATTCCAGCCCCTATAATTTAACAAGCCCTTCTAAGAGTCCCACACAGTCATATAGGAAAACAGTATTCTTGAAACCCAAAGATCGTCCCAGAAATGCTAGTGAGGGATATGATCAAAAAGCACATGCAGAGCTTATCCAAGATTACAGCAACATTCCTTCCTTTTCTACAGGTTATCTCAAAAATTACAATGATTTGTCAGAAATAATAACAAAGGATCTCATCATTTCTTTAATTCAGTACCTTTCACAATCTAACATATTTAAAATACCGTCCAACGATGCCGCTTCTTCAAAAAGTTTTTTAACTCATGGACAGTCAGGACCATCCACGAAACCAGTCTCTGGTGATTCAATGGAATTGCCGGAGTATTAATAGTAAAAAGTGACCTAATTTTTTTATTGAATAGTTACAAACCATTTGCAGTCTCTCTTCAAGAGACTTGCCTTCGTCCAGGATTCAATTTTAGAATTCCAGGACATATCTATCTTAGAGAAGAAAGAACAGATGGGTATGGTGTAGTTGCACTAATTCTTAGGGGAGGTGTGCCCTTTGTCCACATATCCATCCCTAATCACAGTGATAAATTTTCCATTATTGCTGCTAGTGTAAATAATATTTGTTTTGTAAATGACCGCTCCGCTTTTATTTCCTCGCTTTTGTCCATTAAAATTCCTTTTCCTACTTCAATTTCTGTCCTCTTATCTAATATAAATATTGATGTATATAGAATTTTAGCCAGTTTCATTTTTCATAACAATATAAAATTATAACCATCTATGTACTTATATATTAAATTTACCTGATCCTTTTCCAAATTTCGTTTCAATTTCCAATCCAATAAAATAAATCCAATTACACACTTCCTAACTTTTTGTACGGCTAAATGGGGAATAATAATAAAATCG
Organism: Parnassius orleans; assembly: GCA_029286625.1. Lineage (NCBI taxonomy): Eukaryota > Metazoa > Arthropoda > Insecta > Lepidoptera > Papilionidae > Parnassius > Parnassius orleans. Next base: position 358,614 of record JAGSMP010000263.1, on the reverse strand, counting down.
ACCCCGCGTTTGGTCTCAAGCGCCACAAAGGAACTAACATAAATACATACTTACATATATAGGCTAATAACAACATTACCGTCTGCAGTCGGGTAAAAATAAAAACTATTTGATAATAGTCCGTCCGAATCGGAGTCCGTCTTGATAGGTACTACGACTCCTACCTATTTTGCTACCAAATAGCGGTGCCTGCTTTGCTGCATTCTGGTCTGAAGGCTATAGAGTCATTCGGGTAAAGTGTGCGCACTTTGGTAAATATTAGTTCATTACGCATAAAATAAAAGAGTTAGGAATATAAAAGACGGCTCTGAGATAAACCATATAGTAACCTCTAAATTGAAATAAAAACAAGAATAGAAAACTTGGTGGTTTTTTTTCTGTAAGCATTTAATTACATAAAATCGAAATGCGCTCACTTGACCCACGATGCGGGTAACTGTGCGCACCCGTATGGGGTAAGTATACGCATATGGGGTAAGTAAGCGCATTCCTTAGATTAATCAAAATATACACAATATTCAAGAATAAAGGTTCTTTATTGTAATGCCACTTAGAAAATATTTTATTAGTTATTAGTCTTTGCATAAAAATAACAATTTTCTCATAAAATAAAATAAACTTAACATTTATTTGGATTACAATTAAAATTAAATTATAGAAATTTTTAATTATTAATATTTAGAGATCAACATATTTTAGTTGGGATTGTCTAATGTATTAGAAACAATATTCATTTAGGAATCATCAATACAAACAAAAACACCTCTCTCATATGCAGTGCAATCCTCATGTCACTAGTCTTTGCAATACATGCACTGACTCCATTCTTCAGTATTTAGCTCTGTATATTTTTGCTTACATAGAAGGACAAAAGTATTCTTCTGTTGTAGAGGTCGAGGCTATAGAAAACTTTGTTCTTCCTCTTCAAGATGATGATTTTGATTTCGAATACAAGACTCACTAATACCAATGGCACTTGCAGAAGAGCTTTGCCCTTTCCATGCTCAATGAGTGCTTTAGCTCTAGAGATTTGTTCTTCAGTGACCGATGCAAGTTCAGGTCTTTTTCTTATATAATTATTTTTATTATAATTTCGCGCCATGGTGATGAGACACTGAAAAGTAAAATAAGAGTGTTAGTAAACCCTATTTCTCTATAAAACTATGTACGAACGAAAATAACACCGAAGGGGCAAGTGTACGCATGCGCACACTTACCCGCGCACACTTTCCCCAGAACACCAAATTGCAAATGAAAGCTCATAAGATAAATTGAAAACTAATATAACATATTTTTTTTACATAAATGTAGCGTAAACATATTATTATTCAAAGAAAATACAACTTACCGTTGTGAAATCAATAACGTCGATGATACACGGTTTTCCATTAAAGAAAAAAACTACGAATTTTAACACCATATATTGTTTTTTATGAAAATAAAGTTATTCATCAACCGCCGCCACAGAGACAAGTCGCGACTAGCAGGGCACTCCAGCGTCACTTTTCGACCTAAACAAAAACCTCCCCCCCGTTCCCCGTTTGGGAGATATACTCACTGCGCTCACTTACCCACTGCGCTCAGTTACCCCGAATGACTCTAGATAGCCAGTATAACAGGTTGTGAGGCATTCCATTTTAGTCCTCAGAGGTGACAACGCATCTGTAGCCTTCCTTGTTTGAATTGACTGTAGGTATACATGGACTGCAATAGTCACTAGCCACTTACCACCAAGCGGACTATAAGTTACGTTATGCGTTTGACACTTGTTTTATTTAAAAAAAAATTTTTAACATGACCTAAAAATAATGTCTTTTAATTTGATACTTAGTCTTAGATTTGATATAACTTTTATACGATTTTGATATGGAATCTCTGCAAGGTACAAGTGTAAACTACATGAATTTTTTATCGAGCTAATTATTGATGTTTCGCATTTATGTCTTCACTAATTATAAGCTTTGATCACTAATTATAGAATGATTTTGCCTTTGCGCAATAATTATATTTCAGTAGAAAGAAAAAATAAAAAGTGCTACAACGTTTCACTAGTTTGAGTTATTCTTTTCACTTACAGGTGTGTTAGCTGTTGGACTATTCGCTGATAATCCAATACCCATGGAGACGACTAAAGGAAGATCAGGTTTATTTAAAGGTAAGATCAACTAATAAACTCAATAAAAATACAATATTTATTAGGTTAAGAGAATATTAAAAAAAAATCTTCAAATGTGAATCACCCCTGCACTTTGCAGTACTGTACTGTATGTATATTACGCAATATCTTCATCAATAATGAGAGCAACATCATCAACAACAATCCACAACTTTTTCTGTCACCAGAGCGGCGGCGCGGCGCTTTGAAAAGAGGTGAAATATTTGACAGATTTTTTGGAGGCGAAGTTAGGAAAATATGAAGTTTAATGTTTCTTTCTAAAATAGAAGTTTTTTTTAAATTAATTACATTAAAATGGATAAAGAGAGTTAAAATTGCGCAAAAAAAAAATTAAAGAGCAACCACCGAGGCATTTTTTTGTATATTGGGTACACTAAAACCGAAAAACGTTTATTTGAAATGCAACTTTTCACTCATGGTGATACTGTGTAAGAAATAACTTCATCTCAGTCCCAACTAGCGACATCTGGTAAGCGGTAAATTGTTAGCCCTCATTTTGGAGAAAAATTCTTCTATAAAAAGGGGGGTGAGGGGGCAAAATAGGGATAAAGTTTTTAATGTAACTATTCAGACGATATTGACATTGTGAGAACTAAGAAACTTTCTTAGTCTACTCAAAGGGTAAAAAATTAACTTTTAATAAGAAATAGAAGCTACTTCAAAAACTAAGAGCAATAAAATAATTTCTCATTCCGAAGTCGACGTTTTTATTCTTCTTCTATACACTATGTCTTAGCACCGACTTCGGAATGTGAATTAATTTTTCTTTTAGTTTGTTGGAGTAGGTTTTTACTTTTTATTAAAAGTTTATTTTTTATTGACTGGTTAGGAGTCGAGAGTAGTCTGCACGTACCCAAAGTGGTCAAAATGGGAAAAAATCCAAATGACACAAACATCATCATTATCACTACAGCCCTTCACAAGTCCACTGCTGAACATGGGCCTCCCCCAAGGAATGCCACAAAGTACGGTCCTGAGCCACCTGCAACCATCGACTTCCTGCATGTCTTACCAGGTTGTCACCCATCTAGTGGGGGTCGCCCTACACTTCGCCTACCGGTACGAGGCTGCCACTCAAGAACCTTTTTCCCCATCGGTTGTCGGTTTTTCGAGCTATATGGCCGGCCCATTGCCACTTCAGCTTACTAATCCGTTGAGCTATGTCGGTTACTCTGGTCCTACAGCGGATATCCACATTTTTAAGTTTATCACGCAGAGAAACTCCAGCGATTCTGCCATAAGGACTGTATCGTCGGCAAATCGAAGGTGAGTAATGTAATCGCCATTGATGTTAATACCGCATCCTTTCCAGTCCAGTAGCTTGAATACGTCTTCCAATGCAGCGGTGAAGAGTTTCGGGGATATAACGTCACCCTGTCTTACACCTCTCTGCAGTTGGATAGGTTTCGTACTATGATTTAGGACTGTAGCACCACCCAAATTTCGACGGAATCAACGCTTTCTCATAGTCCACATACGCAGGCAAAGTGGCAGATTGTACTCTTCTGTCTTCCGTACAATTTGCCGAAGGGTGTATGTGGTCTATGGTACTAAAGCCTTTTCGGAAACCGGCTTGTTCGGGAGGCTGGAAGTCGTCGAGTCTGCGTGCGAGAAAACAGGGCTCAAAAGGAAATCGGTCTGTAGTTCTTCAAGAGAGCGTTGTCGCCTTTCTTGAAGAGCAAGACCACCGCACTTCTGCTCCACGTCTCCGGAGTAGTACCACTATGGAGGACGGAATTAAAGAGCTTCTGAAGGACTTCAAGTACCGGTTTTCCACCCGCTTTCAGAAGCTTCGCTGTAATTCCATCCTCACCTGGGGCCTTGCCGTTTTAAGGTGCTGGAGAGCCATTCTAATCTCGCTCAGACTGACGTCCGGGATATCATCGGAATAGTGTCGGATAAGACTCGCTCTTGATCGCTACCACACTTGCGTGGCTCCAACGATGACGTTTACAGCTGCCCATAGAACCTCTCAATCTCACTCAAAATCTCAGGTGTCCCAGAAACGATGCTGCCACACTCGGTCTTCACCTTTGACAGTTGGTTTTTCTGGCAGACAGATCTCTGGCAAAGACTTTGAGCCTTGGTTCCGCTCGATCGCTTCTTCAACACAAGCTGTATTGAAGTTGCGTAAGTCCCGCCGCATGCATTTGGAGATCTATCTGTTCAGTTGCCTGTATGCTGTCAAATCTGTTGAAGACTGCAGCTTCATTTCCGTCTAACAGCCATGAGATTAAGAGTGTGATCGGAGAGTTTTGTGTTCTTCTGCGGCGGGTCTTGCAGAACTTAGCTCCGACCGCATGGACAGTTTCCACGAGCTTATCATTTATATCGTCCACTTCATTGCAGTCTTCTAGGTACTGAAAACGGTTTAGTAACTCGAGCTGAAAGGTTTCGGGACTTTGGATTAGAGTACGAGGGGACGGAGCGTTGACTTCATTAGACTAGACCTCCAACTTAGTGTGCCTCTAACCATTCGGTGATCGCTACCAGTTTTCACCCTCGCGATTACTGAGACATCACTGAACAGTTGTCGTTTGGTCGTCATAATGAAGTAAACCTCATTTTTTGTCGAACCGTCGGGGCTCGACCAGGTCCACTTCCTGTGGGGCCGCTTCTGGAAGAAAGAGTTCATCATAAAGAGTCCCTCTTTCTCCATGAAGTCGGCCAGCTGCTGGCCCCTTGGGTTCCGTTGCCCTATTCCAAATTTCCTACCTTCAGCTCACCGTTCTCTCTTGTGCCTAGTTTTGCATTGAAGTCTCCCATTAACACCGTATAGTGGGTTTTGGAGGAATGCATGGCTTTAGAGATATCCTCATACATTTCCTCCACCTCCTTATCGGGATGTGCCGAGGTTGGTGCGTAAACCTGTATGACCTTCAACGAATACCGTTTGATGATTCTGAGTATAAGGTACGCAACCCTCGTCGACACACTCACAATCTTTACAACGTTGTTAACGAGATACTTGTGGACGATAAATCCGACACCTCCTTGGGACAGATGGTCGCCCTCCGGTGACAGAACAAGTTGCCGGATTCGAGGATTACTATACTATTTGTTGCCAGGTCGAGTCGTCTTAGGTGTGCAACCGAACCTCCACCGGAGATTCTTAGCACCCCCTGCCCCGCCGTTACCATGGTCGCCACCGTAGCCAGGAATAGCGGGGCCGCCGTGGACTGGGGGCCGTCTCTTTGTAACTTTCATCAGGGGGGGTATTTGCCATAGTTGCCACGCTTGGCGAGCGGGTTGGCGACCGCAGTTTTTTTTATTGTAATATTGTTGTTATCAGGAAGATGCTGCTGTCCATCACCTGCCTGTTTCCCACTGTCGCCTTTTACGACACCCACGGGAAGATATGGGGTAGTGGATATTCTTAACCGCCACTACACGGCAAAGTGATACAATAGCTAATTTATTTTTCCATTAAATGTGCTTGAAGAGACTGTTACTGAAACGTGATAATATGATCAGGGGGCGGCTGGTACCTACTAGGCGTGCAGATGCTGACAGGAGTGTGCCTGATGGCGTGGGGCACGCTGGTGACGATGCTGCTGCTGTGGCTCATCGACCGGGCGCTGCCCATCCGCATGGACCCCTACGAGGAGCTGCTCGGCGCGGACCTCACCGAGCACAGAATACGACATGGACAGGTCATCACTATTGGTTACTAAATTCTAGGATTTTACAATTACAGACTAAATAAATTACACTTTAAGATGATAAATAACATAATTTCTCAATATAGTATAGAAATAAGCTAAAAGAAATTAAATATGACGAGGGCATGTGAAATGAGCCAAAATGCACTGAAACAGCGCAGCAGAATAAGTGCCTCATAAACCTGTCTGTCAGGAATGAGAGGAGGCTTATGCCTAACAGTGGGACATTAGGCTGCAACTGCAACTTTACTTACTTGCTTTACTGAAGAATAAATAATAGTTTAAAAACTAAAAGAACACGCTTTTGTAGATAACCGAACTAAAAAGTAGAAAATAAATTTCAATAAGTTTAAAATAAGAAAATAGTTATTAACATAAAAAAATAACTTTATTGTAAAAAAGCGTGGGGCGCTTTTTCAGATATTTTTATGATGCCGCTAATTTTATAAATATCCATAAAAATATTTACAACAAGCACCCCACGCTTTTTTACAATATAATCAATTTTTTATGTTAATCACTATTTTCTTATTTTAAACTTATTGAAAATTATTTTCAACTTTTTAGTTCGGTTATCTACAAAAGCGTTTTATTACTTTTTTTTAAACTATTATTTATTTTCTATTTTTAATGTGGCTAACTACAAAAGCGTGTTTTTTTTTGGAACGAAGTCTGAAGAAACTGGCAGAAATCGTAGTTGTTTTATGAATTATTTGCAAATCCTGAGGATCCTGGCAAGGATAATGGGACAAACTATTTAAATTATTGCATTGTCATCGGTCCTTGATAAGTGTGCGAAATTTCAAATCAATCCGACGTTTTAAAGGGGATGAAAATCACATTCAAAAATTCCGTTACATAGATACATACCAAGCTAATAAAAGCGTGTTAAAAAGAAATGGAAATGTATTCCGACCGTAAAACGTACAGTATCAAATAACAAACATATTTATCCTACCTTTTACTTTAAAAAGTAAGGTAACACAAATATAATTTTATTTTTCGATGATAGATTAAGAATTCAATTTATACAGGGTTACTGGGAACTCGACAACTTCCTGGCAGGGCGCGATAGGGGAGTCAAAATGCTACAAATTTTGTGGGCATAAAAAAGGCCCAATGTGTTTGTCATTTACAATACCCATCCACACATTCAAAGAAAATCTGAGATGTGACGCTGTTTCTTTAAGTTTTTTGAATTTTTCACTTTCAGTGCCCAGTAATGAAGATTATGGTAGTTTGTAATACCATCTCGCTCAAATTTGGACTCATCCGTCCATAGAATGTTTCTTAAAAAATTTTCTTCGTCTGCGTCGGCGTTCAGCATGAAACGACAAAACTGGAGTCTACTCGCTGGATCGCCCTCGTACAGCGTTTGTACCGGTTAGTAATGGTACGGATGTCGGCCTGACAGGTACACCGCCGACCATACCTTCCACTGGGACATACCGAGCCGGCGTGCTACAATGTTCGTTGAGACGTTAGGGTCGTCAATAAAATGTTACATGATTGTTTCTTCATAGTCAGCCGTAAAACGTCGTGGTCTGCCAGTATCCACTTGATTTCTGTGAATAGTGCCGCTTTCACTTAATCGTCGATAGGTAGCTCCGAAGACAGAAACATGGGGAAGCCGGCGATCAGGAAAGCGACGTTGATATTCTCTACGAGCCCCAGCAGCGTTGCCGTCAGCAAAACCGTAACAGTACATGATGTCGGCATATTCATTATTAGAATATGACGCCATTTTAACTTCGACGCACAAAAATAGTAACAATGAACAGTCAGTAACAGATAACGGTAACAGCAATAATAACAATAACGATAAGGACTGAAAACAATAACAAATGAATTAACGCGATGAGAATTTATTAGAAGGAAGTTTAAACACGTGCTTGCGCAGCAATAGTCGACACTAGCTAACGAGCGTCGCTACGACTCAATTTAAAATGGCCGTCTGCTTTCTGAATAGTTGTCAACAACCAATCAGACGCCAAGTGACTAAAAGTGTGCAAGTTCGTTCCTAAGAGCAATCATTCTTTGCCGTTCTTTGCCTGTGTTAAGTAAAAGATCCTTTTATTATTATTATTCATTGACTTCACCGGGATATTACCGGGATATACCTTTTTGGATAGCTGATTAAATAGGCATGTTTTTTAAAGTATTTTTATGTCCCATGTCATAGTAATTTTTTGAAGTACGTAAGATTTTATGATACATAAAGTGTAAAAAAAAGAAAAAAATTAAGACCCATATTTTTTTATTTTGAATACTTTTTGTACTTTTTATGATTGTATTCGCTTGGTTGAAGCTTCAAGAAAATAAATAAAATTAAAAGAAATCATACAAAAAGAAAGGTTTTATTTTTATTTTAAATTCAATACGAAATTCTGGGTGATTATTGAAAAATCTTTAAAATACGTATGTCTCAAGACCTGTTCATTTTCGGTCATACATATGGGAGGTCAAATTTGTAGCATTTAGACTCCCCTATCTCGCCCTGCCAGGAAGTTGTCGAGATCCCAGTAACCCTGTATATATTAAACCTAAAAATAAATGCCCTATGGATAATTTACATAGTCCCTTAAAGTTTTATTTTTTATAAGTTGATCTGATCTGGTGTGTGGTTGATAAATATTATAATGTTAAACATTGTTTCTCTGTAGGTTGGAGTTTCCCGCGCTGTATCTGCACTGCGCCCATTTCATCGTTCTAACAGCATAGAGGAAGTTGGAGGTATAGGCATGAACACGGGACACAACTTAATTGTCGATAAGCTACATGAGGTTGGTACCAAAATTACTTAATTTAAATCATTCCTCACAAGTTAAAGTTTTATGTGAATTTAAATATCTCTCAAAAATATATTAGTTACATTGCTGTGTAACGATCTCTAAAGTTTTTCTTTTATAATCGAATTTTATATAAAAGTCTATAAAAGTCCATTGCTAAACATAGGTCTCATCTCAAGATTTCCTCTTAGGGTAGATTTATACCGTGTAAAATTGTGGTGTAAGAGTATTCACTAGGTACCCCATATCATCCCGTGGTTGTCATAAGAGGCGACAGAGGGAAACTGAAACAAGATAGGCAGCAGCATCTTTCTGATAACAACTCAAGATTACAAAAAACTGCGGTTGCCAACCCCCAAGCGTGGCAACTATGGCAAAATCTACCTTAAGAGTTCCATATGACAAGATACAATAATACTTGCGTCGCAATTTATTCATAGATACCGTACCGTATAACTACTCTCGTAGTATAAGTACTGCTCGTAGATACCGTGAATCCATGAATAGTGTCTAATAAATTACTTCTTATTTTATGCAGACGAAAAGGCAAAGTAAAACTAATCCGGGCGCTACTTTACAAACGTTCACAAATAACGCTTTCATAGACGAGAAGACCGAGGCAACCGAAGCAACATTTAAAAATAACGGATTTTTAAACAAACGTCCTGGCAATCCCGAAAACGATCTTCATCGCGCTCTTGACTCTATGGCAGATGAAATAAATGACACCAAACGCAAAAATGATGATGGTAAAAGATGTAATCATAAAACTAATGATGGTACTGTCGTTCATGTAATACCAGAGGAAATCAAAGGGAAGAAATTTAAAGAATTAACCGTAAAAGAACTCAAAGAACTGGGCGAAATCAACGCCTGTCAAGATCGCTTCAGACACCGATACACAGAAGACGATTATAAGGACGACGTAATAAGAAGTAGTGCACCTAGTATTAATATGAGATGGATTGATTAAATTTACAGTTACAGTGCTATTAGAATTAATGAACTTATGTCTGATTATGATTGTTAATTTTCTATTACTTTTACCAGTTGTATTAGCCGACTTGACATAAGATAATACAAATAAAAGTAATATAAAGTTCAACATCTCTCAAAATAAGTCGGCAACCGTAGTTCGGCTGCATTTAATAAAAAAATATTTTACACCTCCAAAACAATATAAAGTAGGATTGCTAATCTTATTATGGTGTAATCATACTGCATACATACTAACTAACTCACAGGGTAGGCAGATACTACGGACTTCGATTTTTCACGATCCTGACACACATCTCTCGCTTCTTTTACACCCATTTAACTACGCATACATGCTAGTCGGTTAATAGTACTCTTAATTAGCGCCAACTTCAATAAATCGCTAATTTGGTCGATAAAATTCCTTTTAGACTCTGCAGCATAAATTTGCTTTGCCACTCTTTCCTAATTCATTTTTTCTAACCAAAGCATTCCTTTCTTAATCCTCGTCGCAGTATTGCGATACAAGCCACTGCGTGAAGCCGTTGTTCCTGCGCTTAATGTATCTTCGGTCGTGTCGTGTGCGCTGTCCCATCGCACTATGAGAGTGAAAGAATAGAGAATGTACCTGTGCTTACGCACACCACCGTGCAATATAATCCTATCCTGCGCAGATGGCTAGTCTCCTTTGAGAATGACCACCGTAACCGAAATTCGGTCTGGAGGACATTCATATTATTATTATGCAACCCACACTTTTATCTTGTTACACAATTGCTCATCGTATCATTCAGAAGCATACTTAACATACTTCTTGATGATCGAATTTCTACAGCTTTTTCTACCATACAGCATTATGGTATACATATACTTAGAGCTTATAGCTTTAGTAAAAATGTAATAATATTTATTTATTAAGGAGTAAGTTTTATAGAGACTTATTAATAATGGTTTTCTTTTTGAAATAGTCAGGATTCTAAAGTGAAAACCTATACCTAATAGAATTGTAATCACTAGTATCACTGGACAACGGGTAAATATAATGACTCGTGAGCCCGTTTTTGGGTCGATCCACCAGGACCACGGACCACGGAAAAAAGACAACAACGTTTAGAAATAAATTACGCAATTTATTTCACACAACATAGAACAATGTAACAAAAAGAAATACGTAGTGATGTGTTAAGAATAAATATTTAAGATTTTTTTATAAATAATGTTTATTTTATTACCTCATCGTGTTATGTATATTCTACATCATCGTGTTATCAGGATCGAGGGGTATTCCTGGGTCATAGTATGTCTTTGAGAAACATTTGCTATATTATCCTTAACTTTTACTTTATCTCCTGGACTTGAGTTAATTAGCCTTTCACGGTCTTAATCGTAATCGTTGACTACCGCTTACTTAAATTAAATATTAATTATCTATACACCTGCCTTTTTCTATTGCCATTTAGTGAAAAGGGAGAGAGCAATTTAAGCATTTCTTAAAATGACATCGACTTTTATGAGTAAGGTCGTCAATATTAGGAAACCGTTCTGTCTTTACATAACATTGGAGAAAATGTTCTTTTTCATTAATTTTTACTTCTTGTTACAATTTTAAGTGTGGTAAAATTCAGTGAGAGCAATAACAACATTTTTTAATGTACCACTTTTTTCATATTATTACATTGGCATCTGATTCTGAGCTATGTTCAAAATTTCAAGTCTCTAGCTTTCGACCCCATATATACGAAAACGAGTTAATAAAAATGTGGGAAAATAGCAAGTTGGAGGAAGTTTCATCTACTTATAGTGGTAAAGGGTAAAGGGGTTCAATCGTCACAAGTTGCCAGCATAGATTACTACATTTAACTACTTTACTCAATATTGTACTTTACTCATTTTTTAAATTTAAAACAAATATATTTAATTCAGTGTTTGACTATCATCATTATTTTCTCACTTCAGATTAAGATTTATTAACTGACAATTTAAGAGAATTCACGGTAAAATATATAAGGCACGTATGTATTAGTTTAGACAACAGAATTATTGAACCAATGATTGATTTCTGTGGGAAGAGCCTTAAAAGTTTTTATTGCTTCTTTTAAATCCTCGTCGGGAACTGCCAAAGTATAAAGTTTATATTCTTTTTGAACCCTGCTCGTTGTGGTATCCCCGGTACTGTAAATGGAGTCTGTAGTCCTTACTGGCATTATTATTTCCAACTCTTGCAAATGTTCGAATGCTTTCAAGATAACTGGTCGAGGAACTGTTTGTGTCGATGAGTTTGCGTTAGCAAATTTTGTATACCTACGAAATAAGTAATAAATAAGCCATTTTTTTCGCAAAATGACATAATAAGCATTTACCTAAATTTTATTTTACTTTTAGTTACTATATATTTGCCGTGTAGTGACGTTTTAAGAGAATTTATTATTCCATATCATCAAGTGAGTGTCGTAAGAGCCGTAAGAGAGGGAAATTGAAACAGATGGGCAATAGCATCATCCTGATAACAACTCAATAATAATAAAAAGAAACCTGCAGCTGTCAAACGGCCTGCAAAGCGTCGCAACTATGTCAAATAACCATTCATTTATGGGGGATTCCGAATGATATGCGAATGAAATATTCAATAATTGCGTAGAAAAATAAGGGAAATAGATAAAGCAAATTTACTAAAATCCATTTTGTCAGTTATTAATCATGTTGGGACCTACGCAAATTTCAGAATAATATTGAGAAGGGCTGTAATAATGATGATAATGATGATGGTTGTGACGGCGTTGTCGTCGCGCCAAAAGCGAAACGAACCGAAGCCTAAATCACGCTTTTGCAGTTCCGAATATATAGAGTTTTCTTCTTCTAGAATAAGGGTGACAAACGGACACACAGTCCACTTGATGATAAATGGATGCAGTGGCCCATAGACATCTACATCCTTCCTCGATTAAAAATCAAAGTGCAGATGCGTTGCCACCCTTGAGGACTAAGATGGAATACCTCGTTTCCAGTAGAAAGGGTCCACAGCAAAGTTGAGTTGCTATTTTTCACTGGTATTCTGTGAGAACGTAGTCATTCCCCGGTCGAGCCGACCCATTCGTGCTACAACCACAATTTAGCTGCAGCATGACTCTACCACGTATACAATAGCTCCATACTACTCCACAGAGCGTTGGCCCGTGGTACCCGGGCTAAAAGTTTAGCCGGCGGGAGACCTCCTTTTTTCTTTCACGGCCAAACTATCAAAAGGAAATTGTCAGCTGTACAAAATAGTAATATTATGGTACCGTAGGGTTCACGCAACCACAAAAGCGCGAACGCTTTTTGGTAAGATTGGAGAAAGGTTAAATTACTGCGTCAATTAAATAGGGGCAATTACATTAAAACCAGAACACAAATTTATTAAATTTTTTTTTCTTCAAATACTTTTTATTTATCTGGGAACCTGGCAGTAGCCAAGTTTTGGAAGAAGTTTAAAGAGTAAATATTATTAATCTCACCGATGTAACACCATTTCAAAATTCATTGGCTGCCCATCAAATATCTCCATGCCGTGCTTCATAGCTATGACCAGAGACAACTCTAGTATAGACAAGGATTGTATCAATTTCACTCTATGCTCCGGCGCAATAGTATTATCAACAATTGTTTGGAAATCAGTCGCTTCTATGTATGTTTTTGTTGGACTTAATTGTGACACAACCTGAAACTAAGAGATAAAACTTTTACCACTAATAAATTCTTAATTACTGATAATATTATATAGAAAAACTCTGTTAAATTATTGTTTCATAAGAACTTTCTAAAAAACAAATCCTTTTCAGATAAATAAATTATCATGTTGTAAGTAAATTATTTATAACTAGCGATCCGCCCGGCTTCGCCTGGATAGGATCTATTAATGTAAATTTTTGCGGATAAAATATAGCCTAGATCCCTCCTGGCGTTGTTCTTTCTATGTTCGTAAAATTTCATCACAATCGTTTCAGCCATTCCGAAAATTAGCCCGGACAGACAAACAGACAAAAATATTAAAAATGGTTATTTATGCATTAGCATGCAATAGCATGCAATAGATGCCCATAACCCTGGGCTTAATGGAAGCCAGTTATTTCAATATTACAGCCAAACACTTCAATTTTATTTATAATATGTATGTATTTGATTTACTGTAATAATACCATATTAAATTGTTTGCAGACTCAGTTTGAGACAGATTTGCAACAGAGTTTGAGATCCTGGCCAATTTAATCCCGGTGACACGGTCCAAATACTGAACAAACTATTAAATGCGCAAATTTAATATAGCACTAACAACACTACATTTAACAACACACAAGTATCGGCGTTAACCCAATGGAGCCACACTGCAGTAGTCTACCACATCTACAACTATGGCTGCAGAATGAATGGTCAGCTTGGCCGGGGAAGAACAATTTTCGCTTAGAATACCAGTCTGAAATATAAATAAAGCTCAAATATAAATAGCAGCTGATGTGTTTCGCATGGTAAGTGACGAGAACCTGGAGACTCTTTTTACTGGTAATGAAGAATTCCATCTTAGTCCTCAGGGGTGACAACGAATCTACATTTTGATTCTTAATAGACGATAAATGTGTCTATGAATACCACTAAAATGAATTGGCTTCTACTGAGATACGAACTTAGGATCAGCGTGTCAACTCTAACTGCCATAGTCGTCGGGATACTTAAATATGAGTTCATTAGTAAAAATTTACAAAATACTAGTTCGCCCGGCAGACGTAGTTTTGCCGTTTTCGGTAGATGGCGTTATCAATTTCACTCTGAATTCACTCCGGACTTTTTACAACGTAAATTAAAATTTATTAATAACTCGATCAAAGCGCCATCTGTCGAATGAAGAATTTTTGGTTTTCTTTTTTGGCAATATAATATACATAGTATTTGTTAATAACTTGACTACAGGGTCACCCATCGGATGCTAGCAACCTAGCATAGCTATGAATCATCAACTCTACAAAACAAATATATTGTGTTAAACAATTATAAATTTAAATAGCCTGCCCAGTTCATTTTGGTGGGCTTCACGTGTCTTTCGAAATATTTTTTTAATTACACTCAGAAATGCAGATTTTTTCATGATGTTTTCCTTCGCCGCCGAGCACGTATCAGCACTTATCAATTATCAATTTGATGAACCGTGGTAGCTCACGGGCTAAGTGCTTGCTGTAAATTTCACAGTATGCGAGTAACCCGAATTTTTTTATATTATAACAAATTGACTGACAAGCTAAAAGACAGTAAGTGGCTATTCCATGCGTACTTGCATCCAACTTCAAACAAATAAAAATTCAGACACATTATTACATTTAAGGACTAAGATGGAATGCTTCACAATCTCTAATATTGAATATTTATAATTGTCAAACTAGAACACAATAGTGCACCGCCAGACCTAAAAGTTGCCACCTAGTTAATCTTACTAAAGTCAATTCATCTATAAACTATGTACTGACTGTTTAACTTTAATTTTTTTATCTACTAACCAAGACATTCCTAAATATTTGTTCATTCACTGTATAATAACATAACTTTTCCAATGTGTCTATTACTCGTTGTTCATCCACTAAGCCTTTGATATGAGAGTTCCAATCCTCAAGGAAGTTTGTATCCAATTCTTGGAACTGTTGGATATTTGTTCTACATTTAGCCAAAACTTCGGTTGGTACTGCATATTGTATAGTTTCGTCGTTTAAGTCTACATCCATTTCTTCCACATTTCCTGCAAATAGTTATATGTTATTAATTAAGCCTATATCTTTCTCAACAACCTTCCTCTCCTCTGATTTCTAAGAGGCAAATTAAACAAAAACAGTTTGCCTGCGCTTTCAAGTATAGGGACAGCCTTTACCAGAAATTCTGGGTAGGCAGGGGTGAGTGCAGAGCCGATACCCTCGCACTGATAACGCTATTCCCATAATGGTGGTTAGGTTTCAACCTTTTGGAGACTCAGACTTCGTAATCAGAATATCTGCAGTAGAACCAGAGTAACGGACATAGCCCAATGGATCAGTAAGCTGAAGTGGCAATTTGCCGGTCATATAGCTCGATGAACCGACAGGCGATGGGGAAGAAAGGTTCTGAATGGTAGCTTCATAGTGGAATTGTGACGGTTGTGATGATGATGTATATATATTTTTAATTTAGAATATAAATAGTTTTTCGCTAGTAAAACTTACAAGTAATATGAATGTTATCTATTAGGGTGCGTTTGCAAATCGGGCGAAATGATGCTGTTTTCGGTACATTTTGACAAAACTAAACGAAATCAAACATAGCTAATTACTACCACGTATTTTGTATTTGAAGAGAATGGTTCTTCATCTTCAAATGGTGGTGACTTTTGTTGAAAATTACAGTTTTTATATTGTAAATACGATCTTCCTAGCCATTTTCTACAAAATTAACGATACCGGCTCATGTTTAGGTACATTTTGTTCTATTATCAACATATATTAAGATTTCTAAAATTACTATAAGTAGGAGGAGTTCCAGTAGCTGTCACCGAAGTACACCATCAGGTCTCCATCAAACCCGGAGGTTAGGTCTAATCATAACTAACAAAACGAGCCCAAACTCGGCACACCTAGTTCTACTCGTCCAGGAATTCCAGCAGTAGTCACCGAAGTACACCATCAGGTCACTCTATCAAGTCCGGAGGTAGCTCTCATCATGACTAACAAAACGAGCCCAAACTCGGCACCTAGTACTACTCGTCGAGGAGTTCCAGTAGTAGTCACCGAAGTACACCATCAGGTCACTCTATCAAGTCCGGAGTAAGCTCTCATCATGACTAACAAAACGAGCCCAAACTCGGCACCTAGTACTACTCGTCCAGGAATTCAGCAGTAGTCACCGAAGTACACCATCAGGTCACTCTATCAAGTCCGGAGGTAAGCTCTCATCATGACTAACAAAACGAGCCCAAACTCGGCACACTTAGTACTACTCGTCGAGGAGTTCCAGTAGTAGTCACCGAAGTACACCATCAGGTCACTCTATCAAGTCCGGAGTAAGCTCTCATCATGACTAACAAAACGAGCCCAAACTCGGCACCTAGTACTACTCGTCCAGGAATTCCAGCAGTAGTCACCGAAGTATACCATCAGGTCACTCTATCAAGTCGGAGGTAAGCTCATCATGACTAACAAAACGAGCCCAAACTCGGCACCTAGTACTACTCGTCGAGGAGTTCCAGTAGTAGTCACCGAAGTACACCATCAGGTCACTCTATCAAGTCCGGAGGTAAGCTCTCATCATGACTAACAAAACGAGCCCAAACTCAGCACACCTAGTACTACTCGTCCAGAAATTCCAGCAGTAGTCACCGAAGTACACCATCAGGTCACCCTATCAAGTCCGGAGTAAGCTCTCATCATGACTAACAAAACGAGCCCAAACTCGGCACCTAGTACTACTCGTCGAGGATTTCCAGTAGCTGTCACCGAAGTATACCTTAAAGTCACTTTACCAAATCCGAAGCTAAAGTCTTATCATAACTAACAAAACCAGCCCAAAGTCCACAGCCACCATCTCACTGCTAGTAGTGGGCTTCTAGTGCCTAGCAGTCTCTGGAGCAGCTATTCGTATTTCGCATGTAATATATTTTGTAGGTATAAGAAATGAGAAAAAATCAATCTTTCAAATTATCAAAATATTTTTACTTGATTACGATTCCACACCCGCAGCTAACCGTGCGTACACTTGTGTGTGTGACCCGTGTCAATGTAATAGTTCGATTCTATACCTATCAATTTTGCAAACGCGTCCTTAAAGATCCTCAATACTTTCACAGATTGATGAAGATGAAGAAGTAGTGGTTGTTTGGAGTTGTAGCGAGTTGCTTGAAAATTATAACCATAATAGAATCAAAACTAGATCAGGAAGTATATCAGTAACCATTCAAAATTAAAAGAAAAGGCCGTATGTATTGCCTAATTTCGTTTCGCGTTATAAACTATTTCTTAATTTGTTGCAAAGTTTACATTACTAAAACTTACCTATTGATTTTCTCCGACCTCCCTTTCTCCTCCTTGGCGTGTCTTTGTTTATTACACTCTTATTTGCAATACTCAAAGGCATACTGAGCAACTGAAGTAGTCGTTCTTGTAAAGCCGTTAACGGCGTTTTTATATTGTCAGTACCCGATTCAGTATTTTCATTTGGAAATACGAAAATGTGTCGATGAGAGAAGCGGGATTTGACTCGTTTTTCTAACATCTCCATTACATCTAAACGATTAGTTACACCTGTTTAAGCAAATATGACGATATTTATTAAAATTCTTATAACAAAATTGAAATTTTGATACTTATAGTAAATTGAAATACTGTTTAAGAGTTGTCAGAATAAACCTTTTCTTTAAAATGTGTATATGAATATAGTGTAATTACGTTTTATTTATTGAAATGGAAACTTGACCAATTCAAGGTGCTACAAAAAGTAGCAAATTCAAATCATGCGAGTATGATGCAAAATAAAGCTTATAATTTATTTTTATTTACAGTACAGCCTATATACGTCCCACAGCTGGGCACAAGGCTCCTCTCATTCCTGAGGGTTATGGTCCACTGCGTGTTGACAAAGTTCACATTTATTCGAAATATTTTCATTCCTCAGGCATGCAGGTTTCCTCACGATGTTTTCCTTCACCGCCGAGCACGTGATAAATCAGCACTTAAAATTACAATTAACAATTTAATCGGTGCCGGTGGGGCTTGAACCCGGGTTGCTTGTGTTGTAACGGAGCTATAACAACTTCCTGAGCTTCTCGTTCTTCGTCTTTTTTAGTTTAAATAAGTAATCCCCCCCCCCCCCACACACACACACACCACCATAATTTTCTCCAGAACTATGGTTGCGTTTAAATTCGTAAATTCTATTAGCACAAACAGCCTGATACGGTACGATTATTTATACACCATTTATATATATGTACTATGCCGGAATCGAACGTACGCTACGGCCCGCTGTATCATAGCCAAACGCTTAGCCACTGTGCGATCGACCTGTCGAAGAATACGCTGCCTAGCAAGCCGCCTCAGCACACGCAACCACGCAAACGTAACGTGTGAACTATTGCAGTATTGCCATAGTGAGGGGTTTTAAGTATGTAAACTTTAAAATATTTACTTTGAAAATTTACATTATTTAATGATCTCTATGACCACCAGATAATAAGATTAAAGAGGTTAGAGCCATAAAAACAAGTACCACATATCAAGACCCGTAAACCTAATAATTCATGTGGTTTCACGAACTAAGTGCTGACTGAGATTTGAATACAGGAATAGAAATTTAAATACATTGGTCATCATGACAAGTTGTCATCGAGAATAAAAGTATGAGAAGACAGGAATATGTGATAGATTCTCGCAACTATATTAACTTACCTAGCACACACATAGGGGCCTGTTTGTTGTGAGTGATGTCAAACAAATTGTACAATAACGTCTGTGTCCTTCCACTGTGACAGAACAGATCGAACTCCTCCAAAATGAATACCATACTCTTGCAACGGCGGTCGACACCACTTTGCAAACAGCTTAGTAAGAAGCTAAGGTTCTCAGCAAACGTTCCGAAAACACGATCACCTACAGCATTTTCTAGCTGCATCTGTGGATTTAATTAATCCTTATACTTATAATATTGTAAATGTAAAAGTTTACCTGTTTAGATGTTTGTCATTCTAATCAAGCTCAAACGGCTGAAGAGATTTTAATGGATTTGAAAATGATGTTCCTTTATGTCAAATCAAAAGTTAATTTTTATCATGTTAAAAGTTGTATTTATCATGGAAAAGTACTTTTATAATGCTATAACGTTCAGAATCGATACGTTTTTTTATAGAATAAGGGTGACAAACGAGCACAGAGTCCCGAGACAGCACTCTTTATTATTACTCTTAACTTTTATTATTATCTTTTATTAGTAACATTTTTATAGTATAGCGTGGCAAATGAACACACAGTACACCTGATGGTAAGTGGATGTTGTGGCACATAGACATCTAGATCTACCCTCGTATAAGAATTAAAATGCAGATGCGTTGTCACTCCTGAGGATTAAAATGGAATGCGTCGTTTCAAGTAAAAAGGGTCAGTTTCTCTAGACCATATGGAGCACAGCAGCATTAAGCTGCTATTTGAGGCTAGTATTCAGTAACACGCTCTGACTACACGTCCTTCCCCGGTTGAGCCGGCCCATTCGTGCAACAACCATAATATAGATACAGCATGGCTCTGCCACTTAAGTACGTACATAAGTTACGTACACGCACAGAACACTAACCGCTTAGGCGGCGCACACTTATTTATAGATCTAGCGAAGCAAGCGTGTAACAGCTAGTGATATACAAAATGTAATTAATTTCAAGCTCAATGTTTGAAGAATATTTTTAATCTAAGTAACCGGAATCGTCTAGGAAGAACTAGATAGTTACAAAAATTGCGAGCGTAACCGTAACTCAGCTTAGTAGATTTCCACCGCATGTTGTGAGATATCTTAGAGACATACATAGCTTCCTTTATGCGACTCTATAGATATTTGCATAATATGCGATGCAACGCTGTCTTTTTCTCTTTCGTTAACAGCTCATAAAGTCCACTGCTCGACAGGGGTCTTTCGAGCAGTGGACTTTTTTCCAGACTTTTTACCACCAGAGATTTTTCCAGACCGATACGACATAGGGACCTTCTAGAAAAGAGCCTACTATTTTTTAAAAGGCCGGCAACGCATCTTCAATTCTCCTGGAGTTGCAATTGTTCATGGGCGGCGGTAGTTACCATCAGATGCGCCGCATGCTCGTTTGCCCTCTCTCCTATAAAAAAACGTAAAAAAATCGCTAGTTAGCTCACCAGACATCTCGCACCTTTAATGCTGCTATTTGTCGTCTGTATGTGAATTATACGACTAACGTAATCAAGATGGTTATACCGCTATGAGATCTTTGTGATATTTCTCATAATCACCTCTTACGACACCTACTACATTTTACACACTATTCAAATGTATTTTTTCAATGAGAGACGCGTAAAAATCGCCACAACGATCACAATAAATTATTTCAAAGTCTATTTCATTAACAACATACTCGGGACTACCGTACATAAAACAACTTTTGGTAATATTGACTCAAGTAATAATTTACAAATAAAAAGACAAGAAAATTTAGAATAATGGGACAATGGAGTCCCTCTTATTTACTATTATAAGCCAGTGCTTGATTACTATTCCACTTGGTGGCAAATGGTAATGTAGTCGAAGATGGTAAATAGCACTGACTTAGCTTAACTTTTTTTATAGAATAAGGATGTCAAATGAGCACACAGTCCACCTGATGGTAAGTGGATGCTGTGGCCCATAGACATTTATGTTTATAATCGATTAAGAATCAAAATGCAGTGTGTTGTCACCCCTGAGGACTAAGATGGAATGCCTCGTTTCCAGTAAAAAAGGGGTTTCCGGTTCTCTACACTCACCATAAGAAACACAGAAGCATTAAGCTGCTATTTTACGCTGGTATTCTGTGAGAGCGTGGTCCTATCCCGGTCGACCGACTCATTCGTACTACAACCATAACATAGCTGCAGCGTGGCTCTCCCACATATGAAAACTAAAACCTATTCACTCTTTTCTAAATTCTTTTGTTTTCTAACTAAAGCCTTTTCACTCTTTTCTTGTAGACAACTACATTGTAAATCAGATACAAAATCAGACGCTGGCAAATTATTCCACTCCTTTGCTGTACGCATTATGAGCGATGAAGCGAGCTATTTGGTTCGAATGCATGGTATGTCGACAACAAAAAGGTGGTGACTCGCCGAGCGTCTCGTTAGTCGATGGTGGAGGGGAGAGGAAGAAAGTAATTCATGCAATTTTTGCCCGCTCTCTCCGAAATGTATCCTATTGAATACCGAAAGTCTGGCTGCTTTGCGCCTGTACTCGAAACTGGTAGTGGTAAGATTGGTTTTAACCAAAAATATAGTTTTTACTTCGTTATCAGCTTTGTGATGATAAATGAATGAAAATAATGATCATTTTATTTTTTCATCCATACATTTTACATACAAATAAAATTGAAGTATCTGTCTGTAAAATCGATATAACTGCCTTCGATTGTCAATTCAATTCAATTCAATTTATTTGCTATTCTTGTTGTACATTTGGTCTTAATTTTAAAAATTGTTCAAAACAAGAACCCTGCAAGGGCACTGCAAATATAGGCAATTATTAATATTATTATTACATTAACATTATAGTATTATTAATAAAATTATCATTTAATGAATATTTACAATTAACTTAAATAGTAATGAGATCATACTATATTATTTATTCCTATTTCCTACTCAATCACTAAAAAACTCCTGCAACGTGTAATAACATTTTTTCGTTAAATATGTATTAACTTCCATTTTAAACTTTTTTATGCTTTTAATGCTTCTGATACGTTCCGGAATTTTATTGTATATTTTTATTGACATGGCATAGGGGCCGGTGTTTACGATTTGTAATTTTGATGTAACTGTGGATAATTTTATTTTTGGTCTTAAATTTTTAGGGCGAAAATATTGAACGAACCAGTCGATATTATTTCTAACCAGTGAGCATATTTCAGATATATACAGGGTATTTTTGAAACGCTACCGAAAACGAAGACAGATGATAGTACTAAGGATACCTATGATGATGGGTCACAAAGAAATTCGATCCCGAGGAAAAAAAATCATCTTTTCACAACGTTTTATTAACTTTATTCACGCTCCATCATGTTAGTACAGTTAATTGAAACGATATTTCACTAAAAAAATCATGAAAATACTGAAACATAAAACCAGCAAGGGAATTACTGAATTACAATCAGCTGACTAGGGGTCAATGTACGCGCGAACGCCGAATTTGCGCCGCCCGCAACTAGCGATGGTACCACAATACCTGATAATTTACAACACTTGTCTACCTACTATTTTGCCACTGTGCTTGTCTCCACGTAACCACTTTAATTCGAATTCACAGGTTAAATAAACCAATTAACTGGTTTGATTCCCCGCTAATGAAAAAAATACTTTAATAAAATGTTAACAAGTTTAGAGTCATGCTTTTTTATCCATTGTGTAGGTAACATTCATTGCTATGCGGATGGTAACATTCATTGCTATGCGGATGACAGCACTGGTGATGCTCTATACACCGGCCATGCCAATATTTCTCGGGAAAACGTCGCCGAGTACCGGAACAAACTTGTGTCTGAAGTCGAGACTTTGTTGGACAAAGTCTCGGATTGGGGGCGACTAAATCTAGTCCAGTTCAATCCCCAGAAGACACAAGTTTGCGCGTTTACCGCTAAAAGGAACCCCTTTGTCGTATCACCTCAGTTTCAAGGCACTCCCCTTGTTGCCTCAGCCAGTATCGGAATCCTCGGCGTTGACATATCGAGTGACGTGCAGTTTCGTGGTCACTTGGAAGAGAAGGCAAAAATTAGCCTCTAAAAAGCTTGGCGTGCTCAGTAGAGCGGAGCAGTATTTCATGCCGGCACACCGCCTGCAACTTTACAAGGCGCAGGTTCGGCCTCACATGGAATACTGTTCCCATCTCTGGGCAGGGGCTCCCCAGTGCCAGCTCCTTCCACTTGACCGCATTCAGCGCAGAGCGGATCAAATCGTCGACGACCGAGTTCTTTCCGATCGGCTTGACTCACTAGCACTGCGTAGAGATGTTGCATCTCTTTGCGTATTTTATCGCATGTACCACGGGGAGTGCTCTGAGGAATTTTTCGGACTAATTCCAGCCGCTCAATTTCACCATCGCACATCGCGACAAAACTCGCGATACCATCCATACCATCTGAATGATTGGCGGTCCACCACTGCGCGATTTAGAAGATGTTTTCTTCCTCGCACAACTTCCTTGTGGAACCGATTACCACCAGCGATTTTTCCGGACCGATACGACTTAGGGACCTTCAAGAAAAGAGCCTACTCCTTTTTAAAAGGCCGGCAACGCATCTGCAATGTATGAAACAGCTTACCGATCCTCCGTGGCCTTATGAGATTCTCCAAGGCACATTAACATGTTGCCGTATTCACAAGCACTATAAACGTACCTACGCGTTAGGCATTATTAAAACAAAACAAAAAACACAAAACTTAACAACAAGAACAATATCATTAATTAATAAATAACAAGTAATAACGACAATAATTTAATAAACAAAACAATTGAACTATCGCTCGTGATAGTCAACACGGAACTGTCTCAGAAACTAAAATTATTAATCAATCCCACCAAAACAAATGCGCATGAGGTTAATGTCCTTGAAGCATGTGTAAATTCCACAGCGCGAGGCGACACGTGTGTGTGAAAGGGAAGGGTAGAGTGAGTAGTATACCTAATGCATTGTTTCGTACCGATCTAGATAAGAGTTCGACGCCCGCGAGGATATTGACCCTATTGTCAGCTGATTTTCTTTTTTAAGTTTCACTGCTGGTTTTATGTTTCAGTATTTTCATGATTTTTTTTAGTGAAATATCGTTTCAATTAACGGTACTAACATGATGGAGCGTGAATAAAGTTAATAA
This sequence comes from Parnassius orleans, assembly GCA_029286625.1. Taxonomy (NCBI): domain Eukaryota; kingdom Metazoa; phylum Arthropoda; class Insecta; order Lepidoptera; family Papilionidae; genus Parnassius; species Parnassius orleans. The sequence continues at coordinate 334,397 of JAGSMP010000263.1, read as the reverse complement.
AACCTTGTGAAAAGATGATTTTTTTTCCTCGGGATCGAATTTCTTTGTGACCCATCATCATAGGTATCCTTAGTACTATCATCTGTCTTCGTTTTCGGGAGCGTTTCAAAAATAGCCTGTATAGGGATGTTAATGTCAGGATATTATAATTGATAAAGTAATTTCTACAACTTGTCATGGAGTCAATATTTGCAAGTATGCGAATACATTTTTTCTGAATAAGAAATACTTTATTAGCGTCTGTGCTGTTACCCCAAAGTACCACACCGTAGCGTAGCCAGGCGTCTGCGTACGCGTAGTAGGCACAGGTTGCTGTTTTTAAGTCGGTGTTTTTTTTTAATTCTATAAGAGCGTATGTAAAACTAGATAATTTTTTGGCAACTTTATTAATGTGTTCCTTCCAATTTAAATGTGCATCTATATTTATACCCAGGAGACAGTGAGAGACATTGAGTTCAGGACTTATTTGCATGCTATCAAGACATAAAGATCCATTTTAGACATTTTTGTCTGTCTGTCAGTCCGGGCTAATCTTCAGAATGGCTAAACCAATAGTGATGAAACTTTTTAAACAGACTGAGAACAATGCCAGGAGTTATATAAGCTATATTTTATCCAAAAACCATGCAGAACTTTTGTGAAATTTGAAAAAATGAATGGTTTTTGATAACTATCTCATAATATATAAAAGTTGTAAAAAGCTTCAAACAAAACTTTTATATTACGCAAGTTAAAACAAAAAAAAAGTTTATTACACTCTATCTTCAAAAGGTTAAGGTTTTGCAAAAATTTTTTAACATTTTTACTTCAACACAGTTTTACAACAAAATTATAAATGTTAAAGGATAAGGTGACAAAACGTTTTTTACATAAAATTAATAGATCTTCACTTTATATTTAAAATAAAAAAAATCCCTAGTACATGGTTTTCAAGAGAATAGCAAAAATCTGAGTCGAAAGTGGTTTTTTGATAATTAAACTTGTCTTACAAATCTGCAGGTTTTTTTGTTTAAGTAATACACAAAGTCGCCAGTTAAAGCTAGTTAATATATAAATTTGCAATACTACAAAAATACCTGATCAAATATTAAGAATAAAATATTATTTACTTTAATATGAAAAACAATTGGCAACTGAAGTTTTGTCACTGCCATTTCCTCATGAGATTGTGGCAAAGCACTCCCTCAAACATTGCAAGAGATTCGTTTTTCAAACCACTGAATCAACATTAGGGATAATATTGTGATGTCACAACAAGGAGATAAATATGACTACCTGAGACAAGTACAAAGTAGGGGTCAAAAACCGTAAAATTTATTTGACATGCTATTCAGATGACCCCAAATGAATAGCATGCAAAATGTAAAAAGGTTATTGAAACATTGCGAAGAAAGAATTATCCTAGTTTTTCTTAGTTCTTATGGGATTCTAATTGTCCTAGCGCTGACGGGTTGTCCACCTTCCATTAATATGGTTGAAGAGAGTGAGGGTTGCCACATGCATCGTATTTGTAAACAAATGTTTTTTTTGCGGGCTAGCATGCTCAGGTTTGCTATGCACTGATAAGCTCCAGATTTTTAAGGCCCCTTTATTGAGTGCATCATAAAACATGTTTCAGCTACAGATGGATCTGTCATTGTTTTCCATCCTGTATATACTTACTGTATATACAAAGAAGGGGATTCTTGTGGAGTTTCTATCGTCATTTCCACTCTGTTCAGAAGACCCCCATTTCAAAACAGTAGTGGATTTGAAAAAAATTACATTTAACATAAACACTCACGCCTGTCACCCAGAGGGGTAGGCAGAGATTATGGACTTCCATTTGGCACGATCCTGACCCACCTCTCTCGCCTCCTCCACATCCATATACCTACGCATACACGCTCGTCGGTTAAGGGTACTCTTAATTTGGCCGACTCTGCCGTTCACCTCTGCCACATAAATTTGCTTTGTCACTCTTTCCTCATTCATTCTTTCTACATGACCAAACCACCGAAGCATTCCTTTCTTAATCCTGGTCACAACATCATCTTGCAAACCACACTCTTCTCTTATCACACAATTTCTCACTCTGTCATTCAGATTCAGCCCTAACATACTCCTTAATGACCGCATTTCTACAGCATTTATTCTACTCTCGTGCTTCTTCTGCCACCAGGGCTCGGAAACCGGTTGAAATTCTAAACCGGTTTCGGTCATTGACCCCAAAACCGGTTTATGCGGAATACCGGTTTTTCACAAATTTAGGTTAAGGTAGTAACAATTAACCGGTTAAAACCAAGCTTTGTAATGTCTTACCCCGCTTGTATCCAACTTTGTACGGCTGCGCTCTGTCTTATTCACGAAGTTTTTAGACTTCCCTAAAACGACATCCCTCATATTTTTTCATCTTTCAGCAATGACCGTATTATAAATAACAGTGGTTAGTTTTGTTTCAATTAATTATACGTTATCTCCACTTTAAAATTAAGTTTCGATATCATGTTTAATTTCACCTTATATATTTATATTGACTTTAATTATATTGAAAGTTTTCTACTAAAATTACGCTTTGCGTTTTTTAGTAGAAAACTTTTATTAATATTATATCGCAATAAATGATGAACTTTCTTAACAGAAAACACGATTTTTTAAAGTTGATGAAAGAGATACAAGCTCACCTCAGTCCAAAAAGAATACTATAGTATAGGACTGAAGTGAGGCAGATCACCAGATTTTTAGATTTAGAAGCTCGTGATTAGAACCAACCTCTATCTCGGTCTTTGCAAAACTAATAATTACCACTGAGGTAAATAAAGTTTAATTAGATGTCGTGTCTACACGATAAAATTAATTTGTCACGTTCAGATAATTCTAAAGCCGAACAGGATAAAAGAAATTACCATTTTTCACATCTCATTACTACTAAAAATATTAGTTTTTTTTTTTTAAATAGAGTAGAAGGTAACCACATAGAAGAAATTGACTTTACTGATACAGAAGTTAATGAAGAAAGATAATAATTTGAATCTAACAAATCATTATGATTAAAATCGACTATATTTTGCTGTCGACTGTCACCAAATACATATACTGAAAATTCCTGTCATTTACTAACAGCAATTAACTCCCATTTAACTAGATACTCAACAATATAAATCACATTGATATTTACGATCTTGTATTGAATTATAAAAGAGAATGATTAAAAGTGCAACCAAGTTTTCTCACGCCTCAAGACCATCGCTTTGGAATTTTTTACAACCTTTCATACTTTACGAATATAGAATTAAATCTATTTAATTAAATGAAATTGAAGTATCTGTTAGTAATGTCAAAATAGATTTTACCAAATACATATTATGAAAGTTGCGTTGCCGGCCTTTTAGAAAGGAGTAAACTTTTTCTTGAAGGTCCCAAGTCGTATCGGTCCGAAAAATCGCCGGTAGTAAACAATTCCACAGAAGTTGAGCAAGGAATTATTTAAGGAATTATTAGTTTTATACGTGGTAGAGCCATGCTGCAGCTATATTAATAGTATAGCTGTAGCACGAATGGGCCGGCTCGACCGGAGAAGGACCACGCTCTCACAGAATATTAGCGTAAAATAGCAGCTTAACACTGGTGTGTTTCTTATGGTGAGTTTAGAGAAGCGGAGACCCTTTTTACTAGAAGAGAGGCATTCCATCTTAGTCCTCACGGGTGACAACGTATCTGCATTTTGATTCGCAAACGAGGATATGTGTAGATATCTAAGGACCACAGCAACCACTTACCATCAGGTGGACTGTGTGCTTGTTTGTCAACCTATCCTATAAAAAAATAGGAAGAAAACTCCTAGTAAAACGCAGAGTGGTGGACCGTCAAGCATCCAGATGGAAAGGATGGTATTGTGAATTTTGACGCGATGTGCGTTCGTAAAATATGGCGGCTGGAATTATCCATACCTCAGAGTACTCCCTGTGGTAGATGATAGAAAATGCGAAGGATGCAACATCCTACGCAGTGCGAGTGAATCGAGCCGATCAGAAAGAACTCGGACGTCAACGATTCGAACCGCTCTGCGCTGGATGCGATCAAATGGAAGGAGCTGGCACTGGGGTGCCAGGCCAGAGATGAGAACAGTATTCTATGTGAAGCCGAATGCATTTTGTAAAGTTGCAAGCGATGTGCCGACATGAAATACTGCCCCGCTCTGCTGAGCACGTCAAGCTTTTTAGAGGCCAATTTGACTTCCCTTCCAAGTGACCACGTAACTGCACACTATTCAATATGTCGCCGACGATTCCGATGCTAGCTAAGGCAGCAAAGGAGTGCCTTGAGACTGTGAAGGTACGACAAAGGGGTTCTTTTTAGCGATAAACGCGCAGACTCGACTTCAGACATAAGTTTGTTCTGGTACTCGGCAACGTTTTCCCGAGAAATATTGGCACGGCTTGTATATAAAGCATCACCAGTGCTGTCGTCCATATAGCAATGAAAGTTACCAGTTTGCAACATATCATTTATATGCAGAAGAAATAGCGTTGATGATAGCACGCAGCCTTGTGGAACATCAGCCTTAATAGGCTTATAATCAGAGCATGCACCGTCTACTACAACCTTGATGCTCCGATCAGCAAGGAAACTGTTGATCCAATTGCACAATTTTCAGGAAGCCCATAGGAATAGAGCTTCGAAAGAAGCGCTTGTGCCAGAACCGATCGAAGGCCTTCGCTATGTCCAAACTAACGGCCAATGCCTTCTTTAGACTCTACTACCTACGCCCATCTATGAGTTAGGTAGATCAGAAGATCACCAGCTAATCGACCCTGACAAAACCGTTAACAATAGATTTCATTATTTTTGAGAAGAAGGAGGAGGACTTTTTAGGGATTGGGTGGACCAAAGCTGTCTTCCATGAATTCGAAACCACACCGTAGCGTAGCCAGGCGTCTGCGTACACGTAGTAGGCACAGGTTGCTGTTTTAAGTCGGTGTTTTTTTTTAATTCTATAAGAGCGTATGTAAAACTAGATAATTTTTTGGCAACTTTATTAATGTGTTCCTTCCAATTTAAATGTGCATCTATATTTATACCCAGGAGACAGTGAGAGACATTGAGTTCAGGACTTATTTGCATGCTATCAAGACATAAAGATCCATTTTAGAAATTTTTGTCTGTCTGTCAGTCCGGGCTAATCTTAAGAATGGCTGAACCGATGGTGATGAAACTTTTCAAACGGACAGAGAACAATGCCAGGAATTATATAAGCTATATTTTATCCAAAAAAACATGCAAAACTTTTGTGAAATTTGAAAAAATGAATGGTTTTTTATAACTATCTCATAATATATAAGAGATGTAAAAAGCTTCAAACAAAACTTTTATATTACGCAAGTTAAAACAAAAAAAAAAGTTTATACACTATCTTCAAAAGGTAAAGGTTTTGCAAAATTTTTTAACATTTTTGACTTCAACACAGTTTTAAACAACAAAATGTTAAAGGATAAGGTGAAAAAACGTTTTTTACATAAAATTAATAGATCTTCACTTTATATTTAAAATAAAAAAATTACCTAGTACATGGTTTTCAAGAGAATAGCAAAAATCTGAGTTGAAAGTGGTTTTTTGATAATTAAACTACTTGTCTTACAAATCTGCAGGTTTTTTTTTGTTTAAGTAATACACAAAGTCGCGGGTTAAAGCTAGTTAATATATAAATTTGCAATACTACAAAAATACCTGATCAAATATTAAGAATAAAATATTATTTACTTTAATATGATAAATAATTGGCAACTGAAGTTTTGTCACTGCCATTTCCTCATGAGATTGTGGCAAAGCACTCCCTCAAACAGCAAGAGATTCGTTTTTCAAACCAGTGAATCAACATTAGGGATAATATTGTGATGTCACAACAAGTAGGAGAGAAATATGACTACCTGTGACAAGGACAAAGTAGTGGTCAAAAACCGTAAAATTTATTTGACATGCTATTCAGATGACCCCAAATGAATAGCATGCAAAATGTAAAAAGGTTCTTGAAACATTGTGAAGAAAGAATTATCCTAGTTTTTCTTATTTCTTATGGGATTCTAATTGTCCCAGTGCTGACGGGTTGTCCACCTTCCATTAATATGGTTGAAGAGAGTGAGGGTTGCCACATGCATCGTATTTGTAAACAAATGTTTTTCTTGCGAGCTAGCATGCTCAGGTTTGCTATGCACTGATAAGCTCCAGATTTTTAAGGCCCCTTTATTGAGTGCATCATAAAACATGTTTCAGCTACAGATGGATCTGTCATTGTTTTCCATCCTGTATATACTTACTGTATATACAAAGAAGGGGATTCTTGTGCAGTTTCTATCGTCATTTCCACTCTGTTCAGAAGACCCCCATTTCAAAACAGTAGTGGATTTGAAAAAAATTACATTTAACAAACAAAATTATATTTTCTTATGTTGAAGAAATTAATATATTTCATTTCATTTCATGCCAGATATCTTGTGTTCGCCTAAATCCCCCACCTAAGAAATACCTTATCTCTAATGCCATTTCAGCAGTTTGAAAATCAATTCTCAATGTTTATGTAGGGATATATGCCACTATAACACATCTTCTCGTCAGGTATATCTCAATACTAGAAAACGCGATTGTATAACCAGTGCGTGTTGCCAGTGATGACTTATGGATCTGAGACGTGCTCATTCACTGCTGGCGGTTGAGGAATCTCAAGGTCGCTCAGCAAGCTATGGAGAGGGCTATGCTCGGGGTTTCTCTGTGTGATAAACTTAGAAATGAGGATATCCACAGTAGAACCAGATTGACCGACATAGCCTAACGGATTAGTAAGCTGAAGTGGCAATGGGCCGGCCATATAGCTCAAAGAACCGACAACCGATGGGGAAAAATGGTTCTCGAGTGGCAGCCTCGTACCGGTAGGCGAAGTGTAGGGCGACCCCCCACTAGATGGAGTGACGACCTGATAAAACATGCAGGAAGTCGATGGATGCAGGTGACTCAGGACCGTGATTTGTGGCATTCCCAGGGGAGGCCTATGTTCAGCAGTAGACTTGTGAAGGGCTGTAATGATGATGATGATGATGATGATGATATGCCATAGTTGCCACATTTGGCAGGTCAACCTACCTACCACAATTTTTATTTTATTTTATTTATCAGAAAGATGCTGCCACCCATCTCCTATACCACCACCTGGCACTTTACTTCTGGGTCGGTGAGGATTGAACTTGGTTTGCTTTCATACTACGTTAACTATGTTTAAGGTGAGTGCTTATTTCCTGAGCTTCTACAGCACCTTTTGCAGACTGCAGACTTCCCAGTGTCAATGCTTAACATGATTCTTTTACATGAGTTAATCAATTAATTGATCAATTTGAGTTTAAATTGTTTAAGCAAACAAAAAGATCGTGTTAACAATCCAAGAGGTAACATGCAGGGCAATCATTATTAAGGAGATTTTTTATTCTATTTGTTGTCATTTTATGCAATAAATCGTATCGTCTTAATGTATTTTATAAATAGCATTATGATTGAATGTTCAATTAAAGCACATTTTCCTGAAATTACGTATTTAAGTCTATTGCGGACATTACATTCCTTCTTTGTTGCAAGTGCCCAATAAAAGTATATCTATCAAACATTTAAATAAGTATACTTTAGTATAATCAAGGAAAAATAGAAAAATATTTGTTTATTTTCAATAATTTTCAAACTTAATTTTAGTCCCACTTTTTTTGTGTATCTACCCTGGCAAATTTCGATCCGCTAAAACAAACAGAAATATTAGGCGGCCATATTCAAATTGGCGCTCAAGGAATCGCATCAACGAGAAATTGGTAACACTGAACAAACGAGGCGTTAAATCGCTGTTACTGTTTAAGTTGGCGCGACGCAAGAGGTCTCTTCCTCTGGTAAGTCGTAAAATTTATATACTCGTAATTCACTTAATTTATTTTGCATTTATTGCTTCAATTCAAAAACAGTGTAATAGTTGAAGAGTGACATCTTATTAATCCAAAATGTAAATGTATGTCCGTCAAAAAATGTACCCAATGTCTCATGGATTCTGTCAAGAGATGGCAGTATGACAGCTAGCTGCAATGAGATGGAGTACAAGAGCGAACTGTTGTTAGATACTGTGGCACTCTGCCAACTAACTAAATTCAACCCCATCCCCAATAACAACAATAGGATACTACGAGGGTGATCCAGTAATGATAATGAAAATAAAACACGGTAATTAAAGTTAAAATAATAATTTATTTTTCTACATAGTCTCCTAACGAATCAATACATTTAGTCCATCTTTTTTCTAAACCCAGGATTCCCTTTGAAAAAAATTCTTTGTCTTGACCCTCCCAAAACGCTTCAACAGAGGCCATTACTTCGCTATCGTCTTCGAATTTCTTGCCTCGGAGGCGTTCCTTGAGCCGAGGAAAGAGGTAGAAATCACTAGGAGCTAGATCTGGCGAATAGGGAGGGTGTTCGAGCAGTTCGAATCCCGTTTCTTGAATGGCAGCCATCGCAACTGCGGCTTTGTGAGCCGGTGCGTTGTCTTGGTGAAACACCACTCCAGCTCGCAGTTTGCCGCGTCTTTTTTCCTTAATGGCCTCCCGTAATCTTCTTATTTGGTCTGCGTATTAAGAGCCCGTAATAGTGGCTCCCTTTTCCAAATATTCCACCATAATTATGCTTTGAGCGTCCCAAAAAACAGATGCCATAACCTTTCCCGCCGAACTTGAAACTTTGAATTTCTTCGGCGTCGGTGAGGAGGCTCGCTTCCAAGTCATCGATTGTTGTTTCGTTTCAGGATCAAAATGGTGGATCCAGGTCTCGTCCATAGTCACAAAACGAAACAAAAAATTTTCTTGATCTGCTTGGAACTTTTCGAGATTGACCCTCGAAATGTCAACTCGATTTTTCTTTTGCTCGTCGGCTAACATTCTGGGTACCCAACGCGCAGAGACCTTTTTCATATGCAACTCGTTCGCAAGGATTCTTTGAACGCTGCCATATGAGATCCCTGTGACCTCAGCTACATGCCTGATGGTTACTCTTCGATCTGCCAACACAACATCTTCGACTTTTTTCACGTTGTCTTCAGTGAGGGACGTGGATGGGCGTCCTTCGCGATGTTCATCTTCAGTGGATGTTCTGCCCAGTTTAAACTCCTTGGCCCAGCGTGCAAATGTAGAATATGGAGGAGCAGAGTCCCCCAATGTTTCCACTAAGCCACTGTGTATGTCTTTTGAAGACATTTTTTTCAAACAGAGGTACTTGATGACAGCTCTAATTTCGTTTTTCTCCATGTTGATGTTATCTCTTTGACAGTTCGTATTCAAATGAATGTATCTCCCGGAAATCGTGATCTATTTATATGATTTTTTAGGCTGACGTAGTGAGTATATAAGCAAGCAAAAAATTTTTTGGATTTTATGCGGACCTGAAGTAACCGATTATCATTACTTTTGGATCACCCTCGTAGATCTTGCTCTAAGCACTTCCAGAAATATGATCATCACCAACGAGAAGACTTCATTAAAACAAGATAAACATCACACTGCCTTACTGATTGATTTTTAACACTCAAATTCCTTTAATTATAAACCTCTCAAGGTCAATGAGTCAAATCGTCAATTTTTTATAAATGCCAATACGAAACTGTAAAGCAGAGAATCAATGATACCAACTGGTCAGATCTACTTTATGGGGCAGACGTAGATGAGGCGGTGGCTATATTTTACGATGTGATCTACGAAATTATTGACGTTTGTACTCCACAGTTAAAACCGCTCATATAAATATCCCAAATGGTTCAGCCCTGACTTGCGTCGTTGTATGCAGGAAAAACAAATACCAAGTGCGCTACGAAAATACAGTAACCCTTGAGATTACGATACGTTCCCCTCCTCCGAGCTAGATGCAAAAACTCATAAACTGTTGTTACAATGAATACATTAGATCTATCGAAAATGGTTTGACAAAAGATGTTAAGTTGTTTTGGACTTACATTAACAGCAAAAGACGCAACAACTCGAGTATCCCCGACTCAATGACATTTGGTGAAACAACGCTTGCTGGTGGTAAGGAAATCTGCGATCTGTTTTCAGAATTTTTTGCATCAGTTTTCGAAGATCATAATCGTGGATCGGGGATATCCGATTGTTGTATTCAAACAAATAGTCTTCTCACTAAAATCGTACTCACTGAGAACGAAATATTAACAAAACTGAGGCGTCTTGACTCCAACAAGGGAGCCAGCCCTGACGGTATTCCACCTATATTCCTGCGGGTATGCGCAGATGAACTGTGTCGCCCGCTTCAGCTAATATTTAAATTATTTGAATCAGTGGTATTTGATCAACTTTCAGATTTTCCAAACAACTGTCCATAAATAGGTTGAACAGCCACGGGAAGCCACACAGCCCTGTCTGACCCTTTATGGATGCCAAACCAGTCCGAGTAGGCCCTGTTGATCCTGACACAAGCACTGAGTCCCTATACAGAGACTTCAATGCCTGTATCAACCAGCACTCAACCCAAATGAGTTCAGTGTTTGCCATAATACATCCCTGTCCACTCTATCATAAGCCTTTTCCAAGTCCACGAACGCACAAAAACCTTTTGGTTTTGGCCAAAACTTTCCGCGATTGCGCATGGAAAGACCTGATCCGTACATCCCATTCCTTTCTAAATCCTGCTTGCACATCCCAAATTTTTCCATCAGTATCTTTCATAACTCTTTCAATTAGTACCTTAGCATACAGTTTTTCCACAATGCTAAGAAGACTGTGTGATAACACGGTAGTTTTTACAGTCCTGCTGCGATCCTTTTCCTTTATATAGTGGGACTATCACGGCTTTGCACCAGTCTCCCGGTACCCGCTTAAGTTTCCAACACAAATTAAACAAGGTATACAGCAGGTTTGCCTCCACTTCCTCTCCAGCCCTTAGCATTTCGAGTGATACTCTATCATATCCGGCTGCCTTACCTGCTTTCATACTTTTCATTGCTTTCATTATTTCATCTATACTTATCTCTCGTATCTCTTTCCTCTTCTTTCGGAATTTCTATTTCATTTAATTCAAACGTCTCATCACTCATAAACACGCTTTCAAAGTATTCCTTCCATCTCCTTAAACTCGACACTTCGTCATTCAGAATACAGCCATTCTGGTCTCGTACAGCATCCATTCTAGGCTGTTTTGAATGTCCTAGCAGTTCTTACGAGTTTCAGAACATTTTAATATTTGCCTGAAGTTATCCGATATTCTTCTATCATTCTTATCCGTTCTTTCTTGCTTTTCCTTTCAACTACTTCTTTTACTCTCTTATTTAGATGTCTAAAGACTGCCTTTTTCTTTCAATATCATCATTCATACCGCTAGAATAACTAGCCTTGGTTGCTAGTAAATCTAACCATGCTCTTCTTTGCTTCTACTTCCATCCGTACCTCATCATCCCACCATAAAGTGTTATTTTCTTTTCATTCGTTCTCTTACTTACACCACATACTTCGGTAGCTGCATCCACCAAACCTTTCTTGACATTATATCACACAGTCTCCAAGTCTAAACCATTCATACACAATTCATCCATACCACTTATATTTTCTCTCAGTCTACATTTGTACTTCTCTTTTGCACCTTCATCTTGTAACCTCTCTGTTCTTATACGCTGTAACGCAGTGGTAGACACAGATGTCCGATGCCGCCAACGTCTGAATAGACCATTAATTCGGCATAAGACCAGTAATGATCCGTCCTACGTTGGACCCTGGTAAACCCTTGTATCTACCACTGCGCTCCTCATTCTTTCATCCACAATTATGAAATCTATCATGCTTCTATCATCACCTCTTTTCCATGTATACATGTGAATCTTCTTATGACGAAAGAAAGTGTTCGTCACAAAAAGATTCTTTTCCACACATACGGTGAGGAGGCTTTCACCATTCTCATTTATACTTTCATCACCAAACGTTCCCAATATCCTTTCATAACCAAGCCTCTTCACGCCAACCCTTCCATTAAAATCTCCTAATATAACAATATTTTCATTACCCTTGCATTTCATTAGCACCATCCTTACCATCTCCCAAAACTGCTCTCGGATATAAGTGGGCTTAGACATGTCTGGGGCGTAGACCCCTAGAATAAACAACTTCTTTAAGCCCACTTTCATTCGTATCCATAGCAGTCTCGAGCTTTACACATTCATACTCTTTCACACACACTGACCCATTCTTTCTGAAAGGATGATACCGACTCCCTGGCATGCCCGCTCGGTCTCGTCTACCCCAGACCAGTACGCGGTATATATGCCATGTGTAGTGGCATCCTTTCTATTCCGTTTCGTCTCATTTACACATAACACATCTATTCCTCTATCATACATCATATCGCATACTTCATCCATCTTATCATTCATTGCTCCACATACATTCAGCGTAGCCAGACGGGCTTCCGCAATCCACTTTTCGCCCCTCCGGGAGACAGGACGTGACGGGTGGCGAACCTCGTCGCCGGTTTTATATAATATATAACAAAATTATATTTTCTTATGTTGAAGAAATTAATATATTTCATTTCATTTCATGCCAGATGTCTTGTGTTCGCCTAAATCCCCCACCTAAGAAATACCTTATCTCTAATGCCAATTCAGCAGTTTGAAAATCAATTCTCAATGTTTATGTAGGGATATATGCCACTATAACACATCTTCTCGTCAGGTATATCTCAAAACTAGAAAACGCGATTGTATAACCAGTGCGTGTTGCCAGTGATGACTTATGGATCTGAGACGTGCTCATTCACTGCTGGCGGTGTGAGGAATCTCAAGGTCGCTCAGCGAGCTATGGAGAGGGCTATGCTCGGGGTTTCTCTGTGTGATAAACTTAGAAATGAGGATATCCACAGTAGAACCAGATTGACCGACATAGCCCAACGGATTAGTAAGCTGAAGTGGCAATGGGCCGGCCATATAGCTCAAAGAACCGACAACCGATGGGGAAAAATGGTTCTCGAGTGGCAGCCTCGTACCGGTAGGCGAAGTGTAGGGCGACCCCCCACTAGATGGAGTGACGACCTGATAAGACATGCAGGAAGTCGATGGATGCAGGTGACTCAGGACCGTGCTTTGTGGCATTCCCAGGGGAGGCCTATGTTCAGCAGTGGACTTGTGAAGGGCTGTAATGATGATGATGATGATGATGATATGCCATAGTTGCCACATTTGGCAGGTCAACCTACCTACCACAATTTTTATTTTATTTTATTTATCAGAAGGATGCTGCTACCCATCTCCTATACCACCACCTGGCACTTTACTTCTGGGTTGAACTTGGTTTGCTTTCATACTACGTTAACTATGTTTAAGGTGAGTGCTTATTTCCTGAGCTTCTACAGCACCTTTTGCAAACTGCAGACTTCCCAGTGTCAATGCTTAACATGATTCTTTTACACGAGTCAATCAATTAATTGATCAATTTGAGTTTAAATTGTTTAAGCAAACAAAAAGATCAGTGTTAATAATCCAAGATGATGTATAATATAAGGGTCATTCTACGATAAGAGGTAACATGCAGGGCAATCATTATTAAGGAGATGTTTTATTCTATGTGTTGTAATTTTATGCAATAAATCGCATCGTCTTAACGTATTTTATAAATAGCATTATGATTGAATGCTCAATTAAAGCACATTTTCCTGAAATTACGTAATTAAGTCTATTGCGGACATTACATTCCTTCTTTGTTGCAAGTGCCCAATAAAAGTATATCTATCAAACATTTAAATAAGTATACTTTAGTATAATCAAGGAAAAATAGAAAAATATTTGTTTATTTTCAATAATTTTCAAACTTAATATTAGTCCCACTTTTTTTGTGTATCTACCCTGGCAAATTTCGATCCGCTAAAACAAACAGAAATATTAAGCGGCCATATTCAAATTGGCGCTCAAGGACACGCATCAACGAGAAATTGGTAACACTAAACAAACGAGGCGTTAAATCGCTGTTATTGTTTAAGTTGGCGCGACGCAAGAGGTCTCTTCCTCTGGTAAGTCGTAAAATTTATATAATTCACTTAATTTATTTTGCATTTATTGCTTCAATTCAAAAACAGTGTAATAGTTGAAGAGTGACATCTTATTAATCCAAAATGTAAATGTATGTCCGTCAAAAAATGTACCCAATGTCTCATGGATTCTGTCAAGAGACGGCAGTATGACAGCTAGCTGCAATGAGATGGAGTACAAGAGCGAACTGTTGTTAGATACTGTGGCACTCTGTGATCTATCACAATTCAACCCCATCCCCAATAACAACAATAGGATACTAGATCTTGCTCTAAGCACTTCCGGAAATATGATCATCACCAACGAGAAGACTTCATTAAAACAAGATAAACATCACACTGCCTTACTGATTGATTTTCAAGACTCAAATTCCTTTAATTATAAACCTCTTAAGGTCAATGAGTCAAATCGTCAATTTTTTTTATAAATGCCAATACGAAACTGTAAAGCAGAGAATCAATAATACCAACTGGTCAGATCTACTTTATGGGGCAGACGTAGATGAGGCGGTGGCTATATTTTACGATGTGATCTACGAAATTATTGACGTTTGTACTCCCACAGTTAAAAACCGCTCATATAAATATCCCAAATGGTTCAGCCCTGATTTGCGTCGTTGTATGCAGGAAAAAACAAATACCAAGTGCGCTACGAAAAATACAGTAACCCTCGAGATTACGATACGTTCCCCCTCCTCCGAGCTAGATGCAAAAAACACATAAACTGTTGTTACAATGAATACATTAGATCTATCGAAATTAGTTTGACAAAAGACGTTAAGTCGTTTTGGAGTTACATTAACAGCAAAAGTCGCAACAACTCAAGTATCCCCGACTCAATGACATTTGGTGACACAACGGCTGCTGGTGGTAAAGAAATCTGTGATCTGTTTTCAGAATTTTTCGGATCAGTATTCGAAGATCATAGTCTTGGATTGTGGAAATCCGATTGTTGTATTCAAACAAATAGTCTTCTCACTAAAATCGTACTCACTGAGAACGAAATATTAACAAAACTGAGGCGTCTTGACTCCAACAAGGGAGCCAGCCCTGACGGCATTCCACCTATATTCCTGCGGGTATGCGCAGATGAACTGTGTCGCCCGCTTCAGCTAATATTTAAATTATTTGAATCAGTGGTATTTGATCATCTTTATTTTCATTTAAAACCTCTTATATCAACTAAGCAGCACGGATTCATCAAAAGGAGATCGACAGTCAGTAACCTTCTTAACTTTAAAACCTACACATGAGATGCTTTTAACAACCACGGTCAGGTAGATGCTATATACAACGTGCAGCAACAACGGTGACTTTAATTTAACACGCATATACGTTTTCCCATTTGATTAAGTTAGTGAGGAAAACATCTCTCCCCTGGCAAGATAACTACCAGGGGGGATACTCGCTGACCAGGGGAGATAATGTGGGTCATTAGATGTTTGTATAAACTAATTCATATATAGTTAACATTCTAATTCAGGTATAGTTAACGTTATCAACTTCTATTAAAAAGAAAAGAATTCAAAATCATTACTGTACATCTGCATATTATGGAGTATATAGATACAGATATACATTTTGCATTAATTGAATTTGTTTGAATTCATTCTGAGTTGGTTTCAATACCTTTTTTTAATCAGGGATGTTTTTTCATGTGTTAACGGCTTATTTCTTTGTTTATGATCCGTTTTTAATGGTATATTGTTATTACTTTGTTGTTTATAATATTGTTATAGATGAGACCGAGCTAGAAGACAAAGATATTTAAATAATAAAAACTACTGTAATATATAACTACTATATAAAGTAAAAAATCTAAAGAAGAAATTGGCATGTTACAAAAAAAAGATTACAAATATCAAAAAAGCATCAAAAACTAACCCTTAACAGCAAAGTAGAACAAGTGATGAATTCTCCAAGTTCCAGAAACACAATAAAAAAATTACTGTTTGCAGAAGTGCTCAATCAACAATTAGAAGAAAATTATTCTACTCTTACAAATGAAAAGGAAAAACGCATTTTAAAAGATGTATAACTGGGAAATTAGTAATTAAATATGGCATAGGTACTACCGAACGACAAAAAAAAACCTTTGAAAAAATTTGGAACAGTACGATTAATGGAAAATAAACGTAAACTGAAAGAAAGCTATGAAATAATGAACTTGTCCACCACCAGTCTCTTTTAATTAGTATTGATTGAAGAATATTTTATTATTTGTTGAAGGTACGATGTCTATTATTTCTTAATTTACTAATATTTTTTGTCACAGACACTAAAGAAGTTCTAGTTTAAGATTTAAAGGAAGGCTGTAATACAAAAATTATACTCTAATAATTAGAGTATAATTTTTTAAGTTAAGTACTTACAATGTTTAATAAAAGTTAATTTTAACAATTGTTTTATTACGTCCAAGTCTCTCCCCTGCCCAATGTATTTACCCTGGCTTTTTAAAAAGTAACTTAATATGTAAAAATTTACTTGCCCTCACGTGAATATGTGAATAAAAGGGACTAAAGTCGTAAGATATGTGTTTAATCAAAAAATTCCAACTTTTCTTCTTGGCCGCATCCTCTATGGAAACAAAACCTCCTATCATAGAATAACCCATAAAGATAAAGATTCAAACTTGAGTTATACTGTATGAACTCTTCACTTGGAAGACAACTGTTTCCAAACACACATACCATAACTAAAGCAAGTTAAAGATCATTTACAATTTTATGTAAAGAAAATACATACCTGAGCTGTAATAGACTTCAAGGCAACCTTATCATCTTGATGAAGGAGGCCATTTAATTTAATTATCAATGAATCATTCTCTAAATCCAATTCATTAGCTAGTTGGTGTAGAACTGAATTAAGAAGCTGGAAATATAATCATGAGTTGAATTAGGATTTGTTATAAAGCATTTTATGTTCCATACTTTGAAGCTAGTATAAACATAGATAAGTATATTTATTTAATAATGTAATGTCATCTAGACTGGATTTTCATCACATTGGCCAGTCTGGATATAGGCTAGCCATCTGCGCAGGACACTATTATAGTGTACGAGTGTATGGGCGAGCACAAGTGCACTCTTATATACAACACAACTGGAAAGATATCAGGTGCAGAACCAATAGCACTCCATGCTTACTGAGACATGGGGGTAAAATACAACCAAATCTTGACTTCAGGCTGCTAGTGAAAAAGTTTGAGAAAACACCAGTAACTAATTTTGGCACAACTCGGGATTTGAACCCGGGACCACATGATCAGAATTCGCGCTTAAGACCACTAGACCCAAAAGACAATCATTTTATTTAAAAAGGCTAGTATCCTATGGAATAAAAACAATTTAAAAAAATTTAATACTCAACTTAAAAATAATAAACCCTC
This sequence comes from Parnassius orleans, assembly GCA_029286625.1. Taxonomy (NCBI): domain Eukaryota; kingdom Metazoa; phylum Arthropoda; class Insecta; order Lepidoptera; family Papilionidae; genus Parnassius; species Parnassius orleans. The sequence goes on along the minus strand of JAGSMP010000263.1, from coordinate 316,942 downwards.
AGAAATGAGAGGAGGCCTGTGCCCAGCAGAGGGTCATATATAGGCTGCAACTTTAACTTTTCTTTTTAAATACTTAATGACAAATAACAAGCCAATGTCAAACTAACCGAGTTGAGTTATGAAACACATTTAAAATTCAGTTATATTTCGGTAGTCAGTTATATTTTGAAGACTACATATACATTTTTAAGCTTAAATTTTTTGGGGTTAATGCATATTATTGAAATATTCCGTAAACACACTTTAAACAGACATCCGAAAATCTTAAACTTTGAGACATGCTCATATCACATGAGTAAAGAAGCCGTACCGTACAGAGGCAAAGCTTCATACAATGGAGCTATGATAATTACACTACTACAAGCTTGAGGCGCGTGTGCGTGAGCACTGGCGGCTCGTCACATACAGAGAGAAACTGCTTTAAACCGGCTCGGCCAGTGCTCAAACTCAGGGTTGTGTAAAGAATAATAAGTGTAAAATTTTATTTTTTAAAGAATTATTCCTGTCTCATGAAATATAAAAAAGTGTTAGTATGGTTTACTATACTGTTTGTATGAACAATAATAGAACAAATAAAAATATATATATGTTTTAATTATCCCAAAGACTCCACTAGGTAAGTAGTAACTTGACCTATTGATTTTTGCTATTGAACTCAACACCGTTTAAAAGTTATTAATGAAAGTCGATCAGATTCTCTTTTTTTTTTCTTGTAAAAACTATTGTCACTATTTTTATTTTTTTCATCAAAATTAAATTAAAAGCTCATGAGGAGTGCACTTTTGGGTTTTCCAAACTAAATTTGTTATGCCATGCAAGTGCTTTCCAGTAGATTATTAAAAAAACTTTACATTAGATTCATAATTTACCATTTAATTAAAAGGCACAACAAATTGTTGAACAAAAATTATTAAATAAAATATTTGGAATAAGTAGTTTATAAAAATATATTCTATCTTAAGTATACAGTGGACCCCCAGTAATCCGGCCCCTGTCTAATCCGGCACCCCCTGTAATCCGACATGGTCTATTATTTATTATTAGATATTTTTTTGACAATCTTCGCAAATGCATGATTGAACAAGTTATAACTTGTACGCACCGCCACTATTGTGCTCGACGCGTAGGGTATTGTTTTGATTCTGATTGCTTAGTTTGAATTTGACTACATGTGATGAAGATATATATACCATATAAAATCTTACCATTGGATCTGGAATTTGTCGGATTACAAGGTACTCTTTTATAAAAAATTCCAGACTATCGAATTTGTCGGATTATAGGCAGTACTCTATAATCCGACAAATTCGATAGTCCGACACTGCCCTGCAAAATGTTTGTCGGATTACCGGGGGTCCATTGTATTATAAAAACTGATAAACGTTTTGTTTATTTAATTTTATCCTCTTGTGCCAACCCTACCAAAATAGATAAAAATTTTGACAGCTCCTTAGATTTGCCTCTGTACGGTTTCTTTACTCATGTGCTCATATTATGCAATAGACAAGTACGAGCAGATGAGGAAACTACGTTACATCGTTATTAGTTTTAGAGGCAATAAAAACTTTTTGTCCGTTATTATTTATGAATGTCAGAACCATTAATTTTGTTTTTAGTAAGTATATTTTCACACACAGATGTTTTACCGCAGCCTCTTGGTCCAATAATAAGAGCTGAATGAGATTCTCCATCAGATACCACCCGCTTTATCAAATCATAAACATGACTTCGTTCCTGTGTGTGTTCCTTAAAACTCACATTATCTTCTAAAATTTTTATCTTTAAATATTTTCTAATGAATTTTATTTGTGTAGAAAGTGTATTCTTCATTTTTTAACGCAACCAAAATGTTAATTCATAATAAAACAAAACAAAACTGATTTTTGCTTTCGCGCGCTCAATCTTATGTCAATGTCAAGTGCACAATCATAGATAATATACTATATAGGGCATGCCATAGATGCACAATCATTTTTTTTAAACTGGCTTTACGGCTCTGAATTCTAGCTTTTCTGAGCCAAACATGCACAATCATAGAAAGTAGAAACCTTCGAGCAAAGAAAATTCCTATGCTCGAAGGTAGAAACACTCACGCGTGTCTAGTGTAAGTTGTCTCTGCTTGTCAAAGATAATGTCAAAGTTGTGACAAAGTCAATTCTGTCAAAGTGTTGTTTGTTGGTTGGTTGGTTGGTTGGTTGTTAGGCCTGAACCACAGAGTACCTTTATATATACTGGCCTGAACTCCTCCTACGCTGACGTCAGTTGCGTACGGTCGGTCACGTACGTCAGCGAGAAATAAAATACCATACTGCGATACCGAGCTCTATACGGCACAGTCGTCTGCTAAGTGGATTTCGGAAGGGAGATCGGTAAGTAAAATACAATTTTAATAATCATGATTATTAACATTGTCTTTTACTTACCGATCTCCTTTTTTACTATCGTCCTCATTATTGTAATCCGGAAATAAAGCCTCGAAAACTTCTACCAAGTATTTTGCTCTCGCATCTTTGTACAATTCATTAGATAAATAAGACGTTCTGTATCGATATTCATTGCAACTGTACGTGCACGCGTGGATCGTCGGTAATAGAGTGAGGGCGCTCGTACTATTCCACGCTCGTCAGTCGACCGACGTACGCGACGCTGACGAGCGAGACCGACGCGCGCGGTACGCGGCGCGTAGCCACCTACGCGCCGCTGTCGTCAGCGTCGTAGTGTGGGGCTATATAGAACTCAATGTACATTAGTACGCGCGACCGACGTTAGCGTAGGAGGAATTCAGGCCTTAGAGTGTGCGCTAGATAACTCTGCGCGCGGCCAAAATTGGAACTAATCATGTGCCGCCATCTTACTGTTTAAGGCAGGTGTCAAAACAGAGTGTTAGGTGTAGTGTTTTTATTCGTTTTTTTCAGTAAATAATCATTATCATTATGCCTAAATTGATTAAAAGTGATGGCAGGGATATTATCTTGAAGGTCAAACGTGCTTGTGATGAAGAACGAGACAATAACGGGCCTACACTACCGTTTTCCAAAGTTAGAGCCCGCGTTGCATATTTGACAGGTAATTTTTAGGGATGCCATAACAATAAAACTCACCAATTTTCTCGATTTATTCGTTTTTAGTTTCCTCGTGTCATTACTATCATGTATTTATAATGCATTGTTTTTATTTTGTTGTAGGTGTTTCTGAACGCTCCGTCACCCAGATAACTCAAGAGGGTAATATAGCAGCAGCTTCATCTTCTAAAATTGTGACGCCGGGAAAAACTAGGAACCAGAGGAAAAAAAATTATGATTTAGACGATTTTGATATGTGCGCTGTGAAAGAGATTCCTACCATAAATAAACTTTGGTTGGAATTGAAACCTGATATTGATTTTAAAAATATGGCAGAACATCGTTGAGGAGTATTTTAAACACTATGGGTTACAAATGCAAAAGGTGCCAGTCTAAACGAAACGTATTGATAGAACACAGTGATATTGGCAGCTTTGAAAGCGAAATATATTCTGACGCTGCGCAAGAATCGTCAGGAAGAAAATCGACCGGTCATTTATGTTGACGAAACGTATATACATGCTTCATACCATCTTCAAAAATGTTGGCAATCGGAGGAACAGTCTGGTATTCTTGCTTCCGATAGTGTCGGTGCAAGATGGATAAAATAGCTCATGATGGAGGTAAAACTGAGTTTGTTGAAAACGGGCTGCTACTGTTCAGGCCTAAATCCAAATCGAATGACTATCATGACGCTATGAATTCCGCTAACTTCATGCGGTGGATGAAAGAAAAATTGTGCCGAATCTACCAACGAATTGCATTATAGTGATGAATAATGCGGCACACAGATAAACAAGGCGCTTACAATTTGCAATACAAAAGCAGAGCTCCAAGAGTGGCTTACGTGAAATGGTATTGAATTTGACGATTGTTGGACAAAAGCGCAATTATACGAATTAATCAAAAAACAGAAAGGAGACCCACAGTATGAAAAAGAACAAATTTTAAATGAACATGGACAGGAGGTTCTCCGTTTGCCATCTTACCACAGCGATTTAAATCCCATCGAAAAATATTTGGGTAATAGTAAAGAGGCACACTGCAGAGAAAAATATCACTCAAGCTCGTAGTGAAATAGCTGCTATTACTGAGGCGGCGTTTAGAACAGTAAGGACAGAAGAATGGCTCAATGTATGTCTACATGTAGAAAAAATAGAAGATTAATATTTCGAATCAGATAGGCTGATGGATATGGAAATGGATAAATTGGTAATTAATGTTACAGGCGACACATCCGAGTCTTCTGATGAAGACTCTAGCATGGATTCTGATGAAGATGTGCGAATGGAAGGCGTTGACCCACTGCAGGACCATTGTTACACCAAATTTACAAATAATACTAGTATTCAATAAAAAATTACAAGGCTTCCATTGACTTTTTATTTCGTTTTTATAATAAATATTATAATGTTATTTCAGTTCTGTTTCAAAATACCTTTATTGAAAAATTCATTATAGACAAAATAACAGTGTTCATTAATCTTAGTAATAAGTAGTCATTTCTTACACTCATATAATATGTACCTGTAATTATGTTTAAAAAAATTTGGAAGTTAAATTTGACCCACTTCTCGGTTTTCGATGGAGCTAAAATTTTGCATATACGTTTAATTTAGAAGACAATGCATGGTTAAATAAGTGACGTCGTTCTAAATCCAATATGGCGGACTCCCAAAGATGGAGGACTAGTTATTTTTTTATATAAAATACCAAAAATAAAAGTGAAACGTGTTTTTTAGTTTTTGTCTTTAACTCGCTCGTATATATTAAACGTTTTCAAATGGTTTTTAAGCAATAATTTATATTAACGTAAGTCTTACCATAGAAACTTGTGTAGTGTAGTGTTAAACTTACGAAACTTAGAATCAAGAAATATATTTATTATGCGGATCTTAAACAATAAATATAGGATTTAAAAAATTATTAGGTCTTTGTAAGTTTAAGCTGAACATTACAGTTATTTTAACTGTGCTTTGGTAATCAATTCGGTCGTTTATGTAATTTGATATAATTATATAATTCTAGTTATAAGATTAAATGAAGGAAAAAAATATTAGTTAAGCTGGCAACATCAAGTACACCATCAGTCGCGCGCATTAGCCTAAAGGTCTAGATACCAGGCCATAAACTCCAAAAAAAAATCAGTCGCGCGCAGAGTTATCTTGTGCGCTCTATACGAAGTTACGATTTGCCAATTATGGCAAGCATGAATATTAGACCATACAGCCTAGTCTGATGTGTATTGGAACGAAGTTCCTTATCGGACGGTACGGATTTGGCGGATGGGGGCTAGGCTACAAAAAGTGTAAGATTTTTCTGTCACGACCCTCTCTATAGCGTTTTGTTTTAAATGACGCTTCATTTTAATAGACGCTAGTAATTCATTTATTTGTATTTGTTAATCAATAATACAATACGTTTATCAATAATAATATACTACGAAAGGAACTTCGTTACAATCGAGTGTTCCACGACACTCACGCATGTTTTTTTTTATTCATATTTTTTTACCTTTCAAGTACCGCGCTCGCTATAACAAAAAATGGCTATGTACCGGGGGCTATGTATGTAGGCTATGTATGTATGACGTAATCTCGGCGCGCGGCACTTGTGTCAACCTTTTTTTTGTCACTTTTGTTTGTTTATGTTTAAGAAGTTTGAGTTACAGTTTTTGAAAGCCGATAATATTGTAGATGAATAGAAACAATAACTATGAAATATAGATGTTTATTTAGTTTTGTACAGCTCTTTGTTTCTAAGGGATCTTGAAAAAGTTTATTTACTGCCAATAAATTTGGTTTTATGAATGAAAATGTGTAATTTTTTATTTTGTCTTTATGTCGTCATAATCTGTATAACATGTTCTTCCTAAAATGAACCGAGATTATGCATGTTATCTTTATAATAATTCTACTTTTTCACTCGCAAACATTTGCTAAAAATTCGACCAGAGACAGTTTGCGCGCGCTTTGTAACCTCATTTTGAAAACCTTTTTGTGAAAATACTATAGAGTCTCCTTAATTTTGCTTATTATAATAATATTTTTGGTTGCATTCTTGCTTTCATAGATGCGACGAGTTTAGATCAATTAAATACCTGATTACCATCCGATTAATATACAAAAGTTGTCACCGTGATTTAAAATAAGAGCAGAAGAAGCACATTGTTCAACGGCAGCAGCCGAGATCGAAATGTTGTAACCTTGTAATACTCACGTCACGTCATAGGAATAAAGTGAGCTGTAACAGAAAATATCGTATTGCAGTGCGCATGTTAAAATATGATACCTGCGCAGTTCATGAACCCGAATAATCAATATTAAAAACATTTTATAAAAATATAAATTGTATTTTCATAAAATTTACTAGCAAAAACATGACTAAGACACTTCGTTTTTTTTAATTACACTAAACATAAATGCATTTTACTAAATTACTAACGCAATTAGCTTTAGTAAAGTAGTACAATCTACAACACTGTACATTATCTACAGTACATAGCAGTACGTACCGTTTAGAAAAAAAAATCCGTAATACCTCATTAGGTCAGCTAGCCGCATTGCCTTGATCTTGTATTGCTCTCTCTTTCTTTTATATTACTTTTTACATGTCCTTTCTTTTTCTTGACCTTAAACCTTGCTTGTCACTGTTCACACTAGATCACAGAGACTAGATTTTATTTACGGAGGGTCAGATTTTGCCTATAGTCTAATCATTGAGTAATATGTCTAAAAATATTTGCTCAGTTCGATGAAAACCTGTAATAAGGTTTTTTTTTAAGTATAGCGTAAATAATTTGTTTGACAATTGGAAGGGAATTCGTGATAATAACTTATTCATATTCAGTCAAAATTTTAATTTTTCAAAGTGAATGTGTTAGTGATAAGAAGAGTACTTATATCTAATTATTCAAGATAAAATTTAAGATGTATTTATACATTGATTGGATTTAATACTAAATAGTGCACAATGAGTCGTAAACTGTGAAGCAGGTTTTAAATAGTTAAATTATATTTTTGCAAACTTTGCACATAACACGAGAGATAAACTATCACAAATGTAATTTGTAAAAATATTTTATTTTCTAAGACACGTATGGCTTTCACTGTTTTTAACTTGTTTTTATTTAATATGTGCTTAGAAGTGGACATTTATTAGCCTTTTTTATAAATAAAATTACAACGTTCTGTATAAAAACAGACTATAATAATAATAATATTAAATGACAGAAAACTCATTTCAATATTTATTATAGTTTTTTAATATTGTATATAATAAAATATTGTATATTGTATTATTAAATTATATTTATTGAAAAAAAATCTTAGGCTATTTACAACGAAGACTACAGATTTCAATATTTCAACAACTTTCAAATTAATGTTGTAGGTATCTATATAATCTGTGATAGTCCGTATGACCTCAAGTTCGCTTTGTTTCGCTTTCGCACGTCACTGTGTTGTTTTTTAATTTTAATTTTTACGCTTACTTAATTTAATTACATATAGTGAGGTGAAATTATTTGCAGTGTTCGTGATGTTAATTGCACTTTTAGACTTATGTGAAAAGCGCTTTCCACTAGCAAATTGAAACGTAAGTACTGCATGTTTTCCTAAATTAATAACTTTATGTACTTTGTGTGTTATTGACGTTAATATTATTTAAATTATATTTAATTGGGTTATGTTATGCTTGATTTAACCACTATCAAAACTATTTGACTTATGTAGATCTTTTTTATACAATTTTTCGCCGTACAGAACGAGCTGTCATTAATTAAATCGTACAATTTTTATCTCCCACGTAGTGTAATTATTTAATTAACGTATGATTCCATCTCCTGTGTACGCTTAAAATGACGATTTATCGTCGGTTTTGATTAAAGTTGTGAAAGTAACAATAAAATATTACCCTATGTATTCTTTATTATAAAAATAAGTACTCATAACAAATTAATTATTCCAGCCGTAGTAGGAAGCAGTAAACTAAGTTACTATACCATTGTAATTCGTCCAACTAAGAAGCGATTAGTGGGGGAAAGTGAATGAGAAAATTTTAAGGATTCTTCTTTTTGACCCGTGGGACAGCTTGGTGGGAAAATGTGGAATAATTCGTACATATTGTACTCGTTTCATTCTAGTTCGCCATGTGTTTGTGTTCATACTAGTTTAAACATTTCTCTTTTTGGCATATTACTGCAGTTTATTTACTTGCATTTTTCATAACCGTTACTGATTTTAATTACTACAATATTTAGGCGATTTGAAACTGGATCATAATGAAAATAATGAAGTTGGTTAAAAACAATAATAGTACTAAAGTAATTTCTTGTTTTTAAACATTTTTATGTAACTAATACAGGGCAGGAACTAAAACATGAGATAAAAATTGACTAAATGAAAAATCCTACATCTAATTTACTGGACATCAACTTGTGCTTAACAAAATACAATAAAAAATAAAGCAAATAACATAATATAACAACAGTTGTTCAAAAAAGAATTCTTTAATAAAATAATAAAAAAGTTAAACTTCACATACATATAGAGTGCAACGCTAAGAGTGATCAAGGTTATACTTTATCCTAAAAGATTGTGTTATGTAATTAAAAAAATTATAAAATAAATGGTCATTGATGATTGACCTTAAATCTAAATGTAGAGATTAAATGACATTAATAGATACCACCTAGGGGAAACTGGGACGGGTTGCTAGTTTAGAAAATTAATAAGCAATATTGCATCTACTATGTACCACTTGCATGAATGACTGCATAAAAGAATGGATTACCTATTTTGTAAAAGTTGAGAATGAGAAATGCCAGACAGATCATCTTGTATTTGACAATTTCCAACTAATTTGGCGGTAGAACCATGCTGCACCTATATTGTGGTATTAGCACGATGGGTCAGCTCGAACAGGGTAGGACTACACTCTCACAGAATACCAGAGTAAATAGCAGTTCAGATGTAAGTTAAGAAAGTTAAGTTGCAGAAGTAACTTTGGGTCAATATTCCTTTGTAAAAAAGGTAATTTTTGAATAGGCAACTAATTAAAATTAGGAAACCAAGCGAAATATTTAAAAAATTTATTCTTTCTTTTCGGCGTACCTCGTCGAGATCTATGTGAATCCGTCTTCAAATCGTGGCGCCGTAGAAACCGTATAAGCCCCATCGTCGGGGTTATCAGGTCTACTTCCTGTGGACACACTTCTGGAAGAAAGAGGTCATCATAAAGAGTGTCTCCCTCTCCATTTAGTCGGCCAGCTGTTGACCCCTTGGGTTTCGTTGCCCTTTTGAATTTCCCTACCTTCAACTCAAAATTCTCTCTTCTGTCTAGTTTTGCGTAATAGTTTACCAGTCCAGTCTGTTTTTAAAACTATTCACAGAGGGAACATCAACCTGTCTTGAATCAACTTGTTCCTTATGTTTATGACTCTGTTCTTTATGTGTTATGTCCCACATTAGTGTTTGAGTCAATCTCATATAGCATGGATATCGAGCTCAGTGGATACAGGTGCTGTTAAAAATATCTGACACTTCTTTGCAATTATATATGTCAGTCAAAATTTTGTAGGTCTTAATAATGTTTCCTTTGATTGAATAGGATTTCAGCATAGTTAGATTTAATATTTTTAATCTCTCTTTGTGTTTCTTTTTGGGAAGGCAGAAGGGAATTAATCTAAGGAGCGTATTTGGCTTACACTTCTGCTAAAATTACAAGGGGAGTGCATTTGAAATGAGAAGATATAACAAAGAGGTACTTTTAAGAAGTAAATGCACAAATCTATCATCAGAGGTATACATAGGCCTAAATTTAGTCATCCCCAAGCAATGACTTTGTTTAGCAGTCTCAACTTCAGAGACAAGTTTGTTCCACTGTGTGTGCTCTCCAACAAAATATTCCTGTAGAATATTGACATGGTCAATGTATAAGATAATTAGTATATCACCAGTGCTGTTGTCTATAATTAATATTACTGGCATGCAATAAATTGTTTTAGACTACTTCAATATAAGTCTTAGTGTTAAATTATTTAATACTAAGAAGAAAGGTATCTTAATTATATTTAATACTAAGAATAAAGGTATCTTAAAAAAAGGTAAAACACAAATAATCATACAGTAAAAATATGTACATGTAGAAAGGTCATTATAATATAGAGAACTTAAATGGAAAGCTTTATTCCCACTTCTTATGAAGGATGTTATTATGATGTGATGTTTTTTGCTGTAGCCCCGGTGACTAGTTGTAAATTACTTGCTCCCAACTATTTTAAATAATTAAAATTGTAAATTGATAATATCCACCTCAATTTTGAGTTACAGTTGTTAAATACGACTTATTTTATTTGTAAAATAAGTAAAAGTCATAAGTATTTTAATTAAATTGTGTTTAGTGTTCTAACCAAGTGACAGCTGTAACGAACATCGTTTAAACTTACTGTAAGTGTAATTCTTGTTATCCCTTTAACATTTTAAGATTTACCTTTTAAGTAAGTGTTGTTCTGGATTTCATTTTGAATTATTTACATGATAATTTAATTTGAGATCTGTAAATAAACCCATACATCTGGACATTTGCTTACTCTGCTTCTTCGGTTTTCTTTCTTTGTTTTCTTTGCTATTTACACTTAATAGTAAAATGAATACATAGCGTAAAAGCAGCCAATTGGAGAACCAACTTCAAATGGCGCTTCAAGAACTTAAGGCGTCAAAGGAGCAGTGTGAGCTGTTGTGTAAAGGGATGACAACGAAAAGGAAATAATAAATATAATTGCTAAAAATACTCAGCTAAAAGTGATATGGTTAAGTTGCATAAAGAATATACTTTTGTTTTAAAGAAAAGGATGAACTTCAGAGAACAGTCGATGAGTTTGACCAATGCAGCAAGGAATATGAGAATCCCTCAGATTAATTGCTGCATTGCAGTTGATTAAGTGAGGCTAATGAGCAGATTGTGCAATTAAAACAATACATAGATAACTTGAAAGCGTCCCAAACTCAAAGTCTGTTCAATGAGCTCATAGAATGTGAATCTTCTAAATCATTGCAACCCTCCACAACAATCGATTTGACTGGTGATGATTATGTCACATCAAGAACAGCAGCAAGGATTACCTGCAGTAGAAGAAAATTAAAGAAATACATAAAAATTAATAAATATATTAGGAAAGTACAAAAGTTAATTAAAACTAAAATTAATGTCAAAAATTATATAAATGTATGTAAAGAAAAGCAAGAATTAATTAATAAACTTAAATTATATTCAATTGAGGTGGAAAATATGAATAACTGTTATGAGACTGATATAGAGTGTCTAAATTTAACAATTTTATCACTTAAAATTCCCTACAAAGTATATCAAATAAATATGAATCGGCTCAGGATGAGATAAAAGAACACATATTGGCCATGAATGATCTGGTAAAGTCATGTAAGTATAATGAGGCGCTTTGACTCCTTAATTAAACATCAGAGTGAGTATCAGCGCTCCATACCAGGTTCATCGGGGACAATATGTAAAATAATGATAACAGTAAGGACTCATTATTTTCACCTACACTCTATGACAGTACCTTAACAAAGAATATTAACTTAAAATAATTTAAATATTAATAAAAATAAAGTTATTATGTATTGTGATGACATAGGAAAAATTTGGGCACAATGTTAAATAACTGTTTAAAAGGACATCAGGTTAGTAATTGTTGTATGCCTGGAGCATCCTTTAGTCATATAATGAATAAAGTTTTAAGTAGTAAGTTTTGCCCTAATAGCACATTAATAATTCTTGTTGGGAGAAGGGCAATGTAAACAAAACTCAATTATTAAAATATATTGATCATCTAAATACTTTAAATGTACATAAAATTATCTTGTTTACATTGCCTTATATACAGGGTTGGCCACAGGAAAATAAAATAAGATACAATTTAAATTTATTAATGAATAACTTTTCATTTAATAACAATATAAACTTGACATCTAATTGTTATAATTATAATAATATAATTAATTTAATAGACATAAATAATTTAATTAAAATTTTGACTAGAGATAGGTATTACCTATCCAAATATAATTTAAGACAGATAGCAAATGTGCTATCTTATTGTTTATATATTAACTCAGCCAAGGACTTGGCTACACGACATCTGCTTCTTTTGAGCAGTGTAATGACTTATTATGTAATTTGGAATCAGTTCAAGTAATTTAAATTAGAAAATGAGACAATAGAGGTAATCTCTAGCAGTTATAATAATTTAAATAATTTAGAATGTAGCACAAAACCTTCATTGTATGACTCCACAGAGTGATAATAAAATTGTTTACACCTTGCATCAGAATATACAAGGCATGATAGGCAAAAGCTAGAAATTGAATTGTTCTTAAATAGCAATAATATTCATATTTTATGTATTACTGAACATTGGTTAAAAGCTTATAACATAATGTTTAATTTCAGTAATCACCAGGTGGTCAGTTCGTTCAATAGAAAACGGTTTTAAGAGGTGGCTCGTTAATATTAGCTAGTAAATTATTATCATGTAAGGACGTAAAGATATTGTGAGCCTCTCTGTTGGCGAACTGTAGAAATGGCTTGTGTTGAGTTTGAGCACCTCATTGTTGTGTGCGTCTACAGACCCCATGTTCTATATACAATACTTTTGAAAAAATTATGGAGGAAGTTTTTGTTAAGCAATAAACAGAATAAATCTGTTGTAATATGTGGAACTTTAATATCAATCTCCTAGAAGCTTCCTCCACCAATATTAAATTTAGATCATTGTTTAAATCTTATGGTCTTTTTAATTTATTTTAGAGCCAACGCGTATTACTGAATGTAGTGAAACATGTATAGATAACATTTTACAAATGTTAAGCCGTTGCATAAATGTATAATTCAAAAATTGAGTTCTGATCACTGTGGACAGTTAGTTTCGTTACCTTATGTTCACAAAAAGCAAGTAGATGAGAAAATTGTGTTTGTTCCTGTAAATGCTAGTCGCTTGGAAGTTTAGAAGTAACATAGTGAAGAAACTTCCATCACTTTCATACCAAAATGATCCTAATTTTTTATATGGAACAGTGTTTAAACTTATTTGCAATGAATTTGATAATATTTTTCTTCTAAAACGTTCTCCTTGAACAGTCGGAAGGCTTTCAATGAATGGGCGACAGTAGGAGTCCATAAGAGCGAACAAAGGTTATATGAACTTTACCATGAAAGGTCATATAACCTAGCGTCAATTTAGGAATATGTTAAAAATATTCAAAAATATTTAAAGGTGTGCTCCAAAGCCAAGTCTTTGCATTTGAGCAACAAAATTAAGACGGCTTTAATAAAATTAAAATGACGTGGAGTATAATTAATAGTGAAACTGGTAAGGTCAACTCTCGCAATTCAAACTACCGGTTGAGTTTTAACAACAAATTAACGGAATCAGATCAGGATGTTGCAATGGTTTTGAGAAGTATTTTACGGATATTCCGATCTTAACCACTATGTCACTGAATTCTTCTCCTGCCGTCGCCGAATCATTGCTTAAACAAAATGTAAATGCGTGTACAAAGACATTTACATTTCATAAAATATCATCAAAAGATATTGTAAAATATTTTAAAACTATTGATGTTAAGAAAACTGCGGATCTGTGGGGCATTTCCGTTAAAGTTATTGCGTCTATAATCGATATAATCGCGCCTCAACTAGCTATTATTTTTAATACTAGTATCGAATATGGTTTGTTTCTGATTTGATGAAGCATAGTAAAGTAATACCTTTATTTAAATCTGGTAGTACATTAGACCCCGCCAATTTTAGACCCATTTCTGTACTGCCAACACTAAGTAAAATTTTGAAAAATTATTCTTGATCAAATGTTAATTTTTTAATGTTAATAATTTACTTCATAAAAATCAATTCGGTTTCACAGGGTCGCTCGACAACTGATGCTGGTGTTGAGCTGATTAAATATATTTTCAATGCATGGAGAATTCACAGGATGCTTTGGGTATATTCTGTGACCTATCCAAAGCCTTCGATTGTGTTCTATGAAACATTAATCAGGAAACTACAACACTACGGTGTGAAGTAATGCTCTTAAATTAATTGATTCATATTTAAGTAACAGAACTCAAAAAGTTGTCATTAATAGTATGAGCTCTTCCGGGTCGATAGTACAAATGGGCGTGCCTCAAGGCTCAATTCTCGGCCTTTCTGTTTCTTGTATATATTAATGACTTACCTTACATAGTGAGGATAACCATAATATAGTATTATTTGCTGATGACACTTCATTAATTTTCAAATTAAAACGACAATTATTAAAATATGACGAAGTAAATAATGCTATATCTAAATTAGTAAATTGGTTTAATGTTAATAACTTGCATTTAAATAGCACTAAAACGAAATGTATGAAGTTCGTGACTCCAAATGTCAGACAATTAAATACTAATGTAATTTTGAAATGGGAGGAACTGAGTCTTGTCGATACCACCATTTTTCTTGGAATAACACTAGACGCGAAGCTTCAATGGAGCCCCCATATATCAAAGTTAGCAAGCAGACTTAGTTCTGCAGCATATGCTGTAAAAAAGATTAGAAATCTTACCAGTGTGGAAACAGCTAGACTTGTTTACTTTAGCTATTTCCATAGCATAATGTCTGGTGTTTTGCTATGGGGACACGCAACTGACACTGAAATTATATTTGTTTTACAGAAGGGCCATAAGAGCAATCTATGATTTAAAACCTAAAAGTCGCTCAGACAAAATTTAAGGAAATTAACATATTAGCTTTGGCCTCTCAATACATTTATGAAAATGTAATAGTACGAACACAAAAATAAAAGCAGTTTTACTAAAATAAGTGATATTATTTCTGTAAATAATAGGAACAGAAACAAGCTAGTAGTACACAGTATACAGTTACTCGACTCCACCGATTCAGTAATTCATTCTTGGGGCGATGTATACGCTTTTACAACAAAATCCCAGAAAAATTACAAAATTCGACCTGCTCAAAATTCAAAACTTTATTAAACATAGTTTGTATAAAAGGGTTATTATAATGTTAAGGAATTTATGGATGATAATAACCCTGGGAATGAGGTGTTCGCTGCCAGGCTGTTTCTAATTTGTTTTGTGGTTAATTGTAATATACATGATTGTAAGCTGTTATTTAAAAAAAAGTCCCGCTGGGTTTCTTGCTGGTTCTTCCCAGGACAGAGGTTTTTTCGAACCAGTGGTAATTAGACAAAAGAGTGACTTTCAATAAGTATTATTTATAATCTATATTGAATAAAAAGTTTCTGTTTCTGTTTCTGTTTCTGTGTAGAGTCATATGAAAAGGCTTTTAGAATAGAATAGAATCACTTTTATTCAATATAGTACTACTACCACCGGTTCGGATAAAACCTCTGTCCTGGGAACTAAACTTCTGTCTAGCAACACCGGCGCCGCCGCACATGCAATGGCGCAGGCACCGCCATGGCCATGCTGACATGCGTGTGTCCTCGCACGTGCTCCATCACAATCTTAGTTATCTGTAGACAGAAAAACATCGTTCGATTATGCTGACAAAAACCATAAATGTTTACACATTCAGCAACATATTCTGGTCCGGTCTACAATGACCCTGCAGATATTAACAATCGGCTCTGGTCCGGTTTATATCGACCCTTCAGGCAATTAGTATTGGACCGGTGCCTTTGAACCCTGCAACACTAATCAGTTTTGGTCTGGCAAAATAGTTCTTGTGTTTACTCTTCACTGTTTCTTTTAATCAAAAATAAGAACTAAGAATGAAATGTCGACAAATTTATTGGTGTTTCAAGGTCAAGTGCAGTACTTGAAACTAATCTATAGTTTCAAGTATTGCACTTGGAACTAACTGCAAAACCAATAACTTTGTAACCAAATATCGATAATTTCTTGTTTCAAATTTTTTCCTTTGTATAAGCCTAAAGCCGCGTATCGCTTACGCGCTCGTGGCGTGCGCGCCATGAATGACCGCGCCGAACAGTGCGCTCCGCCGAACGCGATCCAAATGTTCGAAGTGTATCAACAAAGCGCGCCTGGCGCGCGCGGCAGCCGTTTCAGTGTTTGACCGTTCAACATGGATGTCGGTCGTGTACGAGCAGCTGCTGCTTTCATAGTTCCATGCATCTTCTCTGAGCGCTTTATTATGATAAAAGCGACTTTTGCTATTCCACAGCAGTTATTTTGAACCATATAATTTTATGAATTTACGGCAACTCTGGTTATCCATAGTTCGGAACGCAACGAACACACGAATGATGAAAACAACCGGCCAAACTGGCGCCCGCGCCAAAACTTGAACTACTTTGATGCGCGGTAAAAGACCGACACCAGATGGAGCGACCGCTCCACGTTTGAGCGCTCCAACGAACAATTTGGCGCCTGTTTCAAGGTGGTATCCATTTCGCGCGCCTGGCGCGCGGCAGCCGTTTCAGTGTTTGATCGCTCAACATGGATGTCGGTCGTGTACGAGCAGCTGCCGCTTTCATAGTTCCATGCATCTTCTCTGAGCGCTTTATTATGATAAAGTGACTTGCGCTCCAACGAACAATTTGGCGCGTGTTCCAAGGTGGTATCCATTTCGCGCGACTGGAGCGCGCGCCAATGTTCCATCTTTTATCCAAATTTATGTGAGACTACTCCTAAAATATAACCTATTTAATAAAAAAGTAATCAATATAAGTTTACAATTGATGAAGATATCGCGTAACATACACACAAAAAACATACAATCGAATTGTAAACCTCCTTTTTTTGAAGTCGTCTTAGAGAATCTACCTTATGCTAAACAATTATAGTTTTTGATAAATTTATTGAATATCTTGTTTGATTTCCAGATGTTCCTAATATTTAGAACAAATGTAACTAGTTGCGCACACCCACCTGTTCCTCATAATCCTCGCAATGGCGGAGGAGCAAGCATGCCTTGTGCGCGCGCGGTCCGACTCTGAAAGCTCTTCTAAACTTGGCAGCTTTGGATCCATATCCCGCACAATGACTTACACGGAAGATAGACTTACAGGTAACTTTTTCTAGAAATTACAGAAGTATTTGTTTAATAATATACTTATACATAATTACATTGTTTTTAAGGTAGATAATTTTCAATAACTTTGTATATCTAGGAGGATTTCATTTAATTTCTTTCATTTTGTTACAGGAACAGAAGGCGCTGGGGAGCCTGGAAATGTAGCTAACACAACAGTCAACCCACCAGAACAAATCCCAGATGGCAACGAAAGTGGAGAGCTGTTAGACTATAACGACTCTAGTGTACTAGAGCAGTTTCATGAAGATGCCCTGCGCCAGGTGAATATGAATATGAGCATAATTGCAATATAATATATGAATTCATTTAATGTTATAATGGATTTGGATAATTAATTATCATATCCTGTAGGTGTCATAAAATACAACTGAAAAAATAAATAAAGATTTACTATGCTATAAGTGGTGGTATATATAATTACCTATAACTCATACTGGGTTCCCTAATACCTCTAGCATTTAGCCATTTCGTTTAGTGGTTATGAAAAGTTATGGGTTATTATTAAGTTGATGATTGGTTATCATTTATTTTCAGAAATAATTTGTTCTAGCATGAATGGTATTTTTTATTCATTCAGGGTTTGATGTTTTTTAAACTTAGGTGATATTTTTTTCTGTCTTACTAACCCGCATTAGTTGAGACACTTGCTCCTTTGGCTTATACTTTGCGGCTACATAATTGTATACCAAACGCAAAACATTGATATATCCTCCAACTATATTTCTGCATACTATGATAATTATTTTTACTTCTGCAGGCTGGCTGTGGTCTATCTCAAGCCCGTGTGCTACTTGCTGTGACCCTCGCTATTGCAGGGGCGTCTCTAGAGTTGTCCGCCATACCTTTCGTATTGCCGTCTGCAGAGATTGAGCTCTGTATATTGCCGCATGAGAAGAATTGGCTCGGTTTGTTTATAATTTATTTTCTAACTGTCATGATGCACTGTTGTTTTAAATTGATTTTTTATTACGAAAATATCATCATTACGGCCTATAAAACTCTACTGCTGAACATAGACCTCCCTGATAGATTACCTCATAGAGCTGAAATTTGCCATGGTTAGCATGCTTGACAGCCGGTTTAACCGCATTTTTATTATTTAGTGTTGTAATCAGGAAGATGCTTATGTGCACTACCAATTATGTAATTGTGTTCCTATTGGGTAAATTAAATGTCCAAGTGTCGACTGAATATCACAATACTTCTACAAAATACACACACATATTGACTTATCCGTAGAACAGAGTCCGATGTGATCATGGAACAAAAACGAGTTAAATAGCTAGACGAGTTATGGAATACAAACTCTACAGACGTATGTTTTTAGAATTTTCGTATCTTATTTAGTTTCGGAAATATAGAATCGAATAACGTTCGATCTGCCATTAGCTTCGCATAAAAACGCGCGAAGTGATCAAGCGACGGCGCGCGGGGAGCGGAAGCAGCGCGGGCGCCCCGTCCGTTCGTCATTTCGGCCGCTGTTTGTTGGAGGGAGGGCGTTTTTGTATCATGCGCTTAATTTTTTTTCGGTTAGGTGAAAAAAATAATTTATCAAGTGTTTTGCGTGAAAAACATATTTTTAGAGATGTCACGATCACGAAAAATGTTGGACATGCTTAAAGAAGATGGAGAAAGGCCTGAGCTTAGTTCATCAATTTCAAATATTCCTGCTGTTTATATAAAGAAAAGTGTAAATGCTGGTAAGTTGACGATTTCAGTTGTATTATTTCGTGATACACTCTATTAAGTTCTTTAATTAATAAATATTATGTCTTTATTGCTTTTTTTCTCAGTAAACAGTAGTGGGCGATCGATTTTTATATAGGACGTTTTTAGCGTAATGCAATTACTAATTACTTTTACAGGGTAATCATTCTTTCTCTTATAATAAACAGTAAAAAGTAGAAGTCCTATGAAATATTAGGACGAATTTATACGAACATTATTGAATTTCTAAGCGTTTCATGTGAATATAGGACGTTTTTCTGCGGTATCTGTGACATGATTTGTTGGTTCGATATTAAGATGGGACGTTGTTACTGGGATAATGACATTAGTTAGGACGTTATTCATTCAAAAATATCGTGAAATATAAGGGTTTTTTATTAAAAATTTGTTAAACTAATTGCTTTGTCTTACAAAATACAAAATATAAATAGTATTTTATCAATACCTAAAATAATATAGTTTTTTTTTAACTTCAGTTATGAATGTTGATGACAACGGCATGACACAACAAACATCACCTTTGCCTTCTGGTGCAGAAGAAATCAGTCAGGAGCTAGCTGATGTATGGGAAGAAGTTCTGCATGAAGATGGTGGGACCAATGAAATCACCTGCGACAGCTCAATACCGAATGTCATGTCTGATCCGTCTGTCAAGGATGTTTACAGCAATCAACCTAGTACATTTTCCTTGGAAGTGCCTTCTAGTTTCGAAAATTCACCATTAATACAGCTTGATGAGCTGTTAGAAGTTTCTGACCACAGATCTACCCCAGTTAATTTAGAACTGTCAGTCCTTACTCCTATGCCGTCTCCTACTAATGTGCATTCGATCTGCGATAGCTGTTTGCCTAATCATGTAGACAGTTCGTCTGTGATTTCTTCGTTGTTATTTAGCAACACGAAGTCGCCTGCTACTTCTCACTCAAACGATCGCACCGTGACTCCTAAACGACTAGAAAACGACAGAGGTGGCCAAAAGAATGGTCAGACTTTAAACGCAAATGTCTTAAGAACTTAGGTAAGAAATATGTAACAAAAAAGGGTAAAGCCGTAGACGAAAAAACGATGGGGCCATCATGCAAGTGCCGTTACAAATGCCCTGATAAAATATCTCACCAACAGCGGTTGAACTGCTTCACAAAATTTTGGCAACTGGGAGATCGAGCTATGCAGTGGAATTTCATCATCAAATATTCGGATAAAATGAAGAAGAAAAGATGCCTGAATCAAGATAATCCTAATAATAGGAAACATACTTTTAAGTATTATCTGCCGCTGATTACAGGTTCTAGCGAATCTCACTGTAAAAAAGTTGAAGTATGCCAAACTATGTTTATTAATACTCTTGCCGTATCGACTCGTATCTTAAAGACTGCGTGGAAGAAGTACGATGGAAGTGCTATTTTAGAGGAGGACAGACGGGGTCGCCACGACAATCATAAGATCGTTATAGATGACGCAATGAAACAAAGTGTTTGTGACCATGTTAGGGCATTTGTCCCTGTTGAATCGCATTATATACGCAAGAATAGCCAAAAGCGCTTGTAGGTAACAAGGAGACTTAAGTATTGCCAAAATGTTCAAATTGTATCTTGAATGTTTTGACCCCAGAAATACTCCTCTAAGGCTACAAAAGAACACCAGTATCGTGATATTGTCAACAAACTTCTAGCTAGCTTTCCATATTCCCAAAAGGATCAGTGCGAAGAATGTCACGTTTTCGGTTGAAAAGAATCCAACGGACCAAGAAAAACTTTTCAACAGCACCAGATTAATAAAAAGGTCGCAAGGGATTTAAAAAGCCAAGATAAAAAAAACGCAGAAGAGTCAAATGGAAACATGGTTACTGCTGTGTTTGATTTCGAAAAAGTATTGCAGTGTCCTCATGGCAATATAAATATATTTTACTATAAGAGAAAGCTATCTTCTTTTAACTTCACAGTTTTTGACATGGGGAAAAGGAAAGCCGTTTGCTATATGTGGGATGAATCTGTGGCAAAACGTGGCGCAAATGAGGTAAGCAGTTGCCTCTTAGATTTTATCCAGAGTAATGTTGACCAAGGGGCCAAAGAGTTTCGCTTTTGGTCAGACAATTGTGCTGGGCAAAATCGTAACCGCTTTGTATTTTCATTGTACGTTTACGCCGCAAAATGTTTAACATATGCATAGCACACCGGTTTTTAGAGAAGGACACACCAAAATGAGGACAGTGTCCTCTGTCATCGAGAGCTTCTCAAACCAAAACTATTTATACCCTCATGAATGGCGTTTATTAGTAAGATGGGCCAAGAATGATGGAGAACCCTATGTTGTCCGCAACGTAACCCATAATGACGTGTTTGACTTTAAATGTCTTGTAAATAATAAGGTTTGGATGAAAGACATTAAGGGCAAGAAGATTAACTGGTGTAACATTCAGAAGTTCATGCAGACGGTAGTGATCCAAACAAATTGTTTTTAAATATGACCTGTCTCAACTTGATTATAATATTTTATTGATTCGCGGTAACACAAGGAACTTGGTACAAACTGAACTAAAACCTGCATATTCTAAAGCTGTATTCTTCTTACTGAATTAGCGAAACAATGTTAATTATAATAAGTATATACTCAACTAAGTAATTTAATGTTTGTCTACGTACAATTTCATTGCTATTAAGTACGTGCACCCACGTCTAGGTCACGATGTAAGACTGATTTATGATATTATGAAGGCTGGTTGTAATATGATTTATTTTGAATTAATTACCTAGTTCGAAGTTTAAATATCTTCATATTCATATCATATATTTTCCGTTGTTATAATAAATATTTACGTACATTTTATAAGTTTAAGACTGCTAATTTAAGGGAAAATGCGGGTGGTCTTTTCTCCATAGAAACGCTCTCCCCTGTTTTTTTTCCTGGTTTATGACAATATCTATTTAGAATAGTCTCTCCGCCTATATTTTCTCTTAAGTCCGTACGTAGTCGTGTAGGTTACCTAGTTACCATGTTGTGATACGATATGCCATTTAATTACTATTTTATGATTTAACTATTACACCGACAAGGCAGTTTTATGTATTTGTACAGTTTAATTGTTGTTAAATAATATAATCTCGTCTAGGTCATGATGCTTTTGATTTATAAAATTATAAAGACGGCAAGTTATGTTAAAAACAATGTTATTGTAGATTTTATAACTAATACAAACTTTAAATTTATTCACGCGCGTCTCCTGAATTGTTCTAATACGGACATAGATCTTTTAGTTTTATAATTTTATAAATTTTAAGTCCGTACCTAACTGTGATATGATGGCTGTTCAAAGTGATATTCCATCTAATGATTTTGTTATCTATTTTGTTTTTTTTTTAATAATAAACGATTTTAAATAATATTTTCATTTTTTATTTAGTTATATAGGAGGGTAGTCATAATAAGGCTAACAATATGTTTAAATATTTTAAGGTGGTTATTCACAAAGGACTCATAAGGGATGAGTAATTCCAACAAAAAATGACCTATGTTAATATAGAACGCTACTTAATTCAGACGTCTCCGTTAAACAACGTATAATGTTCAATACGGACCCCACTCGTTTGCCTATAAAACGTCCTGTTGATGTTGATATGGAACTCACTATCTCGTGAAATAAAAGGATAATAAATATACATTACATAGCATTTAACTAGGCTAGGGCGTTGTTAAAACATACCAAAAAATCTAAATGTCAAGTCTCACCGTTTAGGAGTTACACTAGTCAAAACTTCTCCAACCTCTACTGAAAACTATCAACCCTACAGATTGGACTTTATTCTACGGATGAGTCGATATAGTCAAATTATAGTTATAGCACAAGAAGAAGCACAGTTATAGACGAAAGATTACAGCCAGAAAGTTAGAAAAGAAAGATATAATATATATATATATATATATATATTATATAAATAGTTTAAAATTCACAAGTAAGCAGAGGGCTTGCAAACTGATTTGAGCGGCCGGCCGGTTGTACATAGAATAGGTAAAAGAATACATAGAAATTAAACAGTACATAACACAAGCACAAGTAAATAATGACGTACAGTTTCAAACAAGAAGCTTACACTCGTTACACTATAGTGTGGCGAGTCAATTGGTAGTTAGAACAGAAACAGAAACTTTTTTATTCAATATAGGTTATAAATAATACTTATTGAAAGTCACTCTTTTGTTTAATTACCACTGGTTCGAAAAAAAACCTCTGTCCTGGGAAGAACCAGCAAGAATCCCAGCGGGACTTTTTTAAATAACAGCTTACAATCATGTATGTTACACAATTAACAACATAAAACAAATTAGAAATAGCTTGGTAGCGATCACCTCATTCCCAGGGGTTATTATCATCCATAAATTCCTTAATATTATAATAACCCTTTTATACAAACTTTGTTTAATAAAGTTTTGAACTTTGAGCAGGTCAAATTTTGTATATTTTCTGGGATTTTGTTGTAAAAGCGTATACATCGCCTCAAGAATGAATTACTGACTCGGTGGAGTCGAGTAACTGGTACTACTAGCTTGTGTCTGTTCCTAGTATTTACAGAATGAATATCACTTATTTTTGTATAACTACTTTTATTTTTGTGTACGTACATTACATTTTCATAAATGTATTGAGAGGCCAAAGTTAATATATTAATTTCCTTAAATTTTGTCGGAGCGACTCTTTAGGTTTTAAATCATAGATTGCTCTTATAGGCCTCTTCTATAAAACAAATATAATTTCAATGTCAGTCGCGTGTCCCCATAGGAAAATACCATACAACATTATGCTATGGAAATAGCTAAAGTAAACAAGTCTAGCTGTTTCCACACTAGTAAGATTTCTGATCTTTTACAGCATATGCTGCAGAACTAAGTCCGCTTGCTAATTTTGATATATGGGGCTCCATTGAAACTTCGCGTCTAGTTTTATTCCAAGAAAAATGGTGGTATCAAGACTCGGTTCCTCCCATTTAAAATTACATTAGTATTTAATTGTTCGACATTTGGAGTTATGATTTCATACATTTCGTTTTAGTGCCATTTAAATGCAAGTTATTAACATTAAACCAATTTACTAATTTAGATATAGCATTATTTATTTAGTCATATTTTAATAATTGCCATTTTAATTTGAAAATTAATGAAGTGTCATCAGCAAATAATACTATATTATGGTTATCCCTACTATGTAAGGTAAGTCATCAATATACAAGAAACAGAAAGGGCCGAGAATTGAGCCTTGAGCCACGCCCATTTGTACTATCGACCCGGAAGAGCTCATACTATTAATGACAACTTTTGCGTTCTGTTCATTGAGTTACAATACCTATAGAGTCACAATCTCTAACTGACAATACTCAAAAATGTCCGAGCGCCGTTCCATATACCTATATATTTTGATATTATATAGTTCAAAATGACATTTGCTCAATTTAGACGTTAACCTGCTTGTATAATGTTCAAAGTCGCTCGTATGCAATGTCATCATCATTCACTCAAGGGCTTGCGTACGAGCAGGGAACAAGGCATCAGTGGAGACGCTATTTATACTAATATTATTAGGAGTTTATAATAATTGTGAAATATGAGTTTGTGAGTTTATATGTACCTAGGAGAACTAAACAACTGATTTCAAAATTATTACACCAATTTCTTTTAATTTACTTATCATATTAAAAATCATAACACATTTTATAAGATTTTTATGATAAGTAAATGAAAAAAATTGGTGTAATAATTAATAGTATTAATAGCACTAGTAAACCACTAAGGTTTGTGAATTAGGTACTAAAATGCTAAGTATTAATTACTACTTTAGAATGGACATTTAGAATTTAGGATGGACATAATTATATTATTCAACTGGGTGGAGTCAGGGCGAGTCAGCTAGTCACACTAATATTATGAAGGGTATGTACGTTTTAGTGTGTATGTTTGTATTTTGTTCGTGCTCTAACAGATCGACGGATTCGGATGAAAATGTAAATAGCTTATACCCTAAATTATCACTTATGCTACCTACTTTTATACCGGAAACACGGGATCACGCGGGTCGCTGATAATTTAAAATAAAACAAAATTAATATTAGGTATAAGCGTTATATTACTTACTTACTTTTAATAACTTACAACTAAAACTTAACCTAACCTAATTACCTTGAAACAATGTTAATTTATTGTAACGTTGCCTTTACTTTGATTTATTACGACTTACGACCCTTTATATGGCTTGTAGTTTAATTCATTTCGGGCTTTGCTATAATAACTGTCCATTCAGAGCATCTTATGGGGTTTCGAGGAAAACTAAAACAAAAAAAAACATATTTTAATTATACTTTAAAATAATAAAACTCTTTCGACCTACATTTTGTACGGAAAACTAAAAATAAAACATTTAACAACATTGTAATATTAGTACATTAAGTTTAAAATCTGTAAAAATATTTATTGTATCAATCCACCCATAGAACCGTTAGAACATAATTTGCGAGTCACTCGTACGCGTGACTATTTGTTTCTCTTTACTCTTGCATATTTGTCTAACGTGAAAGAGAAACGTTATCGCGGCGCCGCGCGGTCGGCGGTGAGTGTTTTAGTTTGCTAATAAAATGAAAATTATTGAAATTTAAATGAAAACATGCACTGTGGATACATAAATACGTAAATTTGGTATGATACTTACCTAAAATATGAAACACCATCCTTTTTTCGCACGTGTCTGCTGTTATTTGGGCAGGAAATCACCGAACACTTTGGCATCGCGGACGTTGTACGAGGATTGTGGTCGCCTTACAACTAAACAAAACTCTGCGCACTTCGCAGCGTGCGCCGAGTTTTGCGCGGACATTTTATTTGTCTGTTTGTGACTCTATAGGTATTGTAACTCAATGGTTCTGTTACTTAAATATGAATCAATTAATTTAGAAGCATTATTTCTTACACCGTAGTGTTTTAGTTTCCTGATTAATGTTTCATGGTGAACACAATCGCAGGCTTTGGATAGGTCACAGAATAAACCCAAAGCATCCTGAGAATTCTCAATACATTGAAAATATATTTAATCAGCTCAACACCAGCATCAGTTGTCGGGCGAAAATTGTAATAGTCACTGCAGCTCCTGGAAACTGTCCATGTGCTCAGACCTTGCCTTGGCAATGACTCTTTTGAAGGACCTAGAGGCGGAATTATACTTCTTTTTAAGAGCGCTGGTGTTTACATCCCGAGACGTTGATGCGTCAACCCAGGCCTGATAACACTCCTGCTTACTGCGTAATGCAGTCTTACAGGAGCGACCAAACCATGGCTGGGATCTGCCTCCGATGGGCACTACAGAGGATGGAATAAAAAGTTCCATACCCTGAAGTACCACAACAGCGACAGAATCAGCAACAACGCTGGGATCGTCCGGCGAGAAGCAAATCCTCCCCCAAGGGTAGGATGCAAAAAAAGACAGCATCCTATCTCAATCGGCCGACCTATAGTGCCAAACACGGCGACAGCCTGCAGAATGCATCCGCGACGTTAGAATGAATGGCACTACACTCCGGACAAGACAATGGTCCGACGAGCCTAGAGGGGCGTCGACGGAAACCTGATATCCGTCCGGATGAGAGGTCAGCAGAAGGTCCAACAGGGAAGGTGCATGATCCTCCACATCTGGAATCCGCGTAGGTGAAGTAACCAGCTGTGTAAGACCATATGCCAAAGCAAAGTCATAAACAGATCTCCCCGCATGATCGGTTAAACGTGAACCGAGCTATTCGGCGTGGTGGGCGTTAAAATCTCCAAGGATCACGATATCTGCAGATGGGATCTGCTGTACTAAGGAATCTGTAGCCATTTGGACGTGGTCGATGAGTCGGTCTGTTTCGGAATTACCGCTAAGGGACGTATAGAGGCACCCGTAGACGCGGGGATGGTCGTCGCTGTCTACGCGCAGCCATAGGATGGACAGGTCCGTACCTTTAAGTCTGCCGAGGCGTCGAAAACAAATGTCCTCTCTGACGTATACGCAAACTCCAGCCCGGGGCACAAAGGAGTGTTCTAATTTGTACCCCGGGTAGGAGAGATATGAAGTATCAGCCGGAGAGGACACCTGAGTCTCGGTTAAAAAGAGCAAGGCCGGCTTCGCCGTCTCCAGATGGTAGTGGACAGCGTTAAGGTTGGAATGAAGTCCCCTGATGTTGCAAAAGTTCACGGATAGCGTGACAGGGGTCGCCTTGGTGTTATTGCTCCGCTTGCCCCGAGCAGGTTTAGTCGCGAGCGGAATATCCCCCCCCCAGAATACGCGGGGCAGCCTGAGCACCCACCCTCAGGAGTGGAGTCGCTTGGTAATGAATGCTCATCGAGGGATTCTCCAGGGGTGCTGGTACCCTCCTGGGGTAGCCTGATTACAATTAATTCCGCTACCATGTTGATGGGGATTCGGCCTCTGGCCACCTGCACTCACCTAGCGAAACGCAGACGTAAACCTCTACTTCACGCCTGTATTCTGTGAGGTCGTAGTACCACCCCGGTTTGAGCCCCGGTTCGTGCGACAGCAAAAACCACTGTTAAAAACTTGGTGCAATAAAAGAACACAAATTTTTTATTTCAACCATAAACACATGGCATAATGTTGCATATTACATAGCATTGAAATCGAACAATTTTATTTGATTTTATCACGCAGTGAAAGTTCGAGTTTATCGATATTACTTACCATAACTCACTGAGTATTTGATTTTTCTCATACGGTCGTAACTCGTAAATAAATCAAACAACCGATAGGGAAGAAAGAACTGCCGCAGAGTGTCGAGCGACCCACCAATAGAGAAACATGCTGGAAGTCGAGGGATAAGAGGTGGCTCGGGATCATGACTTGTGATAATCTATGGAGGAGAAGGCTGATGAGTTGTATTGGTAATATTTGCCTACATTACTTTATAATTATCAACCGACTTCAGAAAGGAGGAGGTTTACAATTCGTCGGAATCTTTTTTTATGTATGTTCACCGATCTCGAAGACGTCTGAGCCGATTTGGAAAATTCTTTTTTTATTTCAAAGGGTATATAAGGTTTTTCAGGTGGTGGCAAATTTTATCGAAATCGGTCGAGTGGTTTTAAAAAAATCAACAATAAATTATATTTATATTGAAGTCGGTTGTACAAAATTTTTAATTTTACCACTTGTTTAATTTTCAGTATTACCTATCGTCATACGTTCCGGCAATGGTGTTAAAAACTGAAAGTGAAGAATTCGAAGCATCCAAGCGTTTAGTCGTAAATGAATCCTTCGTAAATGTACACTACAACGAGACGCTCGAGAACGTGCAGTACGTGGAGGTCGCGTTCCGGGACTGCACCTTCCGCGACTTGATTATATCGCACGTCGAGTTCGACAACTGTACCTTCACTAACGTCTCCTTCTCCAACATCATGTCTTCCTACACCACCTTCAAGGAGTGTGTCTTCGTTAATAGCACGTGAGTTGTTCATGTGATATTTTTATGTGTTTTTGATTCTTTATTTATTTAACAATCAGGTCTATAACCAAAACGTAACGTGAGAAGTATGAATATATGATGATGAAGTCAACAATGTTTCATTAAGACGAGAACTCCCGAATAATCGGAAGTTTTATACGCGTACGAGATATAATTATGGTGTAACTAGCGTACTGGAAAATACAGTACTAATGTTTGTATTGTGTATGTCTAATGTATTGGTAAGGCTATAACGTTGATGCTATTGCCCCAGCGCCTTATTTAAGGTCGTACGTCCCGCCAAGTTCACGAACGATGCAGGACGGAAAACGACAGTGAATAGTTTTGACGTACGTCGATAATAGTTATTATTAATTGCTTGCTGGATTTGCACGATTAATTTTGCATCAGGCGCAGCAACTTCCATAACAATTTTTAGAAACTTATAACATCGCATAGATAAAGACGTGTGTTGAAAGTCAAGTGTGTGTGTGTGTGTGTGTGTGTGTGTGTGTGTGTGCGTGCGTGCGTGCGTGCGTGCGCGTGCGTGCGTGCGTGCGTGCGTGCTGCGTGCGTGCGTGCGTGCGTGCCTGCGTGCGTGCGTGCCTGCGTGCGTGTGTGTGTTATAGTATCTATGGTATATACTTAAAAAAAGTGATTGCAGTGTAGTGTAGTGTATTATGTTGTATGTTGGGTGTGGGCGCAGTATAATCGACACGGACATGGAGGTGGGACGCGAGCTGCGGGGGTGCGCGCTGTCGGGCAGCGTGGTGCGCGGCATGCGCGGCGGGTGCGCGCGGCGCGCCGACCTGCGCTCGCGGCTGGCCGGGCTGCGCGCCGAGCAGGCGCACGCCGCGCGCGCCGCGCTGCTGGCCGCCGCCGCCGCGCTGCTGCCCTGCCCCAAGCGCCTGCGCCTCCGCCCCGCCGGTCGGTATACGTACCCGCACCACACACCACACACCACTCAACAACTTTTACAACTGAAAACGTTTTTTTTTTAAAACTTTACAACCCAATATTTTGTTCCTGTATCGTGGGGGCAATTTACATAAATAAATATCACAAGGACAAACGTTCTGGATGTGTCTTTGTGAACTGTGAGTGAGTTTGTACCGGAACAAAATACATTGTGTGGCCTGCAAATACTTGTTCCATGCAGGATTCGAACTCGCGCTCTTTAGCGCTGCAATTCATTGCTAAGCCACTGCGCCACGAAGCCGTATCTAAAATCGGCAACTTTACAATCGCTGTCATTTGAAACTCGATAAAACTGTGTACTCGTTTTTCACCCATATTCTACAAATAACCATCATGGATCTTACGATGAAGAATTGAACTTGCTGCCTAACAGCACAGAATAAATAATAGTACAATAACAGAAGGATCACTCTCTGATAGCAAACTTGCGAATTTAAACTTAGTTACAACGTCGCTAATTTTCATAATACTTTGCACGCCTCGGAAGCAACCTTCGTGAAATTAGCCTACCGTTTATATCGTCGAAAAAATATTATGCGGCGCGCGTATTAAATCAAAATGCACCTTACGTCCGCGTGCGAGTGTCTGTATCACTTAGCCCGTTACGCGCCTTTGTTAAGACCGCTTCTACTGTAGCGTTAGGTGTTGTGAGAAAACAAATTGAATCCTTTGATATTAGTTGGTAATAGTAGCATACACCGAGGTGTTATGCAATGTATTAGTATTTCTTTTATTTTTTTATTTTGTTAAAAAAAAACGTTACCCCACACTAGGATTTTCTCCTGTATCGTGGAGGGAGTTAACAAACATAAATTGCACAAGGACAAACATCTAGACCCGGAACAATTATTTGTAGGTCATACAAATTCTTGTTCCGTGCGGGATTCGAACCCGTGGCCCCAGCGTTGCAACTCATTGATAAGCCACTGCGCCACGCAGCCATCAATTTGCTGATAATAAAAACTTTATTGTTCAATGTGAGGGAGGTTAATATGCAACATCGAGGAAAATTAAGATTATAACTTTAACTCAGAACTTTTTTCTAGGTGAATCGATTTTGATGATTCTATTTTTATTTGAAAGCTGGTGCTTATAATTTATACATCCCATATAAAGAACAATGACAGACTTTCATACATATAATTAGTTGAGAAGAAATGGTAGCGTCTATATATCAAAAATATCTTAAAATGTTAGGCGTCCCTGAGTAACTTAGTCAAAGAATTTTGTCCAGGGAAGGCGTCAAAAAAAGATATTTAGATCTGAACCTTTTTAGGTTATGTCTTATGTCACTTGGAAAAAGGCATGCGTCCTGTGGTTGTTTGATGTTAGCTTAATATATTCTCAACATAATGTACCAAGTTTTTAGGTTATTGTATCTCTATTATATATTTGCATACTATAAATGTATATTTCTGGTATGACTTCTGGGCCTTTGTGTCATACAGTGACATTTTGTTTTAGCTAGTGTTGTCATAACATTAAATGGAATTGTTACATAGTACTCATAGTACTATCATTGAGATAATGTATTATTGCAGGAAGTTCTTTGTAAGAGAGTTATTTTCAACCATATCACTGTTATTTTTATTATTAATGATAGTATAGTTATTACTAATAATAACTATAAAAAATATTTTGTGTTTGTGTGTTGTGTTGGTAGTCTTACAAAGTGTATACGAATATAGTTTGAATATAGTAAACGGCAATACTTGAATAGTGTAAAATGATTAAAGTTTGTTGATATTCCCAAAAATGTATGTTTTTTGTGTGTTAATTAAAATATATTTTTATTTGAAAATCATAGAAAAATAATTAAGAGGATTGTGAAGCTGTAAATTTTCAAAAGCGATAACGTTTTCCCCCCCGTAAATATAGTCCAATTTTCATAATTTTTGGAAATGTAGGTATAACAAAAAACTAGGTCCGTACGTTTTTATTTTAAAGAAATATTACGTACGATATAAGTTATTAGCATCTAAATATCTATATTTTTGGCTTAAAAACTTCCTCGAGCGTTTTTATTTTTTTAAATTAAACTAAACTGTATTACTAAAAAAGTAAAACGTACAGACCTAGATTAAATTGTATTGAATCTAATAACACCAAAATTGTCTTATTTTGTAAAGGTTTAGGGGGGTAATAACGTTATCGCCGGAAACAATATTTCAAAAAGAAAATGTAGGCAATTGCCTCCAAGACTTGCAACTCTCTCTATCGCACGATACGAGTCGGGGGGCAGGGGCATATTTTTGTGATGTTGGTGGTGTTATCGATATTATTATCGCCTAGGAAGGAGAAAGTAATATCGATAATCTACAAAGATAATACCTCTCATGAAAAAGTTAATACCTGTGATTATTCACAGTGTTTATCGATTATTTAGTATTTATTTTAGTCTTTATTGAATAAGGACTCTAAATTAAAAAGATTTCGAGTTTACAATAAAGTAGGTAGGCGAATAAATAAAAAAGTAACAACTTGAAGAAATTATTATTTTGTTTATTAGTACATATTACTTTATTACACTCTTTCTCGTACTGCCATTTTTCTAGGAACTCGAGGGTCAATAAGTTCTGGTAATAAACATTAAAAATAAAATGAGTAAAGTTTTAGCTGCATATTTGCTGTCCAAAAGTGGTCATCGTACTTAATTTTTTCCTACGCCAAACCACATGGTTTATTAAATTAAGTACGAAAAAATGAAAAAGTTGTGTCCATACTACGAAAAAACAAAATTGCCTACCAGTGATATGTAATTGTCCCTGGACCTGATAATAGTAATCATGGTTTCTTTTTTCTTTTTGTCCTTCTCGTATCAAACAAAATTTGATGTTTTTTTAGTTATGGCCTCCAAATGTGGCATATTAGAAGCAGAAATAGGACATTTGACTTCATTTAGAGAGGCATCTCCAATAAGCCCATCATGACTTGCCCATAAATAATAATCATCGGAATCAATAAACAGTTCCACACTCCCAAACTTTTAGATTATGTTTCCTAATCTTGATTCTTTGCAAAATTTTAAATTAATGAAATTGCAATCGAAATGTTTGTGTTTTTTATTTGCGATACAATAAAATAAATGATTTATTTCTACAATTCTTCGCCCGCACAACTTATCTGACTCAATCTTGACTAACTCTGGTTCAATAATTAGCTCGACAGTCGAAGACGGTGAAGTATTACATGACTTATTATTATTGTATTCTTTTTATTCTCTTTGTCAGATTCGATTCCTTCGCCAACTCGAGTACATCGTCCTTGCACATTACTGTCCGGTAGTTCTTTGTCTATCTCGGAGTCACTGAAAAATAAATAGAATGATAGTAGTTTAAATTATATTTTACGGCTAACTAACGCGGACGAAGTCGTGGGTGAAAAGCTAGTTTACCTATATAATTCGGTTCATTGATTAAATTTAGATTAGTTAATTAGTAAATATACATATTATCATGAATAGTAGAAGTTATAGTATAGGTACCTACCGAGTTTACACTGTACTTGGAAAATGCGCCTTGCTGAGTCGGAATCGAAATTTTACCAATCAAATCTTTGTATCTCGAAAATTTTAGTATTTTCCTTGAAATCATCGAAATTCCACAGCAATACGAATAATTTTTTCTAACGGACTAATATTATTACTAGACAAGTGGTAAAATTAAAATTTTGTACAACCATTTCAATAAAACTCAATTACAACATGATATAATGTAATGGTTGAAATGATTTCCATAAAACATATATAGGACCAACTGTGAGACATACACTATCGAACAATGAACATACATTAAAAAAAACATACAGCCGAACATAGAACCTTCTCCTTTTTTGAAATCAAATCAACATCAGCTATTCCATACTTTTATATTTTGTGGAATGAATTTCGATCTATCACCTACCAATCAACCTATGTACAATAGTATGTAAGGTGGTAAGTTACGCGATCAAAGTAAGTAAGTACGCATACTTACCTGTTGATTTTAGAAGTTAACGTTGCCCATCCTTTCGATTTACGAAGCAAATTGATTTTTTTTAGTTTTGTCTATAATCTTTCTTTTCCATTCTAAAAGGTATAAAATTATTTTAGTTTAATGAATATAATACTCATCGTAAAAACAGGCATTTACCTTAGGCAGGTATAGATAGGTAGATACTTACATAAAAAAATAACAGCTCACTTCTATAAGTTATATGTAGTAAGTCCCTACTTAATGTCTACATAGACTATGCAATATAATAAAATTGCAAAGTAACACAAACAAATTCGTTATGTAACTTGTCGTAAATGTACGCAAATATAAGCTATGAATGAATGAACGCTCCTGCTGCTGGTATCGTAGTGTGCGTGAGAATTAGCTTAATATGTTGTATTTGTGTTGTTCACGCCCGGAGCCCGGAGGGAGGCAGAGCAAGCGGTATGAAACAAATAGCATTTTTGAAAATACCTACTCGCGCCGCGTATCGGCTATTAGTCTGTGGCAGAACCTCGTCGATTATCAGAAAGGTTTGTCGCGTGCAAGTGATGTTGGCATTTGAGGGAAAATGTAAAATATTCACCCTTACATCCCACTTTTACACATTTACACATAGAAAATACAGGGTTATTTTGCAAAAACCGGCCATATTTGCAGAGAAGGTTCAGAATAAGTAATATAGGCAAATGGTGAAGAAAAATTATTTAAAAAAAATCTCAAATATTATCCTTTTTATCTTTTAAATTCAAAATTGCGTGGTAATACATTATTTTAACTGACTGTGCGCGCACATATTCGTAAGGGTCGATCGGTAGGCAAAAACGTAGTGAATTGAATCGCAAACAGAGAAGCTCGTGTACGCGTAGTTGTTGCCCATAAATTACATGCAATTTGAGATAATATATCTATACATATAAATAAAATTGAAGTGTCTGTTTGTAATGTTAAAATAACAGCTTTTTACTAAATGCATATGAAAGTATATGCGGTACTAATAACAAAAAACTATTTTAAAAATTTTTTCTGACTGTTTGTTCCGGCTAATCTCCGAAACGACTGGACCGATTTTGACGGGACTTTCACCAGCAGATAGCTGATATTATAAGGAGTAATTAAGGATACTTATATTTTAGAAAAAGAATTAGGGTTCCGCGCAAAAAAATTAAAACCTATGAAATCGTAGTAAATTACACGCGGGCGAAGTCGCGAGAGGCAGCTAGTTTCAAATAAAAATAGAAGCCTTATTTACTCGTATTTTCAAAAACTGCAATAACGGTATATCATTATTTTTGTATTTGAACTTAAATTTAAAATTTGGCTACTCTTTGAAAAATAACCCTGTGTATTATGTATATTAAAAAATATAAATATAATAAAATTGTTTTATAATAAAGTTATTCATTGTTTTAGTTTTCCTATGTGCGGCGTGTATATTACTATCACCAACTCTCTATGTGGCGCGAGATGAGACAATGCTGTATATTGTAGAAGCAGCGTTCAGATTTTTTCTGACCCTCATATTTTATAACATAGGACTCGATGTCGTGGATTCATACCCTGCAAACTTAAGGTACTATATAATTTTTAAAATAATGTTTATTTTTTGATTACTTAACATTTAAATAATGTTATTGTATACTTCCTACAGATGCACTGCACACGGTCTAATACTCTCCGTGGCTTATATGGGAGGAGCTGTAGTCAAAGGAATGGGTGAACTTGGTGCCATCCTTAGTTGCGTTCTCTGTGGTCTGTTTGCCATAGCCGCGACTGCATTGTCCCTGTATA
This sequence comes from Parnassius orleans, assembly GCA_029286625.1. Lineage (NCBI taxonomy): Eukaryota > Metazoa > Arthropoda > Insecta > Lepidoptera > Papilionidae > Parnassius > Parnassius orleans. Next base: position 281,836 of record JAGSMP010000263.1, on the reverse strand, counting down.
AACGGTAGGAAGTTTGAACGAGAGTTAGCGACACAAGTACCTTGTTAAACACATATAAAGTGAATTAATTTAATAACTTTTCCAGAAATGTTTCTGTTAACCAACAAAAATGTTATATATATACGACTTTGTAAAATTTTTGAAACCAGTTCTTTAGTCCAATCGTTAGGTTACGAAGTTGAACTTGTCAGAATGTAAAGAATAGAAAGGATAACAGAAAATATACAAGCATAACAATGTTGGTATAAGGTAGCAATTAAGATAGCATCGGCTTAAAGGTTTCTATTCTTAAAGCCAATTTTATTTGTGGTAGAGATATGCTGCAACTATATTATGGTTGTAGTACGAATGAGTCGGTTTGACCGACGTGATTTGACCGTGAATGGGCCACGCTCTCACAGAATACCAGCGTCAAATAGCAGCTCAATACTGCTGAGTTGCATATGGTAAGTGTAGAGAACTGGAGACCCTTTTTACTAGAAACTAGGCATTCCATCTTAGTCCGCAGGGGTGGCAATATATTTGCATTTTGATTCTTATTCGAGGATAGATGTAGATGTCTATGGTCACAGCATCCACTTACCATCAGGTGGACTGTGTGCTCGTGTGTGTCACCCTTATTCTATAAAAATACAAGGAGTATGACCTTGTATGATAGGAATTAATTATTTAAATTGACTTTAAACTACCGAAAATTACAAAGGCAAAAATCAAGACAAGGTCAAGATACAATAACAAGAACCAGACTGCAGTGTTCTCATTATTTATTTTAAATCTTAGCGGGGCAAAAACACTTTAAAAAAAATACAAAAAAAGTTTAAGACGTATTTCGTATAACAATTAACCAGGATTAAATGGAAAATACGAATAACCTTTTAGAACTATACTCTGTAAATTTCAGCATGAGATTTTATGTAAACAAACCATAAATAGGTTCTGTATAGGTTTCAAAGATATTAGTGATGATTATTTAGTGTTAAACATTTTAGTATAAATACATTTGCAAATAAAAAAGAACTAATGTTTAGGAGCGTAAAAATGAACATAAACCTGCAGATCTTTAATAATAACCTTGGGACAAGTAGTTAAATTATCGAAAAACCACACCCCTTTTTGTTTTTGTTTCTTTTTATTTGAATCATCAATGAGATATCTTCTATATCTCATTGATGATTCAAAATCTATTTTTTAGATTTTTTTTCTAAAGTGGGACCATTTTTGTGTGAAATTGCAAACCAAAAGCTTTGTTCATAACTTTTTTTTATATATTTCTTAAAGTATATGCGATGAATCATCAAAAACAATTTATTTTATCAGTTTTGCGATTTCAGTAAAATTCCTGCATATTTTTCGGATAAAATATTACTTCGATACCTCCTGGTATTGCTCTCTATCTGTTCGTGGATTTTCATCACAATCAGTTCCTCCATTTCAACGATTAGCTCGGACAGACTGACAAAATTTCAAAATAGTTATTCATGTCTTAATAGCACGTAAATAACCTACTAAGCTTAATAGAAGCCGTAATTTCAATATTACAGACAGACACTTCAATTTTATTTATATGTAAAATATTTGCAACTTGTACCATAAATATTTATTTTTAAAAATTATTACATTCATTCACGATTTTAGGTCTTTTTTAGTAGAAACATACGAAAAATTTCGTCGTCACTCAGATTTTTAAGTTTGGCATATATTGTGTTATTACTGAAAAAGTAAAAAATGGCGGTAAATGTAATTAATGTAAATGGTAATTTATTAAAAGTGTCACTGCAAAGTTCTTTCGAAGATATTCAGTCTGAATAAATACAAAATTAAAATTAATCATCACCATCTCCATATTGAAAAATACTAAAATTTTAATAGTATCAGAGTTATTGTCTAAAAACAAGTAAGTGTATTTCTTTACACTTACTAGAAAAAATAAGCTGGGCTGCGAGTTGAATTCTTCGAACATTTTGACCCATGTGGAATATTTGACAACAACTTTACGTAGTTTACCCAACTAACGGCATAGGTGTGACAAGGAAACCGAACATGACTTAAAGACTATTGAAGCCCTTGCATTTTGCAGGTTTTTGGTTTATAGCAACTTAATAACCGACTTTAAAAAAGGGCTAATTGATTTGAATATGTTTCTAATGTATGAATTAAATATTTGAACGTGTTTCTAATGTAAAACTATATTAGCAAGATGAGTTAACCGATTCAGGTGATATTTTTATTTACTTATGACGACAATTAAAATCTGATTATATTTTTCAAACAATGTAGAAATTATTGCCGGTGAACGTTTAATATTTGTATATTGAATATTTATTAGTTGTGTCGAAAGCAATATATTATATATGCCTTGCCACCAACATCCGTGTAATCACTAGAAATATTTTACTTATTATTAAATTTATATATATGTGTATCAGTATATATGTCGCAGCCAACTAGCTTAATTAGCCTTTCAGTAAACATCCTAGACATTACATGGCATGGTCACCTTATTAATTTCTTCAACGAGACGGTCGCTGGTCTGTGCCTAATTATGCGCTATGTGCTATATTATACAGGGTAATTTTTAATTTACTGAAGACCTTTTGTAAATATATTATTTACATCATAACAACAACATCTGTAAGAAAAAAAAAATATTTCTTCAATTTTTATTTTCATACAAAATAAAAATAATTTAATTGGACCTTCTAAACTGTAATAGTCCTAGCATTAGCAAAAGCATAGATATAAAAAAAGAAGGAGATATGCCCGGTAGTTGAAAATGTATCGGAACCTGGTGTCTCCAGTTGGCCCCTACCACACGCCAACTACTACACATGCAGATCAGTAAAAGCAAATAGATACAGAATCGCGCACACACTCGCATTTTATAAATCAGAAAATACTACACAATCAATTATAAACCTTATTCCTACAATCAGAGCGTGCATTTACCACGTACCATACTACTTACTCCTTTAGCTATAGATAGCCTATGTAGTGGAGTACATCACTAACTCGTCGCAAGATACAGCGGCCGTACTACGCGATGCATCCGCATAAATAAAGTATCGATTGTGATATTTACATTGCTTGTTCAGTCACTTAGCGACATACTTAGGTAGTGATTAAGGAGCAATGTATTTACTGTAAAACAGTACAGTCGCTGTGATATTTGAAAACAAAAATAACGTAGTAAGAGCAAGAAATATTTTACGATTTGTTGTTTTTCATAATTTTAAAGATAAATATAGCAAAATACATATGGTAAGTGATTCCATGATTTACAAAGTTTTTCTTTTGGCTTCGGTTTTTAAGGCGGCTCTTCACGTTGACCAACATTGTGGCGAATGTGTTGGCAAAGATATTGGCCAAGAGTTTGTGATGGCGTCCACACGTTGGAAGGTCGTTCAGTTTGCTTCGGTTCAGGCCAATGTGCGGACGAATTTATTAAAAGGATATTGAGGCGCTAACGGCTGCTGCGGTTTATTTAGTCACAGCATACCGCTACTACGTGAATGTGTATAAGAAAAGGGTGATCAAAAAGAAATGGAAAAAAAGAAATTTTATTTTTTGTGTTCCACAAATAATTTTCGTCTTGGTAGAGCTCTATAAAGCGAAAAGTTTCTTCATTGGTCATTGTTACTGCCATTTTTTAGACACTAGTTACGATGCGTGAATATAAAATTTAAATCAGGTGCGTGCGATCACTCTGGGAGCTCGTAGCAAACTAAACGTGCGCCGAACGTGTGGACGCGGCGGCCAATACTCTGCCACAATCCTTTGACCTTTTGTAAAAAACCGACACCATACGGATCTCGCGCCTACTTGTGGGCCATCATTCCAATACATACCAAGTGAAGCACAAACACCCGCTCTACACGATGGCCATCGGTATTGGCAAACACATTCGTCACTATGTTGGCCAACGTGAAGAGCCGCCTTTGAAACCACTGAACAACACGGCATTCTGGTAATGTTTCACGATGACGGTCGAAAGCGTACTACTTCGCAGGAACGGCCATTTGCATAGAACATGAGCATTTTGATCATAGCGCGTGGATTTTTGTGTAATTGTATTATATTCTGTAAAGAATGATTTCGCTAAAATTGTTTGTAATGATGCAACCAATATATTCCCAAAAGGTCTTTAGGAAATCAAAAATGACCCTTATAAATGTAGGCGGCTTTATGGTGGCCCAATCCAGCCGCACCTAACTGAACCTACTCTCGCTGATATTACAAGATAGGTGCAATGTCGTATTAGACGCATCGGCTGAATATCATTCAGGCCGCTAGTTGAACGTTTAGAAAAAAGGCTATACTATTAACTGAAAGGCTAATTAAGCGAGTTGGCTACGGCATATATATTATCATATTGATGATTAATTAACGAATAACGATGCGTTAAATGACTTGCCAATTACAAGTGTACCAAAGAATAACATTGACTGAGCTTGTTAAAGCAAACCTGATACTCAAATAAATTTAGTCAAAGTTGATTGTGAAAAAATAAATTAGTGACAATAAAACAACATTTAGTTACCATCCATCAATCATATCAACTTGTATGAAGAAACGTATTAATTTTGATCAACATAATTATCTATAAGTAGGTTGTTCTTGCGTTGTGTTCATATTCTTAGAGAAATTGCATAGAACAGTCCATAAGGAGCGAAATTAAATGTTCAAAACAAGCAGCTTTACTTCACAGTTGTAAATGAGGAAAATTAAAAAAAAGACTAAGATAGCTTAATTATAAAGAATTGAAGATTTGAAGTAAACAAGTTTTTCTATTAGATTTTAAACATGATAAAATATCAAATGGCCAATATTTCTAATAAGAAAGGATCTATTTAAAACAACTCTATTATTATTTTGAACTATTTTTACTAAATTATTTATCATCAATGAAATGCTACTTCCATAATACAGCTTTCGTCTATTTTTCAACTCGCCACAAATCTTAATTTCCTTATAATTCACCGGTGGCATTTAATCTGAATGCCAAACGTTAGCTTCCGCTTCCATACTGACGGCGAGACCGGGGTAACTCGAGGGTCCCGTGATAGTTCTGTTTTAATTTCACCCTAAATTAGTATTTATACTAATTATGAATTATAAAATTAGTGTCATGACAAATTCTTGTGAGCAAATGTCCGCCTCCCCTCCATTTTTAACATTCCCTCCTACGTAAATTCTTAATTAACTTTTGTATTTATGGAATTTAGTTTTAGTTTTTTCAGTACAATAAATCTATGAATAATTGCTCCAGTCATTAATATGTCTATTAATGTGAAAAACAAAAGAAATTGCATTCCAAATTTTTTTCTGTGAAATAACATTTAATTCAAGTGATACCACACTAAATACAAAAATAGAGGGTTAAAGAATAATATTATATTATTTAATACATAAATATAAATGTAATATTATATTGTATTAAATGATAATAAAAAAACTAAAAATGTACTTGCATTCCATTTCATGATGTCGCAGTCTGAAGATACTAGACCGTTATTTAGCTAGTTGACTAGCTAATTATATACATCTGATAACAACATAATATATCCTATTTACATAGAACATATTTGTGTTTATTGATAAAATATATTTAATTTTTTAAAGCAATAACACGAAATTAAAGCAATGAATATTACTACTAACTAGACAGTCAAAAATATACAAATGTTGAACGCAAGATTTATCTTGCAATAATGTTATGATCTTAGTGACAACAAGTGCATATCAATAAGAAATATTAATAAAAAGAAAATGCCGTTTATAACTTGATATTATTTAGGAAAGAGACAATACCTGACAACAAATGCCGATACAACCGGGTTGTTTAGTCGTTCAGCCAGTATATTATATAAATGTATATAACACTATACGTAATTTTTTGATATGTCATTGTGCCGCTAAATATAAAAACTTGTAGAATAATATGCTACTTCCACAATATATAAGCTATCTTCCTCATACTCATAAATTTTTGTCAAACATACATAATATAATAGGATAATTATACATTAGGTGTTTTCACTTTGTAGTGCTGCCATTGAAAAAATAAATTGTCACTTATTTCGCCGATTAAAGAAGGTTTACTGTTTTAACACGTTCAACTGTACCGTGACCCACATATGGGTCATTGTTATTGTCTTACTATTGTGTCTGGAAATCCGGTTTCCAGACACAATGGTTAGAAGTGAAAGTGTTAAAGTGGTAAATATGGACTGGCAAATTATTTTGAAATCTGTTTTTTGCATACAATTGTTGTCTTAAATGCATACGTGGTTCTATATTTTTAGTGTGTCAGGCTACCCATAGGCATGCTAAAATAGTTTTACAAGCGATGTTATTTAAAGATTTAAGGAAATCACTCTGGCCCATGTCTATGAGTAGCTTGGAAAATTGTTAAGGCTGAACATATCTTAGCAAAGACGAAAAAGAAACATGGGTTGTAATTCTTCTATACAATAATGTAGTAGTGTCGTACGGCTTAGTGTAGATTATAAAAGTGTACTTTTCTTTACAAATCCGTTAACAATGCGTGAATATGACTTATTTTAAAATGCATTTAAACTGCACTTGTAAGGAACAGTACACTTTGATTTCAGAATATAATATTTATGTTAACATTGATCGTAACATTGCCATATCTTTCTATTAGGTGACATCCATATAGACTGCTTCTTTCCTAGTTTAATTAATAAAAAAGACATTGTAGATTATGTAATAAATAACATTATTTTGATATCAAGCGGATTAAGACAGCGACAGTATATTACTTTAAACGCACTGTGGTTTAGACAGTCATTATAATTCTTAATCCTCTTGTTGTAAAGCGTAAAAGCGCATTAATTATTGTTAATGTAGAATGAATTTATAGTTCTTTTACTTTGCATTCCTCTCTAGCATATGTATGACTCGACCAGAAAAATAAAAACCTTCGCCATTTTGCGAACATTCACAACTAATTCAGGTCATATTAGATGTAAACGGTATCGGTAGCGCAGTAGCTAAGCGAATTGCGAATTTCGAATGGGTTCGAATCTCAAACGCTGTACTATTTTTTTTTCATGTATAGTTCAGATGAAGGAACCCCATTTTAAGGTTTTTAATTTTTTGGCGAGTCTATAATTACAACATATTATTAGGCCATATATTACTAGTCAATTTTATTTTCTATATTAAACGTGAAATGTATTATTTATAATGTAAAATTGACAAAACTAAAAGTAATCTGCTATATTATAATAAATATTGGAAATATACAGTAATTTTATATAAATGGAAAATAAGGCAGATTGGATACATCATGATATTTTGTAAAATAACTAATATATCTATTTATTTTGATTGAATTTCATAGAATTATTTTTTATACATTTATCAACAGAACGGAAACCCTAATGTTTATCTCTTAAAGTATATATGACATAAATTTGCTCATATTATTTTATTTTCACCTAAGATCATATACTTTAACTAAGTCAAAGCTATTAAAATATGAATTATTTACTTTTTTTGATTATTTAAAAGGAACACAAAAATTTAAAGTAATTTTAAGCTGAATGACTTAGATAAAGTTCACTTTTTATACATTAATCACAATAATATTGTAAGTAAATATCTAAATTGGATGTTTAGAGTTTACGTAATCGTATTAGGACTGCACGGAACCCTAAACCTACCATCAAGAATTCCATTTGAGTTTAAAATTGGTATTATTCTTTTTCTAAATTAGATGGTCGGTTTGTGGGCGAAGACTGATGATTATAATATATTAAAAGTATTTTGTCATTGGAAACTTGTAAATAAAACAATAAATCTGTTGACATTTACAATATCAAAAATATTTTCACTTTTTCCAACCCTACCTATTTTTATGTTTCTTTTGGGGTTTTTCTTACTTTTAATTGCCTACAGACTACAGCGTGCAATGAAATTTATTTTTCAACGTAAGAAATTAAAATTTCATCATGTTATATCAACATGTTTTTAAACTACCATTACTTTCAAAATAAGTTCCTCTGTACGGAGACGAAACGTCACAGGTATCCTCTTTTTTGCCAATTTTTAAACAACAATATTCATATAACCGATACAATACGAGTATTCTTAATCAAAAATGAAAAGTAGTAGATCCTTAGGCTGTTGTATGTTCTATAATAAAATTACTCAAAAAAAAAAGCTCATAAATCTCGCATGTTGCACAAACCCGAGCAAACTACTAGAGCAAGCAGCACATTCACAAGTATGACGTATGTAGCACCGTCGCAGTCCTCCATCATTTTAAAGTGAAGTCTCGTCACACGACGTCGTAACAATCGAGCGCGCCGAAAAAAATCGTTTCCATTTCCTTTACAGCACCTGGCGCACTGCAATTACATGTGAATTGTGATGGATCTTGACAAGTTTTTATTGTCAGTGCTTTATTAATGGAAGATGAAGAAAGTACTAATTCAATTAAATTAGAATCACTATTTTTTTTTCTAAAATGAAGAATTAGCACTCGCACGTTGCTCTGTCAGAATGCAAGCGCATCGGTCAATTCGATTCGACCGCATCGCCCGCGCCGAATCTGATGACGTCATCCCAATTCGTCTAGAATTTCTGGGGTTATTCTAGATTCGGACGATTCGACGCTGGCAGGTGTGCGAGGTTTCATATGATTTCATATAAAGAATTGAAAAGTTCGTTTCGTTCGACGGGCAGGTGTGCGAGGTTTCATATGATTTCATGTAAAGAATTTAAAAATTCGTTTCGTTCGGCTCGTATAGTGTGCGTTCACCTTAAGTATAATAAACCCGAGTCTACCATACACTAAGATGATTGGATTGATGACTTTATACACCGTGTTAATAGAGAATACTTGTAATTTTCTATGGGATAATTTTGTATGTTCTTAAATTCACAGTTCTTCAGCATTGAGTTCTATGTACTACGTACTAGAGAAGCTATTCCAAACAAAAAATGTGCGCTACTCTATGTCTTCGCGCATGCGCGGTAGATAGTAAAATATTACGATATTATTACCTATTTATTCACTTGAACAACTAAAAATTTTACTTACTTGACTACTGAATTGTTATTTACGTAAGGTTTAAACTTTAATTTCAAATCTCTTATTATTATCGCCGCTCCACACTGCATTAATATTGAAGCCACAGTAAATGACACTAAAGTAAAGTGTACGGATTGCAGTACAGTTCAGTTGAACATAGTGAATGTTCGGAATGCGAAATCTAGTGCGTAGTACATATATATCAATGGTTCTTAAGTATTATAATTATATTATTCATTATGAAAACAGTGTCACACAAAAAATGGTATTAAGGATGATTGATTGTATTCTACGCATTCTTATCATCATCAACACTATTCACAACAAAATAAAATCCACGTTTTCGTACAAACCTACATAATATTTTTGTATATTTACTGGCTAATGAAAGTTGAAATATTTATGTATTTAAATAATTCCTATAATGAATTGAGAGAGCACAAATTATAAATTGCACGAACTGTTCTTTTTGGTGAAATAAAATAGTATCAACATGATGATGAGCTGCATGTCCCCACAATAAAATACCGTAAGACATTATGGTGTGAAACAATATATTTAAATCTCTTTGGTGTGAAAGAAGTACTAAAGTAAACCAACCTAGCAGCAGTGGCTACATTTGTAAATTGACGACCTTATCTAACAGCATAAGCAGGTGAGCTAAGTTTACTATATATGAACCCGATTGTAATTTATTATCTAACGTGATTCCTAAAAATACCGTTTCCTCCAGAAAATCTAGTTCATTTGCAAAGTTACAACTTTGGGAATCTGTTGAACATTTGGCAACTTAATTTAACGCATTTCGTTTTTTTTTAACATTTACCATAGACCAGCCTAAAATCTTATTGAGGGTACCATTTGCTTTATTGTTTATGAAATACCATTTTTAACATCAGATTTTGTATAAATTACTCAGCAATAAAATAGTTTAAAATTCCGTTCTAAGGTGCGGTTTTGTCAGAATATGAGCCATACCCATATAACAATGGTTCAGATACTGACAGTTAACTCTTTTCGAAAACATAGCTAGGAACCGATGGAGCTTGCCCGGATCCTACGCACAAGGGACGTTCATTGCTTGCCTGTAATCGCGTGAACATGCCTTAACCTACATATATAGGCGGACTTAATGCCTGAGTCATTCTTTACCAGTCTACCTTAGAGTAGTGCAGAGATAAAAAGGTAGGTGTAAAAAGAAATACTGAAAGTGAAATAAATAGGGGTATGCATGCATATTGTTGTATTGCACGCCCATGGCACTGTACTGTTTTTGAGAGTAATTAACCTAGAGACCGATTAAATAGAGTGATCTTAACTTCGGTTGTACAACGAACAAACCTGCGGGCTAACATATTGGCTCTCACAGACGACAACCTGCGCTCCTTTTCAATAACGTCATATCTGTGGACAAGTACGAATGTCCTACAAAAAATTCTCTCTCTCTCGGCAGCAGAGTATCAAAGGCCCGGCGTATCAAAGGTTCTCGATGCTGAGAACATCGTGGCCAGGGGACTTAGCTCTTGACATGAATCTTATAATGTTGACATCTTAGGCAGTAAAAGTAGTAGACAGTTACGGCCAGTTGATTTTCCAGTGGTGATTTTACAGCAAAGTAATCTTAAAACTTCTTCAGCCTATGTTTCGGTTAATTAATAATATCCACTCATTGGAAGACTCGATTTGCTAGTCAACTTATTGGTGGTCTTCCGAAAGGCAAAAAGATCATGTTTTGAATGTAGTGAAGCGATTATCTCCATTTTGACTGATCTTCATGAAGAGAGGGGAGGGGAGATTTTTTAACTGTCACTACTTGGTGACTCAATACAACCTATAAATACCAAGTTTTAGCCCGATCGGTCCATTAACCTTTGAGTTATCACAAGGTAAACAAGTCAATCGGGAAGTGAACACTAACTATGGAGAAAATTGAGTTTCGTACCGTGATTACTTAATCACGGCACGAAACCTTCAAAGCAGGAGCCAGGAGTCTATGCAATGGCATAAAAGGCCTAAGAAAGTTCAAGGTGTCACAATCTGCTGGAAAGATTATGGCTTCAGTTTTTTTGGGATTCAGTAGATGGGATTCAAGAAAAAAGAAGGGGAAAGTGGTCTCGAGGTGTGCTTCTTTTGCACGACAACGCACCGTTCATAATTTACAGATGACTAAGAAGTGAAGTCGGCAATCTGTGCCTATTTTGAAAGCTTTGACAAAACATTTTTTTTTCAAAGGTATAACAGTTATTCATATAAAAGTTATTTTAACAGTCTAAGAAGTGTATTAGGGTTATTGGAGAATATATCGATAAGGAAAAATAATTTTATGTTTAATTTCCAGATCGGATCGGAGAAAGATTAAGATAAGTTTACGTATTCTACCCGCTACCTATATGTTCTAAGTGTGAAAACCAAGAGGGGGGGGGTTGTTTAAAAAAGAATATAAAAATAACAACAAACTTTTATTTGCTGCTGCGAAATAATTTTATCACATCGAGTTATGTTAATTCATAAAAAAAAAACAATTTAATTGTTTGTAAATTTTTATTTGATATTCGGAATTTTTTAAACAATTTATGATTTTATGTAAAAATCTTCGTATTGAAGTGATTTTGTTGTTACGTCACGTCGACGTATCTGTACCTTTTTTATACTTGTAGAACCTGTAAAAATGAAAATTTTATATTTTAATAGAAATTATTTACTTAAAAGTAAAAATAACACCATGTATCCGCACAGAAACATTTTACTAATGTTTATTATTGCTTTGTACGCGTAAATTCATACTGCGTGGTAAATAATACAATAGAGAAAAGTACGCAGGAGGCCACACAGAAAGTTATTTGAAACTAAAAAAAGTTCTATGGTTAAAGTTTTTATATAAAAGTTTTCAAATACCCAAAGTCTGCTTTAGACACATCTTAAGCGTTGGGCCTACTCGAACGCTGCTAGTGCATTTTCCAGGAAGTACCTCATTTTGAGCGCTACCTCATTTGAAGCAGTAGCCCGCGGAGCCCAGTCGCTTGTTGCTCACATCAGTTGCTTCTGGCAAGCATATGGTAGTAGGTATACCATTCAGCATTGATGTTTCTTCGATTTTGTGAGAAATTTACACCAGACACTCCATCAGAATGAAAAAACTAGCGACCATAACCTCCCTATGCTTATCAATCGCTTCACTTTGGTAAGCGTCAGTTCATTTTGAAATAGCCAAACCGTCAACTGACGTTTCGTTTTGGGTCGTATTAATATATCCATCACTCATCATCTCTAATAATGTCGTAAACACAGAACAGTAAAAAAGGTTAGAAAGGAAATGTGGGCGGGGCAAGTGTGATGGCCAAGTTAGTCGCCCAATTACTTTGATGAAACACACAGCTGAGACAAATATTGTTGTGTGCCGCTATTACACATGGTCTTGTAATAATTGTAAAATTTTCGTAAATTTAGTTATTTTAATTATATAATTTTAATATCTGAGTTATATAATGTGGCGTCGACGAGTTTGCGTATCATAGACTTTCATGAAAGAAAAATATTTTTCTTCTGCTACCGTTTTGAACGATGTTTCCGAAGAGCTCGTCTCTATAAATGTTTCCTCCGTTTTCAGTGCCTTGTGAATGCTATCTCGTGAATGCTTCCCGATCCAATTTGCAATATGTGCTGAATCTCTTGATACGTAATTCACCTATTATTTTTAATTAATCTTTTTACTGATAGCACGTTTCCTTTAGTTACAGTTACAGCAGTTAAAGGGCGACCACTTCTTTCTTCATCTCATAAAGCTAGTCAATTGTGCTGGAATTTGTTATACCAGTGGTACACAGTCGTACACCTTAGAAGAGCCTTTATCCATAAATGCCATTTGAATTCAAATTGTTTTGAGTAAGGCATTTGAAATCGTACTGACACTATTCCGATGATATCCCGGACGACAGTCTGAGCGAGATTAGAATGGCTCTCCAGCACCTTAAAAACGGTAACTCCCCGGGCGAGGATGGAATTACAGCGGAGCTTCTGAAAGCGGGTGGAAAACTGGTACTTGAAGTCCTTCAGCTCTTTAATTCCGTCCTCCATGGTGGCACTACTCTGGAGGCGTGGAGCAGAAGTGCGGTGAGTCTTGTTCTTCAAGAAAGGCGACAACGCTCTCTTGAAGAACTACATACTGATTTCCCTTCTAAGCCGCGTCTACGTGCTGTTTTCGAGTTATTACGAATTGACTCGCACGCAGACTCGACGACTTTCAGCCTCCCGAACAAGCCGGTTTCCGAAAAGGCTTTAGCACCATATACCATATACCAGGGCGGCTAAAAGTTCGCGGCCTAGGGTACTTAACGATGAGTAATTAGCTTGTTACTCATGTCACTAGTTGCAACACTCAGTAGTATATTATAAAAGCAATCACTAATTAAGTTTGCACTCATAGTTCAATTATTTATTGAACAACAAACATCACCATGTCAACCGAATCTGGAAATTTTCGGAATTTTGAACACCGCGCAGTGATAAAATTCCTCGCAAAGAAGGGAAATACACCGAAAGACATTTTTGAAGAGATGTCATCAGTTCTTCTGCGCCTTCATATACGATGGTGAAAAAATGGACCCGCATATTTGAACAAGGACGAGAGAGCTGTGAAGACGACCCTCGCCCGGGCCGCCCTGTCACGGTACTGACCGAAGAAAACGTCCGAATAGTCGAAAAAATCGTTCTGGCCGACCGAAGAATTAAATTGTAGCAGATTGCTGAAGAACTGCCGATTAACAAAGAACGAGTTGGAGAAATTTTACATGAACATTTGAATATGAGAAAAATTAGCGCGCGCTGGGTACCACAAATGCTCACACCGCTCAACAAGCAACGTCGACTCGCAAGTTGCAAAGATTTTTTGGAGCTAGTCGGCGACAACAAGGAAGACATTTGGCAACGGATAGTCACCGTAGATGAAACATGGATTCGCCAATATGATCCGGAGTCCAAACAAGAGTCCATGCAATGGATAAAAAAGGAGAAAGGCCGCCGAAGAAATTCAAGCTGGAAAAGTCGGCGTCCAAGCTAATGGCGACTGTTTTCTGGGATAGCGAGGGAATTTTGCTTATCGACTACCTACCAAGGGGAACTACGATGAATGGCCAATATTACGCCAATTTATTGACTTAGGTTCGCGAGGCTATTGTACAGAAACGACGTGGGAAACTGACGCGCGGAGTGCTCTTTCTGCAAGACAACGCGCCCGTTCACACTGCACATGTTGCGAGGCAAGCCCTGAAAGACACGGGGTTCTCAGAGATTGACCACCCTCCGTATAGCCCAGACCTAGCGATTTTTTCCTGTTTTTCAATTTGAAAAAGGACTTACGGGGCCGGAGATTTTGCAGATGACAACGAAATGAAAGCTGCGGTTGATCATAATTTTGTAGAGAAAGATACAGAATATTTTTTGGGTGGGTTAAAGGCATTGTATGCTAGATGTGAGAAATGTATTTCACTTGAGTGAGATTATATTGAAAAATTAAAAATAGAAACTATATATTTTCTTTCATTAAGTACCTTAAACCGCGGACTTATCAGCCGCCCCTCGTACATACCCTTCGGAAAATTTAGGCTTTCTCATAGTCCACATACACTTTGTCTTGCGTATGTGGACTATGAGAAAGCCTTTGCGCCAAGTTGACTGTCGGTATATCGAAGTGCTGAAGTGTTTGTACAGTAGGGCTACGATGGCTATCCGAGTACAGAACCAGAATACGAAACCTATCCAACTGCAGAGAGGTGTAAGACAGGGTAACGTAATGTCCCCGAAACTCTTCACCGCTGTATTGGAAGACGTTTTCAAGCTACTGGACTGGAAAGGATATCGCATATAGCATCACTAACCTTCGATTTGCCAACGATATAGTCCTTATGGCAGAATCGCTGGAGGACCTAAGCACTATGCTCAATGACCTCAATAGTGTCCCTAACGGATAGGTCTTAAGATGAACATGGACAAAGCAAAAGTCATGTGTAACGTCCATGTCACACCTATGCCGGTAATTGTTGGGAGCACTAAGCTCGAAGTTGTTGACTGGGACAAATAGTCCGACTAGGTAAGTCCAACTTCGACCGAGAGGTCAATCGACGGATTCAACTCGACTGGGCAGTGTTCGGAAGATTACGACACATCTTCTCGTCAGGCAAACCTCAAAAAAAAAGTTTGTTCAACCAGTGCTTGTTGCCAGTGATGACCTATGGATCTGAGACGTGGTCCTTCACTGCTAGCCGTATGAGAAAGCTCAAGGTCGCTGAGCGAGCTATGCTCGGGATTTCTCTGCGTGATAGACTTAAAAACGAGGATATCCGCAGTAGAACCAGAGTAACCGACATAGCCCAACAGATAAGTAAGCTGAAGTGGCTATGTGCCGGCCACATAGCTTGAAGAACTGACAACCGATGTGGAAGAAAGGTTCTCGAGTGGCAGCCTCGTACCGGCGCAGGCGAAGTGTAGGGCGTCTCCCCATTAGATGGAGTGAATGGATGCAGGTGCAGGAAGTCAATGGATGCAGGTGGCTCGGGACCGTGCGACCGGGAAAGCACGAAAGGTCTATGTTCAGCAGTTGACTTGTGAAGGGCTGTAATGATTTGAAATCGTAAAAATAACTGTCTCATACAAAACAAATCTCAAAACTTTCTGCGTGGCCTATCATAGTCATTGACCAATGCAATTATTGACTTAATTTGGGAGATCAAATGCAGTTTTAGTATTTAAAAATCTATAAAAATCCATCGTTATATCAAAATAAACAAAAAGCTTGATCAGAAAAAAAATCAAATTGACAGTATTTCTAACAAATCTTAAAAACTAAAATTAGCCGAATTAAAAAAAGAGATTTGTAATCGTTTTTTTAAACATGTTACGCAATATCTTAGCCAATTGTGAACAGACTTTAATTATTCGTTTTTTAAGAAATAGGCTGATATATACTTCAACCATTAAAATTTGAGGAAATAATTCCTTGATTCATCGATACACTGTCTTAGCACCGATTAAAAATAGTTTGATAGTTTTTTTTTTTGTTGCGTTGTGCGTGAAAACACGGTGAAAATGAATTTTCTCAAAAATGAGACCTAGCTAGATAGATTTTTGGCCCCCTTTAGTCCTTATGCTATAAATTTCATCGGATTCCTTAGAACCGTTTTTGAGAACGCCTTTACAAACAAATAAATAAATTAAAAGTAAATAACATTATTAGTTTTAATAGTATAAAATATAAACTAAAAACTATTTATTCTATTGATAATTTGAATTTTATATTATTGATATTGATATTTTGCTTATTTCCTTTACTTTTTTGTTGTGACGTTTTTTTACTAATGTAATTTACTTTAAAATATACCTCATTATGAGTAGAATCATAGGTTTAATTGACGCCAGTTACTTCAATTTTAATCTTTATATTTAAATTAGAAAAAATATATAATATAATATATAATAGATAGTAAGTAAACACTGTGCTTCATTATTAAGAGGATATCCAAGCTGCAATAAATTAAAATAATAGATTTTTAGCGATCAATTGCTGTCGCTCTTCAATTGTTGCGCTGAGCCCGAACGACCTAGACAATCCAGAGAAACAACTGCAGCTCGAACTGATTAAGCCTATGAAAAATTTAACAAATCATCACTTAGAATCACAAACGAAACTGAGACGCTTCTCTCTAAAACTGGACCAATTTTCTTTTTCATAATCACAAAGATTTTGGCTGACTGAATGTTTTTATTTTTTCCTTAATTTTTATGTTTGTTATAAAACTGGGTGTATAATAACGGCGGTATAAATGGATAGTTTTAGTCATTTTAGGTTTCTAGTTTTTAAAATCTGCTTTTATTCTGATTTTTTTTTATAATGAAACGTTACCTCCACACTATGATTTTCTCCTGCATCGTGGGGGCAGTTTATAAACATAAATTTCACAAGGACAAACATCCAGACCCGGAAAAATTATTTGTAGGCCATACAAATACTTGTTCCGTCCGGGATTCGAACCGCGGCCCTTAACGTTGCAACTCATTGCTAAGCGACTGCGCCACGGAGCCGTCTGATTTATTTATAAAAAGAAACATAGGAACACGGCAGTGTAAAAAAAGTGTTATTATTCAGGAGAAAACAGGAATACGTTGTATGTATAGACTAAACGTCGCCCGGATATCTTCTTAAGGAGATTAGTTGATATTTGATAAAAATTAGATTAAAATAGTTTGGAAAATCCAAAAGTGCACGCCTCATGAGCGTTTCATTTAATTATGATGGAAAAAATAAATTGTATTCCTGAATTTAAAAATATATTTACGTGTTTTAAATTTAGCGCTCTATTATTTTAACAGGGAGTGTCACCAACAGGGAAAAAAATTAATGTTTACCAAAATAAATCGATTACACAAAGTATAAAATCGATATAGACTGTATGTTACATTTGTCCTAGTCTATCAAGGGCTAAAAAAATATGAAAGCGCCTTTAAATTTTTAATAGCAATAAAATTTATAAAAGTTGAAAATCATTTTATTAACAAATTACGCGCACTAGGCTATTGATATGAAATAGGGAACCAGTTGATGTAATTCTGAAGCTAATAAAAACAACCCGGCCTCGATACGTCAATTTTTTTCGGGAGTTATTATGACCACATACAAACGCTACATCCGGACGTCCACGTAAAATTTTTTTCAAACAGTTTTTTTTTCAAAGTAGCAATATAAAATGATTTTTACAAAATATAAGGTGGATTAATTAGCGTGTTTTAGATAGAGGCATTTTAAGAACACAAAATTGCTTGACCTCGACGTGTCGAGAGTAAAGCACTACCTAATAACGCTTCGCGTTATGAGGCGTGAAACTAATATAAAGTGCATACAACTAATACTATAATAAATTATCTGCAAAACAAAATAAGCACATGGAGCTCATAAAAAAAGTCTATAAAATAATGAGTTTGAGCCTGCCAATTAATCTACCCTTAGGTAAAGGAGAAGGGGATAATATTTAATCTTAATAGAAATAGTGCACTACAACCAAAATTATGATTTCCAAGCACTTCATTTCTTCCGAAATTAAAATGAAATAATAATTTAACCGACTTTCTGTTACAAAATATATAGGATTCTTCATACCATATCTTCAAATTACAAATTTCCTTAGTAATAATGTTTCTTACGGAACATTAGCTCCTCAGAGTTATTTAACAGTTACATTTCTTATTAACATAATATTATGTAGGTGTTCTGTGCCATTTAATTATTTTTAGGGGTAAAATTTAACAATCTAAGTAATATCCAAACATCTTTAAAACTATAAGAGGAAAACTATAAGACTGCTGAAAAACATTATTCCAATCTTGCCCACATTAATACTTACACAGTGCTACCATTAAAATCTTCTTTAATGTCAATGTTATATTCATTATTTTGGAAAGCTTCTTTTAGCTTATTATTTTCACTGTAATCACAATTAGTACATTTTGCAATGAAAATATTTATTGCGTTTATTTCTTTCATTGTAAATGGCCCTAGAAATCTGAACTCTGTGTAGTTATCATCGCCAATAAATTCCAATAAATATTCTGTAATTGTCGCTAACAATGTTTCTATTGTGCATTCTTCGTCTGGTTTAGACTTTGGCTTATTTTCTTTTTCTACATTACTGGTCTCATTACTTAATGTATCTTGTTCTAATTCTACTGTTTTCTCCTTTTCTTGAGTATCTTTTGGTACTTC
Source organism: Parnassius orleans (assembly GCA_029286625.1). NCBI lineage: Eukaryota > Metazoa > Arthropoda > Insecta > Lepidoptera > Papilionidae > Parnassius > Parnassius orleans. The sequence goes on along the minus strand of JAGSMP010000263.1, from coordinate 263,027 downwards.
ACTATCTTCGTCATCACGGTCTTCCTTACGCAAGTCATCTGGTGTTATTAAATACATGTGTTCTGGCGCTTCTTTGTATAAACATAAATATCTGAAATATATGTGCAAACATTAGCAAAATTTAGTATTAAGATGCTCAATTTGTATAGTATATTTACCGATTTGGGACAGTTCCTTCACTTTCTGTACTTAGAAAGTATTTGTTGTATGAATTTATCTGTTGAGCAATATCCATCTGGGCAACAGTGTCAAAATCAACACTTACAGTACTATCACTGCTTGAAATTGCTTCAATTATGTTATGCACCCGTTTCCTTTCATTTTTCCATAAAAGACGATCAAAAACTATTTCATTTTCTGAATCATTCTTAACAAAATCCAATACATATAGTAAAACATTGGTGTCAAAGTGTTCTTTTATTTCCGTTTTCATTTCATTTTTTCGTTTTTTTACTGTTTGCCCTAGTCCTACTGTTTTTGTTGCCTGAAATTTTAAGTAAACAATCAACAATATTTTGAACAATTTTTAATAAAAAATTACCTGTTGTTTTTTTAGCTTTGTGGGTGTGTATATGTGGTTGAGAATTTTAATACTATGCGTAACAAACTAACTACATTTCATTTTACATCAAATACGACTTCTGCTCTGACTAGTGACTATTTTACCTCAAAATCCTAGCATTAGAAAGTAGGTACGTTAGGTGTTGAATAACAACACTAAAGCTCGACTTTAAGCTGCTTAAGAAAAGTATAGAAATTACGTTGTTTGATATCGTTTACAATATCGGAAGAGCACCAACAATTAAGCAGGACTCCTGTATGCAATTGACAACAAACACAGAACAGTTACCTCTCCCCTCTTACTCACTGGATCACAGTTTTATTTTTTCTGGTCACTTCAGAATTATTTGAATGACAAGAAATTATAAAAATATTTTTTTATTTAATTCAATATAGAACTTCATTATCATTGAAAGTAATTTTTACTTTTACCACCAATCTGGTAGAAAAATATACCATATAGAAACAAAGCAGGACTCTAATGATTTCTTATATTACGAACACTACACATTTAAATAAAACTAGTTTTACGGATTTTATCGCGTATATTAACATTTTATATTCCCGACGTTTCGAGTACTTTACAGCACCCATGGTCACAGGGGGACTGAGGTATTTGACGTCCCAATGTCATAGTTAACCACGGTTACCTCAGATTAAAATTATTAATTTTGTTCCGATCTACGCAGTATGAACTTACAGTATCTTGAAGTCTTGCAGTTGTATGCTTGGGTTGGGATTTAATTTTATTAATTATAGGATCCCAAGCAGATGGTAACTTCAACCATCTTCTCTATTGAAATTAGGATGTTTTTGATTTCAATAGCCTCGCGAATCATCCTTGGAAGGAATCGGTGTTCCTTAGCGAGGATTTGTGGTCTATCAAATCTAATGTAGTGACGGGGCGATCCTGTACGTGTTTACAGACTGCAGACTTCCCGGAGCGTCGATTCTTCACATCAGCTATGTGTTCTTTAATGCGGGTTTTTATTGATCTTTAGTTTGTCCTATATAAGAGACCACATTCACAATCAAGCTTGTACACCCTGCATCTTGCAGAGGAACATTACATAACTGATGGTAAAACTGACTAATCTTCTTCGGCGGCTTGAAGTATGTTTTAATAGAAGCACGCTTCAGGATGTAGCCAATCTTGTCAGTGACACCTCTGACATATGGCAGTACAGCAGGCACTCGCTCGACTGTGGCCGGCTTCACTCGTTCACTGTGACGTAGGCGCGGGACCTGAAGCTTATTGTCGTGCAAAACTTGCTTGACGTGTTGGAGCTCGGCGGCCAGGTGTTTACTGTCACAGATCCCTCGTGCTCTCTGAAACAAAGATTTACAGGAAAACAACATGCCTCCAGCCTTCTAGTTACAATCGAGATGCAGTCTTCAACAGGTAAGCATGTGAACAGAGACTGCACATCAAAACTGACCATAGTTTCATTGTCTGCCAGATGTAGGTCTTAATCTCGCTGACAAAATGGTAGGAATCGGTAAATCCAAGATTCTACAAGCGGTACGTAGACGACACTTTCACAATTCTACCTTTAGATAAAGTAACTGCATTTTAGACCATCTTAACTCCATAAATTCTAAAATTCAATTCACAATGGAGTTAGAGGCAAACAACTCTTTAGCTTTTCTAGATGTGTTAGTAATTCGGAATCCTGATAACACCTTGAGCCACACTGTGTATAGAAAAAAGACCCATACAGATAGATATTTAAACGGTGACTCTCATAACCATCCTTCACAGTTAGCTACCGGGTAAATCTTTGTTTCAGAGAGCACGAGGATCTGTGACAGTAAACACCTGGCCGCCGAGCTCCAACACGTCAAGCAAGTTTTGCACGACAATAAGCTTCGGGTCCCGCGCCTACGTCACAGTGAACGAGTGAAGCCGGCCACAGTCGAGCGAGTGCCTGCTGTACTGCCATATGTCAGAGGTGTCACTGACAAGATTGGCTACATCCTGAAGCGTGCTTCTATTAAAACATACTTCAAGCCGCCGAAGAAGATTAGTCAGTTTTTACCATCAGTTAAGTGTAATGTCCCTCTGCAAGATGCAGGAGTGTACAAGCTTGATTGTGAATGTGGTCTCTTATATAGGACAAACTAAAAGATCAATAAAAACCCGCGTTAAAGAACACATAGCTGATGTGAAGAAACGACGCTCCGGGAAGTCTGCAGTCTGTGAACATGTACAGGATCGCCCCGTCACTACATTAGATTTGATAGACCACAAATCCTCGCTAAAGAACACCGATTCCTTCCAAGGATGATTCATGAGGCTATTGAAATCAAAAACATCCTAATTTCAATAGAGAAGATGTTGGTGTTACCATCTGCTTGGGATCCTATAATTAATAAAATTAAATCCCAACCCAAGCATACAACTGCAAGACTTCAAGATACTGTAAGTTCATACTGCGTAGATCGGAACAAAAATTAATAATTTTAATCTGGAGGTAACCGTGGTTAACTATGACATTGGGACGTCAAATACCTCAGTCCCCCGTGACCATGGGTGCTGTAAAGTACTGAAACGTCGGGAATATAAAATAAGTTAATATACGCGATAAAATCCGTAAAACTAGTTTTATTTAAAAGCAGGACTCTTTTCAAAAGTAATATTATACAATAAATACTAACTTACTACCGAAACTAACTAATTACCGAATTAATATTGAAGTGAACTTGTACATATTCTTTCTAACAAAAAAATGAATTTTTACTATCAGAGAATTCATACAAAGCCTAAATGAGGGTGTCGTGTTTTCAGAAGGCAATTAATATTTATATATTAATATAATATAATATAATTATATATAATACTATTTAATTAATTAATAATACTGTATATTTCATTTAAATGAAAACGATAGAAAATAATGTTCATTTTGCAACGCAAAAATTTATGCAACAACCTTTATAACTTGGTAATTTATACAGGGATGTTCCAGAAGTCAACGTCAAGCCGGAATCGGGTGATAGGTCAAGTCATAATAGTTACTAGAAAATATAAAAAATCTTTGCTATGAATTTTAAAAATTACAGGCATTTATAAAAAAATCGAGAATATCTACCCTGTGACGGTCTTTTAACTCCTGTTGCTACAAATTTTAATTTTCTTTTTATTGTGTAATCCTGAATAATGCTTCTGAAAACTGTTGCTTAAAATTTACAGCCAACTGCTCCAAGTGACTACGAAACTGCACATCTCTCGATATGTCGACGCCGTGGATACCGATACTGGCTGAGGTAACAAGGGGAGTGCCTTGAAATTGAGGAGATACGCCAAAGGGGTTCTGGGGATTGAACTGAACTAGATTTAGTGGCCGCCAGTCCGAGACTTTGTTCAACAAAGTCTCGACTTCAGACACAAGTTTATTCCGGTACTCGGCGACGTTTTCCCGAGAAATATTGGCACGGCCGGTGTATAAAGCATCACCAGTGCTGTCATCCGCATAGCAATGAATGTTACCAGTTTGCAACATATCATTGATATGCAGAAGAAAAAACAGCGTTGGTGATATCACGCAGCCTTGTGGAACACCAGCCTTAATGGGCTTGTAATAGGAGCATGCACCATCTACTACGACCTTGATGCTTCGATCTGCAAGAAAACTGGTGATCCAATTGCACAATTTCTCGGGAAGCCTATAGGAAGGAAGCTTCGAAAGAAGCGCTTTGTGCTAAACCCGATCGAAGGCCTTCATTATGTCCAAACTAATGGCCAACGCCTCCCCCTTGGACTCCACTGCCTCCACTCATCTATGACTTAGGTAACCTAGAAGATCATCAGCTGAGCGACCCTGACGGAAACCGTACTGGCGGTCACTAATCAGCTGGTGATCCTCCATGAACTGGCAGTTAATAATCGTTTCCATTATTTTGGAGAACAAGGAGGGGATAGCGATAGGCCTGTAGTTGGACGGATCTGAGCGGTCGCCTTTTTTAGGGATCGGGTGCAACAAAGCTGTCTTCCATGAGTTCGGACTACGCCCAGAGAGTAGGAGTACCGGAAAAGACGCGTTCAAACCGGTGCCAACTCCGAAGCACACGTTTTCAGCACAATAGGTGGGACTGCATCAGGCCCACTCGACTTGTTGACGTCCAGGGAGAGGAGTGCTTTGCGCACCGAGCGCTGTGTAAACAACCCATCCTGCATGGAGCACTCACACCGCGGGATTGTCGGCGGTGTGTTCCCCCGTCATCGAGAGTCGAGCTGAACGCAAAGAGATCGGCTGATCGGCTTTCTCCTTTGCGGCATGGGCCAGTGAGTCGTCCACCCTGTGCAGAGATGCCTGACAGAAGTTCCCTTGGACAACCTTGGCGAGAGACCAAAATGCACGTGTTTCCGAAGGAAGTCGAACTAGTTTCTCGCCAATTCTGCCGATGTGCTCTGACTCTGCCTAGGAAATGACACTTTTGAAGGACCTAGAGGCGGAATTATACTTCTTTTTAAGAGCGCTGGTGTTTGCATCCCGAGCCATTGATGCGTCAGTCCAGGCCCAGTAGCACTCCGGCTTATAGCGTGATGCAATTTTACAGGAGTGACCTAACCATGGCTGAGTTCTGCCTCCGATAGGCACCACAGATGATGGAATAAATAGTTCCATTCCCTGAAGTACCACATCAGCGACAGAATCAGCAACAACGGGGATCATTCGGCGATAAGCAAACCCGCCCCCAAGGGTAGGATGCAAAAAAAGACCGCATCCCGTCCCAATCGGCCGACCTACAGTGTCAAACACGGCGGCAACCTGCAGATCGCAACCGCGTTGGGAGCATGAGTGGCACCGTACTCCGGATCAGACAATGGTCCGAAGAGCCAAGAGGGGCATCGACGGAGACCTGATATCCGTCCGGATGAGAGGTCAGCAGAAGTTCCAACAGGGAAGGTACATGATCCTCTACATCTGGGATCCGCGTAGGCGAAGGAACCAGTTGTGTCAGACCATATGCCAAGGCAAAGTCATAAACAGATCTACCCGCATGATCGGTTAAACGGGAACTAAGGCATTCAGCGTGGTGGGCGTTAAAATCACCGAGCATCACAATCTCTGCGGATGGGACCTGTTGTAGCACGGAGTCTGCAGCCATCAGACGTGGTCGATGAGTCGGTTTGTGTCGTCATTATCACTATGGGACCTATAGATATAATAGATATGATATAATATACCGGGTGTTTGTGAAACGCTCCCGAAAACGAAGACAGACGATAGTACTAAGGATACCTTTGATGATGGGTCACAAAGAAATTCGATCCCGAGAAAAAAAAATCGTCTATCCACAACGTTTTATTAGCTTTATTCACGCTCCATCATGTTAGAACAGCTAAATGAAAGGATAATTTCATAAAAAAAATCATGTAAATACTTAAACATAAAACCAGCAGTGAGGGGGTCAATGAACGCGCGGACGCCGAATTCGCGCGGCCCGCAGCTAGTGATGGTACCACAATACCTAATAATTTACAACGCTGGTCTAAATACCTAACTTATCTACTTAACCTACTATTTTGCCACTGTGCTTGTCTCCACCTAGCCGCTTTATTCACAGGTTAAATAAACTAAATACCTGGTTCGATTCCCGCTACCAAAAAAAAAACTTAACTGAAATGATAACAAGGTTAGAATCATGCTTTTTATCCATTTATTATTCTGATGTATTTAGTTATGTACGTATTCAGATGAGTTCAGTACTAAGTTATTTAAAAAAATTAGATATGAAACAGCTTACCGATCTAAATCCTAAGTGGCCTTATGAGATTCTCCAAGGCACATTAACATGTTGCCGTATTCACGAGCACTATAAACGTACCTGAGCGTTAGGCATTATTAAAACAAAACAAGAAAAACAAAACGTAACAACAAGTAATAACAACAAGAATGTAATAAACAAAACGATTAAAATGTCGCCCACGCACACGTGATAGTCAACAGTCAACACGGAACTGTCTCAAGAACTAAAATTAATAATCAATCCCGCCTAAACAAATGCGCACGAGGCATTCGTAAAGTCCTTGAAGCACTGAGCACTTCCACAGACCATTAAACCGTTACGACATTGCCAACGTTTATTTTATTTATAAGTTTAGTTATCTCTACGACTAGTCTTCATATGGAATTTAGAAGTTATGGTTGTCATTTTTAATACAATTACACAATCAATTGTACCCTGATGCAACAAGCAGTTCTTTACTACAAAAATTATATTGAAATTAATAAACGTACCTAATTGGGTACTCAGTACTCACACAATTATAAACACTATTTCATCGTTATCTTTGATTTTGTATAAGAAAATAGAAATGAAATGGCACCCGTAGATGCAGGGATGGTCGTCGCTGTCTACGCGCAGCCATAGGATGGACAGGTCCGTACCTTCAAGACTACCAAGGCGACGAAAACAGATGTCCTCTCCGACGTGCACGCAAACCCCAGCCAGGGGCACAAAGGAGTGTTCTAATTTGTATCCTGGGTAGGAGAGATACGATGTATCAGCCGGAGAGGACACCCGTGTCTCGGTTAGAAAGAACAAGGCCGGCTTTGCCATCTCCAGATGGTAGTGGTCGGCGTTAAGGTTTGAATGAAGTCCCCTGATGTTGCAGAAATTCACGGATAGCGTGGCAGGGGTTGCCTTTGTCTTATTGCTTCGCTTACCCCGAGCAGGTTTCGTCTTGAGCGGAATTACGTGAGGCAGCTTGGGCGTGGATGCTCAGTGAGGGATTCTCCATCACCAGGGGTGCTGGTACCCTCCTGTCGTAGTGTTCTATTTAACTCCGCTACCATGTTAAGAGGCGGGGGGCGGGGGGGGGAGTAATTAGGCCTCAGGCCACCTGCACTCACCAGGCGAAACGCATAAGTGAACTTCTACTTCACGCTGGTATTCTGTGAGGTTTGAGTTTGAGCCGGCCTATCCATGTGACAGCAAAAGCTGCCGCGTGGCTCTACCACTGTATAAACCTGTACCGCTGTATAATTGAATAAGTTGTCTCAAGACGTGGTTGATGCTCCCCCTGTGATTAGTTTTAAAAACAAGCTGGACAAATGGTGCAAAGACGATTCAATTTAGTGTATTCTTGGTGTGGACTTGGGACTATTATAAAACACCAACACAGATATAGTCATATCAGCTATAAGCTGCTAGCCTACTACATAACAATAATAAAGACATTCTTACATTCAAAATGTTCACATACACATGCCACTGACCTCCATATATATTAGTATGCTGGACTGGCTATACCTTACAAAACGTTAGTACCGATTTGAAACGTCGCCATTGAGTGTACCGAGAACTAAATATGACATAATTTACAAATGGCCGTTGTGTTGCTCAAAACATCTAGGAGTATTTTAAAGTTTTTAATGAGAAAAAGAGTGTGTTGTGTAGTTCGGTTATGTTCTATGTTAGTAATATAATAAAAAGTATTTTTAGTAACAATGGTAATGTAAAATTCGTTACCAGAAGGGAAGTGTGGTAACATTCTACAGGTAAGGAAATTTAAAGTTTATATTAAAAAAATTAAACTAGTTGATAATAAGGCTCTTATCGCTGATAACAGATAATTATCAAATATTTATTTATTTATAGGTTTTCAACTAACTCTATACCAAAACTGTGACTAAAAAGCATAAAACTTGTAAATTGACGTCCGAAGCAAATTGATTATGACGTCATTGATTTATGGTAAGGTATTCTTTAATGTAATTTAAAGTTTGTAAAATTCTAATTTTAGCTATAGATATTGTTTAATAATGTTCAGATCACTGAACGATATTAAGGTGAGGGAAGCGGCAAAACCGGTTTGCTGGCGGCCGGCGGATCGCTGGGAGTGGAGCGGCAAGTGAACTAACGAACCTTGCACCGACACTACGTGCGGGCGCTCTAATAATATCACATTTTAATTTGCACATATTGTATCTGTTATTTCCTAATTATACAAGTTTTCATAAAAATACAGTAATTTGTTTGTTCCTGCAACATAGAGAACGTAGCAATAATAGGCATAATATTTTGGCAGCTTATTGATTTTCTCTATTATGAGGACTAAATGAATGGTAAACAATAAATTCTTTACAAAATTATATTTTTTTATTATGTAGACTTACTCCAGTTTTTCCTACTCATTGGACCTTTTAAACCTCTCGAATGAACCATATATACCCTATGGTGAAACCCATAAAAAAACCCGTTTACATATAGTTACGAAGAAAAACGTAGACAGACTAACGGTGTGTCAATTTTTGTTTGATATAGTGTATATAGCTTGTGTCTAAAACACATAAATAGAATGGTAAGATACATAAACAGAATGGTAGGCCTGGGTATAGAATTTTTATCGATATTTTTTGTCACCATGTCCTATCTCTATTATTAGTTCCGTGGCCGCTCACTTCTGCTACCAGCGCCAAAATGGCGAAAATCAAATTGACTCATTATGTCACAGTGTATAGCCAGTCCAGCGTACTTGTATAATAAAGGTCAGTGGATACATGCATGTACAATGGACATGATTACTTACATATGAAGCATTTGGTGCAATGGGTTCAATTATACCTTCACCATGCTTGCCTAGAGCACCTCCTTGCCAACCCATTTTCTGCATCATTCTGAAATGCAATAGATCATAGATTTAATGGGAAACTCATACCAGTAAACAGAGCAGTAGAATGGGCCTCCCATTAGTTAAATGCAAGTGGCTCATAACAGTATTTTGTGGTAGTCTTTGGAGAAGCCTTTTAGAGAGCTATGGACTTAAAATTTGCTGTAATAATGATGACGATAACAATAAATTATAAGCAATATTATAAAAAAAATAAAACACTATACAACCATAACAAGTTTAAAACTTTCTTAGTTTTAAATTTCACACAACAAATTTTTAAGCATATTATTTAAATTTTCAAACATTTATCATAAATACATTAAGGTTACCTCTCTGCTTTAGTCATATTAACAGGCTGAGACAGCATTTTATTTAGTTCCTTTTGCACTTTATTTGGCCTTCTTTGGCTGATTTGGTCCTCATCAAAGTTAGAATCTTGTGTCTCTGCTTCCCCTGCTTTCTTCCAATGTTGTATATTCCATTCCAATCCATAATTTTGCTTTAATTTACTAGAATAATTATTAAAGGTATTTAAAAATTTTAATAGAATAATAATTAAGTGAATGAAAAAGATTATGAATTTTATAATTAGTATCAGTAATACAAAAAAAAAACCTGACTGCTGGGAAGTTTATTAAAGCAATATGAGATTACCAGCTGCAAGCTTTGATGAGTTGCTAGTAAATGTATAGTAATTAAAAGGTTGTTTTCTTTCAACTGTGAGCAGTGAAAGTAAAATGAAATACATCTGTACATGTTACAGTTTACCATGTCTGATCATGTATCTGCATTCCTATGTGCATGTCACTCCTAACCCCAAAACTAAATGCACAGTACTCATTATAGTTTTGCTCAGCACTCACTTTGTTGTTACTTATTCCAATTATGTAAGTAATAGAGATCCAGAGATTTTTATTCAACTACTTATCTCTAGTATTAATGGAAAGAGCCTCCACAGGTAATATACTAAATATCTATTTACATCCGACACATTTTCATCTGCACTTAATTATATATTTATTATTTAATAAAGTATTGCTGTTTTGCAATTTATGTACAAGTAAGTTGGTGACCTAAGTTAAAAGCTTAAATATGCTTATAGATGAAACTTACTTATTACTGTTAAATAAATCTGGATCTTCATACAAAAACTCTCTCAGAATTATCCTCCTGCCTTTACTATCCCTATTGTCTGCTTCATTAACAGGTACACATTCTTTAGGTATTTCAGTAGCTGTAGTAGGCGACTCTTCAAATTCACATGAATTATATTCTAAATAGTTGAATGATGGGGAACTCCATGAATTAAATTTATTTCGATGATACTTCAATTTTTTATGATTTACGCGTCTATTCATTTGAGAATGAAATCTTTTGATGGAAGAAATAAAACAAGGAAATCGTAATGCTAAAAGGTCTAAACGTTATTAGCCAAATTTATCACAACTAAATCACAAGAAAAGTTTCAAACAATAAAAACACCAGTATTATATATTAGTCTTTGAAAAACACACAATAAACATAAAGCAACAGAATGAAATCTAAAGGATTGCATTATTTCTTTAGGTATACTTTAAATAATTTATTTAACTAGAATAATGACTTCATATATCTTCGTGTTTACTTAATAATCTTTCGTTAAAAATATAATAATCCCCTAAGTACTAAGTAGTCAGTGAATATAAAATAAATAAATACCACAGAGATATAAATATACTCTAATCATAGATAAATAAATATGTAGCAAGCTACAGATACGACAGTTACTTTTAGTCAAGTTTCCCAACTACGCGTTTAGGCGCTGCAGTCGCCTATTTTGACAGATGACTAATGACTATACAAATTCAGTATAGCTATGTATAACCATAGACTTAGGATACATATACTAGCGTATAGACCAACATAGTGCAAGGGAGAAGAAAATCTTTATGGCTAAAATGCAAGATAGAAAAGGATACCAAATCATGACTCTGTAACCGATTTTGAATGACAGGTCGGCACATTCGGCACGCAAAAATAGCTCCGAGATATTTTGTAATTTTTAAAGTATAATAGTGGTTATTTTAGTAAGTAACTTTTTCCAAAATGGTTAATTGTTCCGTGAGTGACTGTGTTGTTAATAATAGAAATAATCCTGATAATTTCACATATCACAGGTAATTTCTCAAGACGTCGTCAATGTTATGACGCTTTTATTTTTGGTTAAAATTTATGTTACGTACTGTTTAAAATATAGAATATATTCAATTATTTTGTTAATTTTGATATTTTGCAAAGAAAAAGTCACGTTGTTGATAATTTGCATGAATTTAGTAAATACATTTTATACAAAATATTTTACATGTACGCTAGGATTGACTCAACTATATCAAAATTAATGTCGATATATATCTTGAATGTTTATAATGAATCGATAGACTTGCCTACACAACAAGAAAATAAATCCTCGGTTTGCGTTCTAAAACGTAATTTTATTTTGCCGTTTTTCAAACAGATTCCCTCCGGATTCTATAATTAGAAAAAGTGGTTAAGGTTTGGTTGGAATGCAAAGAAGAACTCAACAATTTGCAGCAAATATTTTCTTGAGAAGTATAAAAGAAAAAGTAGAATAAAAACAATTTTATTAAAAGGAGTCATTTCTACATTATTTGTACCAGTAAGTAAAATATTGTTATAAGACTTCAAAAATATAACTTTCAAAACTTTAGATAAATATAGAGACAGATTTTCATACATTATAAAACTGTAGTACATTAAAGACAAAAAATCTTGAGATTATCCTCTTTAAGCCATTATGAACCGAACTAAGTATCTATTTATCAACCAAAATAAATGTATAACCTTGCTTAACCAACCGCACAGCCTCACGGTCACACTAGTACAATATTCATAGCATCATGCTATTTTCCCCAAGGGATTCAGCGGAGCTTCGGAACTTCGGATTATATTCCCAAATCATAACGATAAAACTTTTAGCGTAGTTAGGTATAGATATTTGGTAATGCTCCTCAAGCGCTACCAGACGACCGCGCATGAGACGTGATAGTATAAATTCCATAGTATTTGATACTCACAACGGTCAATGCCTGATTCATGCTTAATGGCCGACGACATTGTCGCGAGGGCTTAAATAGCGTGGTTCATCCCTACAGCGTTAGTCGAGAGAAGAGGAACTCGTGGTTAAGATAGCTGCGCAGATCAATAGATTCTGCGAAATTAAGTTGCACTTGCCGCGGTCAGTCCATGAATAAGTGACCATTTTCTTAACATGCCGAGATTGAGAGAATAGAGTGTGCATCTGTATCCTCAGACACTTAGTTCACTTTACTGTGTTAAGATCATTATGTTTTTAAAATTCATGCAGCTAAAATGATAATAAGTTTATTATTATTTTACACTTTTCAGGACAGATGAAAGAATATAAACATGAAGCATGATGAAGCCTCATAAACATATTGGCCTTTAAACAGAGCAATCTTATTTAACTGATTCCTTCAAGTTTCCTTCCTTAAATTATTAAGTTTACATTCATACTTAAGTCGAATGTTAAAATAAACTTCTATAATCTATTTAATTATTAATTATTAAATGTTTGTAATTATCACAAGTAATACTTATATGAAAAATAAAGCAGCCATTATGTCCGTACCTGTGTCCCTGTTTTTGTTTCCCATCAAAACATTTTATAAAATATATAAAATATAAATAGGTATATACTTAGTTATGTATCTACCTATTTATAATAACAATATGTTAAAAATAAATTCTGGGAAACTGCCCACGGCAGTAAATATTTTCTCCAAAGATCATAGCTCGAAAATACAACATTCTGATCTGATTATTGGGAGATTTTTAAATTTTTCGGTAGTCACCTGGGATTTTATACATTTGAATTAAAATCCAACAAAAGTCAGGTAGGTTCAGCTTATTCCCAGGAACATGTTATATGAATATTTTTTAATTATTTTAGAACTGTCATGGTAAAATTCAGTTAATTTTTGAAGTTATTCAACTTCATGCACTAAACAATTTTTATAATCTTTTACAGCTTCCTTAACAATCATTTTCGATAGTCCTTTATAAAATATACATCACTAGCTAACGCACACAATGACAAATCAAAATCGGTCACGCGTTTTCGGGCTGTCAGGTGGTCTATACGCCAGTATATTCTATGTCTATGTGTATAACTTAGTGATCATCACTAAATATCGAAATCACCGATATCGATATTTAGTGATGTTCTATTTTATTGATATCGACGTAAGGGTACGTTTTATAGTTATACCAAAATATTACTAAATGAAACAATTAGTACATAAACATTTATTTTTTATTCAAGCACACCAATATCATATACATACACACGTAATCTTAGGATTAAATTAAAGGTGCATTAGGTTATATTAAAATGTACATAACATTGTACATAGGTAACGATTTGATGAAAACAGAGTAATATTTATTGTTCATTTAAATAAAGCAAATAGCAAATTAAAGAAATCAAACCAAAGAATCACATTTAATCATAGTGCTCAATATTTTACTTACAAGTTACTTTTTATATTAATTTTAAAACAGCTATAATTCAAATAGTTATGAATTAAGTGAGTACCTTCCTGTATAAGATAAGGAACTTTTCGCTAGGGTATGCTAAATTATTATTTGGTCTATATAACATTTGTTTATTAGGCAAGACAAACATTTTTCTAACATTTTTCTAAAAGTTTGTTGTGTTTGAGCTTTGTTTCATTAGTAGAAATCCTAATAATTTTACATCTAGGGTAAACCTGGCCATTTCGTTTTTTTAAATTGTTCTAATTACATTAATAATAATCACCCTTCAATATTTTATTATTTATGTTGCACCAATTGTGCCCGTGCAACCTAATTAAAATATTGATGAAAAGTTTTTACAATTAAGGCATGCTTATTACATCCTAGCCGGGAAAAACTCAGTGCTCAATATTTTACTTTTCAAATTACTTTTTACATTACTTCCAATACAGCTATAATTCAAATACTTATGAATGAAGTGAGTACCATCCTGTACAAGATAAGTAATTTTCGTCTCTAGATTTTATGTAAGAGTGAATATTTGTCTCTGTACTGCTAATGTTTTGATGCAATTTTACAACGAATACCTTTCGATATTTTCCGACAAATGTATCCAGCAGTGTAAACTGAGCATTGGTCTTTAATTTTTCCATGACTACATCACCCACCAGCAATTTTCTCTTGAACTTGCTTGTGAAGAGGATAGAGATCTCAAAACATTGGGAGTGTTTTCAGTATTTTTTATTATTATGAACATTTTGAAAAGAACACTAACATTTAATAATGTGTTTTCATAATCCTCTTCGCAATTAGATAATTTCTGAATGGACTAACCATGTTAGATAATATCAGATATTAAAAGGCATATATAAATATGTTTGCATCTAGTCAATATTTCTATAATTTATAGCTATTATACATCCAAAATAAATTTCAAAGGGTCTTGGTTAATAGTATTATATTTATCACTGACTAATGCCCGCTACACACGTAACGATATATCGTGTATGACAAATCGTTGCAGATTATCGTTCATCGGCGGCAGTTGTATTTCTATCAGATAAATCGTTGTCGATTCCGTTTGCACAGTTTTAGGCCGCACATACATACGGAATTGCGTTTCGGGATTCCGTTTCGATATTCCGATTCGAGATTCCGCAGCAAGTCCATATAAAATCTATGACCTGCCACACGTATTTTTCCGTACGGAAATTTCTCCGATTCGAGATTCCGTACGGAACGCGCTCAGTGTTCGCCGCACGACCGAAGCGAGTAGGTGTGTTTATGTATGTTTTACATTTAATCTTATAGGTGTATAGCTTTTCGTAACCTTTCATCTTTCAAATAAGTATATCATTAGTCATTATTTTTAGGAATTTAATATTTTTTTTCTATTCTACAGGAGCATTCAACCGCCAGCATTGGCTCAACAAGCAACGAGCGAGACACAACAACCCCGAACTGTTCTGATAACGAGCAAGATACACCAACCCTAAACCATTCCGACAGCGAACGAGACGCACCAACCCCGAGCCATTCTGACAGTGAACGATATACACCAATCTCGAATCGTAGTCGGCTAAGACCAAGAAAAACTACATTAGCTGAAGACGTACGAGGGTGATCCAAAAGTAATGATAATGAAAATAAAACACGGTAATTAAAGTTAAAATAATAATTTATTTTTCTACATAGTCTCCTAACAAATCAATACATTTAGTCCATCTTTTTCTAAACCCAGGATTCCCTTTGAAAAATTCTTTGTCTTGACCCTCCCAAAACGCTTCAACAGCGGCCATTACTTCGCTATCGTCTTCGAATTTCTTGCCTCGGAGGCGTTCTTGAGCCGAGGAAAGAGGTAGAAATCACTAGGAGCTAGAGCTAGCGAATAGGGTGGGTGTTCGAGCAGTTCGAATCCCGTTTTGAATGGCAGCCATCGCAACTGCGGCTTTGTGAGCCGGTGCGTTGTCTTGGTGAAACAGCACTCCAGCTCGCGGTTTGCCGCGTCTTTTTCCTTAATGGCCTCCCGTAATCTTCTTATTTGGTCTGCTTAGTAAGAGCCCGTAATAGTGGCTCCTTTTCCAAATATTCCACCATAATTATGCCTTGAGCGTCCCAAAAACAGATGCCATAACCTTTCCCGCCGAACTTGAAACTTTGAATTTTTTGGCGTCGGTGAGGAGGCTCGCTTCAAAGTCATCGATTGTAGTTTCGTTTCAGGATCAAAATGGTGGATCCAGGTCTCGTCCATAGTCACAAAACGGAACAAAAATTTTCTTGATCTGCTTGGAACTTTTCGAGATTGTCAACTCGATTTTTCTTTTGCTCGTCGGTTAACATTCTGGGTACCCGCGCAGAGACCTTTTCATATGCAACTCGTTCGCAAGGATTCTTTGAACGCTACCATATAAGATCCCTGTGACCTCAGCTACATGCCTGATGGTCACTCTTCGATCTGCCAACACAACATCTTCGACTTTTCACGTTGTCTTCAGTGAGGGACGTGGATGGGCGTCCTTCGCGATGTTCATCTTCAGTGGATGTTCTGCCCAGTTTAAACTCCTGGCCCAGCGTGCAACTGTAGAATATGGAGGAGCAGAGTCCCCAATGTTTCCACTAAGTCACTGTGTATGTCTTTGAAGACATTTTTCAAACAGAGGTACTTGATGACAGCTCTAATTTCGTTTTTCTCCATGTTGATGTTATCTCTTTGACAGTTCGTATTCAAATGAATGTATCTCCGGAAATCGTGATCTATTTATATGATTTTTAGGCTAACGTAGTGAGTATATAAGCAAGCAAAAATATTTTTTTGATTTTTATGCAGACCTGAAGTAACCGATTATCATTACTTTTGGATCACCTCGTACTTCAGTCTGTGAATGACCATTTTAAACGGCCCAAAACCCCCGATAATCGTTTCGAGGTGTTTGGAAAAAATGTAGGGATGAAACTAGAAGAGCTACCAAAAGAACAATGAATTATAGCTGAAAAATTGATGGCTGAAATGGGTAGCCTAACTATGTCACATGCTGTAAAAAAAATTATGACTTTCCCAACACCACATTTTGCACTCAACCACTCACTCAAAACCCTTATATTCTGCCACACACTCAAAACCCTTACACTCTGCCACACAGTCAAAACCTTACACTCTACCACACACTAAAAACCCTTACACTCAGACACACACTCAAACCCTTTACACTCTGCTACACACTCGTGCTCAAGTCCACTATGAATCCTCAAGTGTATCATCAATGGAACCTACACCACCATTACAGCCTGATTATAATGCATAATCTAATAATACAATTTCTTCCTTTTTAAGTAATTTTAATGATGATTGAATATTCGTAAAATATTATTCTGTACGTTGTATAAGTTTAATTAATAAATAATTTGATGATTACAGTATTTATTTTTTATTTCCAATTCTTACCTTTAAGTACTCTTTTCGTAGAACCTCATACAATGCATCACAGGTTTCAGGAATGATTTGACTAAGAGCTTGCGGTGATATTATTGTAGAAAACTTCATACATTCGTAGGAACGACCTGTAGCTAAAAATCGCAGTGTAGCAGATAATCTTTCATGAGGACTTATTGCTTCTCTCATTATAGTGTCCTGTTTCTTTATTAGTGGAGTAACTAAAGCCAGCAGATTTAAGTATGTCTCCTCGTTCATCCTTAAATAATTATGCCAATCTTTCTGAGCGAATTTCAATTCATTTAATAAGTTAGTATGAGAAAATAACTTCCTTTTCATGAGCCAGTCCTTACACCACTCACTCAGCGACTTTTTTTTCTTACATAATCAGGCCCAATAACGCAAGTGCGTCACCATCTTCCATCGTGGATGACGACATGTTTCATGCGCGAGCTTCTGCGGAGAACTGACGATCGACATCGATATCGGTGGCGTGTGGAGGCACCAGGGGCGTTGGATTTAAATGCACAGTCTGAAATCGCTACGATATATCGTTACGTGTGTAGCGGGCATTAGTCAGTGATAAATACTGTAGTAGATAGAGGATACTCTTTGGATAGAGGATTGACCATAGACTTAGAATATTACACCCTCCCACCCCAGCCTACGAATTTTGAGTATATATATAAAAAAATACTGACAGACGTAGTTCAAATAGCATATCTCGTGTGTGTGTGTGTGTGTGTGTGTGTGAGTGTGCGTGTGTGTGCGTGTGTGCGCGTGTGTTCGTGTGCGCGTGTGTTCGTGTGAGCGTGTGAGCGTGTGTGCGTGTGTGCGCGTGCGTGTGTGTGTTATTTAATTCTATGCACACGAAATCGATACTACTATTTCAGATACTCATTCATACATTCATACTTTCATTCATTCATTCTCAAATACTTTACCATAATATGAAATTTTTATTTATATTCCATTATACATACATACATAGTGGTTTAGAGTAGATATTCACAGCCCACTGACCTCTATATATACAAGTACGCTGAACTGGCTATACCATACAAAATGCTTCTGTCGATTTGAAGCGCCCTCATGGTCCGTACCGGGAACTAAAATTGACATAATATGCCAAAGTCTGTTGTGTTATTTAAATCGTATCTCTGTATTTTGAACTTTTAAACAAAAAAATGAAAATATTTTATGTGGTTTAATTAATGTTTGAGTTTAGTTACATAATAAGAATAATTTTTAGCAATAGTGAGAGATTGCGTAATATATAAAACTCGTTACCAAAAGGAAAGTGGAATAACATTCCACAAGTAAGTTAATTTACAGCTAATATTAAACAACTTAAAACTATTTGATAATATAGGTACTTAAAAAAAATTTAAACTTAATATCGTAATTACCAACATGTTTGGCTTTAAATTACTGAGTTTTGATAAACAATAAAATTCAATAGGGTTGTCGAGTTCCTTATCTTTAATACTTATCGATGTTTTTTTCTACCCTTTATCTGTTAACAACCAAAGTCGCCGACAACAGATAATTATCAAATGTTTATTAATTAACAGGTTTCCAACTGAACCTAGACTAAAATTATGGCTAAAAAGCATAAAAATTATGAATAAACAGACGACTGTTTTATTAGACATAAGTATAAAAGTACTAGATTATTATTTCGAATGTTTTTTTTATTTCTTCTCTCCTTATTTTCCCCAGACTCAAGGGCTATAGCCAAGTGTAGAAAGATTGCCCGATGATGACTTTGTGTTTACAACATGTAACTTTGTTAAATCTGTTTAAATATTATAACCAATTTATTACTGCATGGCTGGCCCGAAGTGAAGGGCTGGGCCAAGGTGGCCACTCTGAGTGGGCTTGTCGAGCCCTTGGATATGTGTTAGTGGGCTGCGGCTAGAGGAGAGTCCTCTCCCTATATCGCTGCAGCGATGCGCCACTCGACTATCCTCCGCGACTTTGGCGGGGCTATACCACTTGGTGCTGGGGTAGTCTGTTGTGCAGGTGAGTTGGAGGCCGTAAAGGGCAGTGTTCCTTGTGTTCCTGGTGTGCCTTATCTGAGAAGGAAAAGGGGAGGAGAAGTCCTCAACTAAGGAGGGACTGGACTTGGACGGCTGGCGCTGGTGGGGCCGTGGATGTGTTTGAAAGCGTTTCCGTGGCCCTGCCAATGTGCGGCGAAGGTGGAACACCATGGGGTTTTAGTAGGTGCGAGTCCGACATAATCCGTTCTTGCCTCCGCGAAGCGGGTATGCGTAGGCATTTCCTCATTTGAAGCCCGGAACAAAATCCGTTCTGTAGTTACGAATAAATACGTAGATAGACCAACGCAGCGTCGATCTTGGTTTTATATGAGGTATAAAGCTTGCGTCTAAGGCCTAGGTATTAATTGATACATTTATTTATTGTATAGCATTATATTATATAATTCCTAAATAGAGTGGACTTTACGGGTAGGCCTGGGTATAGAATTTTTATCGATATGTTTTGTCACACTGTCTTATCTCTATTATTAGTTCCTTGGACGTTCACTTCTGCTGTGAGCGCCAAAATAGCGAAAATCAAATCGCCTCATTATGTCACGCTGTATAGCCAGTCCATATATAGAGGTCAGTGTTACAGCCTGATTAATTTTGTTGTATAATAAAGGTCCTAAAAAGTGTTGTCGTTTTACAAACGGTAATGTCTCTCTAGGAATCCTGAATATTAGATCTTTTTGTCGTTTATTCATGTGAATAACGTGATCGAAAGTAGTTTTAGCGTGGCTGTGTAATATTGACTTCAAGATATACAATTGTCGAACTGATAGGACTCCCGTATTTGAGTAAATCAGAGAATCTTTAAAAAGAATTGCTTTCAATACTGCTCTTTGTGCCCTTTCACTTGCAGAATATAATTCTTAAACTTTCCTCCCCATGACGTTATGCAGTATGTAATTATTGATTGGCATAATGCGAGATAAGTTACTTTAAGCAACTTAAAGTTAATAGCAGCTCTTAGACGTTTAAAAACATATATTAATTTACGGATCCTTTTGGTGAGTGTTTCAACGTGAAAGTGTTGAATCAATGTATACACCAAGGTATTTTATTTTTGTAACTGTTCAATAGTAGTATACGTATACGAGCAGGAATTATGATGGGTGGAATATGGACAGGTGTGAGCAACTATTTTAATATTAGATGGTTGAAGACGCTGTAGTTTAGTAAAGGTAATGTACTTAGTATTTTCCAAGTTAAGAGTTAATAAATTATGCAGTAGCCATTTCATAACACGTCCCAGTTCATTTTCTACGTTACGTGTTAGTTGATCCTAAGATGAGCTATGGAATACTAAGGCTGTATCATCTGCAAAAGCGAACAATTTTCCTTTAACTAGTTTTAGGTTACAAAAATCATTCACATAGATCAAAAATAAGCTAGGTCCAAGTATACTTCCCCGGGGAACGCCATAAGAAATATATCGAGAGTCACTTATCACATCGTCAATTTTTACACGTTGGGTTCGATTTTTTAGATAACTACCAAATAAATTTAAAGCGGTTCCCCTTATCCCTATTCTTTCCAACTTATTCAACAAAAACGGGACAGAGACAGTATCAAATGCTTTAGTCAAACCCAAAAACACTGCCAGACATTTGTTTTTTTGTTCTAATAGCGTAACTACATCTGATGTTAAGTCATTAACAGCGTTTTCGGTTGACTTCCCGCAGGTAAAGCCGTATTGATTATTGGAAATAATATTATATCTATTTAAGAATTGAGTAAGTCTTTTATATATTAATCGCTCTAGTACTTTCGACAATGACGGCAAAATAGAAATTGGTATTTATAAATTGGTTTAACGAGTGCCGTCTTGAAACAGTCAGGAAAAACGCCCTCTCTGAAACTTCTATTACATATACGTGTAGTTGGAGGTACAAGAACATAGCTCGACATTTTAGCACCTTAGTAGTTATATCATCTATTCCAGTTGCTGGACTGTTTTTAAGTTCAGTAATAGTATTATACACTTCAAGAAAATCAGTATCAGTCAACACAAATGAGTTAGCAATAGAACTGTCCATTTCATTCGGGATAGACTGAGTATCTCTAGGAATCTTCTCTCAGGTTTTTTCACATCGCAAAAGTATGTATTTACTTGATTTATTGAGAGATTAGGATTTTCTGCAAGATGAAGCAACTCACCATTATTGTAATGTGCTTTTAAGTTTAACTTGGCAACAGATCTAATTACATCCCACGTTTTTTTAATATTCTTTCCAGCTTTTATAAATTTATCTTTGTTATAATTGCTTTCGACCTTTTTAAAATTTCATTGCAAAAATTTCTGTACCGCTTATAGGTAATATTTATTGCATTATTTTCAGGAAACTTTTTAGATTCGGCATGAAGTTTATCACGATTTCTTATGCACCGTAACAATCCCGGTGTGACCCATGGTTGGATAATTCGTTTACGATTTGATATAAATTTTATTTTAGTGTGTTTATTCACAACATTCGTAATTTTAGAAACTAATAGTTTCGTAGCTTTATTAGTATCCTGATATTCTAAACTCTGAATTTTCTAAATCGGTAGCTATACTATTAAAATCTATAATTTTCTGTGATAATGAAGATTTTGATATTTGATTTATTTTATTAACGCTAAAAATAGTAGTATAATGATCCGTTATGGTTGTACGAATAACAGCTGTTGATGTTTTTAGTTCCGACTTTAATATTATGTGATCTAAACAGCTCTGTTCGCGGGTAGGGATCATGTGACCCGGGAGAAATCCATGAAAAGCTAGAAGGTTTTGATAATCGTTAGAGTGCATATTCGTTTCTAAGATATTTATATTTATATCTCCAGTTAGATATATTTTTGTAATCCTTAAGAGTCTCTATAGTATTATTAAGGGAGTGAAGAAAGTTATCTATGTTCCGATGAGAGGGTGGGCGATAGATAGCTATTATACAAGTCTGATTTGGCAATTTAACAATTAGACAGTTTGCATCAAGAAATGGTGGTTCTATTATATCATCAGTAATTGAGTCTTTGACGTATATTACAACTCCTTCGTTTGGAGTATTATGTTTTAAAGTATGATAACATTTATAGTGTTATCATACTTTAAAACAGTATGATGATAGTACCTTTCAACCAACACCCGTAATTACTATTATATCTACGTTAAATTTCAGACTTGCTAATAGTACTTCTATTTGATTTATGTTACGAAAAACATTTCGAATATTTTGAGATAAAACTATTAAGTGGTTGTTATGAGGTAGGCAAGTTTTAATTTCTTCAACACTGCAGATGCACGAACTAGCCGGATGATATGTATCAATGCTATTTGAGACATCTTCATTTGGCGTGAATTGGCCGGTATTTATTTAAGGACTTACTCCATGAAACGTACATATTATTAAAAGAAACAAAGCATTCATTGCGGAGTGTGCAAAAATAATAATGCTCATTTAGCAATAAAATAGGTTAGAATTGGTAACAAAACTTTACATAAATAATATTCAATCAGTATTTGACTGATTTTGCCGCTTTACGTGTGTGTCGCGTTGGGTTTATTATGTAGTGTAGCTTTATGTATAATAGGAATGTATAACGATGAAGTGTTGTATGAGTGTTATATGATTGTATATTTGGTAAGAATGAGTAAGGATAGAGTGTTATGTGACTGATGTGTGTTGAATGTGAGTGTGAATAGTTACATTTTACTTTATATCTTAATGAGATAGTATAACCTATGTTTAAATTATATATTAACAGAGAAATGAAGCATGAAAAATGAAATAAAATAGAGCTAACTAGTCCCTTTTCCTTTTTGAGTGATACAAGGTCCACTTCTGAGGTGATACGTATTATTGGTGATCCATCTTCTTTGCAAGAAAAACTTTCCCGAAAGATGTCCAGCAATACTTATATCGCTGAAGCGCTGCGAGCTCTCTGGCTAGGAAGAATAGACGCTTGGCTTAAAAAATTTAAGAAGTACTGTTGTTGTTCTCGAATAAGTTCCTTAAACATTCTATTAACATCAATTTTAAATGTATTGAATTCATCCTCACGCTTCCGTTTGGTACGGTAAGCTATGTTCGGCTGGCCATCGGAATCAGAATAAATATTTTCGTCTGAATGGCATAGTGTTTGCGATGTAAAACTGATGGCCGCCGTCGAAAATTGAGGTGTCGGTCGCGCTAGTAGCGACCGTTTTGTATTGAGAAGCAGTATCGTCCACATGAATGAAGATCTAGCAGATGTACCAATTGAAACGCTTCACATGTCAAAACATATTTGTGACAAATATTGCAAATCCGAGGATTTTAACCCAACTAAAACGAACTGTTATTCCATCAGTGTACATAAAGCTTCCATAATTATGTGTATGTTAATTACATTTCCTTACATCTAGCAAAGATAATATCCTCTAACATCACATTTTGGTAAGAATTGATTATGTAACTAAACTCAAAGTTATTTGTAATTACCTGATTATAAATATTTACTGCTTCTTTAGATTCATCTACAAACATTAGCTAAAATGAGCACTAATTTTGAAAGCGACTGTTAGTAAACGAACTCTGCGAGTAGTATGTACCTCAGTGAAGAAGCCTAGCGATTTGTACATAGTGTTTGTTACACTTAAAAGCAAATTAATCCAATCTCAGTGTTAAAAAACAATATCTTTACTCTTTTTAAACAAGCATCCAGACGCAGACTATTTATTTTACAGCATAGAAACATTTGTTCAGTGTGGGAACGAACCTTCCGTCCTGCAGTGCCGTAGCCAAACCCTGCCACTGCGCCACGGATTCGTCATTTATTTTTACTTAATTACTAGTATGATTATGCGTTATTTTGTTTTTTATACATAATTTTGTACCTAATAATTGTAGAGATATAATTACATGTAAGAACTAGCTGCAACTTCGTCCGCGTAGAACTTTAACAAAAATAACTTGCAGAGCTATAATTACTGATTACGTATTACAAGTATGAAAATTAAAGCGACATACATAATATGAAAAAAATCTAATTGCTATTTGAACGTGCAGATAATCTATAATGAAAAGTGTAAATCTAAATTAACCAAAGAGAATATAATCACTACGTTTAAAATTAACAAATAAAATAAAGGTGACAGGTGACAACTGTGTTTATTTTGTCTAAATATTTTAATAAAAATAACTATACATTTTAATTGTAAAATTTTAGTGTACAAATGAATCGTTTATTGTTGACATAGATATAAATAGTATAACAGTGGTTTATATAATATAATATCTGAAATCAACTACGAGATATAAAAATATTTCAAGATGGTGACATATGCCAAATGTAACGAAACAATTAGCAACAAAGGATTTTTGAAATATATATTTGATTGACTGATGAAGAGCTATCGTATCGCAAAGCCATCTATGCAAACAAGGCTATAGTTTATATAAAACAAAAGTGACAAGCAGGCTCGGGTCTCTTAAACTCTTTTTAAGCCAATTTAATTTCCTGACTGCTCAGACGTGCATATAAGAGTTTGTCGGGATATTTTTCATGTGCGCATGGGGATTTTGTTCTCCCCACCACAGTGCCTGTTCAGTTTTTGAAAACTTCTAGTCCGTGTGATAATTTCAAGAGACGGTTGCTAAGGCCGCCATCGTTTGTCCTAGCGACGACATGCGTCGCTGGATCTCTTCCACTGCAGCGTCCAATTGCGGGACCGTCCAGTGACGCACCTATGTAACGACGCATGCATCTTGTTACCAAAACAAGCAGCCGTCATATTTTGACTTTGACTTTTATTTAGTCAGTGTAATTTTTAAGTTACTTTATTGTTTTTTAAATTTGTTTTAAGTTATTATTTTTGTGATTGTATTTAACTGTTGTGAATGCAGTCCGTGACCAATCTTGTGATGGCACGTCGAACGCAACCCATACATGTACACAGTACAACAAGTCATTCAAATCTTTGAAAGGCCTCAACATACACATTACAAAAACACACAGGAAATGTATTAGCCAAAACAGTTCACCTTAGACATCCACCCCATTACCTGAGTGTGCCTACTTTTGTAGCCAACGATCCAACTAACCAAAAATAGTATACCGATAGTTAAAAGAATCCTCGAGGAGCTCTGAATGACCGTTGCTACACATTTGTCACAATTAATCCAGAAATGTTACATAAGCAATTGTACTCAAGACTGGCAGAACCTATTTTATTTTCATACAGCACACTACATAGAATAAAACTGATAAACCAAATTTATCCTTGACACAAAAGATTAAAAATAACTGTGCTGTCAGCCTCACCTTCCCGCACCTCTAATCAAACATGATGCCCTCGTAATCGCAACAAACTCATCGAAAACAAAATCTGTGACGGAGATCTCAAAGGTGCCGCTCGCCTTTTGTTCTCCAACGACGTGCTATTACCAGATACCCTGACACCCTTCAGGCCTTACGGACAAAACATCCTCCAGCTCCAGTAAACCCATATTTTCTCAACTGACCAACAGCAGGGCAAGCATGCCTTCAAATTCAAAACAAAGATGTTACGGATGCCATTTTATCTTTAAACCAGGTTCGGTTGCAGGTTTGGATGGAATCTCACCCCAACATTTGAAAGACTTACCATCGCATTCTGTGGGTGATGCGGGTGAGCAACTTAAATTCGATCACTAAATTAATCAATTTTATGTATTCCGGTAATGTCAATCCAGAAATTGTTCCCATTCTTTTCTGCGCGAACCTCATTGCCCTCACCAAAAGGACAGAGGGGAGACCAATTGCTGTTGGATCACCACTACGACGCCTGGCCTCCAAAATTGCTGTTCGACATATTTTACCAAAATTAAATTCGGAATTTGAACCCGTACAGTTAGGCTTCGTATAGGATACCCTGCTGACGGAAATAAAACAACATATACCGGAAATATACAATTATCTTTTTCTCAGTTACGCTGACCCAACAAAATTGTTATATCATTCTAATGAACTGTCCTCGAAGTAGGTTGTCAACAAGGTGATCCCTTGTGCCAGCAATTTTTGTTAAAATCAAATATACATTATAAAACTTGCCAATTAGATGGTGTTAGAAGCGAAAAAATAATAACAAGAAAAGGCTATTCATAACAATATTTCCTTAGATGATGAAAGGTATGTGGTTATTTCAACTTTATTTTAATATGATATTTAACGCGAATACATTTTAGATCTTTATTTGTACCGGTGTCCGGTGGCAGAATTAGGATTTAAATTTCGAACTGTTTTCGAACCGTTAGCGGAGGGGCGGGCGGGGGTCACGTTCGATTCGTCATTCGTGCGGGTTCCTTAGTCACGATGTCGCAGTGGACGGGTGAACAACGTGCGTTCGCAATCGAAGCTTATTTTAAAGCAAACGATTCCTGTGCTATTGCTCGTCGAAGATTTTGTTCGCGGTACAATATCCGACGGTTACGTGATGCGCCAAGCGAAAATTTGATTCGATTGTGGGTGCGGAGGTTCAGAAAAACAAGTTCAGCAGCAAATAATCCGCGGCCGGGATCCAGCAGAACGTCGAGGACTGATGACAACATCGAACTTGTCGCAAACAGTTTACGCGATAACCCGCGACAGTCCGTGCGTAAGAGAGCGGCTGCTCTAGGGCTCCCAAAAACGATTGTGCACGAAATATTGAAAAAGGACCTTAAACTTCACCCCTTTAAAATTCAAATTGTGCAAGCGCTTAAGCCTAATGATTACAATTATCGCAAAAGTTTCTGCGAAACAATGTTGCAGCGATTTCGTACAGTGAACACAATCTTTTGGAGCGATGAAGCCCATTTTCATTTAAATGGAAGTGTAAATAAACAGAACTGCCGTTATTGGTCACCTAAAGGACAGAACCCGCGATTGAAACATCAACAGCCACTTCACAGTCCCAAAGTGACGGTTTGGTGTGCATTGTCAAGCAGAGGAATAATCGGACCCTATTTTTTTGAAAATCGTCAAGGACAAGCCATTACTGTAACCGGCGTTTCTTATCGGCGAATGCTTAACGATTTTTTCCTGCCAATATTAAGAGAACATCCTGCCTACAGTTCACAGACATGGTTTCAGCAAGATGGCGCCACGCCTCACACTGCTAGAGAGACCATGGCGCTTCTTCGTGATTTGTTCCCTAACAAATTGATAAGCCGTTTTGCTGACATCCCCTGGCCACCCAGGTCGCCGGATCTTACCCCCATGGACTTTTTTCTGTGGGGGTACCTCAAAAGTAAAGTTTATGAAACCGCCCCACCGACCATCTCAGCATTAAAAGAAAATATCGTTCGCGAGGTTAATGGCATCCCGACGTCCCTTCTCCAGCGAGTGGCGCGCAATACTGAAGCCAGATTCCAAGAGTGTGTCCGACGTGATGGTCAACATTTATACGAAATAATTTTAAGAAATAAAACCTGCACTTCCTTCTTTGTTATAGTCATTGAAATAAAAAAATATTTTGCAGTTTTTATTATTTAATTTTGAAATCTAATTCTGCCACGGACACCCTTAGTAATGTCCTCCAAACCGAACCTCTATACTTAGAAACTATATTATCAATTGTGACTGCTTACATTCTATTTGTTCAATAAGAATGTGATTTAATTTATATTATTTTTTCAGATGTAAGTAATGGGTGAATTTATATGGGAATGAAGATCTAGCAGATGTACCAATTGAAACGCTTCACATGTCAAAACATATTTGTGGCAAATATTGCAAATCCGAGGATTTTAACCCAACTAAAACGAACTGTTATTCCATCAGTGTACATAAAGCTTCCATAATTATGTGTATGTTAATTACATTTCCCTTACATCTAGCAAAAGATAATATCCCTCTAACATCACATTTTGGTAAGAATTCGATTATGTAACTAAACTCAAAGTTATTTGTAATTACCTGATTATAAATATTTACTGCTTCTTTTAGATTCATCTACAAACATTAGCTAAAATGAGCACTAATTTTGAAAGCGACTGTTAGTAAACGAACTCTGCGAGTAGTATGTACCTCAGTGAAGAAGCCTAGCGATTTGTACATAGTATTTGTTACACTTAAAAGCAAATTAATCCAATCTCAGTGTTAAAAAAAACAATATCTTTACTCTTTTTTAAACAAGCATCCAGACGCAGACTATTTACTCGTATTTTACAGCATAGAAACACTTGTTCAGTGTGGGAACGAACCTTCCGTCCTGCAGTGCCGTAGCCAAACCCTGCCACTGCGCCACGAATTCGTCATTTATTTTTTACTTAATTAATTACTAGTATGATTATGCGTTATTTTGTTTTTTATACATAATTTTGTACCTAATAATTGCAGAGATATAATTACATGTAAAAACTAGCTGCAACTTCGTCCGCGTAGAACTTTAACAAAAATAACTATTACTAAATAAATTATATGACATAGGAATCAGAGGCCCGTGCTACAATCTGCTAAAATCATATTTACACAATAGAACGCAAATAGTAGAAATTGAGTACTTTAACGACAAATTACACAAAATTGAAAAAATTAGATCCGATACAAAAACTATTAATGCCTCAATACCTCAAGGCAGTGTGCTGGGGTGTCTTATGTTTTTAATTTACATTAATGACTTTGCAGAGGCTCTGAAGGAATACTGTGTCATGTTCGCGGACGATATTTCTATTCTTATATCAAGCCAAAGTCCAATGAATCTAACAGAAAAATTAACAACATATTATTAAGAACAACGGACTGGCTAACTAAACATAACCTGCGGATAAACTTGTCAAAAACTAAAATAATGTCTTTTCACCCATATCAAAAACCAAAATTAGATATAAAAATAGATAATGACGGCTTCACTATAGATACAGTTAACGAGCACAACCTACTAGGCCTAATAATAGATACCCATATTACTTGAAACCACATATAGAAAAATTACATAGGAAGTTAAGCTTTTATGTACGCGTTACGAGAAGTAAAAAAAACAACAGATGTAACCACCGCGATAACAACCTACTACGCGTATGCATATGCATGGCTCAGTTACGGCATTATCCTATGGGGATGCAGCACTGAGGCCTCAAGTTTATTAACTAAACAAAAACAACTAATACGAATCATAGCTAATCTACAAAACACAGAAAGCTGTAAACCTTACTTTAAGAAGTACAACATTTTAAGTCTGCCCTGTATTTATATTTTGGAACTATGCAAATTTGTCAAAAAAAATCCAAGCTTGTACACAAAACGCGATGACATCATATCTAGGAATTTAAGACAGAGAAACAAACTAGTGCTACCAACTTCAAAACTAAAATCTCATTCATCCAGCCCATTTGCCATGTCTATAAAAGTATATAATAAATTACCCGAATATATAAAAACATTAAGAGCGAAAACCATTTGAAAAAATTAAAGCAACTACTTATAAACAAGTGTTACTATAGTACTTTGAATTTTTAGAAGATAAAATATAATATAATATAGATATAAATGCCATCTTACTAAATAAATTACAATAAAAATTATAATAAAAAAAAAAAATTAAAAAAAAAAAAAATTAAAATGATTCAAATAATTTAATAAAATTCAATTGTGCTACCTATAATAATATATTAAATGTCAAAATCAATTAATAAATAATAACAATTATAATAGCCGTATTCTATATTCAATGTGTGTATATTTATATAATATAATGAATGTTAATATTAAATAATTACTTAGCAATAATAATAATAAAACAAAATAAATGTTCCTCCTTCATAATATTGCTGTGCCCATGAGGGTCTATAGAGATACCATAAACCTATGTAACACCTTTTGTAACCTATGGAATGCAATAAAGTCATTGAGTATTGAGTATTGAGTATTGAGTAACTTGCAGAGCTATAATTACTGATTACGTATTACAAGTATGAAAATTAAAGCGACATACATAATATGAAAAAAATCTAATTGCTATTTGAACGTGCAGATAATCTATAATGAAAAAGTGTAAATCTAAATTAACAAATAAAATAAAGGTGACAGGTGACAACTGTGTTTATTTTGTCTAAATATTTTAATAAAAATAACTATACATTTTAATTGTAAAATTTTAGTGCACAAATGAATCGTTTATTGTTGACATAGATATAAATAGTATAACAGTGGTTTATATAATATCTGAAATCAACTACGAGATATAAAAATATTTCAAGATGGTGACATATGCCAAATGTAACGAAACAATTCGCAACAAAGGATTTCTGAAATATATATTTGATTGACTGATGAAGAGCTATCGTATCGCAAAGCCATCTATGCAAACAAGGCTATAGTTTATATAAAAACAAAAGTGACAAGCAGGCTCTGATCTCTTAAACTCTTTTTTAAGCCAATTTAATTTCCTGACTGCTCAGACGTGCATATAAGAGTTTGTCGGGATATTTTTCATATGTGCGCATGGGGATTTTGTTGTTTCTCCCACCACAGTGCCTGTTCAGTTTTTGAAAACTTCTAGTCCGCGTGTGATAATTTCAAGACACGGTTGCTAAGGCCGCCATCGTTTGTCCTAGCGACGACATGCGTCGCTGGATCTCTTCCACTGCAGCGTCCAATTGCGGGACCGTCCAGTGACGCACCTACGTAACGACGCATGCATCTTGTTACCAAAACAAGCAGCCGTGATATTTTGACTTTGACTTTTTTATATAGTCAGTGTAATTTTTAAGTTACTTTATTGTGTTTTTAAATTTGTAGCCAACGATCCAATTCCTTTCCACACATATCTTAGCCATTTGAAAAATAGTATACCGATAGTTAAAATAATTCCTCGAGGAGCTCGAATAACCGTTGCTACACATTTGTCACAATTAATCCAGAAATGTTACATAAGCAATTGTACTCAAGACTGGCAGAACCTATTTTTATTTTCATACAGCACACTACATATAATAAAAACTGATAAACCAAATTTATCCTTGACACAAAAGATTAAAAATAACTGTGCTGTCAGCTCCTCACCTTCTCCCGCACCTCTAATCAAACATGATGCCCCTCGTAATCACAACAAACTCATCGAAAACAAAATCTGTGACGGAGATCTCAAAGGTGCCGCTCGCCTTTTGTTCTCCAACGACGTGCTATCACCAGATACCCCTGACACCCTTCAGGCCTTACGGACTAAACATCCTCCAGCTCCAGTAAACCCATATTTTCTCAACCGACCAACAGCAGGGCAAGCATGCCTACAAATTCAAAACAAAGATGTTACGGATGCCATTTTATCTTTTAAACCAGGTTCGGCTGCAGGTTTGGATGGAATCTCACCCCAACATTTGAAAGACTTACCATCGCATTCCGTGGGTGATGCGGGTGAGCAACTTGTAAATTCGATCACTAAATTAATCAACTTTATGTATTCTGGTAATGTCAATCCAGAAATTGTTCCCATTCTTTTCTGCGCGAACCTCATTGCCCTCACCAAAAAGGACAGAGGGGTGAGACCAATTGCTGTTGGATCACCACTACGACGCCTGGCCTCCAAAATTGCTGTTCGACATATTTTACCAAAATTAAATTCGGAATTTGAACCCGTACAGTTAGGCTTCGGTGTAAAAGGAGGGTGTGAGGCAGCCGTCCATGCCCTACGCTCTTTCCTAACTTACGGACATCCTGACGTGTTGCTCAAAATTGATGTCAAAAATGCTTTCAATGCGGTAAATAGGGATACCCTGCTGACGGAAATAAAACAACATATACCGGAAATATACAATTATCTTTTCCTCAGTTACGCTGACCCAACAAAATTGTTATATCGTTCTAATGAACTGTCCTCGGAAGTAGGTTGTCAACAAGGTGATCCCCTTGAGCCAACAATTTTTAGTTTGGCTATAAATCCGATAATCAAAAATTTAAATTCTAAATTCAACGTTTGGTATTTGGACGACAGAACCCTAGGAGGTGATATGGATACTGTGTTTTCGGACCTTTTTTTAATCAAAAATAAATTTGAAGCATTGGTTTGGAGCTTAATTTTAGCAAATGCGAACTTTTTATAAATAGCTGCAACTTAAATTTAAATGACGTAAAACAAAAATTTTATATTTTGGCTCCAAATATTAAAATAGTTAACAGTAATTCCCTTTACCTTTTAGATTTTCCAATTTTTAATGAATCTATTTCTGAATATATTAATAATTCAATTACTAAATGTCAAAATTCCGCTGACCGTCTCCTTGAAATTAGTCCACATTTTGCACTTTGCATCTTAAAATTCTGTCTTTTCGTCCCAAAATTTACGTATGTGCTCCGTTGCTGCTCCTTTTGGAATCACCCAGACCTCTTGACACAAGTAGACAACTTAATCAAAATTAATTTAGAATCGATTCTTAATATGCACCTGAACGAGCAATCTTAGACCCAAGCATCCCTACCCATCCGTTATGGTGGTTTAGGTATTCGCAAAATTTCCAGTGTCTCTTTACCAGCCTTCCTATCTTCTGTCCATAGTTCAGCAAATCTCATAAGTAAAATTTTAAGGGCATCCCCTTCAAACTTTGAGATTGCTGGCCTGGAAGAAGCCAGAAACGCTTTCTTAATTGCATGCCCTGTTCAAAATTTTCCAGTTTCTCCAAATTTACAGAGGAGCTGGGACGACATAAACTGCAAATTGACTTATGACAATCTTTTAAGCTTTAGTACAGGTTCGGCGTGTGCTAGGCTTTTGGCCGTGGGTACGCATGAGGCCGGCTACTGGCTTCACGCGTACCCTTCGTCAAATACAGGAACATTTCTTGAGTCTGACACGCTCCGAATCGCAACCTGTCTACGGCTTGGGGTTCGGGTCTGCGCTCCTCATAAATGTCCGTGTGGCAGTGACGTCGACAAGCTAGGACATCACGGACTATCATGCCAAAAAAGTGCAGGCCGCTTCTCGAGACATGCAGCACTTAACGATATCATACGCCGGTCCCTTGCCACCGTCAACGTGCCAAGTCTACTTGAGCCGTCTGATGTCGCAAGAGACGATGGCAAGAGACCGGACGGTATGAGTTTGATTCCATGGAAGATGGGCCGGGTGCTGGTATGGGATGCAACCTGTTCAGACACGCTGGCCCCTTCCCATCTACATGGAACCAACAACAGAGCTGGTGCGGCTTGTGAAGCGGCTGAAAAAGCTAAAGCATGCAAATACAGGGGTCTAGGCTCCGAATATGTTTT
Source organism: Parnassius orleans (assembly GCA_029286625.1). Lineage (NCBI taxonomy): Eukaryota > Metazoa > Arthropoda > Insecta > Lepidoptera > Papilionidae > Parnassius > Parnassius orleans. The sequence continues at coordinate 229,627 of JAGSMP010000263.1, read as the reverse complement.
TGTCCCATTCGGTGTCGAGACCCTTGGTCCGTGGGGTCCTAGCGCTATAAGGCTTTTTAAGGAAATAGCAAAAAGGTTAGTCGACGTCACAGGAGACCGAAGAGCTGGCAGCTACCTCGGACAAAGAATTAGTCTAGCTATTCAAAGGGGGAACGCTGCCAGTATCTTCGGAACCTTGCCTAAAGGGCCTCCTTTTTAATAATATATTTTAGTTATTATAATATTTTTTTTAAGGTTTTTAGTTTTATGTTCATTGATCTAGTATATATTTTGTTTTTAATATGTATATAATAAAATATTGTATATTATGTAAATAAATAATTTTATTACATATTACTGTGTGTAAAATACATTGATTTCTTATCTTCATCGGCATTTTTACTCAATCCCCACGTAAAAACCTATATTTCTCATAAATCATTTAGAGATATATTGTTTATCGATATTATTATACAAAATATTATATCGATAAAATTATTCGAGGATGTCGATCTATCTACGCATTTACGGCACTATTGTAATTCGCCAATGTTGTCAGCACTGTGTGCCAAAATTAAATGTCATGTCTTGATGTTGGTAGGGTAGCTTGGCGTCCTTTCATACATTTACTTTTACTATGGAAGTCCCGCCTCTTAAACGTAGTGATTATATTCTCTTTGGTTCATACCATCTGTATGCTGATGATGTACTAGTACAGTCTGACATCTGTGACATGACATTCTTAATGCGATTGATAAATTGAATTCCAATCTCAAGGCAGTCTATGATTGGCCCAATATGCTTCGGAGTGTCTGTCAACCCTACGAAATGCCTAGCGATGATTATAGGTAGATTCGGTAGAATCTACTATAGTACCTACGTGAAGGTAATATAGTCATCCGGTTAATATGGTCACTTTCTTATAACTCGAAAACTACAGCCTTTTTTTGCATAGATGGCTCTGTGATACGATAGCTCTTTATCAGTCAATCAAATAATAAAGGGTCAAAAGGGCGCTGCTTTACTGCCGTCATTTTGACACTTGAGAATATAATAACAATTTTAGTCGATTTCAGTATTGTGTAGTGTAGTTAGTTTTTTATAAGTTGATTTTTCTAAGTGTTCCTAATTATTGGCAAAGCTTGTTTCCAATTTTTTTCTTAATATATTAGTAATAATATACGACTTTATGTTTTTGTCTCTGTCCCGCTCCTAGTTTTGGTTTTATAGGGCGGCAAAACTTAAGGTGACCATATTACCCTCACGTACCTTTGTTAGTCTGTGATAGATAGCTCAAAGATGCTTGCAAGAATTGATACCGCGAGGTTACCTTCCGTCTACATGATCGCTTCATACCGTTCTCTTATTAAGTTAAAATCTTGGTCTCCATATTGACAGTACTCTGAGCGGGGGGGTTCATATCTCTGAAACAAGCCGTAGTCTCTTGTACTTTACGTTCTCTTTATCGCCCAAAAAAATTTCTTCCCTTTAAGACTAAAATGCTTGTACATTCACTTATACTATACTATTACCGTTTAATAATAAAATGAATATCCCACTACATTTCACCTATTTTGCTGGTAAAGCCTTCCGTCCGTTCGTCCGTCCGCGGTTTTACTCAGAGACCCTAGGTGCTACAAATCTGTAATTTGACATAGTTATAGATATTAATCACGCCTACAAAACTGTGAAATAAAGTCTTATAAAACATTTTTATTTTGGGTACCTCCCATACAGGTAAATGGAGGATGATTATTTTTCTACCCGTCTATTCCATCTTGTGAGGTATCTATAGCTAATAGTACAGAAAGAAACAATAACCTTTACATTTTCCGAACAAATTAACTTCCCCGCTATGAAATCTGCAAATATTTTATACCTCACTTTCTAGTGACGCCACCCTGGTGGCAGAAAAAGTCGTGGATGCTCTCATTCTGATTTGAAAATAAGTCCTTCAGTTATAATTTTCCTACTTGGGCCCATTTTTAGTCGTTACAGCGGTCAAACCACGAAGTCACTCATTATCTCATTATTAAGGAAGCCCACGTATTGTGACGGGCAACTACGGAATCCTACCTCTACATTGTGCGTGGCCAGACACGCACTTGGTCAGTTTCTTATTTCTTCTAGTTTCTAGTGAGAGCGAGTTTGCGCTCTATAAAATAGTGCTCCATTTAATAAAAAAAACACCTGGACCTACACAAACTTATTTATCCTTTTCCGATAATATTTTAGTTACTTTTTTTTCGTAACAATTATTTTATAGACTTAAAATGTCCAGAAATAAGACGAGAGTGGATTAACGCTATCACACGTGATAACTGGGAGTTCATCTGGAGACACTGTAGTATCTCGCGCCAAGTAGACGTTCAACATATTATGTATATGTGTGTAAACGTGTAGGCGTGAGACTACAGTGTATATATTCTCGAATCAGATGTCAACATAACCTCACCAAATTTTTAACTTCATATTTTTAATTATTAACGAAACGTCAACACTTTATACAGTCATTTATCATTTTGTTTATCAATTGTTTCCATATTACACTAAAAATTATTTCGATCTATCAATTATTTAATACTTTTCAATATCTCTTTCGCTCACGCCGTTTTTCGATTCCACAAAAGATTTTACTAATTTCGGTCGAATTGTTATTTCTTTTTAAAGCACAAACTATATCTCTGTCGAGCACTTCCTGAAGTACTTACAGGCTACTTCCTGCCGTTCATTAAAATGACTAATTCCAAGACATTTTGTATGAAAGGTATATTAAAATCATATATCAATAGAAACTTTATTAAATAAGCTATCACATTATGTATAACTTGAATATAGGTTTACTTCGAAAGTGATACTAATTCGAAAGTGAAAGTAAGAAAAGTGTATTTTCCCCAATTTTCTGCTTTAAAGGTAATAATTATAAATAAAAGCCTTTATTCCAAGTACTATTTGTTTTACTTTTACCCATTCATGTTTCTTGTAGATAAACACTTCACAATCATTTATTTGTTCGATTTTATCGAGATAACACTCGCGTTCGTTATGCCGGCAAATGCTGACTGAACAAACTTTTTTTTAAAACGGGCGCGCAACGTTGAATGGTAAATTGTGACCTTTAGACGACTTTTATTGCATCCTTGTTCTATTCTCTTGATTACAGTAAAGTTAGAGAGAGATAGGATTAGTAGAACCGATATACATTGATCTCTAAAGCTTCGCGGTAAAACGACGCCAGATTACGGAGTTTGACAGATGCGCATATTATTTGACACGCCAGAATCTGGCGTTTGGACAGACGAGGGGATATAGAAACACTCACACTTCAGACGGATGTCTCTGGTACATTTAGTTTGGACCGTACAGCAAATTAGAACCTGACATTTCTTTTTTTTTAAATACAAATTGGATATAGGCAAAGGAATAAATTACTATTTCTTTTATTATTATTTTATTTTGAAGGAGGATTCGTACAAATAAAATGCATTGTGTATATTATTTATTGTATGATTTATTTTAACTTTTTTATACTTGTTTAAGGCTATTCTTTGCATTGGTGGCAATGTACGCTTTTCGATTCTAATGATGTCTGTGCCTTTCAGAATCCCATCTGTGATATACGCTATAGAGTTAACATTTAATCACTCTCTTGCTGCTTGCACTTGAATATTTTCAGTGGAAAGGTTCTCTGCAATACATTCAATATCCAATGTATTGAGCTGGAAAAAACAATATTTAAATTACAAGTACATAGTTAACTTTTATCATTGATACCTAAGATTAAGTACACTGTAGCAATTTTGATAGAAGGTTGGGAGGATAAAAGTATTTCTAAAATTTTATTTAAAAAATATATAAAAATGAATAATATAAAGAGTTTAATGTAACATAGCCTATTATATATTGGAGTTTATACATGTTCTACTGCTGGGCACAGACTCTCTCATTTCACTGAGGGGATGAAACAATGAGTTGGGCAAGGTGCGTATTGGTAGACTACATCTTTAAAATATTTTTATTTCTTAGACACGTAGATTTCCTCACAATGTTCCAGAACATGATAAATTAGGACTTAAAATTGGAATTAATATTAATTCATTTATTTCAGTGGTGTAGGCAGAGCTTAGATTTGCTCAAAAATATAAACATATTATTACTAATCCTAATAAAAATATTATCTGAATTAAAGTTTTAGAATGATGTTTTGCGATTTAAATGTTACATGATTATTACCTTAATTTTTTTTTAATTCATTGGGAATCACATGTTCATCATTTAGTTTATGTAACAAGCTCAACTGAGTATGCTTGCAGTCTGTTTAGTACATGTCATCATGCCATTTTAATAATTATGTTTCCATCAGTTATTATGTGTTTTGACAGCAAAATTATTCCTCATACCTTTTATAAGATGGCTGATCAAATATCACACTAAGTTTATTTGAAATGTATCGTCTGAAATAAAAACATAAGATTGTTTGTCATTGACATTCAGAATTGACCTCGATTTTGTAATTATTAAGACTGACACTGACAATAAATTATTTAAAATAATAGAATTCCACATTTACTTTAGCCATTAACTTAAAATTTTAATAAATTATTATAACAAGAATTTATTATTATGTTTCATTCATCATTCATTCATAGCAGACTATCATAACTCTACTGGTAAACATAGGCCTCCATAGGTTATTGCGTATTGTGTTGGCGTAGATACAGATATCATTCATGCTGTTTTGTTTTTTCTCTCACTGAATGATGCCGCCCACCAGGCCACGTTGCATTGACGTCGTCAAATCGACCATTATTTATTATTTAATTCTTTTAGTAGTAATTAGTACAGTACCTAACTTACATGCTGCGGTTTAGATAAGTACATTTAGTAAAATGCAAAGGTCTTGTGGGTCAGTTCTTCCACTAGTCAATTTCTTCAAGTGGTTGTATGTATTGTTGTTTTCAATAAATAATGTGACATTATGCGTGCGATGCAAGGATATTATCTGTGTGTTATGTCATAATTTGATTATGAATGAATGTGTGATTTTTTATTGTAAGATGCCCTTTTTAAGGGTTTTTTGAAGTGAATGTTCATAAGATTTATTACTTTTTTCAGAATAACATTAAATTGAGTCATTCAGAAAATTCAGTCTGCAACGTTAACTAATCGTTCAACAAGTTCTGATTTGCCAAAAAAGAAAAATGCACATAGACAATTATCATAATTTGTATTAAACTGTAATTAAAATTTACATGCATTGTAATTTATTTATAAAAAAAAAATTTAGTTATAATTTTTTTATCGATAGCTAATCGATATTTTTGCTTTGCTTTGTGTATCGTTAATCGCTTTTTTTATCGTTTTAACATTGTTCCATCTCTAGCCACGATAAACCATAGATTTAGAATATACTGGCGTATAGACGACCTGACAGCCCGAAAACGCGTGACCAATTTTGATTTGTCATTGTGTGCGTTAGCTAGTGATGTACATTTTACTTACAAGGACTATCGAAAAATGATTGTTAAGGAAGTGGTAAAAACATTTTAAAAAATTAAGTGCACGAAATTGAATAACTTCAAAATTTAATTGAATTTTACCATGATAGTTCTAAAATAATTAAAAAATATTCATATAACATGTTCCTAGGAATAAGCTGAACCTACCTGCCTTTTGTTGGATTTTAATTCAAATGTATAAAATCCCAGGTGATTTTACCGTTAAACTTAAAAAATTCCCCAAGAATCAGATCGGAAAGTTGTATTTTCGAGCTATGATCTTTGGATAAAAATATTTACTGCCGTGGGCAGTTTCCCGGGAATTTATTTTTTAACATATAGTTTAAATAGGTAGATACTTAACTAATTATATACCTATTTATATTTCATAAAATGTTTTGATGGGGAAATAAAACACGGGGACACGGAGTACATAATGATTGCTTTATTTTTCATATTATTACTTTTGACAAACTTTTAATAAACATAATATAAATACTCACGCCTGTCACCCAGAGGGGTAGGCAGAGACTATGGACTTCCATTTGGCACGATCCTGACACACCTCTCTCGCCTCCTCCACATCCATATACCTACGCATACACGCTCGTCGGTTAAGGGTACTCTTAATTTGGCCCATTTTCAATATATTGCCAATTTGGTCGATAAATTTTCGCCTAGGGCATCCCTTCCAGACTTTACAGTTGAACATTTAATAATTAATAATTAAATACATTCTAGAAGTTTATTTTAACATTCGACTTAAATATGAATGTAAACTTAATAATTTAAGTATGGAATCTTGTAGGAATCAGTTAAATAATATTGCTCTGTTTAAAGGCCAATATGTTTATGAGGCTTCATCATACTTCATGTTTATATTCTTTCATCTGTCCCTGAAAAGTATAAAGTAATAATAAACTTATTATCATTTTAGCTGCATGAATTTTAAAAACATAATGATCTTAACAGAGCAAAGTGCACCAATTGTCTAAAGAGATTGAGAGAATAGATGCACTATCTATTCTCTCAATCTCGGTATGTTAAGAAAATGGTCACTCATTCATGGACTGACCGCGGCAAGTGCAACTTAATCTCGCAGATCTATTGATCCGCGCAGCTATTACATTACAACGAGTTCCTCTTCTCTACGACTAACGCTGTAGGTATGAACCACGCTATTTAAGCCCTCGGCACAATGTCGTCGGCCATCAAGCATGAATGGGGCATCGAGCATTGTATCAAATACTATAGAATTTATACTATCGCGTCTCATGCGCGGGCGTCTAGTGGCGCTTCAGGACCATTACTAAATATCTATACCTAACTACGCTAAAAGTTTTATCATTGTGACTTGGGAATATAATCCGAAGTTCCGAAGCTCCGCTCAACCCCTTGGGGAAAATAGCGTGATGCTATGAATATTGTACTAGTGTGACCGTGAGGCTGTGCGGTTGGTTAAGTAAGGTTATACATTTATTTTGGTTGATAAATAGATACTTAGTTGGGTTCATAATGGCTTAAAGAGGATAATCTCAATTTTTTTTTATCTTTAATGTACTACAGTTTTATAATGTATAAAAACCTGTCTCTATATTTATCTAAAGTTTTGAAAGTTAAATTTTTGAAGTCTTATTATAACAATATTTTACTTACTGGTACAAATAATGTAGAAATAACTCCTTTTAATAAAATTGTTTTTATTCTTCTTTTTCTTTTATACTTCTCAAGAAAATGTTTGCTGCAAATTGTTGAGTTCTTCTTAACATACCAAACAATCCGTCCAATTAATCTTAACCATTTTTTCTAATTATAGAATCCGGAGGGAATCTGTTTGACAAACGGCAAAATAAAATTACATTTTAGAACGCAAACAGAGGATTTATTTTCTTGTTGTGTGGGCAAGTCTATCGATTCATTATAAACATTCAAGATAAATATCGACATTAATTTTGATATAGTTGAGTCAATCCCTAGCGTACATGTAAAATATTTTATATAAAAATGTATTTACCAAATTCATGCAAATTATCAACTACGTGACTTTTTTCTTTGCAAAATATCAAAATTAACAAAATAATTGAAAACATTTTATATTTTAAACAATACAGGGTATTTTTGAAACGCTCCCGAAAACGAAGACAGACGACAGTACTAACTATATCTTTGATGATGGGTGAAATATAAAATCGATCCTGATGAAAAAAATTCATCTTATCACAACGTATTATTAGCTTTATTCACGCTCCATCGTGTTAGTATAGTTAAACAAAACGTTAATTTCATTAAAAAAATCATGAAAATACTTAAACATAAAACCAGCTGTGGAATTACTGAATTACAATCAGCTGACTAGGGGTCAATGTACGCGCGAACGCCGAATTCGCGGCCCGCAACATGCGATGGTACCACAATACCTAATAATTTACAACACTTGTCTAAATACCTAACTTATCTACTTTACCTACTATTTTGCCACGGTGCTTGTCTCCACGTAGCCACTTTAATTCGAATTCACAGGTTAAATAAACCAAATAACTGGTTCGATTCCCCGCTAATGAAAAATACTTAAATAGAATGTTAACAAGGTTAAATTAACAATCAACCCTCTATTAAATTGACCCCTACACCGGCTAAAAAAACGATAACAGGAAAAGAATATTTATCTACGGATCACAACAGTGTGTCGGCCTATCCTCGGCCCTAATTCGATCAAGAGAAAATACGTCGTATGAAAATATACTTTCATCTCAAACGAAGCCTAATGCTCTGACTATAGATATTTTAAAAGACTGTCATAATGTTGATTTAACGCCCAATGATAAATTAATATTATGTATTGGTGAAATGACTACGATAAAAAATATTGTTATCCCAACTTCGGAAATTCTTAAATACTTTTAAAAATAATGACATACTCTTATTGAATGTATTTAAAAATAAGTATATTAATATATATGACTTAAATAATAGTATAAAAAAAACATGTAATGAATTTAAAAGGTGCCATTTTGTGACATGTATAAATGAAACTATGTTTGACATGTGTAATTCAATTAATTTTCTTATTGACTATATTGACTACAAAAAAATGTATCTTGATGTACGTGAAATAAAAAAGTTGATAGGACGTGACAATAATCCAATTACACAAAAAAGCGGCGTTAACATATATCCTAAAGGAACGATTCCTTATTATTTTAAGCGTCAATCCACATTTGAAACTACTGCTAAAACAGAGGTAAAAAAACCCAAACCCAAACATCTTATTACTGACTTCTTTCCTATAGACAATAAAAAGAGTTTTTTTCGAGTCTCTAACATATAAATCATTTACAATCATGCATCAGAATATAGCGAGCATACTTGCAAAGAAAGACTTACTGGAACTCACGCTGGAGGAATTGCGTTATTCAAATATAAATCCAGACGTATTGTGTTTGTCTGAAACATTCCTGACATACAATCACAATAAATACGTAAATATTGCCCAATATGAATTAGTATCAACTTTCTGTAGAGATCAACAAAGAGCGGAACTTGTATTTTAATCAAACAAGGATTAATTTACGAAGAATTAAACTTCTTAACAATCACATAACGCAAAAGACATTTGAAGCTTGTGGTATTAACATCCTGTCACTAAAATTACTTATAATTTGTGTTTACAGAATCCCCAACTCTGACCTGAACTTGTTTTTAGAAAAATTAGACATGGTTTTACATGAAGTCAATAGGCGGTATAAAAAGACACGAAGATTGTAATTACAGGTGACTTTAATATTAATACGTTAAGACCAGGAAAATTAGTAGTTATTTATCAGATTTATGCAACAACTACAATTTAAAATACACATTAATACTCCAACTCGTAAAGGATCTTGCATAGATCATATTTTGAGCAATATTAAAGACGCTTCAACTACCTTATTACCACTCCATTTATCTGACCATGACACAGCTCAGCTATTAACTTTTCCATAAAGAAACCAACAATTACACCCAAGTCACATTTTATTTATAAACGAGACTATTGCCTTGAAAATATAAAAAAGTTCAAAAAATGTATTAATAACTTATCATGGTCTGAAGTCTACGAGGAGCTTGACACAAATATGTCATTTACAAAGTTCCACGATATGTTCTGTTTATTTTATAATTTATGTTTTCCGAACATAAAATCCAAATAAGCAACGTTAATTTTAAAAAACAAAAATGGATAAGCCGTGGACTAAAAATAAGTTGCAAAACCAAAAGATATCTACGCTTCAAATATTACAATAATAAGACATTAGTAAATAAAGAAAAGTACATGGCTTACTCCAAATTATTGAAAAAATGCATTAATAACTCACAAAGAAATACAAACATCAAAATTATAAATCGAAGTAAAATAAATGTAAAGCAACATGGTCAGTTATAAAAAATGAAATAACGAATATAAAAATTGATGACGATATTGCTGAATTAAATTTAAAAAATGAAACACTAACAAATCCTGTCGATATAGCTACTGCCTTCAACGATTACTACATTAAAATGACTGACACTATTTCAATTAACACTGCAAAATTTAAGCATAAAGGGACAACACTAATCAACTCAATGTACTTACAACCTATGACAGTGAAAGAAGTAAAAAAGGAAATTATGAGTCTAAATAACACTAAATCGGAAGGATATGATAGTATATCCACTAATATATTAAAAACGTGCGTCACCGAGATAGTCGATATCCTTACACATCTTATAAACTTGTCTTTTTCTGCAGGTATATTTCCAGATAAGTTAAAACTATCTCTAGTGAAACCACTGTACAAAAAGGGGGATAAAAAAAATCCAGCTAACTATCGCCCTATCACATTAATACCAATTCTATCAAAGTTATTTGAAAAGTGCATGTTAAAAAGGCTTATGAGTTTTTGCTCTAAATATAATATTATAAGAAAGGAACAATTTGGCTTCCAGAGAGAAAAATCAACGACCTTAGCAATATTTAACCTAATAAATAAAATACTGACCAGCCTAAATAAAATTATCTGACTACTGGACTCTTTATTGACTTGTCAAAGGCATTCGATTTTGTTGCTCACAAAACTCTTCTGAGCAAACTGGAATCTCTCGGAATCAGAGGACCCCCATTATCATGGATAACGTCTTATCTAAGTGGGCGTCAACAAAAGGTTGTTATCAATAAAATAATTAATAATGAAATGAGTTCTGTTTCGTCGGAATATAGAGAATGCAACTCTGGCGTCCCACAAGGAAGTGTACTAGGACCCATTCTATTTATACTTTACATTAATGATATAACAGAAGTAACAAAACATCAATGTACTTTATATGCTGACGATATATCCATAATTGTTACATCTAATAAATCTAAAAATAATGACTCTTTACAAAATCATGAATGTGACATTAATAATACTATTGACATAATAATCGAATGGCTTAAAGCAAATAATTTAAATATCAATCTTGACAAATCATATTATATACAATTCAATAAATCAAAACATAAACAATACAATTTTAATCTAAATGTTACAAAGATAAATAAAGTACAACAATTGAAATTTTAGGTATTACTATAGACGAGGATTTGAGCTGGAAAATACATATAGACCATTTGTGTAACAGAATCAACCAGTTTGTATATGCTCTTAAACGTGTCAGGAACGTAACCGACAAAAAGACCGCTATTATGTCCTATCGAGCTTACATAGAATCGATTTTGCGTTACGGCATCCTACTATGGGGCAATAGTACGAACAAAAATAAAGTATTTATAGCCCAAAAAAAATGCATAAGAGCAATATGTGGAGTTTTACCTAACGTGTCCTGTAAACCACTGTATAAAAATCTAGGATTATTGCCACTACCATCACTTTACATTTATGAAGTTGCGGTTTTTGTACACAAAAATACAGAATTATTTAATAAAGTAAATAATTTTAGATTGAGAGATCCTCACAGAATGATATATAATGACATTCCAAGGTCGGATAAGTATGCAAAAAGTTGCCTCTGTATGTGTGTCAAAATTTATAACAAGATTCCTAGAGTAATTAAAATGCTCAATATCAATATGTTTAAACACAGGTTGTACATATGGCTAAGTCAGAATAACATTTTACAGCATTGATTCGTTTCTCTGTACCATAAATTAATATAGCTATAAAATTTTAATTTATTCAATTTTTATTCGTAATTTTAATGTAATTTTATTCGTAATAGTATGGATTGACATGTACATAATTTAATTATGACATTCTTCATTCAATATATTATTTGCATGCTATTTTCATTATGGCGAAACATATGGTCTCTGTCAAAATTGTACCAGCTTATAATACTGTGTTTCTAAGCAAATAAATAAATTATTATTATTATTATTATTATTAGAGTCATGCTTTTTTATCCATTGTGTAGGTATGTTTATTATTCTGATGTATTCAGTTATGTACCTATTCAGATCAGTTCAGTACTAAGTTATTTAAAAAAATTAGGTTAAATAAACCAAATAACTGGTTCGATTCCCCGCTAATGAAAAAAATACTTAAATAAAATGTTAAAAAGGTTAGAGTCATGCTTTTTTATCCATTGTGTAGGTATGTTTATTATTCTGATGTATTCAGTTATGTACCTTTTCAGATCAGTTCAGTACTAAGTAATTTAAAAAAATTAGGTATGAAACAGCTTACCGATCCTCCGTGGCCTTATGAGATTCTCCAAGGCACATTAACATGTTGCCGTATTCACGAGCACTATAAATAGGAATATCGTTAGGCATTATTAAAACAAAACAAAAAACACAAAACGTAACAACAAGAACAATATCATTAAGTAATAAATAACAAGTAATAATGACAATAATTTAATAAACAAAACAATTGAACTGTCGCTCGTGATAGTTAACACGGAACTGTCTCAAAAACTAAAATTATTAATCAATCCCGCCAAAACTAATGCGCTCGAGGTAACGTCCTTGAAGCATGTGTAAATTCCACAGCGCGAGGCGACACGAGGCAGCGTGTGTGTGAAAGGGAAGGGTAGAGTGAGTAGTATACCTAATGCATTGTTTCGTACCGATCTAGATAAGAGTTCGACGCCCGCGAGGATATTGACCCTATTGTCAGCTGATTTTCTTTTTTAAGTTTCACTGCTGGTTTTATGTTTAAGTATTTTCATGATATTCGGGATCGAATTTCTTTGTGACCCATCATCATATGTATCCTTAGCACTATCATCTGTCTTTGTTTTCGGGAGCGTTTCACAAACACCCGGTATATAACATAAATTTCAAACAAAAATAAACGCTTCATAACATTGACGACGTCTTGAGAATTTACGCGTGAAATGTGCAATTATCAGGATTATTACTATTATTAACACCACAATCACTCACATAACAAGTAACCATTTTGGAAAAAGTTACTACTAAAATAACCACTATTACACTCTGAAAAATTACAAAATATCTAGGAGCTATTTCTTGCGTGCCGAATTGTGCCGACCTGTCATTCAAAATCGGTTACAGAGTCATGAGATTTGGTATCCTTTTCTATCTTGCATTTTTGCCATAAGGAATTTTCTTCTCCCTTGCACACTATGTTGGTCTATACGCCAGTATATTCTAAGTCTATGCGATAAACAGTAAGCTGTCACCCGCACCATGCTATAACGCAAATACTATAGTTGATGTAATTCTAAAAAAGAGATAATTATTATTGTATTATAATGATATAAGTTTCACCTAAGTTATGAGTTTCATTTGAGCTAACTTGTCAAATCAATTCAAATTAATTATAAAAATCGCTTTTTGATAGTAGTGACCTCTTCTAGTGCTGAGTTACGTTGGTTCTAAAAAGAATCTAAGGCGCCATCGTTTTCACGTGAAAGAAATGAGAAATAAAATATATTTTGTTGTTATAAATGTGTACATAGTGATTTTTTTAAATAAAAAATCATTTTATTAATAAACTACGGACTATACTAAGACTATTGTTATGAAATATGTACCTATTTTAATATAATTCTGAAAATAATAAACAAAACCTAGTCTCGATACGTCAATTTTTTCGAGAGTTATTATGACCACCTCGTAAAAAAATCCGGATGTCCACGTAAATTTTTTTCAGCTTCTTTTTAAAGTAGTAAAATAAAGTTGATTTATACAAAATATGAGATAGATTGATTAGTGTTTTTTGAAATAAATTACTCATGTTATCGTATAAGTGCAAGTTGGTTGTGGTAGAAGTAATTTAAGAGCAAAAGATTTCTCGACCTTAACGTGGCGTGCTATATTTGAAAAAAAGGAAAATGTGTACTTTACAAAAAGATATGAAATCCGAACAAAAACAGTTTCACTGTAAAAATCGCGCCAAGTACACTTTCAAATAAAGATACAAAAATGATGATTACATTTTTACAAAAAAAAAACCAAGTACATAACCGTTTTAGATTCGAAAAAATAATATGCTGGAAAAAAGTATTAATAAAAAAATTGGTGTACTTAGTGTGCATTATACTTTATAGTACGAGCATAATTCAAAAAGTTATAAAAAACTTCTTACAATGTCAAGTTGGATGATCGAAAGTCTTAATTATGCACAGTACACCAATTTTTTTATTAATACTTTTTCCAGCAAATTATTTTTTCGAATCTAAAACAGTTATGTACATGGTTTTTTTTTAAAATGTAATCATCATTTTTGTATCTTTATTTGAAAGTGTACTTGGCGCGATTTTTTACAGTGAAACTGTTTTTATTCGGATTAAATATTCTTGCGCCTAAAAATAAGAATAAAAAGATCGGGAAGAAATATCTATAAATCTATACTTAAATATAAAAATTTAAATCTACAAATCTTGTTTTAGAAAATGATGTGGTTCCAACAATTTTTCAAGATTGTCTAGTATACTATCAACCAGTGTGTAGTGACGTTGTAAGAATATCTATCGTTCTGTGGATGTCGTAAGAGGCAGCAGAGGGAAACTGAAACAGGAGATGAGCAGCAGCATCTTTCTGATAACTCACCAATGCAATTCATCCACACAGTCCCTTACCTCAAATATAATGACAACAAAACCCCACTGTCTACAATTCACATTGCCGCAGCTTAGTAGCTATATGACCGGCCCATTGCCACTTCAGCTTACTAAACCGTTGGACTATGTCGGTTACTCTAGTTCTACTGCGGATAACCTCATTTCTAAGTTTATCACGCAGAGAAACCTCGAGCATAGCCCTCTCTATAGCTCGCTGAGTGACCTTGAGCTTCCTCATATGGCCAGCATATTCTTATCCCGTGTAGTGGCGGGTAAGAATATCCACTACCCCATATATTCCCATGGGTGTCGTAAGAGGCGACGGAGCAGCATCTTTCTGATAACAGTAAAAACAATTAAAAAAATTGCGGTTGTCAACCCGCTCGCCAAGCGTGGCAACTATGGCAATATACCCCCCATGGCGAGAGTTACATACAAAATGTTACTATTACTGACTACAATTTCAACGAAAAATGTTACAAACTTATATGATCTTCAAAGAACTTGAACAAGGTTGTCGGGCACAACATTTCATAGTAAAAACAGAATTAGTATTTCAAACTTTTATTAGTCTACATGATTTTAACAACTAAACAATCATTATTTTATAACACATTAGACGAGTAATGCTGATCAATATTTTTAATCAATAAAGGTTTGGACTTAATTTATAATGATTATGCTTATTTACATACACTTTAATCAAAGAAAAATTAATAAAAAATAAAACGATAGAAAATGCTATGCCAATACTCATCTAATGTTTTACTTCAAATGAAACCCAAGAAACGATTGTTGTTTCTCGCTAAATGATCTAAGTCGTAAAATTATTCGGTCATCCAGTAGAAGCGAGAACCAAATCGCGCGGGTTTTCTCTCGGCGTCGTCCGGAAGAGCTGGAGTTGCATCAGGATATACGGCCTTCGGTTCGGTCGGAGGTTTTGGCCTGTAAAATCACAATACGCTATAAACTATAAAAAATATGTTTTGTAGGCAGGCGCCTTATATACAAACAAAAAAGGTATTGTGTGTCATCTCTCTCGACCTACTTCGACCACAGCGATAGCTTCCGGATTCTGCCGAAAATTATTAATAGCGCTGGACATAATTTAGTGTCACAAGGTATATGGTAACACAGGCACTAACTCATTATAACTTAACGTCTTTTTTAAAATATTTAAACAAAAGTTCAATTCGATTTCACGGCACAAAATGAATCGATTTACGCTTGATCAATGTTGGGAAATATTGAATATCAAAGTAACTACTGTTTACCCGAAACGAAAAAAGAAAGGAAGTTTTGGCCGAAATAAGACAATCACCGCGCATGCTGTACGCAAATTTGTGCAAATATATCGTGAGACGGGCATGCTAATGGACAATACTGACGTTAGCCGTGGTCGTACGGTGCATACAGCCAAAAATGTCGTTGTTGTAGTCGAATGTGTGCGACTCAATTCCAGAACATAAACTTGCCATCGATTGCAATAACTTTTTTTATCTATAATGAGCCCGTGCTTGTCTACTATGCCACCAGGTAAGTGGTGAGATGCAGCCGAAAATGGCAAAGCGCACTCATTTAACAAAAGCCTATTCACTTGTCTTGGAGACATCCACATTGTAATCGGATGGAAAGAAAGGTACTGGCAAATTCTTCCAATCCTTTGCTGTACGCATGACGAGCGACGAAGAAAACCGTTTGGTTCGAATGAGTGGTATGTCGACAACAAGGTCCAGCTGAATGGGTTTGATTTAGCTGGATCTGTTCATATCTCACACAATCCAAATCTTCTGATTATGATCAGATAATAATGACATTGTCCCATATAACAACACAAGTTATGTAAACTATGTTAAGAGCTAAGAAATTTTAGTGAAAAAAACTAAAATTAAATAAATTTAAATACCTCTTAGTATCATGAACCCGCGGTTCACAGAAGTAGCCAAACGGAGGACGTTCCAAATTTAAATTTTCTAGCATACACTTGTCAAATACGCCCTGCGTTTTACGGCAACTGTAAAATAAAAGCATTCATAAATGTATAAATGGTAGAAAAGTGGGGGTTCAAATCAGCTCCTGATACAATTCCTGATGAATAATTTTGAGTTAATTATATTATTATTTTTAAACTCTTGGGCGTTATCAATACAGCCTTATCAATAGTCCACTGCTGAAAATAGGCCATTGATTGCCTCATAGAGGAAATAGTTGCCAACGGGTTGGCAAGTTGGCAACCGCAATTTTTCAGTTGATATTATGCTGCCCATCTCCTGCTTTTGTTCCCTCAGTCGCCCACCTATGTATTACCTAAGTGTTATTATAGTACACCTAATATACAAAACCAATTGTTTAGAGTTTAGACCGATGTTTTTTTTTACTTTGTTAAAAAAATAAAACATAAACGACCCATATTTATAGGAATAAATAACATTCCCTGTCTACTTCAGTAATCTGAGGAATTTCAGGGATTCCTTCTTGCTTCTCTACCAAAGTACAAAAATACACTAAAAATATTTGCTACAACCGTTGTTCTTATGTTCTTTTGTTACGAGTAAAATAAAACAAAGACATGAGCCCTTCCTCCAAACAAAAATAGAAGAAAAGACTGGATTAGAGCGAGTGCTGTAGTACGCGCTTATGGCCGCCACTGAAGTTCGTTGTCTGCCTGGGTGATAGAACCTCAATATATGTCTGCCATGCAAAATATACATGTCAAATAATATTATCAACAACATATATAAATTGCAGCTTTACTGAAAAAACGTAAAATATAAAGAAAAAAATTTACTTGTCAACCTATCTGCCATGACCTTGGAACCGCCATAGGTGTCTGCCAATTTTATTTTTCAGTAACTTTTATTGAATATTTCAAGATGTCAAAGCGGTAGACTTATTACTTTCACGTTTTTTTTTCGGTCATTTTTTACACCTTTCACACCTGAGTGTCCCTATATCAACCGCCGGTCAAACTAAAGAGTCCCCATTTCATGTACCTCAAGTATAGGGGATTAAGTGAAAAAAACGTGAAGCTTATTGAAACACCGTAAGTCTCTCACTGGCTCTTAGACCATTTGTTTTTTAGTGTCCATCTGCAATCTGCCGTGTAAAATTATTGACATTCGGTTTCCGTTGCCGATAGCAAAATAGAACTTACGAAAATAGCATGTGGGATTTTTTTTAAAGGACTTCCAACAAGGGGGAGATGGATCCGTCGATTGACCTCTCGGTGATTTGTCCAAGGTAAACATACTCGTCAAAGACTTCAAGCATAGTGTTTCCAAAAACTACCAGCACAGGTATGAAATGGACTTTAAACATAATCTTTGTCTTGTCCATGTTCATTCTAAGACCAGTCCGTTGCGAAAAACTGATGAGGTCATTAAGCAATGTGCATTGTAGAAAAGTCTTACAATGATTCTGCCCTATGGAATATATCGTAGGTAAATCGAAGGTGAGTGATGTATTCGCCATTGATGGTGATACCATATCGTTTCCAGTCCATTAATTTGAAAACGTCTTCCAATGCAGTGGTGAATAGTTTCGGGGATACGACATAATACTGTATGTATTACACACCTCTTTACAATTGGAAATATTTTCGTACTCTGGTTCTGTACTCGAATAGCCATCGCAGCCATACTGTATAAACACATAAATCAGCACCTCGATACACCGACAGTTATTCTGACACCGCTATAGGGACAGCCCAAATTTCACGGAATCTAAGAATTTCTCACCACACTTTCACACATCATACGCACATCACGAACACATTTCCGCATACGCAAGACAAAGTGGCAGATTGTACTTATGTACTTTAGAACTTAACGGGTCATCAGTTTAGTCGACATCATGGAGAAGGAGGTACGCTTTTTGATAAAAATTTCTTCAAGAAGCGACCCCACAGACACCAAACCTGGTTCATCCCCGACGGTTTGACAAAAGATGACATTGACTTTATTGACGACAAGACAAGACAAGGCGACAAATGTGGTAGCAATAACCAAACAATGAGAGGGACTGGACCTTAGCGTTAAGTTGGAGAGGTTTTGTCTATTTTCCAAAGCCCTGAAAACATTCAGCTCGAATTACGAAATCATTCATATAATGATTTCTTACATTTACTTTAAACACGCTCAGCTTTGAAAAAATCTAGAAGACTGTAGGCAAGCTAGGGAGGCCCTGCCTGAAATAAACAGTCGCTTAACCAAGGTCTTAATGAGATTGAACAAGCCACAGTTCATGATATGGATAGCAACAAGTGCTATTACAGGACCTTGCTCTTTTAACAAACATTTATTTTCCATAGGTATTACAGATAGCCTCTATGCAGCGCATGTATGGGGGAGAAAGAAATAGCGGCTCACGTATTGCTAACATGTCCGGAGGTCGCTGCATACAGGACTAAACATCTCCGCACGCCGGGATCACTCCACGAAGTTGCTCGCAACATCAAAGGACTGCTGAACTTCTTCGAGCAGATTTGATGGCTCGAATATAATCGTAATAGTCCTGCCCACACGCAAATACGCGCTTAGACGTGGAGTTGTGCAAAATAGGCCGTCGTAATCTAATCTAAATTTACTGCTCTAAAGTACAGACTCCATAAAACTAGCGACTCATTTTTAGGTAGGTGTAACTATTTTTAACAAGAAGCGCATGTAAAGAGCATTCTTTGTTTCAGAGAGCACGAGGGATCTGTGACAGTAAACACCTGGCCGCCGAGCTCCAACACGTCAAGCAAGTTTTGCACGACAATAAGCTTCGGGTCCCGCGCCTACATCACAGTGAACGAGTGAACCCGGCCACAGTCGAGCGTGTGCCTGCTGTACTGCCATATGTCAGAGGTGTCACTGACAAGATTGGCTACATCCTGAAGTGTGCTTCCATTAAAACATACTTCAAGCCGCCGAAGAAGATTAGTCAGTTTTTACCATCAGTCAAGTGTAATGTCCCTCTGCATGATGCAGGAGTGTACAAGCTTGATTGTGAATGTGGTCTTTCTTATATAGGACAAACTAAAAGATCAATAAAAACCCGCGTTAAAGAACACATAGCTGATGTGAAGAATCGACGCTCCGGGAAGTCTGCAGTCTGTGAACATGTACAGGATCGCCCCGTCACTACATCAGATTTGATAGACCGCAAATCCTCGCTAAAGATCACCGATTCCTTCCAAGGGTGGTTCGCGAGGCTATTGAAATCAAAAACATCCTAATTTCAATAGAGAAGATGGCTGGGTGCTACCATCTGCTTGGGATCCTATAATTAATAAAATTAAATCCCAACCCAAGCATACAACTGCAAGACTTCAAGATACTGTAAGTTCATACTGCGTAGATTGGAACAAAATTAATAATTTTAATCTGACGTAACCATGGTTAACTATGACATTAGGACGTCAAATACCTGTCCCCCCCCCGTGACCGTGGGTGCTGTAAAGTACTCGAAACGTCGGGAATATAAAATAAGTTAATATACGCGATAAAATCCGTAAAAATAAGAAATCATTATAAAAATAGTTTACTTATTGTTTTCGTTTTTTATAAATGTTACCCCCACACTAGGATTTTCTCCTGTATTGTGGAGGCGGTTTACCTACAGAAACTGCACAAGGACAAAACCCAGACCCGAAACAATTATTTATTAGAACTACAAATACTTTTTCCGTGCGAAATTCGAACCCTCGACCCTTAGCTGCAATTCAATGCCAAACTACTGCACCACGGTGCCGTCTACTTGTGAGTTTCTTGCTGCTTCTTCTTACAAGAAAGGGACTTTTGAAGCGATGGCGTAGCTTTTGACTTTCAATAATTGTTTCGTAATAGTGAATTTGGAATAAAAATATTTGACTTTGATTAAAGTAAGTCAAATTAGATGCAATAAAATCTGTAAAATTTTGTTTTATTCAATACGAAATCGTTTTTAGTGCTTAGAAGATTTCAATAAAATGGAAGATATAAATGAAAATGTTGCGGAAACTGTCCATGTTGTTGGAGCTAAGTTTGCAAGACTCATCACAAAAGCACCCAAAAACTCCCCGATCACACTCTTTAATCTCATGGTAACAGCCATGAGATTAAGATGGGAAATGAAATTGCAGTCTTCAATAGATATGACAACACAGGCAACTGAACAGATGGATCTCCAAATGCTGGCGGCGAGACTTACGAAACTTCAACACATAAAGCAAAACCATGACTTCAAAGTCTGCCAGATATCTGCCGAAAAAAGCCACCTAAGTTAAAAACCGACAGTGGCAGCGTCATTATCGGGACACTTGAGATTTTGAGTGAGATTGAAAGGTTCTACAGACAATGGTACACATCGTTGTTAGAGCCATATGCCATATGTAAGTAGTGTAGAGCAAATCACACTTGACACTATTCTGATTAAATCCCGGACATCAGACTAAGCAATATTAGAATAGCTCTTCAGCACCTTAAAAAGACAAGAACCCTTATGAGGATAAAATTACAGCAGAGCTTCTGAAACCGTGTTTTGTTTGAAAGCAGCATTTTAGGTTCTGGTGGCCACAGGCGGCAGAAACCTGGCCTGGATGCCAGTGCAATAAAAGGAATTTAATATTAAAATTAAAAGGGGGAGGGGGGAGAGCGGGAAGACGGGAACCCCACTGCCGCACTCTCCCTCCTTTGGAAATACATATATACTTTATAAATTTTTAATATTTTAATACAATTTTTTGAAACAGAAGGGGGAATGCCATTACCTTCCCTTAAAATTGCATATTTTAATCTCAATTCCTGTTAAAACTCGTTTTAATCTAATCTGAAGTCAAAACCATCTGTTATCGGCCAAACTGGATTTTAGGACAAATTACTTTTTCTTAGGCTACACTAGTTTTTCCTAAGCCTGGTAAGATAACCCAGACGTTCAGGCCAAATGCTCCTCAACCTCTATAACCACAAATGTTTCTGATATAGTTATGCTAGCTTAGGCAAAACTAGTTAAGCCAAGAAAAACTACTTTGTTCTGATTGGCCATTAAGAGCGTAGATGGGCTGGCTAATCGTTTTTGTTTATAAAAATCTAGGTCTATTGAAGGCATGCCCCTGTCATTTATTTTTTCCAAAAAATTATTACAAAAATAAATATGACTTTCCAAAAACCTAAAAGAATGCCCCATTTTTACCTCCGTAATCAGACAACTACCAAAGAAATTTGAAAAGTTTTTAAGATAAAAACAAGTGATAGGAGCATAGATCTATTCTTCCTTTAAATTTTGATACCAAAAATAATTTAATCAGCTTAGTTTTCGAGGAGAAAACAGGGGAATACGTCATGGTTTTTGTAGGTAAAATCGTTCTGAGCTGCAGTTATCCCTATCGCACTCTACGGGGGAGACCATATATAGCGCGACGGCATTAGTTTCTTCAAGTACCTATTTCTCAATTCCCGCGCAGACAGACTACGCTCTTAACATTTAATATAAAATTAAACAGTTATTTTTACTAAATACTCCTGGTAAATTATACACTCATTATTAATTTTAACTAATAAATTATTTATTATTTAATATAATATTTTTTCAGTTAAAACTACATTTGCCTAAACTTCTTTATTTTTGATTTTTAACTGGGAAATAGTTATAATTGTAACCTAGATATTTTATAACTATTGCATTAGTTATATTAGTAAATTTTTAATTGCATACAAAAATAAGAATATTTAAATTTTTTAAAACTCCAACACAATTTGCGCATCAAAATGTAACATGTCAAATGTGTATACTTATGACAAAAAAACAAGATTATTGATGAGAATCATATTATATTATTAATTTTCTTTAAAACTAAATGTTTCCAAGCTTTGATACTTAGTACATGAAAATAAAAAGTAGATTTTTAAACAGTTGTCATTTTTACGTGGTAGAGCCATGCTGCAGCTATATTAGTAGGGTAGTTGTAGCACCAATGGGTCGGCACGTCCAGGGAAGGACCATGCTCTCACAGAATACCAGCGTAAAATAGCAGTTTAATGCTGCTGTGTTTCGTATGGTAAGTGTAGAGAACCGGACACCCTTTTTACTGGAAACGAGGCATTTCATCTTAGTCCTCACGGTTGACAACGCATCTGCATTTTGATTCGTAATAGAGGATAGATGTAGATATCTATGAGCCACAGCAACCACATACCATCAGGTGGACTGTGTGCTTGTTTGTCACCCTAATCCTATTAAAAAAAAAAGTTCTAACTTTGAGTAATGTTGGTAAAGGTGAGCCAGTGCAACTGTATAGCATATATTTCCCGGAGTTATTGTAAGGGGAGGCATATGTTCAGCAGTGGACTTTTGATAGGCTATAATGAATGAATTAATTTATTGAACTTTTGTAAACAGAGTTAGCGAACACCTTAGTCTTAAAACAACTTTAGATTCCTAAATATCTTTTGATAGATTTTCTTAAAAAATTAAATATTTGATTAATCCATCTAGTGTTGAAGTGTTAGTTAAATTAAGTTCTTTAATAAATATAAAAAACATACTGTTGAAGGCTAAAATCTCCTGAGCTTTTATCAATGCAGTATGCATATTGGTTGAACTCAGCCACACAAGCCTTTTTCACTTTGCGGAAAAATTCCATTGTACAGGCAGTAACAGCCTTACCCTCATTGATACATTTTCGAGGGTCTTGCTCCTCAAAGCGGCAGAGCATATATTCCTGAAAAATGATCCTAATGATACAATTTTTCCTTACATATTTTATAAATTATTTCGTATCATACAATATACATTTTAGTACAAGTGAATGATTGGGAGTGCAGAAAAAATAATTATCTTAAAAAACTTACACTTAAAACATAACCTACTTTTATCAATGGTTATGCAATCATAAATTGATTTCATATGAAAATCTTCTGCAATTTTGACTTGGTACAAATGTACAAATAAAAAAATATGATTAAAATCATAAAGATACTAACATTATTTGCTTGCTCACAATATTTTCCCAAATGGAAAGACCCTGCTCTCAAAGAAGCTGTCGATAAATTGACCTCCTCTACAGTTAACTCAGACTCTTCTGGTAGAACAACGTCAGCAGTTACGACCATTTTTTATAATTTGTAAGGTTATTCAATTAATAGAAGTATTGATTATAAATAAAATGTAGTTTTTCTTCCACTAAAACATTGGAAGAAGAAAATTCGTATGATAACACTACTAAATTTCTGGGTCCAACGAAATAAAACGTATTATAGATTACTACAATGTAAAATAGTATGTAAAAAGGGACAGCAATATATGTATTGACCTACTCTCTGTTTGCCTTAAACTTTTAGCATTATATTTGACTAACTTAACTGACTTTGCTTGACATTGACAGATGAAAGCTGTAAACATTATTTTCCCTTTTTCATTTTATGCAGAATGAGGCGTATTCTTTAATATTATTATGCGAAGATAAAACTTTGTACCCTTGGATTTATAAGCAAGCTATTTCCGATTTATAAAAAGTACTATGTGCAAGCTATAGAACGCGTGTAAGCAAGTCATAACTGTAAACACGCGTTAAAACAGTCTCGAAATGGCCAGGACCCAGGACGATGTTATTAGTCACGAAAAGTCACGCGCGTTGATTATTTCTTTCGACGACATTTAATAGAATTTTTATTGAATATTTAAATGTGCAGTGCCAAGCTGCAAAAACGATTTAAGGAAGCAAAATAAGAAAAACTGTGATATTTATTTTCATCGGTATGTACTATTTCGATAAGAAAACACTGATTTTAACAAAATTACTTAGGGCGACAAAGCTTGTAGCGTATTATTTTGTTAATTTTAATATTTTGCAAAGAAAAAAGTCGCGTTGTTGATAATTTGCATGAATTTGGTAAATACATTTTTATAAAAAATATTTTACATGTACGCTAGGGATTGACTCAACTATATAAAAATTAATGTCGATATTTATCTTGAATGTTTATAATGAATCGATAGAGTTGCCCACACAACAAGAAAATAAATCCTCGGTTTGCGCTCTAAAATGTAATTTTATTTTGCCGTTTTTCAAACAGATTCCCTCCAGATTCTATAATTAGAAAAAATGGTTAAGGTTAATTGGATGGGTTGGTTGGAATCCAAAGAAGAACTCAATAATTTGCACCAAACATTTTCTTAAGAAGTATAAATTAAAAAGTAGAATAAAAACATAATGATGTTAATTAAACGCGATATAATCCGTAAAAGTAGTTTAATTCAATAGAATAAAAACAATTTTATTAAAAGGAGTCATTTCTACATTATTTGTACAAGTAAGTATAATATTGTTATACTTATAATATTGTTATAGACTTCAAAAATTTAACTTTCAAAACTTAAGATAAAAATAGAGACAGATTTTTATACATTATAAAACTGTAGTACATTAAAGATAAAAAAATCTTGAGATTATCCTCTTTAAGCCATTATGAACACAACTAAGTATCTATTTATCAACCAAAATAAATGTATAACCTTACATAACCAACTGCACAGCCTCACGGTCACACTAGTACAATATTCATAGCATCACGCTATTTTCCCCAAGGGGTTGAGCGGAGATTCGGATTATAATTCCAAATCACAATGATAAAACTTTTAGCGTAGTTAGGTATAGATACTTAGTAATGCTCCTGAAGCACCACCAGAGGCCCGCGCATGAGAGGCGATAGTATAAATTCCATAGTCTTTGATATTCACAATGCTCGACGCCCGATTCATGCTTGATGGCCGACGACATTGTGCCGAGGGCTTAAATAGCGTGGTTCATCGCCTACAGCGTTAGTCGTAGAGAAGAGGAACTCGTGGTTAAGTAATAGCTGCGCGGATCAATAGATTTACGAGATTAAGTTGCACTTGCCGCGGTCAGTCCATGAATGAGTGACCATTTTGTTAACATACCGATATTGAGAGAATAGAGAGTGCATCTGTATCCTCAGACACTTGGTGTACTTTACTCTGTTAATATCATTACGTTTTTATAATTCATGCAGTTAAAATGATAATAAGTTTATTATTACTTTATAATTTTCAGGGACAGATGAATGAATATAAACATGAAGCATGATGAAGCCTCATAAACATATTGGCCTTTAAACAGAGCAATCTTATTTAACTGATTCCTACAAGTTTCCTTACTTAAATTATTAAGTTTACATTCATATTTAAGTCGAATGTTAAAATAAACTTCTTTAATGTATTTAATTATTAATTATTAAATGTTTGTAGTTATCAAAAGTAATATTTATATGAAAAATAAAGCACCCATTATGTACTTCCACTACATCATGTACTACCATCGTGTCCCCGTTTTTTTATTTCCCCATAAAAACATTTTATAAAATATAAATAGGTATATACTTAGTTAAGTATCTACCTATTTATATTAACAATATGTTAAAAAAGAAATTCCCGGGAAACTATCCATGGCTGTAAATATTTTTCTCCAAAGATCATAGCTCGAAATACAACTTTCCGATCTGATTCTTGGGGAGTTTTTTCAAATTTATCGGTAGTCACCTGGGATTTTATATATTTGAATTAAAATCCAACAAAAGGCAGGTGGGTTCAGCTTATTCCCAGGAAAATTTTATATAAATATTTTTTAATTATTTTAGAACTATCATGGTAAAAATTCAGTTAATTTTTGAAGTTATTCAATTTCGTGCACTAAAATTTTTTTTTAAATCTTTTTACCGCTTCCTTAACAATCATTTTTCGATAGTTCTTGTAAGTAAAATGTACATCACTAGCTAACGCACACAATGACAAATCAAAATTAGTCACGCGTTTTCGGGCTGTCAGGTAGTATATACGCCAGTATATTCTAATTCTATGATCAGTATCTATAGAACACCTCTTTTAGGGATGATCAATGTTGCAGAAACATCGATGATGGCATCGATGTTGGCATTGATAGCTCAACATCGATGTTCGATGTTTATCCTACTCTAAACACTGATGTTGGCAATTATCGATGTTTTTTGCACATGTATTTAATAGGTTAAAATTAGATATAAAAAAATAGTCATATTGTTTATGGTTTATTATTAATGAAATAAAAGAAATTAATAAACAATGTAGTGTAAAACAGTAAATAAAGAAATAGAAGAAACTAACAAATATCTAGTTCTTTGTTATATATAGTCCAATATTTTTTGCCGATTGATTGAAGAAATAGTAATTTTGACAAACATGTACCTTTCAATCTATTTCTCTGTTGATAAAGAGTTGAGCCAGCTTTTGAAAATAACTGCTCAGATGGCGTTGATGTAGCGATAGTGGTCAAATATCTCACCGCAAGTTTTTATTTTTATTTTGGATAGGTAGAACCACAAACTAATAAGAAGTGTTAGCGCAGGTAGAACCAATAACATTGTTCCAAACATGCATTGGATCTTGTTTAAGATCAACCACCAAATTTAAAAAAAAAACAACCGGTAAAGAAACAAACAACCGACAACGACACCACAGAATAATAAAGCGACAGCAGTGACAACTGTGACATTACAGTTGTCACTGCTGCTGTCGACGTGTCGACGTGTGCTTGACAGTTAAGTTTCATACACTATAATGCATAGATTTAGTATATACTTACCACAGACCAATATGATGCGCACACAACACTTGTTATACATGTTGCAAGATAAAATTATAGCTTCAGGAATTAAAACAATAAGTTACGGAAATAAATCAACGCAAAACTACACTTGATCAACTTTGAAAATGTAAAAAAACGACTCTTTGACAGTGACAGAAATTCGACAGAGGGGTGAAGGAGCTGTCAGTTTCTATATGTGAATCATAGACTAAGAGGTATATATATATACATAGATGAAGATTACCTGCCGTGATACTTACGTTAGATTGGCTATTGAAATTGGCAAAATTGGCAATGAATGCAGTTCATCGTAAAAAGAAAATCCACAAAATTATACATTTCACACGTAAGTACAATTAAAATATTTAGCACTCTAAATGCAATATTTTAGAACTGGTTCAAATGTTTTATACACAAATTGATAGGGAAAAATATCGCATTTTATTACGATAATGCTCTTAATGCGTAAGAGTTATATTAAAAATAATAACAAATACGTGAATTCACGCTATTTCTGATCTAATTTTTGTAGAGATTGTACTATCTACGTTGTATATACTAAATCTATGATTGACACCATGGAGGTTAGAGAGAAGGAGAACGATCGCTACGTACTAAAGCATAGCCCGCCTGTCCCTGAAAATTTGTAGAATTTACAGCGGCGCTGCCGTCGGTAAGTAGTGTCTACGAAGTTAGCTGTCTATGAGTACAAGTAGATGAAGTTAGTTGAATAATGTACAAAAAGAATCAATAATAATTTATATTTGTAATAATTTATAATATTTATAATAATTAAAATTATAAAAAACATAATTTATTTATTAATAAATAATAATTCCGTTTTTTTTTTCTTTGAATGATATTATATGCACGTATATTAAACGTTGATAGATCATTTCAAACTAGCGCACAACAGCCCGCTTTTATTGAGACAACTTAGCGATCGCAGCGCCTCACTTATTTTGTCCATATTTCAGGGACACTATTTTCTACAGCGATGGTTCTCCTTCTCTTCTTCTTCTTTTAAATTATGGCTTCTCTTGATAGAATTCTGCTAGTGTCAAGTCAGTGTTCTACTCTCACTGACTTAGAAGTATATGGACTGGGCATACCTACAGAATTAGCGTGACTACCTACAATACACTGGCGCATAAAATGGCCGCCTTTTATAGGGTTGTAACTCAGCAATATGGGCAGCTGATATCGATATTTTTACTAATATGAATTTGTTCTCATATCATATAATTGAATTTGTTGCTTTATTTATTTTATTCCGTAGGTATTTATATAGGTACAGGGCTATATTTTCAATCGTCAAATAACTTATCTGAGGAATAAATAATGTGTCTGGCAGTTTTATGGCTTTTGTGTAGATAGAAATTAAATCCGTAGCCTAATTGTGTAACACACCAAAATGACAAACCATACCAATTTGACAGTTTAACAATATCCATTGCGTTGTTTTTTTGTCGAGCAAACGAATTTTTCAATCACATGAAGCAATGGATATTGTTGGGTTGTCAAATTAGATTTGGATTGCTATCCCTTAAGTTTCGCTTGAGCTGCTTCACCAGGCTTCACCGCATATGTACACTTACGCAGTGCATAATCTGCTACAGATTTCTTCAGTACGTCGTTTCGTACAGTCAAACAAAGAGTTAAGTATGCAGGCAGCTAACTTGCAACTTGTTTTAAACAATGTTCTGAGTGTGCTAAGTACTTACCCAAGTTTTTACATCATTTATATAATTGTGAACAAAGTTAAAAAGTTATAACGCACACAATAAAAATGAATATTGACAGAGTAGTGGGAAGATTCTTGAGAAGATTTTTTGCTTGTATACCAAATTTGTTTACTGTACAATACTACTATTTCATAGAAATGCACAAAGAGTAAAGCTGCGTTCTAGTTCAATACCCACATTATTTATGTCCGTGCGTAGTTCCTTATTACATATTTTACTGTACATATTATGTTCATTTCGTTTGCGCATTTTCAAATGTGTACAACTTGTTGTCGTCATCCTTATGATGAATATTTTTTTTAAAAACGAAAGTAACAAACAGTACTTGATGGTAAACGGCTACTGCAGTACATGGTCACCTACAGTCAGCTTCAAAGAAAGAAAGCTACAAATGTATTTTTACCCCTGAGAACTAAAATAAAATGTCTTACAGCTTATAATTATACAGCTCTCTATACACAATAGGCCGGAATTCGGCAGTGTAAGCACTGCGTTTATTTCTGTTTATCCCTCTCAAGACGTTTATGAGATTCATTCTGAACGAGTTTTCCGAAAACATATGAAAGGAAAAATTGTAAACGAAAATATCTTTCAAAAATTAGTAAACGAATGCCTTGTGTCCAACAAACTTTTTTTTAACATATTTGACATACATATGTATGATTCGCCAGCAATATCAAACCATAAACACTTAATTATTAAATTAATTATTGAAACTTATTTGATTATTAAATTGAAGTATGAAGCAAAATTATAAAATACCTCTAAGGAGAGCTTACGACATTTTTACAATAAATTAATTATTTTTGGTGGAAAATAAAAATCACAAACTTTTTGTTTGTAGTTTTATTTTTATGCCCTCAAACATAAAAATATTCATTTTATGACACGGACACAGCGATGTTAAAACATCGATGTTTTAATTTTTAACATCGATGATCATCACAACCCTAACCTGTTTACACTTGGCATAAGGGATCTATTAGACAGAAGGCGTCCACGCGTTCAAGCGTTCCACGTTCGCGTTCTGCGTTCGTTGTGTTGTATTACGTTACATAGACATACCTAGACAGCAGGCGTTTCTGACCGTCAACCAGAACACACGCGTTCGCGCGTGCACTGCTGTTTCGGTGTCCACATCGAAAGGAAGATGGAGACCGAGAAGTTAGACTTAGACTCTAGACTTAGAATATACTGGCGTAGCCTATAGCGTGTACGTGTATGGTCTAGCTACGTCAGTATATTCTAAGTCTAGAGTCTAGCCATTCTATCTCGTTCTAACGTAAGCATATGCTATGCACTTTCTCTTTTACATTGCCAATCTAACGTAAGTATATACTAAATGTATGTTCCTGTCTGATAGATCCCTAATAGGCAAATAGCGTTACGCGCGCTCTATAGCTTGCTTATGAATACTCTAAGTTTGTACCCCTTTTTTAATAATATTGCGCCTGCGGAGGTGAGTAAGACTTGGCATAGTTTATGTGAAGAAAGAGTGCAGCAGAAAACTAAATTTTATTAAAAATATATGTTATAAACATTCAGTATGCAGGTATTTTTGCCCTACAAAAGGTGGTATAGAAAACGTTTTAATTTGTATTGCTTAAGTATAGGCTAGTCATGAAAAATGCAAGTTTTAGACCTCGAGGGGTCACAGCGTTAGCCGCCATCTTGAATTAAAATGGCCAAAATTTGTTCTTTTTTAAATAATATTTCAACAGTTGACTTTATGACAAAATCCACACACAATAGAACATTTCAATCCAGCTTTTCTGCAGCTACATGTTCTACAGCATCCTTTTTACAGTTGCAAGATATTATATTTAAAAGAGCCTCGGATGCTGCTTTCTCAGTTGTTGTTACGTTAATAAGTCCATTATTGATATCATATCTCCAGCCCTATTGTTCTGAATTTTTTTCAATACCGTATATCAAGGCGAAAATTCGTTAATATTTTGTATAATAGATATCTGTATAAATGTACAATTTAGTGCAATTCACAGAACACAATTACTCTCAAACTAAAAACTGCGGTTGTCAACCCGCTCGCCAAGCGTGGCGCCTATGGCAATATATCCCCCAAAAGTTACAAAGAGACGGCCCCCAGTCCCCGGCAGCCACGCTATTCCTGGCTACGTTGGCGACCATGGTAACGGCGGGGCAGAGGGTGCTAAGAATCTCCGGTGGAGGTTCGCTTGCCACCTACGACGAGTCGACCTGGCAACATATATGTGCGTTATAACGCACGCACTCTGAGGACTGACGAGAAGATCCTGGAGCTGGAAGAAGAAAGAGACAAGTTGCGCTAGAATATTATAGGATTATCCGAGGTCCGAAGAGAGGGGTAGGACACGGTAATCCTCAAATCGGGCAAACTTTTCTATCACCGGGAGGACGACCACATGTCCCAAGGACCAAGGAGGTGTCGGATTTATCGTCCACAATCTCTCGTTAACAACGTTGTAAAGATTGGGAGTGTGTCGACGAGGCTTGCGTACCTTATACTCAGAATCACCAAACGGTATTCGCTGAAGGTCATACAGGTTTACGCACCAACCTCGGCACATCCCGATGAGGAGGTGGAGGTAATGTATGAGGATATCTCTAAAGCCATGCATTCCTCCAAAACCCACTATACGGTGTTAATGGGTGACTCTTTATGATGAACCCTTTCTCCCAGAAGCGGCCCCACAGGAAGTGGACCTGGTCGAGCCCCGACGGTTCGATAAAAAATGAGATTGACTTCATTATGACGACCAGATTACAACTGTTCAGTGATGTCTCAGTGATCGCGAGGGTGAAAACTGGCAGCGATCACCGAATGTTAAGAGGCACACTCAACCTAAACGTTATGTTGGAGAGGTCACGTCTGATGAAGTCAACGCTCCGTCCCCCTCGTGCTCTAATCCAGAGCCCCGAAAACTTTCAGCTCGAGTTACAAAATCATTTTCAATGCCTAGAAGGTTGCAATGCAGTGGATGATATGAATGACAAGCTCGTGGAAACTGTCCACGAGGTCGGAGCTAAGTTCTGCTACACCCGCCGCAGAAGAACACAAAAACTCTCCGAATCTTAATCTCATGACTGTTAGACGTGAGATGAAGCTGGGCAAAATTCCGCTTAAGACAATAACTGCTCGGGGCAAGCTGAGCAACAAAACCAAGGCGACCCCTGCCACGCTATCCGTGAATTTCTGCAATATAAGGGGACTTCACTCGAACCTAAACGCCGTCCACTACCATCTCGAGACAGCGAAGCCGGCCTTGCTCTTTCTGACCGAGACGCAGGTGTCCTCCCCGACTGATACTTCGTATCTCTCCTTCCCGGGGTACAAATTGGAACACTCCTTTGTGCCTCGGGCTGGAGTTTGCGTATACGTCAGAGAGGACATCTGTTCCTGACGCCTCGGCAGTCTTGAAGGTTCAGACCTGTCCATCCTTTGGCTACGCGTAGACAGCGACGACCACCCGCGCGTCTACGGGTGCCTCTATAGGTCCCATAGCGGTAATGCCGAAACAGACCGTCCCTTCGACCACGTCCAAATGGCTACAGATTCCTTGCTACGGCAGATCCCATCCGCAGAGATTTTGATCCTCGGCCATTTTAACGCCCACCACGTCGAATGGCTCCGTTCACGTTGGCATATGGTCTGACAAAACTGGTTACTTCGCCTACGCGGATTCCAGATGTGGAGGATCATGCACCTTCCCTGTTGGACCTTCTGCTGACCTATCATCCGGAAGGATATCAAGTCTCCGTGGACGCCCCTCTTGGCTCTTTGGACCATTGTCTAGTCCGGAGTTTGGTGCTGAAATCGCGGTTGCATTCTGCAGGTTGCCGCCGTGTTTGGCACTATAGGTCGGCCGATTGGTATAGGATGCGGTCTTTCTTTGCATCCTACCCTTGGGGTTGGGTTTGCTACTTGCCGGACGATCCCAACGTTGTTGCTAATTCTGTCGCAGATGTGGTACTTCAGGGTATGGAACTATTTATTTCTTCCTCTGTGGTGCCCATCGGAGGCAGATCTCAGCAATGGTTTAGTCGCTCCTGTAAAACAGCATCACGCTATAAGCATTAGTGCTATCGTGCCTGGGCTGATGCATCAACGTCCCGGGATGTAAACAGCAGCGCCCTTAAAAAGAAGTATAATTCCGTCTCAAGGTCCTTCAAAAGAGTCATTGCCAAGGCAAAGTCAGAGCACATAGGCAGAATTGGCGAGAAACTAGTTCGCCTTCCTTCCGGAACCCGTGCATTCTGTTCTCTCGCCAAGGGAACTTCTGTCAGCCATCTCTTCCATCTCTGCACAGGAAGGATGACTCACTGGCCCATGCCGCAAAGGAGAAAGCCGATCTGCTAGGCTCTTTCTTTGCAACACGAGCACACCGCCGACCATCGCACGGTGTGAGTGCTCCATGCCGAATGTGCGTTCCACACAGCGCTCGGTTCGTAAAACACTCCTCTCCCTGGACATTCACAAGTCGAGTGGGTCTAACGGAATCCCCCAATTGTGCTGAGGACGTATGCTCCAGAGTTGGCACCGGTTCTAACGCGTCTTTTTCCGGTACTACTACTCCCTAGGCGTAGTCCCGAAATCATGGAAGACGGCTTTCGCCCCCCCCGATCCCTAAAAAAGGCGACCGCTCAGACCCGTCTAACTACAGGCCTATCGCCATCACCTTCTTGTTCTCCAAAATAATGGAATCCATTATAAACTGCCAGCTCATGCGGTACCTTGAGGATCACCAGTTGATTAGTGACTGCCAATACGGTTTTCGTCGGGGTCGATCAGCTGGTGATCTTCTGGTCTATCTGACTCATAGATGGGCGGAGGCAGTAGAGTCCAAGGGTGAGGCATTGGCCGTTAGTTTGGACATTGCGAAGGCCTTCAATCGGGTTCTGCACAAAGCACTTCTTTCGAAGCTTCCGTCCTATGGGCTTCCCGAGAAATTGTGCAATTGGATCACCAGCTTTCTTGCAGATCGGAGCATCAAGGTCGTTGTAGACGGTGCATACTCCGATTACAAGCCTATTAATGCTCGTGTTCCACAAGGTTGCGTGCTATCACCGACGCTGTTTCTTCTGCATATCAGTGATATGTTGCAAACCGGTAACATTCATTGCTATGCGGATGACAACACTGGTGATTCTTTATACACCGGCCGTGCCAATATTTCTCGGGAAAACGTCGCCGAGTACCGGAACAAACTTGTGTCTGAAGTCGAGTCTTTGCTGAACAAAGTCTCGGATTGGGGGCGACTAAATCTAGTCCCTTTTAACCCTCAGAAGGCACAAGTTTGCGCGTTTACCGCTAAAAATAACGTATTTGTCGTATCTCCTCCGTTTCAAGGCACTCCCCTTGTTGCCTCAGCCAGTATCGGAATCCTCGGCGTCGACATATCGAGTGACGTTCAGTTTTGTGGTCACTTGGAAGAGAAGGCCAAATTGGCTTCTAAAAAGCTTGGCGTGCTCAGCAGAGCGGGATAGTATTTAATGATCGCACATCGCCTGCAACTTTACAAGGCGCCAGTTAGGCCTCACATGGAATACTGTTCCCATCTCTGGGCTGGGGCTCCCCATGACCAGCTCCTTCCACTTGACTGCATCCAGCGCAGAGCGGCTCGAATCATCGAAGACCGAGTCCTTTCCGATCGGCTCGATTCACTGGCGCTGCGAAGTGCATTTTCATTTTCTTTCGCATTTACCACGGGGAGTGCTCGGAGGAATTGTTCAGATTAATCCCAGCCGCCAAATTTCACTAACGCACATCGCGGCAAAACTCCCGATACCATGCACACCATCTGGATGCTTGGCGGTCCACCACTATACGTTTCACTAGGAGTTTTCTTCCACGTTCGACCTCTTTGTGGAATGGTTTACCACCGGCGTGTTTTCCGGACCGATACGACTTTGGCACCTTCAAGAAAAGTGCTTATTCCTTTCTAAAAGGCCGGTAACGCACCTGCAATTCCCCTGGTGTTGCTGTTGTTCATGGGCGGCGGTATTCACTTACCATGAGCCGTATGCTCGTTTGCCCCCTCTCCTATAAAAAAAAAAAACTGAACAGACAGATCTCCAAATGCATGCGGCGCGACTTACGCAACTTTAATACAGCTCGTATTGAAGAAGCGATTGAGCGGAACCAGGGCCTCAAAGTCTTTGCCAAAGATCTATCTGCTAGAAAGAGCCAACTGTCGAAGCTGAAGACCTAATGTGGCAGCATCGTTTCCGGGACACCTGAGATTTTAAGTGAGATTGAGAGGTTCTATGCGCAGCTGTACACTTCATTGTTGGAGCCACACGCAAGTGTAAGTAACGATCCGAGAGCAAATCTTATCCGCCACTATTCCGATGTTATTCCGGATGTCTGTCTGAGCGAGATTAGAATGGCTCTCCAGCACCTTAAAAACGGCAAGTCCCCGGGTGAGGATGGAATTACAACGGAGCTTCTGAAAGCGGGTTGAAAACCGGTACTTGAAGTCCTTCAGAAGCTCTTTGATTCCGTCCTCCATGGTGGCACTACTCCGGAGGCGTGGAGCAGAAAAGCGGTGGTCTTGTTCTTCAAGAAAGGCGACAACGCTCTCTTGAAGAACTACAGACCGATTTCCCTTCTGAGCCGCGTCTAAGTGCTGTTTTCGAGAGTCATTACGAATCGTCTCGCACGCAAACTTGACGATTTCCAGCCTCCCGAACAAGCCGGTTTCTGAAAAGGCTTCAGCACCATTGACCACATACATACCCTTCGGTAAATTGCGGCATTTGTACAGAAGACCGAGGAGTACAATCTGCCACTATCTCTTGCGTATGTGGACAAGCCTTTGATTCCGTCGATATTTGGGCGGTGCTGCAGTCCTTCAGCGGCGCCAAGTTGACTGTCGGTATATCGAAGTGCTGAAGTGTTTGTACAGTAGGGCTACGATGGCTGTCCGAGTACAGAACCAGAGTACGAAACCTATCCAACTGCAGAGTGGTGTAAGACAGGGTGACGTTATATCCCCGAAACACTTCACTGCTGCATTGGAAAACGTTTTGAAGTTACTGGACTGTAAAGGATACGCTATTAACCACCTTCTCACTCACCTACGATTTGCCGACGATATAGTCCTTATGGCAGAATCGCTGGAGGACCTAAGCATTATGCTCAATGACCTCAATAGTGCCTCCCAACGGATAGGTCTTAAGATGAACATGAACAAAACAAAGATCATGTTACACTTATGCCGGTAGTAGTTGGGAGCACTAAGCTCGAAGTTGTTGATGAGTATGTTTACCTGGGTCAAATAGTCCGACTAGGTAAGTCCAACTTCGACCGAGAGGTCAATCGGCGGATTCAACTCGGCTGGGCAGCGTTCCGGAAATTACGACACAACTTCTCATCAGGTATACCTCAAAACTTGAAGACGAGAGTGTATAACCAGTGCGTGTTGCCACTGATGACTTATGGATCTGAGACGTGGTCCTTCACTGCTGGCCGTATGAGGAAGCTCAAGATCGCTCAGCAAGCTATGGAGAGTGCTATGCTCGGGGTTTCTCTGCGTGATAAACTTAGAAATGAGGATATCCGCAGTAGAACCAGAGTAACCGATATAGCCCAACGGATTAGTAAGCTGAAGTGGCAATGGGCCGGCCATATATATAAAGAACCGACAACCGATGGGGAAAAAAGGTTCTCGAGTGGCAGTCTCGTGTCGGTAGGCGAAGTGTAGGGCGACCCCCCACTAGATGGAGTGACGACCTGGTAAGACATGCAGGAAGTCGATGGATGCAGGTGGCTTAGGACCGTGCTTTGTGGCATTCCTTGGGTGAGGCCTATGTTCAGCAGTGGACTTGTGAAAGGCTGTAATGATGATGATGATGATGAGAGGTGCAATTGAAAGTAAAGTAATATATATTGCCTAATATACAATTCTAAAAATGAATGAATTAGGTACCGTTCAGTCGAATTTCGACCACTAGGCAGCAGCATATTATTAAATACTATTTATTATTTACATATATTTATTATTATTATTATTTAAAGTATTGTTTTCAAATTCAAAATCACAATATTTATTGTAAGTTAAGATTAAGTGTTGTACATTTGGTATTAATTTATAATACAGTGTCTTACAGCTTAACCACCCTTTCAGGTATTACAATTTTTGTTATATTATTTTATAGGCCCGGGCATATATTTCTTTTAGAAATCTTATATATTACAAAATAAAAGAGTGATCACTGTTGCGAAAGCTTTTATTTAATGACTAGTTAATCTTTTACATTACAAAATAAATATTTTCTTGCGAAAGGTCTTAATTGTTGTAGAATCAATCATCTTTAATAATTTATCACTTAATATTTCTTTATGTTACTTCATGTTTTCTAAATGCTTATTAAATGCAGTTTCTAGCGGCTCTTCGCTATATTTAGTTTGATCATCACCTAAAAGATAATAATTACGGTATTAAAAAATTATATTCTAAATAATTACATCTAACGAATATAGCTTTAACTAGTATCTCGATATAGATTGACTGATTCCGACCATAAATTAATAAATTCTACTCTGCTGTCCAATTTCGACCACAACGAATTTTCTAGCAATCATAAAAGTTATCCACCAGGCGGGTCATGTTCAATTAATGTTACATGAAAACCAAAGGTATTAAGATACTCATTCTAACCTACATTCTTGTTCAGTCTCAGATCAACAAAAAAGATATAGGTACAGAGCGCTGTGAACATTTCTAGTAACACTGAAACGAAGCCAAAACCATGCTCAACTTATTGTTAGAACACGCACGCATTTTCACATATGCATCTAAAATCATTAGTAACCAGCATTTAATCGACTGTTAAAAAAAGAAAGAAAGAAGTGAGATGAGTCCGTATCAAGAAGTTGAGTATAGTTTTGGCGTCACATGAAACGTTGTGTTTTGTCTAGCTTTATTGGTCTGAGCGACCATTGTAACGTATAAGTCAGAAGTAGGTATCTCATTTCACGAGGAAATGCAAATATATTAGGACCTTACATATGAAATTAGCGTTTTGTCGTACTGGCCACTTTGATCTGAAATATCTCCTCTTTGGTTACGAATTCCAAATTCAAATTTATAAATTAATTTAGCTGGTACATTTGAGTTTTGAAAACAGTCATTCATTTGTTTTTTTCCTCATTATTTTTTTCTTTGGCGTCCCTTATTACCGCACAATGGAAAACATGAAATATCGGTATATTTACGAGTACGAGTTCTACCGTGGCACCAGTGCTGCAGAAACAGCTCGAAGGATTAATGATGTGTACGGAGCTGGTGTCGCAAAAGAAAGCACGGTACGTTTTTGGTTTCAACGTTTTCGTTCTGGAAATTTCGACCTTCAGAAGCAACCCCGTGGACGGCCGGAGACCAAAGTGGAAAATGAAGAATTAAAGGCTATTGTGGAAGCAGATCCATCACAAAGCATTTCAGAGATAGCTGCAGGCTTCGGAGTAAGTGATAAAACTGTATTAATCCACTTGAAGCAAATCGGGAAAGTAAAAAAACTTGAACGATGGGTACCTCATGAATTCAGTGAATCGAACTTGCAAACACGCGTCGTCTGCTGTGTTAATTTGCTTAACCGACACAATAATGAATAATAAAGTATCCACTTTTCATCACAAGTAATGATTTTAAATCGAATCATTACTTGTGATGAAAAGTGGATACTGTACGATAATCGGAAGCGCTCGTCGCAATGGCTGAACCCTGGAAACCCAGCCAAATCCTGCCCTAAACGAAAATTGACTCAGCAAAAGTTACTTGTGAGTGTTTGGTGGACTAGCGCCGGTGTCGTTCACTACAGCTTTTTAAAATCTGGCCAAACGATTACGGCAAATATCTATTGTCAGCAACTGCAAATCATGAAGGAAGAACTAGCTGCTAAACAACCGAGATTGGTCAATCGCTCAAGGCCACTGCTGCTTCACGACAACGCAAGACCGCACACTGCACAACAAACAACCACTAAGTTAGATGAGCTACAATTGGAATGTTTGCGACATCCACCGTACTCCCCGGACCTTGCTCCAACAGACTACCATTTTTTCCGGAATTTGGACAACTTCTTACAAGGAAAAAAATTCAACTCCGATGCGGCAGTCCAAACCGCCTTCAAAGAGTTTATTGATTCTCGC
The DNA here is from genome assembly GCA_029286625.1 of Parnassius orleans. Lineage (NCBI taxonomy): Eukaryota > Metazoa > Arthropoda > Insecta > Lepidoptera > Papilionidae > Parnassius > Parnassius orleans. Next base: position 190,603 of record JAGSMP010000263.1, on the reverse strand, counting down.
CCCCATAGTTTTTTTTAGTAAAGGGATCAATGAACTACCTATGAGATGGCAAAAGTGCATAGATAACAACGATTAATTGAATATATTTTACAAAAAAAATTGACTTTATATTCCTCCGTACAAAACGCCAATTTCATATGTAAGGACCTAATATGTCATCTTGAAAATTTATTATTGCATAATATTTCGTCTAAAAATTTGGTTGTCGCTAGTTGGAACTCAGCTGAACTTATTTGACATACCGTCATCGTTGAAAAGATGCATTATAAATAAAATATATTCGGTTTCTAGTATATACACAAAACAAATCCTCAGTGGTGTGCTTTTTAATTTTTTTCTCATTTTAAACCCTGTTTTAATTCTTCTACTTTTTGGGAATACAATTTTTTTCAATCAGTTTGGTTTATCTATTTTTAATCTAATCAATAAAAATATAACTAATATTTCAATAAGAATCATTAATCTTTACATTTTTCTAACAATTTTACTACCCCACCATGAGATCTGTCAAATATTTCACCTCATTCTAAAGTGGTGCCACCCTGGTGGCAGAAAAAATGTGCAAACCCTCATTGCGGGAAGTGAGGTACCAAGGTTTTCTTACCTATAGCCTACATACCGTACTACAAAAAGTTTTTTATGAAATAGAAAAAAACGGTTTATACCTTTCTGATACAATAGCTGTTTGAAAAAGCCGTTCGTTGATATGCCTATTACTAAATAAAAAATGTGCCCAAATTCCGGTTATTTGCAGTTTAACCAAATTAAAAATGATCAACCCTACGAGTTCAAACACTTATGAAGGGTGTTCATTATGGACAATACCTCAGCACAGTAGGAAAGAGGCCTAGGCAGTAAACGGAGTAGCTGATATACAGATGAATGGATTAAATTAAACAAGTAAAAGTAAAATTAAAAATACTTAGTTTGGACAGTAAAATTTTAAGTTCAGCTTCCCGCAGTAGATACTCTAGACGATACAATTTTCAAATGATGTTCAATACATTCATTTGAAAATTTGTATCTCGTATTACTATCAGTCTTATGTCGATGGATGCAGGTACTCAGGACCGTGTTTTCTAGCATTCTTTGGGGGAGGCCTATGTTCAGCAGTAGACTTGTGAAGGGCTCTAATGAATAAAATATTTACTTTCATCAAGCGAAAAAGATAATATTATAAGTTTATTTTTAGATTCCTTAGCTTTTTTATTTAGGTCAATATTTATTTAAATCACCGCAACAGCTTCAGCGTTATAACTTCGTAAATAGATAAAGTGAGTTTTAAAAGTGTAAAAAGCTTATAAAATGTTGTGTACAAGTTACAATTTCTAAGGGCTTACCTTCATACAATTCAAAATTTTCAGACGGCAATTGATAGAATTTTGGGATATCATATCTGTTTGCCTGTAAACAAAGTAAGTAACTTTAGATTTTCATATTTACAAATGATTAAGTAATTCCTTAATAATTTAGGCAATATTTCGCAGTTTTCTTTTATGTTTCTAAGAGTAGTATTATCACTTATCTTCTGGAGGAAATGGTTATTAACGTATACGGTTTTAAAGTGGGCCAGTTGCTTTTTATACATTTGACAATAGCTTGGTTAACTGCTTTAAAACCAGTTTAATATTTCTCAATAATAAAATAACATGCATAGAGTTTATAGTTTTATTTTTTCAGGTCTGGTCACATACGGAGGTAATATTTGTACTGCATACCAATACTTGTTCTGAGCGGAAATCGAAATTGCCTCAGTATCGCAGTCAAATGCTACTGCGCTACCGAGCCATCATTTCCATTTAGCATAATATATTTCAATATTTAAAAAAAATAGAGATACTTTTACTAAATAAACAATTTTGATAATAAGTAAACAAAAAAAGCTATCGTACCGAATCATAGTTCCTTCGGCCCATGCGTGGAATGTTTTTACTTGGGATTGTTTTGATAACGTAACCCATAACACTTTGGTCGAATAATCCTTCTGCTTCGTTACTTCTCCCAACTCTAGGTACATTGTTTGGTTTTATAAATGAACTTTCAACTACGACATAAAATAAAAAGAGAAAAGCAAATACAACTGAATTTTTGGTGAACATTGTTTAAGTTTCGAACGAAATAGATAGTACAAGTAACTTATTCAACGACTTGTGAAGAATTGTGAGCACATTCAAATTTTAACTTCTTTTATACCAAACAGTTTCGATTAATCCCCTATTTAAAAAAGATAATATCGATACCCGTATCTCGTGATTAGAATACATAATCACTAGATTACTATCACAGATTTTGTCGATGAGATGCTTTAATTAAACTTAAATTAACACATGAAACTGAAAAAATAGGTACCTACTTAAATTTTCATTATTGTTTCCCAAAGCCGAAAAGTGTAGGGAAAAGAATGATGCTACTATTCCTAAATTGATATTCTACGACTAACACAACCTCCGTCCTGTTATTTGCTTTTCACAAAATACTCGGCAGTAGCACAGAATAAATAATAGTACAAGAACAGAAGGATCACTCTCTGATAGCAAACTTGCGAGTTTAAACCTAGTTACAACGTCGCTAATTCATTGCGCGCCTAGGACACGACCTTCGTCAAATTAGCCTACCGATTAAATCGTCGAAAAAAAATTAATGTGGCGTGCGTATTAAATCAAAATGCACCTTACGTCCGCGTGCGAAAGTCTGTATCACTTAGCCCGTTACGCGCCTTTGTTAAGGCCGCACCTACTGCAGGGTTAGGTGTTGTGAGAAAACAAATTGAATCCTTTGATATTAGTTGGTAGTAGAATACTTACACCGAGGGAACAAAATTATTCATATGCAACATCGAGAAAAATTAAGATTATAACATCGTGAACGTCTTTGAAACTCAGATAATTTACTTACTTACCATTTTTAACCGACTTCAAAAAAGGAAGAGGTACTCACTTCGACTGTATTTTTTATATGTGTTACCTCAGAACTTTTTCCTAGGTGAACCGATTTTGATGATTATTTTTATATTTGAAAGCTGGTGCTTATAATTTATATATCCCATATACATAAATTTGATCAAGATCTGACCAGTAGTTTTGGAGATATCCTTAATAATGCGTATAAATATTGAAGTCGGTTGTATAAAACTTTTAATTTCATTACTTGTCTCTCTTCCTCTCTTTTTAAAAAACTTTACCTCCACACTAGGATTTTCTCCTGTATCGCGGTGTCAGTTTACATACATAGATTTCACAAGGACAAACATCCAGGACCAAAACAATTATTTGTAGGCCATACAAATACTTGTTCCGTGCGGGATTCGAACCCGCGGCCCTTAGCGCTGCAACTCATTGCAAAGCCACTGCGCCACGGAGCCGTCACTTGTCTGTTTCACATTTTTTGCTATTTAAAAACATGTGACACGCGACGGCATTATTAATGAAAGATTGGCAATGAGAAGTGCTGCTATTTTCAATCACTTTCTTTAATCGACCTAGTGTTAAACTAATAACCAGTATATGCTGATCTTGCATTAGTAGGCAGTCACTGGTACCGGGAGGTCTACTTACACTGAATGTGGTTTTAAGGTCATTGGCATTATACGCGAAAAAATCGAAAACTGCGAAGCTGTGGTCGGGTCGCTAATTAAATAATAAAACTGTAACTATGGCGTCAGTAACTAAGTACCTATTTCTCTATATCTACCTATAAATAATAATATCTTACCTTTCGGTATGCTTAGAAAACTTAGAAGAATGAAAAGTGGACATTCCTATTGTTATTTAAGCACCCGTATGCTATGCAGTACCTTTTGATTTTGGCTTTTTGAGAGGCCATACTTGAATAAAAACTCAGAAATAAATATAAAAAGTGCCTAAATACTTATAAGAGAAAAATACTTTTTTGTTAACGTAAGGCGCGCGTCAGCTCGAGCGCGCGCGTGACAACCTCACGGAATTAGCCCCTTGTATGGGGCCTTGGAGCGTAGGTATATTTTCATGCCTAAAGCGCGGAGTGAGACAGGCCTGGCAATAGTAACGAAATACAAGGGAAAAGATGGTATAAATCTTCATAATATGATATTGTTAACTTTACCTAAGACGCGCAAAATTATTACTTCAATGGTAAATATGTTAATAGGTACTTTTCCGCAAGCATAAAAAAATCTATCCCTAAAAATGAACAACTCATTATGTTTAAAGATTCATGTCCTATATGTACCCTGCTACATTACAATTTAAATAGTAACATACTGCCTATTAAGCAATCTGCTTTTAGAAGAGCTCACAGCTCTCCATCAACTCTATTAGACGTTTAAGATTATTAACGGCAAAATAATCAAAAGATGATGTAAATAATACCACCTTCTTGTCTAAACAAGCTTTCTATGTTGGTAAAATGGTTTGCCAAGTCTGTTAGTTCTCAGTCATAACTTCATAATTTAAAGAAGAACCTGATACTAGGTTAGGAGAGTCTTCTAAAGTTCCATTTTAAGTTTGTATACCGTTGACATGCTTAAAACACTATCACACTGTGTATCTATCTTGTATTAGCGATCCGCCCCGGCTCTGCACGGGTGATTTCTGATCTTGACAACAGCGGCACCTACCGGATCCAAGTGTGAATATAAACCATCTAGGCACACATTCGAACACCCACAATTTTTTTAATCAAAATCGGTCGAACTGTTTATGAGTTTTAGCGAGACTAACGGACAGCAATTGATTTTTATATATAGAGATAGAGATATATCTTTTAAACCATATGAAACAGAAGTTGCAGTAAATAAATTGAATGAAGACTTGAACCCGTATTATAGTTTAGAGTGAGCGAAATATTATAATATAAATATAATATGTAGGTATATAAAATACTTAACATAGTGTGCGGTAAATAATGAATAACCCGGTGGTACATACAGACAGGGGCGTCAGGGCCTCTCAGAAAAAATAATCCAAGGAAATATGGGAGACACTTGACTTTAAAAATTTATTTGACACCCTTGGTGACAATAATGGGTATTACGACTTCTATTTGAGAAATAATCAATCAAGTATTTTTTCTAAAAATGTTTACGAATGTTGAGGCTTGCTAGACGCGCAGTTCATGACCAAATGTTGGCATTTTATTATACTCAAATCTTTAAAAAAAATTTTTTGACAAAGTGGTATCATAATCTTTATATTTTAAGTATTTTTATTACAATTGGTGTTGAAACTTCCCACCCCTACTCCAACTTTTGCTAGCGTACCTACAATAACAATAAAGTTGTGCTATGGTTTCAGCTCCTAAGTATATTCGGCGACTGCGACAACGCATCTGTGTGATAGTTTCTTCGACTGATGTAATTTCTGTTTATAAATAAATGCACTCGTCTCTGTAATAAATTTCTGCATGACTACCTCGTTGGTCTAGTCACCGTAATCGTTACTGCTGATCATGTGGTCCCGGGTTTAAATGACTGGTCGGGCCAAAATCACTTATTGGATATTTGTGTCAAGAAATTTTCAAAAGCAGTCTTGAGTCAGAAATTTTGCGGTGTTTCGCCCCCGTGCCTCTTCTTGATACTGTACCTGATCTGTCTCCATTAGTGTCGGATTGCCGCCCCATGGGGGTAAGAGAATCTAGTTCAAGAACTTGGCGCCCGTACATATCTCTACTCTTTTATCGACGAAGCTGACGACTCCAAATGTGGTTTGTACCTAACTTAGCACCCTTTTCATTTTAACGTTTTTGGTGGTATTTATAGTAGCGGATATTCTTACATCGCCACTACACGGTTATATATTATATTTAACCGTGTAGTGGCGATGTAAGAATATCCGCTACCCCATATCGTCTAGTAGATGTAAGAGGCGACATAGGGAAACTGAAACAGGAGATGGGCAGCAGAATCTTTCTGATAACAACTCAAAATTATGGCAACTACGGCGAAGTCCCCTTTATCAATCTATGGGGAGGCCCATGTTCAGTAGTGGACTTTTATAGGCTGTAATGGATATGGAATTAATTTTTTTTTGCATGTTTATAGGTATAACTCCTAACGATTTGGAAAAACATTATTACTATTCTTCTTTTTTTAAACTACATTTAATAATTAATAGAATCAGGCGTTACTTTGCGGAAATCCATTATATTAAAGTTGGAAAAATTTACTTTGCCAATATTCGCTCAATAAAATAAAAAATAAAAAAAGTGGTTGGAGGGTAGGCGGGCGTTTCGCAGCGGTTTGTTATTAATTTAACACGCAGCCGCCTGCTAGGCGGCTGCGTGCGTAGCTTGCTACATATTTATTTACCTATGGTGATGATTGGTCGCATGTTTTATCGCATGATGCGGTCGCTCGCTACTTAAGTGGGGAGCGGTTGCGTCGGTGAGTCTTATAAATAGCAGCTGTTTTTGGCTCGCCGCTCACTTAGCGGTCAGCCACCGTAGAGTCTACTACACCTGAAGATGCCTCGTGTAGAGGCGAAACACGTGTCGTATTGTCGTCGGTGGTGTGTCTTTCCTAGTGTAGTGGTGGTGGGAGTAGTGGTGCTGGGATTAGTGGTGGCGGGGATAGTGCACGCAATTGAGGGAGGGCGGGAGGTGCTCTTCAAACTAGGCAAGACACATAATTTTATTTTATTGAGCAGATATTGGCAAAGTAAATTTTTCCAACTTTAAAACTACATTTAATATAATTTAAATTGCTGGTGTCTGCATAATGTATATTTTTATGACAAAAATGATAGAAAGGGTCTAAAACTTCAGCAGCTTTCCTACTAGAAGCTTTAAGTCGTATATAAGTAATATTTAAGTATATACCTACGTCTAATATCCAAATTTTGTTGCTGTGGGCGTTGTACACATTTATTGAAACTTCTGATATCTACTAAATCTTTTACCATTAGTAACAACGGTTTCCTAGACGGTGTCTATCCGGATACCTCCATTCGTACCACTGTAGAATTAAGTTCAGACTTTTGTGGTTAAGTAAGCTTCCCACAAATCAAATTGTTCCTGATAAGCCATTATGAATAAAAAATAGCGGAGAAAAACAAACACAAACAGCAAACAAAGAAAAATAATAAGAGACACTCACCCTTATAATTTTTCTATACTAGTCTCGTCTTAAAAATGGATTTTATTTTGTAAACTTGTAAACATTTTTTGTTTTAGATAGGTACCCTTTTTAAAGCTTTTGGGTCGTAAATAACGTAAATGATATTGATAAATATTTTAAACTTAATTTATTAGAATAGATTAGAATATACTCTTATTGCACAAAAACATAAACAAAAGACAAGAAGATTTGTACAAAAAATTTGCACAAAATTACACTTGAACAAAAAAATACTAATTTAAAAATTAAAAAACAATGAAAATAAACAACCAAACCAAATATATTTTTTTACAAATTAATAAAATGGCAAAACCAAAAGAAATACTTAGTTACCTACCTATTTTGTATTGATCTTCAAGTTCCAATCCCTACTTGATCGGTTGAAACAACTGCCTGAACCACTCTTCAGTTTGATTAATGATCTGCACCCAGATCATGACGATTTTATGGGTAATATTCGTAAATATAATGCCTGTTTCCAGATGACTTCCTTTGGTGGTAAACAGGTAACAGCAGATGGTTTTTCACCGACTTTTAAAGTACAAGGCCAGGTCTACCATTTAATTGGAAGTATATTACCAGACGACGAACATGACGCTCAGTACCTTCAAATATATTTTGTAGGTGAAGATGATCGAGAAGCAAAGATCGATGTTCTAAATTTCCTAACTTAAAGCCAAATTTAATCAAACAATTGCAGAATATGCTGCATCAAGTGAACCCGTATATAAAAGATCTAAAAAGTGCCATTCATAAAGCCCCTCCTTCAGAGTCATACAAAGTTGTCATACATGCTGATAAAAAACCACCAGAAGAACATAGAGGTAGGTACAAAGCACCAACTACAAATGAAGTGGCTTTAGTGTTAGTGGATCAACAATTTGATCGAAGGGACATCATTCTCGAGAGCCGAAGTAATTCACTTCAGCGTATTAGTGAGATACATCGAGCATATGATGCGCTACAGTATCCATTGATGTTTTGCTGGGAGGATGATGGGTATTCAATCAACATACCACAACGCGATCCCACAACTAAGTTGCCGCTTAATAAAACTGTCTCTTCTGCAAGTTTCTATTCGTATATAATAATGATTAAAGAAGCAGAAGATAACTATTTAGTCAATTATCGTGCCCTTTTTAGTCAATATTTGGTGGATGAATACGCCAAAATAGAAACAGAGAGATTAAACTATATCAAAAATAATCAAGCCAAATTACGTGCTGATAGTTACATCCATTTAAAAGATGCTATTGGACGACAAGACGCAGATGCCAACCAACTAGGACAAATGGTTGTCCTTCCATCATCTTTTATGGGGGGACCTAGGTATATGCACGAAATAACACAGGACGCTATGACCTATGTTAGGAATTACGGCCAGCCTGATCTTTTTATCACTTTCACATGCAATCCTCGCTGGGACGAGATAAAAGAGCAATTGCTTCAAGAACAACAATCTCATGATAGACACGATATCATTTCGAGGGTGTTTCGACTAAAGGTGAAAAAGATCATGAACTTATTGACAAAGGGCAAAATATTTGGTGAAGTGCGATGCTATATGTACTCAACGTAATGGCAAAAGAGAGGTGTTCCACATATTCATATTCTTTTATGGTTTCACAAACGTACTCGTATTATTCCGGATCATATCGACAATATAATTTGTGCTGAAATACCGGATCCCAAATGTAACCCAGAGTTTCACGAAATCGTTAAATGTAATATGATACATGGTCCATGTGGAACTTTAAATCGAAAGTCACCATGTATGAAAAATAAGATGTGCAGTAAACGATACCCCAGGGCTCTCATAAGGGAAACTCAAACTGGTGAAGATGGTTATCCGCAGTACGAGAGACGTTTACTAGATGACGGTGGATTCTCTGTTGCTATCAAAGGCACAACCATAGATAATCGCTGGGTAGTCCCTTATAATCCAGTATTATTAAAAACATTTAACGCTCACTTAAATGTGGAATATTGTCATTCGGTGAAATCAATAAAATACGTCTGTAAATACGTAAATAAAGGTTCAGACCAGGCATGGTTTGCTTTAGAGAATGAGAAGGATGAAGTTAAAACCTACACAAGTGGAAGATATATAAGTTCATCAGAGGCAGTATGGCGAATTCTTGAATTTCCCATTCATGAGCGTTTCCCTCACGTAGTCCACCTCACTGTTCATTTGGAAAATGGGCAAAGGGTTTATTTTAATGAGCAAAATCTGAATGAAAGAGTGGATAGTCCTCCAACAACCACACTCCTATCCTTTTTCAATTTGTGTAAAGTGGATAAGTTTGCAAAAACATTGCTCTACCTAGAAGTACGTGCATACTACGTTTGGGATAAAAGAAAGTTCCAAAGGAGAAAGAGAGGAGCAAACATTAAAGAAGAGTAAGAGAGTAAAGGAGTAAGCATTAAAGAAGAGACGGAAACTGGTAAATTTAAAGCCAAACTCAGAAGCTGGCTATTATTAAAATGTGTTTATGGTGTAAAACAATTTTTAAATGAATAGAATCTTGTTGCCTAAATTTGACATTCTATGCACATAATTAATTGTTTTTATTTAATTAATAATTTTCGCATGCCAGATGTGGTAAACATGTGGACTATGTACAATATGCAACTAATTGTCACCTCTCATGTACCATGTTTAAGCGAATAAACGAAATAAAAAAAGTCAAAAAGAGCACGTTCTGGGCAGGATTTATACTGTGTATCCAAACAATACAGAATGCTATCACCTTCGCATGCTTCTTCATGAGATCCGGGGCCCAATTTCGTTTGAAGCGTTAAAAACTGTAGATGGTTATGCATATTCCACGTTCCAATCAGCGTGCAAAGCTCTCGGCTGGCTTGAAGATGTTCAGCATTTGTTCGCAGCAATGGAAGAGGCAGTACTTTGCCAATCACCACAAATGATTCGGGATCTTTTTACGATTATTTTAGTGTTCTGCCAAGTATCAGACCCTTTAAGCCTTTGGGAGAAATTCAAAGAATACCTATCTGAAGATTTTAAAAGGCAATTAGAAAGACAGGGAGATGTGGATGTAGAGCACATAACAGATGTGGTATTTAACAAATGCCTTTCGATAATAGAAGATGCCGTATTAGCGTTGGGTGGTCGGCTACTAAAAGAGTATGGGTTACCTCAGCCAAGCAAAGAACAACAATTTGAAAATAGAGAGTTTCTTAAAGAGACGAGTTACGACTTAGCATCATTAGAAAACACAGTTAAAAATAATGAAGGATCACTGAATGACGAACAAAAAGCAGTTTACAATCAAATTAACACAAAAATTGAAGGGTGGAATATTCTTTTTAGATGCTCCCGGTGGAACAGGCAAAACATTCCTCATAAATTTGCTATTAGCAAAAGTTAGAAGTACTCGCGGAATTGCTTTGGCTGTGGCTTCTTCTGGGATCGCAGCTAAACTGCTTGAGTGTTTACGAACTGCTCATGCTACCTTCAAGTTACCACTCAATTTAACAACAGCTGATACACTTTATGGCCTCTAATTAAAATCCTCAAGCTCTCGAAAAATATGCGTGTACACTTAGGAAAAAAAGAGTCTGCTGGTGGATTTGCGAATCTCCTACTTGAAATCAGCAACGGTGATTACCCGATAAATGACGGAATGATAACTATCCCTGATAATTTGTGCACAGTTGTATTTACGTTACAGGAGTTAATATCCAAAATTTACCCAGATATTGCTCATATCCACGATAAGCCAATGGAATGGTTGTGTGAACATGCCATACTAACCCCGAAAAACGACCAAGCAGCGGCAATTAACGATATACTGTTAACGTCTTTTGAGGGGGAAGAAATGGTGTACACGTCAATAGACTCTGTGGTCAACACAGATGACGCAATTAACTACCCTGTTGAATTTCTTAATTCACTGAAACCATCGGGTCTTCCACATCATAAGCTTATTCTGCGCGTGGGCACTCCTGTTATGTTGTTGCGAAATTTAAAACCTCCTTAACTGTGCAACGGAACCAGACTAAAAGTAAAAGCGTTACATCGCAATGTAGTAGAAGCCACAATTATAACTGGATGTGCGCAAGGGGAAACTGTATTTGTACCAAGAATTCCCTTGATCCCGAATGATCTTCCCTTTGAATTCAAACGAATACAGTTTCCCCTCAAAGTCTGCTTTGCAATGACCATAAACAAATCACAAGGGCAGACATTAAAATTTGCGGGTAGACTTGAGAGAAAATTGATTTTCACACGGGCAAATTCTATGGGGCTTGCTCACGCGTAAGCTCGCCCAGTAGTCTGATAATTTTGGCACACAGTAATAGATTAGCAAAAAATATGGTGTATAAAGAAGTTTTGTAGTTTACTACCTTTTGCCCGCGACGTCCAGTTATAATTGTGGCTTGTACCAGCAGACTCTTTTTCACACATGGGCTCGATATAACCGAACTCCACGCAGACCAAGTCGCGGGCAAAAGCTAGTCTTCTATAATTGTAAGATACAATGCTTATTCGAGAGGTTTTATTCTATCAATAGACCCTATCGATTGGTTCAAGAAAATAGCGACTGTCTATTTTAAGTATTTTTAGTTGGTTCGATTCCAAGCTCAGGCAAGCTTTATTCTTATACTAATTTAAAACACAGAGGAATGTTTCCTTTGAGTGAAATTTGATATCTTCAAAATCTAATGTACTTTCCCTCCATAACCCGTCCATTTTTTCCACCTGATATACAGGGTTATTTTGCAATAACCGGCCAAATTTGCAGAGAAGGTTCAGAATAAGTAATATAGGCAAATTGTAAAAAAATTAATTAAAAAAATCTCAATAATTCTGTCCTTTTTAAATACTTAATAATATACGTAACTTCCTTTAAAACTCTTATATTTCAAAATATGGTAAAGCCTCTATTCGAATACCTGTCCGTTTTAAGCTCTATGTTATCACCCTCCAATTATTTTAGATTTTGGTGAGACTAACAATTCTCTTGTGGTTCAGCAAAAATTTATTAGTATATTACACTAAAACTGGTAATGGTGGTTGATCTTTTTACTGACGCCTCTAAGCTTTTTTTTATAGGATAAGGGTGACAAACGAGCACACAGTTCACCTGATGGTAAGTGGTTGCTGTGGCCCATAGACATCTACATCTATCCTCAATTAATCAAATCAAAATGCAGATGCGTTGTCACCCTTGAAAACTAAGATGGAATGCCTCGTTTCCAGTAAAAAGGGTCCTCGATTCTCTACACTCACCATACGAAACACAGCAGCGTTAAGCTGCTATCTTAAGCTGGTATTCTGTGAGATAATTTCAGTTAATAGCTTTGTATGTTCAGCTGTCTGGATACCGAAAGGATAATATAATATTATCCTAAATTTTAAAAAACCAAGCGCCACTTACATTTTTAGTGGTGAAGCTGTTGCTATTATGGAAGCAATATTACCTGTATGAACAAAATTACTTCCATATAGCATCCAATCCAATATTCACTTAACATTTGAATTGGCTATAAAAAATAAACACGTTGTATTAATCAAGAATTGTATATTGTATTTTAAAGCATATAAAATGTTTTTTTTTTATATTCCAAGTGTGAACCTTGTTTATTTTCACACTCCTGTAATCTGGACCAGAAATTATCCATGACCGCCCGACAAGTGATTGTGTTGGAATGTTTTGCATTTCACTGTTAAAGTTTTCTTTTAATTCTTCAATAGACTCGGTTGCTGATGTATACTTTGCTTTTAAGATATCCCCGAAGGAAAAAGTCCATTGGAGACAAATCCGGACTGCGCAGTGGCCAGTTAATCACATCTCTTGCATATCAGCTTTTGACCAAAAATTTCACGAACTGCTGCTATAGAGTCGTTGAGGTGTGACATGTTGCCCCATCTTGTTGAAACCATATTCTTTAATTAAATCCTGAGAAGTTCTGTAACGCTGGTGCGAAAAATGATGTAGCAAATTTTTTAATCTTCATAAAAATGTGGACCAATGGTTCCCCTCGCTGATAATGCCACCCATATAGTAACTTTCGGTGAGTGTAACGGTTTTGATGATTTAATTGTGGGTTAGTGTCCAACCTATATCTGCAATTTTGTTTTTTACGTTACAATTTAAGTGAAAGTGTGCCTCATCTGAGAAAAAGATGTTTTTGATGGTGTTTTTGATGTGTCTCAAAGCATGGTCACTATATTTCAACGCCTGTACAATTTCAATTTTATAAGGGTGTAAATGTAAATCCTTGCGTAGAATGCGATTTGATGATGTCCTAGGCAAATTTAACACGCTAGACCGCTTTCGAGTGGACAGGCCAGGTTATTCCCGATCAAACTTGTACACACTTTATGATTTCCAGTTCTCTCCATGTCCTGGGTCGGCTGAATCGTGGTTGAGTCAAACCCGTCGTTTCAAACTTGCGCACCTAATTCTGAATAGTTTAGATCGTTGGAGCTTGATTTGCGTTCCGTATATTGTACCTACTGACTACAAAATTTCCGTCTAGCTTCGGTAGCACGATCATTGTTTCGAGTAGTAGTCGCGAACACAAAGCGCACATTGTGCTTCGCTGAATGACGTCATGACCCGCATCACTAAATCCCTAATGGCCACTCTCGCGTTTGATATCATCCGTACCCGCACCCCGATACACCCGCCAGGCTGGAAGCAGCGTCCTATTAAAAAAAAATAGTATAGTATAAGGGTGACAAATGGGCACACAGTCCACCTGATGATAAGTTGATGCTGTGGCCATAGACATCTACTTTTATCCTCGATTAAGAATCAAAATGCAGATGCGTTGTCACCCTTGAGGACTAAGATGGAATGCCTCGCTTCCAGTAAAAAGGGTTCAAGTCAGTTCTCAACACTCACCATACGAAACACTATTTTACGCTGGTATTCTGTGAGCTGGTATTCGGTCGAGCCGAGCCATTCGTGCTACAACCATTATATAGCTGCAGCATGAAGATGGTTAAGAGACTATTGGTCCATCATTTAGAAGCGCACAAAATTAACAAATGTATTGTTTTTACAGACTCATAGCTTACTACAAAGCATTTTCTACCGACTTCAAAAAAGAGACGGTACTCAATTCGAGTGTATGTTTTTTTATGTGTGTTACTTCATAACTTTTTTCTGGGTCAACCGATTTCGACGATTTTTTTTATTTGAAAGCTGGTACTTCTCATGTAGTCCTATATAAATTTGATCAAGGTCTGACCAATAGTTTTTGAGTTATTCTTAATAATTTATATTGAAGTCGGTTGTACAAAATTTCTAATTTTAAATTATGACTAACCCATTTCGAAGTAAATCGTGTAAATAGACGATTTGTCAAGGTTAATAATTAATTAGTCATGGGATACTCATTCCAATCTACTTGTCCGGTAGTTGTGGTATAGTATACGGGTATGCGACCCCGGCTTCCCTAGCTATTACTGTCCTATCCCTTGCCCTCCTGGACGGTAATATCCTACATTTCCTATTTCCCACTCTAACTTACCAATCTTCCTTGTCACACCACCTATCCTTCCTTTCCTATTCCTACCCTCTCCGCCAATCCAACGTCTGCCGCGCGGATGGATGCATGGCTAGCAAGCCTAGTCGTTAGCGTGCCACACTGCCCTGGGACCGGGCGACCCCAGAATTAGCCAGCCTTACCCTGGCATGCGGGGCTCTGCTGGGGACAAATCTTTCCTCGCTATTCGTGGAACGCAATGGAGAATAATAAAAATAATTTAATTAACCAAAATGGCGGCGATGTGGTTCGCCACCCATCACGTCTCGTTTCTCGCGGGGGCGAAAAGCGGCCCATGGAGAGCCGCTTCGCTACGTTGAATGTAAGAGGAGGAATGGATGGTAAGATAGATGAAGTATGTCAGATGATGGATGAACGATGCATAGATATTTTGTGCGTGAACGAAACCAAGAGGAAAGGATGTGACACCACAGTTCATGGCCCCTACACGGCATACTGGTCGGGAGTCCCCCAAACCAGCCGAGGATGTCAGGGAGTTGGTGTGATTCTTTCATCTCGAATAGTGGAATGTGTGATGGAGCAGGAATGTGTAAGCCCAAGACTCCTCTGGATTAGGTTAAAAGTCGGACTCACTCGCTTGTTTATCCTTGGGGTCTATGCACCGACGGATCTGCGCGGAGGTGGGTCATTAAAAGCCCAACAAGAGAGAGAGGAATTTTGGGATAGCATGAGAGAGGTCTTGAATAAATGCGGAGAAAATGAACGGATCGTGATGTTAGGGGACTTTAATGGGTGGGTTGGAGTAAAGCGTGATGGGTATGAAGGAGTTCTGGGTACGTTTGGGGGTGTGAGTGACAATGGGAGAAGCCTGCTTGAATTATGCTTGGAATGGAATCTGTGCGTGGCCAACACAATGTTTGACCACAAAAAGATCCATTTGTATACAAGAGATGAGGGTGAGTCTAGAAGTATGATTGATTTTGTAATTGTGGATGAAAGACTGAGGAAGAAAGTGCTAGACACTCGGGCATACCGCGGTGTAGGCCTCGACACAGACCACTTCCTGGTTATAGCCCGAATACGTGGCCTCTTTAAACGGTGGCGACACCGAGGTGCCGAGCCTACGAGTGTTTTGGACAGAATAAACGTGTAAAATCTACAAGAAAAAGAAAAGAAAGACGAGGATGTAGAGAAACTGAAAGAAAGTTTTAAAGGCATAGAAGGTATGATAGAAAGGTGTGATAGAAGATTTGTGGGAGACATTTAAGAAAGGGGTCGTGAATGTTGCTATTGAGGTATGCGGGGTAGCTAAAAGAAGGAAAGGAAGAAAGAACTATAATGTGTGGATGGATAAAGATGTACAAAGGGTTGTGCAAGAAAAGAAGAAAGCGTGGTTGGATTGGTTAGCAACAAAAGCTAACCAAAAAGTTCAAAAGGCAACGGATGACGAGATAAAGGAAGCAAGAACGAAGTATAAAAGATTGAAATCAGCAGCGAAAGAAGTTGTGTCTAGAAAGAAAGAAGAACGAAAAGATGATTTCGATAGGAGGCTCACTGAAGATTTCCAGTCAAACATCAAGTTTTTCTGGAAATCCATCAAAACAGCCAGAGGAAAAACTTCTACCTCGGAGCTGAGTACAATCAGGAGTCAAGATGGAAGCATTATAAAAGGAGAAGAATGTCTGTTAAAGAGATGGAAAGAATATTTTGAAAGTTTGTTTGAAAGAGAGGAAGTGTAGGTACAGCATCCGGCACCTTCCATGGAAACTAATATAAATGTTGATGAAAGTGAGATAAGCATGGATGAAATAGTGAAAGCGTTGAATAGTATGAGATTAGGTAAGGCTGCAGGGTATGACAGGATTACCGTCGAGATGCTGAGGGCTGGACAGGGCATAGTGGCTAGTCAGCTGTACCGCCTTTTCAATTGGTGCTGGCGAAATGGGCAAGTACCGGGAGACTGGTGCAAAGCCGTAATCGTGCCATTGTATAAGGGAAAAGGGTCACGGCAGGACTGCATAAATTATCGCGGTATAAGCCTTCTCAGCGTCGTCGGTAAATTGTATGCAAAAGTGTTGATCGAAAGGGTTGTGAATGAAACAGACGAAAAAGTATGGGATGCACAAGCGGGATTTAGAAAGGGAATGGGATGTATGGATCAGGTCTTTTCCTTGCGGTGCATAGCCGAAAAGTGTTTGGCTAAAAACAAGACGGTCTATTGCGCATTCGTGGATCTAGAAAAGGCCTATGACAGAGTAATGAGGAATGAATTGTGGTCAGCACTGTCCGTGAACCGTGTGAGCAGTATCCTCATACGAGCACTGCAATCTCTTTATAGGGATTCTAGTACTTGTGTAAGGATAAACGGGGCGGGGCATACACTGAATGGTTTAACATCGAAAAAGGTGTTAGACAGGGATGTGTAGCGTCACCGTGGCTGTTTAATCTGTTCATGGACAATTGCTTGACAGATTTAAAAGAGAATGAAAGTGGGATGAGAATGAATGAGTTACTCGTCAAATGTTTTCTCTATGCTGATGACCAAGTACTACTTGCGTTTTCGGCCGAGGAGTTGCAGTAGATGGTAACTGCTATGAGTGGAGCTTTTGTTAGAAAGGGAATGAAGATGAATGTAAAGAAGACAAAAGTGATGGTGTTTGAAAGAGATGAGGCAGTGACAGACTGCAATATCGTGATTGGAGATGAACAAATTGAACAGGTGAAGGAGTTTGTGTATCTGGGTTCAAAGTTTACAAGAGATGGAAAGTGTGAGAGTGATATCGAAAGAAGAGTGAATGCAGGAAACATGGTGAATGGAGCTTTGCACTCCTTTATGAGCAGTCGGAAGTTGTCTAACAAGGCTCGTTTGGCTGTGCATGAGGGGGTGTTGGTTCCGACACTCATGTACGGAAGTGAAAGTTGGGTATGGCAGAAGAAACATGAAAGCAGAATAAATGCAGTTGAGATGAGAGCGTTAAGAAGTATGATAGGAGTTAAATTGAGTGACAGGATAAGAAATAGTGAGATAAGGAAACGTTGTGGTTTGAAAGAAGATGTAGTGACAAAATTGAGAAAGGTATGCTGAGATGGTTTGGCCATGTCGAGAGAATGAATGAAGAACGATTGACGAAAAAAGTGTATAAGGCGAGTGTGAATGAAAGTGTTGGAAGGGGTAGACCTAGGAGGACGTTTCTCGACCAAATCAGGGACGTCTTGAAAAAAGGCCAGGTCAAGAGTACCCTTAAACCGAAGAACATGTATGAAGGGAATAATGAAAGTGGACGAAGCGAAACAAGTATGTAAGGATCGTAGCAAGTGGAAAGAAGTGGTCTCTGCCTACCCCTACGGGAAAGAGGCGTGATTATATGTATGTATGTATGTAATAATTAACTTAAAACCCTGCTGTCAAGTCATAGTGGCATACGTGACAACGAAACTATCGATTCCTTGGCAAAACAAGCATCTACTTCAGAGACCCTTAAAATGCATTGTACAACTTATATTCATGACCTTATTTCCCTTGAGAAAGTCCATCAGATTGCAAATTGGAATTTTCTTTGAGAAGAAACTCAGAAGTCTATACTCTATAGGACAATATTATGCAAGCAGGAAACCAACCTGACATCTCCCCCTCTCCCCTTAAAACCATGGTTTTTCTAATTCAGAAATAGTTCTAGGCATAGTACATGTATTATATAAGAGGTCTAAAAGCAAAGGCGCCTTTGTCCGTGAAGACTTAAACTGAGATTAAAGCGAAATTTGTTTTTGAGATGAGCGAAGTGACATAGAAGAATCTTTTTTATATTAATTAGGAAAGAAAATTGATGTGTGATTAATAAATTAAGAAAAATCATATTTATCATTATTTACGTAAATATATTTTTTAAGTTTAAAATTTGGACAAAGGTGTATTCTGCTTCTAACCTTTGGACAGATTCTTCTCTGCATCTAACCTGCGAGGACATCTGCAGGCATATCTGCTCGTAAACTGTCAAGACAGATGCGTTTTTGAATACTACACATTATTAGTACGAACTACAAAAAATTCTTTCCGTGTAGTGACGGTTAAAAATATCCACTACCCCATATATTCCCGTGGGTGTCGTAAGAGGCGACAGTGAGAAACAGGCAGGAGATAGGCAGCAGCATCTTCCTGATAACAGCAATAGTACAATAAAAAAACTGTGGTTGCCAACCCACTCGCCAAGCGTGGCAACTATGGCAAACCCCATAATGAAAGTTACGAAGAGACCCCCAGTCCCCGGCGGCCCCGCTATTCCTGGCTAAGGTGGCGACCATGGTAACGGCGGTGCAGGGGGTGCTACGAATCTCCGGTGGAGGTTCGGTTGCCACCTAAGACGATTCTAACTGGCAACATACAACGCACGCACCCTGAGGACTGACGAAAAGTTCCTGGAGCGGGAAAAAGAGATAGACAAGTAACGCTGGGATATTATAGGATTATCTGAGGTCCGAAGAGAGAGGGAGGACACGATAATCCTTGAATCCGGCAACTTGTTCTATCACCGGGAGTG
This sequence comes from Parnassius orleans, assembly GCA_029286625.1. NCBI lineage: Eukaryota > Metazoa > Arthropoda > Insecta > Lepidoptera > Papilionidae > Parnassius > Parnassius orleans. The sequence continues at coordinate 171,496 of JAGSMP010000263.1, read as the reverse complement.
CGACCATCTGTCCGAAGGTGTCGGATTTATCGTCCACAAGTCTCTCGTTAACAACGTTGTAAAGATTGGGAGTGTGTCGACGGGGGTTGCGTACCTTATACTCAGAATCACCAAACCGTATTCACTGAAGGTCAGCCCCGGATCTAGGGGGAAGGGACAAACCGTGGCACCCGCCCCGGGCGGCAGTTTCAAGGGGCGCCTAAATATAATATGGTTGAAAAAAACTTGTATCACAAAGCGCCTAGTATTCAGCGCACGTTCTATCAATTAATCACTTGATTTTAAAACGCCCAGTTGGTTTTTGAACACACATCCTAAAGCTGAACGCACATTTGTCCGCACCGTAGTTATCGTACGCGCCGTACGCGCAGTTTTACTGATGGCCTCGCACACTTGCACGTACGCATTGTCCGCGCCGTACGCAAATCTTTTGTATTACCAACAACTTTTGTAGTTTTTTCTCCAACCACTCGTGTGAAACGGTACAGTGAAATTGATCGCTCGAAATCACTATGGAAAGAAATATAGTAATAGCCTGCTTATTGGAAGAGGAAGAAGAAAAAGAAGATTCTGGATGCATAGAGTCATTCGGGTCAAGTGTGCGCACTTTGGTTAATATTAGTTCACTACGCATAAAATAAGAGTTAGGAATATAAAAGACGGCTCTGAGATAAACCATATAGCCAATATAGCCTTTAAATTGAAATAAAAACAAGAATAGAAAACTTTCTGTAAGCATTTAATTACATAAAATCGAAATGCGCTCACTTGACCCAGGATGCGGGTAACTGTGCGCATCCGTGTGGGGTTAGTATACGCATATGGGGTAAGTAAGCGCATTCCTTGGATTAATCAAAATATACACAATATTCAAGAATAAAGGTTCTTTATTGTAATGCCACTTAGAAAATATTTTATTAGTTATTAGTCTTTGCATAAAAATAACAATTTTCTCATAAAATAATAAACTTAACATTTTGGATTATTTGGATTTGGGGGGATGAGTCGCTTGCGTCCGTAGGCGTCGACCACCTAATCCTAGGCCCACCCTACACGTGTCCCCCGGGTGGTGCTAAACAAGCGACAAAGCCGAAAGAACAGACTTGGCTCCTCGCCGTGTGGTAACGGCGTAAAAAATACCACCCCTACTTTCGCACCATGAGGCACAAAATAAAAGAAGTGGCCCCGAGTTCCCGGCGCCCCTTTCATGGAGCAGGGGTGCGAAGAATCTCCGGGAGGAAAACCGGCGATGAGGTTCGCCACCCGTCACGTTCTGTCTCCCGGAGGGGCGAAAAGTGGATTGCGGAAGCCCGTCTGGCTACGCTGAATGTATGTGGAGCAATGAATGATAAGATGGATGAAGTATGCGATATGATGTATGATAGAGGAATAGATGTGTTATGTGTAAATGAAACGAAACGGAAGGGAAAGGATGCCACTACACATACCAGTATACCGTGTACTGGTCTGGTGTAGACGAGACCGAGCGGGCATCCCAGGGAGTCGGTATCATCCTTTCAGAGAGAATGGGTCATTGTGTGAAAGAGTATGAATGTATAAGCCCGAGACTGCTATGGATACGAATGAAAGTGGGCTTAAAGTTGTTTGTTCTAGGGGTCTACGCCCCAGACATGTCTAAGCCCTCTGATATCCGAGAGCAGTTTTGGGAGATGGTAAAGATGGTGCTAATGAAATGCAAGGGTAATGAAAATATTGTTATATTAGGAGATTTTAATGGAAGGGTTGGCGTGAAGAGGCTTGGTTATGAAAGGATATTGGGAACGTTTGGTGATAAAAGTATAAACGAGAATGATGAAAGGCTCGTATGTGTGGAAAAGAGTATTTTTGTGACGAACACTTTCTTTCGTCATAAGAAGATTCACATGTATACATGGGAAAGAGGTGGTGATAGAAGCATGATAGATTTGATAATTGTGGATGAAAGAATGAGGAGCGCAGTGGTAGATACAAGGGTTTACCGGGGGTCCAACGTAGGGACGGATCATTACTTGGTCTTATGCCTAATTAATGGTCTATTCAGACGTTGGTGGCATCGGACATCTGTGTCTACCACTGAATTACAGCGTATAAGAACAGAGAGGTTACAGGATGAAGGTGTGAAAGAGAAGTTCAAATGTAGACTGAGAGAAAATATAGGTAGTATGGATGAATTTTGTATGAATGATTTAGACTTGGCGACTGTGTGGTATAATGTCAAGAAAGGTTTGGTGGATGCAGCTACCGAAGTATGTGGTGTAACTAAGAGAACGAATGAAAGGAAAAATAACACTTTATGGTGGGATGATGAGGTACGGATGGAAGTTGAAGCAAAGAAGAGAGCATGGCTAGATTTACTAGCAACCAAGGCTAGTCATTCTAGCGGTATGAATGATGATATTGAAAGAAAAAAGGCAGTCTTTAGACATCTAAATAAGAGAGTAAAAAGTAGTTGAAAGGAAAAAGCAAGAAAGAACTGATAAGAATGATAGAAGAATATCGGATAACTTCCAGGCAAATATTAAAATGTTCTGGAAACTCGTAAGAACTGCCAGGGGACATTCAAAACAGCCTAGAACGAATGCTATACGAGACCAGAATGGCTGTATTCTGAATGACGAAGTGTCGAGTTTAAGGAGATGGAAGGAATACTTTGAAAGCGTGTTTATGAGTGATGAGACGTTTGAATTAAATGAAATAGACATTCCGAAAGAAGAGGAAAGAGATAGAGAGATAACTATAGATGAAATAATGAAAGCAATGAAAAGTATGAAAGCAGGTAAGGCAGCCGGATATGATAGAGTATCACTCGAGATGCTAAGGGCTGGAGAGGGAGTGGTGGCAGACCTGCTGTACACCTTGTTTAACTTGTGTTGGGAACTTAAGCGGCTGCCGGGAGACTGGTGCAAAGCCGTGATAGTCCCACTATATAAAGGAAAAGGATCGCAGCAGGACTGTAAAATCTACCGTGGTATCAGCCTTCTTAGCATTGTGGGAAAACTGTATGCTAAGGTACTAATTGAAAGAGTTATGAAAGATACTGATGGAAAAATTTGGGATGTGCAAGCGGGATTTAGAAAGGGAATGGGATGTACGGATCAGATCTTTTCCATGCGCATGATCGCGGAGAAGTTTTAGGCCAAAACACAAAAGGTTTTTTGTGCGTTCGTGGACTTGGAAAAGGCTTATGAAAGAGTGGACAGGGATGTGTTATGGCAAACACTGAACTCATTTGGGTTGAGCGCTGGGTTGATACAGGCATTGAAGTCTCTGTATAGGGACTCCAGTGCTTGTGTCAGGATCAACGGGGCCTACTCGGACTGGTTTGGCATCCATAAAGGGGTCAGACAGGGCTGTGTGGCTTCCCCGTGGCTGTTCAACCTATGTATGGACAGTTGCTTGGAAAATTTGAAAGTTGAAGAATGCGGGTTAAGAATGGGTGAGCTAACTGTCAAATGCCTTTTGTACGCCGATGATCATGTCATACTCGCGTCGTCGGCGGCCGAGTTGCAAATGATGGTTACATTAATGAACAGTTCATTAAAAGAAAGGGGAATGAAAGTGAACGCAAGTAAGACGAAAGTTATGGTTTTTGAAAGAGAAGAATGTAAAACGATATGTGAAATAAGAATAGAAGGGGAATTGGTCGAGCAAGTAGATGAGTTTGTGTATTTGGGATGTGTATTTAGCAGCAGATATAGTACGACAAGTGAACGCAGGATATAAAGTAAATGCGGCTCTACACTCTGTTGTGGAAAGTCAGAATGTGTCCAAAAAGGCCCGTATGGTAATTCATAATGCTGTGTTAGTCCCTACTTTAACGTATGGTAGTGAAAGTTGGGTGTGGCAGAAGAAGCACGAGAGTAGAATAAATGCTGTGGAAATGCGGTCATTAAGGAGTATGTTAGGGCTGAATCTGAATGACAGAGTGAGAAATTGTGTGATAAGAGAAGAGTGTGGTTTGCAAGATGATGTTGTGACCAGGATTAAGAAAGGATTACTTCGGTGGTTTGGTCATGTAGAAAGAATGAATGAGGAAAGAGTGACAAAGCAAATTTATGTGGCAGAGGTTAACGGCAGAGTCGGGAAGGGACGCCCTAGGCGAAAATTTATCGATCAAATTGGCGATATATTGAAAATGGGCCAAATTAAGAGTACCCTTAACCGACGAGCGTGTATGCGTAGGTATATGGATGTGGAGGAGGCGAGAGAGGTGTGTCAGGATCGTGCCAAATGGAAGTCCATAGTCTCTGCCTACACCTCTGGGTGACAGGCGTGAGTGTTTATGTGTTATGTATGTGTGTTATTTGGATTACAATTAAAATTAAATTAGAGAAATGTTTAATTATTAATATTTAGAGATCAACATATCTTAGTTGGGATTGTCTAATGTATTAGAAACAATATTAATTTAGGTATCATCAGTACAATTATCACAAACAAAAACACCTCTATCATATGCAGCGCAATCCTCATGTCACCAGTCTTTGCAATACATGCACTGACTCCATTCTTCAGTATTTGGCTCTGTATATTTTTGCTTACCAATGGCACTTGCAGCAGCTCTTTTGCTCTTTCCATGCTCAATGAGTGCTTTAGCTCTAGAGATTTGTTCTTTAGTAACCGATGCAAGTTCGGGTCTTTTACTTATACAGGGTATTTTTGAAACGCTCCCGAAAACGAAGACAGATGATAGTACTAAGGATACCCTTGATGATGGGTCACAAAAAAATTCGAATCCGAGGAAAAAAAATCATCTTTTCACAACGTTTTATTAACTTTATTCACGCTCCATCATGTTATTACAGTTATTTGAAACGATATTTCACAAAAAAAAATCATGAAAATACTGAAACATAAAACCAGCAGTGGAATTACTGAATTACAATCAGCTGACTAGGGGTCAATGTACGCGCGAACGCCGAATTCGCGCTGCCCGCAACTAGCGATGGTACCACAATACCTAATAATTTACAACACTTGTCTAAATACCTAACTTATCTACTTAACCTACTATTTTGCCACTGTGCTTGTCTCCACGTACCCACTTTAATTCGAATTCACAGGTTAAATTAACCAAATAACTGGTTCGATTCCCCGCTAATGAAAAAAATACTTAAATAAAATGTTAACAAGGTTAGAGTCATGCTTTTTTATCCATTGTGTAGGTATGTTTATTATGCTGATGTATTCAGTTATGTACCTATTCAGATCAGTTCAGTACCAAGTTATTTAAAAAAAATTAGGTTAAATAAACCAAATAACTGGTTCGATTCCCCGCTAATGAAAAAAATACTTAAATAAAATGTTAACAAGTTATTTAAAAAAAATTAGGTTAAATAAACCAAATAACTGGTTCGATTCCCCGCTAATGAAAAAAATACTTAAATAAAATGTTTACAAGGTTAGAGTCATGCTTTGTTATCCATTGTGTAGGTATGTTTATTATTCTGATGTATTCAGTTATGTACCTATTCAGATCAGATCAGTACTAATTTATTTAAAAAAAAATTAGGTATGAAACAGCTTACCGATCCTCCGTGGCCTTATGAGATTCTTCAAGGCACATTAAAATGTTGCCGTATTCACGAGCACTATAAACGTACCTACGCGTTAGGCATTATTAAAACAAAGCAAAAAAACACAAAACGTAACAACAAGAACAACATCATTAATTAATAAATAACAAGTAATAACGACAATAATTTAATAAACAAAACAATTGAACTATCGCTCGTGATAGTCAACATGGCACTGTCTCAAAAACTAAAATTATTGTAACGTCCTTGAAGCATGTGTAAATTCCACAGCGCGAGGCGACACGAAGCAGCGTGTGTGTGAAAGGGAAGGGTAGAGTGAGTAAGTAGTATACCTAACGCATTGTTTCGTACCGATCTAGGTAAGAGTTCGGCGCCCGCGAGGATATTGACCCTATTGTCAGCTGATTTTCTTTTTTAAGTTTCACTGCTGGTTTTATGTTTCAGTATTTTCATGATTTTTTTTTTGTGAAATATCGTTTCAAATAACTGTAATAACATGATGGAGCGTGAATAAAGTTAATAAAACGTTGTGAAAAGATGATTTTTTTTCCTCGGGATCGAATTTTTTTGTGACCCATCATCATAGGTATCCTTAGTACTATCATCTGTCTTCGTTTTCGGGAGCGTTTCAAAAATACCCTGTATAATTTCGCGGCATGGTGATGAGACACTGAAAAATAAAATAAGAGTGTTAGTAAACCCTACTTCTCTATAAAACAATGTACGAACGAAAATAACAAAGTGTACGCATGCGCACACTTACCCGCGCATACTTTCCCCAGAACACCAAATTGTAAATGAAAGCTCATCAGATAAATTGAAAACAAATATAACATATTTTTTTTTACATAAATGTAGCGTAAACATATTATTATTCAAAGAAAATACAACTTACCGTTGTGAAATCAATAACGTCGATGATACACTGTTTTCCATTAAACAAGAAACTACGAATTTTAACACCATATACTGTTTTTTACGAAAAAAAAAGTTATTCATCAACCGCCGCCACAGTGACAAGTCGCGACTAGCAGGGCACTCCGGCGTCACTTTTCGACCTAAACAAAAACCTCCCCCCCCCGTTCCCCGTTTGGGAGATAAACTCACTGCGCTCACTTAACCACTGCGCTCAGTTACCCCGAATTACTCTAATGTTCATTTAAAAAGGCAATTTTATGGAGAATATGAAGGAGATATACTTTATTTAAAGACTTATTAGATGATGATGAACGATTTTTTAGATATTTGCATTTAACATACAAGAAATTTCAAGAATTGCTACGTAATATACTAAAACCGTATCTTTCTATGGAATACTCAAAATTTAGAAGGCCGATTGAACCAGAGAAAAGACTTGTTGTATGTTTGAGGTAAGTATTTTTATTGATAATTAAGTAATCAGGTATAATTGGGTTTTTCACTAAGTATTTATCACTAAGTATTCATATTGCAAAAATGCACGATGCAAAAAAAAATCAAATTATGTATAATTAATTAAGTTATAAAAATACAAAAATTATCACGTAAGTCGAAACCACCAGTTATAGTGGAAAATCCACTAAGTTGGCAACATTAGACAGCACTGAGTATCAGCACGCGCTGCGTTATATTATTATCAGCATGCGTCCTTCAATATTCGGATACCTACCGCATTTTATAAAAGTCGGCGCGTACGGTGCGGGTGTAATGTGCGAGGTTTCATATGATTTCATACAACGAATTCGAAAATTTGGCGCGTACGGCGCGGACAAATGTGCGTTCAGCTTAAGGGTTCATTCAGCATTCATTCTGCCAGCAGCTGCAGCGCAGTAGATTGTTGGCAACATCTAATGGCGGGAATTTTAATTTAAAAGATTTATTAATTCTATAAATAATTAACGTTAAAAATGATTTTTTTTTAATAATTTGTAATCCTTAGTTCATCATAAAATTAATAAATTATTTAAGAATATACTGCACATTACCTACGACATTCTGCAAGCTGTGAGCGAAGCTTCAGCAAACTGAAAATGATTAAAACCTATCTGCGTTCAACAATGAGTCGGGAACATCTATCTGGCCTCGCGATTCTAGCCATTGAAAATGAAACTGCCTTTGAAACAGACTTCGATGTGCAAATGAATTCTTTCGCAAAAACGAAAGCACGCCGTGTAAAGCTGTAGCAAGATTAGAGAGAAAAAATGCTGAGCTGATTGTCTTTCCTGGTTATATGTTTTCTATATATAATTTTACGTCACACAAATGAAAAACTTATTAGCTAATAGGTAATAAAGAGTGCAAGTTTTTTTTTCACAAGTTATCTCAAACGCTGGAAAGAGGAGGCGCCACTATCAAGTTTTTGCCCCGGTTCAAAAAAATCGTAGAGCCGGGGCTGGCTAATAGGTAATAAAGAGTGCAAGTTTTTTTTCACAAGTTATCTCAAACGCTGGAAAGAGGAGGCGCCACTATCAAGTTTTTGCCCCGGTTCGAAAAAATCGTAGAGCCGGGGCTGCTGAAGGTCATACATGTTTACGCACCAACCTTGGCACATCCCGATGAGGAGGTGGAGGAAATGTATGAATATATTTAAAGCATTCCTCCAAAACCCACTATACGGTGTTAATTCAACGCAAAACTAGACACAAGAGAGAACGGTGAGCTGAAGGTAGGGCAATTTGGAATAGGGCAACGGAACCCAAGGGGCCAGCAGCTGGCCGACTTCTTGGAGAAAGAGGGACTCTTTATGATGAACTCTTTCTTCCAGAAGCGGCCCCACAGGAAGTGGACCAGGTCGAGCCCCGACGGTTCGACAAAAAATGAGATTGACTACATTATGACGACTAGACGGCAACTATTCGATGATGATCTCCAAATGTCACGGTCAAGGTCACGGATTATGTTTTGTTAGGAATACAGGTTTGTCATTTGCGTCGTTATAAAAAAACAACAAAAGAAAAATAATAATCATTTACTTATTTTACTTTATTTTTAAGCTTTTTGTATTTTCATCTTCGTCTATCAAGACCAATTGGTAAAAATACTTGATATTTTGGAGTAACGCCACCTTTCTGCACCACTGCCCGCACCAGAGAGAATGGGTCCAATTTCTTCCTCACTACCAAAAATCTGTAACAAAATAATGAATCTACATTTACCCAACACACTTAAATTTAATGTGACCTTGGTTGGGTAGGTTTAACATAACGAAATCGAAATGGCTAAACCAATTGTAATAGAACTTCACGAACAGATAGAGAGCAATACCAGGAGTGATCTAGGCTATATTTTATCCGATTAACAGGAAGATTTTTTTCTGAATAATCGAAAAATTTATAAAAAAAAAATCTTTATTTTAAATAAAGTTACACTACATTAATAGATCCTACCCAGGCCACAGAAGCCGGGGCAGGTCGCTAATACATAATTAAAACAATACATAGAAATAATATTGTTTTTCTTTGTCAGCCCCTTAAAAGTATACTGCTGAACATTGGCCTTCCCCATGTAAAAAGTATTTACCAAAATTGCCACACATATGGATGTGCTGTCCCATACCGTTATCCATTGGAAATTCAATTTAGTTTAATCAAAGGAGGTTCAGTCATTTTGATGCACTTTTTGTGACACCAACTGTTACCTCATAAGCTCATAACTCATGGGGTTAAACTTAAGGCTTCTGGTCATTACAAATTTATTGGTTAACATTTTGCATTAATTTTAAGATTCATTATCCTTTATTAATCAGTTGTTTACTTATATTAAGCCTAACTACAACTTAACTACAATTCAACCTGGTGGTAAGCTTAATATTTTTTAAGTTTTTTGCTATGGTTGCCTCTTACGACGTCCACGGGACGATATAGGGTGATGGATTTAATATGGGTCGTCATCATCATCAATGATCAAACTCTATTTTGATTTAAATAATGAATGTAATATTTTTTTCCTACTTTGAATTGATAAACATATACACATGATGTATAGAATAAAATGACGAACGGCGCGGCAAGTTTTATACGTGGTAGAGTCACGCTATAGCTTAATTGGACGTAGTTTTATAAAAACGTTCCAACCCACAATAAGTTGAAACTGAGATAAATGCAATTTTGTGTTTTAGCTCGGCTCTTTTTTGTTTTAACTAGGATAATTGAATACTGTAGGTTTTAATGAAATATTTTATTAATATTGTTTTATCATGTAGTATTTTTTCGAATTTAGTAATTAAAACATAGGAATTTTGAAAAAAATTGCATTGGAACGTTTTTGAAAAATGAATTTTTGTATGAAGTAGCATTCAATCAATTTTGTAAAAACGTTCCACATTTTTTTAATTAAAATAAATACAACTTGTTACAAAATAAAACGGATTTATTAGAAAATAAACTTAAGGCACACTAACATTTTTTTAATTGAACCCTAAAAAACAAGAAATTCACCATAAAAATTAAAAAAAAGGAAAAATAAAAGCTAGAGTATAAAAGTTGATGGATAGATTGTTTTATTCATCAACTATCTCGAAGTCAGGCTCTCCACCAAACCCATCAAAATCATCAATGATCTCATCGGAACTTCTTAAATTTTTATAAAATTGAAGACAGTCCTCGGGTATAAACATATACATGGATTCTACATCAGCTAACTTAGCTGGTGCGATCGGTTTTCCGTTGGGCCACAAAAGAGTGAAATCAGTTCTTTTTATTTCTCTGTTCTTTTTGTCACTAAGCAACTCCTTAAACGCTTCCTCAAAAGAAGTTCTCATAAATATTGAATATAATTTAATTTTTTCTATTTTGATTTCTTTGGCTTTAGCCAGCTTACTTTTGTCTATAAACTTTTTTCCATTCATTATATTCTTTTCAATATTTTAAAAATCTGTTTTCTCCATTCTACATACTTGCAAAAGTTTCTTTTTATTTTTGGCATTTTTAAAAATATCTATGTGCTCTTTAGCTGTATTTACAGGCTGTTGATTTTTAAAGCAGTTTCAATTTTTGAAACATTTTTTACCAAAACAATGAAAATTTTATAATATTTTTAAAACATTGGAACATTCTTTTCAAGGAAAATAAATAGTGTACAATTTTGTTAAAACGTTCCAAAAGCATTGGAACATTCTTTTTAAGGAAAAAGGATCATTTTGTAATTTTGTTAAAACATTCCAAAAGCATTGGAACATTGTTTCCAATGAAAAGGATCATTTTATAATTTTTTTAAAACGTTCTAAAAACCTTGGAACATTCTTTTCCAAGAAAAATTGTGTATTATTGTTTTATTAAAACGTTTCACACGGATAAATATGTTTTATTACATACATTTTGCATTTAATTGGACAACGAGTGGGTTGGAACGTAATGTCAAAATAAAATATCAAAAACTGTCACTTGAGGACTGAAACAGATAGAAGATGTCAAAATAAGTAGATCTGTATATTTAACTCATTTTTGCATGACTTGTGGGTTGGAACGTTTTTGTATAACTACGTCCAATTATGGTTGTAGCACGAATGGGTCGGCTCGACCGGGGTAGGAACACGTTCTCACAGAATACCAGCGTAAAATAGCAGCTTAATGCTCCTGTGTTTAGTATGGTAAATGTAGAGAACTGGAGACCCTTTTTACTGGAAACGAGGCATTCCATCTAAGTCCTCAGGGGTGACAACGCACCTCCATTTTGATTCTTAATTGAGGATAAATGTAGATGTTTATGGGCTACAGCATCAACTTACCATTAGGTGGACTGTGTGCTTGTTTGTCACCCTTATTTTATAAAACAAAGTGTCAGACGCATGAAAAATGCTCCACATTAAAAATATTGTCTGTATTTCTAATATCTGATATTAACTATTCTTACTATATCTAGGTATATATATATATATATATATATATATATATATATATATATATATATAGATAGGTATTTTTAGCCAGATATAATTTGATAAGCAAACCTGTCTATATCTTTGTTTCCGTAACTTTTTGACGCCAATCCCAATTTCTGAGCACACTGATGTAAGATGGCACGCTCTTCCTTACTGAAGTCACTGCTAAATACCAAATCAAGATCAAATGTATCGGATGCGATGTATCGACGCATTAGCTCTTGTGCAGCTCGCCTTAGTTGCCCAACATCAGTAGTATCACTGCCCAGGCCAGCTCGATTTACCTAAAGTAAACAATAGTTTTAGTTATGTTTTTATGTGTTTCTTTTACCTTTTTGAATTGTTTCAGAGACGAATCAGTGATATTATGGCCGGTTATAAAAGTGCCGTGGTGTTTTAAAAAGTACGTCCCAAATTCAAATTTTTGCCTGAGGATGTTTTTTATAGAAAACAAATTTTTGCTACATTTTGTGGCGCGAATTCCTTAAAGTTGATATCGACTCAAAACAAGTACTTAGCCTTTATTATGACTACAATAGTATATTATGTATATCATTCTTATAGCAACCATTATAAACTAGAATGTTTGTGATCTAGAAATCAAGATTCCAATGAAAGCTTATTAAAAAGTAACACCTTTTTTCTTTTTCTTTCATGAAAATTATTGTATCACCTTAACCATGCAGATAGATAGCTTAATTAAAAGCTTAGCTTTAAATGATATTCACATTATTTTTTATAGAATAAGGGTGACAAACGAGCACACAGTCCACCTGATGGTAAGTGGTTGCTGTGGCCCATATACATCTACATCCATTTTCGTTTGCGAATTTAAATGCAGATGCGTTGTCAGCCGTGAGGACCAAGATAGAACGCCTCTTATGCAGTAAAAAGGGTCTCCGGTTCTCTACACTCACCATACGAAACACAGCAGCATTAAGGTATTCTGTGAGAGCGTGGTCCCTCCCCGGTCGAGCCGACCCATTCGTGCTACAACTATACTAATAATATAGCTGCAGCATGGCTCTACCACGTAAAAAAATCAAATCTCAAAAGTATCAACACTGTATTAAATCACGTTTACATACCATTTGTAAATTAGGTTTAATTGGTTCTGCAATACCCTGTGCATCCACTCCTAAACCACCACCCTTCCACCCCATCATTTGCATCATCCTGTAATGTTATAACAAGTAAACCTAGACAATTCAATAGATATTAGTTTGATAATTAATTTGAAAGATGATATACAATATCTAACGTTTTAATTTAAAGTTCTTCATTCTGAGTTATTTACGAATCACTTACCTCACTTTTAAAATACAATGTAAACCCTATATAGTGGTGCTCAAGGGACTGGGTATTTTATTGTGATGTTGAGTTTTCGTTAATTGGAGAGTAGAAAAAAAAAACAAAATAATCTTACAAGTGGGTACGAATAAGGTATGTATAATTTTACAAATAATGTTTAATTTACAAATAACATAAAATCTTTAGTAAAGAAATTATTAGTATGATGACTAAAGTTGAGGCAATCATTACTTAGACAATTACAATTTACAAAAAAATAAAAAAAAACGCACTTTGACGGCGTTTTCAAACTATTAATAAATGTTTAATGCCTCATGATGACACATTGTTTCGTAAATATGTGGGTGTTCATAAATTACGGGAGGTGTTTAGGGGGGACGGGGTCGAGCCGACCCTCACCCAATCCCACGTGGGAGCGACGAAAAAATCTTACGAAAAAAAAATTACGTGATATTTGTCTAAACCAAAATATCACGTATCAAAGACAAATATCACGTTTTTTTTCGCAAGAAACAGTGTAAACATTCGAGAAAATTGGGTTAAATTAAGTAAAATATAGCTAAATCCTACACAATAATATTTACTCGATATACGAACTTCACAAATTACTTATATATAAATGAAATAATTATAAAAAAAAAAAAATTATAAACCCAATGCAATTAAGCACAGATTAGCGTATTTACACTAAAATACGCATTTTGAAAAATCTCACGTAAGATTTGGGCGGGCAGTGAGGAGGTTGAACATCTTACGACATCTCACCAGGGGGGCATAAAATTCGCCAAAATCGCCCTCACGTAATTAATGGACGCCCCCTAAGAGTGGGTTTTACCTTACATCATAGAGTGTATTAATGTATAAGTAATAGCGTAAACCAACCCAAGTCAATCAATTTCTACGTTTTAGGGAGTTTTTCCTTAAATATTTTTTTTAATTATTTAATAATTGAAATAACAATTTTTTTAATTACTACGAGGGCGACACTGAAAGTTTTTAGAACTGACCACTTGTAAACAATATATTTAAAAAAATAAGTTCAAATTTTGAAAATGGAACTCTTTGCCAATATTATTGTGTATGTATTTTATTAATTTGTCATTTGTTTACGATTTGGCGGCAAATTGAAAATTGTCTGTGTCACGTCAGCATGAATTTAACGCGACAAAATTTTCGTACAATGATTTTTTATGACTTTCGATGTCATTTAAGTCAACAAGAAAGTTATGATAGACTTCGATTGGCCTTTCACGATGAAGCCCCATCTCGTGCCACTGTTTACAACTGGTTTAATGAGTTTAAACGTGGTCGCACTAATCTCACCGATGATCTGCGTGAGGGACGGCCTTCTACGGCGAAGACTGAAGATAACATCAGTGTCGTGCGGCGTATGATAGAAACTGACAAAAGAGTAACTTATTAGCAGATTCGGACAAGCTTAGGCATCGGTATGAGTCAAGTGCACAAAACCCTCCATGAACATTTAGCGGTCAGGAAGCTTTGTGACCGGTGGATACCTCATAATTTGACAGAGGCCCAAAAACTCCGTCGTGTTGATTGGTGTAGTGAAATGGTTCAAAGATTTAACGGAGGTGACTCAAATGCTGTGTTCGACATACTTACGGGTGACTAAAGCTGGATTTATTGTTATGATCCTGAAACTAAGACACAATCTGCTGTCTGGTTGTTCCCTTCCGAGGAGTTGCCAACTAAAGTGAAGAGAGGTCGAAGCGTGGGAAAAAAGATGGTGGCCTCGTTCTTTGGAAGGACAGGTCATTACGCAACAATTATTTTAGAGGATCGAAAAACAGTTACTGCAGAGTGGTACACTAACAATTGTTTGCCACTTGTCCACAACGCCTCGTCGCACACCGCCAAGCAAACAATCGACTACTTGGCGACGTCAGACGTGGAATTACTGGGTCACCCGCCCTATAGCCCCGACCTTGCGATTTTTATTTATATCCGAAAATAAAAGTAAAACTTCGAGGAAAACGTTTTATGGACGTCGAGGAAGCAGTGGCTGCGTTTCAAAATGCCGTCGAAGAGACCCCTAAGGACGAGTGGACAAAGTGCTTTTCTTAGTGGTTTGATCGAATGCAGCGATGTATTGATGTAAATGGACACTATTTTGAAAAAATATAATAAAACTAATAACTTGCTAGTTTGTTCAGTTTTTGATTTTCTAAGAACTTTCAGTGTCACCCTCGTACTGCAGATCATCCAAAAAAAAGTCGTGAGTATTATTATAACTTTATCTTAAAAATTGTATCTTAATACAACTTGCTTTTAAATACCTATGTGTCAGTGAGTAGTGACCAAAGTAAGCAAAGTCAATGAAAACATATTTTGAAATTGTTAAAACAAGAAATTAAAAATAGAAGACATACTTTGTAGCAATGCTGTTTGAGATGGGCGTGCCAAAGATAGCTTCACTTTGTTTGCGTCCAGCCACATCACTCAATGAGACTCGCTCGCCGTGTGCTATCCATTGTTCCTTTACTAAGACAGTCACAACTTCCTCTCGCAATTTCTAAAAAGTATATCACTTTCATTTAGCTTATTATTGATAACTCAATCATTTCACCTAATAGTCATTCGAGTTTCAAGTAAAAAATTTATAATTGAGTTTTTTAAGGCGCTGACAAAACCCAAATACAAAATATAATATGTTCATCTAAAAGATATACCTATCTGAGAAGACTATTGTTTCTCAATCACGTAACTTTCTTAATCACGCAACTGCTCATATTTAGGGTTCCGTACCCAAAGGGTAACCAACGCGACCCTATCACTAAGCCTCTCCGCTGTCCGTCCGTCCGTCTGTCTGTCAGCGATCTGTATCTCATTATCCGTAATAGGTAGACAGTTGAAATTTTCAAAGATTGTGTATTTCTGTTGCCGCTATAATAACAAATAATAAAAATTAAAATAAATTTTAAATTAAAGGGGCTCCCCTACTAGAAACGTGTTTTACGATATGGTACGGAACCCTTCATGCGCGAGTCCGACTCGCACTTGGCCGGCTTTTTTTCCTGTTACATGGTCGCGTGATAAGGAGGGGGAGGGTCGCGGGAACCGAAACATCCTATGATTGAGGGGCGATGGAAAGAAAACATAGTTTCAGAGAAAATGAGAAAACAATTTATATATATAGTGCACGAATTATGTCTGGATTGGACAATAAAACAAGAGGAGAGGTTGAAGCGAAGTTCTATTTTGAAATTAAAAATATGGGGCGAGAAATCTTTGTTAAATTGTTTTCATTTCATACGTAGCCTAACCTCTTTTCGATATTAAAATATACTGTTATTGTTTAGGTATAGGCGAATTGTTGCTCCTGTTTTATCGTTTAAATAATGGTTTGAGTGGATTTTGATACGTAAAAATGGCGCGAGTTTGTGTACATTTTAAAATTGCCTGATCATGTGAACTAATATTGAAAACGATGTAATAAGTGCTATGTTCAATGGTTTGTTAATACAAGTCAAATATAAATCTCAGACTTTTTTTCATTCAGATTTGAAATGTAAGGGAGGAAATTATGAATTCTCTATGATCACACAAGACTAATTAAATTAGAAATAACAATTATTATGTACTTTAAATTAGTAATTTAAAAAATATATTATAACTTAAACCCGTTGGTCCTGCGCCTGATCTCTCTCTGATCAAGTCGGATTGACATCCCATAGGAATATACGAGTGAGGAAGTAGAGTGCACCTGTGCTTGCGCACACATTTGCACGCTATAATCCTGCCCTACTCAGATGACTTATGATCAAAATTTGGTCTAGAGGACATTATCGCAAATCCTACCTGCAATAGGACCCCAATTGATGTTTAACAGTGGACTATTACGGGCTGGTAATTTACAACATAGAAGATAAAACTTTACTTACATTCCAAGCTATTGTCTCTACAATGCTTCTGGCTTCAGCTTTGCTTGTACCAGTGGCTTTTGCCACAAGTTTTCCATTCATAAAAAATGTAAAACAATTATTTTCATATTTGCTAAGCACTGGCACATGACATACACTACAACTTGCTGTAAAAAAATATCTTTTATGGATAAAAAATATATTTATATTGCATCCTGACTCTGCAACTACCTGCAGTTAATTGGTTACAATGAAGCTGATGTAGTTGGTTGCTTTAATAACCTGTGGTACGGAGGGAACCCTCCCCTCCACACATGAATAAAGAAACTGACAAGAGGCAAAGCTTCACACAACCGCGCTATGATAGGTACTACAAGCTTAAGGCGCGTGTGTGCTTGAGCACTGGCGGCTCGTCACGTACAGAGAGAAACTGTTTTAAACTGGCTCGGCCAGTGCTCAAAATCAGGGTGTACATTCTGTGTACTAAATATCGAATTTGTCAATAAAACAAAAATACAAATTATTCATCTAAATTTATTTTATCGCCTTCAAAGTAGGCCCCATCGCTTGCAATACAACATCTCCAACGCTTCACCCAGTCTTCCATACATTTTCATAGGCTATTTGCGGTATGGCCTTTAGCTCATTCAGCGAATTTTTGTTATGGCTTCATCGACTCAAAACGTTTTCCTCGAAGTGGTAATTCTAACTTGGGAAATAAAAAAGTCAGACGGAGCCATATCAGGTGAATACGGTGCTTGGTCGAGAACTTTTGTTGAATGTTTCGCTAAAAACTCTTTCACTATAATGGCTGTGTGTGATGGTGCATTATCATGGTGCAGCATCCATGAGTTGTGTTGCCACAAATCTGGACGTTTTCGGCGGATACTCACGCAAACGCTTCATGACGCCTAAATAATATTCTTTATTCACTGTTTCTCCCTTTGAAGGAATTCGGAGTGAACCACACCACGGTAGTCAAAAAACTGTCAGCATCACCTTGATTTTGGAGCGACTTTGCCGCGGTTTTTTGGGTTTCGGCTCGTTTTCGAGACGCCATTCTGAAGACTGTTGGCTTGTTTGCATGTCGTACTCATAAACCCATGTCTCGTCGCCAGTTATTATACGTTTCATAAAGGTCGGATCCGTAGAAGCTCGGGAAACCATGTCTTCAGCGACATGCTTTCGCTGCGCTCTTTGAACAAAATTGAGCTCTTTTGAACTAGTCGAGCGGCGACGCGTTTCATGCCTAAAATGTCAATGAGAATGTTGTGGACGGACTTAAAAGATATGTTCACCACTAGCCAACTCTCTCAGACTCATACGTCGATTTTCGAGCACTAGCTTTGATTTTGTCGATGTTTTCTTTGGTCGTAGCGGTTGAAGGTCTACCAGAACGAGGCAAGTCTACTACTACTTCGGCCTTCTTTAAAAGCCTTATACCATCATAAGCCTTGTTTTCGATATACACGATTCGCCGTAGGTATTTCGCAACATTTTAGTGATTCACCACATGAAATATCATTCGAAACACAAAATTTAAGGCACACTCTTTGTTCAACAATATTTTCCATTGTAAAATCGCCGATCACTCAAAACTATGACCAACAAAAGTGTAGTTTAAAACAAATTAAATGACAGATCCCGCTCAAACTTTGCGCGCAAAATCAGTACAGTGCTACCAACATGCAGTAAAAATTAGAACGACCTCTTTTACGCGGGTCTTTTTATTGACATATTCCTGATACTTTTACACAGAGTTGTACATATCGCGCGTCGTGTTTGTTTTTGTTTCACATTTTTATTTAATAATGGCAAATGTATAAAGAATAATAGTGTTATGTTATAACAGAAAAAAGTGTGAATATGGTTTACTGTTATGTGTGTATGAACAATAATAAAACAAATATATACAAATAATCATTATATTATTAATAGTTTACGTAATAATATTGTAACTTGTTCAAAGCAAATAAAGTTAATTAAAATATACCATTTTTTAATTATCCCAAAGACTCACTTGGTAATCATACTGGGTTTTTTTAATGACGTAGATTTTTTGCCAAATTTGTTGAAGACAAATATTTTAATTTCGAAATAATCATTGTTAATATTGATATATTAAAATGTGTGCAAGCTTGTATATAGCCATGTATATGCTTTCTATTAGATTATTTAAGAAAGAAACTTTATATAACATTTAAAATTTACCATTGTTAATATTCAATTGAAAATCCGAGTTGCGTGGTATGACCTTGCCCGTTTCACTATTAATTATACTCCATGTCATATTAATTTTATTGGATGCAGTTTTAATTTTGTTGCTTAAATGTAAAGCCTTAGCTGTGGAGCATATTTTTTTTAAATTTTAGAATAATATGTTTTTACATACTCTCTAAATATAACACTATGATTAAATGATCTTTCATTATAAAGCTCGTATAACTTTCGCCTACTTTTATAAATTCCTACTGTCGCCCATTCATTAAATGATTTGCGACTGTTTATAGAGAAAGTTTTAGAAGTAAATATTCTATTAAATTCACAAGTTATAATTTAAAATAATGCACCATACAAATAATCAGCACTATTTGTAAATGAAAGTGATGGAATTCCTTTTACTATGTTACTTCTAAACCTTTCCAAACGATATTCATTTATTGGAACAAACACAACTTACTCATTTTTCTGTTTTTTGTGTATGTAAGACAATGAGACCAACTGTCCACAGTGAACTTAAATTTTGAATGATTGATTTATGCAAGGGCTTAACATCTGTAAAAATGTTATCAATACAGGTCGCACTCGGCCCAGCAATATGTGTTGGTTCTAAGAATAAATTAACAAGATTTAGATTTAAATAATGAGCTAAACTTAATACTAATGGAAGAAGTTTCAAGGAGATTGATGTTAAAGTCTCCACATATTACAACAGACTTGTTCTGTTTACTAAGTTTGAGCAAAACTTCTTCCAAAATATTCGTAAGTAGCACATGGGGGTCTGTAAACACTTACAACAATGAGTTGCTCGAGCTCGACACAAGCCATTTCTACAGTTTGCTCAACAGAGCCAATTAAACCAAAAGGCACAACAAATTATTCCAAAAAAAATGAAAATCAAATATTTAGAGTAAGCAGTTTGTAAAAACAATATTCTATGATAGGTACATAGTAAAAAGCTGATAGACAGTTTATTTAATGTTTTCATCCTGTGCCAACCCTATCAAAATAGGTAAAAGTTTTGACAGCTCCTTAGAAGCTTTGCCTCTGGTCAGTTTCTTTACTCATGTGCCTTTCGTGTAAACAAAGTTTTTTTTTTTGCATTTTTGAAAATTTTATATTAAAAATCAGTTTTCAGAGTAATACTTTAAAAACTAAATTAGACACTTTAATAACATTTTGAGGGAGGGTTGAGAGGGGGAACAATTGTCGCCTTCCAATAATTTCAACCAAATCTAGTGAAAGAAGTTATAGGACAATAAGAAAGGCCATAAAATTCTTCTCCTGGCGCTTCGCCGACCACCACTGTGGTATGCTTGCTTCGCTCGTTCGGCTCATGTATTGTTGTCACCAGTTCACTTCATCATTACACCTAAGTTTTACAGTTTTACAAAGGGCAGACTTAATGATATAAAGTTTCTTATCTACTTGGGCAACTTGCGATACTATCAATCATCATCTGATATTTATAACCCCAATTAAACTCCAAATTAAATAACCTGCTAGAGCATGCAACTATGGCAAATATCCCCCCTATAAGGCAATCTATGGGCATGTATATGTTCAGCAGCAGACTTTTGGAAAATTTTAATGAAAATGAAATGTAACAAAACAACCCTATGAGGCAGTACTACAGTTTAAAGAGTTTAATACTTTTTAAACTGTAGTATGAGGTGTAGTAGAGGATAAGCTGATTGGTTTGCAAGGTGCTGGTGCTATACATGTACAGTTGTCTTTCTTCTCCTTGCCTGATAAATTATTATCAATATCTTTACAATCACTCATATAAATGTGGAACTACTTACTAAAGATTAAAACAAACAGTACAAATTTAGAATGGTTTGGCAGGAGGGGGTAGGGAGAGTGGGGGGAGAGGGCTCTGACCAGCAACCGGCAGCAGCGTCAAACATGCGAGGCATCTGGTACAGCATTCATCGTTCATCTGGTAATAATATTATACTATTAGTCTATTGTCCTATGTCCAATTATTTATTTACTCACCTTGTATATTTGAGATTTTGTTTGTCCAAGGTCTTATTAATAATACCATTTTACCAAAAGCTGTCTCAAACATCCCTTCATTAAATCTTGTAATATTTAGACATTTAACTTCTGCCATTTCTTTTAAATAGTCATTCACACCAACTATTTCTGAGCATTTCTTGGCTGTAGGTAAATTTGATTTATTAGTGTCAGTTTCATTTACTATCCGTATGTCATCATCAACAATTTCAGATTCTTTGGATTCAATTTGTCCTTGTGGAACAAAATTAATTTTACTAGTCTTCTGCGGTGGGCTATCTACTAGTACTCCTCCTTCTCTTTTTACTCCTTTAGCACGGTCTTCTGCAGCTGTAGATGCTGATACAAATGTTCTTTGTAATTTTTTCTTTTTCAATGTCCTGTAATCTATAGCTACCTAATAAAAAAAAATGTGCATAAATAAACTTTTAAAATCTATCAGTTTATTAAATATTATTTACTTTATAATATTTTAAAATTCTTATAACATAATTTCTGATATAAAAATAAAGTTTACTGCATAGAAAATATTATAGAATGGTTTACTTATAATTTTAGACTTACGTCTTTTGAAAGCCTCGAAACTTCTTGCATAAGCTGTACTGGGTACCTACATCCCATAAACTCAATGTTCGCAAAGACCCTAGCCAAACAAACCAGTCGTTCTTCTGGAAAATCATGCTTCCAACGCTCCATAAAAGCTTTTCGTAGTTCCCAATGTTCTTCACTTTCATGATCATCTCTGTATTTTTCTATACTCCAAGTTACATCAAAAGACATTCTGGTTTACACCAAGTGTATTTTATTATTAGGAACTATATTATATGAGTATAAAAGTATTAATACATACTGAAAATTGAATATATAAACAACTTATGAGTAAACTTTAATATCCACAGAATTGAGATAATACAATCAAAAATTAAGGATTGTGCGGAAACTATTTTTGTGCTTGTGGATGTGCGCAGAACTGAGCGCAACATGTTAAGCTCTCATTATAAAGTAGTAGTTGATGCTAAGAATTCACGAGTTATATTAGCAAGGATTTAGTAAGAAGGCTTATACCCTCCAAATTGGACACTAACTTTAATGAGAGTACGCTAGCATCCTGTGCAATAACTGTGCTCTTTGCAATAATGTTAGTTGCAGAACACACAACACGAACTATTATGAAGTTGGTTGTAGAAGTAGAACATAAATTATTCCCACAATTCCCAGTTTAATATTATAATATGTAATCTTTGAAATAACAATAATAGCAAAGTAAATAAATTAAATTTACAGAATCATAGATAAATAGATATCATAGATAAATAAATATGTAGCAAGGCTATAGCAAAGAGAATATAACCACTACGTTTAGGCTATAGTCTATATAAAAAAGTACTCTGTGGCTATAGTGCACTGACCAATAGATAGAGGATTGACTAGATAAAGCATTCGCCAAAGAGAATATAATCACTACGATTAATTCTCGTATGCTTTTGAGATAGAAATAGGCGGGAGGTACTTTCTCTGGGTTACCAGATATTGTTCCATTTCCCCCGTTATAGGTTTATTTATATTCACAGCACTTAAATTCATGCAACAAACTTATTTGTTACAATAAAAAATCTTTTATAATTCAGATGATTGATTCAGTTCTCTTGAAAATACTTTCTGTAACTAAAAACTACGGGCGGCGTAAAAGCAGAATCATCATTCCGTATTCAACGGCTCATCGACGATTTTACTAGATAGCCAATAAACTCTTCGTATTTCGACGGCACTAAGTGAAGACGCTACTAGCACAAACTGTTATATCGCTAATAAGTAGCAATATCTTAAGTATGTATCTTAACATCCAACAAGCGCAATCTTTACAGACTTTTAAAAACCAACTCAAGGAGTATTATTTGAATTTCCCGTCATAATAATAAATTATATGTATTTCCTCTTTTCATTAATACTTGTTATATTATTCATATATTTATATAAATCTTATTTAATAATAGGTTTTTTTTCCTCCGTTTATTTTATATCACACGTTGCACCTATCCGTCAAAATATATTAAAATGTCCTTTTACGTTCGCTTTCTCAGGTAGAAATCGCTTAAAGCGATATGACCACCGTTTGTAGCTCATAAGTTTTCCGTAATTGTAACCACTTTGTTTAAATGCAATAAAGGGTTATCTATCTATCTATGTACTTAAATATTAATTAATAATCAAAAATTTCCTCGTGTCCAGTTTTAAGTTGTTTTTACAAAGTTCATAATATCAATAATGTTATAACATAACAGTCCATCACAAGTTCAGTACTGAATAAAGTCCTCCGAAAGGAATAAGTTTACACGTTTCACTAGGTTTTGTAGTACAAAACACGGTTCTGAGCCAACTCCCGCGATTTCCTGCATGTCTTACTAAGTTAGTGGCTTGTGTACGGCAAGTTGTGGCGTACAAGAGAATATATACACGGTATGATACTACCCCGCGTCGTAAGCAATAATACAACAGATGGGGCAGAAGCACTTTCCTGGTGAAAAATTAAAATAATAAAAAAACTGGTTTTTCACGCAGGTGCGGCAACTATGGCAAAAGGCATCCTGTGAGGATATCTAGGGGGAGGCCTTTTTTAGGTGACCTACATATGCTAGAATCATGTTACCTAATGGTTAAGGTGGTAAAATGTTGTAGCTAATATAGGTTGTAAAGCATCAACAAATGGTTTGTTTTTTTTATAATAAAAACAAATGTATTATAATATTCTATTTTAATTTACCATGCAGTGTAAGATTATCTGCTACCTCATATCATTCCATGGGTGGTGTGAGGCGACATAGGGAAACAACAACAAAGAAGATAAACAGCAGCATTTTCCTGATAACAGCAAAATAAAAATACAGTGGTTGCCAACCCGCTTGCGGCAACTATAGCAAATAACTTTGTTCATGTTTATGTTCAGCAGTGGACTTTTGATAGACTGTAAAGATATATATTCTATTTAAATGAAAATATATTGAAATTTAAAAAGGAAAAAAGAACTAAATTTTGTGTGCTTACAACATATAAAGAAATATTAACAAAAATCAAAGTTCAACAAATGAAAACACAATTATATATTAAATATAATTCAATAAAATTAAAATAAACAAACGATTATTTATTAATTTTTCATCACATTTACAAACAACAAAATTATTGTCTTCTTTCTAGAGCATTCGTTGTAATTCTTGGTTTGAGTAGCTTTAGAATTTTTCAAAGATATGCATTTTTAAACTGGATTTATACATTTGCATGGCAGAAATTCTTGGGTGCTGGTTGTTAGATTCGGATTAGAAGAGAGAGGTAGTTCTGGTTTGTTTTGAAGCAAGAGAAGAGAAAAGAAAACAGAGAAAATAATGTTTGGAAGCGTATATATAATATATTTTAGTGGTTTTAATAATAATGTACAAATCCTAAAATATACTTTGATAGGTAATACCATAGACTTGAATATACTGCATAGACTTAGTATCTTATAGACTAAACAAGTGACGTCATAAGCAAAACTATATTTCTTGTCTTTTTCTAGGTATGCGTTTTTGGCGATGGTGATGATTGTTTTCCCTCCTTTATTTGACATAATTGATGTCAAGCTTTTGTGAATAACATTGATATTTTAAGCAATTATGTAATTGAATTTTGGGTTTTTTGTGAGTTTTAGATATTAGATAAGACGAAAAAGGTGGTAATTCGTAGCATTTTAGGATGCAATAGCATAAGTCAACGAAAAATTTATAATATTACCTTTCATCGGTAAGTTTGTTTTGTGGTTACATTTGCTACTTGTATTGATTAATATCTATTGTTTTGAATATAAAATGTAATATTTCATGTTTTTAATGTCCTTTGTGATGTATTTTGTCAAATATTTGGACTTCCAAATTGTAAATTCTTCATGATAATGCTCTTAATTTGAACGGTCATTAGAAACAAAAAATTTTTTTAGAAACAAAATTTATACGTATATCACTCTATAACTAGTAGGCTTACAGATAACGCGGCGTCGCTCTTATCAGAACGGGAGGATGTCGTGTCGTGGTCCCAGTTGAAACATTTTAGGCAGCCTCAAACATCAGTTCCAACACAAGGATTTAAATTCGGTAGTACGCCTCACACGGTAATGCAACCATACGGATACAAACCAGTATTACCAAATAACATTACAACAAAATTTAATCTCGGCATTCAAAATCAAAGCCAATTTAGGATGCCCCAAACCTGCTTTCGTCCTCAACCAATGCAGCAGATAGGTCCACCTCAATTTGGTTATCGGCCACAACTTGGCCAGCAACCACAACAGTTCGGCTATCGTCCACAACTCGGCCCTCAGCCACAACAGTTCGGTTACCGTCCACAACTGGGCTTTCAGCCACAACAGTTTGGTCAAAGACCTCAACAGCAATTTGGCCATATGCCAACTACACAATTTGGTAATAAGCTACAAATTCTGAAACCCAATTTCCAAGAGACTAACGTTTCCATGAGGACAGCTCCTCCAAGGCCACAGCCTGGCTTTAGATTAAATAAGTTAACTTTAAGAGAAAATGACGGACAGTATTATGATGAGTATTATGACACAGACCAGTATGTAGAACAATATGACAATGAATTGACACCATCCGCTGAGGAAACTATTGACGAAACGACTTATAACGAACTTACAGACGGAACTCAATCTCAAACTATTGAAAATTTTCACATGAAGGCCTCCATGGGAGACAAGAAGTCATAGAACTAAATTGTGATCCGAATCTCAAGTTACCCTATATTCATATTCCTGAAATAGATGCAAAATTAATGGTAGATACAGGTAGCACTAGATCTTTTATCAGCCCCGTAAGGCATACCCACACTTTTATCAATATATAACTCATGACCCATTCGAAGTAGTCAGTACCCACGCCTCTAGCAGACACGATGAGGTGATACAAATCCCTCTACCACCCACTTTCAAGAGTTCAGATTGTCATAAATTTTATCTATATGACGTCGACTCTCGTTATGGTGGTCTCATATGCAATGACCTATTGAAACAACTAGATACAATAATAGACCTTAAAGACCTTGTACTTAAAACCAAAACAACTTGCATACCAATAGTTAATAATAACTTAGAATTATGTTATAACACTACCACCACGATCAGAGCAGCGCGTAAAGTTGCCAACGGACCAATGTTCTGGAGAGGCAATCATAAGAAGTTTGTCAGCGGTGTACGAATGCCTAGTGCATTGGTAAATTGCGTTAACGGTTATGCCACAACCGTCATACGGAACGTACTTGACAACGAAATGATATTGACGGTAACACGACCTTTTACAGTTACTAAGTATGAGACGACTACTCAATGTGACATAAACTTTACAATTACCTATAATGACATAGATATCGATAAGATACTCGCAGAAAATCTACTTAAACTAAGACTTAATCACACTAACGATGAGGAAAGCGACAAAATTTTTAGACTTTGTCAGGAATTTAAAGACATGTTTTACTGCGACAAATTACCATTGACTTTCGCTAATAAAATTAAACATAAAATACGCACAAAAAATGAAGACCCAATTTATGTCAGACCCTACCGACAAGCACCAATGCAAGTAGACGAGATAAATAGGCAAGTAGACAAGTTATTAAAGGACAATTTTATTCAGGAGTCACATTCGCCATGGAATGCTCCTGTACACCTTGTACCAAAAAAATGAATGCATCTGGTGAAATTAAATTTCGTATGGTTATAGACTATCGAAGTTTGAATGACATAACCATCGACGACAAATACCCACTACCAAACATAACAGATTTATTTGACAAGTTAGGAAAGAGTTCTTATTTCAGTACAATCGAGTTAGCAAGTGGTTACCACCAAATCGAACTAGAAGAAGAAGACAGGCAAAAGACCGCCTTTAGTACTCAAAACGGCCATTATGAATTTCTCAGGGTGCCATTTGGCCTGAAGACAGCTCCTGCAACTTTTCAGCGGACCATGGACAGTGTGCTGAGAGGATTACAGGGGATACACTGCATGGTATACTTAGATGACATAATTGTGTTTTCGACAAGTCTGGAAGAACATATACAAAAGTTAAGGAAGATATTTGACAGAATTAGGACGACTAATCTAAAAATTCAATTAGACAAGTCTGAATTTTTAAGGAAGGAGGTTTTATATTTAGGACATACCATTACAAAAGAAGAGCTACAACCGAACACAGACAAAATTGAAGCTGTGTTAAATTTTCCTATACCTAAGACAACAACGGAAATTAAAAGTTTCTTAGGACTGGTAGGGTATTATCGACGCTTCATAAAGGACTGTGCTAAGATCACACAACCTCTAACTGCATGCCTTAAAAAGCGAAATAAAAATATCATCGATGAGAAATATATTAATTCATTTGAAAAATGTAAGGAAATACTAACGAGTGTACCCTTAGTACAGTACCGGACTTTGATAAAACTTTCATCTTGACGACTGATGCCTCTAATATAGCTTTAGGAGCAGTTCAATCACAGAGACCTATTGGTGGTGATAGACCTATTGCATACGCTAGTAGGACGCTTAGTGACACTGAAAGTAGATACAGCATCATCGAACATTTCCGACCATACCTTTACGGACGAAAATTTGTAATTTACACTGACCATCGACCCTTAGTTTGGCTTTATTCATTAAAGGAACCAAACAGTAAGCTTACCAGATGGCGAGTACGACTAGAGGAGTACGATTTTGAAATTGTTTATAAAAATGGAAAACAGAGTACAAATGCTGATATCGAGAATTAAAATTAATGCCTTAAGTTCTGACAATGAAGGTCATTCGATGGACGTTAACTTCGACATCAAAGAGTATAAGCTTAGGGAGCATCTGAAAGACGTAGTTAAGGAAATTGAAAAATTAACCACTGAAAATAAAAGACATAATGACACGACGTCCATTGTGACAATATCAGACTCATGTACTGTGTCCGCGAGCCCTATGTCTCCTTCCCACACAATATCAATTTGTATTTCAGAAAAGGTTTCCGAATATCCAATTCGATCACCTTCAGAATCTAGTAAATCCCAAACTGTGCATTCAGCCGTAGAATTAGAGCCAAACGGAATACCAATACTACACGAGGCTATCGATACAAAGCCAAATCAAATTTTAATATTTTCATGGTTTTAAAAATGAATCTCAGGTTAAATATATTTCTAGAAAGAAACAAAAAGTATTAGAAGTATTTTTACCATTAGATAACTCTGAATTAATTAAAGAATTTTTAAAGAAATATATTAGGCCTAAAACTAAATATTTTATATATTTTGAACAGAAAGATACACCTGTTCAAAAAGGACATGGTTCAATTTTATGAATGCACGGAACGAGTATTTTTTGTTGAAGACGAAAAAGAACAAAGAGCGATTGTAGTTAAGTATCACGAAGGAAAGACATGCCACCGGGGCATTATAGAGACGCTAGTTAGAATCCGTAGAAATTATTATTGGGATAATTTACAAGAAACTGTTTCGGCAATAATAAATAGTTGTACTTGCTTGTAAAAAAATAAAATATGGCAGAAAGCCAATCAAACCTATTCTTCAATTAACCCAGACCCAAGATCCTCCGTTTTAAGAAATATTTACAGACCTGTTTAATATGGAAGGGAAACATTATCTCACTCTTATAGATGCGTTCAGCAAATTAGGCTAACCGATAGAAATTTCAAATAGATCTACCCCCGAATTAGTCCGAGCTTTAATAAAGTACTTCTATTTTTACGGGATACCCAAAAAGATAAGTTCAGATCCGGGCTCTGAATTTAACAATGAATTAATTAAAGAATTCTTAAGTTTACATAAAATTGAGCAGCACATTGGAACTCCAAATAGCCCAAACTCGATGTGACTTATAGAACAATACGCTTTCACTCGACAATTATAGAAATTTATAGATTGCCAAAATACGAAAGAAAAGCTACTGATGCGGCATCAGTTATGACGTATTCCGTACTAGCATATAATAATACTATTCATTCGGTAACAGAGCTTACACCCTTCGTGGTAGTTTTCAGACATACCGACACGGGTAGCCCGTTTAATACAGAAATTGATAAACAGTATTTACAAGACTTAGTAAGAGACCATGCAAAGCGAACAAAATTCTTACACAAACATTTAGCAGAAAATATGGTAGCAATTAAAGAAAAGATTAGGAAAAAGCAAGGCGGTGAAGATAAGATAGTATTTAAGTGTGGTAAGACTATATTTGCTAAGGATACAAACAAAAGAAAGAGCAAGGACAATTCGCGATATGTTAAGGTTAAGGTAGTAGGCAAACCGAAAGAAATATAGTGCCAATACAAATAGGTGAAAGAAAGACTAAAGCTCCGATTAAAAATATCAAACGCCCTCCACAGGTGGTGCATACTGATGATTGCGAAGCCGATCCTGGCCCATCATCTGCAGTCACTTGAGGAAAATCCAGGGATAATTCCGGTAAAACAAGGACAAGCATATGCCCAAACAGATCACTGGACTATAATAAAGATTTTAAATTTAGAAAATATTTATGGAATCTTAAATCCATTAGGTTCTGTTCTAAAAATTATTACGGGAAATCTCGATCATGAAGATGCTCTTAAGTATGATAAACTTGAATAAAACTATTTTTACGGATTTTATCGCGTTTAATTTACTATTTTAAGTCCCCACGTAAAAATAGTTTTATTTAATGTGTAGTGTTCGCGTAAATATAAAAATCATTATGATAAACTTACTTCGGAGTTAAGTCACAATCAAATTATCGTGTCTAAAAAACTCACCTTGGTCTGCAAAATGTTATACAGCTTTATTAATGCCACGGAAACTCTAAATAATAATTCCGTTATGCTGGATGCACGCTTAAAAAGTGTAGAGACAATGCTAAATCATTTAACAACTAGAGAAAATAACTAGGTTTTCTCTACATATGTTTTTGGATTATTTAATTTATTTATAAGTAATTTTCGAACTATATTTTATAAATTAAGTGAAATAGAAACTGCTCTAGCTTTTAGTAGCGTATCTATACTTCATCAATCTATTGTAAATTCTACAGAACTCTTAGATCGTTTAAAACTAATATCGAATACCGAAAATTTAGTGTACCCACCAACCGAAGCTAATTTGGTAAAATTAGAACAAACCATAAGTGTAAAATCTTATCTTAAAAAAACCCAGATAGCATTTATAATGAAGATTCCGTTAACTAATAATAATACTTACGTACCTATTTTCCGCGAATACATAAACGAAACGATTACCATCTTCCCAAAATATCCTTACCTCCTGGTGAAAGGGATGACATATTTACCAGTCACGAAACCGTGTCGTCCCCTTGCTGCTGGTAACGATTTCCTGTGTACCGAAGAAAATAGAGCCCTCTACCCTGGACTTACCTGCATAGAACAGTTAATAAAATTTGAGAATAATCTTACTTGTTACACGCAACACGCTATTATAATTGAAGACGTTAAGGTACAGCAAATTAAAGCAGAAAATTGAATTGTTTTTACAAAGCTAAAAACGACGCTGACAAAAAACTACGGTAACGAGATCACCAAACAACCAATTTTTGGAACCTATATAACCAGCTCTACTAACCAGCGATGAGCCCTGTGACCTGGAGATACACGGTACTTACATTCATCACCACCGTGTTTACACGGAATACGAAGCAGCGCTACCAGTTTCAGTCATCAACTTACCTCATTTACGTTCAAATACTAATGTAACGCGTAAGTACACGCGTAATTAATATGTTTGGTGTTAACTTGGACGAAGTGAAATATATGTCAAATGCTTTAAAACACAGTGAAATCTATTACACAGATTTAAGTGCCTTCAAAGGAGAAAAAGACTCTAAGTTCAGTGTTCTAACATATGTAATTTAAAAATTTCTAGCTTTATGTTTCTTATTGTTTTTTATATACGTGTTAAGAAAAAAATGTATGCCTTACATCCAAATTTATCGTAAAAACATTAAAAATGATATTACCGATAATTTTGCTCTTAGGGAGGTAGGAGTTATAGATACACCCCATCCCTCTGTTTTAGACTAAAATATTAAAATATATAATATTGTATTATTTAGACTAAGCAATAAAACTAATGTATCAGCATTTCTATATAAGTTCATAGTACTTAGTTGATGAGTCGAATGTCTGCGCACGAACGGACTCTTTGAATATTATTCATTATTAAAGCCACCTCCGAATCGGTGAGACGTAGTAATCTAATTGTATTTTAGTTTTTAAAAACTCCTTTCGACGTTCCCGAAATTTGACTATCTTGTTGTTGTGTTATTGTGACCTTAAGATTAACACTTATTTATTTATTATTTTATCTATATTTATATTTATTTTTATATAAGTATGACATATGACATCTTGAAAAAAGGCCAGGTCAAGAGTACCCTAAACCGAAGAGCATGTATGAAGGGAATAATGAAAGTGGACGAAGCGAAACAAGTATGTAAGGATCGTAGCAAGTGGAAAGAAGTGGTCTCTGCCTACCCCTACGGGAAAGAGGCGTGATTATATGTATGTATGTATGTATGTATGACATATTTATTTATTTTTTCAATAAATATTGCAATGTAATTGTTGCTAATGTAAAATAGAATTAATGGAATGTAATAGTTTTGTACATCTGATTTCAGGCAGTACATATTTTGTGAAATTAAACATACTTTGCCCAATATTCATGTGCTTAACCCAAACATGTTTTCAGGTAAACTTGACACTTACATATTATTCGTAACGTCTATGTAATATAGAAAATGATTGAAGAGTTTTAGGGCAATAAGGAGTGTTTCCTTTAAAGCTGAACATAAAGGTGTATCTACATGTATAACATTATGTCATTCATATATGGACATAACTACTAATCACAATAAAAAATATTATTGAACAATGGGAAAATATTATTGTACTCGCTGATATCTCTAAAGTTTCCATAATCCTACCAAATCAAAAAGTACACGTTTGATAAGACTTCAAGCTTTCGAATGATCGTTCAAATTAAGGATCATTATCATGAAGAATTTACAATTTGGGAGTCCAAATATTTGACAAAATACATCACAAAGGACATTATAAACATGAAATGTTACATTTTATATTCAAAACAATAGATAGTAATCAAAACAAGTAGCAAATGTAAGCACAAAAGAAACTTACCGATGAAAGGTAATATTATCAATTTTTCGTTCACTTATGCTATTGCATCCTAAAATGCTACAACTTATCACCTTTTTCGTCTTACCTAATATCTAAAACCCACAAAAAACACAAAATTCAATTACATATTTGCTTAAAATATCAATGTTATTCACAAAAGCTTGACATCAGTTATATCAAATAAAGGAGGGAAAACAATCATTACCATCGCAAAAAAACGCATAACATCTAGAAAAAGACAAGAAATATAGTTTTGCTTCTCCCTTACTCTTATGTCTAACTATATACGTGCATTCTTTTCACACGCTGATGACGTCAGTGAATGTTTAGTTTATAAGATCTATATATACAAGTAATATAGTGTATTATCCATAGATAAATAAATATGTAGCAAGCTAGTATTATCTATGCTGATTCCTGATCCTAGTCCTGGAATCCACAGATTACTGTATACAAATAAAACACAGACTTAGAATCATGGAGTGTAGAGGTAAGGAGAACCATCTCATATGGGGGAAAAGTTGAAAAAGTGTCCAACTGTATATAGAGGACTATACTGAAAATAGAGGTTCCAAAACCTACCACAATAGCGCTGGCGTCTGAAAAACTACAATATGAACATAGCTGTTGTAGACGGAGTGAAGTGTGCTGAGTTCAAATATTTAAAATTTTTCATGGCGAGTAGTTAGTAAAATGCCAGTATACAAAAACTCAACTATTTACGTAGTCTAAAATAATTAAGTAAATATAACCAAAAAAACTGCTGTGAGAAAACGTGATTTTATTAGTGTGACTTTTTTTAAATAATTATTAGTGATTTATATATATATTTTTTACTGTGGTGATAGTTATAAAACGTTATAAAATAATTGAACATAATTATCAAATGTTTATTAATTAACAGGTTTCCAACTTAACCTAGACCAAAATTATGGCTAAAAAGCACAAAAATTGGGAATTGGAGTCCGACACAAAATGATTAATTTTGTTTCGGACGCCAATTCACATACGACTGTTTTATTGGACACGAGAAAGGCACCCCTTTGAAAAATTGCAGTATACTCCACAATATTTTCTGGTAGTACCAATACCAGTAAGTATAAAAGTATTAGATTGTTATTTCAGATGTTTTTTATTTCTTCTCTCCTTGTTTTCCCCGAGACTCAAGGGCCATAGCCAAGTGTAGAAAGGTCGCCTGATGATGGTACAAGACGTAAATTTGTTAAATCTGTTTAAATGTGACCAATTTATTAATTTTTATTGGGACTGCAAAATTATTAACATCCTTAGTGAGTTTGCGTGTGTTTAGGGGTAGGGGGTTAGTAGCCGTGGCTTGGTAACCCATGATTAACCTAGGGCGACTCACATGGCTGGCCCCAAGTGAAGGGCTGGCCCAAGGCTGAGGAAGAGGATTGTTGGTATGGCGATGTGCCACTCGACTATCCTCCGCTACTTTGGCGGGGCTGTACCACTGGATGCTTCCGAGTGCTCATTTTTTCCTGGCTCCATGACCTCCACATATCGGGTTCGGGGAGTCCGTTGCGCAGGTAGAGTAAGAGACCGCGAAGGGCAGTGCGCCTTGTGTTCCTGGTGCGCCTTATCTGAGAAGAAAAAGGGGGAAGAGAAGTCCTCAAATAAGGAGGGGTCCTCGCTGGTGGGACCGCGGATGTGTTTGAAAGCGTTTCCGTGGCCCTGCCAATGTGTGGCGAAGGTGGAACACCATGGGGTTTTAGTAGGTGCGAGTCCGGCATAATCCATTATTGCCCCCGCGAAGCAGGTATGCGTAGGCATTTCCTCATATAAAACCAAGATCGACCAACGCAGCGTCGATCTTGGTTTTATATGAGGTATAAAGCTTGCGTCTAAGGCCTAGGTATTAATTGGTACATTTATTTATTGTATGGCATTATATTAATATGATACATAAATAAAATGGACGTTACGGGTAGGCCTGGGTATAGAATTTTGTTACACTGGCTTATCTCTGTTATTAGTTCCGTGGACGTTCACTTCTGCTGTAAGCGCCAAAATGGCGAAAATCAAATCGCCTCATTATGTCACGGTGTATAGCCAGTCCATATATAGAGGTCAGTTCCTGTATAGGACAATTACTATACTCTTTGGGTCAGTGGCTACGAACCTTGCATTCATATTTACAAGATTTTTCGGCTTGGATGCTTGTCTTTTAAGCCATGTCTTCATTTAATTCGGGATCTTCGTTTTTATAGATTTTCAGTTTATCTTGAGATTCACATCACTATCGGAGCACTTGTATCACCGTTTCCACTAATAGTTTATATGCGTAGACATTTAATACACAAAATCTTACCACTTTTACATATCAAATTCCACTTCAAACCATTATTTAAACAATAATACAAGAGATACAATCCACCACCGCTCAAGTTCCCGGCAAAACTCAGAATCAACCCAGAATTTGTAAGTACGCCAGTATATTATAAGTATATTCTATGGTTTTAGCAGATCAATAAAACCCGGGTACGAATTTATAAAACGATGTTTATTAATCAAACACCAAAATCTAATTTATTTACTGCCCCTTAAAAAGGATTTACTTATTATATAATTATGCTTTTGATTGCTTGATCGCAGTTTTATTACTGTATGTCAATTATTCATCTTACTAATAAACCTTAACTTTCTACGGAACTTTAAAATAGTTATTTTAAACCGCGCAACCGTAAATCGTTGCTCACTGATCTCTCAATCGGAAGAGATCAATATCAATAGGATTCGAAGACTCGCATGAGTCCCCGATCGGGACCATTTTTGTTCATTCTACTTGAGACCCTTTACCTACTTGCAAAACTTCAAACTATTCAAAGTGCAGTTGATTCCGCTAGGGTGAGTTCTTATTTATTTAACAATAACAAATATTGTAACTGTGCTTAATTCCTATCTTTTCTGCTGAGGCTGCTTAGTGCTTAGGAATTTTCAACTTCCTAGAAGGAGTGCTGAACTTGACTATGGCGCATATAGTGCTATTGGAAGTTTCCCTAATGCTGGCCTCCGTCTGTAATTCCAGTATCAACCTACCACCTAAGGCTTACTTGCTTGCCGTGTTGTGAGCTAACGGACTGTTGGCCTACCATCCTGCCAACGGCCATCATCACCGTCAGACCAGGGTATGATCGACTCCTTCCGCTAGCTAGCTGTCTGCGACCCTGTAAGAACAGCGCCTGGACTTCGCCTCCCTACGTCTGGTCAGTGATCCCCTTTCTAGAACTCAATTGTTGTACGTATGCCCAAGTAAGATAATATAATAGCTTACTATAAATATTGACTGTTTTAAGAACCCACCTACCTTCTGAACCAACCTAGCGGTACACCTTTTCTTCCACATTTACAAAAAACTGCTTTAAATTTTATCCTGTTATAATTAAAAATAAGATTATAAGGTAGGTCTACGTTCAAAAATAGCATTTACGTTAACTACGTTTTAAACAAAATTAGGCGAACTTAAGCTACTTGGCGTCAAACTTTTGGCGACTCGGAGATTTTGCAGCACTGCTCTGTGGTACTTACGTACTAATTTAAAACGGGAACTAGCACTTTATGTATAGTTTATGACGTGTGACGGGAGCGTAGACTGAGAATCCAATAGACCACGTGATGTGTTTTGTTTCATTTTCAAAACAAAGGACGTATGTATCATATTAGCACTTGTAAGAAAGAGATATAGCTACTATATTGTTGTCCTTATTCCCGTACCCGTTTGGCATTAAATTTAGTGGCAGACACTGCAACTGTCATGAAGTGTTTCAATGTTTATTATTTTGTTTAAAAATTTATTTGCAAATAAAACTCGATAATTGTACGTTTTAAGTTAAAAACTTGATTTTATACCATATCGTGGTGTCGTACAGAAAAATTTAAGGCATTACATTTCCCGCGTAAGTAAACTTATTTCATTAATATGTATTTAAATAACTTTCTAAATCACGATTTACATTGAAGTATTAATTAAAGCGAAGTTCACGGTCATTTTTTTAATAAATTATAATGATATTATCATTATTAGCGATATTACAACCTCAATCCTATGTTGCCAGCTAAAGTTTATAATTACTCGAGGTACGAAAAATTACATCGCTTAAAATTACAGCGAGAGTACCTAATGTATAAGAGCCGTGGTAGCTCAGATGGTTAGCGCTCGCTGTAAGTTACACAGTACGCGAGCAACCCGGGTTCGATCCCCGCCGGCACCAATGAAATTGTTAATTGCAATTTTAAGTGCTGATTTACCACGTGCTTGGCGGTGAAGGAAAACATCGTGAGGAAACCTGCATGTCTGAGAAATAAAAAAAAAATATTTCGAAGACATGTGAAGTTCGCCAACACGCTTTGGGGCTGCGCGGCGGACATTTCCTTGCCCTGAAACCCTCTCAGAAATGAGAGGAGGCCTGTGCCCAGCAGTGGGACGTATATAGGCTGTAACTTTACTTTTTTACTTTTACCTAATGTATTATACTACATATTTACTATTACTACATATTATTACATATTTACTACATATTATTACATATTTACTACATATTATTGTGTTAATATACCTGTGCTTATTATGTCATTCAAATTTATTCATCTTGATGTTTTTTTTTTATTTGTCAGTTTCCCAATTGATTCGGAAATAAAAAGAAAATGAGTTTTAGCAACCGGTAAGAAGAACTGGGAGCCTACTAAATACTCTCGACTTTGCTCCAGGTACTTTAAAAGGAATTTATTAGTCTGAAAAAGGACAAGAACTGAATTGTTTCGTAATGCTGTCCCAACACTTTGTACAATAAAGGTTTGTATGCTTAAATATGGTCGTATTTTAAATCTTCTAACTGTGTTTTTCTATCTAGTAGATGGTTAACTAAAGTGTGTAAATATAATGTGAAGGACTATGATAGGATAAAAGGGAATTTAAAAGACATCATTTCTTTTACACTGAATATATAGAATAAAATTGAAAAATGTAACACAATCTGAGCCTGATGATTTAGTGATGGAACAACCAAGTACGGTGCGTCTTTAATTTTCATTGCCTTGCTAACTAAATACTAGTACTAGTGATAAAAATTAATATAAAATTTATAGTTATCATGTAATGACATGCTGTTATATTTTTTTATTGAATGCTAAATAATATTTAAATTATGTGATATTTTTCCAGGGGGACGTTAAAATTACTAAAAATGGACATTTGATTGATGATGTACTTATGGAACTACCAAGCACATTTGCTGTAGTTTTAAGTTTTTAAAAGATTGTGTTGTGCCGCTTACGAAAACTGGTGGTACCTAACTGTCATACAAGTGGGCTAAGGGATTAAACACTAAAACCAGAGACTGAACAGTAGCGTATGTTATATTTACCTTTAAATTTGTATATGTAAAAGAAGCTGAACTACTCACTGACTGATTAGCTAACATTACGCACAGCATTGTTCGTCGTTGTTTTTGAGAGCTTTTGGTTTCCTTGTTTACATTTTGTACTTTGCTTTGCTGAATATGGTATAGGTGACATGTGATATTATGAACACAATTGAAAATCTCTTGTTTGCGATCAATAACGGCCGCTAATACGTTTAATGGATTAAAACATTTTAACTTTCTGTTTCAGGCACTAGGTACGCCAAGAAGTCTTACCAAGAGATTGAAACAGCAGCAAAATCTGTCGGAGAAGAGGTTGAGAATGGTGTACGCTTTTCGTCAGAAAACAAGGCGTCTAAAAATAAAAGTCGCAAATCTGGAACAAATTCTTGAAGAGTTAAAGGCTCTTGTGAACGAAAAAGATAGCAATCTACTTAACTGGATCGATCCCGTCAATAAAGATTTCCTTATATTGACAATCACAGAATGCTCCTCATTAAAGCTTTAAGATACTTTGAAATAAGAATACATCATGAAACCTAAATTAGTTTTATTTCAAGTACAATTATAATTAAATTGGAATTACCAATACCTATAAGTGTCTTAACAAATAAATATGTTTTAGCATTTTTTATTAATATTACCTATTTGTTTCATTTGCTTTAATTATCCTATCCTAATAACATGTGAATTAAGTGGCCTAGAATTACTGACGTACGCTTCACAAACAAAATCTCCCTATTTTGTGGGTAACATTGCCAAAATGGCAGCACTGTGATGCGCGAATGAAAGGCAGAATAGCGGTTACGCGACCCCGCCGTCTATTGGATACTCTGTCTACGGACGGGAGTTTCCTGTTGACAGATATCATACTCTATTGATAAGTTAATACTTTGACAGTTACTTTCAGTTACAATCTTTTTTTTTTTGGAGTTTATGGCCTGGTATCTAGACCTTTAGGCCAAGTATTAGGTATTTTTATTCGGTTTATTATAATTTCCCCAAATGTTTATTCATCCTTCCTAGTACACTGCTTCACAATATGCTGATGCGTCACATTGTGAAGCCCTTTGGAGATTTTGACGGCAACTTGAATCAGCAGACAGCTGACAGTTGGCGATGGTATCTCAAGGCGCCTAAGCAGATAGATACCTTATCTTGAGAATCACATCACCATCAGAGCACTTGTTTCACCGTTTCCACTAATTGTTTACATGCGCAGACATTTAATACACAAAATCGCACCACTTTTACATATAAAAATCCACTTCAAACCATTATTCAAACAATAATACAGGAGCAGCAAACCGCCGCCGATCAAGTTCCCGCCAAAAACCTCAGTTACAATCTATAATCCATAAACTAATAGGGATGGGCAAGTAAAAAACAGTACCGATATATATCGCGTGATAAATATCGATATATCGTCATGTTTTGCATGTTGTAGTAAGATGATGGTCAAAATTTTATTACTGGCCGTTTTGACAACGAAAAAAAACAATGGCTTAAATAATGCTGTTTATTTAATTAAAAAATAAATAGAATATTTTAAAATATATCGAAATTGATACGAATTCGATACTCTAAAATAAATATCGAATATCTATATACCGTGATTAAAAAATATCGACAATTTTGTGAGAAAATATTGATATTTCCATATATCCATATTTTCAAGCCTAGTTGCTACATATCTATTTATCTATGGTGTCATTGACACAGTGCTCAGTGTAGTGAATGAAGTGTTAA
Source organism: Parnassius orleans (assembly GCA_029286625.1). Taxonomy (NCBI): domain Eukaryota; kingdom Metazoa; phylum Arthropoda; class Insecta; order Lepidoptera; family Papilionidae; genus Parnassius; species Parnassius orleans. The sequence goes on along the minus strand of JAGSMP010000263.1, from coordinate 132,310 downwards.
ATTTTGCCGAATTATTTCTAATTCTAAAAGAAATAAAATCCATTAAAACATCATGTTCAAGGAATAAGCTAGCGAGACATCAAGCAAAAGCAATTTTTAAAATATTCTCTACTGGAAGATAACTGATTAGGGATATATATATTATGTTCTGTGGATTACTCTGTAGTAGTTTGTAAATTTCTTGTAAGAATGATTTGTGATAATTCGTTGTTATCACCGATTCAAAATGATACAAATTTACCATTTTCAAATTCCACTATTTTTGAAAAATCTCTTGAGTTAGAAAATGTCGAAGATATGGAAAATGAAACGATAACGTTCGAAAAATTAGTTAATGTATTGCATCCAAAACTTGTTGCTGATTATCTTAAATTAGCTTTATTATTTCTTAAGAGTTCTCAAACATCTTTAACTTTGCCTAATGTTTCGAATTTGAAAACGTTTTTTATTAAAATTGTGAACAACCCAAATAATCTTGGATGTACAATGTTTGACGACACATCAAAACAAATTGCAATGGAAATAAATGAAATATTGCAAAATAACAAAGAATTCTACCAATTCGTATATACTTATGAAAATGGAAACTGCAGTCAAAAGTAAGTATAAATTGTGTAGTAGTTATATTACTTATTTATTAATATTCAATTACTTATTACTTTAGTACTTATTATTAATATTCAATTCTTGCACAGATTGGGAAACAAATGTGATAAAAATGAATATGCTTAGACTTTCTTGAGCTTTTTTGGTATCTTAAGGGATAAATAAAAGGTGTTCAACTTTATTAATTACCTTGCAGTGACTTTGGATTAATTATCCCTTAAAATTGAAATTGGGAAGTAGGACTGAGTACCCCCTGCTGAAACCCTCCCTCAGAAATGCATTTCTGTTTTTTGGAATTACTGTTTAATCAAGTTTCAGTCATTCAGTCAAAAGTATCTTTACCGGCCAAACCTTATTTTCTACCAACTTCAAAAAGGAGGAGGTACTCAATTTGACTGTATGTTCTTATTTTTTATGTGTTTTACCTCATAACTTTTTCTGCGTGAACCGATTCTGGTGCTTTTCATGTGGTCCCATATAAATTTGATCAAGGTCTGACTAATAGTTTGAGTTATTCTTAATAATTTATATTGAAGTTGGTTGAACAAAATTTTAAATTATAGTACAAAGCTTTTCCTAGGCTAAAGTAGTTTGTCCTTAGCCAAGCAGGGATGTGCCACCCCAGCCTCACCTCAAAATTATGTCGCTGATATTAGTATTCCCAACAGGATCAAGTACATGTCTCTGATGTAGTTGTAGTCGCTTGCAAAAAACTAGTGAAGCCAAGAAAAAACTACTTCGTTCTTTAATCTATTGGCAATAAACAATAGAGAAGTTGCATTCATTTTTTTTGCCTCAAATTTATATGTAGTGGTGGTCATATAATTAGAAACACTTCTTATGAATAAAGTATAACTTCAACATACAAATGTTCGTAAAAAATATACACATTCAATAATTAATAATCATGCAATAATATAGTCACTCAAATAAAAAACTCATTAAATGCATAAAATATAAAACATATCTTACTTTTAATTACAAAATGAGTCTTACACATGTAGGAGTTTATTTTCTGTTACTGGCCGCTTGGACGCCTAATTAGAAACATTTTAAAAAAGCATCCATAGCTCATTCTTTTTTGAAATTGGAGAATAACATTTCTTTCTTGGCTTTTTCTATTATTTTGTCGGCAATTCAAAATTTAATCTGAATTTTATTTTGTTCAAAATGGGCAAAAATAAAAGTTGTGACGTGTCAACTAGGCAAATAATTGTTAATTTACATATAGATCATAAGTGGGCGTACAGAAGAATAGCTGAGCATTTAAATTGTTCTGTTAAGAAAGTTTTTAATGCAATTGATCATTATTAAAACACATGGAAGTGTTGGAAATGTTCTTAGAAAGGCTCTGCCAAGAAAAACCTCTACCAGAGAAGATACGCTAATCGTTCGTGTTGCTAAAAAAAGACCCAAGTAAAGGCTCCAACCAGATTAAAAATGAAGTTTTTTCGCCGAAGATTAGTGGAAGCTAAATTGTTTGGAAGAATCTCTCGAAAGGTACCGCTTATTACCAAGCAACACCGAGAGAAGCGATTATTATTCGCTAAAAAATATGTTAATTGGGACGGTACGAGAATGGAAAAAAGTGTTATTATCAGATGAAACAAAAATAAATATGGTAAATTCCGATGGAAAGCGCTATGTTAGAGTTAGCTATGTTAGGTGGAGGTAACATTAAAGTTTGGGGGTGTTTTTCCGGATGTGGAGTTTGACCCGTTCGGAAAATTGAAGGTACAATGGATCAATGGCAATACAAAAATATCTTAGAGCATACAATGATTCCCTACTCGGACGATCATTTGCCTGTAACCTGGATCTTTCAGTATGACAATGACCCTAAACACACGGCCAATAGCGTCAAATGTTTCCTTAGCGAATTGCGTATATCCGTTTTAGACTGGCCAGCAAATAGTCCGAATTTAAACCCGATAGAAAATCTCTGGAATATTGTTAAAAAGAAAGTCTCAAACAAACATAACACCAGTCAAAACGAACTATATGAAGCATTTGTTGAAGCATGGAATTCAATCCCCCTAGAAAAATGTATGAAATTGATTGAATCAATGCCACGTCGTTGCAGTGCTGTTATTGAAAATAAGGGATACATCACTAAATATTAATTATAACTATTGGTAGGCTGTGAATAGTAGCTATTTCGTAAATAACAATACTAATTACTAATACTTAACAAAATATTGTTTTTTATACTTTTTTGTTGTTGTTTCTAATTAGTTGACCATTATTGTTCATACCTTAAAACTGATTTAAATGTTTGTCCGTAATGTAATATTGAAACTGCACTTGTGTAATGGGATTTATATTGTTTTTCTAATAAATGATAAATCGTTGAACATATTGTTGTCCTATTTATTGTTTAATTTCAAAATAAAAACGATTGCGGTGATGTATCTTACATAATGTCAAGGACCGTTGGTAGTGTTTCTAATTATACGAGTATAAATGAAAGAATAATTAATTTAAAGTATATTTAAATATATTTTTTTATTAACAATTCCAGTTTTTTAGTAATTATTAATAAATAATAGTTACATTTTTGAGTGACAAAGAACATGATTTCTGATTGGTTGTGTCATCATTTTATCCATTGAGGCTGTGAGCCTATCGCTATCATGCTATACTTTTGTATTTTCTATATTCGGATGTGTCATAACAAAATATATATAACCTGTATTATGCAATGACATGTTTTTTAATTTTGACAACATAAACATGACTGTTTTATTATTTCACCATGTGGTAGCGTTACTCAAGCGATATAATGACATCACTGGAATTTGAATTTACATTTTAGAAAAACCATTTTTAATTGTAAAATTACATGAAAAATCAATTGTTAAAAAAAATCTTAATAATTTTTAGAAAACTTTCAAAAAAAAAAATTAAAAAACATGCAACTCATAGTTTGGCATCAAGCCAAATTGTACATATAATCTACTTTTTGTTATGTTATTTGTATATTTGTTTGTGGTGTACAATAAAGTATATTCATTCATTCATTCATTCAACTCTATTTGTAATTTGTATGATATCAAACAATTTTATTTTTATTAAATACTCCTGCTCAAAAGTTATTTTAACTACTAGTTTTGGTCATAATTACTTTTAACTTTATATTAAACTCAAAATCTCTTTTTACTAATATTTTTTCAGTCAAAAGTATTTTGACTAAAGAAGTTTAGGCAAAAGTAGTTTCGTTTTAGTCAGTCAAAATTAGGTTTGACCAGAAAATAGCTCTTAACTGTACATTTATACTTTGTAACTAATGCAATACTCATTATTTTAAATTTTAATTACAAATTATAAAAATAATGACATTTAAACTTTATAAAACTCCAACACAACTTGCCTAAACAAAACTAAACATGTCAAATGTGTATGCTTATGTCAAACGAGCAGGAATATTTAAGATATCGTAAGTTTGTTCTTAATTTTCTCAGACTATGTGTTTACTAGCAATGAAACTTTCTACGCATAAACATTACCATTTGTACGTTTTTATGAAGACGCTTTAAATACAATATGATTACCACGGAATATAAATAACAAGAGGAAGTAACAAAACGCATCATTTGTAGCGGAACCACTGTCGCCAAACTCACACATATGCAAGAAAGAAATGTGTACCGACAATTATGTACCATTTCAATAATTTTCGTGTGATTGGCTATTAAAAAATAAAAGAGAAAGGCATTAAGTTACTCACCATTCACTTGAGTACGAACCATAAGTCCTTAAAAATAGAGATCATATTACTTTTCATCAACGAAGTTTCTAGAATTAATGAGCAAATTTAGCTTCATAACGTTAGATGTCACAGTAATACATTCACATTATTATAGACACAATGCCAATAGATATAACGTTGACATTGCCCCACCTAACCTGTACTGCTACGTGAATGATGTGATAATGACGTAGTTACTCTCCCATAACGTGATCTATCTTATATCCATATTCAGTATATGATTATTATCATGTATATGAATTGAATTGACTGAAGAAACTGAATTGAAAAAAAAATATGCCTTTAATGGAAATTTATTGACAGTTAAATTATCATTTATGAAATGGAAACAAGGAAAATAAAAAAAGCAATAATTTTGTAATTGTTTATTGTCATTGAAATTACACATATTTGATAAAAATTATCGTTTTCACACTTTAATATTAAATTTTAAATGATAATGAATTCGGATACTATAGTCTGCGTTAAAGGCGGCTACTCACATGCCTGCCGCAGGGGCAATCTAGGGTGTAGGAGTGGGGATGACCCTTAATTGCCTCCTTAATTGTGATGTGTGTATGCAAGCAGGGGCAATTTTCTAAGTCGGCCCTACGGCAGTGCGGCAGGGGCGCAAGACCTTCCTTGCTCCCTAGATCGGCCCTGCTGCTGTCGCGTGTGTAACGCAATTGGGGCAATTTCAATCAGTTCGTTGCGACTTTCGCGCGGAGCACACGTGTGAGTACAAGTCACAATGGATACAATAAAGAATATGAAATTTGGACACTGGTGATAGAAATGTATAAAGAGCGGCTTCTTCACTCAGTATCTCCTTTTTGTCTTTTTTTGCGGTAGTACCGCAGAAAGAACGTTATTTAAACGTTGTAACTAACAAGTAACATTACTGGGATTTGTTACCGAGTAGATATCTACCTAACTTATCATAAGGGACAGTTTGGGAAAGAAAATATTCCAATAGTAGGAGTACCTAACTATCTATACAAAATAGAGGGAATTTTTCATCACTACACCGCTACCTACTCTTAGTTTAGTTTATTTTTGTCGAAATTATGAATTTCACGTGAGAACGTTTGCTTTCTTTATGATTACAAGGAATAAACTATCTGGCTATCAAATTGCCATACATAACAAAAGTTTCGCAAATCTGCTGATGCAGTATTACAATTGCTGAAATATAAATAAAATGTCATTAACTAAATAATTAAATAATAATACAAATTTTAGTAATTAAATTTATTAAAAGTTATCATTAGAAAACTATCCTGGCTATTTGTAACACTAGTTACATTATAGTTACTAAGCACTAGTTAGTTAAGTTTATCACAGAATAAATTGGTTATATTAAATTATGACGAGTGAAGTTAGTCACATTTAATTATCTTTGATAGCCTAAAAATAGCGTGGCAGAGCTATGCTGCAGCTTATTAGCACTATATTATGGTTGTAATTATTAATTAATTAGTTGTTTTATTGATAAATGTGGGTGTCCATGGGCCACAGTGTCCACTTACCATCAGGTGGACTGTGCTCATTTGTCACCCTTATTCTATATAAAAAAAGAGCCAAGGCTATATATACCGATTCATTGATATTTCCATAAAACTGGCGCCATTCTCAACGCGTGTGTCCAGCGAGACGTACACTCTCATACTGAACGGCAGGCGTGTGTGTAGAGACAGCTCCGATATTGCCCCGATCGCTGTACACCCTAGATTGCCCCTGCGGCAGGCATGTGAGTAGCCGCCTTTATAGCATGGTGCGGGTGACAGCTCACGCCTTTCCAGTTTCGTATTTTTTAGATAAACTGTCATACAGGTATTGTTGTACTTCATGGATGGGTACCGCCCACTTACGACAGTGATGTGCCATGCTAAACTATGCCATGCCATAACGGACAACCACAGACTATCAAAAATCAGTTTTGAAATAAATCGAATATATAAAAATCACGTAAATATGTATTGGAATTGGAACTAATCGTTCAACAAATTCTGATTTACGGAAACAAAACTCACATAGACGAATATACAGCTCAGGTCAGCTCAAGCAAAAAAAAATTATAAAGCAAATTACGCATTGTGTCAAAAAGACTTTATCGTAACTCATGGCGGCCAATATGGCTACAAAAAACTATTTTTTGGATTTTTATTTCATTAGGTTTATAAACCACCGTAGCCAGGAATATGGCCGGATGAGGAAGCTCAATGTCGCTCCGCGAGCTATGGAGAGGGCTATGCTCGGAGTGTCTCTGCGTGATAAACTTAGAAATGAGGATATCCGCAGTAGAATCAGAGTGACCGACATAGCCCAACGGATTAGTAAGCTGTAGTGGCAATGGGCCGGCCATATAGCTTGAAGAACCGACAACCGATGGGGAAAAAAAGGTTCTCGAGTGGCGGCCTCGTAGCGGCGGACGAAGTATAGGGCGTCCCCCCACTAGATGGATGCAGGTGGCTCAGGACCGTGCTTAGTAGCATTCGTTGGGGTAGGCCTATGTTCAGCAGTGGACTTGTGAAGGGCTGTAATGATGATGATGAAGATTTATAAACCAAATTCTTGATTATTTTTACCTTCCATCCCGATATTTGGCCCATTGGACCTGGCAAAACTAATACACATATAGCAAAAGGTGCTAGCACTCGTACCTTGAAAAGTTGCCGGTGCAGTCTACGCCATACTGAAAATTCCAAATGCTGGCAGCCATTTTATTTCTTTAAATGTCTATGAATGTTGCAATCAACATGAAATAGAAGATGATTTTTATTTTCAAAATAATACATAGTATAATCTAAACATTGAAGTGTCTGTTTGTAATATCAAAATAACAGCCTTTTACTAAATACATATGAAAGTATATGCGGTATTTATAACAAAAAGACAAAAACAAATATTAAAATGTTTGTCTTACTGTCTGTTTGTTCCGGCTTATAGCTGGCACTGACAGATAGGTGATGTTATAAGGAGTAACACAGGCTAATTTTATTTTAGAAAAAAAAATTAAAATCATGAAATCCAATCGTAATAAATACCAAGCAGGCGAGGTCCGGGAACAGCTATTATGTAACTATTATGTCATAATTTGTATTAAACTTTAACTTAATTTTACATGCATTGTAGTTTATAAAGAAATATTCGTTTTTAATTTTTATATCGATAGCTAATCGATAATTTTTGCTTTGCTTTGTGTATCGTTAATCGCCTTTTTTAAATCGATTTAACAATGTTCCATCTCTAGACGCCAAAAGTCTAAGCTGTCACCCGCACCATGCTATAACGCAAAGACTATAATGTAGATCATGATATTAAGATCACTTTTATTTCAGCTTCTTTCCAAAAGTTATGAGTACGATTAAACTTCTTACTTACTTCTCTGGCAACCCTAACAAATTTTCATTCATAGGGTATCACCCTATAATTTCGTATATTTTCATAGACATCCAGTATTTGCAAATTTTCATTAATATGTTAGTGAATGAACAGGACTGTGATAAAATTTTATCGAAAACTTTAATATCGGCGTAGTCACAACACTATCGCAGCTATTTTTAATCAAAATGTATTTACAGATGAACCTTAGCTTAACGAAATAAGGTTGAATATTACTTGTAATAAAGGCAATTTGACATTTTGTCCATGTTTAGTCAAGTTTTTATCCAAAAAGGGAAAAAATTACATGTGCCTTTGGTACGAAACACCTCCATTCAAAATATTTTTCTTTTTACTTTCGTTTTTACACTCTAATATTGCACAAAACGCCATATTTTCGCATATATCACTTAAGCAGCAATCCGTCAGCTCGCAACAATTTGAGCCTGCGAGTGACAGTCAATTACACTCTACTGTCACTAATTGTGACACGCCTGCCCCGCCCACTTTGGGCTTCCTCTTGTTTTTTAAATTCCGTGTACATTACATTACCAAAGAATAAAATTTATTTAAGTTTTAGCTTGGCCTCAAGCAGGCCATTCAAGGGTTCTTAAGATCAAGGCTATCTTCACACAAGTGGTAAAATTAAAAATTTAGTACAACCAACTTCAATATAAATAAAATGAGAACATCAATGTAGTGAAAGTCAATTAAATACGCATTATTACGGATAACTCAAAAACTACTGGTCATATCTTGATCCCATTTATATGGGACCACATGAAAAGCACCAACTTTCAAATAAAATAAGAATCATCATAATTGATTCACCTAGAAAAAAGTTCTGAGGTAACACACATAAAAAAAATGAATTGATTATCTCCTCCTTTTTTTGAAGTCGTTTAAAAACAATTTATTGGGCCCTAAAATAGTCATAGAACCATATTAAACAAAAATCTTATTATTAAGTAATCACTTTTTCTAAGGATAATTAATTCCTAACAATAATTACTATATTGAATACACAAATTTTTCGGTGTTTATCGTGTTTGATTTCGCCTGGCCTTTATAAATAGCAAATAACCCTTCTTTGGCAGTCGGGTAATAAATGATTGAAAAAAAAACTGTGTTAGCTATTCAAATTTAAAACTGAAGCTGGATTTACTTTTCAAGTAACTAACTATTATGTATATTACTTTTTATTTGAAAAACTTTTTACAGAGAGATGGTGTTGAAAAAGAAATATTTTGAAGGTTCAAGTAACTTGTTGGAACAAAGTTCACAGTAAGTTGTAAATTAAAATTATTGCTTTTTTAATTTTTTGTCATTTTATTACAAATATGTAGGTAAATAAATCAGTTTTTATTATTAAAAGATTATATAATAACATTAACATATTATATTAATATGGTATATTTAACTTTTTTAGTTTTGCGAATGTAAAATGCTTAAAGCAATATGCTTATATAGTAATTTTGTTTTTTTACTGTTTCCTGTTAAAAAAAAAAAAAACAAATGAGCATGCAGCTCAACTCAGATGGTAAGTGACTACTGCCACTTATTGTGGATGAAGCTTGTATTGAAGGTCCCTAAAAGTGACAGTAGCCTAATGGACGGGCACGGACTGAGAACTCAAAAAGTTGTGGGTTCGAATCTGTCATTCGACTACTGTCGTGAACAACTCCTAATACAAGCATTTTAAGCTTACCAGGAGTGGTTAAAAGGAATATTAGTAATGTTATGATAGCATTACTAGTATTTAAAAAAAAAGTTGTATCTGTCTGTAAAAATTGGTGGTGGTAACTGATTCCACAAATAAGTTGTGCAAGAAAGAAAACTTTTGGTAAATCACACATTTGTGGACCGCCGTTCTTCCAGATGGTATAATATCGTGAATTTTGTCGCGATGTGCGATGTTGAAGTTTGGGACCGGAATTAGTTTGAACAATTTCTCCAAGCACCCCTCGTGTTAGATGCGGTAGAATATGCAAAAGGATGCAATATCTTTTCGCAGCGCCAGAGAGTTTAGCTGATCAGAAAGAATGTTGTCATTGGAATTTGGGTTGCTCTTTGCTGGGTGCAGTCAAGTGGAAGGAGCTGGCACTGGGTTGCCTCGGCCAAGAAATGACTACAGTAATCCTCCATGTGAGGTTGGCCTTTACAAGGTGCAAGTGTTGTACCCGCACGAAATACTGTCCCACTCTACTAAGCACTTATTAGAGATCATTTGGCCTTCTCCTTCAAGTGACTATGTAATGTCATACTACTGGACTACTTAATGGACTGTAGACATTCAATTTGATTTAAATATGATTGCTGCTCTTGTATTGTTATTCAAATAATGATTTGAATGGTGTGGATTTTGATATGTTTGTTCAAATTAAACCACTTTGTGTGGTGGGATGTTGAATATTAATGCAATGCAACATGGGACAATTAATGGATATGAACAAGTAAGTGCTTTGATGGTGTTAAAAACCTCTGATTCTGGAGCTTTGATATTCTTTGCCAACTGTGTGCTGGCTTAAGCTGTCTTCAAAACGCAATGTGACGAATCAGCATACTTTAAAGTTTGTTAACATTTTAAAATATTGGATAATTTAACATAATATTTTATACATTATTTTCGCTGAAGACTTTGGGGCATACCATAAATGCCCAAACCACCACATCAAATAAAACTGTTGGAAGCTTGTGATGTCATGCACTAAGGACTAAAGCTTAATTCTTCAATTCGCCAATAGACCTAACTCGCCTTTTTTAATTAATCAAAAATAAAGCAAAAAGAGACAAACATACTTTAAAGTTATTGTTCATAATACATGCATATCATTTCAAATGTCAAGTCATTTATTTTGGTTTCTATAAAGTAGGCCAAATACAATTATTAATTTGCTTTTACCTCCTGATTTGTTAGAAAAGTGCCATTCTTATTTAGTAATTATGACGGTATTATCATGTATGACGGTGTTAAACAATAAATCAGTAACACCTTTAAGTCTCTAAATCTGTAGTGTTATGGTTCTAACAAATTAACATCGACATACACTGCCGGCCAAAAGTTTAAGACCACACTTAAACAACATAATTATCTATAAATTGTAACGAAATCCCATAAGATAAATAAAAGAAATGTACACCTGCATATTCTATTGTTAATATCGAATATCTAAAGAAGTCATTCTTTTATTTAATTTCAAGTTATTGAACAATAAACATGTATTGTTTTCAAACACCTACAAACGCTGCGTTAGAGTCGTAATAATATTTTTATGATGGGTTAATAACTAATTGCTTTGCTTTTGTTTCCCATTGGTCAATAATTAGGATTATTTAGCTTCTAAAAACACGTGTTTCCGACTTATTATTACCTGAGTTTACATGTATTTGTTCACAAACAATCTCAATTAGTCTAAACTTGTGGTTTCTACGAAGTGCGTTCTACCATCGTTGTTTTACATAATGAAGGCAAATCCGAACGTGAGATTGCTTTATAATTGAAGTTATCGAAGACTTGTGTTCATGGCACAATAACTCGATACAGGGAGACAGGCACTTTTCAAGATCGTCCACGCTCGGGAAGGCCGAGAGCTACCACGTCAACTGAAGATCATTTCATTGTTGTTACCAGCAAGCGAAATAGATGCTTAACAGCACCGGAAATCCGCGTTGAAGTAAACAAAACCCGAGTTAAACCTTTATCATTGACTACAGTAAAACGGCGACGGTAAAACGGGTCGTGTCGCCGTTCGAAAACCTCTGCCAAGGCCACAAAACAAGAAAAAACGGATGCAATGGGCCCTTACCCATCAAGATTGGACTGAAGAAGATTTTAAAGTTCTTTGGACCGATGAATCCAAGTTTGAGCTATTCGGTTCAAAACGAAGAATTTACGTTCGACGCAGTAACCAAGAAAAGATGATGCCAGATTGTGTAGTCCCAATAATCAAGCATGGTGGTGGCTCAATTATGGTCTGGGGTTGCTTTTCTAGCCAAGGAACTGGCGATTTGATCAAAATTGACGGAATTATGAAAAAGGAAGAGTACAAAAGAAATTTAGAACAAAATGCTGTTCCGTCGGGGTTGCGCTTAATTGCAGATGGATTCATTTTCCAACAGGACAATGATCCTAAGCATAGCTCAAAATTATGCGGAGGATATTTGAAAGAGCACAAGGGGTGTTAAAAAACTTTTGTGAGAAGAGCTTGATAGGAACGTCCGTAATTGTGGTCCATCCTCGCGAGAAGAAATGTGGAACGCTTTGTGCGAAATTTGGAGCAATATATCACAACATACTATCAACTAATTGATTGCCCGTATGCCGAGACTTGTGAAAAAAGTCATAGAATGCAGAGGAGGATTTTTGATAAAAATCAGTTTAGCTAACTATAGCCTTTTTTAGCATGGACTGTTAATATTTCTTTACGCTTTTCAAGTATATTGATTGTCAAAAAGTGTTTTATTGGATGATTTAACAGTTTAATTAAACATTTAATATTTTATTGGAGTTTTATTTAATTTTCCTACTTTAATTAAGGTGGTCTTAAAATTTTGGCCGGCAGTGTACTTATCTTGTTCAATTTTTATATTTTGTTCCACCTAAAATGTCATTATGCATAAAAGGGTTCAACTGCTTTTATCATATTGTTGTCTTTTTAACTTTTTCTCTAGGCTTTAGTGCATACTCTAAATTATGTGCAGTGTCAGAGATTCTAAAAAGTTACAACGCAGTCACACCAGTCTTGCTAATTACTCTGACCACCATGATCATCAAAATGGTTTCTAACTTTATTCTGAATAAGCATTGACCTTATAGGTTAATGTGAATAAGTATAAAAATTATTGATATTAAAAATGATTGACTTAAACTATATTTCATACCTAAAATTACATTTGAGGTAGCAGTTGAAAAAATTTATTTATTTAAACTTTAATGCACAAAAGAAAAATCGTACATATGGCGGACTTAATGCCTTAAGGCATTCTCTCCCAGTCAACCATCAGACTAAGCAGAGATAAACATATGGGAGGTAGTGCAGCAAAAGTAAACTAATAATGAGAAAAAAAGGTGACGAAGAAATGCCTTATCAATTTAGATTAACTTTTTATGGCAAAGATAAGACTGTAGATTATAGTATTTCTGTAGAAAGACTAATGTAGTTACCACTTTACTGTAGTAAAGAAAGACTTAAAGCTTTGTGCAAATTGAGCAGTCATGATCAGGAGTTATATTACATGCTACCATTTTGAAATAATAAAAATTGGCAAAAATTTCAGTGACAATGCATCAAAAAACCAAGGAGATGAAGAAAGGCAGGGAAACTTAATTACAAGTGACTTTAAGCGTCATTGGTTGACTACAACGCTAAGCTTCATTAAAAATAACAATTTAAGTACTCTAGAGTACCCTGAAATGCCTGGAGCTTGTACAGATTTCATAGAGTACACTATTAATCATTGTTATAATAAACATGATATAGATCTTAATTTAAAGCCATTATATGCGTCTATTTGGGAGGCAATGACAATATTCAAACTGAAATATGACTTTTTGTTAAAATCAAATGTCAGAAGCAGTAATACTGTGTAAGTTAAAATATGAAATGTCCTTTGTGAGCTTTAAAATGCATGTTGTTTTGAAAGAAGGGAGCTATTATATTTTCCTAGAATGTACTGACTGTTAGAATCTAACATTTGCACTAATGCTGCTTTATAAAGGTGTGGGAGAATAGTTTACCATTGCGGTTTTTAATCGCGTGATGCAATATGTGAAGAAATAAAAAAAATTAGGCATTGTGTGCATGAAACATTTAATATCTGTAATACATATAATTATACATCAGCGGGAGTGATATAAACATTATTTTCAATTAAGTAATTGCAGTAAATAATTACAGATCTTAATATGACTTAGACTTGAGATATAAGTACCTATCTTATTTCTTTAAAGAGTATCTATGTTACCCGCGGCTTATGATTATAGATTCTCACTCTCATAGTCCGAATGGACTATGAGAGTTAGAAGCCGATGTTCGAACGAGATGCTGCTGCCCATCTCCACGCCTCTTACGACATTCACAGGATGATATGGGGCAGTGAATGCTCTTACTACACGACGCACTTACAGTTAACACTTTTAATGCAATACAATAATACACACTGCTCCCTCTTTTGCATTTACAATTACTTAATATATATATTTGACGATGATAAGCGTTGAAGCAGATAATTGAACATGGTATTGCATAGAAATTTTTGTTACATACAAATCAGAGTTGCAAAGCATTTAATGAATGGCAGCAGGAATCCCAAAGATTATTAGACAATGATTATGTGAGCTTTACGGCTAAGCCCTTTCATTTAAGCAGCGAATTAAGACGGTAGCTAAACTTTGAAAATGACATGGCGTGTAATCCATAGCGAAACCGGTAAGGTCAAACCACTCAATAGATATTCAATAAAATATTTACATAATTAATATATTTTATCATACGCTTATTATTCCAATCAAACCAAAGAGTCACCAGGATCTAGAATTGGGAACCCAATTGCTGGTGATTAAAAATCCTAATTCAATTCCTGATTCCCTACGGCATTTTATGTAAAGTACATACGCTATTCATACGCTCGAACCAGTTCTTGAAACAATTTTTCAACTCCGAAGTACGATACTTGAAATCGCCGATTCGAAAGCTTCGAGCCGTTGTACATGAAGATATTTCTTAATTTAGGGAAAAAATAAAAAAAATATTTATGGCTTATGTCAAGACTATACTAAGGTTGCTCAGAATTTCCACGTTTTGGTGCTCCAAATACTCATTTGTTTGGCGAGCGGTGTGCGAGCTTGCGTTGTCGTGGCGCAAAATGATGCTCGCCAACTCTGCCTCTCACTCTTCATTCATTCATTCATTCATTACAGTCTTTCACAAGTCCACTGCTGAACACAGGCCTCCTCTAAGGAATACCACAAAGCACGGTACTGAGCCACCTGCATCCATCGACTGCCTCTCACTTCTGCAGCAGAAATTTGCTGTAACTTTCCTCATTCATTTTTCTACGTGCCCAAACCAACGAACCATTCCTTTCTGAATCCTGGCCACGACATCTTGCAAACCACACTTTTCTCTTATCACACAATTTTTTAACCTATCATTCAGAGTCAGCCATAACAAAAGTATTTCTCAATGACCGCATTTCTACAGCATTAATTTTACTCTGATGCTTATTTTGCCACGCCCAAGTTTCATTAGAGACCCTTTTTACTGGAAAAGAGGCATTCCATCTTAGTCCTAATGGCTGACAACGCATCTGCATTTTGATTCGCAAACGAGGATAGATGTAGATGTCTATGGGCCACAGCAACCACTTACCATCAGGTGGACAGTGTGCTCGCTTGTCACGCTTATCCTATAAAAAAAAAATTACCATTTATTAAAATTGAGATTAACATAGCATTATGAATTGCCAATATGCCATACATGTCTTTTTTGACACATCCTGACTTCCCACAATAGGGTGAAGATCTCCACTTAAACCGTGTCCTGCATTCAATCTTTGTTCTATATCACTGACATCTACCATCCTCGTTAAACACACATTTTAAATACACAAATTCATCCACTTGCTCAACTCTCGAACTTTTTCGTCCTTGTATGAGCAAATTGAACTTTTCTGAGTTCAAACGGTACCAATTATTGGACATTATAATATTTTACGATGCGCTATGTGGTGAGGTGAATAATCCCCAAATCTCGCGACATTTTTCTCACTTTAGTTTAATAACCTTTGTTTGATAATGTGTTGATTCCTAGAGTTTCTAACAGCTCTCTTTCGTCTTCTCTCAGGATGTTCTCTAGTATTGCCGAAGAAACTAAGACGACTATCATCAGGAATATTTGCTTTTACTTTTTCACACTTCCTTTTTCATGCAATAAAATGATAGCTTTTGCTGAAATTAATATATTTTAACGCTTTTTAGTCAAACAATAATGTGTCTTTTTGAATAACTTTTGGAGGTTGGCATACAGATAGGTACTTTCCGTAAATGCTAAAACTGCCGTCTGCCGCAAAGAACCGTGTAGCCTCGCTTTGATTTTGACGTCTGAACCGCACTTACAGTTTTATTGCTGCTTTTCGCAATAAATTGAAGCTATACTGTACAATGTTGTTAATTTTTTTTAAATTTTTTTATGTCCTACTCAGGAATTATGGTTATTCTTTCTCATTTTGCAGACAACTGACTCTAGAAAAAATTCCAAAGAAACAGGATAGCGTAAATAAAAAGTAAGTACTAACTAAATTCAAAATTTTTATTTAGGTACCGAATTTTAACCGTAATTTTCATATTAATGTCTTATGGTTGCTTACATGTTCTTTTTTTTTAGTTTTCCTCTGTCGCCTCTTACGACACCCATGGGACGTTATGGGTTTGTGGATATTCTTACACCGCCACTACACAGTTTTGGACACAAACTATTACAATAATAAAAACAATCTACTTTTTACTTATGAAATTAAAAACGATAAGGGCGTCCGCTACGTTAAGCGGTGCCTCCCGCGCCGTGATCCCGAGATTGAAATTGATGATATCATACTAAGTTAAACCGACAATTAAGTTTGTTACTAAAATAAGAGAAGTTATTTTTTTTTGAGCAAAGTTCCAAATCTGTTCTGTTAATCGGTGCTCTAAGTTATAATCGCTCCAGGGGTTGGAAAAATTTCTTACATAATCTGGTATTTAGTGTCTTACATTTTTACTGTTTAGTGTTTATTATATTATATATATAAGGTCGGGGAAAAAATTTCTTCGTATTTTATATACAAATTCAAAACAATTTTTTTTCAAAGGTTAATTACATTTAATTATAATATATATGTGCCATTTTGTTCGATAACTTGTTGCCATTTTGTAGGTAGTAACATAATCCCGCTGCTGTAGAAATCTTAGTATTTTTAATCAAAAAAATGCGACAAGTAGTTTTGACAGTCCTCTCTTGATGTTAACCTAACACTACCCAAAGAATTCTGAAGAGATCGAAACAGGTAAAGATCTGAGGGTGCAAGGTGAGGACTATAAGGTGGATGCATTAACACTTCCCAACCAAGGTCTCTCAATTTTTGCTGAGTGGCCCAAAATGTGTGTGGTCTGGCGTTATCATGATGAAAGACTACTCCTTTTCTGTTGATCAATTCCGGCCGTTTTTTCTCAATTTCTTGCTTGAGTCTCATTAGTTGTTGGCAGTAGAGATCCGAATCGATGGTTTTGCCCGGCGGTAAAAGCTCATAATAAACGATACTCTTCCGATCCCACCATACACACAGCATCACCTTATTGCGTGTTAATCCGGGTTTCGCTACAGTCTGTGGAACTTAACTACGCTTTGAACATGATCTTTTCCGCACGTTCTTGTCGTAGGTGATCCACTTTTCATTACCAGTGATCAATCTTTTCAAAAATGGTTCGGTTTCATTACGTTTCAATAGAGAATCGCAAATGAGTACACGATTCATTAGGTTTCTTTCAGTGAGCTCGTGTGGTACCTAAATATCGGGCTTTTTTGTATAGCCAGACTTTTTCCAATGGGTCAAAACTGTTTTGTGGTCAATCATCAATTCCTCGGCTATGTCGTAACTACTAATATGCCGATCTTGCTCCACTTTTTCAAAAGTGGCATCGACTTTATCCGTATGAGGGCGACCAGAGCGAGCTGCATCTTTGACATCCAAATTCCCGGACTGAAAACGCTTGAACCAACTTTGTGCTACTCTTACTGACACTACATTAGGTCCAAAACGTCACAAATTTTTTTCGCGGCTTGAGTCGCATTTTTCCCTTTTTTGTTATAAAACTTCAGAATGTATCGAATTTCTTCATAAGATTCACTTATTTTGGCGAACAGAAAAACAATTGAAAAATGGCGGGAAAGTGTTTTTTGTTTTATTTATTTTTTTAATTTCCTATATGTATTGATATTAACACTAGTCAGATACAAACAGTACAACCAAAGAGATTTTTCTTCAATTTTATACAAACAAAATACGAAGAAACTTTTTCCCCGACCTATTATTATAATAAGTAATTTAACTTTCCTATTTATGTATAGCCCAGAAGTTAACACAAACACAACAAATAAATCTGCAAAACGTCTCAACGAAAGGAAGAAAATGATAAAGAAGAAAACTAAAGTTATGGATGCCGTACCGATAGATTTCGTAATGGATTCTTTAAAACGGATTGTGGAGTTCATTGAAGACAAATTCAGTGCCAGTATTGTATTCAAAAATGTGACACCAAAGGAATGGCAATTTCTCATGAATGTTAAAGCTATTGTCAGAAATAGGCATATTCTAATAACCGAAATATCCCCAGCTATGAACGATCTATTGAAACGAATTAGTACAGCTAACTTAAACGCATTCAGTTTGGTTTTAAATGAGAACACATTTAAAAAGAACAAAAGGGAAAGGTAAGTGAGTGATAATTATATTCGCTAATAGAGAGACACTCAGAGACACTCATTCGTTCTAACTGTGCTAAAATAACAATGTCCTTCACGTCACGCCGTTCACGGTGGCCAGTCTCAACGGAGACTAGCCATCCGCGCATGACAGAAATATAGTGCACGAGTGTATGCGCAAGCACAGGTGCATCCTTTATTATCTCTCTCTCTCTAATAGTCCGAAGGGACGGCAATCTGATACGACCAGAGAGAGATCAGTCGTAAGGCCGTATTTAACATATAGAATAATAGTGAAACATATAAATGTCTGATAAAAATCCCATACCCGCCTCGCGGGGCATTCTCCTATTCCCCATTCTCCTTCTCAGGCAAGGCGCATCAGGAACACAAGACACGCCTTTCTCCACGGCCTCTAACTCCACCTACGTAACGCCCCCCCCCACCCCGGAGTCCAATACGCGGAGGTCATGGGGTCAGGAAAATAGAGCGCTCGGTAGCACCCGCTTTCCAGACCCCAGCGGCGGATCTGGTCTTTGGCTCCGCCGCCAACCAAGTTTCGGCCGCGGAGGGTAGGGAGAGCGGTGCCTCGCAATACCGATACTCCTCTCCCCCCGCGGCCCCACCACCACCGCATCGACGGTGCGGCCCCGTCAAAGTCGCGGAGGAAGAAGTAGGGCGAGTGGCGCATCGCCATACCAACACTTCTCTTCCCCCGCGACACCACCTCGGCTGCAGCGGTAGGGGGAGAGGGCACCCCTCTCGCCCCAACCCACCGACACACATCCGAAGTGGGCTCGCCAAGCCCACTCGGAGTGGCCACCTCGGGCCGGCCCTACACCACGGGCCAGCCAAGGGGTTACTCTTTGTTCACCGCGGGTGACCAAGCCACGGCTACTAACCCCCTTCGCCACGACAAGGCGGGAACCCGTTCGGGGGGGACTGATTTCGGCCCTACCCTGGACTCATACTCGATAAACATAGTAGGCAGTCGCACTTACGACCATTAGACCAAAGAGACAATCAAACGTGCTAAATATAACGCTTATGTAATATGCTCAGGTGTAGGCTAAACTTCACATGTCCTCGAAATGATTATTGAGATTTCCCAGGCATACAGATTTTCTCACGATGTCTTCTTTTGAAGCCGGAATACCGACCGGCTGTACCGGCCTACTAAAAATTGTAATAAAATAATTTCATTAATGCTAGCTTTCCATTAAATTTTAAGTGTTGTCCCCCCATTTACTGCGGTAAGATACGATACAAAGGGGGGTATCATATAATTAACGTAGCTATTTAGTTAAATTACACAACACAATTGGAGCTATTTAGTTAAATTACACAACACAATTGGACTATTTTGGGGAAAAACATTATCAAATAACAGCTCAGTACAAGCGCTGTGTAGAGCGAATCCTCATTGGATGTAAGTGTGAAGTAAATCCATTACATGAATACTTTATCATCTGTTGAGCAGGAGGTCAATAGACGAAGCTGGCTCAACACCGCGCTTTATGACAATCTTTGCGGAACGCCTATGTTCATCTGTGAACTATTAAAGGACTGATGGAGTAACATAGATTACCTATTTTTTATCACACGTTTTTATAAAGCTTGACTGCTCGTTGGACTAGTGGTCGTAAAAGCGACTGCTGATAATGTCGAGCATATAACATATTTTCTCTTACCAATCTGCTCGCTGTGCATCCTGTCGACTGCGGGACAAAACTAAAAGCTATCCAGATTTATTGAACTAAAATCCCACTCATTACCGCAGCGTATATAAGCTGCGTTACCATCGTGAGGGTCTACGCTCACGAACCCTTTCATGCCGACCGTGGTCTGGGAAAATCTTCTAAAAGATTCATTATAGCTGGCATATTCTTTTAAACAGCCTAGCGTTGGACAGAAAAAGAATGTTGCTCGGATCGAATTTAATATGATTATTCAATATTGTTTCATTTTATCATTAAATAGGTGTATTTTTTTTTCAGAAATGTTACACTGAAGAAGATACCTAAATATAATACGCGAACGTCTCCTAACAACAGGTAAGCGTGATTTAAAAAAAATAATATATGAAATAATATAATTAATATTTTGACTGAATGGAATAAAACTAATTTTACGGATTTTGTCGTCAATTTTAACTTTTTTAACTCCCGACGTTTCGGGGACTTTAAAGCACCCGTGGTCACGGGAGGGGGGAGACAGGTGTTTGACGTCCTGATGTCATAGTCAACGAAGGCTACCTTCAACTTTTAATTATTAATTTTTGGTCTGATCTACGTGGAACGAGCTTACAGTATCTTGAAGTCTTGCAGTTGTATGACACCCAGCCATCTTCTCTTTTGAAATAAGGGTGTTTCTTAATTTCTATAGCCTCGCGAATCATCCTTGATAGAAATCGGTGTTCTTTTGCGAGGATTTGTGGTCTATCAAATCTGATACGAACATGAACATGTTGTCATTACTGCAGACTTCCCGGAGCGTCGGTGCTTCACATTAGCGATATGTTCTTTTACCCGGGTTTTTATGGATCTTTTTCTTTGTCCTATGTAAGAGAGACCACATTCACAATTGAGCTTTTACACTTCTGCATCTTGTAGAGGGATAGTAAGAACTGACTAAGTTCTTGCTTACTTAATTATTATTTTAATTTTAATTTTTGTAAAGTATTTAAAAAAGTTAATTATTATTCAATCATTTTAAATACTTTTATAATCATTTTCAAAGTTGATGCTTAATTACTTTACAGTATTACGTTCATACTATAAATTATATTCTATAGTATGAAATATAAATATCATAATATCCAATTTACATACAACGCGGGACCCGAAGCTTTTTGCCGTGCAAAACTTTCTTGACGTGCTAGAGCTAAGCGGTCAGGTGTTAACTGTCACAGATCCCTTGTGCTCTCTGAGACAAAAAAAAACCCCGTAACGTCCTCGTCGAAACGTTGAAAATTCAAAAAAACAGTTAAAATTAAACGCAATAAAATCCTTAAAATTAGTTTTATTCCTGGATGGCTGAATAAATGAATGAGGAATGATTGCTTACTGTATAGTATTTTTGAATTATCATATTATATAGCAATAATGATTACAGTTATATAAGAGTGTCACAGAAATTCTATTTAATATAATTTCTAAACCACCGAAAGCTTATGTATTGATTATAATTTTTCAGCCCTCAATTAAATCCCTCAACTTCTCGGTATTCGCCCCAAGAGCGAAACGAACAGCCAACGTTTGATGACAGTAGTCCTAGTAATAAATTACTAAAGGCACTCACTACATCCACGAAAAATGATGATTGCACAAGGTAATTTAATAATGGCATCACTCTACTCCGTTGTTAGTTTATAATTGAGTTTATGAATTATATACAAGGAACAAGTAAAAGGCTAACAGATATATATATATATATATATATATATATATATATATATATATATATATATATATATATATACTCCTCGTCTCTGAGAGTTTAATGCCATTTGAGATTTCAATGTCTCGAGGGTGCCGCAAAATGTACCAAAAAGTATAAAAGTAAAGTAAAGTTACAGCCTATATACGTCCCACTGCTGGGCACAGGCCTCCCCTCATTTCTGAGGGGGTTTTAGGGCAAGGAAAAAAAGTATAGTGTTGTCAAAACAATATCACAGTAAACACATTTATGGATATGATCCAATAGTGGATACCTTTTAAGACGGATAAAAGTAATACACCTTTAATATATTATTTAATTTAAGTGGTATGATTTTCTATTTTACGATTTTAGTGTTTCGTCTATGGAGATAAAGTCGCAGAGTACTTCGAGGGTAAACGAGACTGATTTAAATTCGCCATCCCTGAAATCACGTCACACTAGCATCGAGCGAAGGTATTTTGGTTAACATTATGTATGTTTATTTTTATTTAACCATCTTAGAAATACATTCTAATATATTTTTTTTTTTGATAGCATGCATTGTCAGAAGTAATCGTCCGTATTGATTCCAGTCGATATTTTGTAACTTTTCTTATCTATGGCAACATCTGTGGTTAAAATTTTTGTTAAAGACTTGGTTCTAAAAGAAATGATATTAAGAACTGTGAATATTTTGTTTTTTTGATGTAACCTTAAAATAGCTCTGTATTTCTACTCTACGTAACTACTATTTGTTTTCCAAAGTGTCCATGTCGAATTTCGGTTTAATAATTCGTCAGGACATTCAAAATGGAGGTTTAAGCTTTGTCCTCTCCATTGGATAGAAATTTTTAGTTACCAATGTGTTTTTTTAGAATTGAAAATATAAAAATCCTACGGCGCCAAATCATCACAGACTAAATAATTGTACTAACCACAGTTCATTCTCACAAATATGAGGCATGAACTTTTTAAATACAAGCATTGTCCTCGATAAATTGTCCGTGCTTTGTGGCATTCCTTGGGGGAGGCCTATGTTCAGCAGTGGACTTGTGAAGGGCTGTAATGACGATAATGATGATGATTGCCTCGATAGAACAACGTTATCTCGGTAAACCTGAGCGTTGCTCTTTAAGTTCCTAATGTAATGCGGAAGGGTGCTAGGGGTATTGTGCCATGTTCATTTCTCAACGTTTGTAAGATCACAATGATCACTGGTCATTTCTTTAGTATTAATAAAAATATGCCATCATCTTGCCAACTGACATAATAGTCTGCTTTCGTTGGGGTCCGTTCACTAAACTGTGCTTGGATTGTATTCTTCATGTTTCTCCTATTGAAAATAAGAAGAGTTTGTAAAGAAAATATCACATAAATTGTTGCGTGAAATTATGGAATCTCGTCCGCATTGTACACCGGATTGACTAAAAAATTACCCTGATTTACGAAGTTTCTAGTTTCTTCTCGCCAAATCTCCATTCTACTGATTTTCATATTTCTTTTTCAGAATTTAACAAACTATAAAATTTATGACCAATATTTATAAGGCGGTAAAAAACGTCATTAGAGAATTCAAAGATTCCCGAATTATTATAATAAAGGATTTCTATAATATAGGGACACAATTTTGAAATTCTGTAATAAAATCATCATACCATAAAGGGTTATTTCGTACCACTGCAGGGATCATTGAATGCCTATTTTGCTATTCTTACAGCCGGCGCTGATCGGTTGTTGTATATAATTCGCTAACTTCATTGCAGAACAATTAGTCAAAAGCCAATTATAAATTTCCAAAGTGCCGGGAGTGTTGATCTAACCACTAATGAGAATATTACTCCGACTAAAGAAAACTGGCACAGTGGTAATAAAGAGCGAGGAAGGAGTAACGAGAGGCGGCACGGTCGAATGAAGAGTAAGCTTTTGAAGGCCATGTCAGTGCCACTAGAGAGTGATATCGGATTAAGGTGAGGATCATCTTTTAGCACAATATTTGAACTATAATATCTATATATAAAAATTAAAAATCAATTGCTGTCCCTTAGTCTCGCTTAAACTCAAAAACGGCTCGACCTATTTTGATGCAATATTTTGTGTGTGTTTAAATGGGTCTCTAGATAGTTTAGATTCGTATTTGGACCCGGTAGGTGGCGTTGTTGTCGAAATCCAGAAATCACCCGTGCGAAGCCAGGGCGAATCGCTAGTAATATATAAAATGCAGTACTATAGTCTATTCTAAAATGCAAAACAAACTGCGTTTATTGAATTACAGTATTGCAAGGAAGGTAATACTCTTACTCGTGCTATTATTTAAGTAAACTTTATTTGCACAACAATTTGCTTCAGAATTTTGTGCGGTGTATGTATCGTATCATAGAATCCGTTCGGTGTGTTATAAGAAGACTAAGTAAATATATACTCGGATTATTGACGTCCAGCGAATTGCAGACGAGTGATCGTTTTTGAACTAACCACGCAGTGTGCGAGGTTTACGATTAGCCAGCATCTTCCATTATTTCCTTTTATATTCTACGCGAACAATGTCATGAAGACAGCTTGTAAAAAAGTATAAAAATTTCATTCTTAAAAGCCATAATTTTATTGTTTGTTTACAGAATGATGCGCTTGATGGGTTGGGACGGCGGAGCTCTAGGCACAAGGGGCGAAGGCATTGTGGAGCCTATTATACCGGACTTGGGTATTGTACGTTATTTTTGATTCATAAAAGAATTTAAACAACAAATATAAAAAAAAACAAATATAACTAATTAGAATTAAAAATGTTAGTTTTCAAAATTCACCCCTAATGAATCATTACAATAACATCAAAGTAAAAATTCTTGCCGATTAAAATCAATATATATTACAAAATTTTAAATAGGTTTTGGATATGAATCAATAAGTAAAAATATAAAGTGCTGACTCCTCGACAATAATCATGTTTGAAAAAAGTTATAAAAATATCCTAATGATTTCTTATATTTACGCGAACACTACACATTAAATGAAACTAATTTTACGGATTTTATTGTGTTTAATTTTATCTTTTTAATTCTTTACATTTCGGGTGCTTTTACCCTTTTTGAAACCCAGATATAGCTTTTAATTACCCGCCAATGAATACATAAGATTTTGATTACACCCTTCATTAACTTTTAATTAATTTCTAGAAGAATTGTTGAAAATATAATAGAAATTGGATAAATTGCACGTAGTTCTGCCTTCGGTATTGTTTATAAATCTTTTCTTTTTCAAAAGATGATCTAATTTTTAGATTACCGGAGCAGGCTTGGGTCATAGTGCCGTACCGAAAAGTCGTGCAGAAAGTTTCAAAAGAAAAAAGAAATCTTCAAGAACAAATTCTATTGGTCGGAGTGACGGCGACTCGTATGAAAAAACTGTAAGTGGCACCTGATCATTAATAGTTCTATCATTCATAAATAAACAATAATCTACTGCGGTGGGCTTCTTTTCTGCATCTGAATTCACTGAGGTATTTACTAACCTCTAGTAAGTATATTATTAAAACACGTTGGTTAACCATTGACTAGTAAGTATTTATTTTCTTAGACAAACGTTCATAGACAAGAGGCATAGATAATAGTACACATATTATTTCATGTCGGCAGTAACTTATTTTGATATCCATTTTTAACAACCCCACTATATCAAAATAACAAACAAAACAATATCTCTTAAAATAGCTCCACACTTGTCTAAACTATGTATACAACAATAAGATTTATTTTTGAACAATACCAAGAGTTTTTATAAATTTGTAATGTTTCATACCTGGTAAACCTTTGGTCAATAGGTCAGCAGACATGTTAGCAGTTGCCAAATACTCAGTCCCAACCATGTCATCATTAATAGCATTTCTGATAAAGTTATATCTTACATCAATATGTTTGGAACGTCTATGAGACTGATGATTATTTGCCAACTTCAATGCACTCTGACTGTTATTATACAGTATGATCTTTTTATTACAACCTGTTATTTCAAACTCTAAATTCTTTAAATAAATCGCTTCACGATAGGCTTCTGATAAAGCCATATATTCAGCCTCACAGTTGTGAGTACTTACTCAAAGCAACAGTTTTTTGTTTCTTGCTTTCCCAAGAAACAGCAGAGCCGGATTTTGTAAAACAAAATCCTGTGTATGACCGTCTATCAACAGCACCGTTTGCCCAATCAGCATCCACAAATACTTCCAGCTCTGCTTTTCCTTTGGAATATTTTAAACAATAATCTTTTGTTTTCAATAAATACTTTAAGACCCTTTTTGCGTAATTCCAGTGAACAGTGGAATAAGAGTTATTAAACTGACTTAAGTAATTGACTGAATAGGCAATGTCTGGTCGGGTCAAAACAGCCAAATATGTACATCAATCTACCTATTAATTTTTGATAAGGTAATCTGTTTTCACAATTTTTTGACGTTTCAACATTTAATTTGCACTCTATAGGAGTTTCAGCAATATTACAATCAGACATATCAAACTTCTTTAATAGTTGCTCAATATAATGCTCCTGATCTATTGTAATTACATTTGAATTTTTGTCAATATTAATCCTCATGCCCAAATGTTGTTTGACTTGATCTAGATTTCTTATTTTAAATTTCTGACTCAATGCTTTTATTAGACAAACAGTTTCTGACTTATTATTTGAAAATATTAAAAAATCATAAACATAAACTCCTACTATAGTTTTCTTATTGTTACTATGATGTTTTATAAAAACACAGGGCTCTAGGTTACTCTTAATAAATCCTAAATCATACAATGTTTGCTCTACTCTTTGATACCAAGCAAGTGATGATTATTTTAAACCATAAAAAGCCTTTCTTAATTTCAAAACTTTATTTGAATTTTTGACAGAAAACCCTTCAGGCAAATACATAAAAATATTTTCTTTTAGGTTACCATTAAGAAAAGCTGTTGTGACGTCGAGATGAGTTATGTCCATGTTTAACTGCACACTCAAAGCAAATAATAAACGCAAAGTCCGGCTTACTGCGTAAAGCCTTTTGCCACTAACCTAGCACGATAACGCACTTTATTGTCACAATTAACCTTTTTTTAACACCCACTTACACTGTACCACATTCCCGTTATTTGGAGCATCGACAATTTCCCAAACATGGTTGTCTTCAAATGACTGCAGCTCCTCTGCTATCGCCTGCGACCATTATTGTTTTTCAGGGTCACTGATAGCCTCTGCATATGTCATCTCATCTTCCCTACTGAGGTGGTACATATGTTGACATAGCCATATCTTACTGGTTGCCTTCTTTGTCTTTTTTATTTTCTTCATTGACCATGAGTGGTAAATCAGTATCTGCAGCCTCTGTGGGGTCTGTGGTTTCCTCTGATGTCTGTAAAGCATCTTAAGTTCTCAGTGGGCTTTCGTTACCAGTTTCAGTATTCTTAACATCAAGATAATCTGATTCACTAGTACTCGACAAGTCAAAACATTCTGACTTCACCACAGATTCCTCTACTGACTCCCCCACTGAATCTCTGCGCTCTAGAATGACATCAACTGTGTCTTGTTTCTTTTGCTTTTCTAGTATCACAATATCTCTACTAGTTGTACTCGTAACAATGTTTTATATTGGATCATAGATTCTATTATAACCTTTAACATTTTCACAGAAACCCACTAGTATATGTTTCTTTGATTTTTTGTCCCACTTTGTTCTTTTTTCTTTTGGTACATGTACCATCACTGGAATCCCAAAACTGCGTATATGCTGTAAATTTGGTTTTTTACCAGTCCATATTTCATATGGAGTTTTTTCAATCCCTGAAGCTGTGGATCTGTTCTTTAGGTATACTGCTGTATTGGCAGCTTCCGCCCAAAATTTATTTTCCAAGTCTGCTTCAAACAGTAAGCATCTTGTTCTCTCCACAATGGTTCGGTTTGACCTTTCACTGAGTCCGTTCTGTTCTGGTGAGTAGTTGTTGGTCTTCTGATGTATTATGCCTTCACTCTTCAAAAAATCTTCAAAATCCTTACTACAGTACTCGCAACCATTGTCAGTTCTCAAGATTTTGATGTTTTTACTCTGGTGATTTTCTACTATCGACTTGAACTCTTTGAAATAGCTTAGTGCTTCACTTTTTGCCTTTAAAAATATATGAAGACCATTCTGCTGAAGTCGTTAATAAACAGTAGAAAATATCGCGCACCACCAATTGATTTAACTTCCATTGGGCGACAAATGTCTGAATTTACATTCTGAAGTATCTCTGTAGCTCGTGTGTGCCTGTGTAGAAGGGCAATCGTGATTGTTTACCTTCACAACATATCTCACAGTTTGACTTACTTGTCACAAAGGTGTCCGAATAATTCATCCCTTCAACTATTCGTTAACTATGTCGTAACCTATGTCGTTGCTGTTCAGATTTCCAAGCCGCCTGTGCCATGTGTCTCCGTCAACCATGGAAGAAGTCAGAAAACAATTCTGTGTTTGTAGTTTTAATTTTAAACACCATCAACAAGTTCAGCCTGAGCAACTAAAGCGCCTTGTTTGTTGCGTATAAGACACTGGTTGGGTTCAAATACGACACTGTTCCATTTTTTATTAATTTACTGACCGACAAGAGGTTAGTTATAAGACTCGGCACGCATAAAATATTCTTCACAGTTATTACATAGTCGTGATTCATAGTAATTTCTACGTCACCCGAACATAAAACAGGAACTTTTGTCTTGTTTGCAACGACAATCTCCGGTAAACTCGATGAAATTATAGGATTTTTCAACCAACTTTTATTCGCAGTCATATGCATACTGGCTCCGGAATCTACGTACCAGTCACTTTCACTGAACTTTTCGCTGAGAAAAACAACGCTAAAAGCGTTAGACTGTTTCTTCTTCTCCGATTTGTTTTTCAAAAGTGGACATTGGGTCCGATAATGACCCGTTTCCTTGCACCGATAACATGTTATTGTTTTCGTGTTTTTGACATTTCAGTTTGTCGATGTCTGGTCGTCATATTTACTAGTGCTGCCACCTTTACCAGTTCTCCTTTTTTACTAACTTTTTGCAAGTAATGCTGTATTATCCTTTTCAATGACGTCAACAGATTCCATATCGAGCAATTTGGTTTTGATGGTATCGGTAGTTATAGGATTCCAGAGTGTTCGATTGCCATGATCATGGGCATGAAACGCTCAGGCAAACCGGGCAGCAACAACGAACCAACCCATTCATCGTTAATCATAAAACCCGTGCCACTTAACCGCTGCGAAGTTTCCACGATTTGTGTTACATAATTCGTCATGTTCTCACAGTTTTCTAGTCTGATAAAAATCAAATGACGAAGCAAAGTAATCCTCCTCGAAAATCCTGAATCGTCGAACAAAGTCTTCAATTTTGTAAACAATTCCTTCGTGGTCTTTGTCTTTTTTTTTATAGAATAAGGGTGACAAACGAGCACACAGTCCACCTGATGGTAAGTGGTTGCTGTGGCACATAGACATCTACATCTATCTTCGTTTGCGAATTTAAATGCAGATGCGTTGTCAGCCGTGAGGACTAAGATAGAATGCCTCTTTTCCAGTAAAAAGGGTCTCCGGTTCTCTACACTCACCATACGAAACACAGCAGCATTAAGCTGCTATTTTACGCTGGTATTCTGTGAGAGCGTGGTCCTTCCCCGGTCGAGCCGACCCATTCGTGCTACAACTATACTATTAATATAGCTGCAGCATGGCTCTACCACGTTAAAATTAACGTCTGCTTTATGTGCACAAATAATGATGGATCTATCGTCAAAATCAGCTTCGCTCGTGCTTTAGCATCTGCCGCTGCTGTTGCTGCTCTAACTTCTTCTTGCTTTAGGTACATGTTCGCGCCTTCTAGTATCAGTAAATTCTCAACAGCAAACGCCCAGTCATCGTAATTATCGCGACCTTTTAGTTTCGGTACGTTTGCAAGAAATTGGGAACTCATTTTCTTGACAATACAACTCGAAATATTAACGATAAACTATTACTTTTCTGCAAAAAAAAAAACCACTGGTACTGGGTCCATAACCTATTAAAACACGTTGGTTAACCATTGACTAGTAAGTATTTATTTTGTTAGACAAACGTTCATAGACAAGAGGCATAGATAATAGTACACATATTATTTCATAGATGTCGGCAGTAACTTATTTTGATATCCATTTTTAACATATATATTATATACATATGTTAAAAATGGATATCAAAATATACTTATACAGGCTGTTTTTGAAACGCTCCCGAAAACGAAGACAGATGATAGTACTAAGGATACCTATGATGATGAGTCACAAAAAATTCGATCCCGAGGAAAAAAAATCATCTTTTCACAACGTTTTATTAACTTTATTCACGCTCCATCATGTTAGTACAGTTAATTGAAACGATATTTCACTAAAAAAATCATGAAAATACTGAAACATAAAACCAGCAGTGAAACTTAAAAAAGAAAATCAGCTGACAATAGGGTCAATATCCTCGCTGGTGCCGAACTCTTATCTAGATCGGTACGAAACAATGCATTAGGTATACTACTCACTCTACCCTTCCCTTTCACACACACGCTGCCTCGTGTCGCCTCGCGCTGTGGAATTTACACATGCTTCGAGGACGTTACAACATGCGCATTTGTTTTGGCGGGATCGATTAATAATTTTAGTTTTTGAGACAGTTCCGTGTTGACTATCACGACACAATTGTTTTGTTTATTAAATTATTGTCGTTATTACTTGTTATTTATTAATTAATGATATTGTTCTTGTTGTTACGGTTTGTGTTTTTTGTTTTGTTTTAATAATGCCTAACGCGTAGGTACGTTTATAGTGCTCGTGAATACGACAACATGTTAATGTGCCTTGGAGAATCTCATAAGACCACGGAGGATCGGTAAGCTGTTTCATACCTATTTTTTTTTAAATAACTTAGTACTGAACTGATCTGAATAGGTACATAACTGAATACATCAGAATAATAAACATACCTACACAATGGATAAAAAAGCATGACTCTAACCTTGTTAACATTTTATTTAAGTATTTTTTTCATTAGCGGGGAATCGAACCAGTTATTTAGTTTATTTAACCTGTGAATTCGAATTAAAGTGGCTACGTGGAGACAAGCACAGTGGCATATATATATATATATATATATATATATATATATATATATATATACATACATTGTCCTTAATTTTAATACTAAGAATACTAAGGTCAATTGAATATCTCCAGTAACCATGAATAGAATCGAATAGAATTATTTTTATTCAATAGAGATTATTACATAATACTTATTGAAAGTCAATTTTTTATTTACCACTGGTTCGGAAAATACCTCTGTATATCCTCTCTACCTGGGAAGAACCAGCAAGAAACCTAGCGGGATTTTTTTAAACATATCACCTTACAATAAATTTGTACAATTTTTTAAATGAATTTTAATAGAACCAGCATGGTGGCGATCACCTCATTCTCAGGGGTTATTTTCATTTATGTATTCTTTGATATTATAATAACCCTTTTTGTACAATTATTCTGTAATAAAACATTTAAACTCTTTTATTGACAAATTTTGAACATTCTCTGGGATTTTGTTGTAAAAGCGTATATTAGGTCGGGGACAAAGTTTCATCGTATTTTATATACAAATTCAATACATTTTTTTTTCAAAGTTCAATTATATTTAATTATAATATATTATTACAGTATATGTGACATTTTGTTCGATAACTTCTTGTTGCCATCTTGTAGGTAGTGACATAATCCCGTTGCTGTAGAAATATTGGGATTGTTAATCAAAAAATACGACAAGTAGTTTTGACAGTCCTCTCTTGATGTTAACCTAACACTACCCAAAGAATTCTGAAGAGACCGAAACAGGTGAAAATCTGAGGGTGCAAGGTCAGGACTATATTGTGGATGTATTAACACTTCCCAACAAAGCTCTCTCAATTTTTGCTGAGTGGTCAAATATATGTGTGGTCTGGCGTTGTCGTGATGAAAGACTACTCCTTTTCTGTTGATCGATTCCGGCCGTTTTTTCTCATTACTTGAGTCTCATTAGTTGTTGGCAGTAGAGATCCGAATCGATGGTTTTGCCCGGCGGTAAAAGTTCATAATATACGATGCCCTTCTTTTACTTGAACTTGACTACGCTTTGACCATGATCTTTTTCGCTCGTGCTTGTCGTAGTTGATCCACTTTTCATCACCAGTAGTCAATCTTTTCAAAAATGGTAAGGTTTCATTACGTTTTAATAAAGAATCGCAAATGATTACACGATTCATTAGGTTTCTTTCAGTGAACTGGTATGGTACCCAAACATCGAGCTTTTTTGTGGAGCCAGACTTTTTCAAGTGAGTCAAAACTGTTTTGTGGTCAATCCTCAATTTCTCGGCTATGTCTTAACTACTAATATGCCGATCTTGCTCCACTTTTTCAAAAATGGCATCGACTTTATTCTTATGAGGGCGACCAGAGCGAGCTGCATCTTTGACATCAAAATTTCCGGACTGAAAACGCTTGAACAAACTTTGTGCAACTCTTACTGACACTGCATTGGGTCCATAAACGTCATAAAATTTTTTCGCGGCTTGAGTCACATTTTCCCCTTTTTTGTAGTAAAACTTCAGAATGTATCGAATTTCTTCGTTAGATACACTTATTTTGGCGGACAAAAAAACAATTGGAAAATGGCGGAATAGTGTTTTTTACTTTTTATTTTTATTTTTCTTTATGTCCTATCTGTATTGATATTAAAACCATTGAATTAAACTACTTTTACGGATTATATCGCGTTTAATTAACTTATTTTATTAATTCCTGACAATTCGGGTGCTTTACAGCACCCATGGTCACGGGGGACTGAGGTGATTGACGTCCCAATGTCAAAGTTAATCCGGAGTACCTTCAGCTTTTTTAATTATTAATTTTGGTCCGATCTACGCAGAATGAACTAACTGTGTCTTGAAGTCTTGCAGTGGTATGCTTGGGTTTAGTTTTAATTTTATTAATTACTGGATCCCAAGCAGGTGGTAGTACCCAGCCTCCCTCTCTATTGAAATTAGGATGTTTTTTAATTTCAATAGCCTCACGTATCATCCTTGGCAGGAATCGATGTTCTTTCGCGATTATTATTATGTTTATGTAATTCTGTGGAGTCTAGTAACTGGTATGTTTACTAGACTCCACAGTTATGTTTTAACATACTTTATGTTTGAATTTGTTGTATGTTTAAAGTATGAACGTCTTTATTCTTATCAGAGCTATTCATATTTTTATGTTCTCATACATAATTCATAAATACATATATTGCGATGCCAAAGTCAATATCTTTATTTCTTTAAATTTTTATCTGAGATACTCTACTTTAAGATATAAATCGCCTGTACGACCCTCTTTTGCATAACAAATATGGCTTCAATATCAGTTGCGTTATCCCATAGCAAAATTCCATAAGACATTACGCTATTGAAGTAACTAAAATAAACTAATCTAGCTGTCTCAACATTGGTGAGACTTTTAATCTTTCTTACAGCATATGCTGCAAAACTAAGTCTGCTTGCTAATTTAGATATATGGGGGCCCCATTGAAGCCTCGCGTATTGATGTAATACCAAGAAAAACGGTACTATCCACAATACTCAACTCGTCCCCATTTAAAAGCACATTGGTATTCGAATTTTCAAAATTAGGTACTGTTAATTTAATACATGTAGCGGCAGTGTAGGAATATCAACTAACCCATATCAACCCGTGGGTGTTGTAAGAGGTGATAGAGGAAAACAAGCAAGGAGATGGGCAACAGCGTCTTTCCAATATAAATAAATAAACAACAACTAATAGAAACTGCAGTTGCCAACCTCCCTGCCAAACGTGGCAACTATAGCAAATATTCCTTAGCCCTATCTTTATGATGATACCTACCCTCACACGTCTCATACGACAGGTAAATTTCATGAACTGGCCCTGGAGTGTTACCCTCACTACATGTCATTTTACTCACCCGTTGCACTCTATTAATATAGCAGTTATAAATTATATTTTTAAAGTAAATACATACTAAACTCTGTAGCTATATAACTGCCAGTTAGTTTTTTAAGATTTTGGATTGACCAAAAATTGGATTGAGACATCATCATTATTCCATATTTTGTAATTAGTCTTTTGTAGTTCTCTCATTTTCGCTAGGAATGCGTCAGCCAGCATGCTTTGACAAGGGGCTTGGAGACTCTCCAACTCTCCGACTCTCCAGTAGTGACGCACTGGCTTACACTCTCCAATGGAGAGTGGTAAGCCAGTGCGTCACTACTATCTCACCAGGTAGTAAGATGGTAGATAGTAAATCGCACTGTCTTAGCGCAACAATAACCTATTCGCTATTGCTTTAATGATACCCAGATTGTACTGGTAGTGGTCGAATCTCATCGGTCTTGGAAGTTTAAATTTGGGTTTAGCATTTTTGAACGGATTTCCACCTTCAGTTACTTTCCAATCGGTTGGTGGTTATAAGAGAAAATGGTGTGATATACAGTGTTATTTTGCAAAGAGTAGCCAAATTTTAAACTTAAGTTCAAATATATAAACAATGATATACCGTTATTGCAGTTTTTGAAAATACGAGTAAATAAGGCGTCTACTTTTATTTGAAATTATCCCAAATTGAATGTGATTTATGGACAACAACTGCGCGTACGCGTGCTCCTCTGTGTGCGATTCAATTCACAACGTTTTTGCCCACCGATCGACCCTTACGAATGTTGCGTGCGTAGTAAAATAGTAGGCGATAGATATTTGTGAATGACAATCAGTTAAAATAATGCATTACCACGTATTTTGAATTTAAAAGATAAAAAGGACAGAATTTTTGAGATTTTTTTAAATTAATTTTTCTTCACCATTTGCCTATATTACTTGTTCTGAACCTTCTCTGTAAATTTGGCCCGTTATTTCAAAATAACCTTGTATATAAGGGAGAATCCTACCACCACAACTAATTACTGTTTATAAATCATTTCCTAATTTAACTCATAAACCTTTAATTTTTATTAATTTTAGCTGATCGGCACAGATTTCGGCCACAGCAACATAACAAATAAGGAAACTTTAAGTGGAAACTTTTCTTCTACAGCATATTCTATCAACTCTGAAGACGACGACATACATGAAAAAACTGTAAGTATCACGTGATCATTAACATCACTATTGCCCGTGTTCCAGAAAGGTCTCGTGGCTTCCGATAGATGGCGGTATAATCATTTTGTTTACGCCAGGCATAACATATACAGACTAGCGACGGGAATCAGCGTCTAACGTGCGGAACGTTTGGTACTGGTCTGGTAGGTAGAGTAGTCTTCAGTCTTGCTCATTTCTCTTCTAAACAGGACTTTATATCGGTTTCGGGTTTGAAGAGTAAGAAACCCACTATAATTACAAGATACAAAACAATCCATTTGATTTCTCAAGGATGACATTGGGCAACTCTGTATAATTCTTCATTTGGAATTAACGGTGGGTGTCCGTGTGCTAATGAATGTCAATTAACATCAAATGAATAGAGAGCTCATTCATCACTTCAATATTATTAAATCTCAAACTTTTATTAACCACTAGCTGTTCCTCGCGACTTCGCCCGTGTATAATTTAGGTTTTTAATTTTTTTGCGCGGAACCCTAATTCTTTTTCTTAAATAAAAGTAGCCTAAGTTAATCCTTATAACATCAGCTGTCTGCCAGTGAAAGTCCCATCAAAATTAGTCCAGCCGTTTCGGAGATTAGCCGGAACAAACAGACAGACAGACGAAAATTTTAAAAATTGTGTTTTTGTTATAAGTACCGTATATACTTTCATATGCATTTAGTGAAAAGCTGTTATTTTGACATTACAAACAGACACTCCAATTTTATTTATTTGTATAGATAATATTCATCTGGGGGCATCAATACCCAAATTCTCCTGGTATTCTATTGCACTACATTTTCTCCCGCCTTGTTCAATGCATCCAGTAAAGACACTTTTTATAACAAAAAATAAAAAGCCAATCTAATGAGAAATCAAGCTCTATTAGTGTAAAAGTAAAAAAAGTAAAGTTACAGCCTATATACGTCCCACTGCTGGGCACAGGCCTCCTCTCATTTCTGAGAGGGCTTTAGGGCAAGGAAATGTCCGTTGCGCTGCCCCAATGCGTGTTGGCGAACTTCACATGTCTTCGAAATAATTTTTTTTTTGATTTCTCAGACATGCAGGTTTCCTCACGATGTTTTCCTTCACCACCGAGCACGTGGTAAATCAGCACTTAAAATTGCAATTAACAATTTCTATTAGTGTGATTCGCACTAATGGTTACAAAATGTTAGACAATGTTATACAACATTTGTTCAAATGTTTTTTTTTTAATTTCAATAGCCTCGCGACCATGGGTGCTGTAAAGCACCCGAAACGTCGGGAATTAAAAAGTTAAAATTAAACGCGACCAATGTTATACAACATGTTAAAAAGTTTACATTAGCGTGGGATAAAACTGCAGTGTAGAAGCACAATCAAATCATATTAAATTACCATTCTGATGAATGTTTATTAAACTTTAATAATTCCTTGTGTATTTTTGTCGTAGGCTATTGAAGAGGACTTGGTGCAGTTAACTGAATCAAAATACGAAAAGAACAAAATTGTCAGAACTCGTTTGAAGATTTTTGGAGAAATCTTAGAACTTATTTGCTCGGATGTTATGAATAAAACAGTTGTTTTTGAGAAAAAGCTACATTATAACGAAAAGAAATTTTTAAAGCCTGCCATTAAAAGTTTTAATAATAGAGGTAATATATCTTTTAAGATTAAAGAAGAGTGTGACTTGATAGATAAAATTCGAAATGAAATGCTGTTAAACCGTGCAGTGGTAATTGAAGCTAATTTTTCGAAGGACGGAAGGTATGGCCACTACTTCTTTACACTTATTCTTTTATACCTACTAATTTTGATTTTCACAATATATTTTTTTTAATTGCGTTAAGTTGACGATGATTTAATTAACATCCATATATGTGCATGCATTCTGTGAATAAAATATTATCGATATTATTAATGTTGTATATGTTTGCATCGCTGTTCTTAAAAATCTTGACACATTAGACAATTAATAACTACTATATAAGGTAACAGCACTATTAATTGACCATGTACCTGTAGTTGACCACTAATTCACGGAAATGTTTTTGAACTAATTAAATAGGCAGTGCTGCCATCTGATCATCGATTCGTGTGAACTGCACATCCGCCATTTTCTAATACTCGAAATGGCCGGCAGTTGTTATGTGGAGTGACGCAGCGTAAAACTATTATTCGTTTTTTCGTAACAATTGTCTTAAGGATTGCAAAATTTTGAAGTTAAATATTAGCAACTTAATAACCTTGTTGATGGTAAATGTTTTGATTTTCTTATTTGTTTAGCATTAATTAAGGTATAACATGGTATTTAAAATACAAAAATTTATTTACAAAGTCAACATGTGGGGTGGTCCACTACTGACTCAAATTTACCTGAATGATTTTCTAGTAATTGAAAAGGGATGGTCAATTACTGATGAAATTGTCTGTCATGTAAATATACTGTACAAAATAATATATGAAGGGCAGCATTAATTAGAATTCAACTATTTTATTTGCTTTTACTCTAAGTTACTTTTATTTAGTAGTTAACCACCTTTATTGTAAAGTATAATACTAAAAGCAATTTTTGGCAACGGAACCGTCAGCCTCTAGTAATACTGATGGTGTTTTTGGAAACTACAATAAAGTCATCAGCAACTGCGATGCCTATTACTGTTGGTGACGAACTGCTAATGCCGATACCAGGATCGCCAGCAATTAGCGTTGCTGACGGTATATTTGATACCACTCTACATCAATTAGACACCACAGCTCCTGACGGTATGCTTGGAACGATTCCAGAATCTTCAACTAACGCTGTTGCTGATGGATTAAATTCCGGTACATACAGTATTGCTAGCACTTCTGACGCTGTACCAAATAATGTACCTAGTCCCTTTAAGAAACATTTCTTTTACAAAACCAACTACAAAAAGGACACACCTAAAACACGTCTAAAAGAAAGAATACCTACTATAGTTTTAGGAAAAAGTTACCAGAAATATCTACAGAGGAAATTGAAGCAAAAAAAAAAGAACTTGAACGAATAAAAATAGAAAGGGCTGCTGAAAAGCTAAGAAAGAAAGAAGAAAAAGAGTCACTAAAGAGAGTCAAGGCCCTCAAAATAATAAAACATACCAAAATAAAGCGGGTAAAGAAAAATCTCCGATTCTCTTCGTCAAGTTCTGACTCGAATGCTGTGGTCTCTTCAGAAGAAAGTGTGAAAGAGTGAGAAAATGACACTGATCAAGAATCTAACATTGTGGGTTTAAAACCCCCTCAAAGAGTAGATAGTGAATTTGTCATATTTAAGTAGGAAAATAACTTTTATTCAGGGAAAGTACTAAAAGCAATGAAAATAACAGCTACAATCTCATCGATGAAAGCAAATGGTCGATTGTGGAAATGGCTGGATCATATAGACGTGCTTGACTATCCTTGGG
Source organism: Parnassius orleans (assembly GCA_029286625.1). Lineage (NCBI taxonomy): Eukaryota > Metazoa > Arthropoda > Insecta > Lepidoptera > Papilionidae > Parnassius > Parnassius orleans. The sequence continues at coordinate 94,090 of JAGSMP010000263.1, read as the reverse complement.
ATGCAGTAGTTGCTCATATAGAAGAGCCCAAAAAGACCAGTTCAACGAGAAATGTATTTGATGTTCCAGAGATACATTCCTTTATATAACTTGTTTGTAATTTTTAACGAGTTGTAGATTTTCTTATTATATTTCAAATAACACGCTAAGTTGTTGTAATTTGCTTCTTATTTAACAAATTAGCGGACGCCCGCGACTTGGTCCACGTAGGTTTACGTTTTTAACTGTTCCTCTTTCCTACCCCTCTCTCCATCCCTTCCCATCCATCTGTCCCTCCCTAGTTCACTTCCCTTCACTTTCCCTTCCTACACAGACTTCCCCAACCCCCCCTTAAAATGTGAAAATCCAAAAATCCTGAAACACATTATTTATTTACCTATGCTCGATACTTAGCTTCTATGTATTATGTAGATAAACCTATTAATACTTGAGCATCTGGATGGTCATCTGCTGATGCAATATATGGTCATCTACTACTTTGTTAGATGGTCAACTACTAAATCTAATTTTTGAAAATTAAAAAAAAATCTATTCAATCATTGTACAAGAAAAAACACTGGTTTTGTTTCGTTAAAGACTACCGCAGAGTTTACAAAAGGAAACACTCATTGAATTCGCATGAAAATTAAGGTTAAGCATTTTAAAAGGAAATTCTGTGCCCTTAAATGGTCATTTACTGATGCTGTTACCTTATTGTACAAAATTCATTGCTAAGGTACAATAATTAGAATAAAATATATTACCATCATTGTATTAATTTCTTTGGCAGGGAACTTCATCTATCAAAAACAATCAATAAAATAGATCTTCAAATCCCAATTATGAAAAGATTAGAAAAGAGAACAAAATATATTAATGATAATGACCCACAAAACTATTCCCAGACAGATAGTGTTCAGAGAATGAAAATATTATCGATTGAAAAATTTATGTCAACAATGGATTCTATGCAATCCTATGGAGTATATAATGAGAAATCATTCAAAGCGCTAGCTTACAGGCTCATGGTGTTAGAGGAAATTTTGGAATTCATAGAGAAAGATGAATCAGAAAGAATCTATTGCACAGATATTCATATGCTTAAGTATATGAAGTTCATGAAAAAATTTATTACAAGTATCAACGCAAGACGAAAAGATAAACAAGTTACGGCTATTGAAGAATCAGTCGCCGAACAGATTTTGAATAGTTTAGGAAACTCTTATCTTGTTTTTGAATGTGATAGACGCTTAAAGTAAGTAGATTTCAGTCTTTAATTTTATATTATGTATTAATATACGGTAGGTAGATCTAATCTAGTATGGGGAAAGATCATATTCAGCAGTGGACTGTTGAGAAAGTATTGATTAGAACATACATTCCATTGTTATCTCCACTAAATGAGCTATTTTCGTTGTTTGTTGATCTGTTCTAGGGTGGTAATATTGTATTATACGAGGGGTGATCCAAAAGTAATGATAATGAAAATAAAACACGGTAATTAAAGTCAAAATAATAATTTATTTTTCTACATAGTCTCCTAACAAATCAATACATTTAGTCCATCTTTTTTCTAAACCCAGGATTCCCTTTGAAAAAAATTCTTTGTCTTGACCCTCCCAAAACGCTTCAACAGCGGCCATTACTTCGCTATCGTCTTCGAATTTCTTGCCTCGGAGGCGTTCCTTGAGCCGAGGAAAGAGGTAGAAATCACTAGGAGCTAGATCTGGCGAATAGGGAGGTGTTCGAGCAGTTCGAATCCGTTTCTTGAATGGCAGCCATCGCAACTGCGGCTTTGTGAGCCGGTGCGTTGTCTTGGTGAAACAGCACTCCAGCTCGCAGTTTGCCGCGTCTTTTTTCCTTAATGGCCTCCTGTAATCTTCTTATTTGGTCTGCGTAGTAAAAGCCCGTAATAGTGGCTCCCTTTTCCAAATATTCCACCATAATTATGCCTTGAGCGTCCCAAAAAACAGATGCCATAACCTTTCCCGCCGAACTTGAAACTTTGAATTTCTTTGGCGTCGGTGAGGAGGCTCGCTTCCAAGTCATCGATTGTTGTTTCGTTTCAGGATCAAAATGGTGTATCTAGGTCTCGTCCATAGTCACAAAACGGAACAAAAAATTTTCTTGATCTGCTTGGAACTTTTCGAGATTGACCCTCGAAATGTCAACTCGATTTTTCTTTTGCTGGTCGGTTAACATTCTGGGTACCCAACGCGCAGAGACCTTTTTCATATGCAACTCGTTCGCAAGAATTCTTTGAACGCTGCCATATGAGATCCCTGTGACCTCAGCTACATGCCTGATGGTCACTCTTCGATCTGCCAACACAACATCTTCGACTTTTTTCACGTTGTCTTCAGTGAGGGACGTGGATGGGCGTCCTTCGCGATGTTCATCTTCAGTGGATGTTCTGCCCAGTTTAAACTCCTTGGCCCAGCGTGCAACTGTAGAATATGGAGGAGCAGAGTCCCCTCAATGTTTCCACTAAGTCATTGTGTATGTCTTTTGAAGACATTTTTTTTCAAACAGAGGTACTTGATGACAGCTCTAATTTCGTTTTTCTCCATGTTGATGTTATCTCTTTGACAGTTCGTATTCAAATGAATGTATCTCCCGGAAATCGTGATCTATTTATATGATTTTTTTAGGCTGACGTAGTGAGTATATAAGCAAGCAAAAAATTTTTTTTTTGGATTTTTATGCGGACCTGAAGTAACCGATTATCATTACTTTTGGATCACCCCTCGTATATTCCCATAGATGTTTGACCTGGCATTGCGATCGTCGTATTATCATTTTTTTAATTAATCATATTATGATTTTTACTTTTATAAAGATTTAAAAAAAGTGTCATAATTACCGTGATTATAAAACTTCTTTGCTTTTGCCAGTAAGAACTAAAAAGATATGGGATTTTACATAAGTGTCTTTAAAAAATCCATTTAAGGAGTTCTGCATAGAACAGTGTGTATGAAATATTGAGCAAATTGGTATCTAAAGTTGTTTCGGTCGCATAAAGGCGTTCTTTTCACTGTCTGGCCGGTTATTTAAGAACAGCCCGAGAATTTTAATAAGAGATACTTCTTGAGAAATACTTGTATTTTAACTGTAATAATTTTTGATATTAATATATTACACTAATGCTTCAATCAACGGTCGGTCGCGTTCTGATTTCTCTGGATGAGCGGCGGTGCAGTATCTGGGCACAGCATCGCCTCACCCCGCACCGAAACAGTTTTTTTGCCTCGGCGTAAACACCAACATATGTTATATAACATATATAGGGAAAACGCTTTTAGGATTTGTCAATTCTGGATACTTTTTGTACTGTATCACTTAGTTTGATGAGTTGTTGTACGTATACATAGAAATACGTTGTAGAAGTTTGAATTAACAATTTATTTCTTAGTAAAAGTTCAAAATGTAAAATTATTTTCAAATTCTACCTATAAAAAGCATCTATGTAATCTAAGACGACACAGATCCTCAGATACCAATTTTGAAAGGTCTATTAACTAAAAAGTTCTAAATGAAGGTCACTTTGAATGAAGGTGTACGAACACGTGTTCGGAGACGACACTAATTCTCAGCTTTGGTTATGAAATTGAAAAATGGACGTGTCTTTTTTAAAAAGATAGAGAATAATGAGCGGAAAGTTACCGCACGTTACCTAGGGAAACGCAAAATGTGACCCGATAGACAACTCATTGATAATAATACACATAATGATTTAAAACTAAAAAGTGACACCCGCGACTGACTGCATTGCGAAACTCACTTAGAGGCTTTGTAACGGCGCGTGTATGTGTGCGTGCGTCGATTCGGCCGTTTGTATGGAGTTGAGTTACTGCTTTAGCTATATAATATATACGAGGGGAGGTCAAAAAGTTCGTGGAATGGCGGGGTCGGCGAGGGTGAGTTTACTCATCATTGTTAGTATATATACCAAGTTTCAGCCTAATCCGGTCATTAGCTTTTGAGTTATCAACGAGTAAACATGAGAAAATTGAATATCGCGCCGTCATTAAGTTTCTCACCAAACAAGGAAAGACACCTCAAACCATTTTTCAAGAGAAGTCAGCTGTTTATGGGGACCCGCTCCTGGAAAACCATGATTTATAAATGGCACGCCCTTTTCAAACAAGGGAGAGACTCCATTGAAGACGACCCCGACCTGGACGGCCGATTGAGGCTACCACGCCAGAAATAATCGAAAAAGTTGAAAAACTTATATCGGAAGACGCCCGGCTAAAGAAAAAACAGCTTGCAGCATTAGTTGGAGTATCAGAAACAACCATTTTAAACATCCTACATCAACACCTTGGCATGACTAAAGTCTGTGCAAGATGGGTTCCGAGAATGCTTTCTGCGCATCAAAAACACGAGCGCGTCGAAAGTTGTCGCGAGTTATTGAACCGCTATGGAGAGCAAAGGGAGGAAGTTATGGCCCGAATTGTAACTGGCGATGAAACTTGGGTTCACCATTATGAACCTGAGTCAAAGCAAGAGTCGATTCAGTGGCATAAAAAAGGCACACCCCTCCTAAGAAGTATAAGGTATCTCAATCGGCCGGAAAGATAATGGCGACGATCTTTTGGGATACAGAAGGTATCCTTTTGATTGATTATAAGGAACGCGGTGTTTCCATAACAGGAGAATACTACGCTTCTTTACTAGATCAATTAAAAGAAGCTATTAAAGAAAAAAGGCGAGGAAAGCTTACAAAACGCGTGCTCCTTTTGCACGACAATGCGACCGTGCACACAAGCCATGTTGCGACGGCTGCCATTCACCGGTGCGGTTTTGAAAAACTGCGCCACCCACCCTACAGCCCAGACCTGGCCCCAAGCGACTATTATTTGTTTCCAAAAATGAAGAAAGAACTGCGTGGGAAAAAAATTGGTGACGATGATGAAGTGAAGTCGGCAATTTCGGCCTATTTTAACGCCCAAGACAAATCTTTTTTTTAGACGGTATTATTTTTTAATTTTTTTTTTTTATAGGAGAGGGGGCAAACGAGCCTGCGGTTCACCTGATGTTAAGTGACAACCGCCGCCCATGAACAACTGCAACACCAGGGGAATTGCAGATGCGTTGCCGGCCTTTTAAAAAGGAGTAGGCTCTTTTCTTGAAGGTCCCTAAGTCGTATCGGTCCGGAAAAATCGCTGGTGGTAATCGGTTCCACAAGGAAGTTGTGCGAGGAAGAAAACATCTTCTAAATCGCACAGTGGTGGACCGCCAATCATCCAGATGGTATGGATGGTATCGCGAGTTTTGTCACGATGTGCGATGGTGAAATTGAGCGGCTGGAATTAGTCCGAACAATTCCTCAGAGCACTCCCCGTGGTACATGCGATAAAATACGCAAAGAGATGCAACATCTCTACGCAGTGCTAGTGAGTCAAGCCGATCGGAAAGAACTCGGTCGTCGAAGATTCGATCCGCTCTGCGCTGAATGCGGTCAAGTGGAAGGAGCTGGCACTGGGAGCCCTGCCCAGAGATGGGAACAGTATTCCATGTGAGGCCGAACCTGCGCCTTGTAAAGTTGCAGGCGGTGTGCCGGCATGAAATACTGCCCCGCTCTACTGAGCACGCCAAGCTTTTAGAGGCTAATTTTGCCTTCTTCCAAGTGACCACGAAACTGCACGTCACTCGATATGTCAACGCCGAGGATTCCGATACTGGCTGAGGCAACAAGGGAGTGCCTTGAAACTGAGGTGATACGACAAAGGGTTCCTTTTGGCGGTAAACGCGCAAACTTGTGTCTTCTGGGGATTGAACTGACTAGATTTAGTCGTTTCAATCCGAGACTTTGTCCAACAAAGTCTCGACTTCAGACACAAGTTTGTTCCGGTACTCGGCGACGTTTTCCCGAGAAATATTGGCATGGCCGGTGTATAGAGCATCACCAGTGCTGTCATCCGCATAGCAATGAATGTTACCGGTTTGCAACATATCATTGATATGCAGAAGAAACAGCGTTGGTGATAGCACGCAGCCTTGTGGAACACCAGCGTTAATAGTCTTGTAATAGGAGCACGCACCGTCTACTACGACCTTGATGCTCCGATCAGTCAGAAAACTGGTGATCCAATTGCACAATTTCTCGAAGCCCATAGGAAGGAAGCTTCGAAAGAAGCGCTGTGCCAGACCCGATCGAAGGCCTTCGCTATGTCCAAACTAACGGCCAATGCCTCCCTTGACCTCGATCGTCTGCGCCCATCTATGTGTTAGGTAAACAAGAAGATCACCAGCTGAGCGACCCCGACGGAAACCGTACTGGCAGTCACTAATCAACTGGTGCTCCTCAAGGTACCGCATGAGCTGGCAGTTAATAATTGACTCCATTATTTTCGAGAACAAGGAGGTGATGGCGATAGGCCTGTAATTGGACGTATCAGAGCGGTTACCTTTTTTAGGGATCGGGTGCACGAAAGCTGTCTTCCATGAGTTCGGGACAACGCCTAGGGAGTAGGAGTACCGGAAAAGACGCGTTAGAACCGGTGCCAACTCTGGAGCGCACGTCCTCAGCACAATTGGTGGGATTCCATCAGGCCCACTCGACTTGTGGATGTCCAGAGGAGAGGAGTGCTTTGCGTACTGAGCACTGTGTGAATCGCACATCAGGCATAGAGCACTCACACTGCGGGATGGTCGGCGGTGTGTTCCCCCTGTCATCAAGAGTCGAGTTGGACGCAAAAAGGGAGCCTTAAAGGTCGGCTTTCTTTTGCGTCGGGCCAGTGAGTCATCCTCCTGTGCAGAGATGGTAGTGATGGCTTACAGAAATTTCCTTGGACAGCCTTGGCGAGAGACCAGAATGCACGGGTTCCCGAAGGAAGGCGAACTAGTTTCTCGCCAATTCTGCCTATGTGCTCTGACTTTGCCTTGGCAATAACTCTTTTGAAGGACCTGGAGGCGAAGTTATACTTCTTTTTAAGCATGCTAGTGTTTACATCCCGAGCCGCCGAAGCCTCAGCCCAGGCCCGATAACACTCCTGCTTACTGCGTAATGCAGTCTTACAGGAGCGACCAAACCAAGGCTGCGATCTGCCACCGATGGGTACCACAGATGATGGAATAAATAGTTCCATTCCCTGTAGCACCACATCAGTGACAGAGTCAGCAACAGCGCTGGGATCATCCGGCGAGAAGCAAATCCGCCCCCATGGGTAGGATGCAAAGAAAGACCGCATTCCATCCCAATCCGCTGACCTGTAATGCCAAACACGGCGGCAACCTGCAGAACGCAACCGCGAGGGGAGCGTGAGTGGCACCACACTCCGGATCAGACAATGGTCCGAAGAGCCAAGAGGGCATCGACGGAAACCTGATATCCGTCCGAATGAGAGGTCAGCAGAAGGTCCAACAGGGAAGGTGTATGATCCTCCACATCTGGAATCCGTGTAGGCGAAGTAATCAGTTGTGTCAGACCATATGCCAAGGCAAAGTCATAAACAGATCTCCCCGCATGATCGGTTAAACGTGAACCGAGCCATTTAGCGTGGTGGGCGTTAAAATCGCCAAGTATCACGATCTCTACGGATGGGATCTGTTGGCAAGAAATCTGTAGCCATTTGGACGTGGTCGATGAGTCGGTCTGTGTCGGCATTACCGCTATGGGACCTATACAGGCACCCGTAGACGCGGGGATGGTCGTCGCTGTCTACGCGCAGCCATAGGATGGACAGGTCCGTACCTTCAAGACTGCCGAGGCGTCGAGAACAGATATCCTCTCTGACGTATACGCAACTCCAGCCCGGGGCACAAAGAAGTGTTCTAATTTGTACCCCGGTAGGAGAGGTACGAAGTATCAGCCGGACAGGACACCTGCGTCTCGGTCAAAAGAGCAAGGCTGGCTTCGCCGTCTCTAGATGGTAGTGGACGGCGTTAAGGTTCGAGTGAAGTCCCTGATGTTGCAGAAGTCCACGGATAGCGTGGCAGGGGTCGCCATGGTTTTATTGCTCTGTTTGCCCCTGCAGTGTTAGTATAGAGCGGGATTTTGCCCCCAGAATACGCGGGCAGCCTGAGCACCCACGCTCAGGAAGAGGTAGCTTGACCGTGGATGCTCAGTGAGGATTCTCCATTACCAGGGTGCTGGTACCTCCTGGGGTAGTTCTTTTAAATTCCGCTACCATGTTATGGGGATTAGCCTCCGGCCACCTGCACTAACCAAGCGAAACACAGAAGCAAAGCTCCTACTTTACGTTGGTATTCTGTGAGGTCGTGGTACCGCCCCGGTTCGAGCCGGCCCATCCATGCTACAGCAGAAGCTGCAGCGCGGCTCTATCACTGTTAAAATATTATATTATTAATATGTTATTTGACAGATCTAATAAATGTATTAGGGTTAAAGGAGAATACATTGAAAAGGAAAAATAGTTTAATGTTTCATTTCATTATCCTTCCCTGTCATTCCGCGAACTTTTTGACCTCCCCTCGTAATGTTAGCCACGACATTAAACGAGACGACTGTTCGTCGCACTAGAGCAGTAGGAATCGGCCCTAATAAAAAAATCAGTAAATGATTACGAACAAATTACTTAAGACTGTTAATTTATAAATGATACATAATATGTATGAGATAGATATTTAGGGTGATAAACATATAAAAAAGCGAGCGTTTTAGGGAAGAAATAATGCGTAAATAGTAAATACATATGAATATAGAATATCTGTGTACATATTATTTTGTTTCTTTACAGGCAAATGAAATTAAAAAAAATGGTTTATGAAAATAAATTAATGAATTCGCCCAAATCTGAACCTACTTTGTTAAATGCCTTTGATCCTACATCAAGTGATTTAGCAAGCACAAATAAAAATGAAGAAGAAAAAGTATCTCAGACTGAAAATGTAATCCAGTATGATACTTATGAACCAGTATCCTGCACACTTGAGCCTAAGAACGCCAAAGATGTGAAAATAGATGACTTAAATGAAAGGGAGCTTTCAAATGAAGACATAGAAATGAATGATCTAACATCAGACGGCATAAGCGTAACTTGTGTTGAAAATGTCATGTCAGCAGAATCTGGTGAAGTTCCAAAACATATAATAGATTTGGAAAATGCTATTTTGGAAGCTGAAGTGTATGTGGGTACATCTGAGAGGGAAATTAAAGATAATAATACTACATATATTAATCAAACAGAGTCACCAATAAGTAAACAAATTCGTACTGAATCTGAAAAATCTGAAGTAGAATATGCAAAAAAAATTAAAATAGGCTTGGTCAAAAGTTTTAAGGATGTTTCCATACTATCTAATAACCCAGAGGAAAAAATGAGTTTGAATTTGGTTAAAACTGTTCAAAATCTGATATCGGATTCCATAGATAGCTCCAAAGATTTCTTACCATTGTTACAGTGTCATGGCCTTATTGATGATCGCTTAGTATACAGTTGCTATAATGAAAACACTTACTCATGGCTAAGAAATGTAATAAATGATCAATTTTTAATTGTAGATAATGCTTTTTGTATATTAGAAGATAGGCACAAATTACAAATGAAACTAAAAACCGTTATTGATAATAATAACGTTGAAACCATATTAAATAGATTAAAACTGTATAATTCTGGCTTAGATACCAGTACCTGGACAGTGGCTAATGAAGTGGTGTGTAATGATTCTACAGTGGTAGATTTAGTAGTAGATGACAATGCATTCCACTTCATAAGTCAGTCAAATTTTTCACTGTTTGCGGGGGTGGATAAAGCCAAATTCAGCGTCATTTGGTATTAAGTGTTTTTCATTACGTAGATTACATCGTTGAATCATGCTAATCAAGTAACTTTTATTAATTTAGTTACAAAATATACCTAACAGGTTTTGCCATTCTTATTTTAGTATAATTAATAGAATCGGGCGTTACTTTGCGTAAATCCATTATATTAAAGTTCATTTTTATTTCATTGTGCGGATGTAGGCAAAGTAATTTTTACCAACTTTAATTCTTAATTTAGTTCAAAAAACTGAAATATGTATATTGAAAAACAAATGACGGCAATGATGACAACCTTAAAAGGCTACTGTTTGCAAATCTGTTATGGTTGTGAAAAGTTTTGCTACCTGTATTATTTACTCATGGATAGGTACCATGGTGACACTGAAAGTTCTTAGAAAATCAAAAACTGAACAAACTAGCAAGTTATTAGTTTTATTATATCTTTTAAAAATAGTGTCCATTTACATCAAGACATCGCTGCATCCGATGGCACCACTGAGAAAAGCACTTTGCCCACTCGTCCTTAGGGGTCTCTTCGACGGCATTTTGAAACGCATCCACTGCTTCCTAGGTGTCCATAAAACGTTTTCCTCGAAGTTTTTCTTTTATTTCGAGAAATAAATAAAAATCGCAAGGTGCGAGGTCGGGGCTATAGGGCGGGTGACCCAGTAATTCCACTTCTGACGTCGCCAAGTAGTCGATTGTTTGCTTGGCTGTGTGCGACGAGGCGTTGTCGTGGTGAAGGAGGATCCTACTGCGAGATCGTTTCTCCCGAACTTTTTCCAAGACAAGTGGCAAACAATTGTTAGTGTACCACTCTGCAGTAACTGTTTTTCGATCCTCTAAAACAATAGTTGCGTAATGACCTGTTCTTCCGAAGAACGAGGCTACCATCTTTTTCCCACGCTTCGACCTCTCTTCACTTTAGTTGGTAACTCCTCGAATGGACACCCAGACAGCAGACTGTCTCTTAATTTCAGGATCATAACAATAAATTCAGCTTTCGTCACCCGTAAGTATGTCGAACACAGCATTTGAGTCACCTCCGTTAAATCTTTGAACCATGTCACGACACCAATCAACACGACGGAGTTTTTGGGCCTCTGTCAAATTATGAGGTATCCACCGGGCACAAAGCTTCCTGACCGCTAAATGTTCATGAAGGATTTTGTGCACTTGACTCATACCAATGCCTAAGCTTGTCCGAATTTGCTGATAAGTCACTCTTTTGTCAGTCTCTATCATACGCCGCACAACACTGATGTTATTTTCAGTCGTCGCCGTAGAAGGCCGTCCCTCACGCAGATCATCGGTGAGATTAGTGCGACCACGTTTAAACTCGTTAAACCAGTTGTAAACAGTGGCACGAGATGGGGTTTCATCGTGAAATCGCCAATCGAAGTCTATCATAACTTTCTTGTTGACTTAAATGACATCGAAAATCATAAAAAATAATTGTACGAAAATTTTGTCGCGTTAAATTCATGCTGACGTGACACAGACAATTTTCAATTTGCCGCCAAATCGTAAACAAATGTCAAATTAATAAAATACATACACAATAATATTGGCAAAGAGTTCCATTTTCAAAATTTGAACTTATTATTTTATTATATCGTTTACAAAGTGGCCAGTTCTAAAAACTTTCAGTGTCACCGTCGTATTAGGTATTATTTACTCATGGCTAGGGATCGAATCCCAAATTGAATACAAGAGTTTATGTATGGTACTCAATTGCAATTTCAATGCAAGAAAATAATCTTTTCTGTGAACATTTGGAGGCTTCTCATGGTATGTTGAGGCGATGTGGCGACGGAGGGACATACAAACTACTTAGCTCGTCTAGTTTCAGATCGAATACTTTACTGTCTACAATGCATTTTAACGCCATTGCTTGGCGTTGAGACGCTGCACCAACTGCGGCGATCTCATTGCTATTCGACACCGCGCTGCCACTGCCATATCGCTGCGCTTATATATTAAAATTTTATATTTGTTAAAACAAATAAAAAAGGAAACTAAGGCTGGGAAATTAAATATATTTCAAAGACATGTGTAGAGGTTTGTTGACCCTTACCCCACTTAGGGCGAGCGACTAGCTCTTGCTCCGTAGCTCACCCCAAAATATCGGGGGAGTCTGTGCCTTAAAAGTGGGACGTTTTTTAGCCTTTACTTTTTCAAATTGTTAAAAAAAGTCCGAATATTTATTTTTGGGAAACAGAATTTTGTATCAGTAATCTGTTAGGACACAAAAATTGATTAGACTGATTTAACTATCCTGCACTGTCTTAATATAATATTTTATAGTATAGTTTCTAGTAATTAAATTTCATCTCTATAATAAGCGGGTACGTCAGTAGTACAAAAACGATTTCTTTATTGTGATAGTAAAATTAAGGACAAGTATTACATAATATGTAACGTGTTCAAAAACTTGTTACCGTAATATATTTTTTGAGTCTCTGTAAATAAAATGTTACTTTATTATTAAAACTGTTTCATTTTACTCGAAAGGTACTCAATATCATAGGTACTTTTCTGAGGGATTGGCCATTTTATTTCAAATTTATTATAATACATATGTAGAATAAATTTGAAACCTACCCACTCTTTTAATTTTTAATTTAAAAAACTATTCAAATGAAAATCTTAAATTTAGCTTGTATATAGAAGAAATTTCAAGTTTGCATAATTTATTTTCGCCGTTTTTTATTAGTTAGGCCTATAAATTATATTACTTTAATATTCTTACATTATTTACAAAATGTATAGCGGTGTTTACACTGGCATTTACATAATAATAATAATTTATTTGCTTAGAAACACAGTATTATAGACTGGTACAAGTTTGACAGAGTGCGTATGTTTCGCCATAATGAAAATAGCATGCAAATAATACATTGAATTTAAGAATGTTATAATAAGATTACATGTCAATCCATACTATTATTATAATAATTATTACCAAATATGTCAACGAATAAAAATTGAATAAAATAAGATTTTGTACTATATTAATCTATGTTAAGTTTTTGGTACAGAGAAATGAATCTATGATGTAAAAGTTATTCTGACTTAGCCATTTGTACAACTTGTGTTTAAAAAAATATTTATATTGAGCATTTTAATATCTCTAGGAATCTTGTTATATATTTTGACTCCCATACAGAGACAACTTTTTGCATACTTATCCGATCTTGGAATGTCATTATATATCGTTCTGTGAGGATCTCTCAATCTAAAATTATTTACTTTGTTAAATAATTCTGTATTTTTGTGTACAAAAACCGCAACTTCATAAATATAAAGTGAAGGTAGCGGCAATAATCCTAGACTTTTATACAGTGGTTTACAGGACACGTCAGGTAAAACTCCACATATGGCCCTAATGCATTTTTTATTTGGGCTATAAATGCTCTGTTTTTGTCCGTACTGTTGTCCCATAGTAAGATGTCGTAGCGCAATATCGATTCTAGGTAGGCGCGATAGGACATAATAGCGGTCTTTTTGTCGGTTGCGTTCCTAACACGTTTAAGAGCATATACGAACTGGTTAATTCTGTTACACAAATGGTCTATATGTATTTTCCAGTTCAAGTTCTCGTTAATAGTTATACCCAAGAAATTCAATTGTTGTACTTTATTTATCTATGTCGCATTTAGATTAAAATTGTACTGTTTATGTTTTGAGTTATGGAATTGTATATAATATGATTTGTCAAGATTAATATTTAAATTATTTGCTTTAAGCCTTTCGATTATTATGTCAATAGTATTATTAATGTCACATTCATGATTTTGTAAAGATATATTGTTTTTAGATTTATTAGATGTAACAATTATGGATATATCGTCAGCATATAAATTACATTGATGTTTTGTTACTTCTGTTATGTCATTAATGTAAAGTATAAATAGAATGGGTCCTAGTACACTTCCTTGTGGGACACCAGAGCTGCATTCTCTATATTCAGACGAAACAAAACTCATTTCATTATTAATTATTTTATTGATGACAACTTTTTGTTGACGCCCACTTAGATGAGACGTTATCCATGATAATGGAGGTCCTCTGATTCCGAGAGATTCCAGTTTGCTCAGAAGAGTTTTATGTGCAACGAAATCAAATGCCTTTGATAAGTCAATAAAGAGTACAGTAGTTAGATAACTTTTATTTAGGCTGGTCAATATTTAATTTATTAGGTTAAATATTGCTAAAGTCGTTGATTTTTCTCTCTGGAAGCCAAATTGTTCCTTTCTTATAATATTATATTTAGAGCAAAAACTCATAAGCCTTTTTAACATGCACTTTTCAAATAACTTTGATAGAATCGGTATTAATGTTATAGGGCGATAGTTAGCTGGATGTTTTTTATCCCTCTTTTTGTACAGTGGTTTGACTAAAGATAGCTTTAACTTATCTGGAAATATACCTCCAGAAAAGGACAAGTTTATGAGATGTGTAAGGATATCGACTATTTCGGTGACGCACGATTTTAATATAATAGTGGATATACTGTCATATGCTTCCGCTTTAGTGTTTTTTAGACTCATAATTTCCTTTTTTACTTCTTCCACCGTCATTGGTTGTAAGTACATTGAGTTAATTGTTGTCCCCTTACGCTTAAATTTTGGAGTGTTAATTGAAACAGTGGCAGTCGTGTGAATAAAGTAATCGTTAAATGCAGTAGCTATATCGGCAGGATTTGTTACTGTTTCATTTTTTATATTTAATTCAGTAATGTCGTCATCTATTTTTATATTTCTTATTTCATTTTTTATCACTGACTATGTTGCTTTATATTTGTTTTTACTTCGATTTATAAATTTAATGTTTGTTTTTCTTTGTGAGTTATTAATGCATTTTTTTAATAATTTATGTATATACGCTTCTTTATTTACTGATGTCTTATTATTGTAATATTTAAAGCGTAGATATCTTTTTGTTTTGCAACTTATTTTTAGACCACGGCTTATCCATTTTTGTTTTTAAAATTAATGTTGCTTATTTTGATTTTTATCTTCGGAAAACATAATAATTATAAAATTAAAATAACATATCGTGAAAATTTGTAAATGCTATGTTCGCGTCAAACTCCTCGTAGACTTCAGACCATGATAAGTTGTTAATGCAATTTTTGAATTTTTTTATATTTTCAATGCAATAGCCTCGCTTATAAACAAAGTGTGACTTGGGTATAATTTTTGGTCCCTTTATGGGAAAAGTTAATAGCTGAGCAGTGACATGGTCAGATAAAGTGTGTGGTAATAAGGTAGATGTAGCGTCTTTAATATTGCTCAAAATATGATCTATGCAAGCTCCTTTACGAGTTGGACTATTAATGTGTATTTTTAAATTGTAGTTGTTGCATAAATCTGATAAATGGCTGCTAATTTTTCCTGGTCTTAACGTATTGATATTAAAGTCACATGTAATTACAATCTTCATGTCTTTTCTATACCGCCTATTGACTTAATCTAAAACCATGTCTAATTTTTTAAAAACAAGTTCGGGTCAGAATTGGGGATTCTGTAAACACAACTTATAAGTAACTTAAGTGACAGGATGTTAATACCACAAGTTTTAAATGTCTTTTGCGTTGTGTGATTGGGTAAGAAGTTTAATTCTTCGTAAATTAATCTTTGTTTGATTAAAATACAAGTTCCGCCTCTTTGTTGATCTCTACAAAAAGTTGATGCTAATTCATATTGGGCAACATTTACATATTTATTGTGATTGGACGTCAGGAATGTTTCAGACAAACACAATACATCTGGATTTGTATTTGAATCTCGCAATTCCTCCAGCGTGAGTTCCAGTAAGTCTTTCTTTGCAAGTATGCTGGCTATATTCTGATGCATGATTGTAAATGATTTATATGTTAGAGACTCGAAAAAAACTTTTCTTATTGTCTATAGGAAAGAAGTCTGTAATAAGATGTTTGGGTTTGGGTTTTTACCTCGGTTTTAGCAGGTGTAGGGGTCAATTTAATACATAACTTTAAACATTTCAAAAAACTTTAATCATAATTGTGCTTATACTGTTCTGACAATGACAGTATAATGTTTAGCTGCATACTGCTCCTGCTTATGGGGAAACAGGACGCCGCCTGTTGCGCTCTCTATCGCACTTACGGGCCTTACGGCAGGCCTGCCGTAAGTGCGACAGAGACCGAAAGCGCAGCCAGCGGCGTCCTGTTTCCCTATTTTATTGCACCGCGGGCAGCGAGTGTTTAACAATAATTAATATAGTATAGTGAGTGACGAGAATCACACCCTTTTTACTGGTAATGAGGCATTCCATCTTAGTCCTCAGGGTTGACAACGCATCTGAATTTTGTATCTTAACTATTGGGAATAGATGTATGGGCCACAACATCTATTTACCATCAGCTGGCCTATTTGCTAACTTTCTTGACATCAAAAT
Organism: Parnassius orleans; assembly: GCA_029286625.1. Taxonomy (NCBI): domain Eukaryota; kingdom Metazoa; phylum Arthropoda; class Insecta; order Lepidoptera; family Papilionidae; genus Parnassius; species Parnassius orleans. Next base: position 77,955 of record JAGSMP010000263.1, on the reverse strand, counting down.
GATAGTCACATTATAGTATATTGAGTCGATATGTTACATGGGTCGTGGTAAGCTTTAGGGAATTCGAACATACGCTTGTTAATAGGTATGGGTCTCTGCATTTACTAAATTATTGACCTTGATTTTTCGATTTATAGCTACACTAGGAGGCGCGAATTACAGTAGCGCTACAAGCGCGGTAGTTCTCATGATTTGTTGTTCTATCGGCCTGCTAGTTCCAAGTACACTTCCTTGGCCTGTTCACATGACATTTATCATAAACCGCCAAATGATCAGTCAAAACCGCCAACTTTAGTCTAACGTTAATGCCTCCTCTACACTACTCGCGAAGTAACTTTGACGAAGTGCTCGTCGAAGTCGATCGCAGTCCGAAGAACGTGACTACACACTCGTGCTACTTCGCGAAGAGCTCAGTCGCCTTGAGTCGCCCGCACCCTTAACATGAATAACGTTCAAGAGGCAGCTGCTATAGGTACCTAATTGTGTGAACAGTACGACGTCAATGCGTTAACCATAGATAAATAATTATGTAGAAAGCTACATATTTGATATTTATATATAAAAAGATTAATATTTAAGACGCTTCGTGTAACTTCGGGGCACTTTGCGAAGTCCTTTGACTCGGGCGCAAAAAACCGACAGCGATCGGAAGTCGCCCGAGGCGAAGCGAGGTTGCACCATAGATAACTGTATACTAGTCAGAGACAGATAGGACAGTTCTCTAGTTGACGGTTAGTTCCAATGAATATGCAAAGCGCTAGTGTTGTATAGTGATGCAAACTAGGTCTAATATTCAAGTGTAGATATCGATAGTTTAGTGATGCACAGGTAAAAAGATCGTCGATATGCAAGGATTATTTTCTTATTTTTAATACTTATTTGCAAAATTCAGTGAATACATATCTGTCGTACGTATTCAGTCTTAGATTAGAATAAAACATCTCAAATTTTATTATTTTTTATTTCTTTTCAATCTTTGGGCTTTAAATTTATTAAAAGCCATTTGTTGAGGTGCACACATTTGTTTTACTCTCAAAATTTTATTCAAGATATTGCACCAATTATGGATATGAATTCGTAAAATCAAATTTAAGAAAGTTTTTCTTACGATTTCTTTGTGATTTTCACACCCTAACCAAATAAAATCATATTTTTGAATTATTAATCGTTTTAAGAGCTTTTTCAAACATTTTTTGTGGGCGTTTTTATTCAAATAATCACGTATAAGGCCAGAGATATCCCTATACAAAAACAGAAACTTTTTTGATGGGTAATTTAATTATTATTTTTTAAAAGATTGTACTCTCGTTGCTCGATCCATTTATGGAATACTTGTTTTTCTTTTTCAATGTATGTGTCAGAGCATTTCTTACAATCATTTTTTTTGTCACTCTCCTGCATATGTATCCTGCTGTATATATGCAGAAGAGTGCACGCGTAATCTTTCATTTGCTGGATTTATGGATTGGTTGCTGCTGCAACTCTTGTTATCATTTTTTTGGACCAATGCTATGGGTGGAACATTTTCTTTATCATCATCAGTTACTGTCTCATGTTGATTGCAGTTTGATATTAGTTTAATAAAATCTACCACTGTGTCTCCACCATCGTACTCACAATTTGCGTAAATTGAATGTGGACCCATAACATTGGACATTAATAAGGATTTAAAGGAATTTTTAAAAGTATTTGCATAAAGATTGATGTTCCTGTAATTGATTGATCTTATTCTGCCAAAAAATTCTCTAAAGAATCCTGATTAATATTTCTGGGATAAAAATAAAGTATTCCATATTTTTCGAACAACAATTTCGACAATCTTCTAAAACTTTCTATAGATGTAATCCATCCATCAAGAGAAGGAACTCTGACCTTATATATTTTATTATTTTTTTGCGCTCTCTTGCTTTTTTCTTCAATAAATCTAATATTTTTCAATATATCTTTGGCTTCTTGCCAAAAATTAAAATGCTTGCCGTTAATTTGCCCTCGTGGTTTGCCGGTTATGCCGCGTGGTTTTATTGGCCCTCGTAATTTTCCCTTCACAGTACTCCCCCGAGACCCATTTACACTATCAAAAAGTTTATCAATAAAATCTACAGCTTCCCCGGTAGTGGCCATTGTCGTGCTGACATTTTCGCCCATCATAGTAGTTTCTGAAATATTACATAGATATATTAAAGAGATGCATGACAAGTATTATTAAGATAGTGTATATTGATAATAGTTTTTAAAAACTTACTAAATAATGCAGTGTACTTAAGCATTGCACTAGTTGTTTCACTCAGAGCTTGAGCAGCTCCGCTAACCTTCATTATTTAAATTTGTTCTGCATAAATGTGGTGATCTGTTAACTTTTGTTCATTCTTGTATGACCTAATTGGCAATCAGCATTGTAAACAGTTAAAATGTCGTTCCAAGTGGCAACTTTTCCTTTAAATAACATATCTTTGGTGAGTAGGTTGTTTCTAAGGCTTTTGAGTAAATGCGGTGGATCATACACAACATTTAACTTTTGACTTGATATCTCAATAGTTCCATCTGTAAACAAAAGATTCTACTTTGATTGTTGTAATCTAAAGACATTGACAAAGTTTGTAAAGATGGACATACACAGACAGCTTAATAATTTAGAGACCAAGTTTGTTAAAGTGGCTGTTAGCTCTTTGGCTATTATATCTTGCAACTGTTTGACCTAGCTTGACTCGACTCATTAGATTTGTCTGTGTAAGGCTGCTCCAATAAATAAATAGTTCATTTACTTACCATTATATTCTCCATTTAAATTTCTTTTGCGTTCGGTGTCCTTTTTTAATATGGCTATAGCCTTTCTAAATGTAGGTCCTTGGTCACATACAAGGGCTAATGGAATCAAGTCCGACTATGAGACTTTAGTGATGACTTCTTTCAATATCCGTACAACTACAGCAGCAGCAGTTGTTCCCTCACAAAAATAGTAGGCAATAGGTTGTCGCCAGTTTGAACACACTCATTTCAGCATAAACTCTAAAGCATGATCGCAAAATTTAAATTCTCTTTCATTTCCAGTCTTTAAAGCCTATGATTTCATCTTGAGACTTCATAAGTGAGATGAGGTGTGAGAGCCACCTCATCAAACAAAACAGAGCATAATTTCTTCTTCATATCCCATTTTTTAATTTTGTGCTTTAACAGATTAAAAATATTATCATTTAAACCCACATTGAATTTGATATTTTCAGACAGGCGGTTTAATGTTCTTTTAGTAGGCATATTATTATTTTTTTGTAAAAGTCTGTATCCTTTGGGGCTTTCCTTCATTAAAGACAATGACAAGAGCTTTTCCTTGGTGGTGTACCTCATTGCTTTCTTCTTTTTATTTGCCATTTTCAACTGCATTAGAAGAAAATCTTGTGAATGTTGTGTCATTTTGCCAAAACTTTTATTAAATAACAGGTTATGGTTTAGATTTTTAGCAGCATGAAATCTTTCTGAAAATGGCTTTTCAAGCTTATTTTCCTCTTCATTCTTCTTACGAAGCATCTGCAGTCTCTGGTCAGTTTATTGGCTGTAAAAGGATGATATAAAATTATACTATTTAGTTCGTGACTTGCAGGAGCAGATCTAAAGTTTGCATTTCTTTATGACCAATAGTTGTCTAAAAATAACTAGAACTTTTCTTCTTCATCATCATCAGCCTGTAAAAGTCTACTGCGAAACATGCACCTCTCCCAATGTGAGGTGATTTGCCAAAGATGTCACGATTGGCAGGAAGATGCCTGTAGATAAACTACTAACAAAGATTCTATGCGACCGAAGTCGCTGGCAAAGCTAGTTAGTGCGTATTATTATATAACTAGCTCTTATGAGGTATGTGTTATAAAATGCTATACCTCCACTCAAAATCCTTTCTGGTACATTTCTTTTTCGATTTTGCTCAACATTGCGAATTACATCTGAAATTAGTAGAAAAATAAATGTCATAAAGTATTGTCAATTTTTTGTCTGTCTTTAAATTATTTGCAATTGTTGATTATGAGGTGCCTGATTTTATTGGATTGTTTGGTTTTTCTGTCAAGAAATTCCTAGTAACAAAATAAAAGCCATCACATAAGCTTTCTTCTGCACCTTTGTGTGTGTTACATAGACAAACTCAACTTGGTTTCTCAAAACTTAATGTAAAACACGTTTTGTACTACGGGACAATGATTGCATCATTGGTCTAGTGGTTGTAATTGTAAACGGGATTACTGATCATGACGTTTTATCATTATTAAAAGTATTAATGAATATATAAAAATGAATACATAATTATTGTTACCTACCATCAATTTTAGAATTTGTAGATTCTTCAATTGGCGGCCCCTTTTCAACATTACATTCCAAAACATAATTATGATCCCTAATGTGGTCTTGTGCTGAAAAAAGATTAAAATAAACTAAGAATCTATTTTAACAGTGGGAAATTAAGGTACGACTTTCCATAGACGTCCGTCGAGTTGGGGGTTGATATATTTTTTACAGAAAGGTTACATTATTATAAGCACACACGCAAAGTTTCAACATTCGGAGACGCGTACTTTTTGAGAAAAAAAAATTGAAAATCAATTATTTTTGCAATATTTGTTTTTTTGGAGTTTATGGCCTGGTATTGGCCTTTAGGCCAATTTGCAATATTTATGTCAATCCCTACCACAGATTATATCGAATTCTCGAATTGTATTTAAATTACAGAATTATTTTATTACGAATTTCCATTGACATTCGTAAAATTGAGGGGGAGGGGTGGGGGGTGCAGGGGAAGGTGTACTACCCCCCTTAAAAGGAAAGTTTCGGAGCCCCCCCTTTTCTAGTTTTTTCATTTTTAATTCTGAGAAAATTTTCCACATTTTATGGATTAATATTAAGTGTAAATAACCTACGGAAGGGGGAACCCCCTTCATCAGAAAAAAATAGGGGGACTGATTCAGAGGGATTTCTGTATCTATTTTGAGACTGCAACGTCTCCGGCGCTGCGGGAAGAGCAGCCTCTACGCCTTTGCGTAACAAATCGTAGGCATCGGACGAGCCGGAGCGGTTGAGGCTGGTCGCCGAAGCTGCGGAGGCGAGGCTGCTACCCCTACGCGCCTCCGGCTCTATAAAAACACTCTAGGGTAGGACAGACTCGTACCAGGTGGAGTCGGGGTCAATCAATTCGGTTCCTTGACATAAGTTGAACCTAACCTATTTTGTTATCTGCCCTAATAGGTACTGTTAAAATAAAACAAATCAAATATAATTAATAATTTATTAATCAATTTTATACACATATTGTATTGCTTTAATTAATTGTTCGAAAACATCTTTATGCGCTATTTTATTTTTCTTCGCCAAGAATATTCAATGAGCCAGTCTGTGAAGTTTTCTTTATAACCATCCCTACTGAACATCACATCAACACACATTAGCTTACGATGCGAATCGATTTAAAAATCGGTCTTTTTCGGAAAGAATCGACATCCCTACTGACGATGACAATGACAATACAAAATAGCGTCAGTTTTACGTTAGGAATTGACATAAATATTGCAAAAATAATTGATTTTCAATATTTTTTTTTTTTCAAAAAGTACGCGTTTCCGCATCTTTAAACTTTGCGTGTGCTTATAATAATGTAACCTTTCTGTAAAAAAAATTATCAACCCCCAACTCGACGGACGTCAATGGAAAGCTAAGCCGGAAATTAATTATTAAGCACTGAAAGCGATAGTTTTAAGTAATGTTAGTAAGAAAACGGAAATTACTTCTACAATTAAGAAAAATAATGTTATTCGCACTCACAGTTGATTACGGTATTATTAGTGAAATCAGTTGAATCTTCTAAGACAGCTAGTTGTAAACTATAGTTGTGATCACTCAGAGCGTGGGCAGCTAGAAATACACAAAGTTATAAACATTATTAGGCTTATCTACTAACAGCAAATAAAAACATTGTAATTGATACATCAGTTAATAACACAAATATCTATTCCTTAAAATCAACTTACTTGAAGAGTCCAGGTGAATACCGTGCATCATTTTCCTTGCAGTAAATAAGCAGGGATAACCATGCGCAAGACGATTACCCATACCGTCTAACTTCTGTCTGTCAAAGTGCTTTTGGCACACATATCTATTTAACAATTGTTCCTTAGACAAACCGCTGAGCTCAATATTAACAGGCACCAAGAAAGACAACCACAATTCCCGTAATTTATCGTCCTTTGGAAAGTTAAAAAGGCGATGAGTTTTGTTGTGGGCATTGCAACCTACAACACAACACTTCCGCAATTTCGACATCGTGTAGCGTTCAAAGTTAGACACACTCACAATCACTGATTGGGTAAGGAAGCAGATGGACTTTGAGATCTCGATTCAAGGTATAAACCGAGAAGAAAACAAAATATACCGGCAGACTTCAACTCACACAATACAAGACTGACATGCGTAAGCTGTAAGCATCATATTAGTCTGTGAGACTGACTGATTTCTCTGAATATTATATAATTATCTGTGGACTAATTGATTAGGATTTGACTGACATTGACATTCAAGATGGCGCAAACAATAAATGCGACACTAGCGCATACTAAATGGAATGGAACTAAATCTGTCCTGGGCCTGGGTTGCACGAAGCGAATCGAAGTACCTCTCTACACTATCCTCCTCGCCCAAATTCGATCAACTTCGCGAGTAGTGAAGAGGGCTATAACGAAGTAACCAGAAAATAACTATATTAATTGGTACATAATCTTAATCTTATTATTAGTTTGTGGGCTTAATCTTCCATCTAAGAATTGGTAGCACAAGAACGCTATTTGTGCTACCAACTGTTAGATGGCAGCACTTAAACAACGGTGGATATCATACTTTTTTGGCAACTCTAACCACTAACTAGTTCGTTATTTAGTTTTAATATAATTAAATACTATTAATTTTATCAATTGATGACTCCTGGCATTACTCTCTATCTGTTTATGAAAAGTGTCATTCAATCGGTTCAGCCATTCCGAAGATTAGCCCGGACGAATAGACAGACAGACAAACAGACTAAATTTTTAATATGGTTATTCATATTTTAATGGCATGCAAATACCCTCAGCTAGGATTACCAGATCCAAAAGTGATTTTTCCTGGCAAAATCCCTTTTTTCTGTGCAAGTGCTTGACATATTATGCGCAATATCCAGTAATATAAAGTACGAGCCAGATCAGATGAATGAAACAATTTTATTATTCAATTTGATTAATTTATTATTATTTTTAGGTGATTTAACTGTTTAATAAATATTTAATTTGTATTTCTTATATTTTTCTATTTAAAAATTCCGGATATGTCAGGAAAATTAATGTCACCTGGTAGCCCTACCCTCAGCTCAATATAAGACAGTTATTTCGATATTAAGCGAACGTTTCGATTTACTACGAAACTTGCAATAATGACTTGGTTGGGAAATGTGTTAGGCCAATATTATCAAAAGTTACCCAAACTCGGGTTACCTCGTATCAATTTTAAGTACCTATGTAAGAAACTTGATTAGTATTATAATTTGGTAATTTATGGGTAATTTTTGGAAGTATTTGCGTAACGTATAAATTAAAATATAATATAAATTTAAGTTTAATTTGATTTTTTTTTTATTTAGTTAGTAGTAGTAGTTAGTAGTAGTTTGATTTTTTCAAAATATACCGTACGCAATTCCCGAATCTAGCACGTAGTTTTTTTTTTTTTGGTAAACACATACCGCCTTTGTCTATTTTCATAATTTATCACCTTATATTTTTTTATTGTTTTAGTAAAACATAACTAAGAAGCAATATTGAAAAACCTTGTTATAGAAGGGGGGAGATTTTTGAATCTTGTTGTCAAAATGTCAATTAAAGGACCTGTATAGTTATCAGTTTGTTTTCTAAAACAAACTTTCAATTTACAATGGTATTCATCCATTCCATTACAGCCTATAAAAGTCCACTGCTGAACATAGGCCTCCCACATAGATTGCCTCATAGGGGATTTTGCTACGCTTGGCAGGCGAATTGGCAACCGCAGACTTTATTTTGAGTTGTTATCAGGAAGATGCTGCTGCCCATCACCTATTTCGATTTCCCTCTGTCGCCTCTTTCGTGTTCATATAGCGTATTTCATGTAGCGTTACCCGTGCTCGACGGGTGGTTTAGGGACAAATGAATCTACGGTCCACGCATTCGATCTTGGCCGGGCTGAAGTTAGCTTACCTAGACGTTCGAGCATACGCTAGTGGTGATGTGCCACTTCATATTCGCTCCTAAGATTGCTTAGGGAATCGGTTAATTTTGTCTATATCGATTATAAAATAAATTGAAAATGATTATTATAATGAAAATATCTTTATGTATTTCAATCAATAGTATCGAATAAAGAATTACGATAAAGAGTATGAATATAATATAGTAAATGCACGATATTAGCGGGGACAATAAATTCTTTCAGTAACCCTATAATAATATAACTTTAAATTTTTCAATAAAATATTTAATGCACATCATCATATTCACTGTTGACATGTTGTATTTGCACATCAGTGAAGCATAAAAAATATAAAATAAAATCGAATCATAATCGATAATAACGATAATTTACGTAATTATAACCGCACAATACGTGTATTCGAATCTCTAGTTTTAGTTACCGCCCAACCTTTCACTCCTCTTGTCACCATTTTGTTTCTAAAAACTATATCCGCGCAGCCACTCGCGACTAACTTCAGCCCAGCCAAGATAGATCGTGCGGACCGTACGTACTGTATATATACCGTACCGTACCGTATATTTGCACGTATTTTTTGATATTATGTGTGGGACAAGGTTCATAAAATATAAGGTGTCTTGGTTCTGATGGGTATTCTAGCTATCTGATGTCAGTTTTACTTCTATAACAGAAACTCGCTCATAATATTGTATTGGTAGGTTCAAATGAGTCTCCTCATTTAATCGGTTGAAAAGGATAAGAGATTCAACAAATAATACTAACAAAGTGCAAATTCCTTTTTATTTCGAAACTGGTATAGTATTCTGTATTTAAAAAATACTACCGAACTAAGAAGCTACAATATGCAAACACATAAATATAATATCAGTTCTAAGCAACAAGTTACCAATTATAATATGATGACGTCCGACGCCTCTGGACTGACTTACCTGTGTGACATACAGGTACGGACGCTTCATGTACTTCTTATTCTAAAAGTAACAGTCTTTTTAAATTTATTTTAAAATAATATTGTTAAGGTTGAAAGGGCAATGTTAAATAGATTTAATGACCTATAAAAATATAGAATGCTTGGTTAAAATAGTAAACTATCTATTATATGTCTAAGGGCTAATTTTTCAATCGTCAGATACTAATTAAATATCAAATAAAATGTAGCCAGACTGAATACAAAAGTGAAACAAACAAATTAAACATTACAGTTGTATGAATAAAATAATTCAATTATGTTGTATTTTATCCTATAAATAATATATAAAACTTTTATCTAATGATTGCAAAATCAGGCCTAAATAGAATACCGCGGTAAAAATTAGTAGAATAAGCAACCTCTTTCGATAACTAGATATAAATTTCAGTTTCTTTTTAACATGTAGATATTGCGGTTGGACGTGGACATTATTAATCGTGTTTATCACTTGGAAATTCTATCGGATAAAGAATCACTTGTTGTACCGAAGATTTCTGTATTTTGTTCTACATTCTACGTCAAATTTTAATTAGATGAGAATATGAGTTAATCGTAATAACCGTGTAGTAGCAGTGTAAAGAATATCCACTACGATATCGCTCCGTGGGTGTCTTAACCCTTTATAAGGCTCTGTCCATAATTTTGGACACCATAACTTTTAAATTTTCGCGGCTGAATGAAACGTCAGGCAAATTAAATTTTTGTACTCTGTGATTTGACAGTTTGTTAGCAATAACAAAACGAAAAAAAATAAACAAAATCTATGGACGTCATTTCTCGGTGTTTGGGTTATCTTGCAAAATTCGGTGATTTTTGAGTGCTGTGTGTTTATCCAACTTCATCTTCGTGAAAAATGAATAGAAAGGTAAGTTTTATTTTAGAAGATGTTCTAAATATTGTAAATATGGTATAAATGTCTTGATTGTAGTCATTACTTTCATTTTTCAACGAAAATTTCGAAAAATTATGACGTCCATATATTGGACAGAGCCTGTTGGCCTGTCCGGCAAGTGCACTTTTGAATAAACTGCTTTTATGTTTTTTTCCTGTTTCAGATAATACAATTAGATAAACTTGAGGCAACTCTAGAGGAACTTTTTGGCTTATCGGATGGTGAGCATTCGGAAGATGGTTATGAAAGCGATGAACGGGAAAATGAGGCAATTTTCACGGAAACAAGTCAAGAAGAACTCGAAAATATTTTGATTCTCCATCGTCTTCAAAGCCAAGTTGCTGTCAATTCACCTATACCTTCTGTAAGTGGAGTTTCTGTAATTCAAGATATCAACGAATCGGCACCAGATGATGCCAATAATAGCATTGTTCTGAGAAGCATAGTTCGGAGCCTGAAACTATTTCAGACACTGAAGAGGAAGACGACGACGACGATGATGATTGGAAAGTGTTTTCCCTCATATGGCACCTATTGAAAAGTTTCATGATATTCCAGTAAAACCAAAACAGAATTTTCCAAACAAGTGGTCCTCATACATATTTTAGATTATTTTTCTCTGAGAAATCTTGTCTGTAATAGTTGAGCAAAACAATCTTTATGCAGCACAAAACAAGCAGAAGAATTGGGTTGATGTTTCTGTTGTAGAAATCCAGGCGTTTCTTGGAATATTGGTACTAATGGGTGTACATCCTCTTCCAAATTTAGATCTATACTGGGCAACAGATCCACTGTTTTGTGTCCGGAAATTGCGGATGTTATGACCTCAAAGATTTAAAATGATCCTAAGGAACTTGCATCTAAATGATAATACGAAAATGCCTCAAAGGGGTGAACCAGAATTCGATAAACTGTATAAGATTAGGCCTTTAGTCGATTTCATGAATACGGCTTTTCAAAATGCGGCAAGAAACTCTTCATCACAAAGCATAGATGAATGTATGGTGAAATTCAAAGGGCGCAGTACTTTGAAGCAATATATGCCCAATAAGCCCGTAAAGAGGGGCTTCAAAATATGGGCGCGGTGTGATAGCAACACAGGCTATCTTTATGAATATGAAATATATACTGGCAAAAAGGACAACGAAACAGAGTTTGGATTGGGAGCTAGTGTAGTAAAAAGTCTCTGCAAAGCACTAGTGGAAGAAAAGATGGATACTGTTCACGTTGCATTCGACAATTTTTTTTCTTCAACTGAGCTTATGCAGAATTTATTTGAACAGAACATATATTCAACAGCGACAGTCCGGTCTAGCAGAACCAATTTACCCAAGAGATTGAAAAGCAGGCTGCCAAAAAAGTGAACCAAAACTAAAACTTAGTAAAGGGCAATATAAGTGGAGGGTCAACAAAATGTTAGTTTTTTGTTGGATGGATACTAAGATAGTCAATATTCTTAGTACTGCCTACCATCCAAAACAAAAGTGTTATGTAAGAGGACACAAAAGATGGCAGTAAAGGAGGTGCCATGTCCACTGGGAGTGGTTGAATATACGAAGAGGATAGTGGACCTCTCGACCAAAAGCGTGGCACATATCAAGTGGCTAGGCGAAGTCGAAGATGGTGGATGAGGATATTTTATTTTATAATAGATGCTGCCATCACTAACGCATATATTTTATATGCTCAAAAAATGCGATACCCTATGACTAGTTTGCAGTTCCGCACAATGCTGGGAAGGAATTTGATTGGTTTTTTCAGCAGCAGGAAGAAAAGGGTGTCTAACTTACCATCATTTGTTTGTAAAAAACCAAAACTTGATAGCCGACAGAAAGCTAAGTATGGTCTACCAGACGATCTGTGGCTAACAGATGTAGGATCTCATCTCCTGGTCCACTGAAAGTTACAGAAGATGCAGAGCTTGCAGCAGCAAGGAAAACAGCAAAAATCAAAATACAGTGCATCCGCTGTGAAGTTGCCTTTGTGTGGTCCCATGCTTTGCCGAATTCCATAGACCCTAGTAAAGCTCTGGCCAAATAATGGACACCATGTTTAAAAAAATTAAAAAGATAAAACTCATATTCTTAATAAAGAGGTTCTAGTTATCATATTTATCAATTTTAATTCCATACCTTAGCAGTTTTCGTGCCTTATAAAGGGTTAAGAGACAACAGAAGGAAACTTAAACACGAGATGGGCAGCAGCATCTCCTGAAATACATTATAAAAAATTGCGGTTGCCAATCCACCTGCCAAGCGTGGCAACCATGGCTAAATACTCCCTATGTGGTGATCTCCGAGGGAGACCTATATTCAGCAGTGGACTTCTATAGATAACGAATGAGTTAATCATTCTTAATCATAAAATAACGATCATCCATCTTAGGTACGTTCAAATTTAGAGCAATATGATATATTTTTTTGTAAAACTTCGACAAATTAGAGATAAAGTAAAAATATTTTTTTTTGTTAATAGAGTATTAGTGTGATAGACACTAAGACTCTACGGCGATGCCCTCAGTCTCCGTTTTAGGAAGTAAGCCACGGATACTGAGATCATAGACAACTTCTTCTATTTTCTTCACATCGTATTTGAGAGCGTCGAATCGCTTTCGCAAGTGATCGTTTTTGAAGTTAAGTAACCTGAAAAGATAAACTTCATTTAGAAAGATAAGCAAAAGCACAATTACTACAGAGCCAGTCAGGTCTTATAAAAACCGAGATGTCTTCAACTTTTGTACAATCACTATGATATAGATATGTAGCATCACGTTTATACAAGAACCTTCTAGAAAAATAATATACTATAATGAAATAACATTTTACGCTTCACACTTGTCACGCTTAGGAACTCTGTTGGGGCAATGTTTGGAGATTATGGATGAGAAAGGGGCTCTAGCTTTTGCTTTGCTAATTTTGCCAACGACTGTTGTGAAGTATGTGGCCGGATGTTGTCGTAAAGAAGCAATGGCGAAGAGCAGTTCACCAATCTTTGTTGTTTGAGTGCCAGATTCTCCACTATCATTTGCAGTTTATGACAATACCGGTTAGCAGTGACTGTGACACCAGATGGCATAAAGCTATAGTGTATATCATCCCACCTCATATCATCCCGTGGGTGTCGTAAGAGGCGACAGAGGGAAACAAATCAGGAAATGGGCAGCGGTTGCTGCTTGCCAAGCGTGGCAAACTATGGCAAATATCCCCTATAAATAATATGTTCAGCAGTGGACTTTAATAGGCTGTAACGGTAACGGTAAGTAAGTAAGTCTGGATGTGTTTTGACTGTTTCTGATACTGCATCGGGTTTCAACCTCTTTTTTTGCACAAGCAAAACGGAGCAAGTTTTCGCGTTCATTTGATACATTAACTAATATTTCCTGCCGAACTAATAACTTTCGAAAATAGTCATCACTAGCTTTTTACCCGCGGCTTCGCTCGCGTTGGCTTCAATTTAGAAATATCATTAATACTACTCCAATCAAAGTAAAAATTTCATAAATGTAGTTCTATTCACGATGAACGTGTGAGAGGAACTATATTCATGAACGGGAGTAGAAATATAGAGAATATAGGCAGCAGCGTCTTACTAATTACAGCTCAAAATAATAAAAAGAATCAGTTGGCAACCCGCCTGCCAAGCGTGGCGACAACGGCTAATATCCGGAACAAACTTCTGTCTGAAGTCGAGTCTTTGCTGAACAAAGTCTCTGATTGGGGGCGACTAAATCTAGTCCAGTTTAATCTTCAGAAGACACAAGTTCGCGCGTTTACCGCTAAAAAGAACCCCTTTGTCGTATCTCCTCAGTTTCAAGGCACTCCCCTTGTTGCCTCAGCCAGTATCGGAATCCTCGGCGTCGACATATCGAGTGACGTGCAGTTTCGTGGTCACTTGGAAGAGAAGGCCAAATTGGCCTCTAAAAACCTTGGCGTGATCAGCAGAGCGGGACAGTATTTCATGTCGGCACAACGCCTGCAACTTTACAAGACGCAGGTTCGGCCTCACATGGAATACTGTTCCCATCTCTGGGCTGGGGCTCCCCAATGCCATCTCCTTCCATTTGACCGCATCCAGCGCAGAGCGGCTCGAATCGTCGACGACCGAGTCCTTTCCGATCGGCTCGATTCATTGGCGCTGCAAAGAGATGTTGCATCTCTTTGCATTTTCTTTCGCATTTACCACGGGGAGTGCTCCGAGGAATTGTTCGGATTAATCCCAGCCGCCAAATTTCACGAACGCACATCGTGGCAGAACTCCCGATACCATCCACACCATCTGGAGGATTGGCGGTCCACCACTGTGCGATTTAGAAGATGTTTTCTTCCTCGCACAACTTCCTTGTGGAATAGTTTACCACCAACGATTTTTCCGGATCGATACGACTTAGGGACCTTCAAGAAAAGAGCCTACTCCTTTTTAAAAGGCCGGCAACGCATCTGCAATTCCTCTGGTTCCCCTGGTGTTGCAGTTGTTCATGGGCGGCGGTAGTCACTTACCATCAGGTGAGCCACATGCTCGTTTGCCCCCTCTCCTATAAAAAAAAAATATCCAACTTATTTCGTAATCTATGGTGGGAATCGAAATGATGAACGGGAGTAGAAATATATTAGCAATGTAGAGGCGGCGAAATAGAAATCAATACCCCATTTCGTCTCGTGGGTGTCTTAAGAGGCGACAAGGAAAACTGAAACAGGAGATGGGTAGCAGCATCTTCCTAATAACAGTGCAGAGTAATAAAAAGCTGCGGCTGCCAGCCCACTTGCCAAGCGTGGCTACTACTGCAAATATCCGGCCTATTTGACAAACAATGGGAGAAGCCTATGATTCACCACCGAGAACGTGGTAAATCGAAACTTCAAATTGCAATTAAAATATGAGTGGTGTCGGTGCGGATCGAATTTGGTTTGCTTACGTACTATGAAATTTACGTTTGGATCGGTTCGGTTACCGGATAACTTTCAAGATTCTATCAACGCAGTTCTACTCATAGTTAAAATAAAAATAAACATGCGTTTAAAATTTGCTATTTATAGTTGTTTGTCTTTGATATTTATAGTACTTTTTCGCAAGAGCCTGTTCATTCACTCATGTCAGCTATGAAATCGGGACTGTCACAAAAATCTCAATAGGTAGGTATGTCTGAAAATATGAAAGCTATCTCAATATATGACAAACTGTTTTATAAGTCTCATTGAAAGTAAAAAAGTAAAGAAGCAGCTTACATACATCTTACGACTGTGCACAGGGGTGCTAATTACCCATGTGCAAAACAGTGGTTTCACATATCCACGATTTTTTTTAAAAACTACTTAGACATCAAGTTTTCGCCGCCTAGTTATACTTTACCACTTCACTGAGCAAGTGGAAAATAAGCAAATGAAATTTCCTTACCAGTTTCATGAGTCCTCGCGGGAATCGAACACTTTTGTTCCTGTGCTTTGAAATCATACGGCGAGCTACACGGCTCTCGTATTTGCATAAATAAAACTCGTAAAAACTGAAAAGAAGCTATTCTACTATTGTGGACCCCATCTACCACACATCTAATTAGTCATTCAAACTATTCCATCATTTAGAGATAAAAATCTTACACCACTTAATTACCACCCACTTAATTTTCAATTACTTAAATCGGACTTGATACAAAAAGAAGTTGGTGAAATATTGCTATGCTGATAGACACCCAACATATTCAACTGAAGACATTCTGTCTTAATCACAGTTTTGTGTACACAGTTTTGTTAGTCATTTTGCTAAAAGTGACAATTACGATAAATCACCGACACCGGTTGAATGTTTTAAGTCTAACAATTTTTGATGCTAGAAGAATAAGTATTCCATAGAATTCTCTTTAATTTCATCAGTTACTTATTATAAGATTACTTAGCAGTAAGAAGATGGCGCTAATATGAGATTAAAACTATGAAAACAAAAACTGTACCCTCTAGTACTCAGCAACAATAACTTAAGGTACGACTGGTGTGGCCCAATCACACAACAAAGCCGCCAACATTTATATATTATATATAATACATAAATTAGGCATAAAGTGATGTAGATTCTATTAAAAATTCTGTTCCTGTCAAAAATACGCTATCAGCGCTGCTAGCGGTGTGTAATTAAATTATTTTACAATTTATACAATATGAAGAAATAGCAATGTTGTGTTTAGTTGTTAATATCGCCATACGATCTCTGTTGTCAAGTTATATGGCACGAAATGCCACCATTTCGTGCCATAATCGCCTACTTTATGATATTATTAATTCTAAGATCTGGCCAATACATATAAAAAAATCTCTTTGTTTAAACTATACGGATAGTGAGAGTTTTGCAATAATTACAGTTTTTATCTGTTTATTTATAGACTAGCTTTTGCCTGCGACTTCGTCCGCGTGGAGTTCGGTTATATCGCGCCCATGTGTGAAAAAGTGTCTGCTGGTACAAGCCACAATTATAACTGGATGTCGCGGGCAAAAGCTAGTAAACTACAAAACTTCTTTATACACCACATTTTTTGCTAATCTATTACTGTGTGCCAAAATTATCAGACTACTGGGCGAGCTTACGCGTGAGCAAGCCACATAGAAATGCCCGTGTGAAAAACAATTTTCTCTCAAGTCTATACCCGCAAATTTTAATGTCTGCCCTTGTGATTTGTTTATGGTCGTTGCAAAGCAGACTTTTAGCGGAAACTGTATTCGTTTGAATTCAAAGGGAAGATCATTCGGGATCAAGGGAATTCTTGGTACAAATACAGTTTCCCCTTGCGCACATCCAGTTATAATTGTGGCTTCCACTACATTGCGATGTAACGCTTTTACTTTTAGTCTGGTTCCGTTGCACAGTTGAGGAGGTTTTAAATTTCGTAACAACATAACAGGAGTGCCCACGCGCAGAATAAGCCTGCGTTGACCACAGAGTCTATTGACGTGTACACTATTTCTTCCCTCTCAAAAGACGTTAACAGTATATCGTTAATAGCCGCTGCTTGGTCGGGGTTAGTATGGCACGTTCACACAACCATTCCATTGGCTTATCGTGGATATGAGCAATATCTGGGTAAATTTTGGATATTAACTCCTGTAACGTAAATACAACTGTGCACAAATTATCAGGGATGGTTATCATTCCGTCATTTATCGGGTAATCACCGTTGCCGATTTCAAGTAGGAGATTCGCAAATCCACCAGCAGACTCTATTTCTCCTAAGTGTACCCGCATATTTTTCGAGAGCTTGAGGATTTTAATTAGAGGCCATAAAGTGGATCTCTTAAGACATGCCTTAACTTCATCTGCTCTAGTTCCTTTTGGCGTTACTGGTAGAGTTTGTCTAAAATCTCCAGCCAGCAAAACCATTACACCACCCATTAACTTCTAATTTCCTCTTATATCTTGTAGAGTTATGTTTAAAGCCTCTACGCCACCCTTATGAGCCATGGTTATTTTATCCCACACTATCATTTTCGTATGTTTTAATACTTCAGCAAAATTACTTTGTTTCGATATATTACAAATGGGAGTATCAGCTGTTGTTAAATTGAGTGGTAACTTGAAGGTAGCATGAGCAGTTCGTCCACCCTCAAGCAGTGTAGCTGCGATCCCAGAAGAAGCCACAGCCAAAGCAATCCTGCGAGTACTTCAAACTTTTGCTAATAGCAAATTTATGAGGAATGTTTTGCCTGTTCCACCGGAAGCATCTAAAAAGGATATTCCACCCTCATTTGATTCACTTTTTGTGTTAATTTGATTGTAAACTGCTTTTTGTTCGTCATTCAGTGATCCTTCATTATTTTTAACTGTGTTTTCCAATGATGCTAAGTCATAACTTGTCTCTTTAAGAAACTCTCTATTTTCAAATTGTTGTTCTTTACTTGACTGAGGTAACCCATACTATTTTAGTAGCCGACCACCCAACGCTAATACGTCATCTTCTATTACCGAAAGGCATTTGTTAAATACCACATCTGTTATGTGCTCTACATCCACATCTCCCTGTCTTTCTAATTGCCTTTTAAAATCTTCAAATAGGTATTCTTTGAATTTCTCCCAAAGGCTTAAAGGGTCTGATACTTGGCAGAACACTAAAATAATCGTAAAAAGATCCCGAATCATTTGCGGTGATTGGCAAAGTGCTGCCTCTTCCATTGCTTCCAAATGCTGATCATCTTCAAGCAAGCCGAGAGCTTTGCACGCGTGGAATATACATGATATAGCATTCTGTATTGTTCGGATGCACAGTATAAACCCTGCCCAGAACGTGCTCTTTTTTGACCCCTGGCCAGCCTTCAACGTTTGCTCCTCTCTTTCTCCTTTGGAACTTTCTTTTATCCCAAACGTAGTACGCAGGTACTTCTAGGTAGAGCAATATTTTTGCATTTTATTGATTTCACCGAATGACAATATTCCACATTTAAGTGAGCGTTAAATGTTTTAATAATACCGGATTATAAGGAACTACCCAGCGATTATATATGGTTGTGCCTTTGATATCAACAGAGAATCCACCGTCATCTAGTAAACGTCTCTCGTACTGCAGATAACCGTCTTCACCAGTTTGAGTTTCCCTTATGAGAGTCCTGGGGTATCGTTTACTGCACATGTTATCTTTCATACATGGTAACTTTCGATTTAAAGTTCCACATGGACCATGTATCATATTACATTTAACGATTTCGTGAAGCTCTGGGTCACGTTTGGGATCCGGTATTTCAGCACAAATTATATTGTCGATTTGATCCGGAGTAATACGTTTGTGAAGCCATAAAAGAATATGAACATGTGGAAGACCTCTCTTTTGCCTTTAGTCTTTGTTGATCTTTTTCACCTTTAGTCGAAACACCCTCGAAATTATATCGTTTCTATCATGAGATTGTTGTCCTTGAATCAATTGCTCTTTTATCTCATCCCAGCGAGGATTGCATGTGAAAGTGATAAAAAGATTAGGCCGGCCGTAATTCCTAACATAGGTCATAGCGTCCTGTGTTCTTTCGTGCATATACCTAGGTCCCCCCGTAAAAGATGATGGAAGGACAACCATTTGTCCTAGTTGGTTGGCTTCTGCGTCTTGTCGTCCAACAGCACCTTTTAAATGGATGTAACTATCAGCACGTAATTTGGCTTGATTATTTTTGATATAATTTAATCTCTCTGTTTCTATTTTGGCGTATTCATCCACCAAATATTGACTAAAAAGGGCACGATAGTTGACTAAATAGTTATGTTCTCCTTCTTTAATCATTATTCTATGCAATAGAAATTTGCAGAAGAGACAGTTTTATTAAGCGGCAAATTTAGTTGTGGGATCGCGTTGTGGTATGTTGATTGAATACCCATCATCCCCCCAGCAAAACATCAATGGATACTGTAGCGCATCATATGCTCGATGTATCTCACTAATACGCTGAAGTGAATTACTTCGGCTCTCGAGGATGATGTCCCTTCGATCAAATTGTTGATCCACTAACACTAAAGCCACTTCATTTGTAGTTGGTGCATTATACCTACCTCTATGTTCTTCTGGTGGTTTTTTATCAGCATGTATGACAACTTTGTATGACTCTGAAGGAGGGGCTTTATCAATGGCACTTTACAAATCTTTTATATACGGGTTCACTTGATGCAGCATATTCTGCAATTGTTTGATTAAATTTGGCTTTAAGTTAGGAAATTTAGAACATCGAATCTTTGCTTCTCGATCATCTTCACCTACAAAATATATTTGAAGGTACTGAGCGTCATGTTCGGCTTCTGGTAATATACTTCCAATTAAATGGTAGACCTGGCCTTGTACTTTAAAAGTCGATGAAAAACTATCTGCTGTTACCTGTTTACCACCAAAGGAAGTCATCTGAAAACAGGCATTATATTTACGAATATTACCCATAAAATGGTCATGATCTGGGTGTAGATCATTAATCAAACTAAAGAGTGGTTCAGGCAGTTGTTTCAACCGATCAAGTTGCACTTTTCCAGCGCTGCAACACATACCAGGTGTCTCATCCTTCCATTTCCGCGCATTGCACCACTGACACTTGTATGTCATAGAACCCAAGGCTACACTGCTGTCAGTTCTATAAGCAATATCAGGGTCATACTCCATAGCGGAATGGACCTTGTTTTTCCATAAACGCAATGTAATGTTTTCCTCATACCGTGACTGAATTGCTCTATCGACTTGTGGATTCGCAGTTTGGTAATTTGCAACAGCTTGCCTGTGTACATCGGGATTTTTTTATGATAAGCGGACACAGCTTTACGATTTGAATCTGGCTTGTTTTGTCTATATCTTTCTTGTGAACTTTTTAATTGACTTTTTCTTGTGTAATTGGTAAATCTCGACATTCGTTTATTTTTCTTTTTGTCATATTTTAATGTCGACGATACAGATTGATCTGTTCCGCTGGTTGGAGATGATATTTCACTGTTTACAAAAGATGTAACAGTTAAATGGTCAAGCTCTGAAA
This sequence comes from Parnassius orleans, assembly GCA_029286625.1. Taxonomy (NCBI): domain Eukaryota; kingdom Metazoa; phylum Arthropoda; class Insecta; order Lepidoptera; family Papilionidae; genus Parnassius; species Parnassius orleans. The sequence goes on along the minus strand of JAGSMP010000263.1, from coordinate 57,383 downwards.
AGGATCACGCTCTTCGACAGGTACCTCCATGCGACGCTGTGTAATTTTCTTCGCAACAATAGGCAGATAGCCGTCAAAATGTCCATTAGATAAATCATGGCTAAATCGTAATCGCCTTAATGGACAGATATCTGTTCCGGACTCTGTGTATAGCAGACCGTTTTGATATACTTCAAACCGAAACGGAAATATTAATCCTGCAGCTACCAATTCACAAAGTCTACCGTAAGTTTCATTTTTTAACATATCAGTTGAATATTAATTTGCTGTTGCATAATTATCACCATTTCTGTCGTGGGTCATAACTGAAAACCTCGGCCAATCATTTACCACAAATCTAACAATTTGTGAACGCACCACCATCGCATTTTCTTGGGTTCCGTACATTAAAAATAGTACACGAAACAAACAAACAGGCACCTATAATGGGGACGACAGTATGTTCTTCCATTTTTCCTTTAATATTAATATAAGATAATAAGAGTTTCTGTAGTCATTTTTTCAGTGAAAAAAAATACTTCTATCAACAATACCTAATCACAAAGCAAATCGAATTCCAAGTTTGAACAATGGTTGTAAGATAAAGATGAGACGTATTTACGCAACCAGGTTTTAAAACCAGGTATTCACTTCAAAGTACGGCGCCCTGGTACGAGCAAAAAATACTTGCAAGTATGAAAGTATTTGTTGTTCAAATACTTGCATAGGAAAATGATCCATATCTCAATAGCAATAAGAAACTCAATCGTATTTGTGAATGAAAAATACTTTGAACTTCAAAGTATTTTTTTTATTTATACGACTTTGCTCCTTATTCATAGTAGGATAACATGGAATACGGGTCAAATTCCTATGCAAGTATTTTCAAATTTTGACACCACGGCTGGACAATCGCAATGAGACGTATTTACGCTACCAGGTTTTCACTTCAAAGTACGGCGCCCTTTTACGAGCAAAAAATACTTGCAAGTATGAAAGTATGTGTTGTTCAAATACTTGCATAGAAAATGATCCATATCTCAATAGCAATAAGAAACTCAATCGTATTTAAATGAAAATACTTTGAACTTCAAAGTATTTTTTTATTTATACGACTTTGCTCCTTATTCATAGTAGGCTAACATGAAAAACGGGTCGAATTCCTATGCAAGTATTTTCAAAATATGACACCGCGGCTGGACACGTCGCGTAAGTAATAAGAATTATGTTTATATTCGAGGAAGAAAAGTTTTGTTTCTTTTTTTTGTAAATTCAGTTGTTATTGTGAACTGATTACGTAACCTACTGACCGTGACCTAATTTTTAAATAGTTATTTCGCGTGTATATTGAATTTAAGTCAAAAAGTAGGAAGGAAAGATTTAATTTCGTTAACGAAAAAATTAAAAAACGTTTAGTCTAAATTATTGCGCGACTCGAATTAGTCATTCATATATATATTGACACTAACAAATACTTTCAAGTATTTTTAAAACCTGGTTTTCGATCCTGGTATTTGTCCATACTCGTACTTAGAAGCCCTGGTATTAAATTTTGCAAATATGTCTCATCTCTATTGTAAGAAAGACAAAATCAAGCAACTAATCAGAAACACGAAGCAAATCTTAAACCGTAAGCAAGCAAATAAAGTCGAAGTCTAGTCAAATATCCGTTAACAGTGAATAGGTACCGTATGTGGTACAGGTTGAAGCGCTTATTCACCATTCACTTTATATTAGTTCTAAAAAACACAACGTTACTGAGTTCTAAAACGATACCAACGCCATCTATTGGTAGGGATTGGAACTTGAAGATCAATACAAAATAGGTAGGTACCTAAGTATTTCTTTTGGTTTTACCATTTAATTAATTTGTAAAAAAATATATTTGATTTGGTTGTTTATTTTCATTGTTTTTTAATTTTTAAATTAGTATTTTTTTGTTCATGTGTAATTTTGTGCAAATTTTTTGTACAAATCTTCTTGTCTATTTTGTTTTATGTTTTTGTATATTCTATTCTATTCTAATAAATTATTTACTAGAATAGAATAATTTATTAGAATAGAATAGAATGATTTTTACATTCAAACATACATCCACCTATCCTTCCATCCATGTTGGTTTCAAACCATAATCGATGCCATTTTCGTAATTAACGTCCCAAAAACCATAAAACGACACCCATATTGACATTTCAACCACTTCGCACCCCCACGGGGGATGATGGTAGGTATTTCCCGTCTGCTACGTTGGATTTTGAAATAGTTAATAATTAAAACATAAAAACGATACCCATGTTGATTTTCAGAATTTGTCACGCCTTTTCCACCTTTTAGGGGTTGAATTGTAAAAGAGCCTGAAACACTTGTTTACTCAATTATTGATAGGAGTACTCCTGTGAAGTTTCGAATAAAATAGTTTAACTAATCTTGTTTCCCCATACAAACTTTCAACCCTTTTTTCACCCCCTTAGGGGTTGATTTTTCAAAACCCCTAGGACACGTAATTGTTTATTTCTAATCGTTAACCTAAAAACAAAGTTTAAGGCTTCTAGCTCTAAAAATGACGGACTCCCATTCAAACTTGTAACCCCTTTTTCACCCCCTTAGGGGGCGAATTTTCAAAAATCCTTTCTTATCGGATGCCTACGTCATTACAACTGTCTGTATGCCAAATCCGTTCAGTAGTTTCGGCTGTGCGTTGATAGTTGAGTCAGTCAGGTTTGCCTTTTATATATACAGGGTATTTTTGAAACGCTCCCGAAAACGAAGACAGACGACAGTACTAACTATATCTTAGATGATGGGTGAAATATAAAATCGATCCTGATGAAAAAAAAATCATCTTTTCACAACGTTTTATTAGCTTCATTCACGCTCCATCGTGTTGATATAGTTAAATAAAACATTAATTTCATTAAAAAGAATCATGAAAATACTTAAATATTAAACCAGCAGTGGAATTTAAAATAAATAAATCATAAAATCAGCTGACTAGGGTCAATATCCGCGTCGAAGCCAAACTCTTTATCTAGCTCCGTACAGGTCCCGTCACGACGCTGAGCGACAGTGGAGGGGTGTGTCTGCGCATGGGTACAGTCGCGTTCTAAAGTACTACATGGTACTAGGCTGTTGTTTTATAATATTATAATAGTAATTAATGGTTTTATTGTAGAATCATAATAGTTACTTTACTAGCTTCTTAGAACTTTGGAAGAGGTTGAAATTAAAATGGATAATGTATGCTTGAGCATTATTTTTATTTCAATCGTAAAATAAAGTAGTTTGTAACAAGAAAACTTAAGCTAAGGGTGACACGCCGTCCATTATACCGTTAGAACATGGAACATGGAAGCCGGATGTCGATGGTGTGTTGGTGTTACTGGATGCTACTTCATCAGAATCATCATCATCAATGCGAATGATAAATGTTTCCGTCATCAGGTTGACCACATGGTAATTTTTCGGTATTCTTCCTCAATACATTTAACTTTACTGCACAATTTTCCCCATTCACCTTCTATTTACCTTTTCGTTCACTAGTTCAGTCATAAAACAATAGATATAAATAATTTTCTTTCCTTCCTTTTTAAAACATCGTCGCGCGTCGCATAGAAAGCTGTGTGTGCGACTGTATATTGGGAAACATCGCTTTTCAAAGCGCGGCAAGAATGAGGAACCAATAGCGTGCGCGCACAACAATACTGGCGAGCATTCCCCGTCGCGCCCCTTTGTACCACGCGCTGCCGCCACCCGGCCGACTGTGTGTCACCTCGCGTCAGCGCCAACATATGGGAATTTCAAATTTACCTACTAAGATTTGTTTGCAAGCGACATAAGAATTAGAGGCGGCAATTACAATAAAACTTGCAAGTAATTTGTAATAGTTTTGACGTACCTGTTTTCAAATCAAAGTATTGGAAGGATTAAAACGGAAAGTCAATAAAAGTAAAGTAAAATAATTATTTTTAGATTAATTAACTGTCGATCATAATTGCAATTGATTTTAACTATTAAATTATTCAATACCATTTTATTTCTATTTTCTTGTACAAAATCAAAGATAACCAAACCCAAGTAAGTACGTTTATTAATTTCAATATCATTTTGTAGTAACGAACTGCTTGTTTCGTCAGGGTACAATTGATTGTCTAATTGTATTAAAAAATTACAACTATAACTTCTAAATTCCATATGAAAGACTAGTCGTAGGATCATATGGAAACTAAACTTATAAAATAAAAGTTGGCAATGTCATAACATTTGACGGTCTGTGGGAATGTTCAAAGTGTTTACCGCAAGGACGTTAGTTAGGACGCAGTAGGCTTCAGTTTTGCGGGATTCACTATTAATTTTAGTTTTGAGACAGTTCCGCGCTGACTTTGGACATGCATGCGCGAGCGACAGTTCATTGGTTTTGTTTATTAAATTCTTATTGTTATTACTTGGTATTACGTACTTGTTATTACGTGTTATTCTTGTTGTTACGTTTTGTGTTTCTTTTTGTTTTAATAATGCCTAACGCGTACGTTTATAGTGCTCGTGAATACGGCAACATATTAATGTGCCTTGGAGAATCTCATAAGGCCACGGAGGATCGGTAAGCCGTTTCATACCTAATTTTTAAATTACTTAGTACTGAACTGATCTGAAAAGGTACATAACTGATACATCAGAATAATAAACATACCTACATAATGGATAAAAAGCATGACTCTAACCTTTTAACATTTTATTTAAGTATTTTTTTCATTAGCGGGGAATCGAACCAGTTATTTGGTTTATTTAACCTATTTTTTTAAATAACTTAGTACTGAACTGATCTGAATAGGTACATAACTGAATACATCAGAATAAAAAATATACCTACACAATGGATAAAAAAGCATGACTCTAACCTTGTTAACATTTTATTTAAGTATTTTTTTCATTAGCGGGGAATCGAACCAGTTATTTGGTTTATTTAACCTGTGAATTCGAATTAAAGTGGCTACGTGGAGACAAGCACAGTGGCAAATTAGTAGGTTAAGTAGATAAGTTAGGTATTTAGTCAAGCGAAAATTTTGTTTATAGAAAAAAACACGTAATAATAGAATTTGGAATAGAATTAGAAATTTAAATTACATGAGTATTTTAAATTACCTGAAGCCAGCATTCAGTTCCATAACAAACTTTGATATCTGGAGAGGTCTGTTATAGTCACCTCGAGTGACTGAGTTGACCGCCAGCCGTGACTGTAACAATAATTCATCTTCATTATCATTACTATTAACCAACTATATATAACTATATATATATATATGGAGGTATGTCTTTATTGCATTTGGCTCGAATGTATATTTTTATTGTATGTTTAATATATTAAGCAATATCTTCGTCATTATGAACTTATTTTAATCATTCTTTTTGTATTAAATACTACGGTAATTGTTAAGGGATGGTCCCATATAAAATTGAATAAAAAAAATTCACCCTTAAGAATGGTAAAATAGGGATGAAGTATTGAGTGTAACTATTTAGAACTTGTGGTTCCTACATTAAGAATGTTTTAAAAATAAGAAAGTACGCGAAATTAACATTAAAACGTGATCTGTTATCGTAAATTTTTGTAATGAAGGCAAGCCAGATCGTCTGATTGCCTCTTTTAACAACTTCAGCGACGGAAACTTCGGCAAGAGCTGAATTTCACTGCACAAAGGTTATTTTTTATAAAACTGAAGTGAAAAACGAACTTACAGTCCACCTGGTGATTAGTAACTACTGCAGGCCATGGACACACGCAGCCAACTTCAAACAAAGAAGGCTACAGACATTGAGCTATTATGTACTATGTACTAGAGAGGCGACACTGCCTTTAGCTACGCTGTCCCATTCAATTGCAGCGATGTCGCCGCACTTTACTCAGTAACTCGCTAGGCGCTAGTGAGTTGACACGTGCTGTGTTGATTATATAAAAATCTTGATAAAATACGCCCTGGTGTGTTTTAGATATTGCACAAATGATTCAAGAAAAATTTGCAAATACCAAGGAATAACTTCTCATCGATGAAAAAAACGAGAAGCCAGAAGCCCAGGAACGACGACGAAACACTGGTGGGAATGCGTATCTTCGATGAAGCCCCCGCGTCCCCGTCAGACTACCTATCGTTGACACACGCCCTCCGCCGCGCCCCCGCCGACGCCCGCAGCTATGCCGCGCCCCGCTATGTCCGTGTCTTCGACCGAGCGATTGTTAGAAGCCAGCACATCCGCGCCGCGTACAGATACACTCGCCGCGTTAATTGAAGATCTTCCGGTCACCGAAATGAGTTCGACAGTACATACCGTCGCGCCCGTAGCTACCGACGCGGCACTTAGACCCGCGCCGCGTGCCCCGTCAGTTTGCTCAGCCCGGTCGACAGCTAGCGCGATCGCGAGATTACAACAAATTGAGTACAATACGGCTGAAGAACTCGCCGCGATTAGAAGAAAACAGTTGCAAATCGAGGAAGATTTAATTAAGAAGAAATATGCTGGGGACATCGCGCAGTTACAAGAAGAAACTGATAGGGAAAGTTTAAACGAAGCCGAATCAGCCGAAAATAGGAGTCGCGTCGATCAATGGTTAGATAACGTGGAGACTGTGCGGGGGGAGCCGACCTGCCGCCCGTCTCAGCCCGCGCCCCGCATCGATCGAGTGCAGGCTCCGCCGGAAAAGGGGATCGATTACGTTCCTGCGCTCTCCGTGTATGTTGAAGATGCCCAGGGGAGGACGGTCGCTAATAATGATCAGCTACGTCACGCGAATATAGCACAGAGGGATAGTGGAGTCGCCGCAGAATCGAATCAGGGGAATCGTCATGTAAGGGTTACGTCGCCCACGCGCGCCCAATGCTGCCCTCTATCGCCAAATAATAGGTCACCATCGCCACATCGCCACGAGGAACGTAGATTATTGTCGCCGTATCGTCGCGATGTAGGTCATAGGTCACGGTCGCCATATAACCGCGATACATCCCCGAGTCGCCGTGTATCGCTAGAGGGAAATAGGGATAGAGGTAGGTCGCTCACCCCGAGAGGGAGGGAAAGATAGGGATATCGAACGGCTAGCGGAAGCATTAGAGAGTATGGTACGATTCAGACCAGCCACCGCGAAGCAAACACAGGATTTGCCTATTTTAACGGTTCAGCCGCGGAATGGTTAGCGTTTAAATCCGCAATGAAAGAATCAACTCGGTTGTACGGATTCACGGATACGGAAAATATGGCAAGATTGAGAAACTGTTTGCGTGGTGAGGCTAGGGAAGCAGTATCGGCACTACTATTTACCGCTAAGGATCCAGCGGATATTATGCGGACACTGGAGCAGTGTTTACGGGGTTTTCGGGGTGTTTACGGGGGAGTAGTAGAGCGTCAACTTCACGTATTCAACGATGCAAGTGAACGCGCATACGCATCCGCGGCATATTGGCGTATCCGTTATCGCGAAGGTTGGTCCTCGTGAAGAAGGAAGGCAGGGCCGCCGATTCTCCCTCTGCGTACCGTCCCATATGCCTGTTGGACGAGATTGGCAAATTGTTCGAAAGGATAGTTGCCACTCGGCTCAACGGACATCTGTCGCGCGTCGGTCCCGATCTGGCTGATAGCCAATTTGGATTCCGACGGGAGCGTTCCACTGTAGATGCCATTATGCGCGTCCGCTCCCTGTCGGAACAAGCAGTATCCGAGGGTGGTGTGGCGTTGGCAATAAGTCTTGATATTGTCAACGCCTTTAACTCTCTACCCTGGGATACAATAAGGAGGGCATTAGCATACCACCAGGTGCCTGCCTACCTGCAAGGCGTAATTGGGGACTACTTGCGCGACAGGTACATTCTGTACATGGGGCAAGATGGTAGGAATATCCGGAGGGAGATCAAACGTGGGGTTCCACAGGGCTCAGTGCTGGGTCCGCTACTGTGGAACCTCGCATACGATGCGGTTCTGCGTGTCGACCTTCCTGCTGGCGTAAATATCGTGTGCTATGCCGACGACACACTGGTGGTCGCCAGCGGGGTCACCTTCGAGGGGACCAAGGAGCTCGCTGAGCTTGGGACGGAAGTCGTCGTCGCCAAAATCCACGAGTTGGGTCTAGAAATAGCGCCTCATAAGAGCGAGGCCTTATGGTTTCACAAATTACCTCGGAGCAGGGAACCACCCGACTCGTGCGTCTACGTGGGTGGGTCTGTAGTCAGAGTGGGGCGGTACATGAAGTACCTAGGGCTCCACCTGGACAGTCGCTGGGGCTTCGAAGAGCACTTTGAGCGCCTAGTCCCCCGGATTGAGAGGGTGGCGGGTGCTATGCACAGACTGCTGCCCAATCTAGGGGGACCGAGGGAGGAAATACGCCGCCTCTATGCGGGGGTAGTACGGTCCGTAGCCTTATACGGGGCACCTGTGTGGGCGAAAAGGCTAGCCATCCGGCGCTGTAGATCTAAAATCTACAGTGTCCAGCGGAGGGTGGCTATACGGATCGTGCGAGGATACCGTACGATATCTTTTGAGGCGGCAACAGTCCTGGCTCGTTTTCCACCCCTAGATATACTGGCGGATATGGATGCGAGGGTGTACAACCGATTTCGCATCCTCCGTCAGAGAGGTGGCAGTGAGCCAGATGAGGCGCTCGAGTCTATAAAACGGCAGGAGCGCCAAAACGCTTTGGCGATATGGCGCACTCGACTCAACGAGGAGCGCTATGCCCGCAAACGCGTTATTGGCGCAATCCTGCCGGTCTTCGAAGCCTGGATGCAGCGTCGAGTAGGAAGACTCACCTACAGACTTACACAGATAATTACCGGGCACGGATGCTTCGGTGATTATCTGTGTAAGATCGGACGCGAAGCGACGGCGAACTGCTTCCACTGCGGTGGACAGGACCAGGACTCTGCGTCCCATACGCTGGCGGTATGTCCAGCGTGGGAACGGGAGCGAATGATCCTGGCAAATCGGGTCGGTCAGGACCTCTCCCTGCCAGCAGTCGTGTCGGCGATGTTGAGCGGGGACTCGGCGTGGAGGGCCGTAGCCACCTTCTGTGAGTCCGTAATGGTCCAGAAGGAGGCTGCTGAGCAGGATCGGAGGAGGACAGATCCCACTCGGAGACGACGCCATCAAGGCGTTCGTCACGGCCCTCCCTTTGAAGATGGTGTTCCCCTACCAGAAACGGGGCCTCTGGGGTTGCAGGCGTTTGGAGCGGGGGCCTCGAATGCCTAGTAACGTAACCCCCGAGGAGGACGATGGCTCGGAAGTGGTCCCGAGACATCGTGATAGCACTGCGAGGGTGCTGGGGGTAGTAAGTTCTACCCCTGGGACGTGCTTTCAATAAAGCAAAGCGAGAGAGGGGCCCCGGTTGCGTTCCGAACGGAGATCCCGGGACCCCTCGTACACGCTGATGGAGACCACCGTGGGGTTTTAGCCGGTAGGAGTCCGGCATAACCTTCAGGTTGCCCCCGCAGCCAGAGGAATCCATGAGGAGTTCCCCACAAAAAAAAAAAACCGTTATCGCGACGGTACGGTTAGGGTTACGATAGTAGCGGTCAAGGCGAAAGTCGCCCCGATTAAGACTCAGTTATACCGCGATTAGAGTTGCAGGCAAACTTGATATATTCCGCGCGATTCGCGGAATTCGTGCAGGTCGAACACAGAGTGAGAGCAGATAGGGTCGTATATTGGACGGACTCTACTACGGCGCTCAACTAGATAAGGAACGACACAGCGCGTTACACTCCATATGTAGCTCATCGACTCGGGGAGATAGCCGAGAAAACATCACCCGATCAATGGAAATGGATTCCGACTGCACACAATATAGCAGCGTGCCTAGTGCGAGTTTTTTGACGTGTTCGATCCCGAGAAAGTTAACTACGATTTGTATGGAATAAAATCAGCGCCAACTAGTGGCAATAATCGGAATCACAATTCATGAGTGCGAGTTTATTAAGTCGTCGATATCGACCATCGAACATTGACTCGCATTCGACGGTGAGAACGTTAACGCACGTGATTGGTTGTTCAAGTATTTTGCGAGTGCGGGCGCCAATTTCGATCGTTCGAGACGTAACTTATGTAAACTTTACGCCGTCGATATCGAAAAAGTTTTCACATAGATTTTTACAGTGAGATAGAAGAATGAGAATAAAAGTTTTGTGTGAAGAGTTAATTTTATTTTGTTTTGTGAGAACGATATATAATTTTGGCATGACTTTTTTTTTCGTTTGGAGCATGTTTGCAGCCGCAAAGGCAAGAAGTTGAAGCAAGAGCTCGTGCATATTTTAATCGGTTGTTACACCCCGATGACAGGCAATTTAAGGATAGATATCGCCTTTTCCAAGAAAGTATTCAAGTTTTTGTGTAAATAGCGTTTGATAAATCCATGTTCCTATCATCACTATTCAATAATTAAGTCGATTCCTCCCAATTCTTCATACAGGCCATCCTATCGCTTGCATTAGAGGATGCTTTGTTAAGGCCTCCATGCCGAAAATCTAATAAATTCATCATAAGTTCACTTAACACTAAGTAACTAAATTCCATTTACTGCTCCATAAATGTCACCATAAAATCATATTAGAACTAAAACATCTTCATGTTTTTTGCTTTCAATTTAATACTTTCAATAATTAACAATTAAATGGCTAATTCACAATCTCATAATACTAACACAAACTGTCGAAACCTAAACAACGAAACAAAACATAAACAAATAGGTAATAAAGATCGCTATAATAACCACAACTTTGACAGACAGATGCTAATATTAGGTCCTTACATATGAAATTAGCGTTTTGTCGTACTGACCACTTTGATCTGAAATATCTCCTCTTTGGTTAAGAATTCCAAATTAAAATTTATAAATTCATTTAGCTGGTACATTTGAGTTTTGAAAACAGTCATTCATTTGTTTTTTCCTCATTACTTGATTCTTTGGCGTCGCTTATTACCGCACAATGGAAAAAATGAAATATCGGTATATTTACGAGTACGAGTTCTACCGTGGCACCAGTGCTGCAGAAACAGCTAGAAGGTTTAATGATGTATACGGCGCTGGTGTCGCGAAAGAAAGCACGGTACGTTTTTGGTTTCAACGTTTTCGTTCTGGAAATTTCGACCTTCAGAACCAACCCCGTGGACGGCCGGAGACCAAAGTGGAAAATGAAGAATTAAAGGCTATTATGGAAGCGGATCCATCACAAAGCACTTCAGAGATAGCTGCAGGCTTCGGGGTAAGTGATAAAACTGTATTAATCCACTTGAAGCAAATCGGGAAAGTAAAAAAACTTGAACGATGGGTACCTCATAAATTGAGTGAATCGAACTTGCAAACACGCGTCGACTGCTGTGTTACTTTGCTCAACCGACAAAATAATGAAGGGATTTTAAATCGAATCATTACTTGTGATGAAATACTTTACGATAATTGGAGACCCTGGAGACCCAGCCAAATCCTGCCCTAAACGAAAATTGAGTCAGAAAAAGTTACTTGTGAGTGTTTGGTGGACTAGCGCCGGTGTCGTTCACTACAGCTTTCTGAAATTTAGCCAAACAATTTCGACAGATATCTATTGTCAGCAACTGCAAACCATGAAAGAAAAACTAGCTGCTAAACAACCGAGATTGGTCAATCGCTCTAGGTCACTGCTGCTTCACGACAACGCAAGACCACACACTGCACAACAAACAAGCACTAGATGAGCTACAATTGGAATGTCTGCGATATCCACCGTACTCCCCGGACCTTGCTCCAACAGATTACCATTTTTTCCGAAATTTGGACAACTTCTTGCAAGGCAAAAAAATTCAACTCCGATGCGGCAGTCCAAACCGCCTTCAAAGAGTTTATTGATTCTCACCCAGATGGTTTTTTTTTAGTAAAGGGATCAATGAACTACCTATGAGATGGCAAATGTGCATAGATAAAAACGGTGCATACTTTGATTAATTAAATATATTTTACAAAAAAAATTACTTTAAATTCCTCCCGTACAAAACGCCAATTTCATGCAAACTAAGCAAGAGAGAAAGCGACCAATGGTTCACCGGACCGTCATTTCTCTACAAGGAAGAAAGCGAATGGCCACAGCAACCGGAAGAGAGGGCAGGAGAGGACACCAATAAAGAAGAAATTGTGGCGCATCACATCGAGATCAAGGACGCCCCACACCTGTCAGAGATAGAGCTATTCTCTTCGTATAAAAAGTTAATCAGAGCCACAGCGAGGGTCATACAGTTCGTCGACGCCATGCGAGGACGGGCTCGGGAACTAACCCTACAGCACATCCAGAGAGCAGAGCGGCTATTGGTGGAACGCAGCCAGCTCGACAGTTTTGCTGAAGACATCAGCCGACTTAAACAAAATAAGAATTTTGTCAACGGCAGCGCCTTAAGGAAGCTCGACCTCATAATCGAAGATGGCGTATTACGAGCGAGAGGAAGAATCAACGCAGCCAACGTGGACGACCAAATGAAGCGGCCAGTCATCTTGGATGGTCGACACCGATTTGTGAAGCTGTTCATAGAGAAGGCACACCAGGAAGCAAGCCACGCCAATAGGGAGAGGGTGGTCAACGATCTGTGTATGAAGTACCACATCATCCGACTACGACCAACCGTGCGAGAAGTAGAAAGAAGATGTCTATGCTGTCGAGTACGTAAAGCAGCACCACGGGCAGCAGTCATCGGAGACCTACTACCCGAACGGTTAGGAGCGTTCGCGCGAACATTTACTTATACCGGACTTGATTATTTCGGGCCTTTGTCGGTAACAGTAGGGCGACGGCACGAAAAAAGATGGGTAGCGTTATTCACGTGCTTAACGACGCGCGCGGTTCACGTAGAACTCGTTCACAGCCTAACCACGGACTCTGCGATAATGGCGTTACGGCGCATGGCGGCTAGGCGCGGGTGGCCTCGGGTGATATATTCTGACAACGGAACCAACTTTCACGGAGCAGACGCCGAACTACGACGGGCCATGGAGGAGTGGAGACCGCTACTCAAGGACTTCGCGTTCAATCAAAACAGCATTGGAAGCGACACTTCATCAAAAGAGCCCCAAAGAAGAAACATTAGTGACTTTGTTGACAGAAGCCGAACATATTGTCAACTGTCGGCCTTTAACTCACGTGCCAGTCAGCATCGACGACCAGGAAGCCCTAACTCCCAACCACTTCCTCATGTTGGGACCATCAAGTCTACCTATCACCGCGACGTGCTCATCAGGGATCGTCGGGCATGGAGGGCAGCACAGGGACTGGCCGACGAGTATTGGAGACGCTGGGTGCGGAAGTACCTACCGACATTGGTCCCGCGAGGAGGATCACGCAACGCCCAGCAGACAGAAGTCAAAGAAGACGACCTCGTCAATCGTGGACGCCAACCTTCCCAGGAACGTATGGCCGCGAGGAGTCGTCACCAGGACATTTCCCGGACCTGATGGTGTGGTGCGGAACGTCGAGGTTAGAACAAGAGGCGGAGTCCTGATAAGACCGGTGAGGAAGATCGCCATCCTCCCGAAGGAAGAATAGGCTCGTGCACTACGCCGGGGGAGGATTTACCGACGGCGAAGGGAGCCGCCGCCCCGTCGCCCCCTCATACCCTGTTACGCCCGGCACACCGCCCGGACATCACGTGATTCCAACGAGCGCATAGCGACGCCGCGTGGGGACACAGCGACGATGAAACCCCCGCCGCGCAAATAAAAGAAGGGCATCCGGCCGCGCCAATTCATTCCGCTTGCGCCGTCATTCCGCTTGCGCCTTCGCTCCCGAGCGGTCGTGTGCTTGCGGGGTCCGCCGCTGACCGGGCACCCGTCCCCGTACGGGTCTTCTCCCTCGGTCGGCACAGTTTCTTAGAATAGAACGTCAGTCCCGTCCCGTCCCCCTCGGCTGGCGCCGCCGCCCTCGTGCGGTTGCGTTGGCTGACCGCTCTTCCGTCCCTACGGTTGGGTGCCCTCCCACACTCCCGTCCTTGCACGGTCGAGTATTGCCCTCCCGCTCGGCTAGCACAGCCGCGCCCGTGCGGTTGTGCTTAGCTGTCTCGCCGTCGCCGTGTTTCCGTTCCCATGAATATGGGTTCGGGCGACGGCGGGAGCATCCCCGTCTCCGCCAGCCGCCCCCGTGCGGTTGTGTTGTGCGTCCCGCACTTGCCGTTGAACGGTGAGTGCCTTCCCTCCCTGTCCCCACCCGCCACGCCGCTGGCAGTCAGTTCTCGCACATGCGATTCCCACTCACATTTCTCCAGCACCGTCGCACTTTGCGGCTGTGTTGGTTGATCCGCGCTTCTGTCCCCGGACGGTTGTGCCCCACGCCTCTCCTCTCCCCGAGGGAGGTCGTCTCAGATGCGACTGTACAGCCTTCGGGCTAAAGTCGATCCCAAGGTGGTGTTTAGTGGGTAGGCACTTCTTCAAAGTGAGTCCCACATAACCACGCAGCCGGCTGCGTGGTATGCTAGGAGCATTCACCACCTCCCTCCCCCGCTACCGGAGGGTGTCCTTGCATTGGGCGCAAAAAAAAAAAAAAAAAAAAAAAACCGCGCCAATTCATTCGATTCGCAAGCGGCAAAGAAGACAGAAGACTCAAGAAAAAGAAGAAATCTCTCTCTAGTGTTCTCTTAGTTTATAATCAATTACTGCCGCAATACTATTGTAAATAGAGCAATAAATAGTTGTTAAATTTTCCCACATTTCTTTATACAGTCTCCTTAGTACCCAGTCAAGTAAATTTAGTTATCGGATTAAATCTCAAGAAATAAAATAAAGTTAATTATACAGTCTACTTGCTCAACAACCTATCTCTCTACAACACTACTTCGACTCCACCGTCTAAGCTAACCCTAATATGAATATCTCACAATAGACAATCAATAAATTGATTGTTAGTATGTCAATAATGGTGAAAACAGTCAAAATTTTTAGAAGTTTTTGCCATAAAGTTTTAAGTATATATTTATTACTATTTCTTCCTGAATGGTTGATATTTTATTTACATTTTAATTTTTTAATTTGGGGATTAGTAGATTATAATACAATACCTCCTCCTTTCTTCAATACACCTCAAGACTTTTTCTATTTTAATTGAGGTTGTTTCAAACTTTTGGCCGGCAGTGTTTATGAGATTATGAGTAACTTCTTTGGGCATCAATGTAGATATTTTGTATTTGATATTAGTGTGATAATTTTATAGTAGCTTACCAACTCTGAGCACAAATTCAAAAGACCCACAAGATAGTCCTCTATGTCTAGATGGAAACCTTCTTTCTCTTCTGCTGCGCTTACTGGAATGAAAGAAAAAAGACATTTTAAGACTGAAGAATATTCGAAAACTGACTTTTGATTTATTTAAATTAATATAAATCCAAAGTATTATCTGTGTTAAAAGTTATATTTTAGGATTTTATTGTTATTGGAACTAAACAGTTGTAGTCGAAAAAAATGAAAGAAATGTGGTTATGATGTTAATTTGGTCAAGTTTTAAGCACTGCATTTGTTTAAAACGTGCATTTGTTTTGTGGGCAAGTCCAAGCGTAACAATAATAATTTAAAATAAAAAAATTGTACAACCGACTTCAATATAAATTATTAAGAATAACTCAAAAACTATTGGTCAGACCTTGATCAAATTTATATGGGACCATATGTGAAGCACCAGCTTTCAAATAAAAAAGGAATCATCGAAATCGGTTCAACCAGAAAAAAGTTATGAAGTAACACACATAAAAAAAACATACAGTCGAATTGAGTACCTCCTCCTGTTTGAAGTCGGTAGAAAACAACGAAAACCAATACTCAATAGAGCATATTCAAAACAAATACTGAAGCGTGTCAGAATAGCAAATTGAAACCGATTACAAGATTATTTTTTGCATACGGTGCATGGGTGTGCGAGTATATTAACAGATATTGTGTGAGAGAGAAGACATGCTTCAGCTGCCATTTATAAAACGCTTCTTTATGATCGCGACTTATAACCTAAAATGTAAATTATCAATTGAAATTTCCTTTAAACTCTTAATTTCCTCACTTTGCGAATAGTAACATGCAAAAAAAATTACCAGCTTCTACAATATCCACACTTAAATCCCTGTAAAGCTTTTGACCTATATTTTTTTAAATACTATCAGTTATGAGTTAAACAGTATAATCATACTCACTACCAAGCACTTCAGCCACTGTCTCATGGGTTGCTATTATCCCTTTCTCAAGCCAAATGGTTAAGGAAATAAGGTAACAGTAACGCTGAGTCATAAATTTCCAGTGATCTTGATATCTGAAAATAACCGAAAGTATGTACTGGTTACTTATCTCACTCTTTCACCCGCACAGCCATCCAGACTCTGGAATTACATCCCGCTTGACATAAAAAAGCTCCCAACAAGTTTGTTTTCAAAAGCATAATCTGTGAGAATATTAAAAGATCCTATTGTCATATATTATACCTGTTTTTAAATATATAATAATTATTATCTGTTAGTAATCCTGACAGATAATAATTATATATTTATATATGCTTATTTAAGTAAGTAGATATTATAAGTATTTGAGAATATTTATATTATATTATAAACTTTCCCACTCATTACACTTGCGCCATCATAGCATTGTCTAAGCATACAAGAGGGGTCAATGTTATTTTCCGTAAGGGTATTTAACGTTAATTCAGTGAAAGTGGCTGCATCAAGGTTTTCAGTAGTCTTAACCATCAGCAACGACTCATTGACGACACCATCCTTGACGTAAAACGTATTGCTAAGGCAATATTTTCGCGGTTATTTTTATCTCTCGTCCCCTCTTCCATTAGATTAGAGTAAACCATTTCACGTCAGATTCATTAATATCTTTGACAATGGAACTTCGCACTGCTTGAACCATTGCTTGAATTATTTGATTTTGAATTTCAGGTGAACGATATGTTGCGTTTTGTGGTATATGAGTGAGAACCTCGTTCAAATTTGGATCTTTCATAAATGTGTATTCAAATAAATTCTGAAATAATCCTTGTTCTTTTTGTTCTTCCAAAATATAATTTCCACGCAAAGCTAATTCGTTGACAATTAGAAATTGTATTACTTCAATGATAGACTTCACGTAATACCTACATTTTTCTAATACTTTTTGATTTATTAACGTTTCAACACATCATGAATGAATGGAAACTGTTCATGCGGTCGGAGCTAAGTTTTGCAACAACCGCCACAGAAGAACACAAAAACTCTCCGATCTTCTTACGCAACTTTAACTACAACTTTAATACTGCTCGTATTGAAGAAGCGATCGAGCGGGACCAGGGCTCCAAAGTCTTTGCCAGAGATCTGTCTGCCAGAAAGAGCAACTGTAAAAGCTGAAGACCGAATGTGGCACTATCGTTTCCGGGACACCTGAGATTTTGAGTGAGATTGAGATGTTCTATGGGCTACTGTACACGGCATCGTTGGAGCCACACGCAAGTGTGAGTAACGATCCAAGAGCAAGTCTTACCCGACACTATTCCGATGATATCCCGGACGTCAGTCTGGGCGAGATTAGAGTGGCTCTCCAGCACCTTAAAAACGGCAAGCTTCTGAACGACTTCTAGTACCAGTTTTCCACCCGCTTTCAGAAGCTCCGCTGTAATTCAATCCTCCATGGTGGCACTACTCCGGAGGCGTGGAGCAGAAGTGCGGTGGTCTTGTTCTTCAAGAAAGGCGACAACGCTCTCTTGAAGAACTACAGACCGATTTTCCTTCTGAGCCGCGTCTACGTGCTGTTTTCGAGAGTCATTACGAATCGTCTCGCACGCAGACTCGACGACTTCCAACCTCCCGAACAAGCCGGTTTCCGAAAAGGCTTTAGCACCATAGACCACATACATACCCTTCGGCAAATTGTACAGAAGACCGAAGAGTAAAATCTGTCACTTTGTCTTGCGTATGTGGACTATGAGAAAGCCTTTGATTACGTCGAAATTTGGGCGGTGCTGCAGTCCCTTCAGCAGTGCCAAGTGGACTGTCGGGATATCGAAGTGCTGAAGTGTTTGTACAGTAGGGCTACGATGGCTATCCGAGTACAGAGCCAGAGTACGAAACCTATCCAACTGCAGAGAGGTGTAAGACAGGGTGACGTTATTTCCCCGAAACTCTTCACCGCTGCATTGGAAGACGTTTTCAAGCTACTGGACTGGAAAGGATGCGGTATTAACATCAACGGCGAGTACATCACTCACCTTCGATTTGCCGACGATATAGTCCTTATAGCAGAATCGCTGGAAGACCTAAGCACTATGCTCAATGACCTCAATAGTGTCTCCCAACGGATAGGTCTTAAGATGAACAAGGACAAAACAAAAATCATGTTTAACGTCCATGTCACACCTATGCCGGTAGTTGTTGGGAGCACTAAGCTCGAAGTTGTTGACGAATATGTTTACCTGGGACAACTAGTCCGACTAGGTAAGTCCAACTTTGACCGAGAGGTCAATCGACGGATTCAACTCGGCTGGGCAGCGTTCGGGAGATTACGACACATCTTCTCGTCAGACATACCTCAAAAACTTAAAACTAGATTATACAACCAGTGCGTGTTGCCAGTGATGACCTATGGATCTGAGACGTGGTCCTTCACTGCTGGCCGTATGAGGAAGCTCAAAGTCGCTCAGCGAGCTATGGAGAGAGCTATGCTCGGCGTCTCCCTGCGTGATAGACTTAAAAACAAGAATATCCGCCGTAGAACCAGAGTGACCGACATAGCCCAAAGAATTAGTATGCTGAAGTGGCAATCGGCCGGCCATATAGCTCGAAGAACCGACAACCGATGGGGAAGAAAGGTTCTCGAGTAGCAGCCTCGTACCGGCAAGCGAAGTGTAGGGCGTCCCCCCACTAGATGGAGTGACGACCTGGTAAGACATGCAGGAAGTCAATGGATGCAGGTGGCTCGGAACCGTGCTTTGTGGCATTCCTTGGGGGAGGCCTATGTTCAGCAGTGGACTTGTGAAGGGCTGTAATGATGATGATGAACGTTTCAACACTGATAGATGTAGATATTCTTTGTTATTTCTCCTGCCACATCGACATAGCTTGAATATGAGAAATTGATTTTTCATGTTTTGGAAAACCACTTTTATAATCAGTGGCATTTTTCCATTTTCTAAATCCTGTGGAAGTGTACGAAGTCTGTTTGCTTCCATGAGGTAAAAATTGCTTGCATGGATAGCAAAAAGCAGCATCTTTCTTGACAGAATACTGCAACCATTTATAACGCTTGAACCAATCGAAAACAAAGGCCCTGTTATGTTGTTTTGGATATGTGTCTAAAACAACATGTTTTATTGGTTCTCCGATTTGTGCAATATCAGAAGGAATACCATAGCTAACATTACCAACATGTTTTGACCAACCTGTTGCCATGGAACTAGGAGTAGCGATTGTATTTTGTGCTTCCACCTGTTTTGAGCAGTGAGGTTCTTCGTGGTCAATTTGCTCTTCAACTCTTCGTTTTTTTCCAAAGGAAGCCCCGTATATCCATCGCGAAATCAATGAATCTTCAATTTATAGCAATTAGCAATAAAAATAACAATTGTATCGATTTTTGACTAAAACACTCTTTACCGTACACTTCTGTAACTTTGTGTAACTTTTTTGTTGAAAATAATAGTTTTTTATATTGTAAAAACAATCTTCCCTAGCCATTTTCTACAAAATTAACGATACCGGCTCATGTTTAGGTACATTTTTTGTACTATTATCAAAATACTATAAGTAGGCAGACATATTCAATAAAAAATAGTGGTGTTTACTTTTTATCAAAATGTCACAAATAATCGTAAAAAAAATTAAAACTGATGCTCATTTTTTTTTATTTTTTTGCTAACATGGATGAATCATAATGGATTGCAATAAGGGCTATTTTATTTTTGGTGCCTGTTTTGATTTGTTGTACAAAAATTTCGATGAAACCACAGTCCGACTCGTATTGGACTCGGAAAGAGTGGCCTCTTTGAAAGAAATTAGTGCCTGAAAAGCAGAATATAATACATTCTCCGCTCGTTAATAAAGATCGCATTATTTTGCCACCACTGCACATAAAACTTGGTATAATGAAGCAGTTTGTCAAGGCGCTTGATACAAATGGTGACTGTTTTGAGTATGTTGCACAGAAATTCCCTGGCCTAACTACAGAAAAATTTAAACGCTGGAATATTTGATGGACCACAAATATGTCTGCTAGTTAATGATGAAAATTTTGTTAAAACAATGAATGAAAAAGAGTCCAAAGCATGGAAATTATTTGTGTCAGTAATGAAAAACTTCTTGGTAATACTAAAGCACCAAACTACCAAGACTTGGTCCAACATATGTTATTATGTCTGAAGGATCTTGGTTGCAACATGAGCGTAAAACTTCATTATTTACACTCCCATCCGGACCACTTTCCTGAAAATCTTGGCCACTTTAGTGATGAACAAGGAGAAAGATTCCATCAAGAAATTCGCACCATGGAGGAACGATATAAGGGCAGATGGGATGTGCATATGATGGCAGATTATTGCTGGACTTTGAAACGAGACCTACCACAAGTATCACATGCAAGAAAATCATTAAAAATAATATATTTGGCAGCTTCCAAACATTAAATATTTTTTATGGTATTCATTTTTTGTGTTTTTCTAAAAAATCACGCATATGCCATATCTCAAAAACTAAAGCTGATAGATGAAAACGATTTCTATTTTCAGAGTCAGGATGCCATATGTCTACATAAAAGCTAATTAACAGTTTGGAAAAAATCTTTGTAACTATGTGTCAATCTGTAGTTTATGTTTATTTTAGTTTTAAAGGTGATTCCCCGTACCATAGATTGCAATATGGGCTATATTGCAATCTATGGTACGGGGAATCCCCTATGCATCACAGATATTCCCTAATGGCACAGTTTGCTTTAGCAAAAGTTTATTTTACAAAAGTTTCCTTGAATTTTTAGTCAAATTTCCGTCAACTTCGGACTTTTCCATTTTTTACGATAATTTGTATGCAACTTGCTATTGAATTTGACGTAAATTTACTAGTTTACTGCCCCAATTAGAATGCAAATTCACTTCAAAAGTTGACTAGAAAAAAGTTGTCGTCAATTTTCAGGCAAATTTTATGTCAATTTATGGCTAATTTGACTTAAAAAATTGTTAAGTATTTTTTTTACCGTCAAATTGTAGACAATTTTATGTATAAATTTGCTTACCTTCTGAAATGGTAAGAATGAACAAAACCGACTTTTTTTTCGTAAAAGGTTACCTTTAAATTGAAGAAAAATTAACCGCAAATTTTTATTTTCAACTTTTGCTGTCAAATTGTATACACAAACAAAATTTGACAATAGATGTCAGTTTACAACCCCTTCCGAAATTATCCGCGTGTACGCGTCCGAGTAACACGCGTGTAAAGTGCGCGCGGGTCTGAGAGACCCTACCAGGCATACGGCGTGACTTTTTTTGGTAAATGAATGTTTAATATTTTTTGAGATTTAATGATTTTATGACGTAAATTAGTAACAAAAAATCTATCATTACAGTAAAAATGTCAAAACAATTAAGTAATTCTGACATAAGACGTGTTTTAGAAGAGAAATATGTGAAAGATGACGTGATCTTTGAGGAAAGTGGGGACGAGTCTGATCACGGCAGTGTTCGTTAGTTCTCAATACTTCCGCAATAAATGCAAAAATTGTTCAAACTAAAATAAACATAAACTACAGATTGACACATAGTTACAAAGATTTTTTCCAGACGGTTAATTAGCTTTTATGTAGACATATGGCATCCTGACTCTGAAAATAAAAATCGTTTTCATCTATCAGCTTTAGTTTTTGAGATATGGCATGTGTGATTTTTTAGAAAAACACAAAAAATGAATACCATAAAAAGTATTTAATTTTTGGAAGCCGCCAAACATATTATTTTTAATGATTTTCTTGCATGTGATACTTGTGGTAGGTCTCGTTTCAAAGTCCAGCAATAATCTGCCATCATATGCACATCCCATCTGCCCTTATATCGTTCCTCCATGGTGCGAATTTCTTGATGGAATCTTTCTCCTTGTTCATCACTAAAGTGGCCAAGATTTTCAGGAAAGTGGTCCGGATGGGAGTGTAAATAATGAAGTTTTACGCTCATGTTGCAACCAAGATCCTTCAGACATAATAACATATGTTGGACCAAGTCTTGGTAGTTTGGTGCTTTAGTATTACCAAGAAAGTTTTTCATTACTGACACAAATAATTTCCATGCTTTGGACTCTTTTTCATTCATTGTTTTAACAAAATTTTCATCATTAACTAGCAGACGTATTTGTGGTCCATCAAATATTCCAGCTTTTAAATTTTTCTGTAGTTAGGCCAGGGAATTTCTGTGCAACATACTCAAAACAGTCACCATTTGTATCAAGCGCCTTGACAAACTGCTTCATTATACCAAGTTTTATGTGCAGTGGTGGCAAAATAATGCGATCTTTATTAACGAGCGGAGAATGTATTATATTCTGCTTTCCAGGCACTAATTTCTTTCTAAGAGGCCACTCTTTCCGAATTCTTTTTTCGAATTTTCATGAATGTTCGGAATGCTAAATCTAGTACGTAGTACATATATATCGATGGTTATTAGGAAATATATTTTTTAAAGATTTTAAGATTAAATTCTTGTTTTGGGATTAAGCATGTATGTATGTATGCGCATATATAACCATATAAATATCTGTGTATATAGCTTGAATTATTTTATATTAGTGCTGTAATAATTAGTATATTAGCTATTAATTTTAACCTCATAAGGCTTGGGCTTGGTAAAAATATAAACTAAAAAAAAAAATAAATCAAGTTGCCAAAAAAACATTTTTGGGAATTTTTTTTTTGCAAATGTTATATATATTATATATGCTGCGCAGTAACGAAATAACCGTAAGCGTTCTGCCAGACTCGCGGGACTGGATTCGTCAATTGACGAAATTATATTTTTTCACAATTTCAACTTTCCAAAAGGACCTTCCCAAAATTCGTCGCCAGCTCTCAGACTAATACAGGCGGCAATAAATTTTAATTTATATAGATTTACCACTTGCTTAGCAGAAAACCATCGACTATATTCAACAAAGTTTTTTCTGCTAGGATGAAAATATTTCGTAATGATGAAGTTAAGGCAGGATCTTGATAATGGCGTGTAGCTGCGGCGTAAAAGAATCCACTACCTCCTACTAAATAATATATGGTATGGGGTATTAGAAGCTCAAAAACCCCATACCATCCCATAAGTATCGTAAAAGATGACAGAGGAAAATAAAACAGGAGATTGGCAACAGTATCTTCCTGATAACAACCAAAAATAATAAAAAATTGCGGTTGCCAACCCACTTGCTAAGAGAGGGAACTATGGCAAATATTCCGTCTACGTTCAGCAGTGGACTTTTGATAGGTAATTAATGAATGAATGATGGATAATATCTTGAGGAGCAAAGAGGAAAACGGGTAATACATTCGTAATCGAGTTATTGGTAATTGTGATCTAGCGACAAAAGAAAAAGGCAGACCACGGTCGTGCCGCTGTTATTGTACTATCGTAGCAGTGCCCTCTGTGTACGTTCCGTGAAGCAAACCCAGTGTCGATTAAACAAACACAGTTATTATTCCCTGTGAAACCCATAATAAGTCTAAGGATAATTTGTTTTTTTTACCAGTTGAATTTAAGTGCATTTGTACGTAGTACAAGCCATGCTGCCGCTGTGTTAGTAGTATAGTTGTAGCATGAATGGGTCGGTGAAGGACCACGCTCTCACAGAATACCAGCGCAAAATAGCAGCTTAAGGCTGCTGTGTTTCTTATGGTGAGTGTAGAGCCGAAGAACCCTTTTTACAGGAAATGAGGCATGCCATCTTAGTCCTCACGGGTGACAACGCATCTGCATTTTGATACGTAGTTGAGGATAGATATAGATGTCTATGAGCCACAGCAACTACTTAACATCAGGTGGACTGTGTGCCCGTTTGTCACCCTTATCCTATATAAACAAAAAAGATTTCAAAGCGAAGTTTTCACGATATATTTTTAATTATACAACGATAGTAGGAAATTTTGTATTATTCGACTACGTTTTTGTTGTAAGATGTCAGATGAAGCTTCCATAAACTTTCATTGATATAAATAAGTATTACGAACAGGACTAATAAAAGTTTTACTAAGTCATAGACTAAATGAATTAATCGACAACGTTTTTGTTCCGCTAATGGAAAATCAATAGAGGTGTCTATGGAATGGAAAAACGGCAACAACCTTGTAAAAGAAAGAAGTTGAGAATATTATAGCTATCTTATTTTGTACCATGTTAAACGTCATATGTGTAAAGAGTTCAGCTATAAGAATTTTGTTCTTATTTTAGGACTCTCTATGCTAGTAATTACTCTGAGATGCAAACTATTAGGTCCTTACATATGAAATTAGCGTTTTGTCGTACTGACCACTTTGATCTGAAATATCTCCTCTTTTTTTTTTCTCTCTCTTCTTTGGTTAAGAATTCCAAATTCAAATTAATAAATTCATTTAGCTGGTACATTTAAGTTTTGAAAACAGTCATTCATTTGTTTTATCCTCATTATTTTATTCTTTGGCTCGCTTATTACCGCACAATGGAAAACATGAAATATCGGTATATTTACGAGTACGAGTTCTACCGTGGCACCAGTGCTGCAGAAACAGCTCGAAGGATTAATGATGTGGAGGCGCTGGTGTCGCAAAAGAAAGCACGGTACGTTTTTGGTTTCAACGTTTTCGTTCTGGAAATTTCGACCTTCAGAACCAACCCCGTGGACGGCCGGAGACCAAAGTGGAAAATGAAGAATTAAAGGCTATTGTGGAAGCGGATCCATCACAAAGCACTTCAGAAATAGCTGCAGGCTTCAGGGTAAGTGATAAAACTGTATTAATCCACTTGAAGCAAATCGGGAAAGTAAAAAAACTTGAACGTTGGGTACCTCATGAATTGAGTGAATCGAACTTGCAAACACGCGTCGACTGCTGTGTTACTTTGCTTAACCGACACAATAGTGAAGGGATTTTAAATCGAATCATTACTTGTGATGAAAAGTGGATACTGTACGATAATCGGAAGCGCTCGTCGCAATGGCTGAACCCTGGAGACCCAGCCAAATCCTGCCCTAAACGAAAATTGACTCAGAAAAAGTTACTTGTGAGTTTTGGTGGACTAGCGCCGGTGTCGTTCACTACAGCTTTCTAAAATCTGGCCAAACGATTACGGCAGATATCTATTGTCAGCAACTGCAAACCATGAAGGAAGAACTAGCTGCTAAACAACCGAGATTGGTCAATCGCTCTAGGCCACTGCTGCTTCACGACAACGCAAGACCACACACTGCACAACAAACAACCACTAAGTTAGATGAGCTACAAATGGAATATCTGCGACATCCACCGTACTCCCCGGACCTTGCTCCAACAGATTACCATTTTTTCCGGAATTTTGGTAACTTCTTACAAGGAAAAAAATTACTCCGATGCGGCAGTCCAAACCGCCTTCAAAGAGTTTATTGTTTCTCGCCCCCATGGTTTTTTTAGTAAAGAGATCAATGAACTACCTATGAGATGACAAAAGTGCATAGATAACAACGGTGCATACTTTCATTAATTAAATATATTTCACAAAAAAAAATTGACTTTATATTCCTCCCGTACAAAATGCCAATTTCATATGTAAGGACCTAATATAATTTAAAGTATAGAATTTGATAGCAAATGTCAAATTTCACGAATACTGTAGACTGTAGCTAAGGGACTTTTTTTCGTGAGAAAGACTTCTGTGTACCCAAGACTATCAAAAATCCACATTTTTCCAAAGGTAATTATTATTGCATAATGGTATGAATACAAAATAATCATACTTGTAATATTTGGTAGGGGGTACAGCATCTTTTAGTTTAGCATATCCAGCATTGGCTTCTTCAAACAACTCTCTAGCCTGAAGACAAGCAGGAGCAACTGAAACATAAGTTAACATTTGACACAAAATTATTTTTGCTATTGAATCCTAATTTCCCACTTCCCATTATCCCATTAATATTATAAATGTGAAGGATTCTTTGGATGTTTATATGTTTGTAGCTAAATCACACAAAAACAACTGAACATATTTTAATGAAACTTGGAAATATTATAGATAACAAACCGGAACGGGACATTAATTTTTTTTTGTAAGATATAGTTTGAGCCTATCCCAATTTAGTTTTTTAATCTATGGTGCTAAAATTTCACTAATGTTTCATTCTTGGCATGCCCTGTGTTAACTATTATTGATAGAACTTTAAAATGTACTAATGAATTTGACTTCTTAGAAATATCTTCAAAAAAGTCTATCTATCATAGATTAGTCACAATAACTGCTTCTTTATTAAAAAAAAACCTAAAATAAAAACGTTGCAAATAATTTGGACACATTTTACAATACTTATGATATATCTCCTTATCAAATATATCTCTGTATTATTATTTGTTTATATTTAGTCTTTAAATCATTTAAATTTCACATTTAATTCAGGCAACCATCATGGAATGAAAATAAGTTGCAAGAATATCACAGTAACCCAGGTTTTATCTAGATGACACTGTGTACCTAGATTATAAATCACTCATAACAGTTTTTAATTTAAATCAGTGATTCCCAACCAGTGGTCCGCATGAACTTAAATATATAAAAGATTTAAATATTTCACCTACCTAATTGTTTTAAATAACATATTTATTATTTTCTCGTCACGCGGGCAGTGCAACACCAATTTACCGAGTCACATTAGTAAGTGAGATTGATAATATTATAAAAATAGAATTTAATATTTATAAAGTAGAATTAAATAGCTTTTTTCATAACAAATCAATGCCTATAAGTTTTAAATATAGCTGGCATACAAAATTAAAAAGATTCATTGTTTACATTAGCGCCTACCGGTATCGCGCGACCTCCCGAATGGCCCCTGACACTTGAAGCGTAAAAACATAAAATGGTCGGGCACATGAGGGGTTAATGATAACAGAATGCCATAAACTACAAAAAAAATTCTATCCGGTTTCTGTTAATTTGTTAGCGTTACGAGAGTTTTCTTCATAATTATTGTTGATTTTGTTTGTTAATATTTTTGTATAAAATATTTACGTGCCATTTAGACATGAGTAACCATTTTTAAAATTATTGTTTGTCTGTCTGTTTGTCCGAGCTAATCTTCAAAACAGATGAACCGATTGTGATAAAACTTCACGAACAAATCGAGAGTACTACTAGGAGTAATCTAGACTAAATTTTATCAAAAAAATTTAGAGATTTTATTAAAATAGCAATATCGATAAGATGAAATCAATGGTCTTTAATGATTAAGTCTAAATAGCGCCATATAAATAAATTCCACTCAGGTGAAGGCAGAGCGGGTCGCTAGTTATAAATTTTATTTTAAAATTAATGTACCTACTTGCGTATACATTTCTTTTCAAATATTTTCCCATTAATAGAAATTTTCTAATTAACCGACCAATATAATATTATAACAATATACCGCTATTAATGGCTTTTCGCTATTTTTACTGTGCATGTTAACAATACCATTTATTATATAATTATGTTAAAAGTTGTGATTATAATTTATTGTTAGATTAACACAGTTATTTCTTTCACCTTGTGGTCCCTGGTAACTATGAAAAAAATCAAAATGGTTCCTAGTCAAAAAAAGGTTGGGAAACCCTGATCTAAATGGAAAGGTCCAGTTGGATCTCCTGTTTTAATTATTTTCAAAAAAAAATATCAAAAATAATTCGAAAATTTGTCATATAATAATAATAATAATAATATTCTTTATTTCAGAGAACAAAAATCAATCATCCCATTGAGTTTTAAATTCTTTGGAGCTGTTTAGAGTGCTAAGCTGGAGTTAAGTAAAAGTAAAAGTACTCTTTTTATTGATGCCTAACCTGGACCAGACCTGATCATGTAGTGGCCCTGTAAGAATACCCACTACTTCATATGGTTCCATGGATGTTGTAAGATGCTAACTAAAAAAATAAAAAACTGCAGTTGCCAACCTGCCTGTTAAGTGTGGCCTCTATGGCAAATATCCCGTCCTAAGGGAAATCTGTGGTAAATCCTATGTTCAGCAGTAGACTCTTCTATTCTCTAATGAATGTTTTTTTATGAAAGAAAGAAAACTTTATTTGATATCACAAAGAAAAAAATAACGCAAGATAAAGAAATTACCAGAGAATTTGGGTGAAGGCAAATTAGATCCCTATATCAGTTAACTGATACTGTACCAAATTACAGCTGCGCTGATTTTCAAATAGAGCCTAATATTCACTTCATGGACTATCATACATTACCTAAAGCTACAAATCCATAAAAACATTCAGAGAAGTGAGTGAGAGAGAAATCAGCATAATAACAGATAATTTGCCTACTACATATTTGACACGCTTGGCAGGCGGGTTGGCAACTGCAGTATTTTTATTATTTTGAATTGTAATCAGAAAGATGCTGTGCTGTACTGTTTCACATTAAAAAGTGTACTTTTAATTAAAACAGCTTCACGAAAAAAATACGTCATCTTATTCCCGCCAATAAACCAGTCAGTTATAAGGCACAACTTGCCTTCAAAATCATGCCCTAGGTCGGAATCAAAAATTTAATTATTTAATAAAATTATGCTTTATTTCAGGCAAATTTGCCAAGAGTAGCAACGAACTTAATTTATTGGACTTTGTACAAATAGACAACAATAAAACGTTCACCACCATCACAAACAATGAATGAAAAAAATCGATTGCTTCGAAGTAGGTTAAGGAATAAAAACATGTAAATGACAATACTTACTACCCGCCTCATTATAATGAATAACTTGAAGCACAGTTGTTGTCTTTCGAGATATAGAATCGACTTCTTTGCAAATGTTGCGGATAACCTAAAATGTTAACAGGTTTCGTGTATTATCCAATAACTTCAGTTACTTCAGTAACCAAATTTAATTTAAAGATCATGCATAAATATTAGATAAGTTCTATGATGGTTTTTAGTAATAAAATTAACAACGTTCTTAAGTAAATTAAAATGTTTAGACCATGAGTTGAAACCGGGCAAATGCTTAAACTTTATTCTTAATGAAAATACCTCACGTAGTTCCTGTTCCTCATCAAGACTTTCTTGAAATTCACTAAATATATTATGAATTACGTGATTTCCATTCATCCTGCTAATGTATTTTATTGTATTGAAGTATTGAACAAACCAAAATAAAAACAAACAAGGCAGCAGCAGCAGTATCAATCGACTCGAACTCGAATCTCGAACACAGATAAATAAATATGTAGCAAGCTACAAATCGTAGACAGAGAAAACTATACTAGAATTATTTTGTTCGTGCAGTTTGGGTCATAAATCATCGAAGTATTTCGCTCTCTCTCCCACTCACGGGCCTTAAGGGCGAGCATAGTGATGGGCATTATTGTTGTCGATAAGCGTTATCAATAGTGTATTTAGTTTTGTCATTATGTGGGTTAGAGAACGCCAGAAATCAACACTTTGTAACTTTTCGGGATATATTTTCATTTCAGTGAAAAATGTTAAAACATTGTTGAGAACAACATGTGCTTGTGCTTGTGGTATATTGGTGCCAACAGGCAAAATATTATTTTGAATAAATTCCGCCGTTTTGGTACAAAACAAAGGAGTAAAGTAGTCACTAAAGAAATTCAGAGAGCGAATGCGCAAAACAAATTTCTCTTCGATATATGTACTAAATTATCATTGCACTAATTTGCAGGTTATTAGGCAGGGATAATAATGGAAAACAAATGACTCATAACATAACAATGTCGCACCAACCTTTGTATACCGCAACATGCTCACCGCCCTAGCCGGGCTGAGGCCGAGCTACGATTTATGACCCCAACTGCACGGACAAAATAATTTTACTCTGTCCCTTTTCTTCTAATACGTTAGTCTGGTTTTTCACTATGAGATATAATATATTATATTATATCCCGAAATATAAATTATATCCCGCGATTGGCTTTCACACTGTGAGATATATCTTTTAACCAGTGTGTGTTCGTCATTGGATACCTCTGTACCCCGCACACTGTGCTGCGGCGGTGCGGAACGGTGTGCGGGGTACAGGGGGCGAAATATAATATGAAAATATCGCTCGGTCGGTCGCAAAAATATTTATAGTTTGAGATGTAATATATATTATAGCTCAGTGTAAACGGTTCCATTTAAAAGTGTGGTGAGCAATATTAATTTATATCTCGAGATATAATATATATTATATTATATCCCATAGTGAAAAGTGGCTTTATTTTATGTCTATTTACTTCTCTTTCTTGAGGGAAAGAGAAGGAAACTATCAAGCAGTCTATAGTTTTCTCTGTCTACGCTACAGATACTACACCGGGTACGTTCCGGCCTACAAATATTAAAATTTCGTAAAATTTCGAGTAAACAATAATCATTTTTCAAAGAGATATGACTATTTGAAATATAAGAAAATGGGAAATTCTATTTCGATTTTTCCTGGTAAAACGAAAAACGGGCTTATTAAATAATTAACGTAGATCGAAGGGGCAAATTAAGATCTATAAAATGAGATTTTTTATTTCGAAATTTTAATATTTGTAGGCCAGAACGTACCCGGTCTAGCACTCGTACCTTGAAAGCTGCCGGTGCAGTCAACGCTGTACTGAAAATTACAGATGCTATCAGCCATTTTATTTGTTTAAATGTCGATATGAATGTTGCAATCAACATGAAATAGAAGATGATTTTTATTTTCAAATTAATACATAGTTCTATACATTGAAGTATCTGTTTGTAATATTAAAATAACAGCCTCTTACTAAATACATATGAAAGTATATATGGTATTTATAATAAAAAGACAAAAACAATTTTTAAAATGTTTGTCTGTCTGTCTGTTTGTTCCGGCTTATAGCTGGCACTGGCAGATAGCTGATGTTATAAGGAGTAACACAGGCTACTTTTATTTTAGAAAAAGAATTAGGATTCCGCACAAAAATTAAAACCCATGAAATCAAATCGTAATAAATATCAAGCGGGCGAGGTCCGGGAACAGCTATTATGTAACTATTATGTCATAATTTGTATTAAACTTTAACTTAATTTTACATGCATTGTAGTTTATAAAGAAATATGTTTCGGTTTTAATTTTTATATCGATGGCTAATCGATAATTTTTGCATAACTTTGTGTGTCGTTAATCGCCTTTTTTAAATCGATTTAACATTGTTCCATCTCTAGATACGCCAAACTGTAAGCTGTCACCCGCACCATGCCATTACGTCTTATACACGGTCCATCTTGCTGTACGTCCCACCAAGGTCATGAACGACGCACGATGCATGACGCAAAACGACTATGAAAAGGCTTGACGTACATAATTATTGACGTACGTCAAGCATATTCATTGCCGTTTTGCGTCGTACGTCATGAATGACCTTGGCGGGACGTACAGCAAGATGGACCGTGTATAAGACGTTTATAACGCAATAACGCAAAGACCTATAGTCTTTGCGTTATTGCGTTACAATATAAATAATACTCGCCAAGCATAGACTGCAGTCGAATAGGCACGAGTACGAACAAATGACCTAAAAAAAATTCAGAGTTTGCTTCTCGCCGGAAGATCCCAACGTTGTTGCTAATTCTGTGGCTGATGTGGTACTTTAGGATATGGAACTTTTTAGTCCTTCTTCTTTTATCACACCGCAGGTACACCGCCTGCAACTTTACAATGCGCAGGTTTGGCCTCACATGGATTACTGTTCCCATCTCTGAGCTAGGACTCCTCAGTGGCAACTCCTTCCACTTGAACGCAACCTGCGCAGAGCGGCTGGAATCTTCGACGACCGAGTCCTTTATGATCGGCTCGGGTCACTGCGCTGCGAAGGGATGTTGCATCCCTTTGCATTTTCTTTCGCATCTACCGCGGGGAGTGCTCTGATGAATTGTTCGGATTAATTCCGGCCGCCAAATTTCACGAACGCACATCGCGGCAATACTCCCAATACTATCCACACCATCTGGATGTTTGGCGGTCCACCACTGTACGTTTTACTTGGACTTTTCTCCCTCATACGACCTCTCTGTGGAATAGTTTACCATCGGCGATTTTTCCGGACCGATACGATTTAGGGACCTGCAAGAAAATAGCTTACACCTTTCTAAAAGGCCGGCAACGCACCTGCAATTCCCCTGGTTACAGTTGTTCATGGGCGGCGGTTGTCACCATCAGATGAGCCGTATGCTCGATTGCCCCCCTACTACAAAAAAATGAAGACATGGTTTAAAGGACAAGTACCCACGCCAAAAATTTTAATTACAAAAAAAGTAAATCTGTAAATCACGGAAAAAGATTGAAAAACTGGCGATAATTTAGGAGGATACAGGGGGAGGAAAGTTGGTTCCTGTATAGGACAGTTACTATACTCTTTGGGAGGATATAAGATTTTTCTAGAACACAGAAGACCACAAAAACTCAGACTTGTGTGGTATGAAATCCTAGAATTATAAAAATGACGAGTGAAGTGGAGTTAGCGCAATCCGCTGCCGCAGGCGGCGATACAATTTTTGGCAAGATATTAAGAAAAGAAATACCTGCCAAATTCGTCTACGAAGATGACCAGGTAAGTACTAGAGTAGGAATGTATAAAATAAAACAAATTGAGAGAGGGGCGGGGTTGGTGTGAACCCCTGGACGAAGAATGCTCGTAGTTTTTGAAAAACGTTATTTATTACACATTGGTATCATTGGCATTTCCCAGTATCCTGTAGTCTTGTAGTCTTGTGCCTAGTCGGTCATTTTAAAGATCGCTCCGTACTAGTTCATTACGGACAGTGAACTAGTTCGTTCTATTAGTTCTATTCGGTCATCAGTACTACTAACCTGTTTAAATTGTATCTATCTTTATGGAATGGTTATCTCAAACTCTCAGTCAGTCACTGACTGATTCAGTCAACAGTCAGACTGATAGATACAATTTAAACAGATTAATGCAGTCAGTCTCAGTCGGTCGATATTTGCTCGAGGCGTTTTTTGTTTGATAAAATATTTGATTAAAAAATATTATTAACTTAAAATTTGACATAATATTTGATTTCCCTTCATACTTGAACAGGCTAAGGACTGTCATTCTAGTCAAGTACCTGGATGACCGAGCTTGGCTCGGTATTCTTTTTTTGTAAATCATGTTTTTTGAAAATTATATTTAGATACGAATTATATACTGATGAAATATGAATAATATTTTCCGATGTTAATTACCGTATTCTTTTTTAAAGCTCGATCATTTTTTTTAAATATACTTAGATAAGAATTAGATGCGTTGACAAAGGGCTCTCAAGAATAGTTTTTCTCACAAAAGAAGGAACTTGAAAGAAAAGGGACTAAAAATTCGGACTGGAGACATCTGGACTCTAACCGGGGTCCTCTGGTTTCGGAACCGCCCGATTTCCCTACTAAGCTCTTATAATCTTGTCTGAAATGGTGAAATTTACCTTCGTATTCTAATGATATTGTAGCAGTTTTTTATTGCATGAAAACACGGATAAAATGACATTTTCTAAAAATGAATCCTAGCTAGATCGATTCATTGCCCCCGAAACCCCCCGCAAACTAAATTTCATGAAAATCGTTGGAGCCGTTTCCGAGATTTGCTCGTTTAAAGGTATTAGATAGCATTAAGCATATAGATAATATTATACCATTTTTATGTATTGCAATAATTTTTTTATCTATAACTACATAAATTTATTGGCCATTGTAATTATGGTAAAAGGCTAAGCAGAGAGCAAGGATTTCTTGTAAGCTTATTATATTAACACAGAGTACATTGTATATACATACACGACTTATTAGGTGATATGGGTAGCTATAGAGAGGCATTCATCGGTTCTTGTCCTTGAATTAAAGATGGTAAATATATTATCTTTTAACTGTTAAAATAAACAGTTTATTAAATAAATAAAATTAACCATAATGAATAAAATTATCATATTTCAGTCCATTCAAAACAATCTGCGATCGATTTCTTACCTTACTGATTGATTTAACTGTTAATAAAATTAATTAGCCGTATTTATGCCATCTAGCGTCTTCTTTACGTACCACCTTGAGAGTCAATTAACGTTTGTACAATGGAGTAGATGGCGGTTTACAAAGCAACGTTATTCGAATGAAAACATTCCTTAAAAACATCAATACATGTATTCTTTTGATATATTATTACATTAAAATTTAGGCTTCACATGTCTAAAAAGAAGCATTGTAATAATTATTTGCTATAAAATTAAACCTATATCCAATATTTTATTTAACGCCATGTCGACCTCGAATGACTACTGACCGATTCTGTTCTGTTTGCATGCATCGTTCGCAAGCACGGTTTGGCGTTGGCATTTTGCGAGTGTAGGTGTACGAAATTCAGCATTCGGAAACGTTTCTTCTAGTACAGTGCCAAGATACGTTTCCTAATCGTTCATCGTTCGCGAACTACACAAGACTAGTATCCTGCTGTGTGAAAGGGAGAGGAAAGGAGTGGGTAGGCCATGAAGGGCAACCTCCTGTGATAGGAATAAATGTCCACTCCAACCATACCATACTCTACCTGCTTTGCTGTTGATAGTTTCGTATTTTTGACAATAAAAAAGGTCATAGTATTTCAATTATTATTCAGACTTTTACACCTAGTTTTAGCCAAAATAATCGGCTAACCTTATAACTATGAATAAGTCATAACCTCCTACTCCAGTAGCTGGATACATAAAATATATTTATTTATCCTCGTTCCAGACCATTCATTAGACATTTTGTAAAAGAGAAATATCGGTAAAACAATAGACATCCAGTACTCGCGTACTGGGGTGGGATTGGGAGGGTGAGGGTTCAGGGGAAGCCCCCCCTACCCTTCGCCCTTTGCGGAAATGTATAGTTTATGAGTAATAATGTTTTTTGTAAAATCATAACCTCACTTTTTTACACAGAAATATTGACTCAAAGTTACTTCTGCAACATCTTCGGCGCTGCGGGAAGAGCAGCCCCTTCGAACTTGCGTTGCTAATCGCAGGCACCCATGCTCACCTTCGCAGCTTAGGCTTATTGGTCGCCTTCGGCGACCGCCCTCAGCCGCTACGGCTCACACAGGTGCCTGCGATTTGCTACAGCGGGCGGGGGCTGCAATCCCTCCGCGCCTACGGCTTTACAAAACACTAGGGGTAGGCCAGACAAGATTACGTGGAGTCGGGGCGAGCTGCTTCGGTTTTACTACAGATTTGACCTATCTTATCTATAAAGTCAGGTTGACCTAAACTGCTATGATAGTGGTAAATGAAACAATGTAAGGTGAATTGTTATAAGTTTTTTTTCTGAAAAACCTCTTGACTGCTCTCCACTGAGACTCAAATTGTTGTGTATATACATCCCATCTTTAGCCACAAACGGATTATCTGGGTCAGAGTAATTAATTTTTAAACTTAATTAACTTATGGGTGCCCCTTTTCGTTATACGCAATTTTTAGTGAAATTTATTTTTATCGTAATTAATTCAAAATGCATTTCCGACATCCAAAAACAGTGTAAAAGGTTCAAGCTTAACCCTGACAAGCCTCCTAAAGTGAAAATATAATTAAAATCAAGTACCGGACGTCTATA
This sequence comes from Parnassius orleans, assembly GCA_029286625.1. Classification (NCBI taxonomy): domain Eukaryota; kingdom Metazoa; phylum Arthropoda; class Insecta; order Lepidoptera; family Papilionidae; genus Parnassius; species Parnassius orleans. The sequence continues at coordinate 21,677 of JAGSMP010000263.1, read as the reverse complement.
GCCAACCCGAAATATCATTTACATATGATATTACATTATTATCAAATGTACACTATATTGGATTGGACTGAAAACTTGTATTACATTGTTTTACAACACATTTCATGAATTTTCGTTTGATTGACATGGAATAGATATGGAAAATTGATATATGGCTAGCCTTTATGTTATAATCAATATTAAACATTTGATGCATAGATCAGACAAAAAAGTTATGGTGACAATAAAAAGAGATTCCTGATATTAAATTTATTTTAATAATGATTAATATCCAATAATTAGAAACTTTCTTGTTTATTGCCAGTGATATTTAACATCCTTGTTATTAACACATTTTTCTTATTTTCTACCGAGACTTCAAAAAGGAGGAGGTACTCAATTAGACTGTATGTTTTTTTTATGTGTGTTACCTCATAACTTTCCTGGGTGAACGGATTTCGATGATTCCTTTTTTATTTGAAAGCTGGTGCTTCTCTTGTGGTCCCATATTTATCAAGGTCTGATCATTAGTTTTTGAGTTATTCTTAATAATTTATATTGAACTTGGTTGTACAAAATTTAAAATTTTAAATTATTTTACTTATTTATACTAATTTCCTAACATCTTTTGCTTCTGAATAACATATTTGAAGTTGTCATTAAATACTGTTACAGTCTATTAAAAGTCCACTGCTGAATGTAGTAGGCCTCTATAGACCACTTCATAGGGATCCCCCCTCACTACAGTTGTCACGCTTGACAGGTAGGTTGGCAATTGCAGTTGTTTTTTAGTAGCACCCATTGGATGATATGGGGACTACCCAAGATATTCTTACACCATGATGAATAATTTAATATGATACTCAAAGTTACAGCAGACTATAAGGGTATGTAATAAAAATGTTATTCATTAAATGCATATTATATAAATGTTTATTTTATGATTTTCAGTGTGTAGCATTCAATGATGTTAATCCTCAAGCACCAACTCACATCTTGGTAATTCCTAGAAAACCAATACCGCAGTTATCAAAAGCCACTGATGATGATGAGCAGCTTCTTGGTAATTATGTTATTTTATTCTTGTTATACCTATTTAGAAAGAAAGAAAAGACTTTATTAATGCTACAAAATAGTTCATATTTTCATATACATTTTGTATATTTTTAAACATAATTATTGCAAACACTACTAATTATTCACATACAAATAATTTATTCCATGTCTGTTCAATTTGTGTCATGTTCATCCTTGCACAATTACTAATGTATGTAAAATAGGCATTTTAAGGGCTATCTTAATAGGCTCTTTTTTAAAGGGTTTTTGCTGTAATCAAAAACGTAAAGCAAAAACCCTTAACCGATTCAGTGCGGATGGCCACGCCTGTTTTTGTGTGTGGCGTACGACACGCGAATCGTGTCTTTTTAAAAATCGTTATAACTCGCTCAAATTGCGTTTTTGGAAGATTTATCCAGAACAAAATATTCATTATTTTGCAAGTAGTTCATGCATACAGCTTCGTTTCTGGAAATTTTAAGAATTTGAAATTTTTAGGGGTTGACAACCTTTTTTTAATTTGTACATGGTACTCTTTTTACTGTGTGGGTTTTTTAAATGATGTTGTGGAAAAATAGTCCAATAATTAACAAATAATAGCACTAATTGCGATCGTTCACAAACTCAAGTTGTAAATAAGTTTCTGGAAAACAAGTCTCCTGTTAAAAAGAAAACAATTCGTTTGTCTTATTGTTTAATTTTGCTTAAAATGGTTGAACTGCCATATGGATACATTATTACTATCATATGGCCGAATAGACCTACGAAGTACCATGTGCTCTTGTGATATGGTATAAGGTTTATTTTTGCTTGAAACAGTTCGAACCCGTTCATGCATAAAAAAAGTTCGCTAATAAATAGTCTTTTGTTCATCCGTCGCTGTAAAGCGCCGGCGTTTTTTTTCCTTTTGAAAACACTTGTTTTGCTATTCTTACTAATAAGACGTTTTCAGATCGACTTTACTTTTACATTTGTATAACATTAAATAATATTTAACATTTGTAAATATCAATGAATCATTAACTAGAGATGGGCCGAATATTCGTTTCATATTCGGTATTCGGCATATTCGGCAGCTTTACCGAATATTCGTATTCGGCCGAATATTCGGCTAAATCACCGAACATTCGTTAAAGTGGTACTCCAAAGTGTCCACTGTATTGAAATGTACGAACATGTTTGTCCACATGTCAGATGTAACCTATAGACATTTAGCCTTAGATAGCTCACCTTGAATAGTGCATTTCAATTTTTCATACAGTTGTGGAATCACTGTTTCACCTATATATTTTCGGCTCGGTATTTGGTATTTGGGCTTTACCAACTGCATGAGCCGATTAAAGCCTTTATCTTCGACTATAGGAATTGGCTGGTTATCTATTGCTATCATTTCAGCAATTGAATTCGTAATTGGATGTGATCTGGATCTTGCACCTTCAGATTTTCACCTGTTTCGGTATCTTTAGAATTCTTTGGGTAGTATTAGGTTAACATCAAGAGAAAATTGTCAAAACTACTTGTCGCATTTTTTTGATCAGAAATCCAAGATTTCTACAAGGTTTTTTGTAAAACCTTTTAGTTTTAGATCTACTTCATGATTATAGTATAAGCCATATATAAGCATAAGTTATTTTTGCCAAACAATCATGTTAAGTAATATTTGAGTTACCCCTTATTTATTTAATTTTGATTGTATTTATTTATAGAAAATTTTACATATTAGCCGTGTAGTGGTGGTTAAGAATATCCACTATCCCATATCTTCACGTGGCGACACCCATGAGGCGACAGTGGGAAACAGGCAAGAGATGAGCAGCAGCATCTTCCTGATGACAGCAATAGTACAATAAAAAAACTGCGGTTGCCAATTCGCTCGCCAAGCGTGACAACTATGGCAAACATTCTAGTGTAGTTTGAGTGATTGGACAGGTTTTAGTATTTGTAGATGACCTCTGGTTGGGTGACCTGTGCAACTTCAGATTCTGTGTCGTTTCAATATTTTGTATATTTGAGCCTACCTGATGCACCGGTTTTTCCAGACCAGAAAATTCCGCAGTGTGTTTCAATTTTAAATGATTGCTCAAAGCTGAGGATGAAGCTTTCCTGCCGCTGCCACCCCGCGAAAGTATTTTTTCGCAAATTGTACATTTCACTTTACTTTGGTCATCAGTTTGTCTAAAATCTAAAATAAGTCCAAATAGTAGATCTCCTCCTGCCACTAATTTTTATCATATAATTATCAATTTTCACTAAGAATACGAAACACTTTTTCCTCACAAAAACCGTCAAAACATAAGCACGTGCCGGCAATTTGCTCAGTACTAGATGCAATAACATGTCAGGTGTGGCGGGGTAGCGAGGGGCAGGATCCGGCGCTAATCCCGCGTGCTTTACGTAAACAAGTTTCGACATGAATTGGTTAGGTACCGAGGTGATCCTGCCGAATAATGTTCGGCCGAATATTCGGTTCGGTAAAAGTTTTACCGAACTTTCGACCGAATATTCGTATTCGGTGAAATCCATATTCGGCCCATCTCTATCATAAACCTTATTTTTTTCCAAATGAAGGTTCTTGATTGTTGATATATACAAATATTATTATTAGGTGGGTAAAAATGTAATTTAATAAAAACCAAGGTTTTCCAGGGTTATTTAGCTGTAGCTACTTATATAAATGATTTTTTATAAAACAAAAAATAGTACAAAAGGTTTGTAATCTCTGCATAAAAAAATCACTTACTCTCAATTTCAAAGAAAACACGTAGTTATCCACTAAAACAAGTATCCTTCTGTTTGCAACTGAAGTTTGATGTCAACTAAACTTATTGTAGTCCAGTCAAAATAGACAAAAATAAGTCATAACATTGTCAGAAAATTGGCAGAGACGTTAAATACATCATTATAAATGAAATGTCAAAAATCCCCTTCGATCCTACTTCTGCAAAAAAATTTATTCACGGTCAAACGTACAAAATTAAGTAAGTTTTATCGTGAAAATAGGTCAGACAAAAGTTGTAGATCATACAATTCTCTACAAAAATGGTCCAGTCACTTTTTCTCTTACGACTCACCATTCATGAGATATCGCGGTTTTAATAATTAGAAAATTCATATTTTACATAATATGCACTAAAATGCAGCCTGTACACGTCATTGGACGTTCAATATAAATGAAAATAAGAAATTATTTGTTTGTGTTACTTACACAATAAAACTTGTATAAATTGAATGAGTATTTTAAAATAAAAGACTACTGTCAGTCCCTAATTCCCTTCGTCGGTAACCTTGAGTAACATCTGCTAGCTACGTCATTGTTCGAGTGTGGAGGGTCGCATACCTGCCTATTTTTGAAGGAAGTAAACGAAATAACGCAGTATATACTGTTAGTTTTGAAAATTCCTTTGCAGTGAAATTTATTCATTTATAATGATGTTTTTAACGTCTCTGCCAATTTTCAGCTCTATGCGAATTTTGGCTAAGTCAAATGTCTATTTTGACTGGACTATAGGTCTAAACAAGTGAAAAAAGCATAAAAAAGAAAATTATTTTTACACATGGCTGATGGCACAATAGGCGTGTCATCAAGTTCTATAGCGCTTGACACGCCAGACGTGTCACGAAATATTAGTTCGCCGCCACAGCTAAAAATTGTCGAAAATTGGTGCCGCAACGAATCGGTTAAAAAGAGATAAACAAAATTTCAACCTCACCTGCATTTGGTGCTAGATAATGAACAAGGCTATTTTCCTCAGTAAGTTTTATATGTGGTAGAGCCATGCTGCAGCTATATTAGAAGTATAGTTGTAGCACAAATGGGTCGGCTCGACCGGGAAAAGACCATGCTCTCACAGAATACCAGCTTAATGCTGCTGTGTTTCGTATGGTGAGTGTAGAGAACCGAGAGCCCTTTTACTGGAAACAAGGCATTCCATCTTAGTCCTCACGAGTGACTGCATTTTAATTCATAGTCATGGACAGATGTAGATGCATTTTAGCCACAGCAACTACTTACTATCAGGTGGACTGTGTGCTCGTTTGTCACACTAATCGTATAAAAAAATATATTTTCCTAAAGTATACAAGGTGTTATGCTGTTTTTGGCTATTTTGTTTGTTCCGTAAAACTGTTGAATTACTCATGTTTATTCTTTGTGTTGGCGTTGGTTTATATAGTTCCATTAAATTTTGTTTAAGTGTCTAAGCAAATATAACTGATAATTTATGATTGTCATCAACAGTTTATATCTCTATGCTGCCATGTTAGACATAGGCCCAAGGCGCGCCAAGGGCAAATCTAGTTAGGGGTGCCACGCGGGTTTCATCTAGCCATGGGGTGTCTGTAACAATGTTATCTTAAGCGTGGTTTCTGCTACAAGTTACAATTATTATCATAGTTTCGAGTTGCCACTACAATAACCAGAATTCTGAAAGCTATCTCGGTGACTTTTGTTCCTTGGTTGAATTATTCATCATGAATCTGATCCACCAGAGAAACACCAAGCATAGCACTTTCTATGGCTCGTTAAACGATTTCTAGCTGTATTAAATATTGGCATTATTAAGTAGGTAGCACTTTAGCTTTTTCTGCTGGGCTGGATATGTTCTTTAAGTTCCTGAATATTGCCGTGTGGTGGCGAGGAGACAATCCATCACCCCATTTTATCTCATAGGTGTCGTAAAAAGTGACTATAGGAAATGCCAGAATGCTATGGCTTCCGATAGATAGCGGTAGAGCCATAGCTTTCACGTCGGATGTAAAATTACCAGTCCGGTGAAGGGCAGCAGATTAGAAGGTGCGAGACATCTGGCACTGCGATCGTCAATCTTCCTGCCTAGCGTGATTAATGGTAAATCCTCCCTTCATTGGAAGAGGCTAAGACCAGCTGTGGACTTTTACGAGCCGATAAAAAAGATTAAAAATATTACTCGTCAGCTAATTGTGTTACATGGCACTAATACAGACTTTGTGACCTGTTTACTGTGACACACCTACAATTATATATCTATAATAAAGTCTCTGACTGCCTCGTTGGTCTATAGTAGCTGTAAACGCGACTGTTGATCATGCGGTCTCCCAGGTTTGAATCATGGGTCAGACCAAAAATCAGTTATTTGGTCTACCTAGAAATTCTCAGCAGCAGCCCGAAGGCAGGAAGTAAGCGGTGTTTCACCCCCGTGCCTCGGAAAGTACGTAAAACCCTTGGTCCTGCGTCTGATCTCTCTCTTGGGATGGCAATACGATTAATAGTGATGGGATTGAGAGAGTGCACCTTTGCTTGCAGACGCACTCGTACACTTTAATTCTGTCCTGCGCAAATGGCTAGTCTCTGTTGAGACTAGCCGCACTTATCGAAATTCTGGACGGCATTATTTTATTGCTAAAATTTGGTTATATTAGTATTATTTATTAAATTGAAAAAATATTGCATTGATATATTTATACTATAACTTTTGTTTATGTATTAATATGAAATTTATATGATCTTGAATTTTATTAGGTCATTTAATGATTGCTGCTCGCAAAATCGCCGCTAACGAAGGTCTAGACAAGACTGGTTTCCGACTTGTTATCAACGACGGGAAGAATGGGGCAAAGTGTGTATCACCTTCACATTCATATTCTTGGAGGTCGCCAGATGGGTTGGCCTCCAGGCTAAAGTTGTAACAAAAATGCTATTAAATAAAATATTACAACTGTCATGTATTTCTTAATTATTTGCTATAAATATGTCTTCTCCTTCTGCATTACGAGCCTATAACAATCCACTATTAGATATTATAATCCCTCATCTTTTACCATTGTAAGAAGTTAAAACATAGTGTATAATAAAATAATTAAAGCCCCGACTTCAAAAGCTATTAATATGGAAATTGTCTTAAGGAATATCACAAACTCGAATGGGTGGTTTTTCCATCCCTTAGGGTGGATTTCTTTTCATTTATAGTTCATCCCCTAATTTCCCAACCCTTATGAACTTTAATGGGTCACCCCTGAAATCTATTTAAAAAAACAGTCGTTAAAATTGGTTCACAGCACATGTCTTTGTTGATTAACTAAGATAAAAAATATGACGCCTAGCAATAACGTGCACTTACGAAACTTCTCGCCATCTAGCGACCTTACGAGAAAATAAGTTTTTGTTTTTATTATATGTAAAAAATTGAGACTGAGAAATGACGTTCTTGCAATAAGTGAGCGATTTATACCACGAAGCAAAACTGTCTGATCTATGAGGGTTTTTTCGGTAGGTATTAATTATGATTCCATTTATAATTTTTCCTTTTTTTTTTATGAAATTCAAGACTAGGTATTATGATATCATCCACTCTTACATAGATAATATAAAGCATCTAGATAAATCATAGTCTGCAGTTTGGTGTTATTGGCCAGAGCGAAGGCTTTAGAACGCCACCAGAAATATGTAATGATAACAATTTGGTACGCGGTTCTTCATCGATCAGAATATGGTATCCACTTTCGTCCAAGCCTTTTTGAATTGCAATATTTTTTGCCACTAGTATAAGACGTCCTGAAACAAATAAAATAATGAAAACTGTGTGAAAGGTACACACATAAAGGGATATTAAAGAAACCGCCAAGAACTTTTGCACTCCTTTGAAGCTGAAGTCATTTAATCCTTTTTGTTAAGCAACTTTTTAGGTAACGTTGAGCCGGCGTCCTTTGTTAAAAAGGATAAATCTAATGGCAAACAAATAAGTCGCTGCCGTGGCACTCAAATTGTCAGTAGTTCTCCGAGAGGATGTTTAAGTCAAAGAGGCTATTCGTCAACACCAAATTCCGGTAGGTATCCGGATTCAACCAAAGATGGAAACACTCCGCATGACTCTTTACTTTCATGATGAAATTTCATGCACTAGTAGCAACTGTTGCAAGCAAGTACGCATTGTCTACGACAATCAATGTAGGGACTTATTTCTACTGTTCTCTGTTAGTACTACCTGTGTCGTACGAACGTATACTCAACGTTCGTACGACACAGGTGTAGGCAAATGCTTGGCGGCCCGATATTCGCAAGGACTTTACAGCTTTTAATTTAAATAACGAACTACCTACATTCGGACTACATTCAAAAACAAGCTTTTTAGATATTACGAAAAAATCACACAAATCCGATAGGCGCATTTATTTTGAACATTAAGTATTATAGTACCGTAAAGGCTTTGACCGTAAAAAATGCAAAAATGTACTAAAAATATGTTAAAAATATTCAAAAAGTATTAAATAATACAAATACAAGATGAATGATAAATAACATACTACCCGTGCGGTTAAAGAATGGGATTGAAAATGGCGTCGTCTCTAATCACTCGCACCCGCCGGTAAAGACTGCAAAAAAAACTACGTTGCGAATTGCGATATGCGTTTTTCGTATCTTCTATAACTTCAGTCCAACTTGTCATTGGAATCCTTAGATTCCAATGATGTCATTATAACAAAATGCCATAAAGTACAAAAAAAAATCAGCCCAGTTTCGCTAATTTGTGACCTACGACGCGTTTTGAGAGTTTTCTTTATTATTGTTGATTTTGTTAGTTAATAATTTGTATAAAATATTTGCATGCTATTGAGACATGAGTAATAATTTTTAAATTTTCGTTTGTCTGTCTGTCCAAGCTAATTTTCGGAATGGCTGAACCGATTGCAATAAAACTTTACAAGCAAATAGAGAGTAATACCAGGAGTGATCTAGACTATATATAAAATAAATGGTCTTTAATTATTATCTTAAGACTTAATAAAGCCACATTAATAGATCTCACCCAGGCGAAGCCAGAGCGGGTCGCTAGTTATAAATGTTATTTTAAAATTAATGTACCTACCTACCTTAGTAGAAAATTTCCAATTAACCGAGTATTATAACGATATACCGTTATTAGCGGGATTCCGCTATTGGTACTGTGCACGGAGGTGCACGGTGACGGTACGGGATCGATGAGCCGTTTTCACCCTTTCTTTATCCGTACGGACTGTAAGTCTTATATTATAAGTAGCTTTTGCCCACGACTTCGTCCGCGTGGAGTTTTTGTTATATCGCGCCCATGTGTGAAAAAGAGTCTGCTGGTACAAGCCACAATTATAACTGGATGTCGCGGGCAAAAGCTAGTAAACTACAAAACTTCTTTATACACCACATTTTTTGCTAATCTATTACTGTGTGCCAAAATTATCAGACTACTGGGCGAGCTTATGCGTGAGCAAGCCACAGAATTGCCCGTGTGAAAAACAATTTTCTCAAGTCTATACTGCAAATTTTAATGTCTGCCCTTGTGATTTGTTTATGCTCATTGCAAAGCAGACTTTGAGGGGAAACTGTATTCGTTTGAATTCAAAGGAAGATCATTCGGGATGCCTGTTCCACGGGAGCATCTAAAAAGAATATTCCACCCTCATTTGAAAAATGAAAATGAAAAATTGTTTATTTCTTTAATAAGATCATACATTATATTGGTATGGGAGTAAGGGATATCCTTTTAGTAAATATATACTTGTGGCAGGATGCCCTGCCTTTCTATAGCAAGAATTAAATAAACACACAAATTAATAAAAGATACAAGAAACTAAGCATATTTAGTTAATTAGGTTTTATATAAGTGTGCGAGTTTATGTGAGTTTGAGTTATATGATGCGCATGCGCGTGTGTGTGTGTGTGTGTGTGTGTGTGTGTTGTGTGTGTATATGTACACATGTGTGTGTTTGTCTGCGTATGTAAAATTTATTTAATAACTTTTAATAATGCCTCGACCTCATCATACTTAAGTTTGAGGAGCCATTCTGTAACTGTTTTTGAACTCATTAGAGTTCAGTGAATAAATGTTTAGTTTTTTGTTGACTACATTGTATAAATAACCAGCCTGTCTTTTAAATTGGTGACTAGCAAAATTAGTCTTGACTAGAGTTAATTCAAAAGCTTTTCCTCGTCTATTACTATTTGCAGTCGTATAAAGTTGTTTTATGTTTTGTTAACAACAAATTTAAAATGTACAACTTTCTAACACTTAGTAAACCACTAACTGAGTAAAGTTCTTCTGTAGGGAATCTATATGATTTATTGTACATGACCTTTATTAATGAGCGTTGACCACGTTACAGTTGTAGAAGTTTCGTTTTCGTAGCGCCACCCCAAACTGGTACACAATATGTTAAAATCGATTGGGCTAATGCAGCATATATTTGATTTAATAGTTTATGAGTTGCGACATGTCTGAGGGTTTTAAAGATCCAAATAAGTTTTCTTAATCTATAATTAGTTGCTTTATATGTGAATGCCATGTAAGTGTTTGGTCTATCATAACCCCAAATATCTAGTACAAGCTACTTTTCTATAGTAGGACACGTGCAATTGTTACGCAAACCACAGTTGTGTATTTTGAGATTATGGGTTGTGGGCTGTGACCGTTTGTTAATGGAAAAGCATATATATTTTGTCTTAGACGTGTTAAGGGTAAGCAAGTTTATTTCGAGCCAGTTCGCAATTTTGGCTAGCTCAAATTCTGCTGTATCGTAGACTTCATCCCACGATTTACCCGTGAAAATGATAGCAGTATCGTCCACATACGAATAAATCTTACCATTATGAAGTTTTAATTTACAGAGGTCATTAATATAAATGAGAAATAAGGTAGGGCCTAGTACACTGCCTTGCGGCACCCCAAAGGTTATTTGAAGGTCATTACTGACATAATTGCCTATTCTAGTACTTTGCGTTCTGTTTAAATAATCTCTCATAAATTCTAGTTAGCCCTTATACCGATCTTTTCCAACTTCTTAACAAGCATGGGAACAGAGACGGTGTCAAATGCCTTTTTTAGGTCCAAAAAAAATCATTTGATTCAATTTTTGTGTTAATTTGATTGTAAACTGCTTTTTGTTCGTCATTCAGTGATCCTTCGTTATTTTTAACTGTGTTTTCTAATGGCGGCATCTCTATACGGCATCTTCTATTATCGAAAGGCATTTGTTCAATACCACATCTGTTATGTGCTCTACATCCACATCTCCTGTCTTTCTAATTGCCTTTTAAAATCTTCAGATAGGTATTCTTTGAATTTCTCCCAAAGGCTTAAAGGGTCTGATACTTGGCAGAACACTAAAATAATCAAAAGATCCCGAATCATTTGCGGTAATTGGCAAAGTGCCTCCATTGCTTCAAATGCTGATCATCTTCAAGCAAGCTGAGAGCTTTGCACGCTGATTGGAACGTGGAATATACATGACCATCTACAGTTTTAACGCTTCAAACGAAATTGGGCCCTGGATCACATGAAGAAGCATGGTGATAGCATTCTGTATTGTTCGGATGCACAGTATAAACCCTGCCCAGAACGTGCTTTTTTTGACCCTGGCCAGCCTTCAACGTTTGCTCCTCTCTTCTCCTTTGGAACTTTCTTTTATCCCAAACGTAGTATGCAGGTACTAGGTAGAGCAATGTTTTTGCAAAGTTATCCACTTTACACAAATTGAAAAGGATAGGAGTGTGGTTGTTGGAGAACTATTCACTATTTCACTCAGATTTTGCTCATTAAATAAACCCTTTGCCCATTTTCCAAATGAACAAAGAGGTTAACTACGGCAGGGAAACGCTCATGAATGGAAATTCAAGGATTCGCCATACTCTCTGATGAACTTATATATCTTCCACTTGTGTAGGTTTTAACTTCATCCTTCTTATTCTCTAAAGCAAACGATGCCTGGTCTGAACCTTTATTTACGTATTTACAGACGTATTTTATTGATTTCACTGAATGACAATATTCCACATTTAAGTGAGCGTCAAATGTTTTTTAATACTAGATTATAAGGGACTACCCAGCGAATATCTATGGTTGTGCCTTTGTTATCATTATTACAGAGAACTTACCGTCATCTAGTAAACGTCTCTTGTACTGCGGATAACCGTTTTCACTAGTTTGAGTTTCCTTATGAGAGCCCTGGGTATCGTTTACTGCACATGTTATCTTTCATACATGGTGACTTTCGATTTAAAGTTCCACATAGACCATGTATCATATTACATTTAACGATTTCGTGAAGCTCTGGGTCACGTTTGGGATCTGGTATTTCAGCACAAATTATATTGTCGATTTGATCCGAGTAATACGTTTGTGAAGCCATAAAAGAATATGAATATGTGGAAGACCTCTTTTGCTATTCCGTTGAGTACATTAGCATCGCACATCACCAAATATTTTGCTGTTTGTCAATAAGTTCATGATCTTTTTCACCTTTAGTCGAAACACCCTCGAAATGATATCGTGTCTATCATGAGATTGTTGTCCTTGAAGCAATTGCTCTTTTATCTCGTCCCAGCGAGGATTGTATGTGAAAGTGATAAAAAGATCAGGCCGGCCGTAATTCCTAACATAGGTCATAGCGTCCTGTGTTCTTTCGTGCATATACCTAGGTCCCCCTGTAAAAGATGATGGAAGGACAACCATTTGTCCTAGTTGGTTGGCTTCTGCGTCTTGTCGTCCAATAGCATCTTTTAAATGGATGTAACTATCAGCACGTAATTTGGCTTGATTATTTTTGATATAATTTAATCTCTCTGTTTCTATTTTGGCGTATTCATCCACCAAATATTGACTAAAAAGGGCACGATAGTTGACTAAATAGTTATCTTCTCCTTCTTTAATAATTATTCTATACGAATAGAAACTTGCAGAAGAGACAGTTTTATTAAAGACTAATATGCTGAAGTCAATTATTTCGGCTCTCGAGGATGATGTCCCTTCGATCAAATTGTTGATCCACTAACACTAAAGCCACTTCATTTGTAGTTGGTGCATTGTACCTACCTGTATGTTCTTCTGGTGGTTTTTTATCAGCATGTATGACAACTTTGTATCACTCTGAAGGAGGGGCTTTATCAATGGCACTTTTCAGATCTTTTATATACGGGTTAACTTGATGCAGCATATTCTGCAATTGTTTAATTAAATTTGGCTTAAGTTAGGAAATTTAGAACTTGAATCTGCTTCTCGATCATCTTCACCTACAAAATATATTTGAAGGTACTGAGCGTCATGTTCGGCTTCTGGTAATATACTTCCAATTAAATGGTAGACCTGGCCTTGTACTTTAAAAGTCGGTGAAAACCATCTGCTGTTACCTGTTTACCACCAAAGGAAGTCATCTGGAAACAGGCATTATATTTACGAATATTACCCATAAAATGGTCATGATCTGGGTGTAGATCATTAATCAAACTAAAGAGTGGTTCAGGCAGTTGTTTCAACCGATCAAGTTGCACTTTTCCAGCGCTGGAACACATACCAGGTGTCTCATCCTTCCATTTCAGCGCATTGCACCACTGACACTTGTATGAATTGTGTGTTTTAATGTCGACGATACAGATTGATCTGTTCCGCTGGTTGGAGATGATATTTCACTGTTTACAAAAGATGTAACAGTTAAATGGTCAAGCTCTGAAAAGAGATCACGCTCTTCGACAGGTAGCTCCATGCGACGCTGTGTAATTCTTCGCAACAATAGGCAGATAGCCGTCAAAATGTCCATTAGATAAATCATGGCTAAATCGTAATCGCCTTACTGGACAGATATCTGTTCCGGACTCTGTGTATAGCAGACCGTTTTGATATACTTCAAACCGAAACGGAAATATTAATCCTGCAGCTACCAATTCACAAAGTCTACCGTAAGTTTCATTTTTAACATATCAGTTGAATATTAATTTGTTGTTGCATAATTATCACCATTTCTGTCGTGGGTCATAACTGAAAACCTCGGCTAATCATTTACCACAAATCTAACAATTTGTGAACGCACCACCATCGCATTTTCGGTTCCGTACATTAAAAATGAAAGAGCATGAACAAACAGGCGCCGTCACCTATAATGGGGACGACAGTATGTTCTTCCATTTTCCTTTAATATTAAGAGTTTTAGTAATTTTTTCAGTGAGAAAATACTATCAACAATACCTAATCACAAAGCAAATCGAATTCCAAGTTTGAACAGTGGTTGTAAGAATGACAAAATCAAGCAACTAATCCGAAACACGAAGCAAATCTTAAACCGTAAGGCAAACAAAGTCGAAGTCTAGTCAAATATCCGTTAACAGTGAATAGGCACTTTATATTAGTTCGAAAACACAACGTTACTGTGTTCTAAAACGATACCAACGCCATCTATTGGTAGGGATTGGAACTTGAAGATCAATACAAAATAGGTAGGTACCTAAGTATTTCTTTTGGTTTTGTTATTTTATTAATTTGTAAAAAAAATATTTGGTTTGGTTGTTTATTTTTTTGTTTTTAATTTTAAATTAGTATTTTTTGTTCAGGTATAATTTTTTTAATTTGTACAAATCTTCTTTACTATTTTGTTTTATGTTTTGTGCATTAAAAGTATATTCTATTCTATTCTAATAAATTAAGTTTAAAATATTTATCAATATCATTTACGTTATTTACGACCCAAAAACCTTAAAATGACACCCAAGTCACCCAACCCATGATGATTTTTACATACAAACACATCCATCCATCCATGTTGTTTTCAAACCATAATCGATGCCATTTTCGTTTAACGTCCCAAAACCATAAAACGACACCCATATTGACATTTCAACCACATCGCACCCCAGAGGATGATGGTAGGTATTTCCGTCTGCTACGTTGGATTTTGAAATAGTTGTTGTTTTCGTAATCACCGACCCGATAAACCATAAAAACGATACCCATGTTGATTTTCAGAATTTGTCACCCTTTTTCACCTTTTAGGGTTGAATTCTGAAAGAGCCTGAAACTTTGTTTACTCATTTATTGATAGGAGTACCTGTGAAGTTTCGAATAAAATAGTTTAACTAATCTTGTCTCCCCATACAAACTTTCAACCCTTTTTCACCCCCTTAGGTGTTAAATTTTCAAAAACCCTAGGACACGTAATTGTTTATTTCTAATCGTTAACCTAAAAACAAAGTTTCAGGCTTCTAGCTCTAAAAATAACGGACTTCCATACAAACTTTTAACCCCTTTTTCACCCCTTGGGGGCGAATTTTCAAAACGCTACGTCATTACAACTGTCTGTATGCCAAATTTCAGCGAAATCTGTTCAGTAGTTTCGGCTGTGCGTTGATAGATGAGTCAGTCAGGTTTGCCTTTTATATACTTATATAGATTGGAAAATATAAAATATTCAATGTTAGTGAGCGTGTTCATGTAATGCATGAATCTTATTTTGTTAATATCTCAAAACCTTGTACAAATTTAAAAATAATAATTTTCTGTATAATGATTTAAATTAAAGAAGATCCCTTCAAACCAAATCCTAAGGGGTCTATTTTTTGATACATTATTCGAGATCTGCCGGAGATGCATACCTACAACAGGACATAATATTTATATAAGCAGGTAGATTATAAAGATAGTTTAATAATTACTTGCCCAGTAGTTTTTCATCGTCCGTTGAAGCTTGGGATAACCTAGATATTACTTTTTTAGGCACTACCACGAAATGTACTCGTTCTTGAGAGTTTAATCCTCCTTCGAACACGACACACTACAATAAAGTTAAGTTAAAATATTTACCTACGTAAACAATATCCAATCAAATAATATCTAATAGTTGTTAGGATTATAACCTTCAAATCTCTAGTAATATTATTACTTATGTTTAATAAAAAATAAATTGTACTCTACTGTTCACAGTATATTTATTATATAAGTAAATGTGTGTACCTGATCATCTTCATGAATAAAATCTTTTGGTGGTTTTCCATTAAAAAATATATCATATCTTCCTCCAAACATTCTTAAAATGTATGTTTATAAATAAATATAGGAATGTCTCAAGGTCTCAAACAATATATCTTTTAGCTATAGGTACGTATATTACAGGTTCCAGGTTCTATTAGGTAGGTCGACAATCCTACAAATACAGAAATAGGTATAATATACAGGCGACAAATGACCCATCGACAACACCAAAAATTAGAAAGATATAATATGCCATAGATAAATAAATATGTAGCAAGCTACAGATACGACAGTGACTATTAGTCAAGTTTCCCAACTACGCGTTTTAGCGCTGCAGTCGCCTATTTTGACAGATGAGTAATGACTATACAAATTCAGTATAGCTATGTATAACTTAGTGATTGCAAGCACATCCTTCAAATCATCGATATCGATATTTAGTGATGTTCTCATTTTATCGATATCGACGTAAGGGTACATTATATAGTTCTATTAAAATATTACTTAATGAAACAATTATAGTACATAAACATTTATTTTTTATTCAAGCACACCAATATCATATACATACACACGTAATCTTAGGATTAAATTAAAGGTACATTAGGTTATATTAAAAATGTACATAACATTGTATATAGGTACAATTTGACGAAAACAGAGAAATATTTAAATAAAGCAAATAGCAAATTAAAAAAATTAAACCACATGAATCATATTTAATCATAGTGCTCAATATTTTACTTTACAAGTTACTTTTTATATTAATTTTAAAACAGCTATAATTCAAATAGTTATGCATTAAGTGAGTACCTTTCCTGTATAAGGAGCTTTTCGCTAGGTATGCTAAATATTATTTGGTCTATATAACATTTGTTTGTTAGGCAAGACAAACATTTTTCCAAAAGTTTTAAAGTTGGAGCTTTGTTTCATTAGTAGAAATCCTATTAATTTTTCATCTAGGTAAACCTGGCCATTTTGTTTTTTTTAAATTGTTTTAATTATATTAATAATAAAGTTATTTGTTTAACATTCAACTTCTATATTTTGACAGAGATTGACATTAAGCAAGCCTTTGTGAGGCTTAGTCACCCAAAGGGTCAGTTGGGCGTTTTCCAAAAAGTTGTACCTTGAAAAAGTCAGTGTCCGACCACTTTCAGAATAAATTATCAAATTTTATAAAAGTTTTTAGTACATATCATTTATTTTAACAATAAAGTAACATATAGTCTCATTAATCAAATAAAAATAAGGTCTGAATCTGTTATAAATCAAAATAAAATCAAAATAAGTAAAATGAGGTCGATGTTTTGGTATGTCCCACATCTACTGTGTCAAGTTCAGAGTCACATAATATGGTCGTTATATTATTATTCAAACGTTTTGTATTTGATCATCATTTATGACTGCAACTTCAATTTTAAACCTTAAAATGTACATGTTACGATTGAAAATTATTTTAAAATACCAGATTTTGGGTTGTCCTGCAAAATAGTGTATGATGGAATTTCGCGTACGTGACCGCATTTTCAACGACTTCCAACAAAAAAATACTACCAATTCAATACATTTTCCCAAATATAGCAACATTATTAGTCTATGGTGGCTGCCATATTTAATTTTGACAGCCAGTTCGCCAACAAAACGTATTCGAAGTGGTTGTCTCGACTCATGTGAAAAAAATATTTCCACAAACGATACTGCTTTTCTCCAGGTAACGTATTCATGTGTATTTCATTCTATTTTCTATTAAACATGTTAATTTATTGTTATTTGAAATGTTAAGTTATATTGAACAAAAGTTTGATAACTAATTAGTAAATTCATTTGAAAATTTTATTGGCATGGTTACGTTACCTCCATTAACGCTACTATCGCATGAATGGAACTCAAAAGTGACGTAATGGAATCCTAAAGGTCGGTTCATAAAGTCATCGTTTTAATTAGTGTTCTAAAGTCTAAATAAATAAGTATGAATAAAATAATTATGAAATGCCTCGAATTTTTTAAATGAATTGCTTATTACTTAATTTCGTGTGTAAATCAAACAAGATTTTTCGAGTAGGTATTTCGGCTCAAAACACTCCATTCAGGATAACATTAGAAAAATAACAGTGAAATAACGATAGTTATTACGTTATATTGTTGAAATGGCTGCATTTAGTGTTCAATTTTAATGGTATCCTGAATGAAAATCTTTTTTGTTTTTTGCGTGAATTGATCGTCAAAATATATGTGATAAACAGTTATCACATTTATTTTGACAATTATTCACGCAACGCTTTTATAAATCTATATAAATTTTTTCACAAAATTTGAGTTTTTTCATGCAGGGTACATTATGATAACTCACTATTGTTT
The DNA here is from genome assembly GCA_029286625.1 of Parnassius orleans. Lineage (NCBI taxonomy): Eukaryota > Metazoa > Arthropoda > Insecta > Lepidoptera > Papilionidae > Parnassius > Parnassius orleans. The sequence goes on along the minus strand of JAGSMP010000263.1, from coordinate 3,543 downwards.
TAGGCTTAAATATGCCTTGACGTGCAGAAAAGTTAAAACGGTACCGAGAAAAATCAAACAAAACCGGAAAAATATGAAGAATTTAAGAAGAAGGAATTACGAAGACAAAAAAACCAAGAAAGATTGAAGAGCTCACTGAGGACGAGAAAATAGAAAAAGAAAACTCTGGAGAACAAAAACGAAAACAAAAAAAAAACAAAAACACTCAACCGAATCCACAATCAGGGCAATCACGTGACGCATCAATACTTCAGCTACATTCATTGAAAATTAGGTACCGAAAATTGTTAAATAACTATAAAGGCTTTAAAGACGATTCGTCAATATAATACAACAATACAGACTCTGGGAAAGAAATTATAGAATGAAAAAAACATGAAACCGAATTTGATTTATTGAACCCAGAAAACGATAAATTTAAAGCAAGACAAGTAATAATGGAAATATCAATTCGTAGTACGTACAGGAATTGTAAGAAAATAAAGAAAAACAACTACTTAAAAACGTGATTAGGAAACCATGCAAATATTGGAAAAAGCACCTGAAAGTAAGATTTTAGGTCTTAAAGGAAGAATCAGGAAAGGCAATGTACAACGACCAATAAATAAGAAGACTCAGGAAGAAATAAAACTTTTTATTTGAGAGACGACATAAGTAAAAGCACAGCTGGTAAGAAGGAAACCAGGTCCAAGACAAACAAAAGCACAAATAAGATACTTAGTCGACACACTGAAAACACGTACGAAATTTATAAAAAGACGGTGGGTCATGCGGCTTCACCTTTTAATACAAGCCTTATTATGTACTGTCTCCAAGTATCAATAATAGAAACCTGCTTATGTATTAAGCACAGTAACAGTACATGTTTAATGCACTGAAATGTAAAGGTGTCATAACACAAGAATATAAAGGAGCTCTTGAACATCGTTGCATGTGATATTACGCGTTATGACTGCATGTACAGTAAATGTAAAGATTGTAAGAGTATTTCATATGATGAACAAAAACTCGATTCTGCTATATCATGGTTCAAATCGGCTAGGTAAACCATGAATATGAAAAATCTAAAGTATATACAACTAAAAGACCACCAAACAACAAGTAAAAGAACTGTGATATCATCACCAACTTTCAGAACGAGCTACCGGCGTTTAAAACTCATTTCTATAATTGGATTGAACAACAACGTCAATACAGAAATTGTATCAAGAACATGAAAGATGACGAGATACTCATTTTATGTGACTTTTCGGAGAATTTTGAATGTAAATATAGTGAAGAAGTCCAATAAATACTGGTGCCTCAAAAACACGATCACTTTACACTGTGGTGTAATTTTTGGAAAATCTATCCCAATCATTTGTATCTGTTTCAGATATCAATTGCCATGAGCCGAATACCATCTGGGCACACTTGATACCATTATATAAACTTGCAAAGAAATGAACCTCATATCAAAGTTATACACTTTTTCAGACGGCCCATGCAGCCAGTACCGTCAAAGAACTTTTATCTTTGAGTTTATTCACCCAAAATTGAAACTATCATATTCAACATGGTCATTTTCAGGCGGAGTTATGGCAAAAGTATGGCAGATAGGATTGGGTGCCGTTAAGAGACAATTGGATAAAAGTATTTCTTATGGTCATGATGTTACTAATTTGTAATATGCAAAGAGTATGTAAATGTAAAAATTAAATTACTTTAATTATAATAATTTTAATAAATTAAAAATAATTTTTTGAAATAAGGTTATTAGTGAAAACTTGTGTATTTAAACTACTTTAAAAAATTCAGTATAATCATGTTATACGTAATTATTTCAATACGCTTAGGGCATGCCCAATTGGATTTACCAATATATTTAAATAATTTAAAGTTATTAACTAAGTATTCATATTGATAATCGATGCAAAATTTATTTTTTTCAAATGATGTATAATTAATTACGAATTAATTAAAAGTTATAAAAATACAAAAATTATCACGTAAGTCGAAACCACCAGTTATAGTGGAAAATACACTAAGTTGGCAACATAAGACAACATTGAGTATCAGCACGCGCCGAACGCGCCGCGTTATATGACGTCATCAGCATGCTTCCTTCAATATTCGGATACCTACCGCATTTTATAAAAGTCGGCGCGTACGGTGCGGGTGTAATGTGCGAGGTTTCATATGATTTCATACAACGAATTCTAAAATTCAGCGCGTACGTCGCGGACAATTGTGCGTTCACCTTAAGGGCTTATACAACATAAAAAGTACTCTGTGCTATACAACCTCAGCTCAAATTCTAATTTCGCTCCCGATCTCTAGTATATATGCAGTAATCTATGGCTCCCACTTGTACGCGCCTCCTCACTCTTTTATCTCGCTCGCTTCATTACGTTTATCATATGTTTGCCTGTTTCTTTACGCCAACCCAGTCGCTTGTTATTTTTATTACGGTTATTTCCCATTGCGCCAACACTATAAACTTAAGTACTTCAAAATTTTAATTTTACGTCGTCCTGTTGCGTAATGTGTGTTCTGAGTGCAAGTGACGCAGCTCTCCCGTTCGAAAGCCGAAGCGAGACTGATCATAGATAAGCTAGTATAATCGGGAGAGACTGATTGCAAATTGTGATTGTGAATTGTGATTACCTAATCAGCGTTGCCGTTTAGTAAATGAAAAAAATGCTAGACTTTGGCGGTGATAATGCTAAAAAAGTGCTAAATCACACTTGAATATGCTAAAAAAAATGCCACTCTTGTTTAAATGAATAAGAAATGAAAATAAATTGTAAGTAGGTAGTGTAATTAAAAATGCAGTGCTAAATAATCAAGATAAATCAAATAATATTTGTAGATAGATTATCAATATCAGCCTGTCGTGTGCTTGTGCTTGTGATGTTGAAGGCCATCTTCAAAATCAAGTCATTGGCATCACAAGCGACTATTTAACTTTTATAGTCTGCGTTATAGCATGGTGCGGGTGACAGTGTTAATTCGATTTAAAAAAGATTAACAATACACAGCAAAGCAAAAATTATCGATTAGCTATCGATATAAAATTAAAACCGAAACGTATATTTCTTTATAAACTACAATGCATGTAAAATTAAGTTAAAGTTTAATACAAATTATGACATAATAGTTACATAGTAGCTGTGCCCGGACCTCACCCGCTTGGTATTTATTACGATTGGATTTCATGGATTTTAATTTTTTTGCGCGGTATCCTAATTCTTTTTCTAAAATAAACGTAGCCTGTGTTACTCCTTATAACATCAGCTATCTGCCAGTGCCAGCTATAAGTCGGAACAAACAGACAGACAGACAAACATTTTAAAATTGTTTTTGTCTTTCTGATGATTAAATACCGTATGTATTTTCATATGTATTTAGTAAAAAGGCTGTTATTTTGATATTACAAACCATAGACTTAGAATATACTGACGTATAGACCACCTGACAGACCGAAAACGCGTGACCCATTTTGATTTGTCATTGTGTGCGTTAGTGATGATGTATTTTACTTAAAAGGTCTATCGAAAAATG